>BSBM01000476.1:7965000-10365000 GCA_027924585.1 Larix kaempferi
TCCCAAAACCACATTACATCCTCCTAAGGCCAAGGAAAACATTTCAGATTGCAAGTTATAATCTCCCATAGAGATACACACATTGCGACACTTCCCCTTGCAAGGTAAGGTGCCCCCATTGGAAATCATGACTTCAAAGTTGGAGCAAGGATGGACAAAACAATCATCATGTTTGGATATCCGAGGGTCAATGAAGTTATGAGTGCTACTAGAATCAATGAGTATTGTAAGAGGAAGCTTATTGAAGTAACCCCTGACCCGCATTGTTTAGGGGTTGGTGACTCTATCTAAATCATGGAGAGATATCTCTGGGTGGTCATCCTAAGATGGAAGGTCAATAGGCGGCTCCTGAATGTCGACCTGATCATCTATTGTATATGGAGCTTCTTCACCAATTTCAGAGGGAGGCAGAGAATCCACATCCAAGAGATAGAGATTTTTCTCAACACATCTATGTCCCCGAGTGAATTTATCATCACAATTATAACAAAGCCCTTTGTTCGGCGTGCCCGCATCTCTGCTTCAGAAAAATGCTTGATAGGAGTTGGTCAAGGAGCTGGTGTGATGGGGGCTCGTTGGGAACCCATATTTCTGAAGGGAGAAAAAGTGGGTTTGGAGTGTTGTTGGGCTACGATCTTGTCCTCTTCCCACTTAGCCAACCCCAAGGATTCCATCATTGTGTTGGGACAGATCATTTTGACCTCAGATTGGATTGCATCCTTTAGACCACTGATAAAACAACTCATGTACAAGTCATCGGGAAATCCTTCTATGTGATTTGCTAGTTTCTCAAATTTTGTTTGATACTCTCTCACAGTGCCAATTTGGAGAAGTTTAGTGAGTGCTCCTGTGAATTCATCAAAAGCACTAGGACCAAATCATTGCAAAAGGAGCTGGAAAAAATCTGGCCATTTGGGCTCTTCATGAGCCTTGATGTACCAACGGTACCATTGAAGGGATTCATGTTCCAAATAAAAGGATGCAAGTGGAACTTTGTTGACATCAAAATTATTATGCAGATTGAAATATTGTTCTGCTCGATAGATCCATCCAGTCGGATCATTGCCATTGAAGTGAGGAAAATTAAGCTTCGGCCCACGTAAATTGTTGGAAGAAGAGAACCTAGTGTCTGCAGAAGACTCTGACTGTCGTTTATTGTTCATGGATGAATGCTCAATATGGAGGCCAAGAAAGTTTTCATCCACATATTGGATTTTGGTATGGAAGGTTGCAAGCTCTTCCTCCATGGATTTTGCTCCTACGCGGGTGACAATCATAACCATAAGTTTTTTTCTTTTTTGAATGGGTAGAAAACAAAAACAGAAACTGTTTTAGAAAAGGAAAATTTGGATTTGGGAAAAACTATGATGGGTAATTGGGGTTTGACTAGATTTTGGAAACTTTTGAATGGATAGGGAAGCATAAAATGAGGATTTCAAAAGCGGGATGAAGGAATGGAAAAAAATTTCAGAGAGGGATAAAGAAGCAAAAATAGGAAATGAACGCTGTGGAAAATTTTGAAGGCAATTGGGTGAAAATCGAAGAAGTTATGGGAAACCCTAAAAATAGACAAATGTGGGATTTTTGGCTTTGGGAAGTAGAATTTGGGATAGGGTCCTCAGGAATGAAATATGCAGAATGGGATTGCAGGGGTGGCAGTGAAGTTTCATGGGAAACGGGGTTAAAACAAAGGAATGGATATGAAATGGCTTTCGGAATGGATCTGAAATGGATTTTGGAATGGATCTGAAACAACTTTGGACATATGTGATCTACGATTTATCAGCTGGAAATATATATGGAACCCCAATATGCTTGGATTCCTAACGATTCAGGGGATTCACTCAGCCACCAATGTTGTCTGACAACTTGCGTATTGGGGAAGTACCCCTCACTCCACGGCTTAGGTAAAACTGATAACCGCTTTGCCACAAACGACATCTCTTGGTTTACCTCACGGGTGGGAATTAGCCAATCAGATAGGGGTCATTTCCCTTTTCGCTGGCAGGTCCTCTCAATGGGCCAACTACTTTGGGGTTCTTGTGGTACTCCTCACAATGAGTTATAGGGATTATTCCCAAGTACTTTCCATAGTTAAGTGGATAGGGGATAGGGATTATTCCCAGATCCGAACCTGCAACAGATGCGAAAAAAAATGGTGGAAATTCCACCCAATGAGCCCAAGAAAGTGCTCTGATACCAGATGTGAGGAACTTGCAACAATTAATTAATGCAAACTTTCCAACCCGAGGGACTAAATTCTTAGGTTAAACTGAATGACAGAGATCCAATGCAGAGAAAAAGGATTTGAATGAGGGTAAAAAGACCCAATTTCATAATCAATTTGAATGAAACTAAAAGCAAACTCACAATCAAAGAAAATGGATTCAAACCAGTGGAGTCGCCAGTTTTTGTGGTAGAACTTTCTTCCTACGGGTAAGAAGAGGTTCTCTTAGGTTATACTAGGATGTGCTAGCTCTAATCCAAGACAATTAGGTAACAAATGAAACCTTGAATCTTTAACTAAACTCATATACCAAGATTAAACGTATTTGATATTGACAGAAGGATGTAACTCACCTTCAAATCAAATGTTTTCCCTGCTTCCAGTTTTGATCCCAAAGCTCTCAAGTTGAACCTGTCAAGATCAAACAAGAAACAAACATGAAATCTCCCAAATACCTTGAAGTACAAGTTAGATTCAAATCCTACTAGATAAACTTCATGCCAATGATCCAAACAAAAATGCACACGAAATGGGAAACAAGGCAAGTTATAATTAATAAGAAACTTGAAGACACTTACATAGAGTTGGTTGATGTCCAATTCAGCTCCAGCTCCAAGACTTCCACCCTCTAGCTATCTCTGCAAATCTCTTGTTAGCTTAAACTAACCCAGAGGTTTCCAATTAGATCCAGGTTCTTTGCGGTTCTCCCTTTGAACAACAAAACCCCTTCGCACCAACCCTTTCAGTAACAACCTACAAGCAGGTTGAGGTCTCACCTGAGGTGTATCTTATCGGGTACTGCGGGATTAGCTTTCCATAGTAAATGATGAGTTGTTTATATGAACAAGCTGCACAACGCAAGATGGAAGGAGTGCACTGCGGGGCAAAGTGATGCGATACACAGTAGGATCTACGCTGCGAGTAGTACTGTATGGTGGAGGCAACACTGCGGGCCTCACTAAGGGTTTCTTACTTCTGTGAACCTCTATTGGCACTGCGAATCACCCACACTTATCCTCTACTTGGAAGATCTCGGAAACGTTAAGGCACTGAAATGAATATCACTCATCCATTCCTTTAGGCACTTACTGGTTATCTTTCTAGCATTCGTTCAAGAACTTGGGTTATTACAACGTGAACTGAAATGATAGACATGACTAACTGTGCCGCGTTTCTTCACTATGTTTAAGAAAGTATTAAGCTTAAATGACTAATTCACGATCTTAACATATAATTAAAATGTTCGCCATTCATCTGTTCACATGGAACTTAGCATATCATTCCCAAACTTCAACTATTGGTAAATGCATATCAAAGTTCTTTTATTACAGCATGCAAGGAAACATTCAAACATTCATTCTACAGATAGACAGTCATCTATTCATAAACATCATCACATAACACAGGATTTAACGTGGTTCACTTCCCCAGATGGAAAGCTACGTCCACAAGAATGGTTGGTAATATATTTCTTTCAAAAGGGATGGGGCAACCGTTCTTAGTCTACCCACTCAACTGCAGACTCTCCTTTCTCTCGGCTAGGTCTCTGCGCACACAGCTACAGAGCCTTTACAATATCCTCAGCTTAGAGAGATTTTACAATACAAAAAGGTTATCTCAAGATTACTGTAATAACTAGCATCTAGTATCCAAAATAGAGCAACCCCCATCCCATACAAAAGTGTCTTCTTAAATAGATCATGCCCGAAGGTCATGTCTGTACAATGTCCAAGACCTAAAACCCAAAACCCTAAGGGTTTCCAAAACTACAGTGGTTTTCCAAACCGGCTTGCTAGCTCCTGGTAGCATTTGCTTGATCATGGAGGATCTCCACGTCCTCATTCTGTCATTATTGGCCTTCCTGTCATACGCGTGCCTACAGGCTGCTTCTATCGAACCGTTTCTCTCTAACGGTTTTACCTTCTAAGCATGCCAAACGTCGCTTTCCTTAACAACTCACGCATGGTCGCCTTCCTATTTTGCCTATGTCCATCGCTCGGCAATCCTAGAATATATTTCCAAAAATGGTTGCTACCAGTTGAGCTGGTAGCTACACTTGATACTTGTCCAACACACTGCTTTGCTGGCTCCACCTGGCCTCCTAACTCCGCAGCATTGCTTCGGCGCAATACTGGTCTTCACATCATGGCCAAAACTTCGATGCTGTGTGCAACTCCGTAGTCTATTCAAAAGTTGGATGCTATGCGCAACTTCACAGCATCCTCAATACTTATCCAAAATTGTATTTCTGAGATGCGCTCAGCTCAGCTTTCCTTGCTTGCCTCAAAAAGGTGCTTCCACAAATTTATCTCAACCTGGGCCCAACATGCCCCTAACACTTACATGTGGCTCGTCCCCGAGCCACTGATTGTTTCAGCTGTCTCACTCTGCACCACGACCGGTGGAACGAACTTGGCCATGAACTCATCATATGTACCGCACAACTGCACCACTAATTCTCTTGTATCATGCTCAACCTGTTTAATTGTCTCAAGCAGTATTGGAGATATTTCTTGTCCGATTTGGTCTTGTACCTGCTCCTGGTTATCGCGCAGTTCTACTAACTTATCTTCAATCGGTTGCGATACCGCCATGACATTCTCCAAGAGCTGATGTGATTAATTATCCATATCAGTCTCTTTTTGTTGTAATTCCTGTACTTCTTTCTTTAAGACGGATATCTCCTTATATCTCGGCAGCCTCTCTCTGGGTGGCAGAGCTTTAACCTCTGCGTTCAACTTGTCCAGTGCAGTCTGTTTTTCTTGTACCACGGTTTTGACTTGCAGCAACCCTTGATCCTCTTCAAGGGTCGTGATTGCGTGTGAAACCTTATCCAAGAGCGATTGGCACTTAGCCATCTCACTTGTAATTCTTTTCGAGGCGGCACTCACTGCTTGCTCTCTGACTTGCAATTCAATTAATGGCGCCTGCTTATTCAACTTATCCTTCAATGTGGCAATAATTGCCTCATGATAAATCTCTTTATCCTGCATCTCTGACTACAAGGATCTCACCTTATCTTCAATCCTCAGAACTGTGTCTGCAGGATCATCCTGGTTTTCTATGCCTTCAATATCCTTCGCCACATTGGATATGGTAGTCTCCAAATTTTGTCGGCGGTCCAGTTCGTTCCGTAGTTGTATTTCTTCCTACAGCTGAATTTTCCTATTTGCTGCAGTGAGCTCTGCTTGTGACTTCATCGATTCAACCGTCTGTTCATGCATCTCCTCAACGATCTGTGTGTGGATGAAGTGCAATCCTAGTAATGGGATTTTGGCTAAGTCAAGCTCTACCCTCTCGAATCCCTTTGTGTCCAAGACAACTTGTTCTGCCATTGGCAATGCAACAGCCAATGGGTCCACATGGACAATTCTAGTCTTTGATGGCAGCGTTATTGCTAGCTGTTGGCTTCCTTTCTACGAGGTCCCTACCGACCTCCCTTCAACCCCTGCTTCCCACGGCAAAATAAGGCTTTTCTGGACATCGTCCATTTTCTTCATTATGCCTTGCATTGCGAGACGCGTCTTGTGCAGGTCATCCTGGATGACGATGTCCTTCTTTTCTTTA
Organism: Larix kaempferi; assembly: GCA_027924585.1. NCBI lineage: Eukaryota > Viridiplantae > Streptophyta > Pinopsida > Pinales > Pinaceae > Larix > Larix kaempferi. The sequence goes on from BSBM01000476.1 coordinate 7,970,795, forward strand.
GCCGCCATAATCTCCTTCATCTACTCTGAGACTGTTTCAGCTATCATCTCGTAGTCATCATCATTGAGGACTGCCTCCAATTGAATCTTTGTGGCCTTCACCTTTTTCCTCAACTTTGGCTTCTCCGAAGTCTCAACTTATTTTCTCTTCCCTGTTTCTTCAATGATTGGGCATGAGAACAGGATCGGCTCATCTTTTGCTAAGTCTATCTCTATGTCCATAACCTCTACGCGGAACTCTGGTGGCCAATCTTTCATGAGGTCCTCAATATCCTACTCATACATGATGTAGTTCCCTGGGAACCACTCTGGTTTCTTCGTTTGTGCTTTCGGCGATATGAATATACATTTCATATCCGCCTCAAAGTCAATGATGCATATATACTTCACCGTGACCTGCTTTATAATGCAGGGTGTCTTCGTGATTGCGTCGCGCAGCTGAATATAGTACTGGTAAAAGACTTCTGTTGTCGCATGCTGGCGCTCTGCATTTGTGTTTGCCCATAGGTTGACGAACTTAAACCCTCTAGGATCCTTGGTGTCCATAATGACACCCGCATAATCTTGCAGCTCCTTCCATCCACACAAAGCAATCAAGACGATGAGCCAAGTGAAATGGAATTGGCCGCCATTCACCTGTGTGTCGTTGAGTTCTTCAAGGAACTCATTCAACAAAAACTGACACCAATTAAAGTTGTTTCCTTTGGCCACTGCGGCACCAAGGAGTATTGTGCCCACAAGCGCCTCCGAAGGCCTAGCTGTTTTGAGTATCTTGCCTATGAGCAACTGCATTACAAATCTTGTTGCTCTGTCCTCTATATCTTCTGTCGGGAAACCTCTTTTTTCCTTCACCACCGGATGGGTTTTCTTCATCTTCTCAACAGCCTCTTTTTCTTTGCTCTTCCCATGGAAGAATTTCTTAGGATCCTTACTACACTTGCTTAGACCGGTGATGCGGTGGATCAAATCGATGTTAATATCAATGTTCCTTTCGAGCCATAGATAACCTTGGTGGATTCGCGCCATGAATGTGCGAACCATGATATTAAGTTCTGAAGAACGGTCAAAATGTTGCAATCTCAGCAAGTTCAGTAGCCCCGACTAAACAATAGGTGCTAGCCCATTGTCAACTACCAATTTCAGAGTTCCCTTGGCATCCTTTTTCCAGCACATATACTGGTGTGGTTGAAAATCTGGGTATTTGGGAATATCTGGCTCGTCTTTGTTCATTACCAAGAGGTCACAATCCTCCCATTTACAATCTGCTATCTTTCCCAGCAAATTCTTAGCAGTGTTTACATGCTTTGAGATAGGTGACAGCAGGATGTTGTATCTCACATTTTTGGACAATTTAAACACAGGGGCATTCAGTTCCCGTGGGGAGATCTATTCAGGTGTCATCTTCAAGGGTTCTATCTACAAGACTGGTGATTTCTGTGCTGAGGAGCCCATCTTTATGATGTTGGATCGAGGTGCAGTTACGAATTTTACTTTATCTTTTTCTTTTTCCTACATCATCGGATTAATTCTTGGTGATCTACATGATCCTTCACCTTGTTCTATAGTGACCTTCTTAACTGGAGTTTTCATTAACTATTGAATCCCTTCGTGTTGAAAGATCCTCAGTGCTTCTTCAATGGTCAGCTCTTCGTCTCTATAGGAAGGTTGGGACATTCACTAATGAGGTAGCGGCTAAGGCAGACAGAATACAGATGGCTACTAGCTCAGAGAGGTTAATCACAAGAAAATTCTAAGTGCTCAATAACTCCCGCGAGTCTCCCAACGGTGTTATTTATAGGCGCAGCAGACCCTCTCCCGCACCCTTCAATGGATAGATAAGCAATTAATGTGGTGTCCGTTGGAAAATTTGAGTGGATCCTTCGGTCTTTTCTATCGTCAGTGTGCTCAGAACGGCTATCTTCTCTTTAAATGCTGAAGCGGTTGCTGCAATGGTCATCTAACAGCTATTTTTCTGAAAAGCCATGCAACAGCTATTTTTGTCTGAGTGATGCACCGAACTACGTGGCAATCCATCTGCAACCCTACGTGACTACTTCGCAGTGCCAAAAATTTCCAACTACGCGGCTTCCACTATAAATATACATATCTATATATATATATATTTTCCGCGTAGCTTCAACAGTGCTGCACGGTGCATAGATCATTCTTCTTATCATACCTTCTTCCTTTTATCATACATGTACAGACTCCTTTACATTTCTAGTGTCCACTTTCAACTGTACTTGATAATTAGAACTTCCTTCCTTTGTTCGTTATTCAAGGTTCTGTGAAGCAATGCTATCATGGTATAGCTTTAGCCTGCTTCCATTTATCAAAGTTGGCAAGGTATCACCAGCTAAATTGGCTAACTGGACTGCACCAGTGTTAGTAACATGTATCACAGTATATGGGCCAAGCCAATGCATCTTAAATTTACCAGGGAATTTCATGAATTTGCTATGATACAGGAGGACTAGATCACCTATGTGAAAACACTTGTTCTTTATATGGTGATCATGCCATACTTTCTTGCGGTCCTTCTGAGCTTGTTGGTGGAAGCCTGTGATGAAGCGATCTTCCTCCAAGCCCAGTAAGTGTAGCAATATTTATTTTAGAGCTTCGCAATCTGCCATCCCTATGAATGCAGAGATTCTCAAACTAGGGACAATATATTCCATAGGCATTATAGCCTCCTTCCCATAAACCAACCCAAAGGGTGTCTGTCCTATCAATTTCTTGCATGTGGTCCTGTATGCCCATAGCATAGATGAGACGCGCAGGTCCCAATCGTATCTATTTACATTACACAACTTAGTGAGTGCGTTCTCCAATATTTTATTGAAAGCCTCTACAGTACCATTCACCTATGGATGATATGGAGTACTGCGCTGATGACGAATGTGGAATTCCTCTGTAAGTGCCTCAATCGTCTTGTTCAAAAGGTGAGTACCTTGGTCACTCAACAAAATCTTCGGACAGCCAAATCTGGTGAGTATTTCTTCAAAAATAAACTACGAAGCAGTACTAGCGCTGCAATCCTTAACTGGTTTTGCTTCCGCCCATCTGGTGAGGTAATCCATAGCAGTAATAATATACCTTGCACCCGTCCTTTTTCCTGGTGGGTTTATAGGACCCACAAAGTCTATTTCCCATTTTTCAAATGGCTGCAGTGTCAACTGTGGATTCAATGGCATCTCATCTTAGCATGATGGTTTTCCTGTCCTCTGACAAACATCACAGTTCCTACAATGTTCTTTGGCATCTTTATGGAGTGTAGGCCACCATAGCCCTACGCGCAATATCTTCTGCGTAGTAGCCCTTCCTGCATAGTGACCTCCCGCGATTCGTGAGTGTGCATCGGCTAGAATAAATGGCTTCTCATGATTGAGTACACACCTGCGCAGGACTTCATTCGGCCCAAGTTTGTATAATTGTCCTGCAATTATAGTGAAGTCAGCGACGCGCACCACTGACTGTTTTTTCTGCTGGACTGAGAATTCCTAGGGTGCCATCCCTGTGGTTAGGAAGTCAATTATATCCTTGTAATAATTATCGACAACCTGTATACTAAATAACTGCGCATCAGGCAGACTGTCTTCAATATTCATCGGCTCCTCTCCTGACTCGATCCTTGACAAATGATCAGGTCCCAAGTTCAATCTACCTAGCTTGACAATAATTTCAAAGTCATATTCCTAGAACAGCAGTAGCCATCGGCATATGCGTCCCCCTAACACTGGCTTGTTGACCAAATATTTCAATGTAGAATGGTCAGTAAACATAAGGAAGTGTGATCCCAGCAAGTAGTGTCTAAATTTATGTAGGGCATATACCATCGCAAGGCCTTCCCTCTCAGTAGTAGTATAGTTTTTCTCTGCTGTTGAAAGCTTTCTGCTAGAAAATGCAATAGGGTGGTCAATACCTCCCTCTCCTAGCTAATCTAACACGATCCCCTGGGAAATACATGATGCATCAACATGGACATGGAATGGATTTGTCCAGTCTAGAAAGACTAGAATAGGCGCAATGACCATATTTTCTTTTAATGTGTCAAAACCCTGTTCGCATTATGTGTTCCAAATGAACAGTGCGTCTTTCTTCAGCAGCTTTTCCATTGTTGCGGTTATCTGTGCATAACCCTTTATAAATTTCCTGTAATATCCAGTATGGCCTAATGTAGATTGCAACATCTTGACTGAATTTGGTGTTGGTAAGTTTTCAATAACTGCAATCTTCGTAGGGTCTACCATCAATCCTTGCTTACAGACAATGTGGCCAAGTAAAATTCCATAGGGCACACAGAAAATACACTTTTTCAAATTCAAGGATATTTGATGCTGTCAACACTTCTCGAGCATCATGTGGAGATTCACACAATGATTTTTTAATATACCAAATACAGTCCAATCATCAAAATACGCTTCTAAAAACTTGTGCATAAAATCTTTAAATGTTGCGACAATGACTCTAGAGAATATGGCAGGTGCGTTTTTCAGCCCAAAAGGCATGACGGTGTATTGGAATGACCCCCATTCTGTAGCAAATGTCGTCTTATGCCTATCCACAGGATCAATCCTGATCTGATGGTAACCAGAGAAACCATCAGTGAAAGAATATGCCTCATTTCCTCCAACGTTATCAAGCACTTCGTCTGTGAATGGAGCAGGAAATGGGTCGTGCATGGAAGCATCGTTCAGCTTTCTGAGATCCACACAAATCCTGATCTCGCCTTTTGCTTTCTTGTCTTGAACAACCATGGGGATAATCCATTCGGATTCTTCGACTGGTTCAATGATTCCTGCTTCTAGCATCTTATCCAGTTCTGCACAGACTTTTTCCTTGTAGCACAGATTCAATCTGTATGGCCTCTGCTTGACAGGCCTAGCACCTGGCTTTAAAGGTATTTTCATAACCCCTAGGTCTCCCAAAATTCCTTTCATCTCTGTAAATTTTGTTGGAAACAATTCCTGATACTCATGTAAGGTATCTGTGATCTCTGCAATAGTCTGATCATCCCAATAATCTCCTATTGATGCAAACTTCGGCTCTTTGTCTGTGCCAATGTTCACTTTTTGTGTTTTTACTGGTCCAGTCATATCTGTGATTTCCAACGGAGGTCCTTCTACGTCATGCATGCCTTCTGACTCTAGTATATCTATGTTGCACAGGTCGTCCTCATCGTCTTCATTTGTATCATTGGTATCTTCAGCTAAGTTGTAACACTTGATAAAGTGCTCTTCATGTTCCTTCCATTCTAACTGTAGGTGCGCAGGAACGCACTCTGTCCCAAAAAACTCCTGCAATTTTATGTTTTGATGGGGACAGTCATCCTAGAATATGCGCTTCTTCATTAGCTGTAATGCTTCATGGATTAATGGATTCTCGTCTTCAAAACCGAAGTCCTTCCGGAAGTTCGCAGCGAGCAACTCCCAATCAGTGTGTTCACTGCGCAACTCCAGGTCAAGTTACCATTTTTCTGGGATACCCGCATCCAATGTATGTACAAATAAATGTACCCATTTTGTAAGTGGTCTTTCCACCCATGCCTTTGAACAGACTTCAATATGTTGATTAGGGTCTGTCTATCCATTATACTTTTCAAAGGGTAAAGTAACCTTTTCGGCGAACCGAATCTACATCTTAGTTCTGCATTGATCCCAAGTGGTCAATGTTTTCTTATGTGCATTCCACCATCTAGCAAGTGTATGGTTCAATCCTATATCTAAAGCTGGAAGTCTATGCTCATCTGGTATAGCTGCAGTATATTCCCTTATGAAACTGTAAACATTAGCAGAACCATCATATGTGGGAATAGGACTCACCTCTTTTCCAATCCAGCGCAGTGATTTTGTAACCTGTGCACATATTCTTGCTGATACTTCATGCATGCGGCTTTGCCAATTCTCTAGTCCTGTATCCGAGTCAGAGATACAAGAAGTGTCACATCACCAGCTGAGTGTACCGTCCGCAGTAGGATTAATGTAGTATTCCTTGTTCGCAGTCAGCTGGTATAGTCGGTCTAAATCTTGAGCTTGGGATTCCTCCTGAATTGGATCACTATATCTATCACCATCTTTAGGATCCAATGGTGCGATGACCCTAAGATGCTTCCCTTCAAAGATCATCTTCTTTGTCTTCAAGTTTATGATATCCAAGTTATCCATAGCCCAATCAATTCCCAATATTGCTGGAAAAGGTTGACTATCATCCACAATTTCAATAACCTCAAAGTCTGCATGACTCTGTACTCCGTCGATGTCAACTACTACATTAGCTAAGCGGCCAAAAGGTATGACCTTCTCCTGATTAGCCATTCGTAACTGGATAGGTGACCAGAGCAACTTTGGTCGACCCATCTACTTCCATGTCTACTTAGTCAAGACATTCACTTATGATCCCAGATCAAGGATGACTTCATCCATTTCAAAATCTCCTATCTGCGTAGTAAGCTTCATCTCTCGGCCTGTTCTTTTGTGCTTCCTTATATGATGTACAGCACTATCTGGAGTCTCTGTTGCAATCTAAGGTTCATACTGGCTGATGAGATTTTGGAGCTCTACTATGGCTTTTTCGCTTTTTAGTAACTTCATGCAGCTTCGCAAGAACTGGGCAACAAAAGTATGGACATTTGTTGCAGTGCTTGTTTTGTCATAAGGAGTCGGCATGTCTTCAACATGCGGTGTTTTATTGCGCAGCGGGATCCTTGATGACTTATCTACTGGTTCTCTAAAGGTATCCCACACATCAATGAAGATCTCCTCGTTCTTTTGTAAGTTAAGACGGGGTGCTTTCCTGGAGCTTTCCTTATCCATACTGTTTCAAGGGGATCCTTCTTCATATGTGCCTCTCCTAATGTTGAAGCTTCTGCTCCTCTGTCGCGGCTTGTCTTAGCGCCACTGCGCGTGACCACATTAATGCTCGGGTCCACTAGTCTATTTTCTACTGCGATCCACTAGACATTTGGATTTAGAGCCTATGTTTGTCTTCTCTTCTGTATTTCCACCTCTAATACTGGGCAATCTTCAATAACATGCTCAAATGATTTACAATAATTGCATGTAGTGCATGGGTTAACACAATCTCTAGATATGTGCCCGGGTTGGCCACAGTTATAACAAATGACTTGGCCACAGCCTCTTCCCTGTGCCGGACCAACATTTCTTCCTCTGCCACGGTATCCACCACCACGACCTCTGTATCCTCCTTGGTCATATTGTGCATTTTATTGTTTCGACTAGGTATCTTCTTGTACGCAGTACAAGCCAGCGCCTCGCATTGAGTCCATATCCCTTTTTCTTTCATTCATTAATTCATATGCATGGCAGTTGGATTCATCATGTCCAACTGATTTACAGAAATTGCAGTATAAATTCTTAGGCATTTTCACATATTTCTGGATGAGGTAATAGTCTTTAGGTCTATGTCCTGTGGTTCTGCAAATTTCACACCATGGGGCCTGATTCTGATTTAATGGGTTAGGCGCACCATTATTAAGGTATTCGCGGAATAGAGGGAAATGCTCATGGTCATGACCTTCTCCTTTACAACTTGTACACAGACCTCCTGTCTAGGTTCATATCTTTGTTCTTTACCATTTTTCATACTTTGCAATTCAAGTGTCAAGGTGGTCAGTTGGTTCTTGGATTTCTGTATTTTCGGGATGCCTATAGTTAGATCCTTCGGGGAACTGATATTCTTCTTCACACATTGTGATTGCAACTCATCATGGATTCTAGAGCGGAAACGGAACCATTTGTTGGCTTAAACTGACCCAGAGGTTTCCAATTAGACCCAGGTTCTTTGTGGTTCTCCCTTTGACCAACAAAACCCCTTCGCACTAGCCCTTTCAGAAACAACTTGCAAGCAGGTTGAGGTCTCACCCGAGGTGTATCTTATGGGGTACTGCGGAATCAGGTTTCCACAGTAAATTATGAGTTGTTTATATGAACAAGCTGCGCAGCGCAGGACAAAAGGAGTGCACTACAGGGCAAAGTGATGCGGTACGTAGCAGGATCTACGCTGCGAGTAGTACTACGCGGTGGAGGCAACACTGCAGGCCTCACTAAGGGTTTCTTACTACTGCGAATCTCTACTGGAACTGTGAATCACCCACACTTATCCTCTACTTGGAAGATCTCGAAAACGTTAAGGCACTGAAATGAATATCACTCATCCATTCCTTCAGGCACTTACTGGTTATCTTTCTAGCATTCATTCAAGAACTTGGGTTATTACAATGTGAACTGAAATGATAGACATGACTAACTATGCCGTGTTCCTTAACTGTGTTTAAGAAAGTATTAAGCTTAAATGACGGATTCACGATCTTAACATATAATTAAAATGTTCGCCATTCATCTGTTCACGTGGAACTTAGCATATCATTCCCAAACTTCGCCTATTGGTAAATGCATATCAAATTTCTCCTATTACAGCATGCAAGGAAACATTCAAACATTCATTCTACATATAGAAAGTCATCCATTCATAAACATCATCACATAACACAGGATTTAACGTGGTTCACTTACTTGGATGGAAAGCTACGTCCACAAGAACGGTTGGTAATATATTTCTTTCAAAAGGGATGGGGCAACCGTTCTCAGTGTGCGCACTCAACTGCAGACTCTCCTTTCTCTCGGCTAGGTCTCTGTGCACACAGTTGTAGAGCCTTTACAATATCCTCAGCTCAGAGAGATTTTACAATACAAAAAGGTTATCTGTGGTTGGACAGGAACATTGATATTAACATCGATTTGATCCACTGCATCACCGGGATAAGCAAGTACGGTGAGGATCCCAAGCAATTCTTCTAGGGGAAGAGCAAAGAAAAAGAGGCTGTTGAGAAGATGAAGAAAACCCATCCGGTGGTGAAGGAAAAAATAGGTTTCTTGACAGACGATATAGAGGACAGAGCAACAAGATTTGTAACGCAGTTGCTCGCAGGCAAGATACTCAAAATAGCTAGGCCTCCGGAGGTTCCTGCGAGCGCAATACTCCTTGGTGCTGCAGCGGCCGAAGGCAACAACTTTAATTGGTGTCAGTTTCTGTTGAATGAATTCCTTGAAGAACTCAACGAAACATAGGTGAATGGTGGCCAGTTCCATTTCATCTGGCTCATTGTCCTGATTGCTTTGTGTGGATGGAAGGAGCTACGAGATTATGCGGGCGTCATTATGGACACCAAGGATCCTAGAGGGTTTAATTTTGTCAACCTCTGGGCAAAAAAAAATGAAGAGCGCCAACATGCGACAGCAAAAGTCTTTTACAAGTACTATATTCAGCTGCGCAATGCAATCACGAAGACACCCCGCATTATAAAGCAGGTCACGACGAAGTATATCTGCATCATCTACTTTGAGGTGGATATGAAATGTATCTTCATATCGCCGAAAGCACAAATGAAGAAACCGGAGTGGTTCCCAGGGAACTACATCATGTATGAGCGGGATATTGAGGACCTCATGAAATATTGGGCACCAGAGTTCCACGTAGAGGTTATGGACGTAGAGACGGACTCAGCAGAAGATGAGTCGATCCCGCTCTCATGCCCAATCATTGAATAAATAGGGAAGAGAAAAGAAGCTGAGACTTCAGAGAAGCCAAAGTCTAGGAAAAAGATGAAGGCCACAAAGATTCAATTGGAGGCAGTCCTCAATGATGATGACTACGAGATGATAGTCGAAACAGTCTCAAAGCAAATGAAGGAGCTTATGGCGGCTAAAGAAAAGAAGGACATGGTCATCCAGGATGACCTGCACAAGACGTGGCTCGCAATGCAAGGCCTAATGAATAAAATGGACGATGTCCAGAAAAGCCTTATTTTACCACGGGAAGCAGGGGCTGAAGGGAGGTTGGTAGGGACCTCACAGCAAGGAAGCCAATAGCTAGCAATAACGCTTCCATTGAAGACTAGAATTTTCCATGTGGACCCATTGGTTGTTGCGTTGCCGATGGCAGAACAAGTTGTCTTGGACACAAAAGGAGTCAAGAGGGTAGAGCTCAACTTAGCCAAAATCCCATTACCAGGATTGCACTTCATCCACACGCAGATCATTGAGGAGATGCATGAACATACGGTTGAATCGATGAAGTCACAAGCAGAGCTCACCGCAGCAAACAAGAAAATTCAGCTACAAGCAGAAATACAACTACAGAAGGAACTGGACCACTGACAAAATTTGGAGACTACCATATCCAATCTTGTTGCGTTGCCGATGGTAGAACAAGTTGTCTTGGACACAAAGGGAGTCGAGAGGGTAGAGCTCGACTTAGCCAAAATCCCATTACTAGGATTGTACTTCATCCACATGCAGATCGTTGAGGAGATGCATGAATGGACGGTTGAATCGATGAAGTCACAAGTAGAGCTCACCGCATCAAACAGGAAAATTCAGCTACAGGCAGAAATACAGCTACGGAATGAACTAGACCGCCTACCAAATTTGGAGACTACGATATCAAATGTGGCAAAGGATATTGAAGGCATAGAAATCCAGGATGATCCTGTAGACACAGTTATGAGGATCGGAGATAAGGTGAGATCCTTGCAGTCGGAGATGCAGGATAAAGAGATTTATCATGAGGCCGATATTGCCACATTGAAGGATAAGCTAAATATGCAAGCGCCATTAACTGAATAGCAAGTTAGAGAGCAAGCAGTGAGCGCCACCTCGAAAAGCATTACAGGTGAGATGGCTAAGTGCCAAACGCTCCTAGATAAGGCTTCACAGGCAATCACGACCCTTGAAGAGGATCAAGGGTTTCTGCAAGTCAAAACCGTGGTACAAGAAAAACAGACCGCACTGGACAAGTTGAACGCAGAGGTTAAAGCTCTGCCACCCAGAGAGAGGCTGCCGAGATACAAGGAGATATCCGGCTTAAATAAAGAAGTACAGGAATTACGACAAAAAGAGACTGAGATGGATAATCAATCGTAGCATCTCCTGGAGAATTCCATGGCGGTATCGCAGCAGATTGAAGATAAGTTAGTAGAACTACACGATAACAAGGAGCAGGTACAAGACCAAATTGGACAAGAAATAACTCCAACACTACTTTAGACAATTAAACAGGTTGAGCACAATACAAGAGAAGTAGTGGTGCAGTTGTGCAGTACATATGATGAGTTCACGGCCAAGTTCGTTCCACCGGTCGCGGCGCAGAGTGAGACAGCTGAAACAATCAGTGACTTGGGGACAAGCCACATGTAAGTGTTAGGGGCATGTTGGGCCCAGGTTGAGATAAAGTTGTGGAAGCACCATTTTGAGCCAAGCAAGGAAAGCTGAGCTAAACAAGTATCAAGTGTAGCTACCGGCTCGACCGGTAGCAGCCATTTTTGGAAAGATATTCCAGGATTGCCGAGCAGCGAACATATGCAAAACAGGAAGGCGGCCACGCATGGGTTGTTAAGGAAAGCAACGTTTGGTACGATTAGAAGGTAAAACCGTTAGAGAGAAACGGTTCGGTAGAAGCAGCCTGTAGGAACGCGTGTGACAAGAAGGCCAATAGCGACAGAATGAGGACGTGGAGATCTGCCATGATCAAGCAGACACTACCAGGAGCCAGCAAGCCGGTTTGGAAAACCAACATAGTTTTGGAAACCCTTAGGGTTTTTGGTTTTAGGTCTTCGACATTGTACAGACATGACCTTCGGGCATGATCTATTTAAGAAGACACTTTTGTATGGGATGGGGGTTTCTCTATTTTGGATACTAGATGCTAGTTATTAGAGTAATCTTGAGATAACCTTTTTGTATTGTAAAATATCTCTGAGCTGAGGATATTGTAAAGGCTCTGCAACTGTGTGTGCAGAGACCTAGCCAAGAGAAAGGAGAGTCTGCAGCTGAGTGTGCAGACTAAGAACGGTTTCCCCATCTCTTTTGAAAGAAATATATTACCAACCGTTCTTATGGATGTAGCTTTCCATCCGGGGAAGTGAACCACATTAAATCCTGTGTTATGTGATGATGTTTATGAATGGATGACTGTCTATCTATAGAATGAATGTTTGAATGTTTCCTTGCATGTTGTAATAGGAGAACTTTGATATGCATTTACCAATAGGCAAAGTTTGGGAATGACATGCTAAGTTCCACATGAATAGATGAATGGCAAACATTTTAATTATATGTTAAGATTGTGAATCAGTCATTTAAGCTTAATACTTTATTAAACACAGTGAAGGAACGCGGCACAGTTAGTCATGTCTATCATTTCAGTTCACGTTGTAATAACCCAAGTTCTTGAACGAATGCTAGAAAGATAACCAGTAAGTGCCTGAAGGAATGGATGAGTGATATTCATTTCAATGCCTTAACGTTTCCGAGATCTTCCAAGTAGAGGATAAGTGTGGGTGATTTGCAGTTCCAGTAGAGATTCGCAACAGTAAGAAACCCTTAGTGAGGCCCGCAGTGTTTCCTCCACCGTGCAGTACTACTCGCAGCATAGATCCTGCTGCGTACCTCATCACTTTGCCCTGCAGTGCACTCCTTCTGCCCTGCGCTGCGCAGCTTGTTCATATAAACAACTCATCATTTACTGTGGAAACCTGATTCCGCAGTACCCCATAAGGGTGGCAATAAGGGTGGCGCGGTTTGTGCAGCCGACGGATTCTTAGGGGTAAATGGTTGTGCAACTTCGCTATCAAGATCGCAGGGGATCTCAGTATCTATATGAAGTTTAGGGCCTTCCAGATTCTTATTAATTTTATATCTCTTACCACTTCTAAGAGTATGTGTCTCTTCGTCAGAATCAATATATGTACTATTTATCATGACAAACTTCAAGAATATTACTGCATTCTTAGAACACCTATCTCAGCTAACAGCGTCTTAATGTATAGACTGATATTGTTCAGAAACTTACCTTGGAATCCTCCAAAAAAGTGTGCTTCTGCTTGGCTGTAGGATTTGAGTGTGTCTACAGCAAATTCTGTTACAAAGTCTTCTAGCATATGATCGACCCAATAATCAACTGCACGTGACAATGGGTTGTCTAACGCTTTAAGCTGCGCTATGAGCTCGGGAGTCCACTTTATAGGATCTCCTCCTTGGAAACAGTTTTTCTTCTCTGTGAGTCGCGAGATCCACGCATGCAGCTTGTTTGGAAACGATGCCCAAAAGATCTCGTGAATGTTGTCCAACAGATATCTATCCGACCACTGTGTGTCGCTTAGACGCGGATGTCTATTTTCTTGTCTGTTAAAATCTGTTATGGTCTTATCCCACCAAACTTGGATTTCTGTCTTTTCAGGATGCCAATAGTCAGATCCTTCAGGGAACTGATATTCTTCTTCACACATCATGATTGCAACTCATCATGGATTCTATCCTAGAAACGGAACCATTTGTTGGCTTAAACTGACCCAGAGGTTTCCAATTATACCCAAGTTCTTTGCGGTTCTCCCTTTGACCAACAAAACCCCTTCGCACCGGCCCTTTCGGCAATAACCTGCGAGCAGGTTGAGATCTCACCTGAGGTGTATCTTATGGGGTACTGCAGAATCAGGTTTCCATAGTAAATGATGAGTTGTTTATATGAAAAAGCTGCGCAGCGCAGGACAGAAGGAGTGCACTACAGGGGAAAGTGATGCGGTACGCAGCAGGATCTTGTGAAGAACCTGCAATAATTAATTAATGCAAATACACAAGATATCAGAAATAATAGAACTCAGAATCACTTTTATATTGATCATGGGCCACTTCGAGGGGGCAACCTCCTTTAGAAATCTCAATACAATTAACTTCACGGTGCCTTCAATGACCTCAACACACACTTATATAATAAGTCTATGCCCAATACTATGGGTCAAAACCATAGGACATATAATACTATGGGACGAATTACAAAGCATATGTGTCCAATACTATGGGTCAATACTATGGGCTAATATAAACTATGGGTCAACAAATACTACGGAACAACTTACAAAGCATATGCATCCAACAACAATATACTAACATAGTAAAGAGAAGGGTTGACACGGGTTCCTAACATCCCCTCTCCCTTAGAAAAAGCTTTGTCGTCAAATCTTTGGTTGGAGAAATTGCTACAAAATCTGAAGGAGTGGTTCCCCTATAGCATCCTCGGGTTGCATTTTGGGCCACTGACGCCTTTGGAGTGTCAGGGAGGATTTCTTGGAAGGCTGTAGATGAAGAAGAACCCTATCAGATGCGTAAAAAATGCACTCAGAACAGTGTTGATTGGCTTGTTGTTTCAGGAAAATTTTGGCCATGTGAAGATTGTCCTGTAGAATGAGAAGAATCTGATCGCAGTTGCGAAGAACCGAGTCAATTTCCTGAACTAGGGAGCTGCTAAGGGTGTATGGAAGAAGAACTAGCGGTGTTTGTCCATAGACTGCTTCATATGGTGTCCTTTGAGATGTGGTATTGTAGCACCAGAGCGCTGCTAAGAAATCCATAGAAATAGTTGGCCAAAGCTGTGTAGGGATGGGCAAGGGTTTGAGCAATCCCAAAAGGAGTGTCGTTTCACCCTTGTTGACCTGGAAAGTATCACAATCAGCCACCATCTGTTGAATTGTCATTTTCAGTCCCTACCAAAAGAAGTTACATTGTTCTCGGTCATACATTTTGAAGAACCCAGAGTGCCCTACTGATGAAGAAGCATGGAGTTCATAGAAGAGATAGCCCTGTTGAACATATTGCAACCAATTTTGAACAAGCAGAGAAAGAGCTGTAAGAGAAACTGGGTCATCAATTGTGCGAGAAGGAGCATCTACCACCATATTGTCCTTACCCTTCTTGTAAGTGATCGCATAGGGATAACCCATTTCAGGTGTGTTGGGTAGGAGACCCATTGTTCCAAAAAAAAATTCAGACTCTGGAGATCAGTCTTGATGCAGAAATAATTCCCTAATAGGTATGGCTGCCACTTCTGTACTGCATGCAAAATAGCCATCAGTTCCTACTGAGAGGTATATGTGACTAAATTCTTACCGGAAAGGTCTCTTGAAGGTGGCAAGCTCATTGGTGCAGCAAAGACACCTGCATATCTATCCAAGGAAGTAGTGGAGACCGTTGATGGGTGCATCTGAATGGAATGGAGCTAAGCGACGACACCATGTGAATTCTTCTTAAGGATTTTTTCCAGGTGATGTGAACTGATTATGCGGAGAGACCCTGGTTGTAATCCCATTAATTTGTGTTGTTCCCCATTGACTGAAAACTGCATCCAAAGTTCCGCGAAATCCCATAAGATGGGTCCAAGTGTGCGTAACCATTGAACACCCAAAACCTCATCACATCCACCTAAGGACAAGGAAAACATGTCAGAGCGCAGGTTATAATCTTCCAGAGAGATACGCACATTGTGACACTTCCCCTTGCAAGGTAAGGTACCCCCATTGGCAACCATGACTTCAAAGTTGGAGCAAGGTTGGACAAAACAATCAGCCTATTTGGCAATCCGAGGGTCAATGAAGTTATGAGTGCTACCAGAATCAATGATTATGGTAAGAGGGAGCTTCTTGAAGTATCCCTTGACTCGCATTGTTTGTGGGGTGGTGACGCCGATTACAGCATGGAGAGAGATCTCGGGTGGGTCGTCCTGAGATGGGGTGTCAACAGACGGGTGTTGAATGTCGACCTGATCATCTACTGTATCTGGAGATTCTTCATCAAGTTTTGAGGCAGGCGGAGAATCCACATCTAAAAGATAGAGCTTTTGTTGAACACATCTATGTCCCTAAGTGAATTTCTCACCACAATTATAACAAAGTCTTTTTTCTCGGCGTGCCTGCATCTTTGTTTCAGACAAATGCTTGATAGGAGTTGGTTGAGGAACAGGCATGATGGGAGCTCATTGGGAACCCATATTTCTGAAGGGAACAAAGGTGGGTTTGGAGCGTTGTTGAGCTGCGATCTTGTCCTCTGCCAACTTCGCCAACCCTAGGAATTCCATCATTGTGTTGGGACAGAACATTTTGACCTCTGAGCGGATTTCATCCTTGAGACCACTGATAAAACAACTCCTGTAGAATTCATCAGACAATCCTTCTGTGTGATTGGCCAGTTTCTCAAATTCTTTCTAATACTCTCTCAATGTGCCAATTTGGTGAAGTTTAGTGAGTGCTCCTGTGAAGTCATTAAAAGAACTAGGAAGAAGAGACCCTGGTGGCTCCAAAAGATTCTGGCTGTCGGTTATTGTTCATGGCTGAATGCTAAAGATGGAGGCTGAGAAATTTTTCATCCAGATCTTGGAATTTGGTTTGGATGGTTGCAAGTGCTTTCTCCATGGTTTTTGCTCCTGTGCAGGTGACAACCATAACCAAGAGTTTTTCTTTTTTTTTGGGGGGGGGGGGAATGGATAGAAAAACACAAACAAAAGCTTATTTAGTAAAGGAAGATTTGGATTTGGGAAAAACTTGGATGGTAATTGGGGTTTGACTAGGTTTTGGATACTTTCTAATGGACATGGAAGCAAAAAATGGGAATTTCAGAAGCGGGGTGAAAAAATGAGAAAATTTGGTAGAGAGGCACAAAGAAGTAGAATTAGGAAAGGAACACGATGGCAAAATTTGAAGGTGTTTGGGTGAAAATTGAAGGAGTTATGGCAAACCCTAAAAATAGACAAATGTGAGATTTATAGTCTTGGGAAGTGGAATTTGGTATAGGGTCTTCAGGAATGAAATATGCAGAATGGGATTGCAGGGATGTCAGTGAAGTTTGAGGGAAAACAAAGTTGAAACAAGGGAGATATGGCCGAAAATCATAAAAAAAAATCTAATGGATCGATAACAGCGGTGCGAAAGGGATCTGCAATGGCGTGGAAGGGATCGAAAATGGATGGATCTGAAACGGTGACTGGATCTAGAACGAATTTCAGAATTGATCTGAAACGGCTGGATCTGGAGCGGAAGTGATCGGCAATAGTTCAACTGAAAATAGATATGGACCCCAGGTATGTGTGGCTTCCTATCAGTTCAGGGGATTCACTCGGCCACCAAAGCTGTCTAACGGCTTGCGTATTGGGGCAGTACCCCTAACTCCACAGGTCAGGTAATACTGATAACTGCTTTGCCACAAACAAAATCTCTTGGTTTACCTCACAGGTGGGAACTAGTCAATCAGGTAGGGATCATTGCCCTTTTCGCTGGCAGGTCCTATCAATGGGCCAGCTACTTTAGGGTTCCTTTGCTACTCCTCACAATGAGTTTTAGGGCTTATTCCCAAGTAATTCCCACAGTTAGGCGGATAGGGGTTATCCCCAGATCTGAATTTGCAACAGATGCGAAAAAAAAAATTTTATAGAAATTCCACCCAACGAGCCCAAGAAAGTGCTCTGATACTAGATGTGAAGAACCTGCAATAATTAATTAATGCAAATACACAAGATATCAGAAATAATAGAACTCAAAATAACTTTTATATTGATCACGGGCCACTTCGAGGGGGAAACCTCCTTTGAGCAAGCTCAATACAATTAACTTCATGGTGCCTTCAATGACCTCAACACACACTTATATACTAAGTCTATGCCCAATACTATGGGTCAAAACTATGGGACATATAATACTACGGGACGAATTACAAAGCATATGCGTCCAATACTATGGGTCAATACTATGGGCTAATATAAACTATGGGTCAACAAATACTACAGGACGACTTACAAAGCATATGCGTCCAACAACAATATACTAACATAGTAAAGAGAAGGGTTGACACGGGTTCCTAACAGATCTACACTGCAAGTAGTACTACGTGATGGAGGAAACAATGCAGGCCTCACTAAGGGTTTCTTACTGCTGTGAATCTCTACTGGAACTGCGAATCACCCACACTTATCCTCTACTTGGAAGATATCGGAAATGTTAAGGCACTGAAATAAATATCACTCATCCATTCCTTCAGGCACTTACTAGTTATCTTTCTAGATTTCGTTCAAGAACTTGGGTTATTACAACGTGAACTGAAATGATAGACATGACTAACTATGCCGCGTTCCTTCACTGTACTTAGCATATCATTCCCAAACTTTGCCTATTGGTAAATGCATATCAAAGTTATCCTATTATAGCATGCAAGGAAACATTCAAACATTCATTCTATAGATAGACAGTCATCCATTCATAAACATCATCACATAACACAGGATTTAACGTGGTTCACTTCCCCGGATGGAAACCTATGTCCACAAGAATGGTTGGTAATATATTTCTTTCAAAAGGGATGGGGCAACCGTTCTTAGTGTTGGCGAGAAAAACTACCCTATAGTAAGGAAACAGATACTATCAACTGAAAGGGGATGACAGGTAAGCGTATTAACTGCATTAAATAAATGTTCATGAAAGGAAATAGGTTATAGGCCTTGAGAACATACCTTTCGAATGATGTTCGATCCTAGCTCTTATTCGATCTTGTGTTCGATCCTCAAGTCCACCTCCCGTTCACTAAACCTGTAATACAAGTACCTTTCTCAGCGTATCTTGGATAATATATAATGATGGAAAAAGACAAAGCAATTTAAACATCCAATATTAACCAAAACAGATCCAAACAAGTATATCACTTCAATGAACACTTAATTTGGGACAAGAAAGATGCTTCAACCTTTTATTGTCAAATGCAAATTGATGTTACAAAATATACCTGACTTTGTGACATGCTCCTGCAACTTGATCCTGGGGTCCTACTCTTCTCTGGCTTGGATATCTTCCAGCATAAACTCCTCCAAATGCAAGCTTCTCTCTAAAAGTCTCTTAATAACATCCATGTCTCTAACCCCTCTCTTTATTCTTCCCTGTAGTTATAGGACAAGAGAGGCAGTTCAGGTCGAGAGATGGTTATGGAGGAAGTTGGGGAAGTTGGGAAACCAACTGCAACTAATCCTCTTCGTGAAATTAATTATTTTTTAATCATCTTTTGAGATGTATGCTACTATTGTTCAATGAAGTAGCGTTCAGGGCGCTACTATAGTGCTTGTAAACTAGCGCTCATCACTTTTTGAATGTTGAGCGCTACTCTGCTGAAGAGGAGTAGCAGGTGCTAGTCTATTGAAGTAGAGTAGCGCTCATATCTCAGAATGACATTTTTAGGGTTTTTCTAGTCTTGCCAGGAGGTGGAGTAAGTCAAAGTCTCATCTAGGGTCAACATGCTCCTCCATCCAAGTTGTCCTTTTATGTGATCAACAACTCAATGTGATCATGGACGGAGAGGTGCAGGTTTGACCTATAACAGATGCCCCCTAATGTGTGAGGTTAGAGGGAAACGATGGCTGAAATACATTATAATCCAAAGCCAGAGGAGGAGCAAAGAACTGTAGAAACAAGTCACAAGAACACCTGAAACAAAGATCAAGGTCAGCAAGCAATTACATCTTTGACATCATATAGATGTGCAGTGTGATACAACATGATCTCTAATACATAACAAGGAGATGTATATATAGCATGGCCACTTGGAATACAAGCGTGGATCCATGTCAAACTGAGAGATCATAGCCATAACAACAAACTGGATCTATGTCTCATGGAGAGCCGAATATAAGTGAGGCTCAGTCTTGCGCAACTTGGGTAATAACAGAATGAGTTAATTTCATCCAAAATCCCAAGGTCTTCATCCAAAACAACTCTAGGTACAAACCCTAACCATGTGAATAGATGAGCTGACAGTTGAACATGGGGGGTATCATTTGATTACCGGTCATTGATGTATACCGTTAACAAACGCAAGGACATCCACCGATAATGATGATGGGGCCCAAGGTACCAAGTACGATCCACCAAGTGTGAATAGATGGACTTGGAGTCGAACACTTGGGGATCTTGTCGAAGAAGAGACATTGATGTATTCTCAACATTCAACAACGAGGAAAATTGCCACTGGTGACTGCAATTTCCAAGGTACTAACCGAAACTCTAAACTTCATTCCCAAAGTAAAATGAGTTGATGTCGAAGGGAAGAAGTTCGTTGGAAGGGAGGCCTTAAGGCATCCTCCATCATCCAACTCGAGGAACACTCAACTGGTATGAGCTGATATGGAATAATATGTAACAAGACAGACACTAGGATGGCCGACGCATGAGGTCAAAGTAAACTGCAGAATGGCCGACATAGGGTATATCCTTGAATAGTGAGCATGGCACAAAGTGACTCAGGTAGTTTTCGACATATGGGGTAAATGATAAGCCTGAAATGTAAGAGACATTATCAGACCCTCCATATGGTTGGAAGAATAACCAATTGGGGGAGTAAACAACTCGGAGATCACGTTCACCCTAAGGTCAAAAACTAAACCCAACCGACAAGATAGACTCAAGTAGGTGCTATGTTCAAGGATAGAACTGACTGAACTGCCTTTGACATTGAAGATAGACACATCTTTCCCATCCCTTATTCTTTTTAGATAAAAGAATACCTTTATTGTTGTTTTAATGAGTCTAAGAAAGAATGAAAACTCAATAGATCCAACCATGTAAAACATTTAACGATCCCATGGGAGGAAGACTCAGGACCTTCTTCATTATTTACAGAGTTCGAAGAAGAGATAGAATATTACTCTATAGTACTAATCTCTGGATTTTAATATCGAGCCGAGATCTGTTCTTGCTCGTCGGTGTTTTCAATTTTTAGGAGTTTGAAAAACTTAAACAATAACTCCATATATCTGCTCATGGATTTTAGTATCGATCCCAAGCAGATTAATGCTCGCTGGTGTTTTCCTGTCTATAAAGTCTGAAAAACTTAAACAATCCTCTTTCACCTATCCGTGGATTTTATATCGAGCCTGGATTGGTCTGTGCTCGACGGTGTTTTCTTGTTTATAGAGTTGAAAAACTTAAACAGTCCTCTACTTACCCTCTCATGGATTTCACATCGAGCCCGAGTAGGTGAATGCTCACTTGGTATTTTCATGTTTAGAGAGCCTGAAAACCCTAAAGAAAGGCTCCAAAAGGTCCTTTTTCGTGTAGTTAGTCTCCTCCCCCGAAAAAGTATAAAACAAAGGGAAAAGAACTCTTCTAGCGCATACAGAAGTATACCTAGAGTATACATTTTCTATAGTTAATCCACCTAGGCCCGAAAAAGGGATAATTCTATACCTGAGTGGATGAGTCTTCGATTACTTTAACGAGCTCAAAGAGGAAAAGCTTGCTCGGCAATATTGTTTAGGTTTTAATAGTCCAAACAAGAGCTTAAAATGACTTAAAGGTCAGCTTCTGGGATCATAGCTTCATAATCTGCCAAAACTAGGTCTTCAACAAAATATTAGTTAATGCGACAAAAAATCTTGAATGATATATGAATTTGAACTATTAACTAGTTGACAAGGTCTAACATCGAGAATTTTTAAACTTAGGATATTGATCCTACAAAAATTTAAGGAAAAATGCGAGCTGGATTAGTATTACACCATATGTATGTTTCAATTGATTAATTAGGTTATTTTGATAAAAAATTTGAAACTATAGAGAACTAAACAATGGTGGGTAAAAATTAAAATCCAATTCATATATATAATTTCATTTTAAAATTCAATTTCCAATTTGTTTTTGTAGGGAAAAGATTTGGGGCAACCTTGGCATTTTCAAATCTCCGTGGCAATCAAATCAAGCATCCAAACACCGTTCTTCTTCAACCAAGTGAGTTAGAATCTTCCCTACTTGCATTTTTATGGTTTAGTTTTTATTTTTTGAGCCAAAAATTGCTTGCCACGCAATGCTCACAACTTTTACTGCGCGGCCGCTACTGTGTAACAAGAGCAGTAGCGTGTAAAGGAGATGAGCGCTACTATGCTCACACAGAGTAGCGCCCATACGTTACTGTGTAGTATACACAGTAGCGCTCAAGCCTGAAAACTTAAAAGCAAGCGCAGAGACTGAAAAAATGTCACTTTTTGTGCAGGATGGTTCTTCAATGGAGGGAGAGAGAACATGAGGACATGGTTAGGCTGGCCATGCAAGACCTAGCCACTCTCCATGCTCTCTGAAGATGCGGTTTATTGAAGTTTTACCGAACCGTAAACATGAGGGCCCTAAGCAAACTATTTCGAAGACTTATTCAGTACTGGGATGTGGATACCAATACTTTTGTCATCCGTGGGCAAACTTTGAAGCTTACAGTTGATGACATTTATTTCATTACTGGTCTCTCATGGAGGGGAGATGTAATAAATCTGAAAGGTTCTTCTCTTGTGGGCATAAGATGTGTGCAAGAGTACTTGAATGCATATTGTGTGGCTAGAGCTGAGAAATCAGGAAGCCAAATCTTGATTTCTACCATTGAAGGCCTCCCCTTGAAGGTGATAGTGAGTATGATTAACTAGGTGGCAGGTAGTGCCTCACTACACCTAGCTTCCAGGCACTCTATGCATGCTGGTGTACAATGCTTACACGGTCATGTATATGATTGGTGTACTAGTTTACTGGTGAGCATGAAAGCTCAATTGACAAGTTGTAAATCCGACACAATGAAGAATTTTGGGTACGGTAGCATTTTGTGTACTTTCTTCTTTGAGAGGATGCCTGCTATTAGTTTGGGGATGCCTCTACCTCAGGTTAACCCCCGTGAGCCTAGACTAGGCCGTTGGGGTGACATGTTCCTCCGCTAGGGTGGTGGGGAAAGTCACTATTGTTATCATACTGATGATTTATGGGGGTGGTGGGAGAGGCAAGTGCCCGCTTTCGAGCAGTTTCCATATGCTGGATTGGATTTCCATCATGATCTAGAACTGGTGCGTCCTCCAGGAGGAGCTTGGGGAGATATTGGTATGTTTAATTTTTGAGAATTATTTAATTTTTTCAAACTTTTCAAGTATTTGATTTTTATGAATGAATTTTGAAGTGCTAAACAAGTGTCATATGCAGATCTTGGGCCTGTCCGTCCCGAGGGACATCCTACCATCTTTGTGAGGCCAGCTGATATTACTGCAGCAGGTGCTATGTTGGGGACCATAGAGAGAAAAGTGATTCGGATGACTCATGAAGTTCCTGCATGTTGTATGGATCAAATACCTATTGATATGTAGGAAGATGTAGTTGGGGTGCCCCCAGCATGGCTTAGGGTGCTGCGGAAGATAGCTAGGCTAGTCATATGCTATCGCAATGCAGTAGATGATGATGAGGTCCATCCTTCTCCATGAGAGAGGGATACATTCTATGTATATATTTTTGAGGCTACTATGCCCAATTTTGTACTTTTATGACATGACTTGATAGACTTGTGATCCAAAACTCATATATTTTTTGATACAGTATCGGTTATTTACATATGTATGTGTTTTAATTTTATGTGTGCAATGTTGTTTATGAAAGTGTATGATACAAATGCCAGTCTAACACATAGTTTGCTAAAGAATCAAATAATGCGTTTAAATTTCTTGGAATGTGTTCATATATAATAGAATCAAACTATCTTTCCAATAGTCTAACTCGTAGAAACTGACGTAGCAATCCAAGATCTCTAATCTGGTAGACACTTGTTAACTGAGATACAATTAGTTGTGAGTCAACTCTTACCTCAAAATGTGAAATGCCATGACTGAGAGCATCTCGGAGAAGTTCTATAACTGCACTGTATTCAGCCACATTATTCATGGTAGGACCCAAACCCCCCCCCCCCCCCCCCGAAGATACAAGTTGGCCATCGGGTGAGTAAATGACCCAAGCTGCTGTAGCCAACTGACAGGTGTGGCGACTGGCACCATCAGCAAATCCTAAGAAATGTTGGGTTGACATCTGGTACACAAAACAAAAAATACATATAAGATTAACTAACAAGCATAACGAAAAATAGATTTACAAAAATATACAGCTATGTTACAAGAAAAATTACGTCAGCCTAAGCGTAGTACTTCTTCAGGCAGAGCCCATTTCTAGGCTCGGCCAACTTATTACCTTCGTAATCTATCAGTTCATAGGCACCTTTCTTCAGTACTTTGGAAATTATATAAGGTCCGAGCCACCTGGATTTGAATTTTTCGGGTCCTAGGGGTTCTTTGTCTTGATCCCAAAGTAGGACCAAGTCTCCTTCAATGAAAACCCTAGGTTTGACGGATTTGTCATACTATCCTTTGACTCATTTTTTGTGGACCTTGTTTGTTGTGAGTGCGTCGCGGCACTGTTCATCTAGATGTTCTAAGTGTAACAAACGTTCTTTTAGTATTGAAGTATCTGGTAGTAACTGAACTGCTAGTTTTAGTGAAGGAATATCACATTCAATCGGTACGACTGCTTCTATCCCATGCACAAGTTGGAAAGGAGAGAATCCGGTAGCAGTCTTAACGTTGGCTCGGTAATCCCAAAGAGCTGGGTACAGCATGATGTGCTAGTTATTTCGACTGGCATTAACAGTTCTTTGCAGTATAACCTTTAATGTTTTGTTCACTGCTTCGACTTGTCCATTCGCCTGTGGATCGTATGAAGACGAATGTTCTTGTCGAAAACCAAGCATTGTATACAACTCAGTCATCATGCTATTTTGGAAATGACTACCATGATCAGTCACTATCTCTTTAGGTATGCCGAACCGTGCAATAATCTGATTAAACACAAAATAAGCGGCAGTTTCTCCATCTTCCTTGACAGTAGGCATTGCCTCCGCCCACTTAGTAAAGTAGTCAATGGCAACGATGATGTAATGATGTCCTCCAGCCAAAACTGGATTGCAAGTCATGTAATCAACCCCCCATTTTGTGAAGGGACCTGCTGTAATTACAGGATGAAGAGGAGCTGGTTGTGCCCTCATTTTCTTAGTGAAAAACTGACATGGACGACAGCGTTTCACCACTTCCACACAATCTTTAAATATTGTGGACCAAAAATATCCGGCACGTAGTATCTTCTGAGTTGTTTCCAACCCGAAAAGATGTCCCCCACAAGATCCACTATGAGCATCATTTAATACTGCTTCGGCTTCTTCTCGAGTTAAGCAACGTCGTAAAATGGAATCTACCCCACGTCGATACAAAGTTTCTGAGATGATGAGGTAGTTCTTCGCATGGCTTTTGAGCTTGCGTCACTCTTCTCGAGAAAAAGTAGTAGGACACCTCAAAGTCTGGAGATATACTAAGATATCCCCGTACCATGGGTCAAAGGAAGCAATGAGGAAGATATGTTCATCTAGGAATGATGATTCTTCCTCAACGTATTCTAGGTCACTTGGAAACTCTGAGATTAACTCAGCGAACACTAGTGATTTCTTCGACTTGGCTGATTGGAAGACCAAATCGAACTCCTGTAGGGTTACAATCCATTTATTATATTTCCCACCAATGATTCGTCGGGTGAGAACGTACTGGAAAGGATTGACTTCTGCTATCACAGTAGTAGTTCGTAAAAGTATATAGTGATGAAGCCTCTGTACCGCATAGACCGCGGCAAGTGCTAACTTCTCAACGTGCGAATATTTAACCTCAGGGGCTATCAATGCACGAGAAAGATAGTAGATAACATGATCTTGGAGCATATCGTCTTCCTGAACCAAAACTATACCAATTGTATTAAGAGACACTACCATATATAAAAGAAAATCTTTTGCATAGTCTGGCGGGCTCAACAAGGGTGCTGAAAGAAGTGCCTTTTTTAAGGCTTCAAAGGATGCTTGAGCAGCCTTGTCCCACACAAATTAGGAGTCTTGTTTGAGTAGCCTCATAAAACCTTTAGTAATTTTAGCATAGTTTATGATGAATCGTCGTAAGAAATTAGACATGCCTTGCAGACTTTGGAGTTGTCGCAAGGTGCGAGGAGGAGGCAAATTTACAATCGCCTCTACTTTCAGCGGGTCGACCATTATGCCACGACTGGAGACAATGAAGCCCAGTAGACGTCCCGATTCGACACAGAACACACACTTATTAGGATTCAAATGAAACTTATATTGTCTGCATCTTTCAAACACTTGTCTAAGATGAGCTGGATGATCCCGTCTCTTTCAAGATCCCGTCGGGAGATCATCCAAGTAAGGTTCTACTATGTGTTTGATATCATGAAAAGCAAAATTCATCGCACGCTGGAAGGTAGTTCCAGCATTCTTCAAGCCAAATGGCATCTTCCGGTAATCAAAGGTCCCCCACGAGAAAATGAAAGCTGTTTTATGTTGGCCCTCAGGTTTGATTTGTATTTGATTGTATCCCGAAAAACCATCCATGAAAGAGAACATCTCATGTCCCACACAAGCATCTATGATTTGATCGATAAACTGTGTAGGATAGTTATCTTTCGGACAAGCTTTGTTCAAGTCCCGAAAGTCAGTACAGACTCTAATGGTACCTTGCTTCTTATCAACTGGAACGGGGTTTGAAAGCCATTCCATCATGTCAATCGGATAGATGAAATCGGCTTTAAGCAACTTTTCAACCTCCGCCTTGATGGCGGCTACTTTTCTAGGGTTCACAGGATGGATCTTTTGTCTCACAGGTTTTGCGTTAGGGTATGTCGTGATGACATGCTCCACGATGACTGGGTCTATACCTGGCATCTCCTCATATGACCAGGAAAAAACATCGTGGAATTCTTTAAAAAGTTTTGTATACAGAGCGATCTCTTCTGGAGAACAGTCTGCACCAATAAAAAAAATTTCCACGACCCCGGGTTTGGTGGAAATGTTGATCGGAATTGTTCTCAATATGTTAGCCATATTTCCGTTAGCATAAACAGCTCTCGAAGTAGAAGGAAAATATGACAAATCAACCAATCCACCGGGTCTCACAGGGAATTCCCCTCTCTCAATCTTGTCTAGATCTGGAAGCATGTAGGACCTGTGGTGCATATGTTCCCATGGTTGGTCCAGGCCCATCATGACTTCTAAACAATCGAATGAGTGAGTGGAATTCAGTGACCATGCCGAAGCATAGTCCATATCTAACTCAGCAGAGACTGGCGGAGTCATGATATGTTCCATTGCAGCATGTTTTGTTTCCATATAGGCCACTTCTGCAATGGATGGAGGCACAAAAGGTTCTGACATAGTGGGAAGGATCCAAGGATCAGTTCTTAAACCAACCGTGAATGTTTCGGTAGAAGTACCCACATCAAAATGCATAAAAAGAACAGGGGAGGGGAGGTCGAAAGTGCCTATTAACGACCCATACATCCCTGCTCCTAAACTCTCATTAACTGGGGCGGTTTGATCAACTAAGGGAATTGTGGTCTCTGAAGAAGTCTGGTTGTTTCTCTGAGTGAAAGAAAGTTGATCGACTATAAGGACTTTACCTTCAAACGAGAACATAACAACTCGAAAAACTATCGATGCAATAGCTCGCATGGCATATGTCCATCTCCTGCCTAATAACATATTATAATCAAGCGGAGCGTCTAGAACTTCTACTTCTATAGCAACTGTCTTACCGGCCAATGTGACATCAAATTATGGCAAAAACCCATGTGGACGGAAAGTCCTACCATCAAATGCAGTAAGTAGTGTGTTAGAAGGGGCTAACTCGAGGGAACCCAAAGCTTTCCAACAGGAAATTGACATTACGTAGGTCGACACGCCCTCATCTATGACAACTCGTCTGATGGTCATTGGGCCAAGGATGACTTCATTCTGAAGAGCAACGTGGTAGGGAAACCGATATTTGATATCATCCATATCAAATCGCGCAAACATGTTAGAGGATTCCATACTTCCAATAGCTGCTAGAAGTGCATTCTGTTGTAAAGGAAAACTTTGCAAGACTTCTAAGGTAGACATGGCACAAGGGGTCTGGGCTAAATCTTCAACCACGTTGTAGTTGGAGACAGCCCAAGTGTTGGGATTGTGTGATGCCTGTTTCAAGACACCTTTCAGGATCTTGGGCATTGGGTCCACAGGTATGTGCAGTGGATTAAAGGATTTTGGAATCTCTTTATCCTTTTTCTGTGCGTCTGGGGTATAATTCCTGGCTCTCATTTGTAAGAGTGCATCCGAATTAACCATGTTAATAAAAGTTTGATCAACCATAGCATGTGTAGTGCCCCCAGTGTTGGAGGTGCCAGAAGCTAAGATCTGCCCCATAGGGAATGGATCTTTCAGTACGGCAGGCTTCTTTTCTCGTAATAGCTTCTGGGCTTCTTCAAGCAGAGGGCATTGGTGAGTAAGGTGGTCCTGCTTGCAAAGTTTACAAGGGAACTTAACCTTATTTTTCTCTTTGTTACCCTCCTCGGCATTCTCGTTTTTGGGCTTCTGATGGTTCCCCTCTCCTTTCTTGCCCTTCTTTTTGTTATTGGGCTATCGAGGGCCCTTTTGATTGTTCTGAACCTGGTTGACAGGTTCAGAAGTAGAAGGAGAGGTTGTGACAGAAGAAACTTCTGCAATCGATTGTTTGACAGATAAGGCATGAACCTGTTTGGTCAATGCTTCGAAAGATGCAGAGCCAACTGAACCCACTATGCCGTCAGCATGTGGTCCAGGTTTAGGTCTACTCAGATCGGTATTCGATCGCAATGCATGAGGTATGATCTCATACAGTAACCCAGATTGTGCGTAAATGAGATCTAACTGTTGGGTCCATAGGATGGCTTCTTCCTCGTTAGACACTCCATACGTAGCTACTTCCTTAGAAATGTAAGGAAGGAGTGATTTCAAATACCACTCAAGAAGGAATTCTGGAGGTATGTTGGCTTTAATGAGCCTCTTCCGTCTTCACCACTCCTGAATGTGATCAGATAAATGAGTGGCTTTATTTTGCCTAAATGTAGACAAAAGGTTTGTTCCGGCATCATACTGAACAGGAAGCTGGAAGTGATTCAAAAAGACAGTCGTGAAATCCCCAAAATTAAAGAATGTAGCTGCAGGTAACTCAATGTACCATTTGGCTGCAGCACCGGTTAAAGTCCTTTGGAACAATCTCAATCTAATGGAATCTTCATTTAATGAGTTCAAGGAGCACCATAAATGGAAAGTAGTGACATGGTCACCAGGGTCTTCACCTGTTTTTCCTTCGAACTTTGGAATGTCCGAAGGTAACTTGGTAGGAACTGGTGGCCATGTAGCGTTATGATATGCTGGATCGTTGGTCAGTTTGGAAACATCTGGAAAATTTAAAGTTTCCAGAAATGGTAAACGAGGCCGGTAAGATGGTACTTGATAAGCTGGGGTCGAAAAGGGGAACCACCCATAGTTTGACCCGTGAACTGCTGGTAGGGGTTGCCCCCAGCCGTCTGCTGGTAGGGGTTACCCCCAACCATCTGTTGGTGAGGGTTTCCCCCGGCCATCTGCTGATAGGGGTTTCCACCTACCATATTTTGATAGGGGTTGCCCCCAGCTACTTATTGGTAGGGGTTGCCCCTTGCCATCTGTTGTTGCACGAAAGTATTATTGAAATTTCCCCACTGTTAACACCCAAAAAGTGCTCACTAGCTCATTTCCCTAATCACATGACCCATTTATCCACTTTTTCACCATCAGAGCCTCTGAAACCAACAAAAGGTCACCAAAAGACCTGAATACACCCCTTTTTCCATTAAAAAAGATTATTTTTCCCAAAAAAGCATAAAAAACCCTCAAAAAGGGTCCAAATTCCCAAAAATATTAAAAAGGGAATTAAAATATTATTTTTATTCAAAAAAGGAAAAAGGAGGGAAAAGTACCTAAACCATGTTGGTCAATACCATTTGGTTTCCACAAAACCACAAATGGTATTTCCCACCACCAAAACCTATAAAAAGGTGGTAGGGGCTCCTCATTTCACATCCATCCATTATCTCATCCTTATGCTGCTGAAATCTCCCCTGAGCATTTTAGCCATTGCAAACCACATTGGAAGAAGAGACCATTGGAGATTGGAGTTGCTCATCCTTGGAGCCATTCAACCTCACCATTAGAGGTATTGATTCCGCAAGCACTTGCTTGCCCCATTCTTTTAATACAAATTTATTATTCTTACATGTTCTTGTTCTTGATTTTAAATTATCTTTGTTATTTTCTTAATATCTTTGCTTAGATCCATGAATAGTCTTGTTTAATTAGTTTATTGTTATTTATTTCTATTGAAACTGCTGCTACTAGTTAGCAGGTGCTCATAGCACTAAGCCTGGTTGCAAAACCGGGCCAACAGTTTTTGGCGACTCCACTTTGGTTTGAACAATAGATCTCTAGTTTTGCCTTTAATCTTAGTTTTTTATTAGTTTTTAATCTTTAGATCCATAGATCTGCCATCTTAGACAGCAGATCCATTGCTGCTCTGAGTTTTGGCCCCATAAACAGCCCGAAGATTTTAATTTTCGGGTTCATTTCTCGGTTTCCGTGCACGGCTTCCGCCTCGCGGTTTTTTGCCAGACAGTCGCGCGGTCCATCGCGACTTTTCTGCGTTTTCCCGCGCGGTCCATCGCGGTCTTTTTCCAGACAGTCGCGCGGTCCATCGCGACTTTTCTGCGTTTTTCCGCGCTGCACACCGTGGCTTCGCGGCCAATTTCCGCGCTGTCCATCGCGACTGTGCGTCCAAAACCCGCGCGGTCCATCGCGACTGTGCGTCCAAAACCCGCGAGGTCCATCGCGACTGTGCGTCCAAAACCCGCTCGATCCATCGCGGCTATGCGTCCAAAACCCGCGCGGCTGAATTTTTCATTCGGCCATCCCGATTTTGAAAAAAAAATTTACTGTACTTTCTGCCCATAGCACATTTTTTACAGTATTAAATTCTGCATATTTTACAGCTTTGAAAAAAAAAATTTACTATTTAAAAGTGCATATCTAGAAATCTTTTTAAAAATTTTCAAGAAAGTGAAAGAAAGACTCATTTTGCATTTTCATCTAGATTCAAATTTTTTCTTGTTTACTTCTTTAAAATCTTGCCCTTAGCAATTTTTCTTGAAACGAAGAAATCCATTTATTTCTTTTAAAAAGAAGTCTATTATTTGCTTTCATAAATCCAAGAAATCCTTTATTTTTTGAGTTATTTTTTGAAAAGCATTTAAATTCCTTTTAGTGAAAAAGTCTTAAATATTTGCTTTTTATTTTCGAAAAATCCTTTATTTTTTGAAAATTTCCCTTAAAGCATTTAATTTTTTCAAGTTCAATTTACAACACCTCACGTGCACTCACACGATCACTTAATTGAACTAAGCCTTAAAACGTACCCTAATTTGAACACACTTTTAACCCCACTTGGGGAACACTAAAAGAATTCTTGTAGCTAGGTAGTATTGGGGGGATAGGTGTTCCAATAACACCCCTATGTTCTTACATCTGAGACATAGAAGTTGTCCAATTAGGGAGCTAAAATCTCTTAGTACTTTTTGGCGCGGTCACAACCGGTTTGTGGGAAGGCCTCTCCCTTAGGAGGGTTGAAGTCGCGAGGATGGTTCCGGAAGCCTGAGTGGAATACCGAAATCCATTCAGTAACCGAAGGGCTACCATTCGCAGTTCTCGGGATATCCCTGTATTGGGATATTGCGATCAAAGGACCAAACGGCAGATTTACCTTTTCTCGACGCGTCATGAACGGAGTATCCTAGTAACCTGTCTTTAGGATTGATTACCCGGTGTCCCTCCCGGTAGGGGGATATCTAGCCATTGTCTCAACATTCATATTGTCTGACTTGGATTTCATCACCTTGCATAGGATATCGTCTGTTTGAGTCACAATACTTTTAGATTAGGTGTTTGCATGATTTCAACCTACCTGTGGTCTAGTTACACCTATTTTTTCTAGGAGCCGCTTGCATGTTGGTATTCTGACCAGTTGTTGCATTCCTCCACTTATTGTAGCACAGCTGCTAGAATAAGTGCCTTTTTTTAGGATTGAATTTTTGGCCTGAGAGCCTTCTTTTTTCGCTCCCCTTCTTGCACCCTTGGTTGCAATAGGGTTTTGAGTCTTTTTTATATATCACCACCTGATACTTAAATAAATTTTTTACACACAAACATATTCTCACCATTGAGAATTTTAGACGCTCCCGTCGTCTACAGGGCGAACTCCCAGAGTTTAGTCCACTTGGCTCTCCACGTCACGGACGCAGAGCATTATCCCTTGATTCGACACATCGTCAATCAATTAGACAGTCATCCGATTCTGACATACCCCACTTCACCTTTGATTTGGAGGTAGAATCCGAAAACCCCACAGAGTTACCACCAACCACAATTATGTCTGGAACACCATTTGATCCACTATTTACAACTACCATAGGTCAGACATCTGCAGACCCTTCTGCTGTAGTACCATCCACGGCAACAACCACCCCCCTGGGTATGCCCAATATGGGTAACACTCCACATTCAGGAATGCCTAACACAGGGCCACCACCTGTCATGGGTATACCCAACATGGGGGTCATACCCCCTTCGGTTTCCACAAACCCTATCCCAGGAATCCCTAGTGCGATTCCTAACCCAAGTGTAACCCATGTTGCACTTGGGAGTGCTATACCAGGAATCCCTAGTGCGGTTCCTAACCCAAGAGTAACCCATGTTGCACTTGGGAGCACTAACCCATACCATACCACACCTGTTGGAGGGCACATACCCTCCATACCTAGCATACCTTTAGGCGCTACTGGACCCCTACACCATACCACAGTGGCTAGGCATGTCCCAGTTCCAGTCCCCACATCTGCTAGTCTACCATACATGGCAAGTCTGAACCTGCCAGATTTAGCTAGGCTCACAAATGACCCCATTAGACATGATCCGGCGTGGCCTCAAATGCCCACCAAAATCCCCTCTGACATCCCTAAGTTTGAGGGTAAGGCAGGAGAAGACCCCCAGAACCACATCATGTCCTTCCATTTATGGTGTTCCTCCAACTCCATAGTGGACGACTCAATCCGCCTCCGGCTTTTACAACGCACCTTCACTGGCTCTGCAGCCAAATGGTATATCGAACAACCCCATGGGACGCATTCCACATTTACCTCCCTTGCCTCGACCTTCCTGCAGTTCTTTCAGTTACCTGTCCGCTATGATGCGGGCGTCGAAATCCTACTGTCTTGCAGACAGAACACGGCCACGCATATCACTGACCATATTCATGATTGGCGTCGGCGCCGAAGCCTATGCAAAATCAAATTAGACGACCGAATCTTTTTAGACTGGTTCCTTAAATCCCTCCTTCCTCTCATTGCGAAGGATGTAGCATCAGAAAGACCCAAGTCTGAGGAAGAGGCCATCCTCAAGGCCCAACAGTTTGATCTTATATACGCCCAGTCGGGTTACCTATACACGATCATACCGGACGCCCCACGAGGCGAATCTGCACGCGGTGACACACCGGGGGCATCACATGCCGCTGATGGCATTATAGGACAAATTACACCGCAAGCAAAACCTTTTAGTATGGTGAGCACCATGCCCGCCCCAGACCTTTCTAGGGCTACATCTAGTTCCGGAGCGACAACTTCTTATGCTCCAACAAACCACACCCATCACGTTCATGGACCCTCTTGTCCACAACATTGTTATGGCCAAGCGCCATCAGCATATGTACCTCCTACATACTATGCTCAACCTACGGTACAGACCCCCCTGCAATTCCCACAACAGCACATGCATTACCCACAACCGGTTGCACCAGCTAACCTCACACCTCCACCAGCTCAGGGGTACCAACAACCCCAACAAGCAACTGGACCACCTCCAGCTCCACCTACATACTATCCACCGCAACCTGCTCCCGCACCTGCGGCCCCTCAGAATCCCCCCAATGCTCAAGGGCATGTGTACACACAACAACATCAGCCCCAATACCAAAATAACCAACGCAACCAGGGTGGGAAACCAAACCGCGGAAGAGGACGCAACCGTGGAAACAATCAAAACCGTAACCAAGCTCCACAACCTACCCATCCTCCGCAAAATAATAACGTGGCGCCTGCTCATCAGAATCCTGATCGACCACCTAAGCAAGCCAAAAATGCTAATTTACGAACAAACCATCCTTGTTCCATTTGCGGTGTCTATGGCCACTATACCCACGCTTGCCCACATCTGGAGCGAGCTCGACAACTATGGACAAATGAAGCCCATCGTCAAGGGCAGGCAGCTCCTCAGCCGCCACCCAACCCCCCACCACCTCCACAACAACCTTTGGTACTACAAAACCCTTTTCCAACACAAGGAGTGGTGAACACTTAGCCGTTAGCCCCCCCACAGGGCAACGTGCAACCACAACAAATTACTTACGCAGCTCCGGACCAACCCATGTTTGATTCAGGCACCCACCATTTATTGATGATGTCCACTGCCGACGTCAATATCCAAACCCGTCGGAATCAATACGGACCGACTTCTGAATCCCCCCCCGCCGAAAAGGATACTAATGCTCATCCCACTGATCAGACATTGCGTATACCTCAGGTTCCACTTGATGGCGCTTCTAAAGTACCTCGCTTCCCCCTTCGCCGAATCAACAACAACCCCAATGCATGGGCTGCATTCAATTACAACATTGTAGATGATTTAGCTCAATCTCCCGCAGCCATGTCTGCGTTAGAAGTCTTAAAAAACTGTCCTACTCAGCGCAAGACTTTTCTTTCCGCCATTGGGGCGATTGACCCAAATGATTCAAAATTGATGACCTTTGATTTAGACCAGTCTGAACCACGGCTTCCTTCCACCATAGCAGTCCAAGTTTCCGTTTCTATTCGGAATCTTGTCATCCATCGATGTATCATCGACGAGGGTGCCTCCACATGCGTCATGTCCACATTTGTTTGGAAAAAGTTGGGATCCCCTACTCTCCAGCAATCCACCACTACATTGCGGGCCTACGACGGCCGGTCAGCTCAACCTCAAGGTTTACTACCCAAGGTGCCCGTCCAATTAGGTGGGAAAACTGTGCTCATCGACATAGAGGTCATTAACGCCCAGCTCGATTATAACCTTTTACTTGGCCGCAGTTACATGTACGCCATGAAAGCAGTTGCCTCATCCGTTTTTCGTACCATGATGTTCCCCCATGAGGGACGCGTGGTCAAAATCGACCAACTCACCTACTATGATCCCAACGCCCCTGCAGCACCCGAGAATGTTCTTCCCATGATTGAACAACCCGCTTCTAGTGCAGTTACCTCCTTTGTGTCTTCTGTGGCACCCAGACTTTATTCGGATACACCAATGACCTCTACATTCCAGGCCATTCCACCACCGTCATCGGAGACCCATGTTGCAAACCTCTGTACCCTTTCACAGAATACACAAACACCCGGTAGTCAACCACCATTGGTACCGAGTCACATCGGTGTTACACCCATCCACACCATCCCCTTTCTATTCCCTCCTTCGGGTGTAGTGAGCGCCCCGGTTATGGCTACCCTTAGTCTACCCGGTTTAACATTGGGATTACCCGTGTGGTATATCTCACCTCCCGTTCCACCGCCGACACCAAACGTCATCCTCCAATCGGTACAACCTATCGTTACCACAAATCAACATCCTCCTGGTGTCGCAATCCCTTCGTCGTCAACGAAACCTTCTCCTGGTCTCACGATTGCTTCGACGTCAACGAATCCCCCTCTTCTTGCTAAGCCCACTGGGGGCAGAGGTCCACAACCGTACACTGCTATACCACCTCCTAAAGCAGTTAAACCCCCACCAGTGTTTCGAGCTCCCCCCAAATGCTCATTATGCGATGAGATAGGCCATCCAACTCATAAATGCCCAAACTTACCGGCACTCCAAGAGCATATGAATATGTTGGACGATGACATCGGCATCCCAGTAGTCAGATTAGAGCCACCTCTACAGCCTCGCGACAAATCACTGCGCACTAACCATCCTTGTGCTATATGCAGTGTTTACGGCCACTACTCTCACCATTGTCCTGATCTACCTGACTATAGAGCAGCGTTGTACGAGTTAAACAACGTCGACTTAGAGATATCTCCTCCCCTCATCGAGGAGATCCACCCCCCACCATCATCCTCGTCGGAAGAAGTCAATACGATATATATGATTTCAACAACTTTCAAACCAGAATCCCTTGATTTATGGTCTGACTACTTCAATACTGATGAGCAAATTTTGGAGACACTTACTGCACCCGACTACCCTTGGGATGATATGCATCATCGCTCGTACTTCCTCCCGGAAGCATCTACCTCCACCGCATCCAACCAGCTATCGGTCGAGTCGAAAGACTTCATACCCACTAAGGTCGATTGGTTAAAGGACCCCATCCCAGCACCGGATGCCTTTGAAGAAGGGAACATGTCAAACATTTCACCCACTATACAGATAGACATTTCCACAACACCAGGGAAACCTGAGCTCATCTCGCTGGGCGCATCTTGCACTCGAGTAGAAACTCAGGCATACAAAAAGCTCTTCCAAGAGTTCCGAGACGTCTTTGCCTGGTCCTATACCGAGATGCCTGGTCTCGACCCCGCCATTATAGAGCACCACATTGATACATGGCCTGAGGTACCCCCTGTTCGTCAGAAACAACGACCCATTCACCCTTCCAAGCTCCCCGTTGTTAAGGCTGAGGTCGAGAAACTTCGAAAAGCAGGGTTCATTTACCCTATTCCGTACACCACCTGGGTGTCGAACCCCGTTCCCGTCAACAAAAAGCAGGGCACCCTTAGAGTATGCACTGACTTCCGCGATTTAAACCACGCTTTTCCAAAAGACAATTTCCCCACGCCATTCATTGACCAACTCATTGATGAGTGTGCGGGCCATGAGGTCCTATCCTTCATGGACGGGTTTTCCGGATATAACCAGATCCACATCCGCAAGGAGGATCAGTACAAGACTGCCTTTACCACCCCATGGGGCACCTTTGCCTATCGCGTCATGCCATTTGGCCTTAAAAATGTTGGTGCCACTTTCCAGCGAGCCATGACCTATTGCTTTCACGACTTGGTCCATATCCTGTGTGTCTATCTTGACGACCTCACAGCTCGTTCCCGAAAACGATCAGACCACCTTAACGACCTCCGGCAAGTTTTCCTGCGTTGTCGCAAATATAAAATCCGCTTGAACCCACACAAGTGTGTCTTTTGCGTCCCGGCGGGCCGGTTGTTGGGTTTCATTGTTTCCCAAGATGGAATCACAGTCGATCCCCTGAAAGTCAAAGCCATCTTAGAACTTCCCCCTCCTCGCACGCTTCGGCAGCTTCAGAGCTTGCAAGGGCGATCCAATTTTCTTAGGCGCTTCGTTCCTGATTATGCCACCAAAGTCCATGGTTTCTTACGCTTGCTTCGCACACACATACCCTTTGTTTGGGATGAGCAAGCAGAAACGGCATTCGAATCCCTCAAAAAAGCTCTCACACAAGCCCCCTTGATATCCCCACCGGATTTCTCTCAAGACTTCACCCTTTACGTCTCGGCATCTGAACATGCTGTGTCCGGAGTTTTGGTCCAAGAAGATGCTTCCCACAAAGAGCACATGATTTATTACGTCAACCAAACCTTGTCTGGCCCACCTCTACATTACCCATACGAGGAAAGATTAGCACTAGCTGTAGTCTTTTCCGTACAAAAATTGCGACACTACATCCTACTCAGTCATACTACGGTCGTGGCCGACTCCAACCCCATGGTCTATCTCCTCACCCGGCGGCTCCTACAAGGTCGTGTTGCTAAATGGGTCATTATCCTCCAGGAATATGACCTCACTTTCAGAACTCCCAAAAGCACCAAAGCCCTTGCGCTTGCTCACCTCATTACAGACCTCCCATCCTCTTCAACATCACCCGTTATCCAAACGGACCTGATTGACGAGCAGATCTTCATCATTTCGTCTGACGACCCTTGGTACGGAGACATTTTGACTTACCTTCGTACGCAAAAATTCCGACCACACATCGATCGTGATGGACGCCGTCGCATACGACACCACGCCCCCCGATACCTCCTGATTGGGGATGTACTTTACCGACGCGGCGTTGATACTATCTTACGCCGCTGCCTATCCCATAGTGAGGCAGAACAAGTCCTCAATGATTGTCATAGCGGTGCCTGCGGAGGCCATTTCTCCGGCATGGCCACTGCCCAGAAAATCATTCGGGCCGGTTATTTTTGGCCATCATTTTTTACTGATTGCATCACCGCAGTCAAGCACTGCCAGAACTTCCAACCATTTGCCCCCAAAGCAAGAACCCCCCCTGCCCCCCTTCATCCAGTCATCACTGTCGGACCATTCTGCAAATGGGCCATTGACTTCCTCGACTGCAACCCCCCGTCAGCCGGCGGCCACAAACACATCGTGGTGGCTGTAGATTATTTCACCAAATGGGAAGAAGCCATGCCGACCTATAATTGCAAAGCCGACACTGCAGCACAGTTTTTCTTCAACCATGTTATCGCTCGCTTCGGAGTACCACAGCAACTAGTCTCTGACCACGGCTCTCATTTCGAAGATGCCGTCTGGAAGGAGTTATCAACCATGTTGAAATTTGAACACCATTTCTCTTCCGCTTACTATCCCCAAGGAAACGGCCAAGTCGAAGCGATCAATAAAATTTTGAAGACCATTCTCCAACGTACTGTAGACAAGCACAAATCCAATTGGCACCACATGCTTTTCCCGGCACTATGGGCCTACCGCACCTCAACCAAAACAGCCATCGGTTTTACCCCTTTCCATTTAGTTCACGGTGTCGAATCCGTCCTCCCTATTGAGTGCCAGATCCCAGCCTTACATATCACCGTTGAGCTCCTACCGGACACTTCCCCGATCGAGCAACGTTTACTGCTCCTAGAGCAGGCCGATGAAGATCGGCGCACAGCCATTCAAAACATGGAAGCTGCTAAACAACGATCGAAACTAAGTTACGACAAACGCGTCCACCCAAGAACCTTTTCGGAGGGAGACCTTGTCCTCGCTTACGATCAAGCTCATGACAAAACCGGAAAGGGAAAGTTCGTAAAAATGTGGCAAGGCCCCTACATCGTACACACCTGCCTTGGGCAGGGGGCATACATTCTGACCGATTCAGAAGGCAACACCCTACGCAACCCACGCAACGGGTTGTACCTTAAATGATTTTACCCATAGAAAATCTGATGGACACCATCGTCCATTTTAGTATAGGCATACATTTTTTGTTCCCAAAAAATTTCAAAAAACCTAAATATTTGTTTTTCTCTGCATGACCACAGATGGAGCCTCTTCCACTCTGCCATGTCGGTTTCGCTGATGGTGCAAGCCGTTGGTCTCCCAATCTCGCCTCCGCAGCTTGGGTAATATACTCCCCTTCACATGAGTTAATTCACATTGACGGAGTATGTTTAGGTGCCGCTACCAATAATCAAGCTGAATACGATGCCGT
The DNA here is from genome assembly GCA_027924585.1 of Larix kaempferi. NCBI lineage: Eukaryota > Viridiplantae > Streptophyta > Pinopsida > Pinales > Pinaceae > Larix > Larix kaempferi. The sequence goes on from BSBM01000476.1 coordinate 8,009,947, forward strand.
GACCAGTCTCCTGGCCGCTGCTCTCCAGATGAGCATACGTCACCTCAACGTTTTCTTGGACTCACAGCTCCTAGTTTCCCAGCTCAACAATGATTACCAGGTACGCGATCCCTGTCTTTTCAGAAAATTCCCGTGCACTAAACAAATGGTTAGACAGTTTGAATCCATTACATTCACACATGTCCCAAGACACCTCAATAGTGTAGCAGATAATATGGCCAACAGTGTCCTCCACTGGCACACCAATCACATCATGTCATATCCATAAACAAAAAATGCATCCATGTGCAAAACATGTGCCTCCACGGGCATATACAAAAAACCAATATTGCATCCACGTGCATAACATGTGCCTCCACGGGCATAAAATAAATAACCAAATAATGCATCCACGTGCATAACATCTGCCTCCACGGGCATATACAAAAGACAAAGGTGCATCCACGTGCATACACAACAATATATCCAAATATATATCCACATATATATATAAACCATGATAGTCCACATGTCATAAGTGCCCTCAGCACCCGATATACAAAAATACATCTGTCATACAAAAAATGCTTCCCCATATGCTCATCAGCATTTGGGGGCAGATACAATATATCTACTCATCTGGATCCCTAGGATCCTCCGACTCCTCCTCCGCCGGCCCCGCCAGGTCATGACGACCCCGAACTCGCCGCTCTGCTGGCCCCGCTGGATCGTCCCTCAGACGTATCCTCCCCTGAGTCGGCCCTGCCGGAGCATCTCGTCCACCACCCCCGTGCCTCGCCACAATCACCGCTGCCCTCAATAAGAGCGACTGCCACTCAGGCGGCGCACCCAAACAACCCTGCAAAATATCCCGATCCAGGTCTCTCCAACCCTCCTCGGGGAGTCCAACGAAAATCCGGGCAAAGGTCTGTCTGACACCATCAATGGCGTCATCGTGAGGGCCAACCCCTCGCCCACGAGCTGCATATCCTCCACCACGCGGAGGAGGTACAGGTACAGGGGGACGAGCGACCACCATCGCCCGCCCCTGCCGAGCCACATAGTCAGGTGGTGGCACTGGACCCACATCTGCACAAAGCAAGTAAACCATTAGATACTATATAACAAAATCATCATGATAAACCAAACAACATATGATATAACATCAAATAAAACACAAAACATACCGTCTAAGCTCCAGGCCTATCCTGGGGCACGAGGCATCTCTGGGTCACCTCGGTAGTCCATGCCGGCGTAGGGATAGTCCTCAATCACCAGAGGCATCTGCTCCCACTGCTGATAGAAATCCTCCGTGAAGTAGCCGCGGACACCACCGCCGGCACGGGGCATCATCTGCCCCCACCTCATCATACGAGGCTCGCTCGGAAGACCAGCACGAACAGGTACCCGTGGCCGCAAGGTCGGCACCCGCTCGAAGAAAAAATAGCATAAAAACGAGGCATAACAAAACTCGCCTCCCTCTCTAATGGCCTTGTCCAGATCTCTCCGGACACCAGCCAGGAACATCTACGCCCAGGCATAATAAGTACCCTGTAGAACGGAATCCACCATCATCGTCTGCCCCCCAGACATACGATGTGGTGCAGCAGCACCCAAAACCCTCAGAACACAGGCACCAACAGCTCGCATATCCCACTCACGTAGGAATTTCAGACTAATAAAGTTGTTTACCAAAACAGCGTCATCCACACAGAAAGTCTGTAAGAGGTCCTCCATATCTACACCCGGAGGCAACCTCGGAGAAATATCACCCACCTCACCCAAGCGAGGCAACCCAGTCAAAAAATATACATCCGTGAGAGTAATCTCTAACCTCTCACCACCAATAATGAAGGCACCCTCTGCCGGCACCCACCACTGCACGAGCTTGTTCAAGAGCCGCCTCACTGAACGTATAGGAGGGATCTGAGCGAACTTCAAGAGTCCGCTCATAGCCAGGGTCTGTCTCACCCCTGCATCAGTCTCAATCCTCAGCATGAGATCACCATCGATCTCCCTCTCCCGCCACACGGACTGAGGTCTCCGCAACATCCTGCCAGGAAACACAAGAAATTTTTAGCCCCAGCACAAAAAATTTAGAAAAATCCCATCGCGGCTTTTACAAAAAAATCCGCGATGCCCATCGCGGCTTTTCCACAAAAAGCCGCGATGACCATCACGGGATCCATGCAAAAACCCGCGATGAACATCGCGGGTTTTGGCCGGACAGTCGCGATGAACATCGCGACTATCCCCCATGAACTCGCGATGAACATCGCGGGTTCCGAACTCACAGTCGCGATGAACATCGTGACTGTGAGCCTGAAACCCGCGCGGTTCATCGCGGGTTCAGCCCCGAAACCCGCGCGGTTCCACGTTGGAGAGTCAACGTGGAATTTCGCGGCCTTCGGGGGCCCGCCACCAAACAAAAAAGACATAATTGACAAGGTTAAGGCGAATAGAGTTACCTGGAACTCGCTAAATCGAAAACCAACGGTGAAATCTCCCGGAAATCAAGAAATAGCTCTGACAGCTCTATCAAACTCGCACGTAGCAATGACAACACATTTGGGCCCCACGTCCTATTTATAGAAAATCTGCCAATTTTCCAACAACCATTGCGGTGTCATACGAAGTCCATTTCTCAAACCGTTGGTACCGTTGGAATCAGCACAGCGAGAACTTCATAGAGGTTCCTTCCGTTTCCCGTTTTCACGGGGTCCATTTTTTGACCATTTTTTAGCCTCTCTCGTGGCCTCGGTTTGCGTGCCACATCGACCGTTCTCCGTTTTAGACGTGCCTTATATCGCCGGATTCAGTTTTCCGCGCTCGTGATGATGCTTGATATCATTTCTCGCTCTCACCTTTAGATTTTCCGGGCATTTTTTCCACGCCCCCTCGTCACCTCGGTTTGTGTGCCACATCGGTCGTTCTCCGTTTTCGACGTGCCTTATATAGCCGGATTCAGTTTTCCACGCTCGTGATGATGCTTGAGATCATTTCTCGTTCTCACGTTTAGATTTTTCAGGCATTTTTTCCCATGCCCCCCTCGCCACCTCGGTTTGCGTGCCACATCGGCCGTTCTCCGTTTTAGACGTCCCTTATATCGTCGGATTCAGTTTTCCGCGCTCGTGATGATGCTTGAGATCATTTCTCGCTCTCACCTTTAGATTTTTCGGGCATTTTTTCCCATGCCCCCCCCTCGTCGCCTCGGTTTGCGTGCCACATCGGCCGTTCTCCGTTTTCGATGTGCCTTATATCGCCGGATTCAGTTTTCCGCGCTCGTGATGATGCTAGAGATCATTTCTCGCTCTCACCTTTATATTTTTCGGGCATTTTTTCCACACCCCCTCGTCACCTCGGTTTACGTGCCACATCGGCCGTTCTCCGTTCCCGACAATCCTTATGTCACCGGATCCAGTTTTCCGCACTGATGACGATGCTTGAGACCTTTTCTCGCCCTCATCAATCCATTTTTGTTCGGTATAATTTTATCCCTTTTTCGGGCCGAGCAACCCCTTTTACGAAAAAAGCACTTAGGAAGTTTCTGTTAAGCTCTTTTCTGACTCCTAAAACAATGAAAAGATTGCCGTGCAATCTTGCTTCCTTTCATGCTCGCTAAACGTATCTGAAAGGGCGTCTACCTGGTATAAGTTTACCCCTTTTCCGGACCTTGTAGACTAATTACGAAAAAGGTATACTCTAGTCACATCGGCTAGAAGAGTTCTCCATTCGCATCATTTTATGCTTTTTCGGGCCTGGGAGACTAAACTTACGAAAAAGAAACACCAATAGAGTCCACTTACCGTTTTCAGACTCTCTAAACATGAAAGCAACCATGAGCATGCGCCGTCCTGGGCTCACAAAATCCACAGGACCGTACCATTTCAGAGCACACTTTTATCCCTTCTTGGAGCTCATTAAAACTACAAAGAAGGAATCAATGGTGCCTCTTGGCGCTACAACACATCATGTCTACTCACATAGCAGCTTCCCCATTTTGGTCGCCTTTGTTCAGAGTATTCTGCAGTATGTCACCCTGAAACTCCCTCGACAGCTACCATCAGCTTCACCCCCCCAGAGTCAGTGCATACCCTTCAGTACCTAAAAGATGATCCCCACACCTACAAGTCAGTTCCCTACGCTGCCAGGTCAACCATGTCATCATGCTCTGAACAAAGGAAGTTTGAGTCTACCCATTTTTTGACCCAGTTATTTCCCATCCCCACAAGTATGCCAGTCCTACCAGCAGTACTACATCACTTCAGTTCTACACCTCGTGCTCCTATCAAGGAAACATCATTGCCTTGTTAGTTGCTGGTCTCCCTCTGTCGACGACAACCACATTGATTCCAGAGGATAGACCTAGAGGTCCCTGTGTCTTGGACTCATTACCATTTATGATGAGTGCCTACGAATCATTTCGAGAGGAATCCTCAACGCCTCTCCGAATGGTTGTTTCTCACATGCTCGACTTCAACACCTTGATCGCATCGTTGAGACTCGCACAGGGTATTGGTACGTTCAGTTATTAGTCGAAGACCCCGGATACCACCTGACTCCTCCACATTTGAGAGTCTACCTATGGATACAACCAGTTACATTTTTTCTATAGATATCTGGGTTGCGTATGGCGACAGTATTCAGATGTACCCCAGTTTTATACTCCCTCGAGTATACAGATACAAATACTCCCCAGAGATGGCTCACAGTCATTGAGTCCATACAGATGTTGGACACCTTCAGTTTCAGCAGTTCAACAGTTATTCCAGTGTATCAGTTATTGAGATCAGCCATGATCATGAGTATATCCCACAATAATGTCCCCTCTGGACCATTATGATGTACCAGTATATTTCTTTACGTATTAGATCCCCCTTCTTGGGACTAATTGTTTTGTATATGTCTTGATACGAGCATGGGAATGCCCGCCTCGTCCTTTATCAGAGATTATACCTCATTCATATTGAGGCCATGTAATATTTTTTGTTTTTGCAGCTTCCAAGGGTCGTGGCTCCAGTCTCCAACCGGTCTCTTCTCTCCCCTAAAACCCCAGAAAAAGACAAATGAACTATGATGTCTATCGGCCATACGATGAGCTCCTGCCCTCACACATCAGGGGGCAATCTGTTAACACCCAAAAAGTGCTCACTAGCTCATTTCCCTATTCACATGACCCATTTATCCACTTTTTCACCATCAGAGCCTCTGAAACCAACAAAAGGTCACCAAAAGACCTGAATACACCCCTTTTTCCATTAAAAAAGATTATTTTTCCCAAAAAAGCATAAAAAACCCTCAAAAATGGTCCAAATTCCCAAAAATATTAAAAAGGGAATTAAAATATTATTTTTACTCAAAAAAGGAAAAAGGAGGGAAAAGTACCTAAACCATGTTGGTCAATACCATTTGGTTTCCACAAAACCACAAATGGTATTTCCCACCACCAAAACCTATAAAAAGGTGGTAGGGGCTCCTCATTTCACATCCATCCATTATCTCATCCTTATGCTGCTGAAATCTCCCCTGAGCATTTTAGCCATTGCAAACCACATTGGAAGAAGAGACCATTGGAGATTGGAGTTGCTCATCCTTGGAGCCATTCAACCTCACCATTAGAGGTATTGATTCCGCAAGCACTTGCTTGCCCCATTCTTTTAATACAAATTTATTATTCTTACATGTTCTTGTTCTTGATTTTAAATTATCTTTGTTATTTGCTTAATATCTTTGCTTAGATCCATGAATAGTCTTGTTTAATTAGTTTATTGTTATTTATTTCTATTGAAACTGCTGCTACTAGTTAGCAGGTGCTCATAGCACTAAGCCTGGTTGCAAAACCGGGCCAACACCCACCCATATGAAAGTGGGTTAGTGCTCTGTGGGTTCGTCCACTGTGGCTGGGTCTTAGCCCTGCCATATTGCTGGTTAAAAATATTACCCCCTCCTCCTGAAAATAAGGAAAAAGGGACATTACCTGCAGGCATATTACATTGATTCATGTTGGGACCTGCAAAGGTATTGAAACCAGTGGTAGCTTACGTAGATGGTGCGGTCATGGTACTCATGACAGGCACAGTTGCAGAAGCACTTGGCCCTACAGCGGGTGTGGAAATCCAAGTACTGGGTATATGATATAACGGTTGAAACGTGGGAGGTGGCACTAAATTGGCTGTACTGCTAGGTCCAATAGTAGGTGTAGAGGTAGATGCCATAGTTGTTGAACTCGAAATACCTAATGTACCAGTATTAAAACTGAAAGACGAAGTGGACACAGAGGTTGTCTGTGCCAAATTCGGTGTAGCAATAAAAGGAGGATTTACAGTGTTAGTGTTCATACCTATGGTGGGAGTTTGTGGAACTCCCTATTCACCTCCTAGAGTAGACATCAAATGTCCAGGCAAGAAATTATATGCACTGTAATCAGGCTGCTGGAAACCAATGGGTAGTAGAAGCAGATTTCTAGGATTGGTCAGAGGAGGATTAAAGGGAGTGCTATACTCCGCAAAAGTAAGATCTTCAATCTCAACTGAACTAAAATGTTGCTGATCTGGAGTACCCGGTTGTGGTTCCTCGGGAACCTCTATTTCATGGTTTTCTATTGCTGTTTGTTGTTCTTCAGGAAACTCAATTTCAAGTGATAGTTCCTCAAGAATTCCTATTTAAGGATTTTCAGTTGTAAAAATTTCCTCAGGATGGCGGTAACGGTTATGTTCTAAGTGGCAGAAGGTTTTGAAGCCTTCTCGATCTTTGAAGTTCTTGGTTCTCCGTGATTATATATATAAATAAAAACTAGAAAACCTAGTGGCCACTAAGACTAGGGGGAAAACAACATGCCAACTAAAAATTCCTAAGTATGCAAACCAAGCAAACGAGATGCCTTCTGGAGAAGATTCTGGGATGATGAGGGCCCAGAACAGATCAACAAAGGATGAAGAATAGTTACCTGGGGTCCACAATACAATGACTAAGGGTGCAAGTGCTGGAATCACCCAACCGCCCTCCCAAAGACCTGCAAGGGATTTCCTCCCGCGTCTGTCCTAGGTACATTAGATATACCCTCCACTGTCACCTGTGTATGAACCTATGGTCAGATACTAAGGATACCACAACACCGAAAACTCATGGGGGAATAGTCTCTGGTCGAATCAGAAGGCGTGGGCAAGGTAACTAAGCTCGAAACTCAAAAGAGTCCCCAAACGCAATCCAATCCTAGTATATGCTCGAAACAGAAAGTAGGAGGAGTATTCCCAACAATATGATCTCACAAGACCTACTGCATAGATCCCAGGAAAGATTTGAGTGAAATGGATTTAGCTATGATAGTCGAACTATGATTTTTGCGTAATGTGTGATCTTGAGTGGTTTAAGGTGATTCAAACTCAAGATCCTAATTAAGACTAGTTGGTGTAGTGTATCCCTAAAAAAGAAAAATTGTTTCTATTCAATTTTATTAAAGATTTTTAGGGTTGTTATTACTCAAAAGGTAGTGCGTTTGTGTGGCGTGGTTGCAACAGAAAAGCAAAAGTGCATAAATTCTAACTTTCGACAACAAAACTTTTTTTTTTTTAATTTTTTCATTTAAAATTCTTTCCAAACTGAAAAAACTGAGCAAATCTACTTAAATTTCTTTTTTGTTTTCTTTTGAAATTGTACACAAAATAACCTATGCTATCTCGTAACAAATATAAGCCTTATTAATCTTAAAGCTACCAAATTTTTTGCTTTTTCTGTTATGATAAATGAAAAAGAACTATAAACATGGAAATCAAATAAGACTTATGTGCAATGTGTAAGTATGGCTAAAAATGGTTCTTAAGCTTAGAGATGTCAAGGCACTAGCTCAACAAAGACTTGTCCTACAGGTTTTTTGCAAAAGAAAAAGCCTCTATACTCGGAAACAAAGTGGGGAGAAAACAATATGAGAAAGATACTTAAAATTGGGAATCCAACACAAGAGGACTGACCCAAAGCATCAAACCCTAACAAGACCACTACGCCAAGCAAAAGGTAGGCAAGCAAGCTACCAACCACCCTACTAATACAAGGACTGAGAAATGAATCAGCCTAAAGCACTTTAAACACACTTGAAACCAGAAAAGACAACAAGTCAAAGAAGGTTGGAAATCAACAAGTTCGGAAGACACCCTAAAGGTTCCAAAACAGACCAAACCCTAAAACAAAGGATAAGATAGGTAAAGAGCAAACAAATGTTGCTACAAACAGCGAATGCAAAAGCATACAGGTTTGTAAATCAGCAACATACAGTCAGGGCAAGAATAAGCGGAAGTGTTCACCAAAGAACAAAACCTAGTCTTCCAAAAGAGTTATAAACAGTCCAAACATTCCACAGGTAAGCAAGCGATCTAAAGATGGTAAAAAGACTCAAAGAAAGGTTCTACGACTTAAAGAAAAGTTATAAACCTCAAATACCAATCAAGGAGATCTAAAAACAAAGTCAGAAGACCACCAAAAAGGCTAAAAACTCAAACAGACCACTAACAGAAGGCTATAAGAAATATACCCTACTGTGCAGTATGGAAACTAGCGCTCCTGAAGAGATGGGCGCTACTATATGTATGGCAAAGTAGCGTATGGGCGCTACTGTATGTATAACAAAGTAGTGCTTAGGTCTTTAAAAGTTAAAAACTGACTTTGAAAAGATGCAAAAAGACTGATTGAAGTAGAGAAAAACAAGCAGGGGGGTACCTACAGGGTTTCTCAGCACATAAAAGGAGTTGAAATAGTTCTAGGAAGACAAACAAGAAAGTTTTCCTAGAGCAAAAACACAATTATCCCCAGTGGATTCGTTAGTATGTTGGCGGGAAAAACTACCCTATAGTAAGGAAACGGATACTATCAACTGAAAGGGGATGACAGGTAACCGTATTAACTGCGTTACAGAAATGTTCATGAAAGGAAATAGGTTATGGGCCTTGAGAACATACCTTTCGAATGACGTTCGATCCTAGCTCTTATTCGATCTTGCACTCGATCCTCAAGTCCACCTCCCGTTCACTAAACCTGCAATACAAGTACCTTTCTCAGCGTATCTTGGATAATATATAATGATGGAAAAAGACAAAGCAATTTAAACATCCAATATTAACCAAAACAGATCCAAACAAGTATATCACTTCAATGAACACTTAATTTGGGACAAGAAAGACGCTTCAACCTTTTATTGTCAAATGCAAATTGATGTTACAAAATATACCTAACTTTGTGAGATGCTCCTGCAACTTGATCCTGGGGTCCTGCTCTTCTCTGGCTTGGATATCTTCTAGCATAAACCCCTCAAAATGCAAGATTCTCTCTAAAAGTATCCTAATAACATTAATGTCTCTAACCCCTCTCTTTATTCTTCCCTGTATTTATAGGACAAGAGAAGTAGTTCAGGTCGAGAGATGGTTATGGAGGAAGTTGGGGAAGTTGAGAAACCAACTGCAAGCAATCCTCTTCGTGAAATTAATTATTTTTTAATCATCTTTTGAGATGTACGCTACTATTGTTCAGTGACTCAGTAACTCCATAACACTGCTTCGGCGAAGTACTGGTCTTCGCATCACGGCCAAAACTTCGATGTTACACGCAACTCTGCAGTCTGGTCAAAAGTTGGATGCTGCACGCAACTTCGTAGCATCCTCAATACTTAGCCAAAATTGTATTTGTGAGCTGTGCTCAGCTCAGCTTTTCCTGCTTGCCTCAAAAAGGTGCTTCCACAACTTTATCTCAACCTGGGCCCAACATCTCTTAAGATCATAAGTTGGATGCCCCAAGTAGTCCTCCCCTTGGCTCATGGATGACCTCTCCTTTATAGCACTTGAGAAGTTAACCATAAGGAGAGGAAGAGGGAACTAGTGAGGGTTTAGTGGATCAACCAGGCTAAACAGAGAGAGGAGGTTGAGATCGAATCAAGGGTGTCAATCCCAAGGAAATCTCTTGGAAGGTGCAGATCTAAGATCCAATGCCCAATGCTAAATTGGTATTTTCGCACCCCAGAGACTGAGCATAGAGAAAAAATTTGATGATTTTCACACCCCAGGGGTTATGCAGAGCACGCAAATATGGTTTTTTCGCATCCCAGGAGATGTGCAAGGCACAGAAATTAAGGCAAACAAGGTCAATCTAGGGTGACAGTTGGCCTATTAGGTTGTTTCTCGGCAAACAAGAAGTGGATTTGTCTCCTAGTCGTCCATATTAGACCAAGGAGGGTACCAACAACATTAGGGGGAAATGTCTCTAGGTCACATGGTAAAAAAATGTGACGCTAAATCTCGAAGTGTAACTTTGAGGTATAACAGATGGTGGTATCTTCCTCTTGGGAAGGAGTGGATCATGCTCCAAAAAAATGTGCTTGAATTCTCCAACAATGGATGCAAGCGAATCTAGAGGCTTTCTTAACTTGCTCTTCCTACCAAGCATGGTGAGAACAAATCCAAAAATATGAAGATGATCCTGGAACCTGTGATTCGAACCAACTGAGGTAGGATCAGCTCCATGAATTGATTGATGTGATATCCTTTGAACCAACAAGGGTGAGATCAAAACCAAATGAACCATGAAATAATGGTAATGGCTTGGACTTCAAATCAGCTCCAAGAATTGATAAATGGTTACTTGTGATTTCCTTTGAACTAGCAGGGGTGAGATCAAAACCAAAATCACAAGGATGTGCATGAGACTTGACCCTAAGTGAATGGTAGTGTCTTCCATCTTCGGTGAAACTCTGAAAACATGTGCTAATGACAAAATAGAAGTGAAAATGAATCATTTGATCAAGGAGGGTGAATTCATCACCTCCAAAATATGACTTTACCTCTAAAACACTCAGTAGATCATCATCTTGCACATCTACAGGCTCATGGGAAGTAGATATTTTGAAAGTCTCTTCAACTTATAGAGTAGTAGCTGACATATCTTGCTCAGAATTCGAATTAGAATATGGATCAAATCCATCATCTAATACCATGCCTTGTATTTAAACTTCATGTGAATCTGTAGTTGCTACCACAGAAAACTGCTGCAACTGCAAAGGCCTGCAGAAACTGTTGCAACTGTAGAAACTGCTGCAACTGCAGAAAAATTCAAAACTGCTGCAACTATAGAAAATTTTGAAACTGTTGAAACTGCATATTCTTCTTCATTTTTAACAACTTCATCATGAGAGATGATTGAGGCCGAAACATAATTTGAGAGAGAACTGGAGGAAGTATCACTAGGCTTGTTTTCCAAATGGCTAGCATCATCCTCTTCCTCCTGATTTCCAAATAATATGTCCAATCTAGTCCATATATCACTTGGATGTTCATCAAGATCAATGACGTAGTACATATTGGAATACATAGTAATACATATTTTTCCTAAGGCTCCGTCACAAGCATCAAGCCAATATTCTTTCTCTTCATAGGAAGAAAAAACTCTCTTAATACCAATACACACATCAAAAATACCATGTCTCTTCATATATGCTATCATCTTTTGTTTCCACTCATCATATTTCAGTGGAGAGAGAGAAGGAACTCCTTCCAGATACATAGATGTTGAATTCGAATCTACTGCTGCTACTGCAGAAAAACTATTGCAACTGCAGAAACACTTCGAATAACATGCAAAACAAATGAGATTGTAAATAGAGATCTGCTGTAATTCGAATTGAACACTACCTTAGGAAACTAAGCACATGTGACTGTATCCTTCACACCTGGCTAGACCTCACTGGATTTCTCTAGTGAATTCAAGACAATTGCACCAGGAATTACTGTGGAAATCCATAGTCTTCTGGTGCTCAATCAAAGACAACAGCTCAAAGAATTGTTGCAACTGCTACTGTTGCAATTCAAATAGATGACTCCAACTCTGATACCATGTGATAATTTACAGGAGAAATCACACAGCTGGAGAAAACCTCACTAAAACTCACTCAAGAATAGAAAAGAAGAGAAGAAGAATGCTAAATCAATAATCACTCATTAACACAAGAAAATGACAAAAACTATTGTATCATACATCAACTGTAAGGTGGCACTGTGAAAAGTGAATAATAACTAAATACAATCAAATGGATTCGAATGCCTCTAAGGTCATTCGAATTATCCTCAATGTGTGGCTTGGATAGCATTGGAGACATCATCCAATTAGTAGCAATAGTCACAAATGGTCAAAGGTCAGTCAAATAAGTCTAACTGAGTTTAACTGAGTCATGTGAGCACAAATCATGGGATGGAGACTCCAAGGAGGGCGCATGAGGCTGTCAGTAGGTCAAGTAGCACTCCGATACAAACAACTGGAAGCTACAAGTAGTTAAACTGAGAAATAAATGAATAAACTAGTTAATAAATGTTGCAACTAATTGTTAGTGATCCAAGTACTGTAGTAGGGCACATTAATCTACCTAGTGAGGAAAGCAAGTCGCACTAGGTAGGTAAGAGGGCTCATGAGGTCTAAAAGCAGGATCTAGGGGGTTGAACATAGGCTTCAGGTGCTAGGGAGACTACCATGATGATGATTCAATGCATGTAGATGCATGCATGATGACTGGATGCATGCAGAATGCATGCATGCAAATATAAAAAATGAAGGTGAGAATATTCCAACATCTACAGTGTCGGTGAAGTCAATTTGACTCTGATATGAATAAGGAGCCGACTAGGACTAGGAACTAGTCAATGGTGTTAGTTGATTCTTGTAATTGATCATACCTTCCCCCTTAAGTGGAAATGGTCCCCATTTCCTTCTTGAGCTGATGATGAAACTTCTACTCCAATTTGGTGAGAGGATACCACTTTCCTTGACCTAGGAGTTGTCCTGCTTTTGCCGCCTGAAATAAGGGAATTGTTTGTGTCATTGTGTAGCGTTCTTTCTACCGGTCAATGGTGTCAATGGAAAGAGGTTCTTGAACATCTATATGGATTTCTTCTAGATCTGTCGGATGTAAGTTGATATATTCCAACAGTGGTGGAAAATATGGTTGAATCAAGTCCACATCGAATATTGGATGCAAACCCAGGTATTGTGGAATGTTGAGCATAAAATCATTTTCACCGATTTTCTCAAGGATGGTGTAATTACCATATCGTAAAGGATTTAGCTTCTTGTGTGGGCCAATGGATATTTATTTCTTGATATGAAACTAGACTTGATCCCCAATTTTGAATGAATGAGGAATATGATGCTTGTCGTGTCAGGCATTGGCTTTCTCACTAGCTCGATGCAACATCTCTTGTTCTTGTTTCTAAATCTCATAATCCTTATCCTTAAACTTGAGTGTTTTGTTGACTTCTTGTTGTTCATGGTCTATGTTGATCAAACTAGTTGGTTGACTAACTAAGTCAATGGGCACTAAGGGCTTAATCCATAATAGACTTCAAATGAGCTCTTTCCTATTGAATTGTGTTTTGCTTGATTATAGCTATGATGGATGTATAGGAGACTTTCTTCCCATGTTTTTTGTTGCTTGTGGGTGTAGATGTGGATCAACTGTACCACCATAGTGTTTCCAAACATGCTCAAAGAAGAGATGAGAATATTTTTGTGTTGTTGTAGTCTTCTTGCAAGGGATGAGGATGGTCATTTTAGAGAATCTGTCAACCACTACTAGGATTGCATCATATTGGTATTTGGTGACAAGATATATAGTTAAGTAGTCCAAGGAAATGGGTTCCCATGGTCAACTTGGAATGGGAAAGGGTGTATACAAACCCTTTCATCAATTTAGTGGCTTTGTGATGGCACAAACCATGCATGTTTTGATATACTTGTCAACATTTGTCTTGAGTGAAGTCCAATATAAATACTTTTGGGGTACTATGAGAGTATTTTCCACTCCAAAATGACCTATTTTTTTGCTGCAATGAGCATCCCAAACAAGACTTTTTATGTGCTCATTTATAGATACACAATTGTTTTTGAGCTTGTAAAGAAAATTTTCCTTCAGGCGGTAGTCAAGAGAAATCAAATGACTTGTTTGGAGTTGTCAATACACTGAGGAGAAGTCAGTGCCTTCCTCATATAGTCAAGGCCAAGTAATGGTGTCATAACTATGCATACTTAACACTGTAATAAGTGAAGTGACTAGTGGTTAGCTAAGGCAATCAACTGCTGCATTTGCTTTGCCTTTCCAATGATTATTTACCAACTAAAATAGTTGTAGGTAACAAATCCACTTGATTTTTCTCATCGTATGTAACTTAGATTGTGACAGACCCAACTATAGAGGATTATGTTTCATATGAATGAAATTTTATTTTCCTAGAATGTAGTGTCTCCATTGCTTAAGTTCTTGTACAATGACATACAGTTCCATTTGATAAGTCGAATACTTGCGAACAATATCACTGAATTTTTTTGAATGGAACACCATTGGATGACCTACTTGAGTGATCTTGGTTCCCATGGTATAGTCCAATGTGTTAGTATCGATATCAAATGGTTGAGGAAAATCAGGTAGCATGAGCACTAAAGTTGTGCAAATCTTGTTCTTGAGATATTTAAAAGCTTGTTGTTGTGTGGTGGTCCATTTGAAAACTGTGTTTCCACCTCCCTTAGTCAACTAATTAATTGGCCAAGCTATGTGGTTGAATCCCAATGAAAATATACGATAGAAGTTTTCTAAACCAAAGAAACTCCTTAGTTCATGAATGTTTCTTGGAGCGGGCCATTCCCTGATGACTTGCATATTTTCTGGGTTGACACGAGTGCCTACTGATTCGATCACATAGCCCACTTAGTGTATGATACTTTTCATTGAAAAATATCACTTCTCCATGTTCAAACAAATTTTGTGCCATCTAAGAGTGTTAAGAAATTGTTGAAGCTACTGCAAATGCTCATTTTATGATCTACTAAAAATTATTATGTCATCTAGCTAAACAATGACACATTTTCTTGCAAAAGGTCTAAGAACATAATCCATATATCTCATAACATTTTTAGGCGTGTTAGTTAAACCAAAAGGCATAACTAACCATTCAAATAGACCTTACCTGTTTTTGAAAGTAGTCTTCCATACATCTAAGGACTCTATGAGAATTTGATGATATCACTACTTGAGGTCAAGTTTGGTAAATAATTTAGCATCTTTCAAATAATCAAGTAAATAATCTATTCTAGGAAGAGGGTACCGATTCTTTCCCAAAATCTTATTGAGAGACTTGTATTTAATGCACATGTAGCATGTCTGATATTTCTTATGGAATAAGATGATAGGACTTCCACAAGGAGAGGAGATGGGTCGAATATGTCCTTTGTTGATCAAGTTTTGAATTTGTGTACAAATTTCTTCATTCTCTTAAATAGACCTTTTGTAAATGGATGGATTGGGTAATGATGAATTAGGAACAAGATCGATGGATTGTTTTAATTGGCAATGTAATGGTACTATAGCTTGATCTTTGAACACATCTCTGTATTCTTCAAGTACTTTATCAACTTGTTGCTTCTATCAAGGTTTTTTGTCAGTGGAGATTCAATTGGTTGATGTGATCCTCTTGGAACATTGAGGTTTGATCATCAACAACATGAATTTCTAAGCATGGTTGATCATATTTTTTGTTTTTTTTGCTGAAACCATTTTGGATATCAACATGGGTCTCCGTTTAGGAATGCCATACCACTAATTATAGATCTTGACAATCACTTTATGTGGTTTGGACTAATACTTTCCATGTATATCCCATATGTAGGGTTTCCCAAATAGTACATCAGCATAGAGCACCTCATCCTGAAAAGGCTTGTTCAATTAGGCCATCTCGCACCGTCAGGTCATCATGATTTCTTGTTCATTCTTCATCCAATCGATGTTGTAAGGATGCAGATGTGGAGTAGTAAGAAGATCCAATTTATTCACAATGTCTTTAGAGAAAAATTTCTTTTGACTACCTTTCCCCACCGTCAAATGAAATAGGTTATTTTATACCCATATATATGTATGGAATAGTCGTTATCTTTCCTCTTCATTGACAATGGTCAAATTCATGAGGGTTTTTGAGGTTGACACCAATAGAGTCAAGGAGTTTAGATTTGATTCCACAATGGATTTTTCTGTTGATACTGAGTAAGAGGTAGACATTTGCGTCGAAAATTTCTTATGAGCTTTGCATTTAGATGCATCATGCCAAGTTGAATTGTGGTAATCACACCATTTCCATACAGGGGGTTGTTTGTTGTGTTTTCCCTTGTCTTTCTTAAAAGGATTCTTACCATGATCTTTCTTCCATGAATTAGTTTGAGTAGATATTTTTGAATTATCGGATTTAGAAGCCGACTAAGGTTTCTTGTTGAAAGGTTGACCTGTTGGTTTGGTTGATAAATGCCAAGTTTTGCCTTCAATTTCCCCTCAAGCTTGATACCATAATGAGATACTTCTGCGAGAGTGTCAATAATGATTAATGCCATCTCTAGTTGGATATAAGGAGGTAATCCACTGATATACTTCAAAACAAGTAATGTTTCTTCCTCCCTAACACCAATTCAAGCCATTATTCAGTGGAATTCATTAGTATATTTTGTACAGTCTAATCTTCCATTTTCTTAACTGCTGGCATTTCTTATATTGTTGTTCTATGTACTTGGGTGTATAAAATTATGTCTTGACATGTTCAACAAATTTTGACCATGTGTTGATGGGGTGACCTTCTTATTCCTGTTTAGTCAAAATATTTTCCCACCAGCAATGCACATAAGTCAACATCTTTAGAGATGTAATGGTGACTTTCTCATCCTGATAAAGTTGATTCATAGACAAATAGGACTCTAATTGTTGTATCCAATTGTCTACAGATTCTACATCAATCTTTCCATCCAAATTTGGTACATCCAAGTTCATTTCTACCTTGAAGGGCGTAACCTTGTCAAAGGAAAATCTTGTCGGGTTACTAACCAAAGTCAATCCCAATGAACTAGTAAGTCGAGCAAGATTCTCATTGAAATGCTCATACATTTTAGTTTGTTTTCGAACGAGTGTTTGCTCTATGAGTTGTTCAATTTGACTACAAGGATTTTCGTCCTTTGTTTCACCTTCCATCTTCAATCTAGGGTTTTGAGAAGATATATACTTAGAGTTCGAAGGTAAAGGCAAGTTAAATAGATGGGTCTTAGAGCATCTATGAAGGAGCATAAGTTTGATCACTATGCAAGTAGTGTTTAAGCAGGGCTAGAGAATACTAGAGAGTTCTGATGCCATTGTTCTGTGTCACTCAGAGAGTCGATAGGAGGTTAACAGAGTCAACTAAATGAGTCAAGCTCTATTATGGAAGAAGTGAACAATACTAGACTGAATAAGAAAACCAATGTAGATAATACCAATCACATTAAAATGCAAGTCAATAATTGACAATGGAGAAACCCCAAGGGTGAAAACTATGATTTTATTGAGCAGTAGTCGATGGGACATTGGTCTATTGTTTGTAATCCTACCCGGTATCAAGTTGTACTGATTCAAAAGACTTGTATACATGATGGAGGTCGAGTGAACGAACCGTGAGGAACCAATTAAGCCTTCTCTTTCAGGACCTGTCTTAGTGCAATCAAGAACAAAGAAACCTTTCATATTCAAGATCACATGTATATATACAAATATGAGGGATGCTTGGGTTCCTACTTTCCATGTTTTAGTTACAAAGAAACGATTACAATTTTATTGAGGAGAACAATTGTCTTCTTCCCATCTGTCGGGTAGAAGAATATGAAGAGACACCATTTCCATGTTGATGTCGTCTTCTTAGTGTCTTCTGATTGTTCAAAATGTTGGCTATCATGTGTTTGATTCATAAAATGTTGTGGGGCATGTATGATGAAAAAATATTATAGAAGATTGTGTAAGTCGACTATTTCAATGGATCGATTGATTTGTAGTGTTGATTGAATCGATGGATCATCTGATTTGTAGTGTCAATGAATTCGATGCAATTGAGATCCAACCAAGGAATCGACTGGGACTAGGCACTGGTCGTTGGTGTTAGCCGAGCCCTGGAAGGGATCATTGTATGGAAAAGATTCTAAAAAGGGCCATTTAAGCATTATGTCTCAATTTCATGCACTTCAATTTTTTAAGACCCCTTCTCAACACTTTCCTTCTAACGTGTAATTATTCTTGGAAAACAACAATCCATATTTGACACTACTAAAGGACTACCCTCTTCATATAATGAGCATGAGCATTCCATTCCACTCTTACCTAGTAGCCTCCCAACCATTATTTGCCTGTATCACCATCCATCAGGGTATTTTTTAAGGATCTAATAGTATACTTAAGTATAAGATCCTAGGCGATTATTTTAGATTGAAAAAAACATGTATATAGATAGGTAGGTGAATATTAAATATGAAACACACAATTTACTCCTGAAATATGTAAATTTTGGCGAATGTTATGATTAAAAAGACATATTTTATGTAAATATAGGCGATATTAGAGACAAAAAAGAACCAAATAGCGAATTTATTTTTTGAAAAAAGCCCAAAAAATAGCCAATTGGTGAAATTTCACCCTTAAAAATTACCCTGCCATCCATTTGCCAAAAAAATGAAATTGAAAAAATAATTCAAGAGTTGTTATTTGTTGGTGTCATGCACCCCCATACCAACCCTTATTCTTCCACAGTTGTTATGGTCCTCAAGCAAGAAGGTTCTTAGCACATGTGTCTTGAATTAAATCCCCTTTAACAAATTGACTATCATGGATAAGTTTCCATTCCCAGCATTGATGACCTTTTGGATGAGCTCAAGGGTACTCAATTCTTTACCAAACTTGATCTCCACTTAGGCTATCATCAAATTCGCATGAACGAGATTGATATGACCAAAAAATATTTGCTCATTCATGAAGGCCATTATGAGTTCTTGGTGATGCCCTTTGGTCTATGCAATGCACCCTCTTAAAGATACGATCTAGAATGCATACGCAAATGCAATTTTTAGTCTTTTCGAATGCAAAAAGATAAAAATAAATTCTAAATGTACAAAATTAAACTCAAAACCTAAGAATGCAGCTACTCAAACAAATAAGTATGCAAAATAAAATTTCTTCTTTTTGATGCAAAGCACTCTTAAATCCTTTAAGCCACTTGCAAGGTACTCTACTCAGAAAATAAATCAAATTTTTTTTTATGCTTTTCAAAGGTAAGAAAAACTGAAATTGAAAGTAACCTACTATCAAAGCAAAAACAAAGAACTTTTAGGTTTCCTTATTGAAACAGTAAAAGCTACCAATACGACTTTCAGATTCTTATTGATGTAAGCATGCCAACCATTGGGAAAAGCGTAAGAAACCTACTTTTAGACCCAAACAAAGCAAATGACTTACAAAGAAGTATGGTTTGGTAAAGTCAGGTCTGCACATAAACAATGCAGTCAAGGTCCTGAACAACAACAAAGACACTTGAGCTTTCACTACAAAAAGAAAATTAAAAGCATAAGGGAGGATAAGAAACCAATCTAAAGAGAAATTTCACTCAAATAGATACAAACAGGGTCAAGTAGACTCAATAGGTTTCAAATCCAGTGGAAAAGGAGCAAGTAGATTCAGTCGGACTCAAATCAGGGTACAAAACACCAAACTGGTCCACAACCCCCCAACCTAGGTCCACAAGCCCCAAAACTTTCCAAACAAGCCCAAATTGATCAAAGAAGGTCCAAATCATGAACATAGGATCAGTACAAGGATAGGATACCACTTACAGTGGTTTAACTCAGACCTAGGGTCATCAGGGACCCCAAAAAATGCAGCCACGACCCCCCCAAAACATATCAAAACTCAAAAACTCAGTTTCAGGAGAAAAACGCTACTGTGCAGAGATAAACCAGCATTTTTCTGGAGAAAAAGCTACTGTGCAGAGATAAACCAACGTTTTTTGGAGAAAAAAGCTACCGTGTTAAGCAAAAGCAACGTTTTTCAGGAGAAAAAAGCTACTGTGTTAAGCAAAAGCAACGTTTTTCAGGAGAAAAAAGCTACTGTGTTAAGCAAAAGCAGCGTTTTTATGGGAAAAGTTGAAAAAAATGGGGTTAAAAACCCCACACACCTAAGCCAGTAAGGGTTTGTAAAGGCTAGGAAGGGTCTATAAGAGCCAAGGAGGGTCCAACAAAGCCTAATAACTGATTCTAATCAAGAAAATGAACAAAGACCTTCAAACAATAACTGAAGAAATGACCTTGGATACCCCTAAGCAGATAGGCTTTCCCCAGCGGAGTCGCCAATCTGTTGTGAGGGAAATGCACCTATAGTTCAGGGGAGAAACTACCAACTTCAAGGATGAAAGATAGACATACAATTGTTCTACAAGTACAACTAGTAAGCAAAAAGATTGAGGTTAGAAGGATGTGCACCTTATTCAGAAGGTTGATCCAAGCCTTCCCTTCCTTGCTCTTCAATGATATCCAGTATTGCAATGCCCACACCTGCAAAACACTTCATACCTTTCTCAAATGCATTTGACTACATATATAAGACTGATATTCATGATAGAAGAAAGACATCAAACTATAAGCAAACTGTAATCAAATCTAAGACACACATGAATAAGTCATATTTGGAAAGGGAAGAACGTCTGATCTTTATTAATGAATGAAGCAAGTACGTAAAATTATACCTTCCTTCAAGCTTGGCACTTCACGAAACCTAGATTCAAGGTCTCCTGCTTCTGTTCTCCAAGGATCCCAACCTCCAATCAGTTGTGCTAGGGTTTATCAGAAACTGAGGCACAGGAGAGCGGGATAAGGGTCTCCATTCCTCCAGCATAACATTGTTATGGGCTTGGTCCTTTCTCATGGCCCTTCTACCTTCCTTATATAATCAATGAAGGAGAGGAAAAGTAGTTATAACCAATCAGGAAGTTCCCAAACTAACTCGAAGTGACCAAAATTTGAGATTTTGAATGTTTCAGGAAAAAAATCTACTTTTCCACTGCAAACCAGCATTTGAACTCTACTTTTATGAAGCAAAGTAGATTTTTTTAAGGAAAAAATGCTACTCTTGCATAGAATACCATCGTTTTTGTGAAAAAATGGCCAAAAACAGGGTTTTCTGATGATTTTCAGGAGGTGGTTTGGTTTGGAAAAGTGTTCCTAAGGGTTATAACCATTAAATGGGCCAAGAGTGAGGTAATTTCAACCATATTCAGTGTCCCTAATGACCCTTCAATCCACAAGTGTCCTATTGTGTGACTAAACTTGATCTCAAGAAGTGTCGTCATGCGACCAAGCGATGCAAGTGTCGTCATGGACGGAGAAGTGTCATTTTAAGCTATAACAATGAACAAAATATTTAAAACCTTTTTGTGTTCCTCATCTTTTTTTATAACATCTTGATCAACGTTAAAATTTGGAAATCGCATGTAGATCATGTGGATTAGGTCTTACAACTACTCAAGGATCATCCACCCTTTCTTAAAAAGTCTTATTGAGCTAGCAACAATACCCCACATTTCCCCTTCTCATAAGGGAAAACTAAGGGGCCCCTCTTTTTCAAAATTTCAACTTCTATCTTCACTCCATCTCAATTGCAATGGGTTCAATTGTACTACTATATCCTGATCTAAAAGCTTCATCTTTGGAATCAAATCCCTCTCATGGTATCTCCACTCAATGCATTTGAAAATGATATAGTTAACTTGTCAGTCAAATAATATTACTTCTTCCTTGAAAAGAACCTTGTCTTGGCTTATCAATTCTAGCTTTAGGTATTACTCTCTTGAATTATTCATGGCCATGGGTTAAACATACTGCAACTACAAAATATCTAATTCCTTGTGACATCTCTCTTTCACAATGTTCCCAATGACACAATACTCCTTTAAATGACTTCCCTATGGTGATGGATCGGCACCCATCAAGTTTTTTGTGAAGTGACGTGTCAATGCTGGTAATAAAATTTTCTATTGGGATGTAGAAAATATTCAATACTAGAACATGTCGCTCATTCATAAGACTTCTTCTTAGCGATGCCTCGACACTTCAAATCCTATGATTGTGCAATGTGCTGGCACATTAAAAAAAAATCACAAATTCATGGCATGCATAAAGGATCATGCCTTATTACAAGTCTCTACTCCAATTTATCACAAACCAAAGTATTTCATCATGCGATACATTAGCGTCCCAAGAAATTTCAACCATGTGATTTACCTCTAGTGACACATCATAATCTTGAAAAATTATCCCTCGCGTTCAAACATTTCTTATCGTGAGTTCAACTTTGTTCGGATGCGATATGTCTGTGAAACCTACACGTAGCATGTGCATGTCGTACTCAACATAATCGTAGCGTCGTTGGATGTGATGCTAAGCCAAACATGTCGCATCACATGAAGTTACGACTACTCACGACGATTTCAGCCCAAACAAAGTTTCAATTAAGAATTCCACATCAACACTTTTCTCAATATATTTTAAAAAAGGTAAAAGGGCATGCCCATTCTTATTGTATCATTATAAGAAATATAAGAATATCGAATGAAAAGTCTAAAAGAGTGGAGATTTCGATTTTCCGATATGTTTTTGGTAGAATATGGTAATGTTTTTAGAAATTTGAATTTTATGTTGTTTAAATTGTAATTTTGAATTCATAAATAAATTTAACGCTTTTTAAAACTTATGACACTTATATTCTAAGAATTTAAACATTATTATTTGGAATTTTAAAAATTCCTTCAAAATTTCTATCGAATTCCATCAAAATTGCACCGAAAAAAATCATCCAGAATGATTTTAGGTTACATGATATAAATCATACCATTTCACACCACCCAACCACCCAACCATTGAACACTACCAACACCTATCATTGTCCAAGCAAAGCAGGGCTTTACCAGCCATCTAAGAGCAATTTTCACTATGCCTCCACCTAGATGGAGTAAGCAAAACACACCATTCGTTCCTTAATTTGCATCAAAGCTTGAACAATTGTGAATTCCAAATGTCAAACATATTTCCCATACAAATATTCATCGGCCCTCCGTCAACCATTTCACAAAAGGGTCTATATATATTGAATAAAACCACCTTGTTGGACCAATTATTGTGCATTAAGGTAGCAAATCCCTTGGTTTCACCATCGCCCATTTCCATGTTTTTTTAGTCCAAGAGAAACCCTTCTCGTTCAGTGCGTTACCCAACGCACTCGATAGCTAAATGCGATGCCTTCTCGTTCAGTGCGTTACCCAACGCACTCGATAGCTAAATGCGATGCCCACAATTCTTCAAGCTATGAATAAACCCGCTCCATTCTAAAGAATTAGTGTTGAGAGAGATAAATGCTCAGTTATTTAGAGGATCTTGAGGGTCCAATGAGAGCTCCCGACCTAACATGAATGGCATTACTTGTTATGTGATGCCAATTACACTATAGGAATGAAATGCCTGGTTAAAAATGAACATAGTTGTTACCCACACAATATGCATGCACATATTTTATTTTCATTTCTTAGGTAGGTTCCTCTCATCCCACTTCCATTTTTTATTTCTTAATTGGCCATGGTCAAGATAGAATTTGATTGCTTCACTAGAAGGATCTTGGTGATAGTAATAGTAAGGAGAATGAATGTAAATGATGATTAATCGGCTTTCCTTCTTGTTGCCTCACCATTTCTACTCCATAATCCTTTACTTTATTCAATGATTTCTTTGATTTTCCTTTTCCCATTTTGAAGAATATATATTTGATATAAAAGTCCTTACATAGTTTGCATTAGGATGTTGGTTCACATAAGTTATTCACTATGAGACGAAGGGTCTAAATATGGGACATAGTCGAAGCATCTAAATAATATGCTACTGATTTTAATTTTAATTTTAATTTTTTAATTTTTTATCATTTGTTTTTTATTATGTTTATTTCTTTTATGGATGGAATGTAAGTTTTAGATGGTTTCCAAGAGAAAAAGGAAGAATGAGGTGATCATAGAACTAATCCTGGAAAGAGAAGAACCTACAAAGCTAAAGATTGAAATATACATCATTGTCTTTGGCCACTCCTATCTAGATACCAAGTGAAAAATTGATAGTGGCATCAACTAGTAGGGGGTGAGATCTATCAAATGTTCAGTCAAGAAACTAATCCCGAGCTTCCACTTGTACTCAGGGAAATATGATGAAGGAGTATATGAGTTTATTAGAAATTCAACTCTGTACAATGTAGCTACAAGATTGGAAGTTCTTCCTTGTGTATAAGTAGTATCATGGCTAATCAGTTAGGTAGATATAGATAATTAATTGATCAAAGATGTTAAGGGAGGGGCAATTGCTTCATTCTATCCCTCAAATATGGAGGTATTTTAGAAGTTTCCTACTCCCATAGTGGAACAATGGGTTCTCAAGTTCAACACTAGCTATCATGAGTTATTGAAAAGTTGGAGGATAAATAAGAAGGAATTCAAGACAAAGAAGACATGAAATTCCCACCAATTGTCTAAAGAATCACTGTCACGTCCCCTTCCATCGATCCAATGCGAGGGAGGAAACATGACCAAACATACCGGGCTTATTGGCAATATTAGCCCCATACATTACTAAGCAATTTATGGATAAATAAAAACTTATGTGTGCGGGTTCATACTCAATATAAACACAACGGAATTAAATCATATTTGCACACACACAATTATAATGCATCAACGTATCTATCACAAGTGGATAATGGTTCAATATGCAAAGAATCAATCTCCTCCTCATGCTATGCACATAATTCATATCAATTCCATTAACATGAATAATTATCATTCAGAATTAACACATTGCAGAACACAAAATGCATATAATTTAACACAGAGAACACTTATCTTTGAGATGAAGTTGTCCAAACAACTGGCTATGTGAGAGCAACGTTCCACCCAACCATAGATCTCTGTCTAGCCTATATTCTTTCAGCTGAGAGATCACCCCCTGAGCTGGGTTGTGTATCCACTAAGGAGGAGCTAGATGAGCTCACTCACAACCGTGGTTTCACTCAACATATATGCTAAGCCAACACATAGTTGGGTTTATCAAGCATAAAAAAGAAAAAGGAGGAGGATGCTAAGCTAGTGAGCTCAACCACAAAGCTACAGGCATCTCAAATGAACTCAACTGTCATGGCACCCAAAATACCTACCACACCCAACACAAGGAAGGTCCCTTTCTCTGCTGCACAGTCCCTCAAGCGTCCATTCCCTCCAGTGCTCTTCAGGGTGGGCATAAAAAGGTCCAGCTACTAATTCCTTGAGATTCTAGCCTTCACTGGGTTTATCAAGCGAACCCAACCTATGTATAGTCATTCACACTTGGATTTCTCCCAATTATGTCATCAAATAACTCAATCCCATCACTGGTTTTCTGGGCTATAAAAAATGGGTTTTCCAATGGATTTCGGGGTATTTAATACTCTCAATTTTTCTCCAAGGTTCATATCGATGGATCCCCCATTGGATTTCACTGTCAATACTCAATTCTGGGTGTTTATGGCACTTCAAAACGTGGGTTCTTGCAAAGTTGCGATTTCTGGTTTTTCTCACTACTAGGAATTCGTAAAATGGATACAAAGTGATGCTAGGATCTCCCACAATGGCATGGGAATGAGGAAGAAGAAATTCCCATGAGGTAGAGTGACTTGTGGTACAAGAAAACAGAGCCCATACTCTGCCATACGAATTTCTAGGCTGCCCATGCTCCATTGAAGCCATGGACTGAATTCTTCAACAACTTCCTTACAACAGAATTAAATGTCAGCAAAGAAAGTCAAATGGGTTTACAAGATGACATTTGGAAGCATATGGTTCATCCCCACAACCCCCTCACCACTCCCTAGTGGATACACATGGCCCCTTCTCATTCGTTGCTTTCATAGTCAATTTTGGTATTTTATTGAAATATTAATATTTACGTCAATTATAATATTTCATGGCTTAATAGCACATGGGTATCAAAATATCAAATACTTGTCCATTCTAAATAAAATTTGAACCTACACTATTGGGGCCTTGGCCTTGAGCTCCACACTAGGGAAACATACATCGCATGTATGCAATATTTACATTAAAAGCCAATATTTCATAAGGGTCAAAATTGGGGTATTACATTCCCCTCCCCCTTAGAGTAACACTATCCTCGATGTTCTCAAAACTGAACTAAAATGGGAATGCCTCTCTCATGGCATCCTCCATCTCCCATGTATCCTCATCGGGACTAAGCTGCTCCCATTGGAATATCTCTCTCATGAAAATGTTTGCAATGTCATTAGCCTTGTGTGTGGACTTGATTGGAATAAAATGAGCTACCTTTGATAGCTTGTCCACCACAACCATGATTGAGTCATGATTCTTCACTGTCATGGGAAGACCTGTTATAAAATTCATAGAGATCACTTCCCACTTCCATTCTGGAATGGGTAAGGGATGCAACAATCCTACTGGATGTTGGTGCTCTTCCTTGACTTGTTGGCCCTTCTGACACCTAGCAATGTACTCAGCTATGTCCTTCTTCATACCATGCCAAAAGTATTGTTTTCTTGTTACTGTTATAGTCTTTTGATATCCTGGGTGTCCAGAATATGGCATTTGATGTATTTCATTCATCACTAGCTTCTTCAAATCTACACTATTTGGGATGTATAGTATATCTTTGTAGATGAGGATATCATCTTCACCAAGCTGATATACCACACACTTTTCATCCACATTACCCTGCTACAACTTCTCTTTAATTTGAAGGCAAGTTTCATCACTATTTTGGGCTTCAAGAACTTGTCTTCAAATCTGATTTACACACACTTAATGCTGCAACATGAAATTTTCTGCTAAGAGCATCTACAACCTTATTATCTTTCCCTTTTACATGCTTAATTTCAAAATCAAATTCACAAAGAAACTCCATCCATCTAGCTTGCCTAGCATTCAAGTTTGGCTGGTCAAACAAGTACTTCAAGCTCATGTGGTCTGTTCTAAGCTCGAATCTTCTTTCCAACAAATAATGTCTCTCCATCTTGAGAGCATGTACCATGGCTGCTAATTCTAACTCATGTGTGGCATAATTCTTTTCATGCTCTTTTAATTTTCTTGACTCATAGCAAATCGCCACTCCTTCTTGCATGAGTACTCCACCTAGCCCTTCAATGCAAGCATCTGTGCACACTACAAAATCCTGTTTTGGATCTGCTATTCAAAACAAGAGCGCTGGTCAGTAACTCCTTTAACTGCTGAAAAATTTTCTCACATTTTTCAGACCATACAAACTTGATATTCTTCCTTTGCATTGACGTGATTGGATGAGCTATCTTGGAGAAGCCTTCAATAAACCTTCTGTAGTAAACAACAAAACCCATAAAAGATCTAACATCCGAAACATTCCTTGGATTAGACCAATCCATGATGGCATTAATCTTTTCTAGATCTACTGCAATATCTTCCTCAGAAGTGATATGACCCAAATATAGCACCTTCTTTTGATAGAATTCACACTTGCTTAGCTTGGCATACAACTGATGTTCTCTAAGGAATTGCAACACCATTCTTAGATGTTCCTCATGTTCTTCTCCATTCCTTGAATAGACAAGAATTTCATCTAAGAACACAATCACAAACTTATCCAAATATTTTCCGAAGACAATATTCATGAAACACATGAATGTAGCAGGTGCATTGGTAAGAGCAAATGGCACCACAGTGAACTCATAATGACCATATCTAGTTTTGAAAGTTGTCTTGTGAATGTCTTCTTCTTTAATCCTCACTTGATGGTAGCTAGACCTCAATTCAATCTTTGAAAATATCTTAGCTTCCTTCATTTGATCAAATAAGTCATCAATTCTTGGCAATGGATACTTATTCTTGACTATCACTTTTTTTTTTCCTTGAAAAAAAAAACGTAATTTTATTTCATCTTGCGAGTACAAAATTACATTGGATCATCAACACTCTTGAAGAGTGTATATGCTGCTGAGCAGAAACAATAATTGCAGGATTTGCAATGAGCTTTTCAGCTTAAAAAAAAAAAAGAGGAACAATGGCACCTCAGAAACTACATCTAAAAACCATGAACCGGACAACCATGATTGGCTCAATTACAATGTAAAAACTAGTAGAAAATGCCATATGAAAAAGGGAGAAAGAACATGTAAAGAAAAAAGATTCTGGAAACCTTGAATAGGACACAGTGCCACTAGCACCTGCAAAGAAAAACCCCCAACCTTCGAATAATAAGGCTCTCCTCGTCATCCCACAGAAAACAGCCCCCAGTCCACAGCCAAAGGAGCTGCCACTGCCGAGTAGAGCCGCCCATGCATCCTCCCACCAATGATCTGCCCCAACACTGCCAAGGAGAGTCACCGCCTCCGAGAAGAGCCACCCACCATCGAACTGCCCCAACACACTGTAGCCGTGTTGCCACCGCAGAAGAAAGGGCTTCCATTATATCGCAGGCAGCCACCCGCCAACATCTTTGATCCGAGGGAAAGAAAAACCCCAATGCACAACAACCTCCACGGATCTGACGTCAATGAAGAAGGATCTGGAGCCCTAAGCTTGACAAATCTCTCTCGCCGCCATTGTCACCCATGCAAGGATGCCCAGCCCCATTTCAACTTCCCTCCTTACAAAAACCACTGTCGTCGCCACTAGGAAACCAAAGAAACCCACCACCCAATGGGTCGCCGCGCCAAGGCACCTCCAACGATCCAAAGCAGAAAAAACACCATCAGTCGGCCAAAACAGGAAGCAGACTCAAGGGAGAAGGAGGAGAGCGGCCATGGAAAGATCCATGGCCGCCAAAATCATCTTCGGAAGTCACCTATCAAAACCCTAGTTGCAGACTTCGAGAGAGGGGAGAGTTGGTTCTCAAGCATCAGCTACCAGTTATCCATCCTTGATTGTCACTTTATTAAGCTGCATGTAATCAATACACAGCCTTAAAGTCACATCCTTCTTCTTAACAAATAACACCGGTGCTCCCCAAGGAGACACACTAGGCCTGATATACCTCTTGTCCATTAATTCTTGTAGCTGCATCTTCAACTCTACCAACTCCGGTGTGCCCATTCTATAAGGATCTTTGGAATTTGGTGCTGCCCCTCGAACAAGATCGATGGTAAAATCAATATCTCTCTTGGGTGGTAGTCCCGACACTTCATCCAGAAACACATCTTGGAATTCTTGCAACAATGGGAAGTCTTCTATCCTTGGTCCTTTGTCCTCTGACGAATCTGATATAATTGGCGACCTTTCTTATAAAACTTTTTCAACTACAAGGCTGAAATTTGTCTTACTAAAATTTGCTTGGGAATTCCTCTTACCAATCTTGGCCTTCCCTCTTCATCAATACATTCAATTGCTTTCTCATAATAGTCCAACTTAGCTCTATGCTTTTCCAACCAATCCATGCCAATTAGTGTATCATAAGATCCTAATGGTAATACATTTAAATATGCATGTGTGTGGAGTCCATTCAGTTCTATGGGGCACTCCACCACTACTTCACTAACTTTTCTCTTGGTCCTTGTGGCTAATTGAACTAGCCAAGACTTATTGTGCTTCACTTTTCTAAGAGAACAACCTTCAACCACTTTTGGAGAAACATAACTATGAGTAGATCATGGATCAATCAAAACAGAAATAGATTGCTTAGCAATCTTACCTTCAACTTCCACCAGTGATGCCTGATGATTATCTAATGCTGCTTGAATTTGAGGAGTTTCCCTTGCCATGTCCTCCACTGTTGCTACTCCCTTTAAGTTTTGCAAGCTCCGGCAATTTCCCTTCCGATGTAGACAATCCTTTAGCATGTGGTTTTCTCCACATCCCCAACACTGAATTGGCCCTTTTGATGTCTTATCTGCTACTACTGCTGGCTTGAATCCACTCCTTGCTTGCTTCCCCTGTGGAAAGGTTCCGGGATGAATTTTGAATGGTGGTTTGAAGCCATTTTTCTTTTGATCAAACCTCCCTCTTGGCTTTCCTTTCCATGATGGGTTAACCTCTGATTTTCCTTTATTTTTCTCATAGCAATGCATTGCCATTCTAATGGCTTCATCAAGACTTAGTGGATTAACAAACTCAATTCTATCTTTGAAACTTTGAGGTAGACTCCCAAGGAAGCATTGGATTTTTACTCTCTCATCTTTAATGTAATCCACATACCTCAATAACTCCAAAAATTTATGGACATGTTCTTCCATAGATTTTTTTCCCAATCTGAGTTCATTAAACTCTTTTCTCTTACTGTCATAATACCTAGCAGAAAGGTATTTTTCCTTGAAGTACTTCTTAAATCTCTCCCAGATGATCTTCATTTCACTGATCCATTTCACTTGCAAGAGGTTATCCCACCAAATTGAAGCTCTGCCATTTATATTGTAAATGGAAATCTTGGCCTTTTCATTTCCTGAGTAATCCCGAATTCTGAAATATTTCTTCATTCTAAGAAGCCATGCCTCTGCCTCTTGGCTAGTCTTGTCTTCTCCATCAAATGTGGGAGGCCTTGCCTTCCTGAATTCTCCCTGTGGGATTCCTTTGAACTTATTCCTCCCATCAAATCTCCTAGGAATATGTCTTGGACTTCTTTGAGAACCTATGGAGTCACATGATCTGCTAGAAGAAGATCTAGAGGAAGGTGTTGTATGCTTCTTGCTCACAAAACTCTTCCTTGGACTTGGAGTCCTCTTCTTTGAACGACCTCTAAAGCGACTTTCTGCATCTCTTCCTTCTTCACCTACATTGCTTGGGTTGGACCCAAGGTTTATCTTCTGCTGCATATCAGTGAGGCTTTACAAAATAGCTGCATTGAGTTGGTTTTTTTCTTCTTGAGCCTTCATCAACCTTTCATTGAAGCTCACCATGGTTTCAACCAAATTCTAAGGAGTGACTTGCTCCCTTCTCCCATTAGATTCAGTCTACGCATTCCCCTCTTGCACATTTTCTCCTAGCACATATTCATCATGCTCATAAGGATCCTGAGCATCGTTTATGGTCACCATTTTTCGTAGGAGACTCTCTTCCCTGTACGCTACTTCTGCTACACTATTAAATCTTATGAGTTGCAAGCATTGTGCATTATGAAAATATTTGTTAGACATATTAGGATTGCATATAGAAATATAAAACATCAATATTTAACATAATCAAACTCATGGAACCATTTACAGAGTTAATATGTCTTCATTTCTTTTGCCCATTTATGCAATTCTGGAAATTTCCCATATTGTCAACAATTTGACAAAAACAGTCACTAACACTTTTCTACTTTAAATATCTATGGGGTATGACAACTGTGAAAATCCTCACAGCAGATCTAAGAGATGATGTATACCTCACAAGAGTAATTATGATTAAGCAGGAAAATAGAAGAAGAGTGAACAATACAGTATAATGAGAAATAGAATAATATGGTACAGTAGAACTCAGATAGAAGCAATAATACTTCACACACACTAATTTATTAATCATAGTATGGACAAATAAATAGTACAATGGTAGAAAGGATTCGAATACCTAAGGTGGCAATTCGAATTAGCCTCTCAGAGTGATCATAAGATCAATAGAGTGTCATCGGAGTACAACTAGGTGTCCTCATGATCATCGGAACACAACTGGAAGTCTTCATCATCATCAGTGGAGTCATCAATGCTCAAGTAACTGTCAACCATCAGTCAAACTAACTCTGGTAGGTGTAACTCAGTGTAACTAAGTGTAACTGAGTGTAACTGACTATAACTGACTGTAACTAAGTGTAACTCAGTGTAACTGAGTATAAACTGAAGACAACTAGACTGGTAGGTGAAGAAGGGCGAGTTGCTTCCTAAAATCAAGGAAGAAGGGCGCATTAAGCAACTAGAGGGCTAAAACTGAATAGTGAGAAGCTCCTGGGGGCTGGCTAACTAAGGGCTAGGTGTTGGGCTGATGACTGGGATGCGTGCAAAATGCATGCAAATCCTAGAATGCATGCAAACCCTAAAAGTGCATGCATGACTGAAAATGTAAATGATCAAAATACTGGTGGGACTAGGATGGAGTATAGGAATATCCTAACACCCCCCCTTAATCCATCCCGAGCCTTGGTAACTAAGACAAAAGGTCACCCAATACAATGAATAATAACAGTCAATAAACCAAGAAAGTGGGAAAATTTCATGGGAAACATACCCCCTCCTCAAAAACAGACTGTAAGGCACACACAAAAATAAATGCTCCAAACTCAAGCAGGTCTGATGCTTGGTCATATGTCTGGAGGTATCTTATTTTTGGGAAGAAGTGGATCATGCTCAAAAAGCATGCGTTTGTAATTGCTCTTCAGTTCGAATGTGATGAGAACAAATACAACAGTATGAGAATGATCCTTGAACCTGTGATTTGAATCAGCTGAGGTAGGATCAAATTTTTGAATGTGCATATAGTCTTTTGTCTTCTCCCTCGAACCACCATGGGTGAGATTATGCCAAAAAGAACTATTACATGTTTGCTTGAAATCCAAATCAGATTTAAGACTTAAAAAAGAGTTTCTTGAGATCTCCTTTGAACCAGTAGGGGTGAGATCAAAACTATCATATGCATGAGAAATTATCCCAAGCAGTAATTGCTTAGAACCCAATTTAGACACAAGACTTGAATCATGGTTTCTTGAGATCTCCTTTGAACCATGAGAGGTGAGATCAAAACCAGTAGATGCATGAGAAATCTTCCCAAGCAAATGGAAATGGCCATATTCTTCAATGACCTTCTAAAAGCATGGAATTATGATCATATAGTAGTATAAAAGAGGAGATAGCTGGAGAGGAGCGAATGCATTACCTTCAATAGCTTTTTTGACCTCCGAAACAATCATGTGATCATGATGCAAACCAACAGACTCTGGTGTAAGAGAGGATTTAGGACCTTCTGCAATATCTAGAGTGTGAGCTAGCACAAAAAGAGAAGAAAGTTTGAGCATGAGTGGAGAATC
Source organism: Larix kaempferi (assembly GCA_027924585.1). Classification (NCBI taxonomy): domain Eukaryota; kingdom Viridiplantae; phylum Streptophyta; class Pinopsida; order Pinales; family Pinaceae; genus Larix; species Larix kaempferi. The sequence continues at coordinate 8,042,818 of BSBM01000476.1, forward strand.
TGCAATTTTTTTGTCAACAACTTCAATATGAGATGATACTAGTTCATGATCTGAGAGACCATCAAGAGGAGCGAATGCATCACTTTGTTTGCTTTCAAATGGGTTGGGACCAAGCCCTTCATTCTCTTTGCCAAATATTTCATCCAGGTGAGCCCATAGCTCTTTTGGTGATGAAGAATCAGAGAGATCATATAACATCCAATCAGACATAGCATCCAACATTGATCCAAAGGCTTGATCAACTTTATTTAACCAATCAATCTTCTCTTCAGAAGATTCGAACTCTCTTTCAAAACAACAGTCAAAGAGATCATGGATCTTCAAGTATGCTATCATTTTTGGTTTCCAATCATCATAACTGAGAGGCTCTAGAGAAAGGAGAAACAGGAGTGATTTCTTTTGAATTCATTGAAGCTGTAGAAGACCTGCAAAAACAATACAGAATAACTGCAACTGCTACTGCTGCAAAAATGCAGAAACTGTTGCACTCGAAATCTTGTTAATAACCTGCAAAAAACTCTCAAGAATGAAGACAAACAATACTCTCAACATGCTTTGATACCATGTGAAAATCCTCACAGCAGATCTAAGAGATGATGTATACCTCACAAGAGTAATGATGATTAAGCAGGAAAATAGAAGAAGAGTGAACAATACAATATAATGAGCAACAGAATAATATGGTACAGTAGAACTCAGATAAAAGCAATAATACTTCACACACACTAATTAATTAATCACAGTATGGACAAATAAATAGTACAATGGTAGAGAGGATTCGAATTCCTAAGGTGGAAATTCGAATTAGCCTCTCAAAGTGATCATAAGATCAATAGAGTGTCATCGGAGTACAACTTGGTGTCCTCATGATCATCGGAGCACAACTGGAAGTCTTCATCATCATCAATGGAGTCATCAATGCTCAAGTAACTATCAACCATCAGTCAAACTAACTCTGGTAAGTGTAACTCAGTGTAACTAAGTGTAACTGACTATAACTGACTGTAACTGACTGTAACTCAGTGTAACTGAGTATAAACTGAAGACAACTGGACTGGTAGGTGAAGAAGGGCGAGTTGCTTCCTAAAATCAAGAAAAAAGGGCACATTAAGCAACTAGAGGGCTAAAACTGAATAGTGAGAAGCTCCTGGGGGTTGTCTAACTAAGGGCTAGGTGTTGGACTGATGACTGGGATGCATGCAAACCCTAGAATGCATGCAAACCCTAAAAATGCATGCATGACTGAAAATGTAAATGATCAAAATACTGGTGGGACTAGGATGGAGTATAGGAATAACCTAACATGTTAGAGATATTAGGATTGCATATAGAAATATAAAACATCAATATTTAACATAATCAAACTCATGGAACCATTTACAGATTTAATATGTCTTCATTTCTTTTGCCCATTCATGCAATTCTGGAAATTGCCCATATTGTCAACAATTTGACAAAAACAGTCACTAACACTTTTCTGCTTTAAATATTTATGGGGTATGACAACTGCATTCAAATTCTGGTCACACACCATTGTTCCCTGTTGGATAAGTTTTTCAATGCCTATCCATGTGCTCCATTCTGACATCGGGTGTGGAAACTACATTACTTCAAAAATGACAACTTCTACCAAAATTCTGCACTTTTACATAGTTGCAAAATATCACGAACTGCCAACTTCAACCACCTATGGAAGAAAATCTATGAAGAATCATGAAAATTTTTCTATCAAGCGAAGTTATTCCATACAACAAGGAACACTCAACAACTTGTGGATCTCTGTTCCGATGCTCCATTCATCTTCTATAAAATTCTAGGTTTAACTACTTTCCACTGCAAGCTTTTCAAAATCTCCAAAAAGTAGCCCGAAATAGTGCTTTTTGGCCTTCTTGCACACCTCGACTCCACATCCTTTGTATTTTGGCTCCAAATTTCTAAACTTAACACTGTGCCTGCTCCATGACCGCTCCATATCAATTTCAACTCAATTCGACCTTCTATCAAGCGTCGGGACACTGATTTGTAAAATCCATTAATCACAAATTTATGCCAAATTGGAGCATAATGGGCTCAAGATCCTCACTGGACCTTCCATGGCCTTCGTTAATGGCATCAGAATGCCACTGACCTCATCCAATTCTGATTTTGTAAGCTCCTGTAATCCAAAAATCAATTTTTGGGCTCTATACTTTTTTTTTTCCTTTGCAATCCATAGCCCGCAACCCGCATCCTGCAACCCAAAATCCGAAATTGCAGAAATCCAAAACGCAATTTTTTTTTTCAATTTTGCGTTCCCACAACTCGCAACCCGAAATCTGAAATTGCAGAAATACAAAATGCAATTTTTTTAAAATTTTGCGTTCCTGCAATCGGCAACCCGAAACCTGAAATCCGAAATTGCGGGTTTGGGATTGCGGAAATCCACAACGCAAAATTTCAAATTTTTGCATTTCCTCAACCCGCAACCCGAAATTGCGGAAACGGCTCCATTCCACAATGCGAGTTTGGAATTGCGGAAATCCAAAATGCAAGTTCGAAAACTTAATGTTTTCGCAACTCGAAATCCGAAATCTGCAACTATGGAACACCTCCGTCCCTGCAACTTGCGGGGTTCATATCTCCTTCGTCCCGTAACCAAATGAGATGAGTCTGATACCGTTGGAAATCTATTACAGATCTCTATGCACATGTTTGTTCCTATGCCCCATCTGAGAACTCTTATCCTGCCATTTTTTCATTCCAAAATGATACCCCAACCTCACCAATACCACGTTAAAACATTATGTTACTTGTCTGCAAACTCAAAGTTTTTCCCAAGCACCCCCAGTGTTGCAACATGGGCTCTAATACCACTTTGTCACATCCCCTTCCATAAATCCAATGTGAGGGAGGAAACATGACCAAACATACCGGGATTATTGGCAATCTCAGCCCCATACATTACTACGAAATTCATGGATAAATAAAAACTTATGTGTGCAGGTTCATACTCAATATAAACACAGCGGAATTAAATCATATTTACGCACACACAATTATAATGCATCAACATATCTATCACAAGTGGATGATGATTCAATATGCATAGAATCAATCCCCCCCTCATGCTATGCACAGAATTCATATCAATTCCATTAACATGAATAATTATCATTCAGAATTAACACATTGCAAAATACATAATGCATATAATTTAAACACGGAGAACACTTATCTTTGAGATGAATTTGTCCAAACAACTGGCTATGTGGGCAACGTTCCACCCAACCATAGATCTTTGTCCATCCTATATTATTTTAGCTGAGAGATCACCCCCGAGCTGGGTTGTGTATCCACTAAGGAGAAGCTAGATGGGCTCACTCACAGCCATGGTTTCACTCAACAGATATGCCAAGTCAACACACCTTTGGTTTATCAAGCATACAAAAGACAAAGGAGGAGGATGATAAGCCAGTGAGCTCAACCACAAAGCTACATGCATCTCAAATGAACTCAACAGTTATGGCACCCACAATACCTACCACACCCAACACAAGGAAGGTCCCCTTCTTTGTTGCACAGTCCCTTAGGAATCCCTTCCCTCTAGTGCTCTTTAGGGTGGTGTTAACACCCAAAAAGTGCTCACTACCTCATCTACCCTATTACATGACTCATTTTTCCATATTTCCTACCATATTTGCTTTCAAAACCCTCAAATCCCATTAAAAATCCTCCAAAAGGCCACAAAACCATCAAAAAAGCCTCAAAAAGGCTATAAAACCCCTTTTCCCTCCAAAAATATCCAAAATTCCTCCAAAATAGAAAAAACCCTCTAAAAAGGGAATATAAAATATAAAATAATGAGGAACAAGGAGGAAAAAACCCTATACAGCTGACTTAAACCATATGGTTCCCAAAACCATGGGCCAGCACTCCACCACCAAAAATCTATAAATAGGTGATGGAGACCCCTCATTTCATATCCACAATCAAGTATACCCTTACTCTGCCAAAATCTCTCTTGAAACCCTAGCTCACCCTTGAGCTACTTTCACCATTGAGAGCCCCTTTTGACCCATTTTCACCATTGGAGAAAGAGAAGGAGCAAAGTTGGAGTTTGGAGCAACCCTCTTGGATCATTGCAAGAACTTCACCAACCTCTACACTTGAGGTAAAATTTTAATACAAAGAAAACCATTTATATTCCATGTTTTGTTATCTTTCTTAATGCTCATGCTAGTTTAGAATTTATATTGTTTTAGCATTTTAATTACCGTTTATTGAACTGCTACTAAGGAGTCCCTTCTCCTTAGTAGATGCTCATTTGCACAAGCTAGGGTGAAAACCCTAGCTACAGTTTTGGCGACTCCATACAGGCCCCCCTTTTCGGGCCTCACAATTATTTTTATGTCTCTTGATATGAGCATGGGTATGCCCGCCTCGTCCATATATTGAGATTCTTCCTCATTCATTCTTTGAGGTCATGTATATGTCAGGTCCCCATATTTTGGACCCCATTGTTATTATATCTTGATACGAGCATGGGAATGCCTGCCTCGTCCATATGATTAGATTATTCCTCATCCATTAATGAGGTTATGCATTTTTAGTTCTTGCAGTTGGTTCGGGATCGTTGTTCCGGGATCCAATTTGTTTCTTCTCTTCTTCACACCCCAGGAAAACCATTCAAAGACTTATGATGTCTATCGACCATACGATGAGCTCCTGCCCTCACACATCAGGGGGCAATCTGTTAACACCCAAAAAGTGCTCACTACCTCATCTACCCCATTACATGACTCAATTGTCCATATTTTCTACCATATTTGCCTTCAAAACCCTCAAATCCCATTAAAAAGCCTCCAAAAGGCCACAAAACCATCAAAAAAGCCTCAAAAAGGCTAAAAAAACCCCTTTTCCCTCAAAAAATATCCAAAATTCCTCCAAAATAGCAAAAACCCTCTAAAAAGGGAATATAAAATATAAAATAATGAGGAAAAAGGAGGAAAAAACCCTATACAGCTGACCTAAACCATATGGTTCCTAAAACCATGGGCTAGCACTCCACCACCAAAAATCTATAAATAGGTGATGGAGACCCCTCATTTCATATCCACAATCAAGTATACCCTTACTCTGCCAAAATCTCTCTTGAAACCCTAGCTCACCCTTGAGCTACTTTCACCATAGAGAGCCCCTTTTGGCCCATTCCACCATTGGAGAAAGAGAAGGAACAAAGTTGGAGTTTGGAGCAACCCTCTTGGATCATTGCAAGAACTTCACCAACCTCTACACTTGAGGTAAAATTTTAATACAAAGAAAACCATTTATATTCCATGTTTTTTTATCTTTCTTAATGCTCATGCTAGTTTATAGTTTATATTGTTTTAGCATTTTAATTTACTGTTTATTGAACTGCTACTAAGGAGTCCCTTCTCCTTAGTAGGTGCTCATTTGCACAAGCTAGGGTGAAAACCCTAGCTACAGGTGGGCATAGAAAGGTTCAACTGCTAATTCCTTGAGATTCTAGCCTTCACTGGGTTTATCAAGTAAACCCAACCTTTGCTCAGTCATTCACACTTGGATTTCTCCCAATTTTGTCATCAAATAACTCAATCCCATCACTAGTTTTTTGGGCTATAGAAGCTAGGTTTTCCAATGGATTTCGGGGTATCTAATACTCTCAATTTTTCCCTAAGGTTCATATCTATGGATCGCCCATTGGATTTCACTGTCAATACTCAATTTTGGGCATTTATGGCACTTCAAAACGTGGGTTCTTGCAAAATTGTGATTTCTGGTTTTTCTCACTGCTGGGAATTCGTAAAATGGATACAAACTGATGTTGGGATCTCCCAAAATGGAATGGGAATGAGGAAGAATCAATTCCTATGAGGTAGAGTGACTTGTGGTACAAGAAAACAGAGCCCATACTCTGCCATACAAATTTCTGGGCTGCCCATGCTCCATTGAAGCCATGGACTGAATTCTTCAACAATGTTTTTATAATAGAATTAAATGTTAGCAAGGAAAGTCAAATGGGTTAACAAGATGACATTTGGCAGCATATGGTTCATCCCCACAACCCCCTCACCATTCCCTAGTGGATACACATGGCCCCTTCTCATTCGTTGCTTCCATAGCCAGTTTTGGTATTTTATTGAAATATTAATATTTACATCAATTACAATATCCCATGGATTAATAACACATGGGTATCAAAATATCAAATACTTGTCCATTCTAAATAAAATACGAACATACACTAGCGGGGCCTTGGCCTTGAGCTCCACGCTAGGGACACATATATCGCATGCATACAATGTTTACATTAAAAGCCAATATTTCATAAGGGTCAAAATTGGGGTATTACAATCACATAATCACAACCTATTGATGGGGTTGAGATACTTGTTGATCTATACCATGGAGAGTAGGCAATTGGCACATTTGCATAATGTTGATTGCAACTTGATATAATTTCTGGCATTTACCTGAATGCGGGTTACATTATGCCGCAATCATATCCTAGCATGTTTGATTTGTGTAATGGCAACATAATTATGATGAATCTATTTAGGTGTCATCCAGGGTAAGCCTAGCGGTGATTGTGGAAAATCCTTCTACCATTATGCGAGCTTGTTTAAATCCATTCTTATGCCATCCACAATACATTCATGATCTTTGGCTTGATCAAGCAGTTCATTTAATTGAGTGTGTTGTCCCTATAATTTTTGTAGAAGATCATACATCTGATCATGGGCTTGTACAAACTTTTACCGCATCATAAATGTGCAAGACCTTAACTCCATCGGACTTTTCTTTTCTTGTATCATTTCAAACATATCCTTTTTCATCTCTCTTATTCTTTGCTTGTAGGATTTCAACATGCTTGCCATTTCTTCAATATTGGTTTGATTTCCCATGGATAGAGCTACATTTGTTGATTCCACTGCAATAGGATCTCGATACAGATTGGTGAACATAGGGTTCTTTGTAGTTATTACTAGGGGAGACCTCCCCATCAGCTTAAGATTCTTTGGTGACTATTTAACAATTTGCTTCCTCCTTTTATCATAGATAAATGAATCCAGGGAGGAAACAACTTCTTTAGACAGAGTGAATCGTCCAAAACCAACCTCGAGCAAGGGGAAATTCCCACCAGTTATGGAGGTTGTTGTGAAAGTAATGGCCAAAGGGCCTATTCCCAGAGTTGTGGGTTGTGGGAAGGCTCATTCAAAATTATTTTGTTGTGTCTTCTTCCAATTTTTTCTTTGTTTACTCTTCTTATTTCTTCTTCACTTCTTCTTCCTCTTTCTTCTTCAATTCTTCTTCCTCTTCCTTCTTCTTTGTGTCTTCCTCTTCGAGCCTTTTTTCATCAATAGCTTTAAGCTCTGCTTCTTTCCTACTCTTCTCCTCTTTAGTTTCTTCAGGGAGGTCATCATGCTGTTGCTGCTCACTGCTACTCTCCTACTGACCTCCTTTCCCATAGGATTTTTTCTTCTTGCCACATATTCACCTGGTAATATCCTCTAGGGAATTATTCCACCTATATACTTCCTCATTGACCCAGAATTCGTCAGTATATGCACAATTGAACTTACAAGATTGAAAGTGTTTCTCAACTATATTTCTGGAATCATTTATCTGAAATACTTTTGTAGCGAATTGAAAGGCACTAGTGCCTTGATCTTGTTCTCTGGCCTCCTTAATGACTTGCAGGAAATATCCTCTAATAGTTAGGGGAAAGGGAGGCCAAACAACTTTCATTGTGTTGGTCAATGTTTCTCTTATGCCAATAATGAAAACCTAATAAGACACCTCTTGCAAGAGAATTTTCTTTGTGACATGGAAGGGGAGGAGATGGGGAGGCTTGGTGCCATGATAGATACACAAGTAGGTCAATTTTTCTGTGAAAAAACTATTTCCCAGTGTAGCTGGGGTTGTCATAGCTATGTCTGACATACACTTTTCTGGTTCCCTATGTATAATTGTGTACAATGGAGTCAATAACTCCTAGCATATTTTTGCATAGTAATTGGAGTACATGCGCTCCCATAACAGTTTACAATAGACATGGATAGGGGGGGTCCTTTGGAAGCCATTACCATCCCATCATATGGAAATTATTTCTAGCGCATATTACATCTAGCGGGTAGAATAATGTAGATTGACATGTAGAATTCATAACATATTCCTAAGGCCACATCCCATGCATTTATGACAGCCTGTTTAATATTCACAGAAAGGATTGTACCCTAGTTGAAGGTGGTGCATAGTGTAGCCACTTGCTATAGAACATGTTCCCAAGAATCCCTAAATTGAGTGGAATCTCTCTCACCATAGAGTATATATGACAATGTGGTTGTCATCCTATGTGGGGTCCTTAAGGATTTAGTCGAATATGATCCTGTATCTTGGGGCTTGAAATTTTTACTTGTTGGCCACAATTTCCTCATGTAAGCATGACAATCCAAGTCGAATGAATTGATCCACTCTTTAGTTAAGCATACCATGGGTGTAGGGAACTTGTATTAAGTTTCAAGCATGAAAGGTTGAAAAGAGGAAATGGCCTTTCCTTCGAGTTCTTTGACTAATATATTGTTTAATTCATATAATTTGATAAGCTACCCTAAACACCAAAACATTACTTTACACTTGGAAAGAAAACCACCATGCAACTAGGAAACCAAACTACCGAGAAACCAATCAAAGAAAACAAGTTTGACCCTTCGATTTGAGAACAATGAGGTAAGTAAATCTCATCTACACTTGTCAATCTTCAATTTGATTTAGGTTAGATGCCTCTAAATCTAATTGTTGAATTTTGACCATGGTTAAGAATGGTAGCCATTCTATTGGCCTCTCCATCTTTGGCCCTACTGATTTTTAGGTGATGATTGGACCATGTTGATTCCTCGGTTTTGTATGTGCTGGAATGGTGTCCAAGGAAAATAGCAGAAGAGGAAAACCCAGACTGAAAGGCTTCAAAAGATCCTATGCAAGGATAGTTCTATCCCCAACCTGTTTGGAATGGTAATCTCCCACAGATATTCGGCCTTTGCTAGCACTCTATGAGTTGATGAGTTTTGATCCTAAAAGGATCTGTCTTCCTGAAGAGGAAAACTAAGTGTCTAAAGTCTGAAACAAATCTACCTAAAAAGGAAATCTAAGCTAATTTAGACCTACCCTGAGATGATGTATTGTTTATGTGTAGATTAACTTGATGTAAATATAGATAAGCATGTTCATCAATTTAACAGAAATGTAAAAGAGATTTAATTACTTATCAACTCAAATTACTACCAATCAATTACAATTGACTGATGGCAAGTTAAGGATTTAGAAACATTCAAGATTAACCTGTGACTGATATGTCAATTGAAAAATTAACATAAATTATAATTGCATGTAAACCATTTGCAGAAATAGATAAAAGTTTTAATTGAATAAACTCTTTTAAAACCTCAATCATACACAGATCATGAGCAGAGAGAAATCAAAGATGTAGATAAATGTACTTATGAATTACAGAAGATTAACACTGTTTGATAAGCAATTTGAAGTGAAAATCAATATTATCAAAGAAACTTGATCAATAGACAGAAGAGGATCTAAAGGAATAACTTTACTGTATAACCGAAAGTCTGCAAGAAATTACAAGCTCTGTATTAAACAGGGTATCTCCAGTCTCTTCTGCTTATTTTTTTCTCCAAATTCCCCCCTCTCAGATCATAAAAGATAGGTATTTATACAGAGAAAATTACAGGAAGACATAAGATCCATTTCCCCAGATGCTGAGCTAACTAGTTGAGTTGTTCCATTTACCAGATCCGTCCATGAGAAAAATCTGGGAAATTACATTTTGGAAAACCAGTCGGATCTCCCAAATGAAAAACGTTCTGCGGATTCTGCATCTTGACTCACTAATTGGGCATCTTATGCACAGAACCCATGTTTCGGATTTTCCAGATTCATCTCCATCGCTCCAGAAATCGCGTCCAAAGATAATTGCTTCCCACTGAGATGAACCTGCAATAATTAATTAATGCAAATACACGGGATATCAGAAATAATAGAACAAACTCACTTTTATATTGATCACGGGCCACTCCGAGGGGCCAACCTCCTTTGAGCAAGCTCAATACAATTAACTTCATGGTGCCTTCAATGACCTCAACACACACTTATTTACTAAGTCTATGCTCAATACTATGAGTCAAAAGCATGGGACATATAATACTACGGGACGACTTACAAAGCATATGCGTCCAATACTATGGGTCAATACTATGGGCTAATATAAACTACGGATCAACAAATACTACGGGACGACTTACAAAGCATATGCGTCCAACAAAAATATACTAACATAGTAAAGAGAAGGGTTGACATAGGTTCCTAACATCCCCTCTCCCTTAGAAAAAGCTTTGTCCTCAAAGCTTTGGTTGGAGAAATTGCTGCAGAATATGAAGGAGTGGTTACCCGGTAGCATCCTCGGTTTGCATTTCGGGCCACAGACGCCTTTGGAGTGTCAAGGAGGATTTCTTAGAAGGCTGTAGATGAAGAAGAACCCTGTCAGGTGCGTGGAAAATGCGCTCAGAACGGTGCTGATCGACTTGTTGTCTCAGGAGAATTCTGGCCATGTGAAGATTGTCCTGCAGAATGAGAAGAATCTGATCGCGATTTTGGAGAACCGAGTCAATTTCCTGAACTGGGGAGCTGCTAAGGGTGTATGGAAGAAGAATTGGTGGTGTTTTTCCATAGACTGCTTCATATGGTGTCCTTTGAGATGTGGTATTGTACCACCAGAGCGCTGCTAGGAAATCCATAGAAATAGTTGGCCAAAGCTGTGTAGGGATGGGAAAGGGTTTGAGCAATCCCAAAAGGAGTGTCGTTTCACCCTTGTTGACTTGGGAAGTATCATCGTCAGCCACCATCTGTTGAATTGTCATTTTGAGTCCCTGCCAAAAGAAGTTACATTGTTCCCGGTCATACATTTTGCAGAACCCAGAGTGCCCTGTTGATGAAGAAGCATGGAGTTCATAGAAGAGATAGCCATGTTGAACATATTGCAACCAATTTGGAACAAGCAGAGAAAGAACTGTAAGAGAAACCGGGTCATCAATTGTGCGAGAAGGAGCATCTTCCACCATATTGTCCTTACCCTTCTTGTAAGTGATCACATAGGGATAACCCATGAGTTGGATAACCCATTTCAGGTGTGTTGGGGAGGAGACCCATTGTTCCAGAAAATTTTCCAGACTCCGAAGATCAGTCTTGATGCATAAATAATTCCCTAATAGGTATGGCTGCCACTTCTGTACTGCATGCAAAATAGCCATCATTTCCTGCTGAGAGGTCGATGTGGTTAAATTCTTACCGGAAAGGTCTCTTGAAGGCAACAAGCGCATTGGTTCAGCAAAGATACCTGCATATCTATCCAAGGAAGTAGTGGAGATTGTTGATGGGTGCATCTGAATGGAATTGAACTAAGCGATGAGACCATGTGAATTCTTCTTAAGGATTTTTTCTAGGCGATGTGAACTGATGATGCAGAGAGACCCTGGTTGTAAGCCCATAAATTTGTGTTGTGCCCCATTGACTTTAAACTGCATCCAAAGTTCAGTAAAATCCCATAAGATGGGGCCAAGTGTGCGTAACCATTGAACGCCCAAAACCACATCACATCTGCCTAAGGACAAGGCAAACATGTTAGAGCATAGGTTATAATCTTCCATAGAGATACGCACATTATGACACTTCCCCTTGTAAGGTAAGGTGCCCCCATTGGCAACCATGACTTCAAAGTTGGAGCAAGGATGGACAAAACAATCAGCCTGTTTGGAAATCCGAGGGTCAATGAAGTTATGAGTGCTACCAGAATCAATGAGTATGGTAAGAAGGAGCTTCTTGAAGTATCCCCTGACCCGCATTGTTTGTGGGGTGGTGACGCCGGTTACAGCATGGAGAGAGATCTCGGGTGGGTCGTCCTGAGATGGGGTGTCAATAGGCGGGTGTTGAATGTCGACCTGATCATCTACTGTATCTGTAGCTTCTTCACCAAGTTCTAAGGCAGGCAGAGAATCCACATCCAAGAGACAGAGCTTTTTTTGAACACATCTATGTCCCCGAGTAAATTTCTCATCACAATTATAGCAAAGCCCTTTTTCTCGGCGTGCCTGCATTTCTATTTCAGACAAATGCTTGATAGGAGTTGGTTGAGGAGCAGGCGTGATGGGAGTTCGTTGGGAACCCATATTTCTGAAGGGAACAAAGGTGGGTTTCGAGCATTGTTGAGCTGCGATCTTGTCCTCGGCTAGCTTAGCCAACCCTAGGACTTCCATCATTGTGTTGGGACAAAAAATTTTGACCTCTGAGTGGATTTCATCATTGAGACCACTGATAAAACAACTTCTGTAGAATTCATCAGACAATCCTTCTGTGTGATTGGCCAATTTCTCAAATTCTATCTGATACTCTCTCACTGTGCCAATTTGGTGAAGTTTAGTGAGCGCTCCTGTGAAATCATCAAAAGCACTAGGACCAAATCGTGGCAAAATGAGTTGGAAAAAATCTGTCCAGTTTGGCTCGGGATGAGCTTTGATGTACCAACGGTACCATTGAAGGGCTTCTTGTTCCAAATGAAAGGATGCAAGTGGAAATTTCTGGGTATTAGAAGTATTATGCAGATTGAAATATTATTCTACTCGATATATCCATCTAGTCGAATCAGTACCATTGAAGCGAGGAAAATCAAGCTTCGGCCCACGAAAATTGCTAGAAGAAGAGAACCCAGTGGCTGAAAAAGATTCTGGCTGTCTGGTATTGTTCATGGCTGAATGCTAAAGATGGAGGCTGAGAAATTTCTCATCTAGATCTTGGAGTTTGGTTTGGATGGCTGCAAGTGCTTCCTCCATTGTGTGTGCTCCTGCACGGGTGACAACCATAACCAGGTTTTTTTTTTTTTTGGGTGCAATGGGTAGAAAAACACAAACAAAAGCTGATTTAGTAAAGGGAAATTTGGATTGGGGAAACAATCTGATGGGTAATTGGGGTTTGACTAGATTTTGGACAGTGTCGAAAGGACAAAAAAGAAAAAAGGGGGATTTCAGAAGCGGGGTGATAGAATGAGAAAATTTGGCAGAGAGGGACAAAGAAGCAGAATTCAGAAAGGAACTCTGTGGTAAAATTTGAAGGTGTTTGGGTGAAATCTGAGGAAGTTATGGCAAACCCTAAAAATAGAAAAATGTGGGATTTCGTGCTTTGGGAAGGGGAATTGGGGATAGGGTCCTCAGGAATGAAAGATGCAGAATGGGATGACAGGGGTTCCCCAAAAATTTCAAGGGAATGATTTTTTTTTTTTTAGAAATGGATCGGCAACAGGAAACATCGGTGCGGAAGGGATCCATAACGGCGCGGAAGGGATTGAAAACGGCTGGATCTGAAACGATGACTGGATCTGGAGCGAATTTCAGAATAGATCTGAAACGGCTGGATTTGGAGTGGAAGTGATCGACAATAGTTCAAATAGATATGTACCCCAGGTATGTACGGCTTCCTAACATATCAAGTGTTTCACTCGGCCACCAATGTTGTCTGACGGCTTGCGTATTGGGGTAGTACCCCTCACTCCACGGCTGAGGTAAAACTAATAACCGCTTTGCCACAAATGACAGCTCTTGGTTTACCTCACGGGTGGGAACTAGTCAATCAGGTAGGGGTCGTTTCCCTTTTCGTTGGCAGGTCCTCTCAATGGGCCAACTGCTTTGGGGTTCCTGTGGTACTCCTCACAATTATTTTTAGGGCTCATGCCCAAGTACTTACCACAGTTAAGTGGATAGGGATTATTCCCAAATCTGAAGCTGCAACAGATGCGAAATTTTTTTTGGCAAAAATTCCACCCAACGAGCCCAACAAAGTGATCTGATACCAGATGAGATGAACCTACAATAATTAATTATTGCAAATACATGAGATATCATAAATAATAGAACATAATCACTTTTATATTAATCACGGGCCACTTCGAGGAGGCAACTTCCTTTGAGCAAGCTCAATACAATTAACTTCACAGTGCCTTCAATGACCTCAACACACACTTATATACTAAGTCTATGCCTAATACTATGAGTCAAAACCATGAGACATATAATACTACGGGACAACTTACAAAGCATATGCGTCCAATATTATGGGTCAATACTATGGGATAATATAAACTACAGATCAACAAATACTACGGGACGACTTACAAAGCATATGCGTCCAACAACAATATACTAACATAGTAAAGAAAATGGTTGACATAGGTTCCTAACACCCACTTGGCACATTTTGATCACTCCAAACTTGGGATATAAATCATTCAATTTGATTCCTCCAAATCCAAATCCACACCTGTACAATTCAAAATAGAAATTAAAATATCATTCCAAATCTAATGACAGGAGTCTAAATTAATAACAATTCATTTGCAAATCCCATCATTCCAAACCATAGAGGGAACATGACTATAACATGGGGGGGTCGGATTCCTCCCCAACGTCATAAGACTGAATTTTACAATTTAAATAAAATGCATACTGAAATTACATAGCATAATTAAAACATATTTGCACACACACAAACAGTAATGCGTCAACATATCTATCACAAGCAGAGGATGATTCAACATGCAGAGAATCAATCCCATTCCAATGCTATGCACAGATTCCATATCAACCATATTAAGATAATCGTTTCAATCCATTAACATGAATAATTATCATTCAGAATTAACACATTACAGAACACAAAATGCATATAATTTAAACCACAGAGAACACTTATCTTTGAGATGAAGCTGTCCAAACAACTAGCTATGTGAGAGCAACGTTCCACCCAACCATAGATCTCTATCTAGCCTATATTATTTCAGCTGAGAGATCACCCCTGAGCTGGGTTGTGTATCCACTAAGGAGGAACTAAACATGCTCACTTGCAATGAGAGTTTCACTCAAATAGTCATGCTAAGCCAACACACAGTTGGGTTTATCAAGCATGCAATAAGAAAAGGAGGAGGGTGCTAAGCCAGTGAGCTCAACCACAGAGCTACAGGAATCTCAAATGAACTCAACAATCATGGCACCCACAATACCTACCTCACCCAACATAAGGAAGGCCCCCTTCTCTGTTTCACATTATTGTAGGCGTCCCTTCCCTCTAGTGCTATTCAGGGTGGGCATAGAAAGGTCCAGCTGCTAACTCCATGAGATTCCAGCCCTCACTGGGTTTATCAAGCAAACCCAACCTCTGTTCAATCATTCACACTTGGATTTCTCACAATTTTGTCATCAAATAACTCAATCCCGTCACTAAATTTATGGGCTATAAAAATTGGGTTTTCCAATGGAATTCGGGGTATCTAATACTCTCAATTTCACCCCAAGGTTCATATCTATAGATCCCCCATTGGATTTCACTGTCAATACCAAATTCTGAGCATTTATGGGACTTCAAAATGTGGGTTCTTGCAAAGTTGCGATTTATGGTTTTTCTCACTGTTGGGCATGTGTAATGGATGAAAACTAATGCTGGGATGTTCAACCATGGAATGGGAATGAAGAAGAACCAACTCCCATGAGGTAGGGTGACTTGTGGTACAAGAAAAATAGAGCCCATACCTACCATACGAATTTATGGGCTTCCCATGCTCCATTGAAACCATGGATTGAATTCTCAACAACTTTCTTCTAACTGAATTAAATGTCAGCAAATGAAGTCAAATGGGTTCTTAAGATGACATTTGGCAGCTTATGGTTCATCCCCACAATCCCCAGTGGAATACACATGAACCCCTCTGATTAGTTGCTTCCATAGCCATTTTTGGTATTTTATTGAAATATTAATATTTACATCAATTTACAATATCCCATGGATTAATAGCGCATGGATAAAAAAATTTCAAATACTTGTCCATTTTAAATAAAATCCGAACATACACTAGCGGGACTTTGGCCTTGAGCTCCACGCTAGGGAAACATACCTCGCATGTATACAATCTTTACATTAAAAACCAATATATACCAAGGGTCAAAATGGGGGTATTACATTCCCCTCCCCCTTAGAACAACACTATCCTCGGTGTTCTCAAAACTGAACAAAAATGGGAATGCCTCTCTCATGGCATCCTCCAGCTCCCATGTAGCCTCATCGAGACTAAGGTGCTCCCATTGGACCTTTATCTGCCCGATGGCTCTGTTCCAGAGTAAAGTGAGCTTCTTGTCGAGGATGCGCATAGGCTCTACTTGGAATTCTCCCTCGGGTTCCACCTGTATCACATTCCAATCAATCATATGATTAGGGTCATGTACATACTTCTTAAGCAAAGTACATGGAAAACATTATGAGCTCTTATGTTAGCAGGAAATGCAACTCTATATGCAACTTGCCCTATCCTATCTAAGACTTCAAATGACCTACAATATCTTGGTTCTAGCTTGGCACAACTCCCCATATTTAGAGAACTTTTCCTTGGTTTCACTCTCAAATAAACATGATCCCCAATCTGAAATTCCTTATGCACTCTTTTCAAATCTACATGACTCTTTTGTCTGTCCTGAGCTGCATTTCAATTCTGCCTGATCTTAACAACTTCCTATTCCATTTCCTTGATCATCTCTGGCCCAAGCAGTACCCTACTCACCGGACTATCCCAATTCACTGGAATCCTGCATCCTTTTCCATACAATGCCTCAAATGGACTCATCCCCAATGATGCATGATGTCCATTATTGTATGCAAATTCTACCAAGTGTAGGTAATCCTCCCACTTGGATGGTTTATCCATCACATACATTCTCAGCATGTCTTCAAGAACTTGATTCAATTTCTTAGTTTGGCCATATGTTTGAGGATGATATGTTGTACTGAAATTCAATCTAGTTCCCAATTCCTAAAATAATCCTTTCCAGAAATTGGAAGTGAACTTTGTATCATGATCAGAAATTATTGCCTTGGGAAATCCATACAATCTGAATATATCTCTCATGAAGATATTTACAATGTCATTAGCCTTGTGAGTAGACTTGACTGGAATAGAGTGAGCTACCTTAGATATCTTGTCCACCACAACCATGATTGAATCATGCTTCTTTACTGTCATGGGAAAACCTGTTATAAAATCCATAGAGATCACTTCCCACTTCCACTCTGGAATGGGTAAGGGATGCAACAATCCTGCTGGATGCTGGTGCTCTGCCTTGACTTGTTGGCACTTTTGACATGTAGCAATGTACTAAGCTATGTCCTTCTTCATACCATGCCAAAAGTATTGCTTTCTTGTTGCTGTTATAGTGTTTTGATATCCTGGATGTCCAGAGTATGGCATTTCATGTATTTCATCCATCATTAGCTTCTTCAAATCTGCACTATTTGGAATGTACAGTCTATCTTTGTAGATGAGGATATCATCTTCACCAAGATGATATCTTGCACACTTTTCATTTATATTTTTCTGCTGCAACTTTTCTTTAATTTGAAGGTAAGTTTCATCACTAGTTTGAGCCTCAAGGACTCTTGTCTTCAAATCTTATTTGCACATACTTACTGCTGCAACATGAAATTTTCTGCTAAGGGTATCTGCAACCTTATTCTCTTTCCCCTTTACATGCTTAATTTCAAAATCAAATTCACAAAGAAACTCCATCCATCTAGCTTGCCTAGCATTCAAGTTTGGTTTGTCAAACAAATACTTCATGCTCATGTGGTATGTTCTAAGCTTGAATGTTCTTCCCAACAAATAATGTCTCCACATCTTGAGAGCATGTACTATGGCTACTAATTCTAAATCATGGGTGGCATAATTCTTTTCATGCTCTTTTAATTTCCATGACTCATAGAAAATCACAAACCCTTCTTGCATGAGCACTCCACCTAGCCCTTCAATGCAGGCATCTGTGCACACTACGAAATCCTTCCTTGGATCTTCTATCTTCAAAACATGAGCACTTTTAAGTAATTCCTTCAGCTGCTGAAAACTTTGCTCACATTTTTCAGACCATACAAACTTGATATTCTTCCTCTGCAATGAAGTGATTGGATGAGCTATCTTCAAGAATCCTTCAATGAACCTTCTATAGTAACCAGTAAGACCCATGAAAGATCTATCATCTGAAACATTTTTTGGAGTAGACCAATCCATGATGCCATTAATATTCTCTGGATCAACTACAATTCCGTCTTCAGAAATGATATGACCCAAAAACTGCACCCTATTTTGATGGAATTCATACTTGCTTAACTTGGCATATAGATGATGTTCTCTAAGGACTTGCAACACCATCCTTAGATGTTCCTGATCTTCTTCTTCATTCCTTGAATAGACAAGAATGTCATCCAAAAACACAATCACAAACTTATCCAAATATTTGTTGAAGACACTATTCATGAGACACATGAATGTAGCAGGTGCATTGGTAAGACCAAATGGCACCACAGTGAACTCATAATGACCATATCTAGTTCTGAAAGTTGTCTTGTGAATGTCTTCTTCTTTAATCCTCACTTGATGGTAGCTAGACCTCAAGTCAATCTTTTAAAAAACTTTAGCTTCCTTCATTTGATCAAATAAGTTATCAATTATTGGCAATGTATACTTATTCTTGACTGCCACGTTATTATGCTTCCTGTAATCAATACACAACCTTAAAGTTCCATCCTTCTTCTTGAAAAATAACACCAGTGCTCCCCAATGAGACACACTTGGCCTGATATACCTCTTGTCCATTAACTCTTGTAGCTGCATCTTTAACTCTACCAATTACGGTGTGCTCATTCTATAAGGAGCTTTGGAATTCAGCACTGCCGCTAGAACAAGATCGATGGTAAAATCAATATCTCTCTTTGGTGGTAGTCCCGACACTTAATCCAGAAACACATCTTGGAACTCTTGGAACAATGAGAAATATTCTATCCTTGGTCCTTTGTCCTCTGGCAAATCTGATATATGAACTGCATATAATTGACAACCTTTCTTAAAAAAAAAATTCAAAACTGTGAGGCTGAAATCTGTCTTACTGGAACTTGCTTGGGAATTCCTCTTACCACTATTGGTCTTCCCTCTTCATCAATACATTCAAGTGGTTTCTCATAATAGTCCAACTTGGTTCTATGCCTTTCCAACCAATCCATTCCAATTAAGGCATCATAAGATCCTAATGGTAGTACATTTAATTCTGCATGTGTGTGGAGTCCATTCAATTCTATGGGGCACTCCACCACTATTTCACTTACTTTTCTCTTGGTACCTATGGCTAATTGAAATAGCCAAGACTTATTATGCTTCACTTTTCTAAGAGAACAACCTTCAACCAAGTTTGGAGAAACATAACTATGAATAGATCCTAGATCAATCAAAACAGAAATAGATTGCTTAGCAATCTTACCTTCAACTTCCACCATTGATGATTGATGATCTGCCTGATGATTATCCAATGCTACATAAATTCGAGGCGTTACCCTTGCCATATCCTCCACTATAGCTTCTCCCTTTAAGTTGTGCAACCTTTAGGGATTCTCCTTCTGATTTTGACAATCCTTTAGCATGTGGTTTTCTCCACATCCCCAACACTGAAGTAGCCCTTTTGATGTCTTGTCTGTTGCTACTGCTGGCTTGAATCCACTCCTTGCTTGTTGCCCCTATGGAAAGGTTCTGGGTTGACTTTTGAGTGGTGGTTTGAAGCAAATTTTCCTTTGATCAAGCCTCCCTCTTGGCTTTCCTTTCCATGCTGGGTGAACCTCTTATTTTCCTTTACTCTACTCATAGAAATGTATTGCCATCCTAATTGTTGGCATGGGATAGATCCGCAGGAAGTGTGGAAGCCAACAGGTGCGAAAGGGTCATTCCGTGAAAGAAGGACCATTTGCGGCATTCGCGGAATCACAAGGATTGTTAGATTAGTTAAGTCGGTCATGTGGACCGTTTTGTAATCAAAATAGAAGCATATAAATAGAGTAGGATTGAAAGCCTAAGGGAATCCAGTTTTGGATGATTGATCATATTTTTTGGGTTTGTGTTGTATCCGCAACATGGTGTAATGGCAGTTCTTGCGAGGTTCATTCTGTAGGATTGGTGAATGAATGGAGATGTTCGGTTATGTTGTAATTTCTGTCTTTATTCTTATGCAATGATGCGATGATGAATGTGAAATATATTATGTGAATGTTTTTATATTGACTGATGTGAATATGCTATAGGTTTAAGAAGTACTACGAATCTGAATAAGTATGTCGAATATGTTGTTCCGAATGTTTGTTGTGTTAGAAAAACAGGATCGCAGAGCAATAATAATAAACATAAATGAAAATATAATCATACACATATTACAAGAGAGACACAGATATATCATGGTTCACCCCAAGATGGGCTATGTCCACACTGAAGTTGCCAGTCCTTATTATTATACCATCTAGCAAAGTGAAAGGATACAACCTACAGCACAACCGCTGCACTTCCTTTTCACTGTCTCACAGTCTCTCTTCTTGATATCATAGATTTTTGCAATGCATAATACCTAATACATAAACCCTAGATGTGTTACAATTTCTTTCTTTTATAAGGGAAATACAATGGGAAAATACCACGGGTTACCCAAAACCATGGGCCTGAAAACTGTTCGCGAAAACAGCCCTCTGGGTGCACGGCTAAGACAATATCATCTATGAGACTGGAAGATCTGTCTCCACAACCAACAATCTCCCACTTGGAGACTGATTACAACAACTCCACCGTTGCTGTACTTGCTAGACCTTGGACTTGGAAACTTTCTCATCTTCACCTTCATGCTAGAAGGCCAACTGAAACCAAGCAGGAATTCAGTTTCTCTCTGGTCACTACCTTTGTGAACATGTATACAGGATTATGGCTAGTATGTATCTTTTCCAGCGTCAACAATTCATCTTCCATAATAGAGCGTATGAAATGGTACTTGAGTTGTATATGTTTAGTCCTGGAATGAAATGTTGAGTTCTTTGCAAGATGAATGGCACTCTGGCTGCCACTATACAACCTACTATCCTTCTGCTTCTTACCCACTTCTTCCATAAACCTCTGCAACCAAATCATCCATTTACTAGCCTCTGTAACAACATACTTTGCTTCCATTGTTGAAAGTGCAACAACCTTTTTCAATCTCAAAATACAACTTACTGTTGTTCCACCGATATTAAACACATACTTTGTGGTGCTCCTCCTGCTATCCTTATCACCTTCCATATTTGCATCAACATATCCCTGTAGAACAATGTCTGAACCTCCAAAACATAATGCATGAGTAGTAGTACCTCTAAAATACCTGAGAATCCACTATACTGCCTTCTAATGTTCTTTACCTGGATTGTTCATATATTTGCTCACAACTCCCACGGCATGTGCAATATCTGGTCTTGTGCACACCATGGCATACATCAAGATGCCAACTGCTGATTAATAGGGAATCTTGGACATGTAATCTATCTCTTCATGTGTCTTGGGACACATTTACTTACTCAGATTGAAATGGCTGGCCAATCGTGTACCAACTGGTTTTGCATTCTGCATTCTGAACCTCTCCAGCACCTTTTGTATGTACTCACTATGAGACAATGTCAATTTGCGATTTTTCCTGTCTCTCATTATTCTCATACCAAGGATTTGCTTTGCAGCACCCAAATACTTCATCGCAAAAGAATTAGCTAGATTCCTTTTGAGTACATTTATATCCTGCATGTTAGACCCTGCATCAAGCATGTCATCTACATACAATAACAAGATAATATATCTTTCATTGTCTAGCTTCTTGAAATAAACACAGTGGCCAGAATGACATCTAATATAACCTTGTTCTGTCATAAACCTGTCAAATTTTAAATACCACTACCTTGGACCTTGCTTCAAGCCATACAAGCTCTTTTTCAACCTGCATACCAAGTTCTCCTTACCTTTGACCTCATACCCTTGTGGTTGCTGCATATATATCTGTTATCTCCTCAATAAACATAGACTAGTCATGGTGTGTAAGTGATAGGAAGTCTTTAATTTTTGTTTCTTGCGTGTGTTTAAGTTCCGATCTGATAGGTTGAAGAAGGTAATGAAGTCTGAAATAACTGTTTAAAGCTAGCTCTCCTTCAGAAGACAAATTTCAGGTTTTGGTAGCTTAGGCGGGCCTCTAAATGGTTCGTTAGCTACCGAAAACCCTGTTTTTGGTGGTTTATCGTGTGAAAGAAAATACGCTCCAGCTACCGAAAGGGAAAAATTACAGCATAAGTTGTGGGGCATTTTTTGGTGGCTTGGGAAAACACGATGGTGTTCATTAGCCACCAAAAGGTAAATATTTTCTGCAGTTCGCGGTGCAAGTTTAGAACCTTCCTTAGCTGTCGAAAAGAAAAGTCTTTTCCACAATCCATGAGGCCGTTTCAGGGGTTTGGGTGAACACGATGGTGTTCATTATCCACCGAAAGGGCGGATACTTTTCATAGCTCACCATCCAAAGGTTGGGTTGTTTAAAACCATCAAAAGCAAAGAGCACTGGTTAAGATTGTTTTCCGGTGGCATACGGTGTCAACGGTAGATTATCGGATGCCGAAAAGGAGTTGGCGATGATCGGAAGGCACGTCAAATCGGGGGTTTGGTCCTAATACAGGGAATTCATCATGTCTTATCCGCCGAAAGGATCTTTTCAGTGAAAGCACGTTTTACCCCAAGGCAAGGCCAGAAGCCACCGCCATGACTCTGACCAGATGGACCTCACTTCCTCTTCACATAACAACATTTCTAAAAATTCGTTCCTCCAGCACAATCATGCTGTATTAGCTATCATTACACCCTCATGATTATCCACCTTTTCATACTTCTCAGAATTAGCTTCCAAAAAGCCACACCACCCTTCCTCTTTCACCCTCACCATGTCGATCGAACGCATTTTCTGTCTGATTTCCCATCTCTCCCTCAGTCCTGAGTTTAGCAGCAGGTGCCAGGGAGCAAGTTATCGATGAAGAAAGGAGGGGCGATTTTGAGGAAAGAGTCGAATGACATCTTCTACCAAGAGGTGCACCCCGAGGTATGTCAATTGTTCAAAAATGTCAGCTGCTATAACTTCTGCAAAAAAATTCAGGGTTCTCATCAACAAGTGGTTGAAGCATTTTCCCTCATGTTTGATGACACTAAGGCTATGATAGGAAAGTAGGATGATATGAACCATTACACCAAAACCTCGAGATGTTAGTGAAGGCCACCCACTAGGATCTTAACATCCCACCTCGCTTTGCAGTCCAGACTCTGGGCTGGATGTGCGCCCGTACGATGGTGTCCCCTTTGAGCCGTACGAGCCTCGGGAGAACATTGCAATGCCGATGTTGCCACCCGCTCTGTGACTTGAACCTAGGTGGAGGCTCTGATACCAAATGATATGAACCGTTACACCAAAACCTCAAGATGTTAGTGAAGGCAGCCCACTAGGATCTTAACAGAGGAATTCCAGGTGGATGAGTCCCTCATAGCCCAGATAACAGAACTTCCAACAACCGGATAAAACTAGTTTAAGACCATTGTCAAAAAGGATTTCAAATTTCATTCATACCTGAAATCGGAGCATAGGAACCTGGTTTGGAAAAAAGACATTCCTATGTCATATCTAGAGGATAAACGACATCTTTTATTGAAGTCCATTCTGGTCTATATAACTTGTGAGGGCAGGTATAACAGGGTGCTAGTTTACCATTTTAGAATACTGGATCACTTCACTAGCAAGAGCTCTTTAAATCTCCTTTTCTACCTCCACAAGAGCCTCACCAAGATGGCACATCAAGTAAAATCCCAGTCCACCAAAATTGCAGGTAGATTGTACCACCATGGCCTGATCAAACTCTTAGCCTCTGAGTTATTGCAAAGGAAAAGCACAAATTGGGCTTTCTTCCTATTCTGGAGTGGTTTCGAAACAGAATTACAACCGAAGGATGGAAAGAAGTCTTCCACGCCTAGAAGTGGGAAAAGGAAGAGGAGGGTTATTCCCTTAATTCAAATTGAACCCCTCTCCTCAAATCCAAAGGTGAAGAAAGCCAAAAAGAAACTGGCATTTAAAGATAAGGCTGAGGAAGAGGGAGTTGTTTCAAAAGAAACCCCTTCAAGGAATACTAATCTTTTAAACCTCCCATACACCAATTCTGAGGAGGATGAATTGCAGGAAGCTGGAGCAGAAAAAGAGGAGGTGGCGATGGAACAGGAACCCCATGAAGCAGCCCCATCTGTGATGGAATAGGAGAATGCCTATGTTAATTTTCCCTCTCCTACAGAAGTGGAGGAACAAGGTCAGTAGGTAGCTAAGGGATCAATTCATAACACAAAGATTTATGCATCACATAAAATCAATCGACTCCTCCAACAGGCTTATGAACATGAGATACTCTAGAGGGTCATTAAGGAGAAAAATGAAAGGCTGAACGAAAGGTATAACGAGCTTTATGTGTCTTTTCAGGGATTGACCAAGAAACATGGCAAAATGAGAGGTAGAAACATCAGACTGATCAGAGAAAACATCAAGCCGGGGAGGAAGGTTGAGTCTCTGGAGGGTAAGGAAAAATTTTAGAGGGCTCAGCCCAAGGTACTTTCAGACCTCGACACTCTGGAAGCAGCTGCAATCAAATTTAGTGACCCTCCGGTCTTTTCCCAGGTGGAAGAGAAATCAAGGTAGCAAGGGGACAGAAACACAGTTTTGCTAAATTTTTGTAGGCTGGATCATACATTGTTTTCGACAGCTTGGGCGAACACAGGAGCTGGTCATTAGTTGTTGAATCCCAATCTGGTGGTTTATTACATACAAGCAGATTCCTCCCGGATACCGAAAAGAGATAAATGTTTTCTAGCACTTTGAAGCGATTCGGTGGTTTAGGCAAAGCATAAATCTAATTCATTAACCACCAGATACCAAGCTTTCGGCTGCTTATCACCTCCAAGCCCAGTTTTGTTAACCACCGAAAATGCAGAGGTTTGTCTGTAGGCATCAAACCCCCTTTTGGTTAGCCCGAGCATCTTAAAGGCCTTTTCCAAGGAATCCTTAATCGCTCAATTGCATCATGATCACCTATGGTCCTAGACTAAGGGCGCCAGCAAGCTGAACGGTCGAATATTTCTGTCTATTTTTAGAAAAAGATTCCTATAGGTTTTTGTAGACAGCAGTTTCAAACTCATCCTCCAACCCCCAGAGGCTCGTTCAGCTGTCAAGCATAGGTGTATCAGCAGGAATCAGTTATTTTAATCATAATACGCTGTCACACTTTCATTAACTGTTTTAGTTTTTTTTTTTAGCATATTCGATCCATCTTTGGGATCTGAAAAACTTTGTAATGGCTATAAAGTCGAGAACTGAAGTAGAATAGTGGTTCGATTTTGGAGACTAATCAATATTTGTATTTCCAGACTTCAGTGACTTCTCAAATAATATAAGCTTCTTTTACTACTTGCTTTCAGATTTCTCTTTCTTATGTTTCTGTATTTACAGTGGATGGTTTATTTCCTGTATGCTCACTTGTCTATGCTAGATAGTTGTTATCTTGTTTTGGCATTTGAGAACTGAAAATACATGTTATTTATTTTGTTGTGATTAGCCATTTATATACAAATTTCTGTGTATGAGTTTGCTGACATGATAAGGATTCACTCCCATTAACCTTTTAGCAACCCGCTGAACATCAATAGTCAAAGCCTTGTCTCCCTGAGCATCCCTATGTGTGTTCTGAGCGTGTGAGTTTTGATCTCAGTCATCCAATTTGATCCAAACAAACCCCATAACTTAAGATAATTTTAAGTTACCAGGCATCTCTGAAATACAACCTAGGAGAGATTCCTAGAGTTTAGCAGCAAGTGCCAGTAAGTAGGTTATCAATGGAGAAAGGAGGAAGGACAGTTTTGAGGAAAGAGTTGAACGACATCTGCTACCAGGAGGCACACCCCGAGGTATGTCAATTATTCAAAAATGTTGGCTACTATATCTTCTGCAAAAAACTTCAGGGTTCTCATCAACAGGTGGCCGGAGCGTTTGCCCTCGCGTTTGACGGCAGTAAGGTTGTGATAGGCAAGGAGGAATTCCAGGTGGTTGAGTCCCTCATAGCCTAGGTAACAGAACTTCCTACAACCGGAGAAAACAGGTTTAAGACCAATGTCAAAAAGGATTTCGAATTTCAATCATACCTAAAATCGGAGAATAGGAACCTAGTTTGGAAAAAAGACATTCCTATGTCATATCTGGAGGATGAATGACAGCTTTTATTGAATTCCATTCCGGTCTATATAGCCTATGAGGGCAGGTATAACAAGGTGCTAATTTACCATTTTAGAATACTGGATCACTTCACTGGCAAGAGCTCTTTAAATCTCCCTTTCTACCTCCACAAGAGCCTCACCAAGATGGCACATCAAGTAAAATCCCATCCCACCAAAATTGTAGGCAGATTGTACCACCATGGCTTGATCAAACTCTTGGTCTCTGATTTATTGCAAAGGATGTTAATTTTCTGAATTTACTTCAATCTGATCTAGGATCTTAACTGAGAGAACAACATGTACAGCATATCTACAGCATATCAATCATGGAGACAATAATGCAAGCACACAAGAGACACAAAGATTTACTTGGGGAAAACCATAAAGGTGAAAAACCCCAATAACTTCCTCAGAGATAGATAGAGCAATGATACAACCAACCAAGAGAGATAGCCATAACCTAGCAGCAGTCCTCCTCCTCCATAAGTGCGCCTCTCCTCCTTGAGAGCATGTGTGAGAAGTGAGTGAGTAAATAGAGTGCCTCCCGCACTCTATTTATACTTGACTTGACTTGCCTTTTTACCTAACTCATGTAGGCTCGAACTTAACCACATAACATAATGCTGAGTGGGCCGACCCCCAATAGGGTGGTCTAATAACCCTTTGACCCACATGGCCGACCCCCAATAGGGTGGTCTAATAACCCTTTGACCCACATGACTTATACAAGGCCGACCCCAAATAAGGTGGTCTAATAACCCATCAAGTATAAGTTACGACACTTACAATATAAATGACGACACTTCCTTATAGAGGAATAATACCATCTCTATAGGAATACAATATACATATATGTGAAATACATTCCGAAGT
Source organism: Larix kaempferi (assembly GCA_027924585.1). Classification (NCBI taxonomy): domain Eukaryota; kingdom Viridiplantae; phylum Streptophyta; class Pinopsida; order Pinales; family Pinaceae; genus Larix; species Larix kaempferi. Next base: position 8,069,945 of record BSBM01000476.1, read on the forward strand.
TACATATACATCAACACTCCCTCTTAACTAGGAAGGTATTTCTCAGCACATTTCTTCTAGCACAAGTCATCTTCTCTGGATCATCGTCACTGGATAATCGTCATCGAGTCATCATCATCATCGTCACTGCTGCTGCTATCTCAATCAATCTCTGAATCTACTCGTCATAGGAAGTTCTACAGAGCCAGTCCTTTTTCATACTGGATGTAGGCCCACCACCTGCAGGTCTTCGTCATCACTGGCCATACTGTGGAATCCTCAGGACTTTTACGTGCGTCACAAAACCTCGCAAGAGCATCCCAGGCTGTTACGAGCACACAGCTCTACCTATAGGATCTCCCAGGGCAACGAATTACATGTGACCTCACCACAAAACCTCGCAAGAGCATCCCAGGCTATTACGAGCACACAGCTCTACCTATAGGATCTCCCAGGGCAACGAATTACATGTGGTCATGGCAAAACCTCGCAAGAGCATCCCAGGACTGATTACGGGCACACAGCCCAACCTATCGGATCTCCCAGGGAAACGAATTACATGCCATAGGACAAAACCTCGCAAGAGCATCTGCCAGATATCCCAGGGCAACGAATTACATGCCATAGGAAAAACCTCGAAATACTATCTGCAGATCTCCCAGGGCAACAAATTACATGTCCTCCCAGAGCAAAACCTCGAAAGAGCATTTTCCAGATGTCCCAGGGCAACGAATTACATGCCATAGGCAAAACCTCGCAAGACCATCTGCAAATATCCCAGGGCAACGAATTACATGCTCATCTGCACAACCTGATCCACGGCCACAGAGTATCAACCTGATACTCACCATACATCATCCTGATGTATCCATGATCATCCTAATCATCATCACTGCAACGTCCTGCTGCATGTCATCTGGAGCAACATCCTGAAGCTCGTCATCTATGATCATCCTGATCATCACTGCAACATCCTGCTGCATGCCATCTGGAGCAACATCCTAAAGCTCGTCATCTACGATCATCCTGATCATCAATGCAACATCCTGCTGCATACCAAGTATCTACCTGATACATATCATCATACATGATCCTCCTGATCATCAATGCAACATCCTGCTGCATGCCAAGTATCTACCTGATACATATCATCATACATGATCCTCCTGATCATATCCAGCATCCAACATGATGCGTACATACATACATAAAATGATCCAACTGATCATATCCAGCATCCAACATGATGCGTACATACATACATAAAATGATCCAACTGATCATATCCAGCAGAAACTAGAACATCATCCTGATGTTCATCATCCAGCGCTTACATCCACAGCCATGTGAAGGATCCTCCTTCCAACATGCTTGGAATGGCTTCAGCAAATGTGTCCATCACTTCTTCCTCGAAGTGTCCTCGATCTGAATAACGCCAAGCCTCTCTCTGAAGTACTCGAACTTCACCCTGGCTAGTGGCTTCGTCAGCACATCTGCAATCTGCTCATCCGTCGCAACATACAGGAGCTTCACAGCTCCTCTCTGCACCATATCCCTGATATAGTGGTATTTGATCTCTATGTGTTTCGACCTGTCATGAAACACTGGGTTCTCAGACAGCTTCACACAACTCTGGTTATCACAGAAGATACCAGTAGCTTCCAACGGGAGATCAAATAACTCAGACAGTAGCTTCCGTAGCCATACTGCCTCACAACTAGCTGAACAGGCTGCAACATACTCTGCCTCAGCTGTACTCAGTGCTACGCAGGATTGCTTCCTGCTAAACCAAGAGATCACACCTGATCCCATACTGAAGCAACACCCAGATGTGCTCTTCCTATCTGCAGCACTGCCATCCCAATCTGAATCAACATAACCCTACAGGTTAAACTTTTGATTCGCCTCATATCTGAGCCCATAATCCACTGTACCCTTCAGGTACCTCAGAACATGCTTTACAGCAACCAGGTGAACACTCCTCGGATCCGTCAGGAACTGGCTCAATGTGTTCACAGCAAAGCAAATATCTAGTCTCATGTTCGTCAGGTACATCAAGGACCCAATAATCTGACGATACATAGAAACATCAACTGGCTCAGATGAAGCATCACAAAGAAGCTTCAGATTCGATGCCATAGGTGTGGTCATGGCCTTGCAATCCATCATCCTGAACCTCTTCAGGATCTCTACTGCATACTTCCCTTGTCCAACGAAGATTCCTTCTGCACTCTGCCACACCTCCATGCCAAAACCAAATAGTGCATCATCCCCAAGTTCTTCATCTCGAACTCGATAGTAAGCTTCCGCTGTGTGTCGGCAATCAATCTATCTTCACCATACCAAGTTCTGCACATATATGATTTCCTATCATGTGTCTCAGAACCAAGTGGTTGCTCCACATACACTTCTTCTTCAACTACACTATTCAAGAAAGCTGTCTTGAATCCATCTGGTGTATCTTCTATTTCATCACTTTTATATTTCTCAATGCTGCCATCTGCAACATGCTTGATCTGATAGTTCCATTTGGAAGTCATAGCAAACATCCCTTCATGTCTTGGGATTACATCCCAAACATCATTCTTCATGATCGACGGATCATGGCATTCCATTTCTTCATCCCAGATCCTGGGAACTTCAATATCTTCAATATCTTCAATAGATATCTTTGTTGCTAGAACAAATGTTGTAATTCTTCTTTTGTAGGAGATGGCATACGATCTTTCCTACACAACAAGTTAAATTGCATGATTAGAAAACATCTCATAGTTTTCAGAACAAATTCTTACACATAAAGAAATATGCCATACAGTCATGCAATTATCTTAGCCAATGCTTCAATACAACATTTATCCATATTCCGTAACTTTCTAGATGCCTTCCAATCTCTACCAGAACATTGTTAAGAGTGTGCACAACTCCCAACATGTCAGCAAGGAGGTTTCATACTAGATAAGTAGCAATGGAATGTTGTACAGTGCCATAGGCCACTTACCCATGCATATTAGGAGTATACTATTCATTAATGCAATTATTCTAATATGCATAATACACAACCTAATTCTAGGAACATCAGTATATACATTTTTGAACAGTATTATTTAAGAAATGACAATTCAAATACTTATCTTTGTTTGTTCGTTGGGTGGACTCCCTCTGAGTCTTCGCTTCCTTGTAGGAGCTACTGGAGTCCTAATCTGAAGTAGCTTCTTCTACATCTTTTGATGTGGAATGTAGAGAGATGGTCAACTCCCTCTGAATATTTGCATCCTTGAATAAACCACTGGAGTGTACTCCCTCTTGATCTTTGCTTCCTGGATTACCTGTTCTTGAACTCATATTCATCCTTGGTCCCTATGCATGCTTATTAGTATCATGATTAAATCATACATATACTATTAAAGCACAATAATCTCAAGCATGTATAGTCATGATCATTTCAAACAGAAATAATAAGCATTAGCATTCAAGGTTTATGTAGGATTCTTATGGTTAGTTAAAGCATAAGAAACATAACGTGTCTAAACCTATAATTACTCAAAGCTATGACTCTTCGGGTTAGTCATATCATCAATCAAGAGAAGAGATATAATATGCATAAGACCATGACTATTCAAACCTATGGTTTCATGATTCTTCTGGTTAGTCAAATCAATCAATATAAGAGACATATTATTTTACTTATATTCCTATTTGACCATAGGACTTTTCTGGTTAGTCATATCATTAAACAAAGTAAAAAGCATAATATGCCTAAACCCCTGATTACTAACTTCAATGAATAATCATAATCAATCATGCCAAGTATACTTATATAAAGGATCTTATCACAAGATGAGATTGTAACTTGATATAGGAAAAACATACCTGGATTAGCATGCTAGCTAGTTATGTCTTAACATGATGTCTTCTTGTTCTTCTTCAATGACTTGTGCTAGTAACCTGTATATCTCATAGGTTAGCCATTATAAAACCAAGTTATACATACCTCGTAAATGGATCTTCTATGAGATCCATGATAATGGATGAATCTTTGTCCTCATGTCATCATGATCATATGTTCTTGAACTGGAACATGATTTGTCTTTCTTGGTGTACCTTTCATGTTAGTAGGAAACATAAACCTCATACAACACCATAATGCATTAGTACAATCATAAGTGTCAACACCCTAACCAATGAATATCTTCTATCATGCATTCATAATTTTGTTAAGGTAATACAACAAATCAAAATTGTACTAACTGTAATAACATGAAGACAAACATACCATAAACTTAATCATGGACAAATATCGAAACATACCTCGATGAGTCATACCTGTCGAGATCGCTTGTAATCTTCTTATGTAAGGCCTTATCCTCATCTCCCTCTGAGACAGGAACTTCTTCACTTATGCAGGTGATCAATCCATCTTCTTCTAGGATTAACCCAATCCACTTGATTTGCAAGAACTGGACCTTGAGCTGGATATGGGTTTGTCAGAGAAACCCCAAAAATTCAAACTTTGAATTTCAAACTTCTGACAGGATAGAAATATGTGCCTTGATGAGCTGATCAAGTTGGTATATTCAGAATTTGAAAACTGCAAAGTTTCACTCCTCAATTTTGCTTTTGAAACTTCTGGATTCACTGGACGTGACCCTGAACTGGGGTTTGATGAAGCCAAATCTTCTTCCCAATCAAAATGTTTGATCCAAATCTCTAAGCTTCTATTTTTCTGAGGAGCTTCCAGCCATGGTCACAGATTTCAAAAATTCCCATTTTTACAGAAGCCCTAATTTTCCACTTTTCTGATCAAAGTCCCGAACTAGGGTCTAATCAAGCCCGGACTTCTGCCCAACCAAAAATTCTGATCTTGGTCTCTAAATTTCTATTTTGATGAGTAGCATCCAGCCGTGGTCTCCGATTACAAAAATTCCAACTTTCTCCAAAGCCCTAAATTCCGGAAGCCATGAATGAAGGTACCAAAAAATAATTCTGTTTTGACAGAAATATGTACCTGATTGTTTCTGGTGTAACTCCGAAATTTTTGATCCACAGGGTCTGAAAAAGTTTTTTGAGATAGCCTGACCTGTTAGCTTTCCATCCTGACAGGTCTGACCTCAATTGGATGTTCTGAGAGAGAGTTATGCCAAATGTCGCAACGTGACCTGTTTTGGGAAAATACAGGAGAGCGAACTTGTACGGCGTGCCACGTGTCACTGTTTGACCTTCGGCCTCTGAAAAAGTTTTCTGAGATAGCTCGTCCTGTTATCTTTCCATCCTGACAGGTCTGACCTCAATTGGATTCTCTGAGAGAGAGATATGCCAAGTGTCGCAATGTGACCTGTTTATGGGATAATACAGGAGATCGAACTTGTACGGCGTTCCACGTGTCACTGTTTGACCTTCGGCCTCTGAAAACGTTTTCTGAGATAGCTCGGCCTGTGTACTACCTGTCACTTTTCACGAAAGTTCATTTGGAGCTTCCTATCCCAAGTTATGACCTTTTTCCCAAGGTCACCTGATTTTGACTCAGATCTGGAAGAGGCAGAAACCCTATATTGTACAGATCATAAATCACAAAGTACAACGAATTAGAGGTTGTCCTTTGGAAAAACGGTACCTGGAGATTTTATCTTCGACCTGTAACAATTTCAGATCTGAAACCTTTGCCAAAACGGATTTATAGCGAAAGTGCTACGACGACTGGTTTTTACTATATCAAGCCCTAGCATCGTAAGTGCAACAAGTGTCATACATGCCATATCATGCCTTCTTTCAGGCTAGCTCTGATACCATGTTAATTTTCTGAATTTACTTCAATCTGATCTAGGATCTTAACTGAGAGAACAACATGTACAACATATCTACAGCATATCAATCATGGAGACAATAATGCAAGCACACAAGAGACACAAAGATTTACTTGGGGAAAACCATAAAGGTGAAAAACCCCAATAACTTCCTCAGAGATAGATAGAGCAATGATACAACCAACCAAGAGAGATAGCCATAACCTAGCAGCAGTCCTCCTCCTCCATAAGTGCGCCTCTCCTCCTTGAGAGCATGTGTGAGAAGTGAGTGAGTAAATAGAGTGCCTCCCGCACTCTATTTATACTTGACTTGACTTGCCTTTTTACCTAACTCATGTAGGCTCGAACTTAACCACATAACATAATGCTGAGTGGGCCGACCCCCAATAGGGTGGTCTAATAACCCTTTGACCCACATGGCCGACCCCCAATAGGGTGGTCTAATAACCCTTTGACCCACATGACTTATACAAGGCCGACCCCAAATAAGGTGGTCTAATAACCCATCAAGTATAAGTTACGACACTTACAATATAAATGACGACACTTCCTTATAGAGGAATAATACCATCTCTATAGGAATACAATATACATATATGTGAAATACATTCCGAAGTTACATATACATCAACAAAGGAAAAGCACGAACTAGGATTTCTTCTTGTTCTGGAGTGGTTTCGAAATAGAATTACAGCCGGAGGATGGAAAGAAGTCTTCCACCCCCAGAAGTGGGAAAATGAAGAGGAGGGCTATTCCCTTAATTCAAATCGAACCCCTCTCATCAGATCAAAAGGTGAAGAAAGCCAAAAGGAAACTGGCATTTAAAGATAAGGCTGAGGAAGAGGGAGTTGTTTCAGAAGAAACCCCTTCAAGGAATACTAATCTTTTAAACCTCCCATACACTGATTTTGAGGAGGATGAATTGTAGGAAGCTGGAGCAGAAAAAGAGGAGGTGGCGATGGAATAGGAACCCCAGGTTGCAGCCCCATCTGTGATGGAACAGGAGAACGCCTATGTTAATTTTCCCTCTCCTACACAGGTGGAGGAACAAGGTCAGCTGGTAGCTGAGGGATCAATTCATAACACAAATATTTATGCCTCACAGAAAATCAATCTTCTCCTCCAACAGACTTATGAAAGTGAGATACTCCAGAGGGTCATTAAGGAGAAAAATTAAAGGCTAACCAAAAGGTATAACAAGCTTTATGTGTCTTTTCAGGGATTGACCAAGAAACATGGAAAAATGAGAGGCAAAAACATCAGATTGATCAGAGAAAACATCAAGTTGAGGAGGAAGGTTGAGTCTCTAGAGGGTAAGGAAAAATTTCAGAGGGCTCAGCCCAAGGTACTTTCAGACCTCAACACTCTGGCAGCAACTGCAATCAAATTTGCTGACCCTCTGTTCTTTTCCCAGGTGGAAGAGAAATCCAAGTAGAAAGGGGAAAAAACACAGTTTTGCTAAATTTTTGCAGGATGGATCATACATTGTTTTTGGCAGCTTGGGTGAACACGAGCTGTTCATTAGCTGTCGAATCCCAATTTGGTGGTTTACTACGTACAACCAGATTCCTCCCGGATACCAAAAAGAGATAAAGGTTTTCCAACACTTTGAAGCGATTCGGTGGTTTAGGCGAAGCTAAAATGTAATTCATTAACCACCGGATACCAAGCTTTCGACTGCTTATCACTTCCAAGCCCAGTTTTGTTAACCACCGAAAATGTAGAGGTCCATCTGTAGGCATCAAACCCCCTTTTGGCTATCTCGAGCATCTTAAAGGAATTTTCCAAGGAATCCATAAGCACTCAATTGCATCATGATCACCTATGGTCCTACACTAAGGGCGCCAGCAAGCTGAATGGTCAAATATTTCTGTCTATTTTTAGAAAAAGACGCCTACAGGTTTTTGCAGACAGCAGTTTCAAACTCATCCTCCAACCCCCAGAGGCTCGTTCAGCTGTCAAGCATAGGTGTATCAGCAGGAATAAGTTATTTTAATCATAATACGCTGTCACACTTTCATTAACTATTTTAGTTGTTATTTTTAGCATATTCGATCCATCTTTGGGATCTGAAAAACTTTGTAATGGCTATAAAGTCAAGAACTGAAGTAGAACGGGGGTTCGATTTTGGAGACTGATTGATATTTGTATTTCCAGACTTCAATGACTTCTCAGATAATATAAGCTTCTTTTACTACTTGCTTTCAGATTTCTCTTTCTTATGTTTCTGTATTTACAATGGATGGTTTATTTCCTGTATGCTCACTTGTCTATGCTAGATAGCTGTTATCCTGTTTTGGCATTTGAGAAATGAACATACATGTTATTTATTTTGTTGTGATTAGCCATTTATATACAAATTTCTGTGTATGAGTGTGCTAACACGATAAGGATTCACTCCCATTCACCTTTTATTAACCCGTTGAACAACAGTAGTCAAAGTCTTGTCTCCCTGAGCGTCCCTATGTGTGTTCAGAGCATGTGAGTTTTGATCTCAGTCATCCAATTTGATCCAAACAAACCCCATCATTTAAGATAAGTTTAAGTTACCAGGCATCTCTGAAATACAACCTAGGAGAGCTTCCTAGAGTGATAACAATATCTCGTTCTCCAAATCCCCATGGAGAAAGGTTAATTTTACATCTAACTATTCAAGATGCAAATCTTCTACCGCCACTAAACTTAAGATAGTCCTAATTGAAATCATCTTAACAACAGGAGAAAATATTTCATCAAAATCTATACCTTTCTTTTGTGCAAACCCCTTTACAACAAGTCTCACCTTGTACCGCTTCTTACCTCCTTCTTCTTCCTTCAACCTGTAAATCCATTTGTTCTGCAATGCTCTTTTACCGGCAGGCAATTGAACCAAATCCCAAGTCTGGTTTCCTACCAATGAGTCCATCTCCTCATTCATGCCTTGCTCCCACTTCTTTCTTGTTTCTACCTGCATTACTTCTTCATAACATTCTGGTTCACTAGCATCAGTCATCAATAAATAATACATTGAAGGAGAGTATCATTCAAGGAGTCTACTTAACCTGGTAGATCTTCTTACAGTTGCAGGATTTTCAGATACTTGCTGTTGTTCTTGATTTTCTAGCACCTTTGGAACTTCATTTTCTTTAATTTCATCAAGCACTGTGTACTCTGTGTTTTCTTTTTCCTATTTCTTTCCCTACAATTGATCTTTATACATGACCTTTTCATTGAATATCACATCTCTACTCCTAATGATTTTGTTATTTTCATAATCCCATAAGCGATAACCAAAATCATCAACCCCATACCCAATAAAGGTACATTTCTTGGATTTAGCTTCAAGCTTTGTTCTATTATCTTTATCAATATGGACAAATGCTTCACAACCAAACATTCTCAGAAATGAGTAGTTTAACTTTTTATCTGTCCATGCCTCCTCTGGAATACCACCATCCAAAGTACTTGAAGGTCCTTTGTTTATTAAATAAACAATAGTATTTATAGCATTCGCCCAAAACTGTAAGGGAAACTCTGCATGCAATCTCATACACCTTGCACGCTCCATGATCATTCTGTTAATTCTTTCTGATGCACCATTTTCTTGTGGTGTTCCTGGGACTGTCTTCTCTCTACGAATCCCATGGTATGAACAGTAACTATCAAACTCCTTACTGCAGTACTCTTCTCCATTATCAGATCTGAGACAATTCAACCTTTTTCCCGTCTCATTCTCAACGAAATCTTTCCACTTCTTAAAAGTAGCAAACACATCAGATTTATGTCTAATGCAATAAACCCAAGTTTTCCTAGTTGCATCATCAAAAAGTGTAACATAATAATGAGATCCACCAAGAGATTGTACCTGAGCTGGTCCCCATACATCTGTATGCACAAGCTCTAACTTTTCATTCTTCTTTTGTTTCCCAACCCTGAGAAATCTGACTCTCTTCTGTTTTCCATAAACACAGTTTTCACAGAATTCCAAACTTACCTGCTTCAAATCTGGTAGCAACTTCCTTGAGTGGAGAATCTGCATCCCCTTCTCACTCATGTGGCCAAGCCTATGATGCCACAATGTTGTATCTGTTCCCGTGGAAGCTAAAGAGATAGAATGGTCAGTATTATGAGGACATAAATACAACGTACCTACCCTGTATCCTTTTTCTATCACCATTGATCCTTTAGTGATTTTCCACCACTTTTCTCCAAATATAGATAGACAGCCACCATCTCCCAACTACCCTGTTAAGATTAGATTTATTTTCATAGCAGGAATATGCCTTACATCTTTCAACAACCAATTAGTTCCATTCTTAAATTTTATCCATACCTTACCCATTTCAACAATTTTACATGGCTGATCATCACCCAATAAAACATGTCCAAAATCACCTGGAACATAATCATGAAAGTATTTCCTATTGGGTGTAGCATGACATGAAATCCCTGAATCTACTACCCAATAATCACTAGTATTATCTAATCCAAGAATCAAAGCATCTTGTAACACATCACCTGCTACATTTGCTTCCTGGGTAGTTTCCTGCTGTGCATCTCCTTTCTTCTTTAGAGATTTGGAGTCTTTCTTTAGATGTTCTTTCTTTCCACAGTTCCAACACTCTATCTTTCCCAGTATAGACTTGGATCTGCCCGTTTTAGACTTCCCACAATTACCTTGGCTCTTTCCTCTCTCCTTTTGTCTTCCCCTGCTCTCCATGGTCAACGCATTACCTGATGTTTCACCTGTGCTTTTCCTTCGCATTTCCTCGCTAAGAATAATACCAATAACATCATCAAATTTCAAGGTGTTTGAACCAGAGATAGAGTTACTTACATCAATGACCAAGCTATTCCAGCTTTCTGGCAATGAACAAAAGATTAGAAGAGCCCTAACCTCATCATCAAAGTTCACACTTAGAGAACTTAGTTGATTTGTAACCGTATTAAACTCATTTAAATAATCAGTAACATATCCACCTTCAGTCATCTTCATATTAAATAAATGTTTCATTAGAAATACCTTGTTGGAGGCCGAGTGTTTTTCATACAGCTTACCCAGTGTGCTCATCAAACCCTCCATTGTCGTTTCTTTTGAGATATTGAAAGCCACCAACGAAGCCAGGCTCAGCCATATTGTTCCCAGAGCCTTTCTGTCAAGAACCGCCCATTCTTCATGCTTCATGGCTGCCGGTTTCTTTGCTCTTCCTCCCAACAGTAGGAATAGATCCTTCTGGTATAGATAGTCCTCCATTTGCATCTTCCATAACTAGAATTTTTGGCCATTAAACTTCTCGACCTTAAAATTTCCTTCTTCTGACATTGCTCCCACTCGAACCAAAAACCCTAGCTTCCTGCAGGTTTATCTGCCAAATAGACCTTTGGCTCTGATACCCATTGTTAGAAAAATAGGATTGTAGAGCAATAACAATAAATAGAAATGCAAATATAATCACACACACATTACAAGAGAGACACATATATATCGTGGTTCACCCGAAGATGGGATACATCCACACTGAAGTTTCTAGTCCTTATTATTATACCGTCCAACAAAGTGAAGGGATACAACCTGCAGCACAGCCGCTGCACTTCCTCTTCACTATTTCACAGTCTCTCTTCTTGATCTCAGAGATCTTTACAATGCATAATACCTAATACATCAACCCTAGCCGTGTTACAATGTCTTTCTTTTATAAGGAAAATACAATGGGAAAATACCACGGGTTACCCAAAACCATGGGCCCGAAAACTGTTGGCGAAAACAGCCCCAAACCCCAAGGTAGGGGAATGACTGTACATTCCTTTGGGTGCATGGCTAAGAAAATATCATCTATGAGATTGGAAGATATGAATCCACAACCAACATGTTGAACTCTGCGAATGACTTAAAATGAGAATGATAAGTTAATAGCATGCTGCGAATATTATAGTCTTCGGTTATTGCAAGGGTAATGTGTGTTGAAATCATATCCTCAACTTCAATGCAGAAACTTGGTTCCAACAGCCCCCTTATCCATCTCGGGTGAGACTGCACTTGCTCTGTAAGTGTTGCTAGAAAGGGTTACACCTTTCTGGGCCGGTGTATAAGGGAGTTTGGGTTGATAGTTTGTTGGCAACAGTGCGAAGTAAACCCCTATCGATAAACTTTGAGTTAACACTAATGGCTTCATCAAGACTTGGTGGTCGATTAACAAATTCAATCCTATCTCTGAAACTTTGAGGTAGACTCCCAAGCAAGCATTGGATTTTTACTCTCTCATCTTTAATGTAATACCTCAATAATTCCAAAAATTTATGGACATGTTCTTCCATCGATTTTTGTCCCAACCTGAGTTCATTGAACTCTTTCCTCTTACAGTCATAATACCTAGAAGAAAGGTATTTTTACTTGAAGTAATTCTTAAATCTATCCCATCTGATCTTCCTTTCACTAATCCCTTTCACTTGCAAGAGGTGCTCCCACCAAATTGAAGCTCTACCATTTAGATTGTAAATGGAAACTCTAGCCTTTTCATTTCCTGAGTAGTCCTGAATTCTGAAATATTTCTTCATTCCAAGAAGCCATGCCTCCGCCTCTTAGCCAGTCTTGTCTTCTCCCTCAAATGTGGGAGGCCTTGCCTTCCTGAATTCTCCCTGTGGAATTCCTTTGAACTTCTTTCTTCCATCAAATATCCTGGGCATATGCCTTGGACTTTTTTGAGAGCCTCTGGAGTCACATGATTTGCTAGAAGAATATCTAGAGGAAGGTGTTCTATGTTTTCTGCTCACAGAACTCTTCCTTGGGCTTGGAGTCCTCTTCTTTGAATGACCTCTAGAGAGACTCTCTGCATCTCTTCCTTCCTTGCCTACATTGCTTGGTTTGGACCCAAGGTTTATCCTCTGCTGCATATCAGTGAGGCTTTGCAAAATAGCAACATTGAGTTTGTTTTGTTCTTCCTGAGCCTTCATCAATCTTTCATTGAAGCTCACCATTGTTTCAACCAAATTCTGAGGAGTTATTTGCTTCCTTCTTCCATTAGATTCAGTCTCAACATTCCCTTCTTGCACATTTTCTCCTAGAATATCTTCATCATGATCATAAGGATCCTGAGCATCATTTATGGTCACCATTTTCCTATAGGCTGCCTCTGCTACATTATTAAATCTTATGAGCTGCAAGCACTATGCATTACGAAAATATTTGTTAGACATCATAAGAATGCATATAGAAATATACAACATCAATATTTAATAGAATTGAACTCATGGAATATTTCACAAAGTTATTATGTCTTCATCTCTTTTGCCCATTCATGCAATTATGGAAATTGTCCATATTGTCAACAATTTGACAAAACAATCACTGGCACTTTTCTACTCTAATTATCTATAGGGTATGATAACCTCATTCAAATTCTGGTCATGCACCATTATTAATGGCTAGACAAGCTTTCCAATGTCTATCCACATGCCCCATTCCGACATCGGGTCTGGAAATTGCATTACTCCAAAAATGACAATTTTCACCACAATTTTGCATATATTTACACAGTTGCAAAATATCCTGAACTACCAACTTCAACCACCTGTAGAAGCAAATCTAGAAAGATTCAGGAAAACTTTTCTACCGGTCGAAGTTAGTCCATACAACAAGGAACACTTAGAAACTTGCGGATCTCTAATCTAATGCACCATTCATCTTCTATAAATTTCTGGGTTTGACTACTTTTAACTTTTGACCTTTTTCCAAAATTTCAAATTTTGGGCCAAAAATGTTTATTTCCCAAACAGTGCATTTCTGGAAAATCTTTGTCTAACGTGAATTGTCTGTTTTAATGAGAGTAAGAAATGTTGAGTTCAGTAAATTTCTTGAATCCTTCATCTAAGGTCTCTTTCATCTACTGCAAGCTTTTCAAAATCTCCAAAAAGTGGCCCGAAATAGTGCTTTTTGGTCTTCTTACTCACCCCAAATCCACATCCTTTGAACTTTGGCTCCAAAATTCCAAACTTAACACCGTGCCTACTCCATGACCGCTCCATATCATTTTCAGCTCAATCCGACCTTTTGTCAAGTGTCGGGACACTGATTTATAAAAACCATTAATTCAAATTTTATGCTAAATTGGAGCATAATGGGCTCTGGATCTTCACTGGACCTTTCATGGCATTCATTAATGGCCTCATAATGCCACTGAACTCATCAAATTCTGATTTTGCATGCTCATGTTATCCAAAAATTGAGTTTCGGGCTCTATATATTTTTTTTAATCCCGCAATTCGTATTGCGGGTGCGGAAATGCTAATTTTCCAACCCAGGACTACTCCATCCCACAATCCCGCAATCTGTACTATGGGTGCGTAAAGCCAGTACGCAAGTCTGAAAACTTAACGTTTCCACAATCCCGCAATCCTGCAATTGTGGGTGCGGAAAGCCAAGTCGCAATTACAAAAATTTAACATTTTCGCAATCCCGCAACCCGCAATCCCGCAATTCCGCAATTGCGGGGGCGGAAAGCCAAGTCATAACTTCGAAATTTTCACTTTTTCCGCAATCTCGCAATCCTGCATTCCACAATTGCGGGTGCGGAATTGCGGAAATCCAAAACATAAAATTTTGGAAATCCTCGTTCCTGCAATCCGCAACTATGGAAGCACTTCCGTTCTTGCAACTTGCGGGGTTCATATCTCTTTCATCCCTTAACCAACTGAGACAAGTATGGTACCAATAGAAATCTCTTGCAGATCTCTATGCAATGGTGTGGTCCTCTGCCACATCTGAGAACTTTGATCCTGCCATTTTTCCATTCCAAAATTCTTCCCAAGCTTCCTCAATACCACATTAAAATGTTCTATATGCCTGCAAACTCAGTGTTTATCCCAAGCAACCCCAGTGCTACAACATGGGCTCCGATACCACTTTGTCATGTCCCCTCCCATCATTCCAAACCACAGAGGGAACATGACTATAACATCGGGGGGGTCGGATTCTTCCCCAACGCCATAAGACTTAATTTTACCATTTAAATAAAATGCATACTGAAATTACACAGCGGAATTAAAACATATTTGCACACACACAAATAGTAATGCGTCAACATATCTATCACAAGCAGAGGATGATTGTAATATTCCGATTTTGACCCTATTGCATTAAAATGGTAAATGATGTAAATATTGTTATTTAAATCATGGTAAGGAGCTCAAGGCCAAGGCCCCGCCATTGATTTAGCGTTTTATGTTACGGCAATTAAAAACCGATACATATGGTTCTTGTGCTAGCCATGCACAATAGAAATTAAGACATCATGTAAATATGAATTTTAATGAAATACCCACTACTGGCTATGCAATGCAACAAGAGATGGGGGCATGATTCTACAAGGAATAGGGAGGGAAATGATTCAAACCCTAGAGCCAATAGTGTTAATCTAAATGTCAATGAATGAACCCATAAACCCTCAACTACCCATTTTGACTTATGCACCCAATCATTTAATTCTTCTAGGAGTTGGTTGAGGCAGTTAATGCCTTGGGAATGAAGAGGTATGGAAGCTGATTTCATGCATGGGAAAGCCATCAACCTGGGAAAACATATTTTTGCTTCTTGGGAAAGAAAACACCCACAAAATTGTTCCCAAAGCCATTCTTCACCCATGGTCTTTGCTCTCTCACGCAGTCTGAGCTAGCTGGGGTTTTCTCCCTCATGCTTTCCATCATTTTCTTGTATTTTCCATAGTTGGGAACTCGTTTTTGTACTGCACAATGGCTGGGAGGAAGGGAGTCACAATTTGGGGGATTAGAGAAGTCATTCATTCCCCTTGAAATCCCATGAACATTTCTTGAAAATGAAGTTTGATTCCCCAGGGTTGATTCCCCATCTACCTGTTCATTTTTGGTTGCCCACGTTTTTCAACACTTGTGTTTTTGTTGATGGGTGCATCCCTGTTTTGGTTTGAACTTGTGAGCAAGAATTAGGAGTGGAAGTGGACCAGCATTGGCTTGATAAATCTAGTGAGGAAGGCAACCTCTCAAAGGAGATCAAAATGGCTGGCTACTCTTCTATGCACACCTTGGAGAACACTAGAAGGGGAGGTATGTCCTGAGGGACTGTGTAGTAGTGAAGGGAATACTTCCTTGTTCCAGGTGTGTAGGTATCGTGGGGACCAAGCTAGATAGATCTTGTAGAGGGTACTCATATCTTTGTGGTTGAGCCCACTAGCTTAGCAATTCTTCCTTCCATTTCCTTAGAAGATTGATAAAACCAACTATGGATTGACTTGGCTGATTTTGGTGTATATTTGGCTATGTGTGAGTCTATTGTTCCCCTTTCCTTGTAGAAATCATGCCCAGATTGGGGGGTGGCAAATGTGTTGAGAGATTGAGGAGCACAATTGGCCTATGGTTGGGTGGAACGTTGCAATTGTATAGCCAGTTGCTCGGGGACTACCTTGTTTTAAGATAAGTACTCTCTCTTGTGTTAATTCTGTAATGTTCTATTTGATGACTACCATGAATATCTTGAATGTATGATAGATGTGTAATTGAATTTACTTTCGTTGTGTTTCTTGCATTTATACATCTGCATGTCTTTTTATATTATGTGAATCTTTATTTAGTAATCATGGGGCCAGGTGCATAGCCTTAGCATCACGTTCTCTCCATTGCACTGGTATGATGGGAGGGGACGTGACAATGATTCAACATGCAGAGAATTAATCCCATTCCAATGCTATGCATAGATTCCATATCAACCATATTAAGATAATCATTTCAATCCATTAACATGAATAATTATCATTCACAATTAACACATTGTAGAACATAAAATGCATATAATTTAAACCACAGAGAACACTTATCTTTGAGATGAAGTTGTCCAAATAATTGGCTATTGGAGAGCAACGTTCCACTCAACCATAGATCTCTGTCCATCCTATATTCTTTCAGCTAAGAGATCACCCTCGAGCTGGGTTGTGTATCCACTAAGGAGGAACTAAACAGGCTCACTCACAGCTAGGGTTTCACTCAAATAGTCATGTTAAGCCAACACACAGTTGGGTTTATCAAGCATGCAATAAGAAAAGGAGGAGGGTGCTAAGCCAGTGAGATCAACCACAGATCTACAGGCATCTCAAACGAACTCAACAGTCATGGCACCCCAACACATACCTCACCCAACATAAGGAAGGTCCCCTTCTCTGTTGCACAGTCCCTTAGGCATCCCTTCCCTCCAGTGCTATTCATGGTGGGCATAGAAACGTCCAGCTACTAACTCCTTGAGATTCCATCCTTCACTGGGCTTATCAAGCAAACCCAATGTCTATTTAATCATTCACACTTGGATTTCTCACATTCTGTCATCAAATAACTCAATCCCATCACTGGATTTCTGGGCTATAAAAATTGGGTTTTCCAATGGATTTCGGGGTATCTAATACTCTCAATTTTTCCCCAAAGTTCATATCTATGGATCCCCCATTGGATGTCACTGTCAATACCAAATTCTGGGTGGTTATGGCACTTCAAAACATGGGATCTTGCAAAGTTGCGATTTTTTGTTTTTCTCATTGTTGGGCATGTGTAATGGATGAAAACTGTTGCTGGGATGTTCAACCATGGAATGGGAATGAGGAAGAACCAACTCCCATGAGGTAGGGTGACTTGTGGTACAATAAAAACAGAGCACATACCTGCCATACGAATTTCTGGGCTTCCCATGCTCCATTGAAGCCATGGACTGAACTCTCAACAACTTTCTTACAATTGAATTAAATGTCAGCAAAGGAAGTCAAATAGATTCTCAAGATGACATTTGGCATATTATGGTTCAACCCCACAACCCCCTCACCACTCCCTAGTGGAATACACATGCCCCCCTCTGATTAGTTGCTTCCATAGTGAGTTTTGGTATTTTAATGAAATATTAGTATTTACATCAATTTACAATATCCCATGGCTTAATAGCACATGGATAACAAAATGTCAAGTACTTGTCCATTTTAAATAAATTCCAAACATACACTAGCGGGGCCTTAGCCTTCAGCTCCACGCTAGGGAAACATACCTCCCATGTATACAATATTTACATTAAAAGCCAATATATACCAAGGGTCAAAATGGGGGTATTACAAAACCTACTGGTGATTGTGGCAAATCCTTCTACCATTGTGCGAGCTCATTTAAATCCATTCTTATTCCATCCACAATACATTCATGATCTTTGGCTTGATCAAGCAGTTCATTTAATTGAGTGTGTTGTCCCTGTAATTTTTGTAGAAGATCATACATCTGATCATGGGCGTGTACAAATTTTTACCGCATCGTAAATGTGCAAGACCTTAACTACATCAGACTTTTCTTTTCTTGTCTCATCTCAAACATATCCTTTTTCATCTCTCTTATTCTTTGCTTGTAGGATTTCAACTTGCTTTCCATTTCTTCAATATTGGTTTGATTTTCCATGGATAGAGTTACATTTGTTGATTCCACTGCAATAGGATCTCGATACGGATTGGTGAACATAGGGTTCTTTGTAGTTATTACTAGTGGAGACCTCCCCATTAACATAAGCTTCTTTGGTGGCTATTTAACAATTTGCTTCCTCCTTCTGTCATAGATAAATGAATCCAAGGAGGAAACAACTTCTTTAGACAGAGTGAATCATCCAAAACCAAGCTCAAGCAAGGGAAAATTTCCACCAGTTATGGAAGTTGTTTTGAAAGTAATGGCCAAAGGGCCTATTCCTAGAGTTGTGGGAAGGCTCATTCAAAATTGTTTTGTTGTGTCTTCTTCCACTTTTTTCTTTGCTTCCTCTTCTTCTTTCTTCTTCACTTCTTCTTCCTCTTTCTTCTTCACTTCTTCTTCCTCTTCCTTCCTCTTTGTGTCTTCCTCTTCGAGCCTCTTTTCATCAACATCTTTAAGCTCTGTTTCTTTCCTACTCTTCTCCTCTTCAGTTTCTTCAGGGTGGTCATCATGTTGTTGTTGCTCACTGGTACTCTCCTACTAACCTCCTTTCCCAAAGGAATTTTTCTTCTTGCCACATATTCATGGCCAGGTAATATCCTCTAGGGACTTATTCCACCTATATACTTCCTCATTGACCCAGAATTCGTCAGTATATGCACAATTGAACTTACAAGATTGAAACTGTCGCTCAACTATTTTTCTAGAATCATTTCTCTCAAATACTTTTGCAACGAATTGAAAGGCACTAGTGGCTTGATCTTGTTCTCTATCCTCCTTAATGACTTGCGAGCAATATCCTCCAATAGTTAGGGGAAAGGGAGGCCAAACAAATTTCATTGTGTTGGTCAATGTTGCTCTTATGCCAATAATGAAAACCTAATAAGCCACCTCTTGCAAGAGAAATTTCGTTGTGACATAGAGGGGGAGGATATAGGGAGTCTTGGTGCCACAATAGATACACAAGTAGGTCAATTTTTGTGTGAATAAATAATTTCCCAGTGTAGCCAGGGCTTCCATAGCTATGTCTGACATACACTTTTTGGTTCCGTATGTATAATTGTGTACAATGGAATCAATAACTCTTGGAATATTTTTGCATAGTAATTGGACTACATGTGCTTCCATAACACTTTGTAGTAGACATGGATAGGGGGGGTCCTTTTGAAGCCACTACCATCCCATCATATGGAAAGTATTTCTAGCGCATATTACATCTAGCGGGTAGAATAATGTAGATTGACATGTAGAATTCATAATATATTTCTAAGGCCACATCCCATGCATTTATGACAAACTATTTAATATTCACAGAAAGGATTGCACCCTAGTTGAAGGTGGTGCATGTAGCCACTTGTTATAGAACATGTTCCCAAGACTCCCTAAATTGGATGGTATCTCTCTCACCATAGAGTATATCTAACAATGTGGTTGTCATCCTATGTGGGGTCTTAAGGATTTAGTCAAATATAATCTTGTATCTTGGGGCTTGAAATTTTTACTTGTTGACCACAATTTCCTCATGTAAGCATGACAATCCAAGTCTACTGAATTGATCCACTCTTTAGTTAAGCATACCATGGGTGTAGGGAACTTGTAGCAAGTTTCAAGCATGAAAGGTTGAAAAGAGGAAATGGCCTTTCCTTCGGGTTCTTTGACTAATATATTGTTTAATTAAACTTTGGGAAGAAACCATGCTAAGACTTTTGAGAAGGGAAAGAAGGATGGCATGGTGGCTGATACTTTGTGTAAAGCTAATTTCTTGATATTATGGTACATTTCTATGTTCTCAGCATCTTTAAGCAGGATGGCAGGAAAATGTTCATGTTTGAATCTTTGATATATTTATCCCTAGTGGAGGGAGGGCTCAACATTGGTGTTACTATATGTATCACCATAGTTGGTTTGCATTACAACTTCCTCTTCTTCCTTAGATGAGGACATAGCATGGACCATTTTGTGCTTAGATTTGGTTCTCATGTAGGTCATATCTTCATCCTACAATTCATCGTCATCAAATTCAAAATAAAACTTATTATTAGCACGTTAGCAAATAATCAATAACCAAGAAACTCAATGAAATGGGGGTTCGAGAATGAAAGATTGATAGGTAATTTGGTTAGATGGGACAAATCTACAATTGAGGCGGACTCTCCAAGGAAAATGTGTTAGAGGTTTTAATGTAGTCACTTTTAGTGATGGAAGGGAAAAAGTTGAATGAGAAGAAGAGCGAAACTATCCCAACCGAATTGATAACCTCAAGATTTGGCCATGAGAAAGGTGCACTGCAATGGGGAGGTTTTCCTTTTTTGAAATGGGACCTTTTTGAAATGGGGCCGATAGGAGCCATTCATTCATGGGTATCTCTTAGGGTTTGGTTTAGGCAGGGAAGGAATGAATTTCTTTCACTAGAGGAGTGGTCCAATCATCACCTTAAAATTAGTAGGTCCAAAGATGGAGAGGACAATAGAATGGCTACGATTCTTAGCCATGGTCAAAATTCAACAATTAGAATTAGAGGCATCTAACCTAAATCAAATTGAATATTGACAAGTGTAGATGAGATTTACTTACCTCATTGTTCTCAAATCGAAGGGTCAAAGTTGTTTTCTTTGATTGGTTTCTTGGTAGTTTGGTTTCCCAGTCGCATGGTGGTTTTCTTGCCAAGTGTAAAGTAATGTTTTGGTGTTCGGGGCAGCTTATATACATTGAGAAAAATCAAATTATATGAAATTCAACTTATCAAAACCTGTGACCTCCAAGGGGGAGACACATGTTCTTAACCATTAGGCCCACACATAGTAGTATATCCATTCCATAAATATTAACTCCATACCATATTGCCATGCATAATTGTTTATCAATTCCATACAACTTAACTCAAGTTCTTAACCACATAGAGAGATTTGCATATCGATTTTTTTTATCACTTGGTGCCCAATTGAACCAAGTTATGATAGATTTAGATTGGTTTAATGTAATACCCCCAATTCGACCCTTAGGATATATGAGCCTTTAATGTAAATCAGTGTACATGTGATGTATGTTTTCCTAGCGTGGAGCTCAAGGCCAAGGCCCCGCTAGTGAAAGCCGAATTTTATTTAAAGGGAAAGTATTTGATATTTTGATACCATGTGCTCTTAAGCCATGGAAATTGTAATAGGATGTAAATAAACATCAAGCAATATAAAATGTCCAAAGCTGGCTACGGAGGCAACGAATGAGAAGGGGCCACGTGTATCCACTAGGGAGTGGTGAGGGGGCTATGGGAGTGACCCATAGGTTTCCATATGTCTTTATGAGAACCCATTTGACTTCCTTAGGTGACATTAATGCCAATTGTAAGGGAGTGGTTGAGATTTCAGCCCATGACTTTGATGGAGTATGGGCAGCCCTGAAATTCGTATGGGAAGGTATGGGCTCTTTTGACTTGTCCCACAAGTCACTCTACACCTTGGGGGTTGCTCCATCCTTATCCCCATTCCATTGTGGAAGTATGGGACATCTTTGCCCACCCAAAAACGAGCTCCCAACAGTGAGAAAATGGAAAATCGCGACTGTGAGAGAACCCACGTTTTGGGAAGCCAAAAACGTCCCGATTTGGTATTGGACAGAGAAATCCAATGGGGGATCCATTGGTAGGAACCTTGGGGCGAATCTGGGAGCAATAGCTACCCCAAAAGCCATGGGAAAACCCAGTTTTAATGGCCCAGAAAATCAGTGACGGATTTGGGTTGTTTGTGACAGAGTTGTGAGAAATCCAGTTGTGGATGTATGAGCAGAGGATGGGATTGTTGAGTCTAGCTTGAAGAGTATGTGGCTCTGGGATTGAGCTTAGTGGACTAGCATCCTCCTCCATCTCCTATTATATGCTTGAGAAACCCAACCGTGTGTTGGCTTAGCATGGCTGTTTGAGTGAAACCCTGACTGTGAGTGAGCCATCTAGTTCCTCCTTAGTGGATACACAGCCCAGCTCGGGGGTGATCTCTCAGCTGAAAGAATACAGGCTGGACAGAGATCTATGGTTGGGTGGAACGTTGCTCTCACGTAGCCAGTCGTTGGACATCATCTTCTCAAGATAAGTGTTCTGTGGATTATAAATTATTCTTTTTTGCATTCTGCAATATGTTAAATTGCCCATGTTTAATGAAATGAATTAATATAGAATCCATGCATGGCATACGAATGAGATTGGGTCTCTGTATGTTGAATCATTCCTTGCTGTGATTGATATGATTGCAATTACTGTCTGTTTGAGTGCTTGTTAGCATGTTCATTCCGCTGTGTTTATATTGAAACGAATCTGCATATAGAAGTTTTAAAATGTTAGTCATTTTTATGCAAAATCATTGGGGCTAAAGTTACAAAAGCCCGGTATGTTGTTAATGTCTCCTTCCCTGTTGTGCTATGGGAAAGGGGACGTCACAGAGTGGTATCAGAGCTCTAGGTTCAACCCTACGGCTGTTGGGCCCTTCACAGAAATACAAGTCATTGTGTGTGTGCATTTTATATTTTGGAACTGAAATGCATATTGTGTGTTCATGCATTTTGTATTTGAAACAAAAATGCACTAGAGAAACTTCAAGATTGCATGAACTTGAATGTTGAGCATGGTTGGAAATGAGTTCTGTTTGTTAATTTCCTGAATAAAAGCATGAACAGTCAATTGTTAGGAAATCTTGCAAATTACGCCCTTATACTCATGCGTTTCCTTGCCCATGATTGTTGGTTGCTTAGAGATTAAATTGTAAATCCATTGGTTGGATTGTTGAATGTTAAATGAACGAAAGATTTCAAATTTTTCCTAAGTTTGCTTGAAAAATCCATTTAAGTCTGTTTCGGAAAGAATTCCCGAATGTCTTCCGCAGTTGCGGAAGCATTCGGCGAATTGCTCCGAAACTGCGGAAGCATTCCGCGAGTTTTTCCGCAGCGCGGAAGAGTTCGGGAAGTCGCCCGAAATTTGCGGAAGGAATTCCCTTCCGAAGTTGCGGAAGGAATTCTCTTCCGAAATTTGCGGAAGGATTCCGCGAGTTGTCCCGCAACGCGGAAAAATTCGGCAAACTGCTCCGAAAAAGAAGAAAATTTTTCTAAGTGTTTTCGAAAATTTTGTTTAAAGTTGTTTCGGAAAGAGTTCGGGAAAGTCTTCCGAAACTGCGGAAGGATTCCGCGAACGGTTCCGCAACTGCGGAAGAGTTCGGGAAAGCCTTCCGAAACGGTGGAAGAATTCCGCGAAGGGCTCCGAAATCGCGGAAGGATTCGGGAAAGTCTTCCGAAACGGCGGAAGGATTCCGCGAAGAGCTCCGAAATCGCGGAAGGATTCGGGAAAGTCTTCCGAAACGGCGGAAGCCTTCGCCGAATGGCTCCGCAGTTGCGGGAGCATTCGCCGAATGGCTCCGCGACGGAAGCCTTCTCCGAATGGCTCCGCAGTTGCGGGAGCATTCGCCGAATGGCTCCGCGACGGAAGCCTTCGCCGAATGGCTCCGCAGTTGCGGGAGCATTCGCCGAATGGCTCCGCAGTTGCGGGAGAATTCAGCGAATTGCTCCGCCATTGCGGAAGCGTTCGCCGAACTGCTCCGCAATTGCGGAAGCGTTCGACGAACTGCTCCGCATTGCGGAAGCGTTCGGAGAACCGGCCCACGCTCCCGGACGTAAAAAAAAAAAAAAAAAAAGAAAAAAAAAAAAAAAAAAGAGTAAAGTGGCTAAAACTTGATTTTTTGATAGCGGAAGCATCTGGACTCAGAATGCGATGATTCCTGTGGGGCTCGGAGGCCATTGACGAAGGCCATGAAAGGACCAGTGAAGACCCCTAGCCCATTACACTCCGATTTGACGGAAAATGGGGAATAGTGGCTTTTAAAGGACAGAGTCCCGAGGCTTGACAGAAGGCCGGTTTAAGCTGAAATTGATACGAGGCAGTCATGAAGCAGGCACGATGTTAAGTTCAGAATCTTGGAGCCAAACTCCAAAGGATGTGGGAATCAGAAATTCTACTGAACTAGACATTTCATATTCTCATTAAGACGGACAGCTTCCGTTAGACGAAGATTTTCCAGAAATGCACCGTTTGGGAGATAGCCATTTTTGGCCCAAAATTTGGAATTTTGGGAAAATGTGAAAAGTGAGAAGTAGTGAAATCCATAAATTCATAGAAGATGAACGGTGCATCGGAATTGAGATCCGTGAATTGCTGAGTGTTCCTTGTTATATGGACTAACTCCGCCCGATAGAAAAGTTTTTGTGATTCCTTGTAGATTTTCTTCCACAGGTGGTTGAAGTTGGCATTCGGACCAAAATGCAACTGTGTAAAATGTGCAAAACTGGAGTGAAAAGTTGTCATTTTTTAAGGGATGCAGTTTCCGCACCTAATGTCGGAATGGAACATGAAGACAGGCATTGGAAAGCTTGTCTAGCAGGGAACAATGATGCATGACCAGAGTTTGAATGAGGTCTACAGATATCATAGTTATTTAGTGCAGAAGAGTGCCAGCGACTGTTTTGACAAACAAATTTTGTTGTCAATGTGGGCAATTTCTACAATTGCATGATATGGAAGAGAAATTCCATGATACGAGGAGGGATCGAAAAGGGAATAATTCCTTAAACCCCTGTTTGTTATCATACTCATAATTATGAAATTGTCATATGGCATAAAAATGTTAAAAATGTAAGGGATTACATAGATGTATGTGCACTAGATGACATCTTAACAAACATTGCATAGTGCATATGGAAATGCTTGTGCATGAATGAGATATTGCATATTGGTAAAAGAATGAAGTCTGCATATGCAATGAACCGCTAATAGAGAATATTGTGGTTGATAGTCACTATTGATGTTGGTATTGGTTGTAGGACCAAAGATAACAAAGAGCATGGCTAAACATGTTGGGGATGTTGTTGCATGAAGCCAGCAACCTTATGCAGAAAGGATGGTGCAACAAATCTATGATCATAAAGTTGGAAAAAGGACCGAGCAGCCTTGGTAAGAGGCCAACTGATCAGGTAACATCAGGCGATGTTAATGGTAACCATGCAGGTAATGATTATTGGTGCCAAATTGCAGGAATGTTGAAAGAGGATTTGGTAAGATCTCTTCAACTATGTTTGAGTTATGTTGAGTTAGTTGGCATGTGGTATTGAATACCGATTGGGACTGTTAACCTACCAAGCTTGGTGAGGTGTGGGTAAGTGAAGGAAATGATCCTTACACCCTATGACTACTTAGAAATCTCAATGCATTCATATGAATTTATATCATGTCATGTGTATGTTGGTTATGTGCTTAATAACCAAACCAAGTAAAGACTGGTGGTCCTGATTATGATAGTGCAAGTTATATGAGATAGTCATGTCTGGATCATAATATGCTTGAATGCATAGTACTCATGAAACAATGCAAGGTAGCATTGAGTAGATGTGCATTAAGAGATTTTATAAATCTTGTGATGCATTGTATGAATGCATAGGGATGATGCATATGTTATTGAAAAATAAATAATGAATGAAATGACGAATTAATGATAATTCTAGGATCGTTTCATGAGTTGTTGTGAATGCAAAATAGTAAGTGCATGAAGAGCCCAATCATGACCAATGAACTGCTAGAATACCTTGTGGAAGGACAAAGTTGTATGAATGATATGACTGTGAAATAATGAGTATTTACGATTTAGTTAAGCTGCATGGATAGTGTGACTATGTCTTGAAAATTCTATTATGATAATGACGCATATATAGAAGTGTATATATATATTTCATTGCATTTCAAATGTAACAGCTGAAGGTGTTTGAATTATTGAGTGTTATAATTCTGAGATCACTTCAGTGACTATAATGGCAATGAATGATTATGTGCGTGGATACTCACGACATGTTTGGCTGATTGAAGTTTTAGTTTCCGGTAGGAAGGTCTTACATATGGCTGTGAGGATAAGTCCATAGTAGAGACCGGGATCTACCACATGCAGAAGCCAAGGTTATGAGAAGGTTCTCATGGTTGAGAGCTCTAAGTTCTGTTAGTAAGAACAGTTGTAAATATCAGATTTGTAAATGTTTCGGATTTGAAATTTTACTAATAATTGCTAATGACTGTTTGGCTTATATGAAAATGTGTCAGGAGGACATGCTGTAAGTGGATGCTCATGTATGGAAGCAGGCATAAGACCATAACGGGTAGAGTGGTGTCACTTACAAGAGCCAAACAATATGAGGATAGCCTCATGGATAAGAAAACCAACTTCTGTAGTAGACAGAGTTGCAAATTCACATTGAATTTAATTATTAGTGCCATGGATTGGTTATGGAACAATCGGATTTGAATTGTATTGATTAAATGTTGCTAACTATTTGGCTGTTCAATAAGTGTGCCAGGAAGACACATTGCAGGAAGACCATGGGAGAGGTCCTGCAGAAGCCAAACTTCATGGGAAGGGATTCCATGATTTGAAAATGGGTTCCAGGTGGAATGCCATAAGACATTATTAATGTTTCATCTGCACTGCATGATTGGTAAACAATATGAGTGAGATGGTAAAGGTTATGTCAGTAAGACATATGAAGGATATGTAACATCAAAAGGAATTGGGATGGCAAACCGAGGGACTGTCAACTCAGAGAAGGAGCCTCCATTCCTCATTAAAGAAGAGAAATAACATCTGCAAAATGGATAAGTTTTCCATAAACCCTGAATGATATATATATATCTAATTATTAGAGTTAATATGCAGAGCATGTTTTGATTTTATTTCCATCATGAAAGACTGCTTGAAGTATGATTAGGACCTTCATAGTTCACATCAGTAAGGAGTGCACGCCTTTCTGGTGCTGAGTTATGTTAGGGATGCCAACATTGACTACGCCTTAAGGGAATGGACGCATTCCTGGTGTTTCAAGGTTGGATAGTGAATGTTATGAAATATGTTTACAATTCTAGAGCAGCGATACTAATGAGCTTGCTATCCATTTTGTGTGGACAGATTATACATATGAAATTCAGTGCCGCACATTAAAGGGAAAAGTGAAGAAAATAATACTCAAGAGGACGGTATGAGCCGTGGTAACCCTTGTATGGGGTGAGTGGGTATCATGAGGCCATGATAGCCTGCAGTTAAGAAAGTGACCTAATGAATTCCTAAATGGAACCGCCGGCTTACATAAGAGAAGAAGTGCCACCCTTGTGTGGGTGAAGAATTGTTATGCGCATTGAGGGATTGTGATACCGTGAAAGGCTGATGCAAGCCTAAGGCAGAGTAGTGGAGCCTTGACCTGTAATGGTCGGTGGCGCAGTTACCTTCCATTGGTCGATGACCCAGACGTATGTGCTGGCTCGGCAATGGAGAGGGCCAACCAGGTATGGGATTGGTTGGGCACCACCAAATGCTTGGTAAACCCAGTCGGCGTGAAGGTGTACTGGTAGGGCATTAATTATTTGATGATTTGGAACAGCCTGCGTGCTGGCCAAACATCTTAGTCCGCAGGAGGATCCCAAGGCTTATAAAGTAAAAGCAGGACCCTGTGGACCAGATAGGAAATGCACAGTACAGATAAGTATTCATTTTCATTCATTTCTTATTTGAAATAATGAAGGTTTCAAGCATAAAGCTTGTAACAGTGAGCTGATGCATTATTGTTTCTTTGTTGGAAACCCTGGTCAATACAGGAAGCAAGGACCCTGAAAGAACTAAAAGTTGCTTGGTAAATTCAGAAAGTGGCTGGTTGAGCGAGATTGTTGATGATTTGGAGCAGCCTGCGTGCTGGCCAAACATGCGAGATTGTTGATGATTTGGAACAGCCTGCGTGCTGGCCAAACATGCGAGATTGTTAATGATTTGGAGCAGCCTGCGTGCTGGCCAAACATGCGAGATTGATGATGATTTGGAGCAGCCTGCGTGCTGGCCAAACATGCGAGATTGTTAATGATTTGGAGCAGCCTGCGTGCTGGCCAAACATGCGAGATTGATGATGATTTGGAGCAGCCTGCGTGCTGGCCAAACATGCGAGATGGTTGATGATTTGGAGCAGCCTGCGTGCTGGCCAAACCTGCGAGATGGTTGATGATTTGGAGCAGCCTGCGTGCTGGCCAAACCTACAAGGTTATTTGATGTTGTGGAGCATCCTGCGTGCTGGACAAACATACAAGACTATTAGATGCTGAGGGGCAGCCTGCGCGCTGGCCAAACACCCAAATCCATAGGAGATTCCAAGGCTTGTAAAGCAAAGAAGGACCCTATGGAATAAAGTGAAGACATCTAGTGCAGATAAGTATTTGGTTATCTTGTAATTTCTTGCTTATGAATATACATGCGTATATGATTTGGTTATGATTTCCTATGAAAATAAACTAAACATGCGAATTAATTCAATGTTTGAGTGTAGGTATTGTTGGAAGCAATGACTATGGAAGCATCTTAAGGATGCCTGTGGACATGTAACCACCCTAAAGAGCTCAGCATGAGCAGTAATGAAAGATGGGGCTAGTGGAACTGTGTGAGTCCTAGCAGCTAGGAGTTTGACCAACCAAGTGGAGGAACTCCATGGTTGAAAGATCTGGAATAGACCATAGACACTACGTGTCATAGCCGAGAAGGGCAGGTCAAGCATTCACGTTGAAGTGAAAGAGGACAGGAGCATGAAAACCACAGTGGTGGTGTGGGTTCCAGAATGGAACAAGACTAAGAGGAGAAACTCTTACTGCTCCCTCTCTTTCCTTCTTATTGATGCATTTATAAAATTAGAAAATTGTTGAATGCATGCATGACTGAAATTAAAAGTGTGTTTATTTGATTAAAGTGAATTTCCTGTGAATGGATGAACATGAAGGAATTCATGTGTATGTTGGGAAAGCATGAAAAGTGTGGAAGTCTCATGAGTAAAGCATGGACTATCCATGTCAACTGGGGAAAAACCATTGACTGATTTTTAATGTTTGGGGTTATGCTTGGCCTAACGAGAATTGTAATGATGAATTTCACAGGTGGAAATTGAATCGATTGGTTGCAGCCGGTGCAGACAAGTGTTGCTAGTGAGAAAAGCGTGGTCAGTTGTTTCCATTGACCATGGCAGCAGACCAAGGGCTATTAGAATTAGCTGGAAGTCTTCTTCAAACAATTGCCAAGACCCAATAAAATCTTGGAGAGATGCTCAAGATGCAAAAGCAGCAGAACGAGATGAACCACGAGGTCTTGCAGGACACTCTTCGTCTGCAGAAAGAGGTAAAAAGCATTATGAAAGAAATCAGCAAGGGAGAGAAAAGTGGATCAATGAAGAAGCATTCATCCAATCGTCCGGCTAAGAAACGCTCCAGGTGGAAAGACTCAAAGGAAGTTGAGCATGCAAATATGAAGCAACCAGTGAAGTGTTGGAAGTGTGGAGGGGATCATTGCCTCCGTAACTGCCCAACAAGAGAACCTCAAGAAGGTAGCATCCATAAAGTTTTCAGACTTATGGATGAGCTGGAAGATCCGAATCAGCGAGAGCATCTCGTGAAGGTCAAAGGACTTGGTCCTGAAAGTTCAAAGTAAATGATAGAATGCAGAGCAGATCTGCAAAGTTTTGAAGTTTTGGACATGTGTAAATTGTATATGTATGCCTAAGTCTTGGAACACCGAGGACGGTGTTGTTCTAAGGGGGAGGGGAGTGTAATACCCCCAATTCGACCCTTAGGATATATGAGCCTTTAATGTAAATCAGTGTACATGTGATGTATGTTTTCCTAGCGTGGAGCTCAAGGCCAAGGCCCCGCTAGTGAAAGCCGAATTTTATTTAAAGGGCAAGTATTTGATATTTTGATACCATGTGCTCTTAAGCCATGGAAATTGTAATAGGATGTAAATAAACATCAAGCAATATAAAATGTCCAAAGCTGGCTACGGAGGCAACGAATGAGAAGGGGCCACGTGTATCCACTAGGGAGTGGTGAGGGGGCTATGGGAGTGACCCATAGGTTTCCATATGTCTTTATGAGAACCCATTTGACTTCCTTAGGTGACATTAATGCCAATTGTAAGGGAGTGGTTGAGATTTCATCCCATGACTTTGATGGAGTATGGGCAGCCCTGAAATTCGTATGGGAAGGTATGGGCTCTTTTGACTTGTCCCACAAGTCACTCTACACCTTGGGGGTTGCTCCATCCTTATCCCCATTCCATTGTGGAAGTATGGGACATCTTTGCCCACCCAAAAACGAGCTCCCAACAGTGAGAAAATGGAAAATCGCGACTGTGAGAGAACCCACGTTTTGGGAAGCCAAAAACGTCCCGATTTGGTATTGGACAGAGAAATCCAATGGGGGATCCATTGGTAGGAACCTTGGGGCGAATCTGGGAGCAATAGCTACCCCAAAAGCCATGGGAAAACCCAGTTTTAATGGCCCAGAAAATCAGTGACGGATTTGGGTTGTTTGTGACAGAGTTGTGAGAAATCCAGTTGTGGATGTATGAGCAGAGGATGGGATTGTTGAGTCTAGCTTGAAGAGTATGTGGCTCTGGGATTGAGCTTAGTGGACTAGCATCCTCCTCCATCTCCTATTACATGCTTGAGAAACCCAACCGTGTGTTGGCTTAGCATGGCTGTTTGAGTGAAACCCTGACTGTGAGTGAGCCATCTAGTTCCTCCTTAGTGGATACACAGCCCAGCTCGGGGGTGATCTCTCAGCTGAAAGAATACAGGCTGGACAGAGATCTATGGTTGGGTGGAACGTTGCTCTCACGTAGCCAGTCGTTGGACATCATCTTCTCAAGATAAGTGTTCTGTGGATTATAAATTATTCTTTTTTGCATTCTGCAATATGTTAAATTGCCCATGTTTAATGAAATGAATTAATATAGAATCCATGCATGGCATACGAATGAGATTGGGTCTCTGTATGTTGAATCATTCCTTGCTGTGATTGATATGATTGCAATTACTGTCTGTTTGAGTGCTTGTTAGCATGTTCATTCCGATGTGTTTATATTGAAACGAATCTGCATATAGAAGTTTTAAAATGTTAGTCATTTTTATGCAAAATCATTGGGGCTAAAGTTACAAAAGCTCGGTATGTTGTTAATGTCTCCTTCCCTGTTGTGCTATGGGAAAGGGGACATCACATTTAAAAACTCATTAGGGTGATCATTTTGATTCATAAGTCAAGAGGAAAATTTTTTGTGGAAGATAATAAAAAGATTCCAATAAAAACAAAAGTGCATGATTTCTGTGTAGAACTTGTATTATTATTATTATTTGAAATGCTTCCAATCAACAACATGAATTTTTCCATGAAATTGTTGAAACAATTCTTGGTTATTTAAACATGATTGGGGGATTATAATCCATTAAAATCATACAAGGATTACACTCGGCCCTATCCACATTATTCAAAACCTTGTAAAGGAAAATTTGTTGACAAAAAAGCAAGCATGTCACAAGCAAGAATCCAACTTAAAAGAATTTTCACTGAAGTGATTATTAAAGAAAAAATCTTTATCATTAATATTAGCATGGATGAAAGCCATTGCAATTATATTAATGTAGTTTGGAAAATAAATTGCAAATTCTTGAGCTTGATATAGTTGGGAAATAACATTTTGGTAAAAATGATAACAACTGTTAAGGGATGATTGTGTTTTCAAATCCTAGTCCAATGCACGACATATGCATACAAAAAACTTGACAACATTTTAGGGAAGAATTCGTTGAAAATAGTTAATATCTATTGACTTTTTTTTTTAAGTATTTGATATCTTGTATTAATAAAAAGAAAAAAATTGTGTATAAAATTATAATGAAATTTGTGCAAAGGTGATCTTATTAGAGGATATAGATGATGTGTTAGATGCCATCTTCGACAAAAGGTACATTTCCATGGAAACATCATTAGACTCAACTTAATGAGGTTAAGAAATTAAGGTTAAAAGAAATATCTATTTCAAAACTTCATAAAGAAATATCAACCAAACTAGTTGAATCAGTAATATTTAAAAAAATCAAAGTAAAACACTATAGAATCAATCATAATTGAAAACTCAGGAGTCACAATTATTGATGGGTGATTATTTTCAAATCCTAGTTCACTATGACATATGCAGACAAAACCTTGACATCATTTTACATTGGAATTGGTTGTAAACATTGAACACCTATGCCTTAAATATGAAAATAATATTTGATATTTTGTCACAGTAAAAACACAATAACATTGTACAAACTTATAATGATGTTTTGTTCAAAGGTGATCTTATAAGAACAGATAGATAATGTATTAGATGTCATCCTTAAAAAAAATTGTGTTTCCATGGAAACAAAATCAAATTTTATTTAATGAAATTAAAAAACACACAATATGAATAAGGAAAAATTATAAAATTAACAATATCTGAAAAATTAGTTGTTGTCATTTACAAAGCTTCATACAATAAGACATTAATAAGAGTATCTAACCATAAATGTCTTAAAACTGATATTGAACAATACAAATTTACAAAGTATCTTATCATCATTCTAATCACAAAAATTGTTATAGAAAACAATCAAGTTACAATCACCAAACTACAAAAAAACTGCTTTACAATCATGAAGGTTGAGAGTCCAATTCAACTTGGTTTTCAAGGCACAAACTTCGTACTTAAACTAGTGATTTCAAGTGATTTAATTGACATTATCCAAGAAACTTTTGAATATACACATTGACGATGAATGATTTTCCATCATTAACTTAGTGGCATTAGTTATATTAACCCTAAATATCTAGTATGGTGACCTAAACTTCTCGACAACTTTTCAAAATAAGAAGAACTGACCTTATAAACAACACTTCAAATTGAGAAGAACTTGACTTTACCTGATTAACACTTAAAAAAAAATTAATGAATGATTTGCCCTCCTTGACATAATAGTGTTGGTTTTCCTAATTCATAAATATCTATGCTCATGGCCCAATCTTTCTAAAAGTGTTTGGAAATAGGAAGAATCAACCTTGTTAATATTTACAAACCAGAAGAACAAAGAAATAAAGTAATAATAAGGAAGTAAGTATAAACAATCCAAAAATTTGGACTTTTCCGAATTGATATAATCTTAGGTTATATTGTATTTTTTTTATTCAAATTATTTTTAGTAAGTATAAACAATCCACAATTTGGACTTTTCCGAATTGATATAATATTAGGTTATATTGCATTTTGTTTTATTCAAATTATATTTCTATGGCAGAGAGACAGAGATACAGTTCTCTTGAATATTCTTATTGTATTTCAATTATGTAATCTCAATAATCTATATTTGTAATTCCAATAACTCTAATTAAATTTTGGATAAAAATAATAAAATAAAAAATAGTTAAAATGATTGATTATTTAAAATATTATAATAATATCATATTAAAAATGTTCAACTGATGCATTAGAGAAGATAATATGACGAGTACAACATCTGTGTCTTGAAATAAGGGCCACCTTTATTTGATCTAAAAGAGTATAACATGGCTTGAGTACTCAGCCACTAAAGGGCTAGATGGACATTAGCAAGCCGTCTTTATTTTGGTTATGAAGAAAGGAGTAAACTAAACATGAGATGTTTTGCATTATTTTTCCAGCGATTTTTCTAGTCGAAATGCAGTTAGAATTGTTAAAATTACAGATATACATTGTTGAAATTACATAATTGGAGTATCCAAAAATTTTGGAATGCGATGAATTCATTTTTACAATAAAAAATTACAATTTCAACAATAATTCGTCGTAGAATTCTGACAAAAATAACATAGAAATGAGTGCAAAACGTCTAATGATGAGCTTGGAGCTTACTCCATGAAAAAATGTCATTCATTGGTATGGATTGACCGTCCAAATTATGTTTCCAAGGGGCACTGTTCCCATCGTAGTAATTGGTTTATTCAAAATGCTTTATGAAAATATTTTGTTTGAATTTGGTGAAGAAGAAACCTAAAGGCTTTTTGGTTTATTCAAAGGTTTTGGAATGTTTTACATCTAATTTATGTAACATCTGACCAGATCTTTGTTAAAAAATGGACGATTTTGAATTGGTTCGATTATGACGTAGACACATACTGCCACGAAAGTTCAACATCATTTCGGATCATGGTTCTTTAACACCTTCCTCCTGCAAAATTACGATTATTTTCTCAAAGTCTTAGTCCTGCAAACTCAATTAATTCCGTAGAGAATTACCTCTTGAAATATTGTCCTCTACTGCCATTTGTAGCTGCATGAAACCGATGGGATCCTTAACGCGTTCAGAAGATTCCTTTCAGTGCCCGTGGGAGCCAAATTCAGACCGAAACACTAAGTTTTTGATTCGGTGCCATAAATTGATATAAATTAATTAAAACCGAACAAAGTAACGTTTTCATTTAATTACCTTCCCAAAGCATGGATCAAATGCTCATAACAAATTTGTTTGTTGAGTGTTATTTCCATGCACATAGTGAGTAATCACTTTATGTGCGTATAAAGTTAATGAATTAATTTAAATAATAATAATAAAAAAGTTTATAAAAAAATATAGAATAGTAAATATTGGTTGGGACAATTGTGTCATATATCTTGTACTTTTATAACACAATATATAATCAATGCTTAGAATTGGAAAAACTAAAATTGTTAATGGGTAAATCCATGAAGATGAGTAACAATTTTTAGCAAGGCTCACGAAGGGGGTGGCATTTACAATGTTCAATCAAACTATTTTAATTTTTTGGTGAAGCTATCGAAATCTCAATCAAGAGTTTGAATAAGCCTTTGATCGATCTATTTTGACAGCAAAGTCAAACCCTCAATCAACGGTTTTCAAGCTCTTGATGAAGCTATTGAAATCTCAACCAAGAGCTTAAATAAGCCCTTAATCAGTGTATTTTGAAGGAAAATCCTAACCCTCAATCAACGGTTTGGTCGGGTTAAGAATTCAAGAGCTTGATCTAGTTGGAGCATTACAAAACTCTCAACCAAACTCTTTTGGACCAACCAACCACCACCCGACCTAGTGGCATCCAATCCCAAAGGTTGGTTAATTTTATGTCATGTCCCCATCCATCATTTTTACTAAAGGTAGGGCTAATTATGAATTGTAGGTTTCTAAATTTCACCCCATGGGCCATAATATAAATTCAAAATTAAGAAATTCATGTCTAAATTCTTGAATATAAAATACTTGCGGAATTTAAAACTCTATCCACACATACAAGATACATAAACAAGCATATTCATTATAGGAAGAAAATAAAATCATTTCACATTCATATACAAAGATAATACTTATCTTTTCAACCAGAATACCTAAACAATTGGTTGTGTAAGAGCGATTTTCCACCCAACTATAGGTATCAACTACAAATACCACCCCCAAGTTGGCTATGAGGCCACTAGAGCAGAGGCATCTACAGGCTTATCTCTCTCATCCCACAACCCATTTGCTCTCATGTTTAATCAAAATGCCCACCTATGAAAAATTATAGGGATCTCACTTAATCAACCCAACCATGGGACTCTTCTCTACTTCCCCACACAACACAAGGAAGGCATTTCCCTTCACTTCTCTATAGTTCCCTCGAGAAATCCAACCCTTATAGTGCTTACTAGTGTGTGTAGAAAGAGTCTAATATGTTGTATGCTATTGGATAACCTTCCATAGCATTAATTCATGGCTTCTCAAGCATTTAGGAGCAACAAAAATCAATGGATAAAGGTTCCTATCTTTCCCAACCTCTATGCTCACCTACAACCATCTCTTTTCTCTCGAATATGCAATTTTCCTTCATAATTTGAACTTTTGGTTATTGCACAGTTTGGTAATGATACTGGCAATTGAGAGAATAACATGAGAAAACTCTACATAGTTTCAAATATGCATGAGAATGAGTGGTATACTCCAAAGGAGATGAGAGGATGATAGAAAAACAACTGACGTAACTTTTGACCATAGAAAAGAGGACTCTTACAGTTGTCATAGAAGTATGTTCATCCCATGCTTCTATAACTACATGATATGACTTTCCCTGCCACCTTCACACATGCATTCAATGATATGATTTATCAATCAAAAGGGAGTAATTGGCTCATTTAAGGCACATGGTAGCAATTGGATGAGTTCTAAGGTTGACACTTGGCAATATAAGATTAATCTCTCATAGGATCCCTTTCCTCTTCCCCACTAGTGGAATCATAGCCCCTCTAGTGCAGGGAAATTTTTAGGGGCGAAATTTCGCCAATTGGCTATTTTTCAGGTCCTTTTTCAAAAAATAAATTCGCTATTTGGTCATTTTTAAGCTCTAATATTGCCTATATTTACATAAAATATGTTTTTTTACTATAATATTCGCCAAAATTTACATATTTTGGTAGTAAATTGTATGTTTGATATTTAATATTCGCCTTCCTATCTATATATATGATTTTTTCGATAAAAAATAATCGCCTAGAATACTATACTAAGGTATAGTATTACAATCCTTAAAAAATACCCTACTCTAGTGCTCTTTACACAACCATCTTGGACCTTTTTATTATTTTTTGAACATAATATTTACATAGATTTCAAGTTAGCATGACAAGCCAACCACATGGTCTATATAGAAATATTCACATTATACATGCCTAACCATTCACTAGTTGAGCCTTGGCCTTGAGTTCCGCATTAGAAATCCACACTGGCATATTTACATCATTTACAAGGTTTTGTTTTAATACATACCATGTCAAAACTCGGGGTATTACAATCCACTCCCCATTGGAATAACACCGTTCTCTATGCTTGTTCAAAATCAGAACAAAAATGGATATGTCTTTCTCATGGCATCCTCCATCTCCCATGTAGCCTCATTGGGACCAAATTTCTTCCATTGCACCTCTACCTATCCAATGGATCAATTCTGGAGCAATGTTACATTTTTGTTGAGGATGCATAGTGGCTCTATTTGGAACTCACCCAAATCACATCACAATCAATCACATGGTTAAGATCATGTACATATTTCTTAAGAAAAAACATTATGAGCTCTAGTGTTAGGAGGTAATGCAATTCTATATGCAAATTGACTCTATCCTCTCAAGAACTTCAAATGGCCCACAATATCTCAATCATAGCTTGGAACAACTCACAAACTTTAAGGAACTCTTCCTTGGCCTCACTCGAAGGTAAACATGATCCCCAACATTGAATTCCCTATGCACTCAATTCTAATCTGCATAGCTTTCCTGTCTATCTTGGGATGCCTTTAAATTATACCTATTCTTT
The DNA here is from genome assembly GCA_027924585.1 of Larix kaempferi. NCBI lineage: Eukaryota > Viridiplantae > Streptophyta > Pinopsida > Pinales > Pinaceae > Larix > Larix kaempferi. The sequence continues at coordinate 8,107,372 of BSBM01000476.1, forward strand.
GCAACCTCTCATGTCATGCACCTTCTTCCATACTCACTGGTGTCCTACACCTTCTTCCATACAAAGCTTCAAATGGACTCATTACTAGTGATTCTTGTTGCGCATTGTTATATGCAAACTCTATCAAGTGTATATATCTTCCCACTTGGATGGTTTGTCCATCACATGCATGCAAAGCATGTCTTCAAGAACCTGATTTAATATTTTTGTTTGTCCATCTATTTTTGGATGGTGGGCAGTACTAAAGTTTAGCTATGTACCCAAATCTACAAAAGTATTTTTCCAAAAGTTAGAGGTAAATTATGTATCACGGTCAGATACAATTGCTTTGGGTAATCCATGTAATTTGAATATTTCAAGTTCATGAATATTCTTGTTTGTCTCATTAGCATTGTAAGTATATTTAACTGGAATAAAATGTGTTTCCTTAGACAATGTATCCACCACAACCATTTCTTGAAGTAGTTGGCAATCCAGTAATAAAATCCATAGTTACCACTTCTCATTTACATTTCGGAATTGGAAAAGGCTACAATAAACTTGATGTGTGTTGATGCTCAACCTTCACTTCATAACATTTTATACAATTAGAAATATAATCAATGATGTATTTATTCAATCATGACCACAAATATTGCTTCCTTTATGTAGCAATTGTTTTCTGGTATCTCAAGTGACCGAAATATGACATTTCATAGATTTCATCCATAAGAATTCTCCTCAAAATTTCCACATTTGTATAAATAAGAAGTCCACTATCCTCCAAATGATAACCTTCATACTTATTTTACAAATTCCATTGCTATAATTTATCTTTTATTTGTACATATTGCTCATCTTCAACAAGATAGTCAACAATATTTTTCCTCAAATCTGATTGGAAAATGTTGATGAATGCCACATTCATTTCATGCATTTTTTTGTTGAGTGCATCAACCACTTTATTTTCTTTCTCCTTAATGTGTTTGATCTCAAAATCAAATTCACATAAAAATTCCAGCCATCTAGCTTGCCTTGCATTTAGTGTTGGTTGCTTAAAATATTTTAGACCATAGTGGTCTATGCTAAGCTCAAATTTTCTCCCCGTCAAATAGTGCCTCCACATTTTCAAAGCATGAACTATGGCAGAAAACTCTAATCATGGGTGGAATAATTCTTCTCATATTCTTTTAGCTTTGTTGACTCATAACATACCGCATGACTATCTTGCATAAGAACTCGTCCAATTCCTTGTTTACATGCATCAATACACACCACAAAATCATTTTCAGAGTTTGTAATATTTAAAATTGGAGAACTTGTAAAAGCTTCTTCTACAACTAGAAGCTTTCTTCATATTTTTGTGTACATTCAAATTGTATTCCCTTATTTTTCAAATAAGTGATGGGGTGTGCAACCTTGGAGATTCCTTCAATAAAACTTATGTAATAACTAGCAAGACCAATAAACGATCTCACATTTGTCACATTCTTTGGTGTTGGTTAATTCATAATGACATCAATCTTTTTTGAATCCATTAATATTCCTTCCTATGAAATAATGTGACCCAAATAATGAATTTGATTTTGATGAAAGTCACATTTTCTTATCTTTGCATACAACTTATGCTCTCATAGCACTTGCAAATCCATTCCCAAATGTTTCTCATGCTCATATTCATTTTTGGAATAAATAAGAATGTCATCTAGGAAAACAATAACAAGTGTGTTCAAATAATTACTGAAAACACTACTCATGAGACACACGAATGTAGCTAGTGCACTAGTGGGACCAAATGGCACCACCACGAAATCATAATGCCCATACCTTGTTCTAAAGGATATATTTTGGATGTCTTGTTTCTTTATTCAAACAGATTGATGGTAACAAGACCTCGAATCAATATTTGAAAATACCTTTGCCCCTCTCATTTGATCAAAGAGATCATAAATTCAAGGTAAAGGGTACTTATTACTTACTGTAACTTTATTCAGCTTCATGTAATAAACGCATAAACTCAATGTTCCATCTTTATTTTTCACAAATAGCATGGGTTCTCCCCATGGAGACACACTTGGAAGAATGTACTTCATTTCCAACAACTCTTGCAATTGCATTTTCACCTCTAGAAATTCTAATTTACTCATTTTGTAAAATGTTGTAGGCACTAGTGCAGCTTCTAGCACAAGATCAATTGTGAAATCAATATCCCTCTTTGGAAGAAGTCCCAACACTTCATAGGGAAACACATTCTTGAATTCTTGCAAGACTCGGTATCCCTCCAACTTGGGAACTTCATTTTCTATTTTATCCAATACATGGGATTCATACAATTGACAACCCTTTATAAAGAACTTATTTTTCTTCAAGGCTTAATTCTGTTTGATAGAAACCACCTTTGGAATTCCCTTTACTATTCTCAGGTTTACTTCTTCATCAATGCATTCAAAGGCCTTGTTGTAGCAATCAATTTTAATTTCATGTGCTTCCAACCAATCCATTCCAATGAGGACATCATAGGAACGAAGTGGAAAAATATTCATATTTTCCCATGTGATGATTCCATCCATTTATAATGGACATTTCTCCACCACTTCACTAAATTCCTTCTTGGCTCCAGTGGCTAATTAGACCAACCATGATTTACTATGCTTTGTTTTCTTAACTTGCACAAATCTAAACAATTTTAGGAGCGATATAACTATGAGTAGATCCATGTCCAATCAAAATAGAAATAGATTGCTTAGCAATATTAATTTAACCTCAACGATGGTTCATTGATGGTCCTCTAGTGAAGCATCAATTATAGGGATGATACTTGCTACATCACCTACAATTTCAACCTCTCGGATGTTGTGAATATGCTTGACACTTCCATTTCGATAGGGTTAGTTTCTAAGAAATGGTCCTCTCCACATCTCCAACATTGGAGTGGCTCTCTTGGCTTGTCTCCCATCATCCTAGTTGGATTAGTCACACCTTGTGCTAGTTTTTTTGGCTCATTTTTTAAATGAGAAGGATTGAATCACCTCTTTATGTGCTCTTTGTTTGGTCAAACTTCTTCTTTTTCTTGTCTTTCAATGTCTTATGGAATTACGTTCCGCATTTGTTTTGATCATACAAATACTTGGCCTTCCTTATAGTTTCATCTAGAGTTTGGGGTTCATCAAACCCAAATTTTTCCTTATAAGGCTGAGGTAATCCACTTAGAAAATGTTGAATTTTAACCTTATCATCTCTGATATACTTGACAAACCTCAACAAATCCATGAATTTATTGGCATGCTCATCTATTGTCATTTTTCCCAAATTCAAATCATGGAACTCTTTAATTTTTTCATCATAGTAATTAACAGAGAGGTACTTTTGATTGAAGTACTTCTTGAATTGCTTCCACACAATATTCCTTTTATTGATCTCCTTGACTTGTTTAAGGTGATTCCACCATATAGATTTTTTTTCATTAAAAAATTATAGACACCTTCTCTGTCATGTCCCAAATTTGGCATTGGGTCACAATGGCCTAATCACATTGGCCATATTCATTAGAGTTTGTCAAATTGATGTTAAGGGTCAAATAATTGCCAAGGAGGAAAATTACTAGTTTCCTAGGTTTGGGGTGGAAGCTTTGGGATTTGGAATAAGGGGGATAATAAATGATGTTTGAACATGAGAATGACATTAAAATTTAATAAAGGAGACAAATAAATATATACAAGTGAAAATCAAAGTGGCATTTGATAATGAAGACACATGGAGGAAGTGGGACCCACATATGGCTAGATTTTCCCACTACACTTGGCATCATTCTCTCACAAATTCGAATTCAAGGTGAATGGTAACATACTTGGGGGAGTCCAAAAGGTATTATTCATGGCATGACTCATCCAAGGTCAAAATATAGAGGAAGAGCAACTCCCACGGAAGAGGAAGAGGCAATTTGGAGCTAGTGGGACACTTGGGCTAGATTCCCTAGCTCTATGACAACAATGATGAAGATGCTATGACACCTATGACACAAATCAGACCTGAAGGATGAAATATGACATGTCAGGGATAAAAATAGCCTCCAAGAGGGCGCTCAAGGGAGTTAGGGCAGCTAAGATGCTTCTACATGTGATTTGGTGGCAGTGGGAAACTAGGAATTGTTGTACAAGTGGCATTCTTTGGAATCTCTTCCCAACTTGAGTTGGCATGAGTCTCTTGGAAGGAATTAGACCCATGTAGGAAATTAGAAGTTTATAAAATTCATGAACAAAGAATAATGGAATATTTTGATCATTTGTAGAATTTGCAATTGCATTTGTGAAGAGGGAGAGCTAGTGGATGACTAGTTTCATGCCTTAGCCAATTTCGAGGGTGAAAGATTCCCGTCCAAGTTGGTAATTGGAAAGGCCATTCAGACCTTTCATTTGGAGATTTAATGGATTCTTTATTTGAAGGTGTAAGATACAGGGAATATCATGGTTTCTTCTATTGCAGCTCACTCCTTCAACCATTTCTAGTTTTGATGGCATATTCTTGATCCTTGAGGGAGGGCGTTTTTGGTGAGATATTGTACTCTTTGGGGGAGATTCTAATGCCCCATTTATTTTTTAATATGAACTAAACACTCTGTTCTTAATTTCCAAAAACTTTCAGGTCGAAATTCCAAGTAGAAATGTATAAATCTCATTTTTAATGAAATAACTATGCCATTTCCCCACTACCTTGTTGTGAACCAATGTAATGTTGATGGATTCGAATGGATAAGTAAAATACTAATGGTTTATTGATGAATGGAATTTTATTGATGTATTATGCAAGTTTCATGTTCAGTGCTCAAGCATTTGAAGTCATTTTACTCAGTTTATTTACATTTGGAGAAGATTTGGTGCCATTTCCCCAAGGGTCGAACTAGTGATTTTTGCTGTTGTTTGGGAGAGGTTTGGAACAGACTTAATAACTAATGAATGGTGCATTTGGGACCTTAATAACATATTTGAGACATACCCTACCTCTGTTCATAAATTTGAGTGGGTTTGGAGGCATTTGGGAAGCCATTTTTCAGTACTTACCCCAGGGGGATTTGAACCCCAAAGTACTAGTAAAATTGCATACTTGGTCCAGAATCTTAAGAGAGTTTTCAGAGGTATTTTGGTGGACATATCTCATCCTTGAACATAATATTCATGTCTTAATATCATTCATACACCTTCCTTGAATATTTGAAGGTATTTGGAGTCAATTTGAGACCTAGAGACCAATACTAATCAAAGGGAAATTACTAGTAAAGTTCCCTACATTGGAAAGAATTGAACGAGTATTTGCAGAAGTATTTTAAATGTCCAAAAACATCCCTGAAACACATATTTATGTTCTAACATCATCCATATACCTTCTCAGAATATTTGGGAGCAATTTGGGGACCTAGAGCTCAAAACTAGTCAAAGGTCGAATTAGGGAAAAAAGTGAAAAATTGCCATTTTAATAAAATTCCTAACAAGGGACATTACAGTGATATCAAAGCATGGTCTTGGCACCTGATGTGGTAGAACATTAATGAAGACCAGGAGTCAAAGAAATAAGCCACCACCCTTAGAAATTGAAACTGGATGTACTTTGGTGAAAGGGAAGAAGTAGGAGAAGAAGTGCATTCCTTGGTCACCATGAGTAAGGATGAAAAAGGAACCTTAGAGGAGAATTAGGAGTTTAGAAAATTACTGAAACCATCCTCTGAAGACAAGTGGAGGCAATTCATGCAAGAGTTCAAATTGCTGGTTAGTGGATTTGGAAGCAACTTGGAAAAAAGAATGAGCAATGGTTCTCTTTTCAAGGAAAAGAAGGAAATGAATGAAATAATTTATGCCACAAAGGAGGAACCTCATGTAATGGTGGAACATGAGGTACATGATGATATGCAGGTGTTTGAATATGCTACACTCAAACAAGAAGAATGACAAGCACTTGTCTTTGTTCAGAGGGATTATGAGTTGCCTCATGGAGAGAGTTGCAAAGTCTTGAAGGAGGCACATGATCTCACAACAGTTGGACCAGCCAATTATGGAGAAGATGAATTAAATATTTCGATGGGTAAGAGTTGTAAATATTTAAGGTTGGTTCATAATTCCTCACCCCCTACTTCTTTTTCAGCCACATCAGTTGGGGATAAAAATTGGGTGAAAGGTGTTTTTCTAGTGGTGCCACATGAGGGGTATGAAACTCCTACCTCTCGTTTTGATGATGACATGAATAGAGCGCCTCATTATTTACATTTGCAGCAGAATATTTTCTTTTCTTATGATGATAAATATCTTCATGGATACACTTATGATGTTCACTTGAGTCACTTGAAGACTCATGATCTTCCTTGCTCCTTGCTTAGTTCAATTGATGTTTTAGGAACTTCATTAACTACTTGGATGAAAGAATACAGGGCTGACTATTTTGATGCATCTTACATATTTTTGGAGCAGCATTATAAGACATGGGATACTCACCCATGTCATTGGATCAGATTTGATTGTTCACTCGATGCTTGTATGCACCTGGAAAATGGTGGTCTACTTACTTGGGGTATAAGCACTTTCAGGATTCTTTGATGAAGCACCTCCTTGATGTACATTTTCATTATGTTGTTATGTACTTTGATGATATATATTTTGTACTCATGATGTTTGGAAGAATGCATACAAGAAAATGGGATCTAGGAATCCTCTTATCTAGTGGTGTGGGTTGTAGAACACTCTTAATTGTTGGGGTGCAATACAAGCAACGGGACCTTGGAATAATTTTTTTCTCATTGGTTTCAATTTTTTTGGGGAAAAAAGAAGTATGGGAGATGGATTTCCCACTTAATAAAGTTATTTTTATAAAAGTAGTGCAATAGCAAGCATGGTGGTTCCTCTCTAAAATATTCATGGAAACTCAAAGACTCAAGGTTGGGAAATTCAATGGCAACTTCAAAGAATTATACAGAAAGCAGGTTCTTCAACACCCATGTTTGAAATTGCTTGAGGACAAGAAATATTGGGAAGGGAGGATTTGTCATGTCTCAAATTTGGCATTGGGTCACAATGGCCTAATCACATTGGCCATATCCATTAGAGTTTGTCAAATTGATGTTAAGGGTCAAATAATTGCCAAGGAGGAAAATTACTAGTTTCCTAGGTTTGGGGTGGAAGCTTTGGGATTTGGAATAAGGGGGATAATAAATGATGTTTGAACATTAGAATGGCATAAATATTTAATAAAAGATATAAATAAATATATACAAGTGAAAATCAAAGTGGCATTTGATCATGAAGACACATGGATGAAGTGGGACCCACATATGGCTAGATTTCCCCACTACACTTGGCATCATTCTCTCACCAATTGGAATTCAAGGTGAATGGTAACATACATCGGGGAGTCCAGAAGGTATTATTCATGGCATGACTCATCCAAGGTCGAAATATAGAGGAAGAGAAACTCCCATGGAAGAGGAAGAGGCAATTTGGAGCTAGTGGGACACTTGGGCTAGATTCCCTAGCTCTATGACAACAATGATGAAGATGCTATGACACCTATGACACAAATCAGACCTGAAGGCTGACATATGACATATATGACATTTGGGGGCTAAAACTAGCCTCCAAGAGGGCACTTAAGGGAGTTAGGGCAGCTAAGATGCTTCCACATGTGATTTGGTGGAAGTGGGAAACTAGGAATTGTTGTACAAGTGGCATTCTTTGGAATCTCTTCCCAACTTGAGTTGGAATGACTCTCTTGGAAGGAATTCGAACCATGGAGGAAATTATAATTTTATAAAATTCATGAAAAAAGAAGAATGGGAGATTTTGATCATTTATAGAATTTGCAATTGCATTTGTGAAGAGGGAGAGCTAGTGGATGACTAGTTTCTTGCCTTATCCAATTTCGAGGGTGAAAGATTCCCATCCAAGTTGGTAATTGGAAAGGCCATTTAGACCTTTCATTTGGAGCTTTAATGGAGTATTTATTTGCAGGTGTAATCTACAGGGCAGCTCATGGTTTCTTCTATTGCAACTCACTCCTTCAACCATTTCTAGTTTTGATGGCATATTCTTGATCCTTGAGGGAGGGGGTTTTTGGTGAGATATTGTACTATTTGGGGGATATTATAATGTCAAATTTATTTTGTAATATGAATTAAATACTCTGTTATTCATCTCCAGAATGTTTCAGGTCGAAATTCCAAGTAGAAATGTATAAATCTCATTTCTAATGAAAGAACAGTGCCATTTCCCCACTACCTTGTTGTGAACCAATGTAGTGTTAATGGATTCAAATGGATAAGTAAAATACTTATGGTTTATTGATGAATGTAATTTTATTGATGTATTATACAATTTTCATGTTCATTTCTCAAGCATTTGAAGTCATTTTACTAATTTTATTTACATTTGGAGAAGATTTGGTTCCATTTCTCCAAGGGTCGAACTAGTGATTTTTGCTGTTGTTTGGGAGAGGTTTGGAACAGACTTAATAAATAATGAATGGTGAATTTTGGACCTTAATAACATCCTTGATACATTCCCTACCTCTGTTCATAAATTTGAGTGGGTTTGGAGGCATTTGGGAAGCCATTTGTTAGTACTTACCTTAGGGGGATTTGAACCCCAAATTACTAGTAAAAATTGCATACTTGGTCCAGAATCTTAAGAGAGTTTGAAGAGGTATTTTGGTGGCCATATATCATCCCTGAAAATCATATTCAAGTCCTAATATCATTGATACACCTTACTTGAATATTTGAAGGCATTTGGAGTCAATTTGAGACCTAGAGATCAATACTAGTCAAAGGGAAATTACTAGTAAAATTCCCTACATTGGCTAGAATTGAAAGAGGATTTGAAGAAGTATTTTAAAGGTACAAAAGAATCCCTGAAAAAAATATTTATTTTCTAACATCATCCATATACCTTCTCACAATATTTGGGAGCAATTGGAGCAATTTGGGGACCTAGAGCTTAAAACTAGTCAAAGATCGAATTAGGGAAAAAAGTGAAAAATTGCAATTTTAATAAAATTCCTAACAAGGGACATTACATTCTATCTCATACTCCCATAGTAGTAATGGACTTGGAAATACTTCCCCATCCCAAGCATCCAATCCTTAACTTCTTGACCAAATTTTGTTAATATTTGGTTGAGATCTGATCTTTAAATGTTTTAGATGCTGAAACTTGAAACAATGAGACAATTCAATCACATGATGAATACAACCATAACACAAGATATACCCTGGGGAAAATACTCAAAACAATGAGAACAAAAACCCCAACAACTCTTCTCAGTATAATATAATGGATAGCAGAGAATGTATTTCTTTTACAACATAGCATATTTATTTCAGAAGATAAGAGATCACCAAACACTCTTGGTGAAGATATGAAAGCAATAGAGAAGAGAGATCAATCATATGTGTTTTCCAATGTTCCCAACACAAAAATATATAGCAAAAATCACTACCATGCAAGGAATAACAAATCAATGGATGAAGTATAAGCCTCCCATGCAAACTATAGCAAGTTATCTTCTTGGATAGTTGCAGTACACTTCTAGTTTCTTCAAGCATGCACCCTAAATGCGCCATGTCTTTATTCCTTATCTTGAAATCATGCTTAACTGACTTTGGGGTGAACTCGCCTCATAACTGATGTAGGAGTACTTAGTTAACAAGCTAACATAAGTGTCATCATGCAATAGGAGCAACTTTAGTGTTGTCGCTTAAGTGTCATCTTTTAAATTTTAGTTTAACTAAAGTGTCATCATACAAAACACTTTAGTTAACTAATTCATTTTTAACACTTTACTTAATTTTTCTTAACTCAAAATCATGCCGATTGATTTTACTGAAGTGATCACTAAGTTCTCCTTTAGTTAATGGATTGCATATCTTTGGTTGATGCATTAACTGAAGCATTGATTGAGGCATACATTGTTACTTAACTGAAGCTTTAACAATTCGATTTTTCTTTAATTAGTTGAAGTGGCTGCATGGGCAATTTCGAATTCTTTTGATTTCTATGCTTTATCTTTTACTACATGGTCAATATGTGCTAACGTTAATGATCTATCACATTAAATTATACTAAGAATAATTATCGGATGTTGTGATCATATTATATTATTCCAGACCAAATGATCATATGCTAAAGTAATTCAGTTTAGAGGTAGTCAATCTATGAAGGAGACTTATTATCAACTAGTGATCATGGTTAATAATACATCAAACAACATTAAATTCTTTAAACAAGTAAAACATGAACTTTATGTGAAAGGTCCACCTCTATACGGGTGGTCCATCCCATGGATACCTTTATATGGAAGGTTCACATGAGAATCATGACTTGACACACAAGTCTAAAGCCTTTTCCAACAAGACTTTACAACATCAATGATTTGATCAATTACCTCTATATGGGAGGAATGATATTTACATGGAAGGAAATCAAAGTGCTCACCTCTATACAGGAGGATCAATATTGGTTTCACAATATTGGTTTGGAGAATGTCTCCTTATGCTCTACATTTAACACTCGGTCTCAGCGAGGGAGGCATTCTCTTGCATACCTATCTTGTCTCAGAAGTACCTGAACTTTGTCACTGACAAATGATTTGTTAATTAATAGGAGAATCCACCTACAAGCTTGATTTAGGAACCCTGATGAAGATGAAGGATGTATTATATGTACTAGGCCTAAAGAAGAACCTACTTTCTATCTCAGCTTTAGATAAGAAAGGGTTTAGTGTTGCCTTTATAGATGGATAATTTCTCATGTGGACCAAAGGAAAAACTATAGAAGATGCAGTGATTATTGGAATAGAAGAAGGAGGTCTATACAAACTAAAAGGACATTCAAAAGTAGCCTTGATTCATGATACTACAAGTCCATGTGAACTATGGCATAGAAGGCTTTCTCACATAAGCTACAAAGCCTTACCACATGTAAGCAAGGTAGTAACAAGATTACCCGATCTAAATATTTATCATGAAGGAATATGCAAAGGATGTGCAAAGGTAAAGAACATAAAGAATCCATTTCCGAAGAGCGACACCAAGACGAAAGGAATATTGAAACTTATTCATTCAGATGTATGTGGACCAATTCCGTCAACATAGTTAAGTGGGTATGTATATTATGTCACATTCAATGATGATTATTCTAGGAAGACTTGGGTTTACCTATTGAAGACAAAAGATGAAGTATTCAGAAAGTTCAAGGAATTCAAAGCCTTGATAGAGAATATTTCATAAAGAAATATTAAGACAATCAGGTCAGATAATGGAGGAGAATATACCTCTAAATATTTGAATCCTTTTGAAAGGATGATGGGATTAAGAGGGATCTTACCAGTCCCTACAATCCTCAACAAAATGGTGTTGCTGAAAGAAAGAATCGAACCATTATGGAAGCAGTGAAGACGATGATCCATGATCAATATCTTCTTATGAATCTATGGGATGAAGCAACAAGGATAGCAATATATGTCCATAATAGAATATCCCATAGTGCACTTGGTTTCAAAATCCCTGAAGAGATGTTCACAGGAAATAAACCAGAGGTAAGTCATCTCAAAATATTTGGCTGTCCAGTTTTTATTCATGTTCCAAAATAGAAAAGAACCAAGCTGGATCCTTCCAGAAAGAAAGAAATATTTGTTGGATATTGTGAGGTATCCAAGGCCTTCAGGATCTATATACCAGGATACCATCACATGGAGATTAGTAGGGATGTTTGATGAATATGCAGCTCTTAAGAAATCCAGAAAGTGTCAGCATGAAGAAGTATATGAATAAGATGAATCTCCTAGAGTTGCAGAGGTTTCATCCTCTCCTAATGGTGAGACTCCAGAAGATCATGATATGTTGGAACCCTAAGAACCTCCACCCATGACTATTTCTCGAAAGAAAAAGCCAACTTGAGCTCATGAAATTATTGAAGATGCAGAAAAATATGGATCTCCAGAAGGCTCCTCAAGAGAAAGCAAGAAGCCAAATCCATTTTCCAGTTATGTGGCTTTGATGTGTGATCTTGTAGACAAAGAACCTACTTGTTTTGAAGAAGACATTCAAAAGAAAGAATGGGTGGAAGCTATGACGGAATAATACCAATCTATAATGAAGAATGAGGTATGGGACACAGCTCCCAAACCAGAAGGTAAAAGTGTGGTATCTTCCAAATGGATATACAAGATAAAACATGCAGCAAATGGAAGTATTGAAAAGTACAAAACTAGATTTGTGGCTCATGGATTCTCTCAAAAGGAAGGAATCAACTATGAAGAAACATTTGCACCAGTATCAAGTTACACTTCAATTAGAACCATCATGGCACTTGCATCCACGATGAGTGGAAGTTACACCAGATGGATGTGAAAACAACTTTCCTGAATGGTGTCATTGAAGAGGAAGTGTACATAGAACAACCACAAGGATTTGAGGTTGAAAACAAAGAGACAGATGTTTTCAAACTAAAGAAGGCTATGTATGGGTTGAAGCAAGCTCCATGATCTTGGTATGGAAGAATTAATAGTTTTATGATGAACCTTTACTTCAACGTTATGGATGATGAACCTGTCATAATTTCTATATGTGGATGACTTATTCCTGATAGGAAATGAGAAGCAAATTTTTGAGTGCAAGAAGAATCTCATTGCAAAATTCAAGATGAAAGACCTTGGATGGATGCATTATTTTCTAGGTCTCAAAGTATGGTAGAGCCTAGAGGGAATATTCCTTAACCAAGGGAAGTATGTAGTAGAAATCTTGAGAAAATTTGATATGTTGGAGTGTAAATCCATGGCCACACCCATGGATACAAATTTGAAGTTACTATTTGATGCTTTGTCGGAATTGGTGGATATGACTCTATACAAGAAAATTATTGTGTCATTGATGTATCTGACGAATACCAGGATAGATATATGCCTTGTTGTGAACACCTTGAGTCAGTATCTGGTTAAGACCAGATGTGTTCAACTTGTAGCTGCAAATCATGTTATAAGGTACCTAAAAGGTACAATATACTATGGTCTCAGTTATACTAGAGCTCATGAATTCAGACTGTTTGGTTACACAAATTCAGATTGGGTAGGAAGTGTCTTAGACAGAAAAACCACTTCAGATAGATGTTATAGTCTGGGGTCATCTATGATCTCATGGCTAAGCAGTAAGTAGTCCAGTGTTTTTCTCAGCACTGCAGAAGCAAAATATATTGCATCATGTTCTTCCAGTTTTGAATCCATATGGCTTCAGAATTTGTTATCAGGTCTATTTGATCTGGAGTTGGATACCTGTTAACACCTAAAAAGTGCTCACTAGCTCATTTCCTTATTCACATGACCCATTTGTCCACTTTTTCACCATTCGAGCCTCTAAAACCACCAAAAGGTCACCAAAAGACCTTAATACACCCCCTTTTCCACTCAAAATGAGTATTTTTCCTAAAAAAGCATAAAAAACCCTCAAAAAGAGTCCAAAATTCCCAAAAATATTAAAAAGGGAATAAAAATAATAAAAATATTCAAAAAAGAAAAAAGGAGGGAAAAGGTACCTAAACCATGTTGGTCAATACCATTGGTTTCCTCAAAACCATAATGGTATTCCCCTCCACCAAAAACTATAAAAAGGTGGTAGGGGCTCCTCACTTTACATCCATCCATCATCCTCTCCTCATGCTGCCAAAATCTCCCATGAGCTTTTGGCCATTGTAGCTACCTTGGAGAAGGGACCCTTTGAGTTTGGAGTTGCTCACCCTTGGAGCTACTCAACAATCTTCACCATTTGGAGGTATCACCATTGCAAGCACTTGCTTGCCCCTCTTTTCAATACAAAGTTATTTTTTCTATTTCTTGTTCTTGTTTTCAATTCAAAAGTTTATTATGATATGCACATGCTAGGTTAGTTTTAGTTTTAGATTTACATTTGTTTTTGCTTTAATATTTGAGACTGCTGCTACTAGTTAGCAGGTGCCCATAGCACTAAGCTTGGTTGCAAAACCAAGTCAACAGTTTTTGGCAACAGGTTTTCCTTCAAACTTCGGGATGTCCGAGGGAAGCTTTGTGGGAATGGGGGGCCAAGTGGTACATCGAACAACCACATGGGACCCACCATACTTTTACGTCTCTCGCCTCCACTTTCCTTCAGTTTTTTCAGCTACCTGTACGTTACGATGCAGGAGTTGAAATACTGTTGTCTTGCAGAAAAAACACAGCTACCCACATCACGGACCACATCCATGAGTGGCGCAAGCATCATAGCCTCTGTAAGATTAAATTGGATGACCGTATATTTTTGGACTGGTTTCTTAAATCACTCCTACCCCTCATAGCAAAAGATGTAGCTTCCGAATGACCCCAGTCAAAGGAAGAAGCTATCCTAAAAGCTCAAGAATTCAACCTAATTTATGCCCAATCAGGCTATCTCTACACCATCATACCAGACGCCCCACGAGGTGATTCTTCACGCAGTGACACTCTGGGGGCATCACATGCCGCTGATGGTATTATCGGCCAAGTCACACCGCAAATTAAACTTTTTAGCATGGTGAGCACCATAAATGCCCCAGACCTCTCTAGGGCTACATCTAATTCTGGAGCGACAACTTCATACGCTACAACGAATCAGACTCATCACACTCCTGGACTCTCTTGTCCACAATATTGCTATGGGAAAGCGCCATCGGCATATGTACCACCCACATACTATAACCAACCTGCCACCCAGAACCCGATTCAGTTCCTGCCACAACCAATGTATTACCCACAGCAAGATGCAACAACTAAGCCAACACCTCCAATAGCTCAGGGTTACCAACAACCCCAGCAGGTAACTAGACCACCTCCAGCCCCACCAGCTTATTATCCACCGCAACCTGCTCCCGCACCTGCGGCAAACCAAAATCCTCCCGCTGCTCACAGGAAAGTGTACACACAACACAATCAGCCCCAACATCAAAACAACAACAACAATACCCCCACCAACCAAAACCCTGATCGACCACCGAAACAGGTTAAGAACCCCAATCTACGAACAAACCACCAATGTTCCATATGCGGGGTATACGGCCATTATACACACACTTGCCCCCATTTGGGGGGAGCACGCCAACTGTGGTCTGATGACGCCCAACGCCAAGGGCACGCGGCACAACCAGCGCCACCTCCTCAACCACAACCCATGGTGCTACAGAATCCTTTGCCCACACAAGGAGTGGTGAACACTCGTCTGTTGGATCCTCCTCAAGGAACCACAGCACCACAACAGCAAATCACATATGCTGCACACACAAACCAACCAATGGATTCAAATACTCATCATCTCCTTATGATGTCATCATCCGACATGCATCTCCAAATGCGTTGAAACCCATACGCTCCCATTGCACCTACAAATTTTCTCCCTATGATTGAACAACCAGTTCAGAATGCACCTAGATCGTTCGTCTCCACAGTCAGACCCGGATTATACTCCGACACGCCGATGACTTCTACATTCCAATCCATTCCACCCCCGTCACCCGCGACCCACGTCTCTGACCTCTGTACTCTTTCCCACAATACACAACCACCCTTGTTACCCAAACCACCATTGGTACCTAGTCACATTGGTGTTACACCCACCCACACAATCCCCTTCCTATTCCCTCCATCGGGAGTAGTAAGCGCCCCGGTTATGGCTACCCTCAGCCCCCCCGGGTTAACCTTAGGCTTACATGTGTGGTATATTTCGCCTCCCATTCTCCCGCCAGCACCAAATGTCATCCTACAACTGGTGCAACCCATTGTCACTACTAGTCAACCACCTCCCGGTGTCACTACCCCTTCGTCATCTACGAATTCCCCTCCTCTTATCAAGCCCACTGGGGATAGATGCCCACAACCATACACTTTTGTACCCCTTCCCAAGACATTTAAACCCCCCCCCCCCCATGTTTTGTGCTCCCCCCAAATGCTCGTTGTGTGATGAGTTAGGCCATCCGACTCATCAATGCCCACAATTACCTACATTACAGGAACACATGCAAATGCTTGACGACGACCCCAACATCCCAGTTGTTGAACTAGATCCAACCCCTAAGCCTCATGATAAATCATTGCGCACAAACCATCCTTGTGCAATATGCGGATTCTACGGCCATTATTCACATCACTGCCCCGATCTCCTAGATTACAGAGCAGCCTTGTACGAGATTAATAACGTCGACCTCGAGATATCCCCTCTTCTCATTGAGGAAATTCATCCCCCACCATCTTCCTCCTCGGAAGAAATTAACACCATTTACACGATTTCCACTGGATACCCCTCTGTCCGGTCGACCCCTTCCATTGATCCCTTTGACACACATGTTCAACCCTTTCAAATCGACGAGGAAACCACATGTCCACAACATGGGGGCAGGCCCAAAACCTTGCCTACTCATCATCATCGTGATTCTCGTCGGAGATACTGGGGGCATCCACACCACAAAGGGAATCCCCCATCATCATATCATCACTTCAGTATGCCACCACAGCCCACAGCCTCATGGTATAACACCCCGCCAGCAGTTGCTCAATGCCCTATTGATCTCTCTCTGAGACAACATCTGCACCACATTGACACCTCTGAGTTAGGGGGCATAATAGATTACCTCGACCCTGGGATAGGGGGCATGATCAATCATTTTGAACTTTCCCCATCATCTCTATCTCAACACCTCAATGAGCCCATCGTTCAATCCAACACATATGTGATCCACAATCACAAACCCCATGCACATAGCATGGGGGAAAGTCATTAACCCTGCTGATTTCTTCACATGCGTGATCTCAACCATTTTTTGAGGTCACATATCACTTGTATATTCTATTTGATTTGATACACCTAGTATTCTCCCCCCCGCGGGTCATCATTTCTCCCCACCACTGCATCCTTGGCTTGGTGGGCTCACCTTTATTTTTAGCCATTTTTTAGATCTAGTTATTTGCTTTGACCATTCCGGAGTCCTTATGACCTCCATTTTTCGTACCATTTGCACCGCTGGATTCATATTTCTGCGCTCATGATGACACTTGAGATCATTTCTCGCTATCATGCCCAGATTTTTTGGGCATTTTTCCCATGACCCCCCGTCGCCTCGGTTTGCGTGCCACATTGGCCGTTGCCCCTTTTTGACAATATTTATGTCACCGTATTCAGTTTCCGCACTCACGATGATGCTTGAGACCTTTTCTCGCTCTCATCAATCCCTTTTTGTTCGGTATAATTTTATCCCTTTTTCGGGCCGAGTAATCCCTTTTACGAAAAAGGCACTTAGGGAGTTTCTGTTAAGCTCTTTTCTGACTCCTAAAACAATGAAAATATTGCCGAGAAACCTTTCTTCCTTTCATGCTCGCTAAATGTATATGAAAGGGCGTCTACCTGGTATAAGTTTATCCCTTTTCCGGACCTTGTAGACTAATTACGAAAAAGGAATACTCTAGTCACATCGGCTAGAAGAGTTCTCCATTTGCATCATTTTATGCTTTTTCGGGCCTTGGAGACTAACTTACGAAAAAGAACACCAATGGAGTCCACTTACCGCTTTCATACTCTCTAAACATGAAAGCGACCATGAGCAATCACCATCCTGGGCTCGTAAAACCAACATGACAGTAATCATAACCACTGCATAGTCTTCTTATCATTTTCAGACTCCTTAAAAATGAAAGCACCAATGAGCACGAATAGTCTTGGGCTCACAAAATCCACAGGATAGTACCATTTCAGAGCACACTTTTATCCCTTCTTGGAGCTCATTAAAACTATGAAGAAGGACCCAATGGTGCTTCTCGGTGCCACAACAGATCGCGTCTACTCATATGGCAGCTTCCCCATTTTGGTCGCCTTTGGTCAGAGTATTCTGCAGTATGTCACCCTGAGAATCCCTCGACAGCACCCATCAGCTTGACCCCCCCGGAGTCAATACATACCCTTCAGTCCTTAAAAGCAATGATACCCACACCTATAAGTCAGTTCCCTACGCTACCAGCTCAACCATGTCATCATGCTTTGAACAAAGGAAGTTTGAGTCTACCCACTATATGACCCCAGTTACTTCCCAACCCCACAAGTATGTCAGTCCTACCATCAGTACCACCACACTTCAGTTCTACACCTCGCGCTCCTATCAAGGAAGCATCATTGCCTTGTTAGTTGCTGGTCTCCCTCTATCGACGACAACCAAATTTATTCCAGAGGATAGACCTAGAGGTCCCTGTGTCTTGGACTCATCACCATTTATGATGAGTTCCTACGAATCATTTCGAGAAGAGTCCTCAATGCCTCTCCAAATGGTTGTTTCTCACATGCTCGACTTCAAACACCTTGATCGCATCGTTGAGACTCGTACAGGGCATTGGTCCGTTCAGTTATTAGTCGAAGACCCCAGATACCATCTGACTCCTCCACATTTGAGAGTCTACCTATGGATACAACCAGTTACACTTTTCCTATAGATATCTGGGTTGCACATGGTGATAGTATTCAGATGTACCCCAGTTTTATACTCCCTCAAGTATACAGTTACAGATACTTCCCAGAGATGGCTCACAGTCATTGAGTCCCTACAGATGCTGGACACCTTCAGTTTCAGCAGTTCATCAATTATTCTAGTGTATCATTTATTGAGATCAGTCATGTTATGATCATGAGTACATCCCAAAATGATGTCCCCTCTGGACCATTATGATGTACCAACATATTTTTTATGTATTTTCTCAGGTCCCCCTTCTTGGGACTAATTGTTATGTATACATCTTGATACGAGCATGGGTATGCCCGCCTCGTCCATTATCAGAGATTATTCCTCATTCATATTGAGGCCATGTAATATTTGTTTATTTTTGCAGCTTGCAAGGGCCGTGGATCTAGTCTCCAATCGGTCTCTTCTCCTCCCCAAACCCCAGAAAAAAGACAAAAGAACTATGATGTCTATCAGCCATACGATGATCTCCTGCCCTCACACATCAGGGGGCAATCTGTTAACACCTAAAAAGTGCTCACTAGCTCATTTCCTTATTCACATGACCCATTTGTCCACTTTTTCACCATTCGAGCCTCTAAAACCACCAAAAGACCTTAATACACCCCTTTTTCCACTCAAAATGAGTATTTTTCCTAAAAAAACATAAAAAACCCTCAAAAAGGGTCCAAAATTCCCAAAAATATTAAAAAGGGAATAAAAATAATAAAAATATTCAAAAAAAGAAAAAGGAGGGAAAAGGTACCTAAACCATGTTGGTCAATACCATTGGTTTCCTCAAAACCATAATGGTATTCCCCACCACCAAAACTATAAAAAGGTGATAGGGGCTCCTCACTTTACATCCATCCATCATCCTATCCTCATGCTGCCAAAATCTCGCATGAGCTTTTGGCCATTGTATCTACCTTGGAGAAGGGACCCTTGGAGTTTGGAGCTGCTCACCCTTGGAGCTACTCAACAATCTTCACCATTTGGAGGTATCACCATTGCAAGCACTTGCTTGCCCCTCTTTTCAATACAAAGTTATTTTTTCTATTTCTTGTTCTTGTTTTCAATTCAAAAGTTTATTATGATATGCACATGCTAGGTTAGTTTTAGTTTTAGATTTACATTTGTTTTTGCTTTAATATTTGAGATTGCTGCTACTAGTTAGCAGGTGCCCATAGCACTAAGCTTGGTTGCAAAACCAAGCCAACAATACCACAGTGATTCTATGTGATAACCAGAGTTCTAAAAAGATGATTGAGAACCCTGTGTTCCATGATAAGTCAAAGCACATAGAAATAGCATATTTATGCACTGATGAGCAGGTTGTAGATGTGTTTACTAAGCCTCTGTCTCGTGTGATGTTTCAGCACTTCTGTGACAAGCTTGGTGTAGTCCGTAAGGACTTCCCTCGAAAGGGGGAGTAGTGCTAATGATATTGTGGTGCAGTGGGATTTATCATCCCAAGACAGCGATCCCGTAATTCTAAAAGGAAGGATAGTCTTAAATGTTGATCCTGAGTTGTAGTGGGATTGATAATCCCTAGACAGTGATACCGTAATTCCGAAAGAAAGGATAGTCTTAAATGTTGATCCCTAGACAGGAATCTCGAGTTCCAAAAGGAAGGATTATCCATGATCCCTAGTTCTGAAAGGAAGGATCACCAGAGTTGTAGGAATGAATCCTGATATATGAAAGGAAGGATTGTCCATGATCCATAGTTCCAAAAGGAAGGATCACCATAATTGTTGGACTGAACCCCAAGTTCAAAAAAAAGGATTGTCCATGATACCTAGTTCCAAAAGGAAGGATCACTAGAGTTGTTGGACTGAATCTCGAGTTCCGAAAAGAAGGATTGTCCATGATACCTAGTTCTGAAAGGAAGGATCACCATATTTGTTGGACTGAATCCCGAGTTCCGAAAGGAAGGATTGTCCAAGATCCTATAATTCCGAAAGGAAGGATCATGTGTGATGCAGCTGATGATATTCAAGTGTTGAAGATGTTATAGTGCTGAAGATGAGGATGCTCAAGTGTTAGAGATGTTCTAGTGCGGAAGATGAGGATGCTCCAGTGCTGCATATATTCCAGTCCTGAATATGAGGATGCTCCAGTGCTGAAGAAGATGATGATTCAGTGCTGAAGATGAGGATGCTCCATTGTTGTAGAAGACGATGCTCCACGACTGAAGATGAGGATACTCTGGTATTGAATATGATGACACTTCAGCTGTATACTGAAGATGATGATGCTGTTGAAGAACTTCCAATGATTTATAGATGTACCAACCAATGTTCCAGATGATGTTGTTTATGATGCCCCTCCTCCCCCCGATGATGTTGTGTAGAGTTACACATGATGTTGTTGTTGTGAGTAGAATACCCTTCTTGTTAAGGGGGGGTGTTAAATTAATGTAACTTCAAAGAATATTCTACTTGTACTTTATTCTTGTAATTATGTCAGGGACGTAATTATTATATTTGGTCAAGTAAAATTCATGAGTTAAAACCTCCATTTTAAGTTGGCTTGTTAGTACCCTAAAGAATGTAATATAATATTATTTAAGTCTTTCTAGGAGAGGTCGGCCCAGTCAGTTAAAGTGAGGCTGACCTAGCTGGGTTATTTTTCAAGTGAAAAGTAAAGTATAAATATAGAGTGACTTCCTCTCATTTGTACCATTCACTTATTCATGCATTCCGCATTAGAGGAGAGAGAGAAGTCTGCGAAGGAGGAGGAGGATTGGCTTGGCTCTAGAGTTTGGGTTTGTCTCTCTTATTTGTCAGACCTATTTTTGGCATTGTACTTTAGTAATCTATATTGAAGGAGTTCTTGCTAGGTTTTCTTCACCTTGATGGTTTCCTAGGATATATTGTTGTGTACTTTGTGATTGTGTATCTTTCAGAGATCCTAGTTATGTTGCTATTGTGAAAATGTATTAAATGCTCATGAAGTTATAATTTAGTCTTTAGTAGCATATAATCTTAACACTATCATCTTTGTAGGAGTAGTCACATAAAGAGTCATACTCCTCATGTGAAACATGTAAAAATACACTTGTGGTTTCAGCTCCTCCACCAATGTAAATTTCACATTCATCATGGAAGCACTCTTCCCTTGCATCAAATTCCCAATCATCATCATTGGAAACTAATCTCATAGTTGCAATTTCTTCCTTGTCGGAGGATGTGGTTTGCAATATTCTTCAAATTGAGAGATTACTTTCCACAGGAGTATAGGAAAGTGCTATGATACCATTGTAATATCCCTAATCTTATATCAGATGATATTATCTCAAAATTCAACTCTAAAATCAGAAAAGTGTATGACAAAAACTAGTCTTCAAAACTAGTTAAGATGAAACTAGTCTTGGTCAATGATTAAACCACCCAAAGATTGAATAATGGACACTTCTGGATCTTCAAAATGTAGTGGGGAGTGTGCAGTAGCAAGGATATCAAAACCAAGGCCATATTCATAGTCATATGCACAAGGTATTGGTGCCATTTACGTTTCGAACATCAGCCTGGATGAAGTCTACTCCCAAGATTCCTGGGCACACTAGCATATGCATACTAGACCATCCACTTACTCTTGAAAGTAGCTAGAGGCTGGATATCAATCATTAACTCCCATTTTTATGATGGAAAAAAGTTACTAATGATTTGGGAGTATCTAGCAGTGTTTGGAGGAAAAGGGAGAAAGAGCGCTAGGTAGGATTACTCCACTAGCTTGTTTCCAGTCTCTTCCAAATAGACTAAGATGGCTATGAATTATCAATATGATGGTGGGATGGTCTTCATAAATGTCTCAGGGACCTAAAATGACTGGCAAAACTGAAATTGAGTATAAAGAGACTTTTTTATTAAACAAACTTCAAACTAGTATTGGTGCCATTTACTGGCACCAGTACTAGTATTGGTTCAAAACTAGTATTGAGATTCATATTCCTATGCACAAGGTATTGGTTCCATTTACGTTTCAAACATCATCCTGGATGAAGTCTACTCCTAGGCTTCTTGGGCACATTAGCATGTGCATACTAGAACATCCACTTACTCTTGAAAGTAACCAGAGGCTAGATATCATTCATTAACCCCCAATTTTATGATGGGAAAAAGTTACTAATGAATTGGGAGGATCTATCAGTGTTTGGAGGAAAACGGAGAAAGAACGCTAGATACGATTACTCCACTAACTTGTATCTAGGCTCTTCCAAATAGATTTATATGCCTATGAATTATCGATATGATGCTGGGATGGTATTCAAAAAATTCTCAAGGACCTAACATGACTGACAGAATTGAAATTGAGCATAAAGAGACTTTTTTATTAAACAAATTGCAAAACTAGTCAAATAAAAGGGCACAATGAACTAGTCTTCAGAAATATGAATACAAGCAGTCATAAAGGGTCACAATTTTCTTATTTTTGGCTTGGGATGGATAATAAATCCAATTTAAAACCTACAACAACTTTAATAAAGGAAAATAGTTACTCAGAGCTCTGTATATTGCAAATCCTGGAAAACTAGTCAATTGAAAATGTATAATGAGCTAGTCTTGAAACATATGGGCTCAAACAACCAAAGGAGGCTCTCCAAATCCGATTTTCATTTTTAATGTGGATATAATATGAAATATATAGCAGAATAAAATAAAAATTACAAAATATGAGCAACAATTGTATATCTTTCAACCTTCAAACTTTTAGAATGACTCCAATACATAGAGTTCTTTACAAAATTGAGAAACTAAGACTGCTATGAAGAGTATTAAAGAGGAGTTATTTAAAGGATCTAGAAATATGATGAATATATAATAGGTGGCTTCTCATGGAAGGTGCACCAAGACTCGGGATCTTCTCATGGGAGCATTCACCAAATTATATAGAAAAACAAGGGCGCGTTCTTCAGAGCTGGAACCATGGATCTAGTACAAGGGTCATAACTTGCTCATCCAGATACCTTTTTTGATGAAAAAAATGTTTCATACTGAAAAAAATGTTATGGAAACAATGGGAAAGGTCTCAAATTCCAGAAATTCTCAAACAATTCGAAACCAGAACCTCCATTTCGGCCCTTCAACACTGTTTCCACTAAATGAGAAGAATACTTCAAAAGATAGAAATAAGAGAGGATGTAATCACAGAGATGGATCATATTTGTAAATTGGTTATCGATGGATGCACTGGATCATTTGTATAATATTTTAACAAGAACTATGGAGCACATCTCCCACATGTGGCTAAGGGTGCATCGCCAAATCCTGGAGAAGCTTGAGCTTTATCACACACAAATTCCTAAACTGTCAAAAGATGTGAATATTGCACTTTCTCTGTTTTTTGTAGACTCTATATATTCTTAGCCAAGTAATTAAAGTCATGGTATGTTGTCCCTAGATCATCCAAGCACCTTCCTTAGTCAATTTGGAAATTTCTTGTTTTGTGCAACCTTTCTTGCTTTTATCATGATATTTTTCTACTTTTTGCTTTTCCTTTGCTTTTTCTTATTTTCACTGGCTTTTCCCTTCTTTTTCAGTGCTTTTGCATGCTTTCCTTCTTCTTTCTTATTTTATGAACTTTCCTTCTTTTTTGCATGCTTTCTACTTTTTTTATTTTCCTACCTTTCCTGCTTTCTTTCCTTTTTATGCTTTTGTCCTGATTTCTTCTGTCCTTCTACTTTCTTCCATTGTCATTTTTTTGGAAACATATGTCAAGCCAAATAATCCTTATGCACATTATTGGACTCTTCTAATATTATCCATTCATAAAAGTTTCATGGATAATAATAAAAATAATAATTACATGTGCAACTAGTTATTCCACCCAACTTTATTTATTTCCAAAAACATTTATTAAGTAATATGTTTCTAATTAATTATTTAATGACCCATGGAACAAATGGGTTAGGAGGGTGATCAAGGATCACTACGGAGTGTACATGAAACTCCATGGTGATTTCTATATGGGAACATGACACATCATGATGGAAGATCAAGATGAACCTGAAGAAAAATCAGTTGAGAATAACAATGACAAAGACATAGATACATTAGATATTGACAATCATGATGTCAATATGAATTGTAAATAAAATGGAGATCTCATAGATTGTAATTATAAAGCACCAAATACTGATGAATACGAAGTTGGTTTTAATGACAATTATGAAAGAATTGAAGTTGCAGAAGGATACAATGATGAAAATAAAAGAACTGAAGATGATCCTAATCATGATAACGTAGAAGAAGAAAACTATTAGGGACCCATGTCTTTACTTTGTTAGTATATTGTTGTTGGACGCATATGCTTTGTAAGACGTCCCGTAGTATTTGTTGATCCATAGTTTGTGTTATTGTTGTTGGGCGCATATGCTTTGTAAGTCATCCGTAGTATTTGTTGACCCATAGTTTGTATTGGCCCATAGTTTTGACCCATAGTATTGGTGCCTAGACTTAGTATATAAGTGTGCGTTGAGGCCAATGAAGGCACCGTGAAGTTATTTGTATTGAGATTTCTCAAAGGAGGTTGCCCCATTGAAGTGGCCTGTGATCAATAAAGTGATTCTAAGTTCTATTATTATTGTTATCTCATTTATTTTCATTAATTAATTGTTACAGGTTCCTCACATCTGGTATCAGAGAACTTTCTTGGATTATGGGGTGAAATTTTTGCCAATTTTTTTTTCGCATCTGTTACAGGTTCAGATCTGGGAATAATCCCTATCTGCTTAACTGTGGGAAGTAGTTTGGCATAAGCACTAAAACTAATTGTGAGGAGTACCATAGAAACCCCAAAGTAGATGGCCCATTGAGAGGACTTGCCAACGAAAAAGGCAACGACCCCTACCGGATTGACTAGTTCCCACCCTTGAGGTAAACCAAGAGCTATCGTTTGTGGCAAAGTGATTATCAGTTTTACCTAAGCCGTGGAGTGAGGGGTACTTCCCCAATACACAAGCCATCAGACAACATTGGTGGCCAAGTGAATCCCCTGAACCGTTAGGAAGCCGAGCATACGGGGTCCATATCTATTTTCAGCTAATAAATCGCAGATTTCCTCTGTCCAGGACTGTTGTCAATCACTTTTGCGTCGTTTCAGATCTATCTATTTCTGACCACTTCCACTCTATTTTAGATCTATCTGTTGTCGATCCCTTTCGCGCTGTTTCAAATCCATCTTTTTCTGATCCCTTCTGTTCCATTTCAAATCCATCTATTTCCAATCCCTTCCACGTTGTTGCAAGTCCATTTGTTTCTGATCCCTTCTGCGCCGTAGCAGATCCATTCTGGAAAAAAGAATTCTGTTTTTTCACCATATCTCCCTTGTTTTCACTCCGTTTCCCTTGAAAATTTCGTGACACCCCTGTCATCCCATTTTTCATCTTTCATTCTTGAGAACCCTATCCCAAATTCCACTTACCAAAGACAGAAATCCCACATTTGTCTATTTTTAGGGTTTGTCATAACTTCTTTAATTTTCACCCAATCGCCTTCAAATTTTGCCACTGTGTTCATTTCCTAATTCTGCTTCTTTGTCCCTCTCTGACAAATTTTCTCATTCTTTCACCCCGCTTCTGAAATCCCCATTTTCTGCTTCCCTGTCCATTCGAAAGTGTCCAAAACCTAGTCAAATCCCAATTACCCATTAGAGTTTTTCCCAAATCCAAATTTCCCTTTACTAAATCAGCTTCTGTTTGTGTTTTTCTACCCATTCAAAAAAAAAAAAACTCCTAGTTATGGTTGTCACCCCGCGCAGGAGCAAAAAACATGGAGGAAGCACTTGCATCCATCCAAACCAAACTCTAGGATTTGGATGAAAAAATTGTCGGTCTCCATCTTGAGCATTCAGCCATGAACAACAAACGACAATCTGAGTCTTCATCAGTCAATGGGTTCTCTTCTTCCAACAATTTTCGTGGTCCGAAGCTTGATTTTCCTCTCTTCAATGGTATTGATTCGACTGGCTGGATCTATCGCACATAATAGTATTTCAGTCTGCATAATACTTTTTATGTCACCAAAGTTCCACTTGCATCCTTCCATTTGGAACATGAATCTCTTCAATGGTACCGTTGGTACATCAAGGCTCATGAATAGCCAAAATGGCCATATTTTTGCCAGCTCCTTTTGCAACGATTTGGTCTTAGTGCTTTTGATGACTTCACAGGATCCCTCACTAAAATTCACCAAATTGGCAATGTGAGAGAGTATCAGACAAAATTTGAGAAACTAGCCAATCACACAGAAGGATTGTCTGATGAATTCTACAGGAGTTGTTATATCAATGGTCTTAAGGATGAAATCCGCTAAGAGGTTAAAATGTTCTGTCCCAACACAATGATGGAAGCCATGCGGTTGGATAAGTTGGCAGAAGACAAGATTGTAGCCCAACAATGCTCCAAACCCACTTTTGTTCCCTTCTGAAATATGGGTTCTCAACGACCTCCCATCCCGCTATCTCCTCAACCAACTCCTATCAAGCATTTGTCTGAAATAGAGATGCAGGCACGTAGAGAAAAAGGGCTTTGTTATAATTGTGATGAGAAATTCACTCAGGGACATTGATGTGTTCAACAAAAGCTCTATCTCTTGGATGTGGATTCTCCGCCTGCCTCTAACATTGGTGAAGAAGCTCCAGATACAATGGATGATCAGGTCGACATTCAGGAGCCACCTATTGACCCTCCGTCTCAGGAAGACCACCCAGAGATATCTCTCCATGTTTTAGCCGGAATCACCACCCCCCAAACAATGCAGGTTAGGGGTTACCTCAAGAAGCTCCCTCTTACCATACTCATTGATTCTGGTAGCACTCATAACTTCATTGACCCTCGGATCTCCAATCAGGCTAATTGTTTTATCCATCCTTGCGCCAAATTTTAAGACATGGTTGCCAATGGGGGCACCTTACCCTGTAAGGGGAAGTGTCACAATGTGCGTATCTCTATGGAAGATTATAACTTGCATTTTGACATGTTTTCCTTGACCTTAGGCGGATGTGATGTGGTTTTGGGTGTTCAATGGTTACGCACACTTGGACCCATCTTATGGGATTTTGCTGAACTTTGGATGCATTTTTCAGTCAATGGGAAAAAACAAAAATTTACAGGATTACAACTAGGGTCTCTCCACATCATCAGTTCACATTTCCTGGAAAAACTCCTTAAGAAGAATTCACATGGTGTCATCGCTCAGCTCCATTCCATTCAAATGCACCCATCAATGGTCTCTAGTAATCCCTTGGATCTCCACCCAATTTTGGATAGATATGCTAGTGCCTTTGTTGAACCAGTGGGATTGTTGCTTTCACGAGACCTTTTTGGTAAGAATTTAACCCCCTCTCCATCTGCGAAGGAAATGATGGCTATTTTGCATGCAGTATAGACTTGGAAACCATACCTATTAGGGAATTCTTTCTGCATCAAGACTGCTCACGAGAGTCTAAAATATTTCCTAGAATAACGGGTCTCCTTACCCGCACAACTGAAATGGATTCGCCAACTCCTGGGTTATGCCAATGAGATCACTTACATGAAGGGTCAAGACAATTTGGTGGCAGATGCTCCTCCTCGCACAATTGATGCCCCAATTTTTCTTTCATCTATTTCTATGCTTGTTCCAAATTGGTTGCAATCTGTTCAACAGGGCTATGTCTTCTCTGAACTCCATGCGTCTCCATTGGTTAGGAACTCTGGGTTCCTCCAAATGTATGAGCAAGCACAACATACCTTCTTTTGGCAGGGAATGAAAAGGACAATTCAACAAATGGTGGCTGCATATGATACCTTCCAGCTCCTTCCAGGATTGCTCGAACCCATACCCATCCTTCCACAGATCTGGAGAGATATGTATTTGGAATTCATTGAAGGGGTCCCTAAATCTGGAGGGTAGGATGACATTACCAATAAATGTTTGGAAACTTATATTCATTGCTTCACCTATGAACAACAACCTCTGTGGTTGAAGTGGCTCCCTCTCGCTGAATGGCGGTACCCTACTGCATCTAAAATTACTCCATATGAAGCAATCTATGGTCAGGCACCACCATTTCTTCTTCCATACACCCTCAGTAGTGCACCAATTCAGGCAATTGACATGGTTCTTCAAAACCGCGATCAGATTCTTCACATTTTGCAGGACACTCTATTACACCTAAAATATTACCATCATGAGACTCAGTGTGAACATCCCTAAAGTTTCCTTGGCTAAGTCATTAACCTGGAAGATATGAAAATCCATTTGTACTAGGTTTTGAGAGGTCGTCACAGTTTGTCCTCATGCAACCTGCGATGTCACAGGTTGTCTTCTTGCATACTGTGACAATGTAAGTTAATGGACTAAAATAGCTTCTTCGAGCCCATTCTCGAAGCTAGATGACATGGATCCCTATCACTGATCTTTGGGAGAGCTGGCATTTGGTTCCTAACCTCTTGGAAGGATCCTCTATCTCTCTCCTACCATATCTCAACCTACCCTATCCACTTAGTCCTATATAAGTGAATCTCACTCCCATTCCAAGGGGAGGAAGTCTATAGTGTCTACATGCTGGTGAAATTACCTTAGGAGAGATCTCTATTCATCTATTGGGAGACTCACACTTCCTTGGTAGGCTTTGGCATTGGTTTGATCGGAGGAGGATTTCTACTTTAAGTCATCGGTTGTAATCTCTTCATTTTATGTATTTCCCTTTCAATACAGTAATATAAGTGCTTTCCACAAAAATCTCATTGTGTTAATGATATATTGTGTAGTTTTCCTACTTAACTGCTTACTTAGATCTATTATTGTGTAGATGCGTTTTACTTGTTTTGTTGTCTTGTTGTCTTGACAAGTTTCGCAGCTCAGATCTGCAGATCATCAAGCTTGGAGCAGTATTCAAGGAGAAAAGGATCAACGATCTATAAGGTAAACATATCTAGTTCCTTGATCTCTAATTAGATCTAGGAGAGTGATTTATATTCTTCCCTATTTGTTCTAGACTCGCTTTGAGCTAGGGAGATCAGGCCTCGAGTCTGCTCTTGGTAGATTGTCCGTCAAAAAAATCTGGAGACCATACTGGGGAATACGAGAGTTTGTAGTTTTCAATTTGAATGTCATTTTCAGTTGATTGCTTTAGCAAGCCATCCATAATATTATTTTCCTTCTAAGCCTTGTTTCACCATCAGATCTTCACTTTGAAGAGTCTGTAGTCCTCCTATGTGTTAGGATATTCCTATACTCCATCCTAGTCCTACCAGCATTTTCATTATTTTCATTTTCAGTCTTGCATGAATTTCTGCATGCATCTCAGTCATTAGTCCCAGCACCTAGCCTCAGTTAGCTAGCCCCCATGAGCTTCTCTCAGATCCGTTTTAGCCCTCCTAGAGCTTAGTGCGCCCTTCCTCCTTGATTTAAGGAAGCCACTCATCCTCTCTCACCTACAACTCAGTTGCACTTCAGTTATCTTTAGTTCTTTCATTGATTTAAGGAAATATTGACTCGCAATTGATTGTATCACTCCAATGGACCTCCATTGAGACTAGAATGCCCATTCTGACTCTAGTTAGCTCCTCATGCGCCCTCCACTGAGCATCCTTCATTCAGTTAGTGCCAGTTACACCTACCACACTCAGTTAGACTTAGTTTGACTAATGGTTGATAGTTACTTGAGCATTGATGACTCCATCGATGATGATGAAGACTTCTAGTTGTGCTCCGATGACACTCCAGTGATCTTTTGATCACTCAGTGAAGGCTAATTCAAATTTCCACCTTGGCATTCGAATCCTCATGCATTGTATTATTTATTTGTCCATTTGTGATTAATGAATTAGTGTGTGTGAAGTTATTTTGCTTCTATCCGATTTCTACTGTATTATTATTCTGTTGCTCATTTTACTGCATTGACCACTCTTAATCTTATTCCTAAATTCTTTCATTGTGAGGTATACAACAACTCTTAGATCTGTTGTGAGTATTTTCACACTATGAGTTTGTACTCACCATTTTAAACCACTTCATTGCTCATTATTTGGAGATTGGTTCATTATTGAACTTGGACCTCACCTGTCGCACCTGGGCAATGGAGCTAGAGTGACACTGTGTAATTTCTTGGTCTCTGTTCTCTGTCTTTTGGCATATCGTCGTAACCCATCCATTAGTGCACTACGACATCGTCACACTTCCCGCATTAGTGACCTGCAACGGTCGCTCTGTGTACAAACAAAGACTGCGCCGATCTGTCAAAACTGACATAAGGGCATCCCCTCTCCATTTTTTGATTTGAGTTTTGGTTTGGTGTGCGAACCCCCTCTTTGCTGCAAGATGTTGAAATATTGTAACTTCAAAGAATATTATATTTGTATATTATTTATTCCGGAGATGTTCCATACCTCCGATGTGATTATACTATAAATCCGGAGATGTTTATTCCTCCAAGTTGGTTGTGGTAACTAGGGTTATTAGACCCACCATGTGGGGGTCGGCCCAGTCAGTTATAATGGGGTATTTAACCTAATGGTTAAATACGAGCCTACATGTACTTGTGTAAAATACATATCAGAGTAGTGTATAAATAGAGGAGGTGTGTTCCTCATTTGATACACTCACACACTTGAGGATAGCGCACTTGTGGAGGAGAGGTCTGCTATTGTGGAGGAGGAGATCATGTCTCAGGGTTTCATCTTTGTATATTGATGGTCATCTATATTGAGGAAGCTTTGCTGGGTTTTCTACCCCATGAGGGTTTCCCAGGATAAATCTCTGTCTCTTGTGTTTATGCTATGCTTGTTGTTTCTTCAGTGATCCTGTATATGCTATTATTGTGAAATGGAATGTAATGCTGCTATTTTCTGTCTTAGCATATTGAATTTTAACACAAGATCCAGTCAGAGACCCCATTTTTTATTTGTGTGATAAAGTGTTTGGTTTCGTTTGGAGTTTTATTTGGTTTCCGTCTTGGACAAGTATGAGATTTGGTAGTGGTGGACACTTTCGTCTCCCCCACTTTCATATACTCACCCTTGGATTCCCTCCTCTCCTTGCCGGATCTGGTCATGGTATTAGATCGATTTCCAGACTAAGAGCTTTGCTTGCTTGCTACTGATTGTTTTTTGAGTGTTTGTGTGTATTTTCAGTCCATATGAGTGCTTGTCATTTTCTTGGGATTTTCTGAGTCATTGGAGTGCTGCAAGTGATCTTTTCATTTCAGTATTTGTGTTTAAAAGCATCGCTGTCATCAAATTGTTATCTTGATACATCCATTGAAAAATCAAAAGTACTTCATTTCCATCCTTTTTCAAGTTCATTTGAAAAATTGTACATGCATTGGAATGTCTCATTTGTAGATCTTTTGGAAAAGTTGAAAGAAAGTTAAATTATTTGTGTTTTTCACGAATTATGAGTTGCTCATTTTCTTGAAAAATTCGAGTAGATATCAAGTTTTCCAAAAGTAGTTCCATGCTTAGAAAGTTACATGCATATTTTGGTTCTTATGATTTTAGGCCATTGTAGTGAAAGTGAAAAGCTTGCATACTCTACTTAGAAACTCTCTCTTTTCATCACTTAACAACATTTTTGTTTTGAAAAGATAAAAGAAAAAGAAAAACATGCTTTGATTTGTCTTAGTAGTGTTGTGTTATTTTTCGTGTTTCGCTCGAAAAGAAAAGAATACTTCATAATCATTTTTGGTAGATTTGGGATTGTGTTGCATTGTGTTGCTTTGGTAAAATCATTGGAAAGAAATTTCTCCCTCCCATACATAGAGTTCATCAAAAGAAAGTACATTTTTCGCATGTAGTTAGGGCTTGCATTATTTTTACATTTATGTACGCACCTCATGCATTCACCTAACCATCTAGATAAAATTAATAGTAGAACTAGGGTAAAATTTTTAGTAACTTGTGTGTAAGTTAGAGATGTGTTCTGGCGTCGTTAACCGTGGGAGCTGTCGTTATTTTCCAGCATTGTATTCTGGGGGTATTGTAGTCTTCCACATACTTATCAGTATATAGAAGCTCTTTCACATACCAACCAAGTATATCAAATCTATTTCATGTACCCACCAAGTACTTCAAGTACTTGGCGTATATCGAAAGGTGTTTCACGTACTTGGAGTATATAGAAAAGTGTTTCACGTACTCGGTAGTATATAGGAAGGTCTCATGATGTATGGTTGTGCATTAGACAACACCACTACAGATTTGAGATCCCATGTACCTTGCGTATATCGGGAGACACCATTAGGATTCCTGAGACCAACTGAGTTAACCTTTTGTCCATCTTGGAAGAGTAATATACCGAGAATAGCACTCGGGGAGATTACTACGCACGTATCATCCAGGTAATCGGGTATTCAGGCAAGGGTATGGTCCCAATCCTCCTTATCGTGTTTTACTGTTGGAGCCTGTGGTATATAGAGATTTGTGAATCCTTGACAATCATGTGAGGTTCTAGACTGTTGAATCCACTCTTATCACATAAGTTTGCTTGTGGCCTTAGTTTGAGTAGGGTTTTGTCTTAACTGCTTTTATTTTGTTTAGCTTGCCTTAGGAGAAAATTTTGTTTCAGTCACTCTGGCTGAATTTCCTTGGAGGAGGTCCCATAGGATTCAAAACTTTCCACCTGAATATCCCCTTAACCAGGAGGTAATTTCGAGGGTAAGGATGGACCCACAAGCCACGGTCATTTCAACTTAAGTAGAAAACCCTACTTTGAATGTTGGAGCACATATTTTTCCTCTAGATTCACCTGCCTCCCAGCCCCCACAAGGTGAAGAGGCACATACTTCTACTTCAAAAGACCTACCTCCCATTTTTCCAGGAGAGCCTGGATCGGTAGAATGGTTAAATTCACCCTAGGAAAACCCTTCAGCAGCCGTTGGTCCTTTAATAGTGGTTGGTCCTTCAACAACTTATTGGACATCTTCTCTGGGCCACCCAGTGGCCCATTTTGCCGTTGCATCCCCACCTAGTTGGGCTATTCCCAAAAATTGCATGGCACCTTATCGTGAACAATTGGCTAGGTTACGGGCTATGGCCACACAATTTACAAACTGGAGGCTTGCACAGACGGCTGAAGACACAACATTAACTCCTTATCAACCATTCCCAAGTCGTTATTTGTCTTATGATTCACCGGAATCATCCACACAACATGAGACCACTTCTGAGGCTGGTCAATAATCAACTCATGCACATCCATCTCCCAGACAGGAGACCAGTCCCATAAATCAAATGACCCAACCTGTTGAAGGACAACAATTCAACACACCTTTTACCACCACGGTTACATCACCTGCTCCCCCCCCGCCCCACACTTCGCGGGGAGGGTACTCTTTACCCCCTACCTTCTTTACAGGTAATGATAATCCTACGGTGGATAATCAACAGGCAATGTTGGGTCAGCCTTTACTTAGTGGTCAGCAAATTATTGCTGGGGGGAAACCCCCGTCTCTTCACCATAATACTATAGCAGGAGTTCCCATCGGTCCTTCCATTGGAAATTCCTAACCTCCCAGACTTTCCACTACGGGATCATCTCGTGTTGGGGGACCGTCCAACGTAATTCAACCACCATTGATTCAAGCGTATCTATGTTATCTTAACCCTGTGTCGGGACAAATTAATCCTAGAAATGCACTCTACGGGGTACCCTACCCCAGAAATCCTTACACTCTATGGGGATAACAAAATGTTTTACAACATGGACCCTCGCTTATAGTCCCTCAAGTCCCTCCACCCCTGTTTGGTCCACCCCCACTTCCCATTGGAGGCGGCGGGCCCCCACACAACTCTGGAGGAGGTGGACCTCTACCTTCTAGCAGAGGACCACCTCATTCCAGCCATCATGCCCCACCCCCTCCTAGCGGCAGAGGTAGAGGACCATCCCATCTCTATGGTGGTGGTGGAGGACCATCCCATCCCGGTGGTGGTGGTGGCGGACCATCCCATCTTGGTGGTGGTGGTGGGGGACCATCCCATCCTGGTGGTGGTGGTGACGGACCATCCCATCCTGGTGGTGGTGGTGGAGAACCATCCCATCCCGGTGGTGGTGGTGTAGGGCCACGCTACTATGGTGGAGGTAGCAGAGGAGGCCCTTACCCTTCTGGCGGCGGCGGTGGCCCACCACCCCCTCCCAACGGAGGTGGTGGAGGCCCACCCTACTCTGGAAGTGGTAGCAAATCACAACCTCCTCCCAGCGGAGGCAGTGGCGGCCCACCCCCTCCTGGCGGTGGAGGCAGGTCCCCACCTTATGGTAACGAGCCACCTTATTATGGTAATGGACCACCTTACTATGGCAGCAGCCACCTTATTATGGTAATGGACCACCTTACTATGGCGGCAGACCTACATTTGCTCCAGGAGGCCCATACCCCTATGGCTAGTTTCCTCCTGGAACACCCTATGGTCAGTCGATACAAGGTCCCATTCATCCTTACATGCCTTATCAGTACTATCAGTACCCACAACATAATCCGAAGCTACCCTTTTTGGCTAGTTTAGACCTTCCTGACCTATCTCGCTTGACCAATGACCCCATCTACCACAAACTTTTGGCCACCCATTCTAGTGAAACTTCCATCAGATATCCCCAAATTTGATGGCAAGGTGGGTGAAGATCCTAAAAACCATGTGATGACATACCACTTGTGTTGTTCATCCAACTCCTTGATGGACGACTCGATCCATCTTAGGTTATTCCAACGGACCCTCACTGGTTCAGCTGCCAAGTGGTATATTGAACTACGACCCATTCTTTGCCCGATTTTGGTTCTCTTGCTATGAATTTTTTGACTCATTTCCAACTGCCTATACGGTATGAAACTGGTACAGAACTTCTAACCTCACTCCGTCAGAATACCGGTACTCACATCTTAGATCATATACACGAGTGGCTGAGCAGACAACATTTGATTAAGGATCCTATTCCATACCAACTCCTAGCAGACTGGTTCATGAATTCTCTCATCCCTACCATATCTCGATATGTTTCCATGGGAAGCGCTGTCACTGAGGAACAAGCCATCGCCTATGCCCATTTACTAGACTTAGTCCATGCCCAATCTGGTACGTTGTTTGATATCCTTCCTGATGCACCCCGTAACACATACGACCCCACGAAACTACCCAAGGGACCCCAAGCTGATGGCATAATTGGATCCCTTAACACCGAGCCTCCTTCTCAAACTGTTGGATCGTCGAACCCCCAATGTTCTTCCCCATCACCAACACAGGCTGGTCACGACACCACCAAATCGTCCACTCCTACTGTCACCAAAGAAGTGAATTATGTTCAATTAGCTTCACCTCTGAAGTCTAGTGGTAAGAAGAAGGACAAAGGGAAACCTAAGAAATCTTCCACTCGACAGGAACATAACAGCACCCCTGATGACACCAAACAAAAAAGGAAGTTGAAGTATCCTTGTCTATTGTGTGGTGATGACCATTTTTCTAATGAATGCCCCCATAGAGACAAAGTTCAAAATTTCCTTAAGGGAAAACCCATACCCGCAGTTCTCAACGATCCCTTCTGTACTCAAAATCAGCAACTTATTACACACACCTCTCCTTCCCAAGGAGAAGCATCCTCCACCGCGCATGTTCTCATGATGCGTAGTGATACCATCAACTTGAACACCCGTTATCATTTGTATGACTTTGTCCCAACAAAGGAACCTATCGGAAGTAATACTGAAAAGGCTTCCACTTCAATGCCCGACGTCACTGTACCGGATGCTTCTCTCACCATTGAGAAACCCTCCTTCGATTCAGTGTTGCGTCCACCCAAGAGCACAATTAGAAAATCGGTTTTCAATCCCAATGCGCGGGTTGCTCAGAACTACAATATTTTAGAGGACCTAGAACAAGCTCCTTGTGCTATGTTGATGCTCGAGGTCTTGCAAAACTGTCCTAACCAGTGCAAGACTCTCCTCGCTACCATTGGTGTAGTTGACCCAGATTCATCGAATACAATCATGTTTCAGCTGGAATACTTTAAACCAAGGCTCTCCCACTAGTTGGAATTTCAAGTTACCACAAACATTGCTAGGAATACAATCCATCGTACCATTTTGGACGAAGGTGCCTCTACTTCAGTCATGTCGATCTCATGCTAGAGAGCCATTGGCTCTCCCAAGTTGAACCATTCTCCTACCACTTTGAAAGTATTCGATGGACATGGCTTTCAACCTCATGGGATATTACAAGCTTTAGCAGTCGAGCTGGGGGGAAAGACCACAACCATTAACGTAGAAGTGGTTGTTGCCCCATTAGATTACAACATTTTTCTTGGTCATAATTGGTT
Source organism: Larix kaempferi (assembly GCA_027924585.1). Classification (NCBI taxonomy): domain Eukaryota; kingdom Viridiplantae; phylum Streptophyta; class Pinopsida; order Pinales; family Pinaceae; genus Larix; species Larix kaempferi. The sequence continues at coordinate 8,144,132 of BSBM01000476.1, forward strand.
TTACGCCATGACTACGGTCGCATCATCTGTCTTCCGCATACTACAATTCCCTCATCAAGGCCGAATTGTTACTATTGACCAACTGGATTTCTGTACACTTGACACCGATACTCATTCGGGCGATAATGTTCCATTACTTGGACAATCTTCGCATCAGTATGAGAGAGTGGGGGTTGGCCTCATTAAGGACTCATCCCTTATGGGCACTTTTCCAGCCACAGAAACCCCAAATCATTTTTCCACGGTGAACATGATCTCCTCGCGGTTTTCATCTATCCCCAACTCCATTGATTCATGGCTTGTACCTGACGAAGCCACCACACACCTGATTGGAGACACTATTCCTCTTTCACCCTCTGAACTTACGTACAAGGCTATCTCGTCAGCTCCGGAGGACCACTTAGTTGTGGCCTCCACCTCCTATTCTCTACAACGGACATCATCCGATCCTCTGCTGCGGACTTTTCATTCTGACGAGTCCATTATGGAAATCATGAGTACGGATGATCCCCCATGGGAAGACCTCCATCATCGGTCATCCTTCCTTCCTTCGTTGGATATTGTGGAGAATAGCATTAGCACCATCATTATGCCGGATTTCCACTCTTGCTCTCAGTCCTCAATACACATGTGTCAAACAGACTCCAAAGGAAACCTGACCAACATTGGGCCTACCATTTCGGTTGACATCTCGGTCAAACCTGGTGTATTGGAACACATCCGCATAGGCCAAAAGTGTTGCCCTGAAGAAATCACAACGTTTATGGCCTTGTTTAATCAATTTCGAGACGTGTTTGCTTGGACTTACGAGGAGATGCTCGGGATAGACCCCGCTATTGTTTCACACACGATTCAAACCTATCCCGACGCCAAACCAGTCCGACAAAATTTGCGACCGGTGCACCCCCGGAAGACTGCGGCGATCAAGGCAGAGATAGAAAAGCTCTTGAAAGCTGGTTTTATTTACCCTGTCCTGTTGACAAAATGGGTCTCGAACATCGTCCTTGTAACTAAAAAGCAAGGTACCATAGTGTCTGCGTCGATTATCGGGATCTCAACAAGGGTTATCCCAAGGACAACTACCCGACTCCCTTTATAGACCAGATCATCGATAATTGTGCTGGGAGTGTCATTTTCTCCTTTATGGATGGCTTTTTCAACTACAACCAGATCGAGATCCACCCAGCTGATCAGCACAAGACAGCTTTCATCTATCCTTGGGGTATTTTTTCCTATCGCAAACTCCCTTCTGGCCTTAAAAATGCTGGTGCTACATTCTAGCGGGCTATGTCGTACGCCTTTCACGACGTTAAGAACTTTGTGGAACCTTACTTGGATGATTTACCTTCCCATTCACGGCTGCGCAAGTACCACATTGATCATCTGACGGTGGTATTCCTTAGATGCAGGCGGTATAACATCCACCTGAACCCTCACAATTGCATCTTCTGTGTCGAGTTTGGATGCCTCCTCGGCTTCATATTCTCAAAAGATGGGATCCGCATTGATCCCATGAAGGTGGCAGCTATTGTATCTCTCCCACATCCTACCGACGTAACGGAACTTTAAAGATTGCAAGGGAGGGAAACTTACTTAAGGAATTTTGTCTGTAATATCATGCAAAAGACGCAGGGATACATGAGATTGATGAAGAAGGATGTCCCATTTATATTGGACGACCAAGCTCAACAATATTCTGAAAGCTTAAAACATGCTATCACGCATGCCCGTGTGCTTCAGCCGCCCAATTACTATAAGGATTATATCCTCTATCTTGCTGCTTCTGCTACCATGATCGCCATGGTATTGGTTCAAGAAGACAACAACGCTCGGGAACATGTGATATACTACGCGAGTAAAGGTCTCATTGACGCTGAAACATGCTATTCACATGTCGAGAAGCTTGCTCTCGCAGCAGTCATTTCCGTCCAAAAGTTTCGACATTACATCTTGCTTTGCATCACCACCATCATTGCCGATTCGAACCCCATGTACCACGTTTTGACACGTCAGGTGCTTGGGGGCAAGTATTCACACTGGATCGTGATACTGCAAGAATTTGATCTCCTTTTCAAAAAGGTAAGTCTAAAAAGTGTTTGGTGTTTGCTGAGCTGATTTGTGATCTTCCCTGTCCTAATGTCGAATTTGAGCCCAATGATTCTCTTCCAGACAAATAATTGTTCCTCATCAACACGTCTGACCCGTGGTATGGAGATATCCTTTTATATCTTCAGACCCAACATTTCAGCCCTCACCTCTCACGGGATGACCGCTGTCGAATATGCCACCATTCAAAGTATTATCTAATCATCAGTGATAGTTTGTACCGTCGTGGTATCAATTCCATTCTTCATCGTTGTCTCAATCACGAAGAGGCTGAACACGTCCTTGATGATTGTCATGCTAGGGCATGTGGCAGTCATCTCTCTGAGATGGCTACAAGCCAGAAGATACTTCGTGCTGGATATTTTTGGCCATCTGTCTTTAAAGATTGTATCAAGGCTGTCAAAAAATGTCCTCCCTGCCAGCACTTCCAAACTAAGAAGCACACTCACCCAGCCCCATTACACCCAGTTATTGCCGATGGTCCCTTCGCTAAATGGGGCATTGATTTCATGCATTGTAAGCATACCTCGATTGGGGGGCATGGTTACATCATAGTAGCCATGGATTACTTCACAAAGTGGGCCGAGGCTATGCCTACATACATGGACGATGGAAAAATCGCTGCACTCTTCATGTTTAATCATGTAATAGCGCGGTTTGGAGTTCCTCAAGCGATAGTTACTGACCATGGTTCTCACTTTATGAACCGCATGGTTGACGAGTTCAGCACTAGATTTGGTTTTCACCATGAAAACTCAACACCGTACTACCCACAGTCAAATGGACAAGTAGAGGCCAACAACAAGGTCTTGAAAACCATGATCCAACGCATGGTGGGTATGCACAAGTCCAACTGGCATAACATGCTCTTCTCCGCACTATGGGCTTATCGAACTTCCATTAAAACTGCCACTGGATTTACTCCCTTCCAACTAGTGTATGGATTGGAGGCTATCCTTCCTATTGAGTGAGAGATTCCGTCCCTCAAGCTTGCCATTGAGCTTATCCCCAACACTACTGCCGAGGAAGAACGCTTCCTATACCTAGCTAAGCTCGATGAGACTTGCCACGATGCCTCTCTTTCCAATGAGACTCATAAGAAATGCATCAAAGCGCAGTATGACAAGTCGGTAGAACCTCGCGTCTACAGTGAAGTAGATTTGGTCCTCACATACGACCAAAAACATGATAAGCTGGGGGCAGGAAAGTTTGAGTCCATGTGGCATGGACCTTACATAGTGAAAAACGTCTTAGAGAAGGGAGCTTACGAGCTTGAAGACTACAACGGGATATCTTTGGGTGAGCCCTGCAACAGGCTCTACCTGAAGAGGTACTATGCCTGATTCTTTCATGCATAAGTACTTTTGTATATACTGTACATGGCATGCATGTGTTTTTGTGTGGTGTGACACTTTTATTTTTGTGTGCTTAGGTATTGTTTCATTTCTTATACCATGTTGTTTCTGTGTGTGCAGATGGCAACTTGGTATGGATTCATGGACGGCGCCAGCCGACATACCCGCAACCTTGCTTCGGCAGCCTGGGTACTCTATTCACCTACTGGAGAGATTATCAGCTCAGGAGGAATGTGTGTAGGTTTCGCGACCAACAATGCTGCGGAATATCAAGCAGTCATTGGAACCCTAACCGACGCTATTTCTTTGGGTATGGACCACATTGTCATCCACTTGGATCCTCAACTAGTGGTCTCTCATTTTAACCGAGTCTACAACATCCGCGATCCTACCTTACTCCGTCTCTGTAGATGAGTCCATCTTTTGGAAAGGTCCTTCGAGTCCATTCAGTACCTACACATTCCAAGAGATGTGAACACAGTTGCCGACTCCATGGCCAACTTCATCTTCGATTGGTACATTGTACACACATAAGCATATTCATGAACTGTTAAAAGTAGACATAACATGTAAATAACTCATTTTATAAGAAAACACATAAACAAGATCACATCATTAATCTATTTAAAACATATACTGAATAAAACTGTCAAAATTTCTTTATATATATATATCATCATAAAAGGTAGTGCTGGTACAAAATCTGAAGCATGACAACTTTCATTGAGTCTATACAAAATCTAAAGCCTCATAGCTTTCAGTAGTACAAAATCTGAGGCTTTTGAGCTTTGAGTACATACATAATAACAACATAAGGCCTAATGCCTAGCCCATGCACCCCTAGGTATCGCACCTCTAGTTTGTTGACTATGGAAGCAGTCAACTGCCCTCGCTACCTTGCGGAGTAGCACATTGAAGTGCATGGACTCCCCCACCGCATACCTCTGCATGGGCCATGGTAACTCATCCACTATCGGCTCAGGAACATCTAACGTCAACCTAGTTAGGTTCTCGTATATATCCTCCATCTCCACAATGGCATCATGTATGTCTGGGGCCACGACTGCTCCCTCTCCTCTCCTCGCAAGAAGAGAAACTCCTACTGGTCACACGGGGCCCACATCTACACGCACAAGTTATTAACTTATCAGCACTATAAAAAAAAAATCATAAATACAAAAAACTAAAAAGTACAAGGGTCATTGTTCTTACCGATGTCTCCCCACTCTGCTCCCTCGGGCAGTGCCAAGTCTGGGTCCTCCCTGTAATCCGTACCACTGAGCGGGTAGTCCTCTACCATGAGCAACTGGCCTTCCATCCAGGTGAAAAACATAGGATTGTACCCGATGATAGGACCCCCACCATGGTGTTCCATCACCTCTGTCCATCGAGCCATGTGAGGATCCTTAGGATCCCTGTCATCCAAAGGCACCTGCGGGTGCAAGAGGGGAACCCGCTCCAATAGAAATGAGATCACTATCGATCCATATCAAAACTGCTTGAGCTCTCCACGCCGACACTTGGTTAGCTAAGCTTGAATGTTAGCAAGGAGTCCCTCGCACCAGTTGAATACCTTCAGAGACATACAGTCCTCCGCATACAACATCTGGGACCTAGTAGCTAGATGGGGCGCTTGGCTCCTTGCTATCCTCGTTATGGCGAAAATAATATCTCGCAGTGGACATTCTCACACCTCTTCGATGGGAATATTCCGACTAGAGGCACGAGTATGTGGGGTGTAGTGTTGAACTATCAAGTCATCTACTGTCCAATCACTTCCCCGTGATCCGGTAAGAGCCACATTGTCCCCCCTCCGGGACAATCCGGTCAAGAAGTAGATTTCCTTGACATCTATAGTCAAAATGCGCTCTCCGATCACGAAATGCTGCTGCGCAGCGTCCCAAAAATGGACCATATATTCTAGCAATAGTACTTGGGCCCTCATGCCCTAGACATTGAAGAACTTCAGTAGTCCACAGTTCCGCAATGCCTCTACACATAATGGGTCATTCGTTGCTTGCACATCATTTACCTTGTGTTCTTGTTCGCGCCACTCTAGGACTATGTTGGCTGCTACTAACCTGCCAATGGGAGCATTTTAACATCATTAGAACTCACTCAAGCATTTAAAACTTTTTCTTTTGGCTTGGGTTTTGGTTTGAACATGGGTATTTTCGCCATCGCACCTCATCCTTGTGGGTAGGGCGACATCATCGCAACCCAGCTTTGCGGGACTTGCGATGAACCAGGTTCGTCGCAGTTCCCGTAAGGGAGACCTGCGACAACTCAAGGGCGCACAAGCTCCCCACAAACTAACTCCAAAACCCTAAAAAATGAACTAAAAATGAAATTCTAAACCACTGGAAATATGTTGGATGATATTTAGGTTTACCTGCGCCGAACGGCTCATGAAATGGTTGCTCGTAGCTCTGACAATCAGCAAGTGAAATTCTGCTCCAAACGACACTTTTTTCTCTCAATTTGGCAAATGAAAAATGGTAACTACATTTGCTTTTTGTTTCTATTTATAAACAAAAAAAGAATATTCCTTTTCAAATATTAGATGCTCTTTGTGTTATTTGCTATAGTTTGGATCATTTGAACACCTGGTTGACTGTTTGACCTAGTTTTCAAGCATACAGGAGATGTTAAGTGTCCTATTGTGTGTCGTTTTCACATTATAGCGGTCATTTCAGGTATGAACAATCCCTTGAATGTTTTGTCGTTATTTTTCATCCATTAGATTTTATTTAATGATGATGAGCTTACTCTTTGTTCTTTCTCGTGCTCTTAAAACCATGAGAATAAGTCACCAAGTTACAATTTATCACTTTTCCAGGCTCGTTAAACACCTACGGAAAAGGAACCCCCCCGGATTCTATCTTTAAGCTCTTTTTAGGATCTTGAAATACGAAAAGATTTCCAAGCGAACTTGTCACGTTGACTCTTGTTAAATAATTTGAATGGTCATCTCCCTGGTGATAGTTTACCCCTTTTTCAGACCAGGGGACACTACTTACGAAAAAGGTATACTCTAGCCAATCATGATTGCAAGAGTCCTCTCCTGCGTTGTTTTACCCTTTCTTCGGGTGATGAGGCTAAATTTATGAAAAAGGACTGTTGGAGTCTTCTTTATTTCTTTTCAGACTCTCTAAACATGAAATGACAACCTAGTTTTACCTTCTATGGACTCGTTAAAACTCAAACATTGAAGGGCCCATCATGGGATGAACCCCTCCTCTCCCAAGTTCGGAAAATATTTGGGATTGGAATCATCTATGAGATGAGCTATACCGAGCATCTAGTTACCCTCATCAAGCTCGTTAAAAACACATGAGGCACTCATCGTTCATGATGGGGAAAAAGGAAAGCTTTTATGTTACACTCTTTATCTGTGGCAGTATCTAGTCATTCTTGAACATGGCACTCATTTGCATTTGCATACTGTGCTTGGATCATCCGTTTGTCCTCGAGTTTCACCCACTTCCTGAGTCTTGTCACTCCTTTGATTCATTCAAAGAATGCTTCCCTCATTAGTTGCATTAGGTTTTGGTGTCGTACTCGTCATGTCAATACCGCCAAGTCATGCCATGCCCATGTTCAATAATACTCTCACCATTAATTATCTGCAATCAGTATGACTACTACCATGTCGGTCTACTCTGAGTCAGTCTTGCATGTTACTGTACCATTCGATCTGCTCTCAACATCATTTGTCATGTTTTGTGTCGATGATGAGGGATTCATCATGGCCCTCCTTCGACGGATTCATCCTTGTCGACTTCAACACATCATCCAAGGATTGAATCTAGAAACCAACCAAGTACCTTGGCCGTACATGCCTCAATGGTAGGTTACCTCGCTTTCAACATGAGTTTACATCATTGACTCTTGATTGGAAGATTTTATCTAGCATTCGATTTCAACTAATTTATTCACGCTTGGTGATATGTACTGTGATACCTTGGGGATCATTGACATCAATGGTGATTTCCCTCACGTTTGTTAACGGTATACATCAATGACCGGTAATCAAGTGGTTTCTACCATGTTCGACATCAAGACATTTGTAATCGCATGGATACATTCGTATCATTGTGGGTTCGGCTTGAAGACCCTGGGGAGTCATGTTTTACCCAGGTTGCGATGGAGATTGTTTTGAGTCATATCACACAGATCCACATTTGTATTGGTCGTGGCTGTGTTATCATCTCATCATGGATCTATGCTTGTGTCTAGTAGCCATGATTGTGTTCAGTCGGTCTTTACTATCATGGATTTGCAATGTATTGGTCAGCAGCCATGTTGTACGTTATATGAGACTGTGTACTCAGGATCAGTTGTACTGTAGTAGCGTCCTTCGTCCGATGAGCCATTGCCATTCCTTCTGTCAAAGCATTTCACTTGTCCAGTTTCAAACAACTTCATGCTTTGGGGGGCATTCTGTTACACCTAAAATATTACCATCATGAGACTCAGTGTAAAAATCCCTAGAGTTTCCTTGGCTAAGTCATTAACCTGGAAGAGATGCAAATCCATTTGTACTAGGTTTTGAGAGGTCCTCACAGGTTGTCCTCATGCAACTTGTGAAATCGCAGGTTGTCTTCTTGCAGACTCCGATGATGTCAATTAATGGACTAAAATATCTTCTTCGAGCCCATTCTCGAAGCTAGATGACATGGATCCCTATCCCTGACCTTTGGGAGAGCTGGCATTCGGTTCCTAACCTCTTGGAAGGATCCCCTATCTCTCTCCTACCATATCTCAATCTACTCTATCCACTTAGTCCTATGTAAGTGAAGCTCACTCCCATTCCAAGGGGAGGAAGTCTATAGTGTCTACATGTTGGTGAAATTACCTTAGGAGAGATCTCTATTCATCTATTAGGAGACTCACACTTCCTTGGGAGGCTTTGGCATTGGCTTGATCGGAGGACGATTGCTACGTTAAGTCATCGGTTGTAATCTCTTCATCCTATGTATTTCCCTTTCAATACAGTAATATAAGTGCTTTCCACCAAAATCTCATTGTTTTAATGATATCTTGTGTAGTTTTCCTACTTAACTGCTTACTTAGATCTATTATTGTGTAGATGTGTTTTACTTGTTTTTTTGTCTTGTTGTCTTGACAAGTTTTGCAGCTCAGATGTACATATCGTCAAGCTTGGAGCAATATTCAAGTAGAAAAGGATCAATGATCTATAAGGTAAACGTATCTAGTTCCTTGATCTCTAATTAGATCTAGGAGAGTGATTTAGATTATGTCCTATTTGTTCTAGACTCGCGTTGAGCTAGGGAGATCAGTCCTTGAGTCCGCTCTTGGTAGATTGTCCGTTAAACACACTCTTCACATGGCCATAATTCGAATGAAACAACAAGCCGATCAACACCTTTCCGAGCGCACTTTTCAAGCAGTTGATATGGTTTTTCCTTGTCTACATCCTTCCAAGCAATCCTCCCTGACACTCAAAGGGTGTCCCCTTATCTCTCGCTCTATCATAACAGTATTCATCCAGTGGCACGACATGCAACCAGAGGCTACTACATGGGCACCACTCCTTTAGATTCTGCATCAATTTCTACATCTAAAGCTTTGAGGACAAAGCTTTTTCTAAGGGAGAGGGGATGTTAGGGACCCATGTCTTTAATTTGTTAGTATATTGTTGTTGGATGCATATGCTTTGTAAGACGTCCCATAGTATTTGTTGATCCATATTTTGTGTTATTGTTGTTTGGTGCATATGCTTTGTAAGTCGCCAGTAGTATTTGTTGACCCATAGTTTGTATTGGCCCATGGTTTTGACCCATAGTATTGGCGCCTAGACTTAGTATATAAGTGTGCGTTGAGGCCAATGAAGGCACCGTGAAGTTATTTGTATTGAGCTTGATCAAAGGAGGTTTCCCCCTCGAAGTGGCCCGTGATCAATAAAGTGATTCTGAGTTATGTTATTATTTCTATCTCGTTTATTTTCATTAATTAATTGTTGTAGGTTCCTCACAAAAACCTAGAAGATTCTTCGACACATGAAGATATAAATGTTCTATAGGTTGTCGCAACTCAAAATGTTTGAGAATATCAAGATCAAAAGGTTCTCAAGGAACAATTGGACTCAATATCATCAGTTAAATAAAAGGAAATAAATCATTTGAAAAATCCTAATCAAACCCAAATTAATGATGCAAAAACATTAAAGGGATTTTCATCCTTAAAACTACGTGACAAAACTGCAAGGGAGGAAACCTTAAGCAATCAGATTGAATTAAGTAAGTTGCTAGTCATTGCCACTATAGCTAAGGAGAAAATAACAAATGTAACTAAATATCCAACCATGTTTGAATATCCATTGATCAATACTAAAGAAGTTACATTTCAAATAGAAATCAATCACACAAAAGCATGCAAAAATATCGGAAATCAACGTGGCGACGCAATTTATTCATGAAGACATCAGATTGGAAACTCAGAAGAATACACCATATAATCATTATGGATTTATCTATAGAATCATATGCATAAAGAGATTTGAATGGAAATGTGACTAACTGTTTCAAGAACTACTAAATCGTGGTACTGTTATCCGAAACAAATCGCTAAAGAAGGATTGTCTATCATCAATCTTGGAATATTCTTTGATGTCACAATTAATTAAGCAGAATCCAAGATTCGTGGATGAATCTTTTCAAGGCGAGATGAATTGTAATATACCAAAAAATATATTACCATTATTAGTTTGTTTACTATTTATTAGGGTTAATATATATTTAGGATAGTCACTATCACTTAATAAATGATTGTGACTTATCACATTATGGTGTATATATACACCTCATTATTGTACCATTATTCATCAATCAATAATTCAAGATATATATTTATTAATAAATATTCCATCATGTAAGGATTTTCCCTTACATCATTCAATCTATGATTTACCACACTATCGGTTCATGCAAGATATGGAACTGAAGGCTTGGGCACCTACACTACAAAGCACTACTAGGACTTCAAAAGATGGTAAAAGGTATGCCCATATTTGATTTTGAGTATGATAGTGTATGTCGGGGTTGTGTACTTGGGAAGAATGTTAAGAAAAGTTTTTCGAACAATACTACTAGATCTAAAGGGATTTTATATTTAATACATTCTGATGTATGTGGTCCCATATCATCCCCCTCCCTGAGTGGCTTCTTATATTATGTACTATTCATGGATGATTTTTGTAGGAAGTCATGGATTTATTGTTGGAATATTTAAAACCCACATCTATGTCATTTAATACCTTAGTAGCATTAATTAATAATTTTATGATTAATTCCTATGTCTTAGACAAGGTAGTTGGCTAAAACATCATTATGTGGACCACAAGTCACCATTGTGTCGACCACAAGCTTCCTAATCCCACTAGAGCGCATTCCTAGAGATCCTGGATAAGATTCTGGATATTTTTAAACAATCCTGGATTAGAAAGGTGCATTAGCTACTTTTACTGCTTTTTACCACTTTTTGGTGAAAGCTAAAATCTAGTTGACTAGTCATGACTGTTTTTTGGCCAACTCAATCTCCACGATGTTTCTTCCTTCCAAATTATGGATTTGGCATTTTTTTTCATCACACATCACTATCTTATCACTAAATCAGAAATTCGTGAGCCTTTGGAGTGACTTGGAGAACACACTAGCCACCGAAGGGGGTTTTGCATTATTTTAGTAAGTCTGCTTTTGTGAGGATTTGGATGGAATCTTTGTTAACACAAAAAATTTACCACATACCTAGACCTCATTCCTAAATAATAAAATTCATTTATCCACTAAAAACCCAAAAAACCACATATCCTAAGTCCTGCACTCCCCCTTTGGACAACATTCACTAAAATAGGGATCCTCCCCTAAAAAGGAGGTGTCCACCAAAATAGGGGGATGTCCCGACAAGACAAAAATTCCCGCCTCAACCCAAATTCTTACCAGTTGGTAAAATTTGAGAGACACATACCATAAGTGGTTTTAGGGTTACTAAACCCTAAAACCACACCATATATGAAATGTCTTTCACCATTGTTGAGACCAAGTTTTTCCTATCATCATTTTTCCCCTTATCGCTTGAAACCCCCTGCTTCAGCACCAAGCTCCATTCGCCTAGATATCCTTGGCCGAACACCATCTCTTGCACCTCCCTCTTCGGCTAGTTGAGTATCATTAGCTCCTAGCCACCATAGAAGGTGAGTGTTGTGAAGACCGGTAGATCGTGAAGACCACTCGAAGGACAGAACCCAGCGAGGGACTGCACAAGCTTCACAACCACAAGGGTTGGTAAACCCATAGAGGTAATTCCTGGCTTGTAAACCCATTTTTTACAAATTATAAAAATAAAAACATTTCTTTTATGAAGGGTTTCATAATGTGCATGGAGTGAATGTTTACATATAATTGTGTGGTAGATAGTTGTTTTACAATTTTTACCAATGTAAATCTGCATGCTTTAATTTTACAGTTTATTACCTAATATCTAGCTTAGGTTTATTTATATTTATGCATAGTTTCTATCTTTTTTACACATTTTCACCTCGGGTTTTACCGCATTTCCCACACACAAAGCCATGGGAAGCCATTATTCCATGGCTCTCTACCTTGGTTTCCACAAGCCGGTAGATACCCCTTTCTTGCCTGTTGGTGTGAGAAATGGCCCTTGGCATTCCGTGAAGCATGTGTAGTACTCCACATAAAAAGTTCTATCCTCCACCAGAACACCAATCTCCCTCACAATAAAAAAGGGGGGTCCTATGATGTCTATCGGTCATACGATTAGATCCTAACCTCACATATTAGGGGGTAATCTGTTAAAACAAAAAATTGACCACATACCTATTGGTGTCCATTTTGTCAGCATTTTTTATCATTGAATATACTCTGAGTGGCGTTATTTTCACTATTCTGATATAATAAATCACTCTTCTTGCCATTCAAACCGTCAATTAGACCCAGGTATGATCGTATTTACATAGCACATGAATCTTGGCTAAATATCATTATTTTCATGGTTTATTAATATTAATTTAATGTTTTTCGACTCGCTTGGAAAATAGATTTCGGCTTGTAGGTTATATGTTTCAAACAGACCTCCGTTTAGACTCGTGTTCACATTGCAAACATTCAGCCCGAATCTAGCCCTTCGTTCAGCTTGCGAAATCGTCGATTGGCATATTCCTTCCCATTAAAGACAAAACAGAAATATGGGTCTGTTAGCAACGTGGTGGTTATGGTTGGTGAGTCCCTGTTCTAGAAGATTTGCTTCCCTACTTGCTCAGCTCGAAAGAACATGACTCTCCCCACGTAACCTCTCTAGAAGATTCGCTTTCCCATTCGCTCAGCTTGCCAACACATGCTCATCCCCACGTTGACGTTCTAGCAGCTTCATCCTCCCACGCTCAGCTGCCAGCACATGCTTCTGCCCACGATTAAAGGAAACTAACACACAGCTGTTTGCATCAAGGAGAATCGGCACCATGGAAGCAGGAAGATGACCTGTGCACTGTCATAAACCACCATTCAGCCGTTGTATAGACATTAGAGACGTCTATTTTTAGAGAGGTTGACTATTTCGACCTTCTCTCCCATTGTAAACTTATATATAGATGCCTCCTTTGGAGAAACGCAGACGGCATGTAGCACAGTAGATATAGACATTTACGCTATCAGTAATTCATAGAAATGCTGTATAACTTTCTCAGTTAATGGAAGCTCTTGAATTTTACTGTTGATATTCTGTTGTTGGTGGCTAAGTTGATTTAGTTTCAATCTTTGATTGTTGGGAAGGGCCCCTCATCAACTGGAGGTTTTTATGTATATTTTTGTATTTTCCTTTCTGCAAGTAAACAGTTCATTTTCCAGTGTATGTAATTAATTATGTTTTCCTATATATTTCATTTCCTTATTTTTCTATAATCTGTATCTTGTTGCTAACTTAATGTACTTTTCTAGAATTGATAATGGCTGGCCAAGCATAGTGTTTATAGTTTGCTTTCAGTCTTTTGCAATCAGATAGAGTTTAGTTAGTTGTTGTTTCAGGTTTAGTTTATAATTATACTTAGTTCTGTTAGTTTCTTTCCTGTAGTTGTAGGTTAGTTTTATTCATATCTCAGTTTTGTTTGATTAGGCCATAGAAATAGTTTATTTCTTTATACAATGATTAGAATAGGTTACTTCTTCCTATATTAGCTTCTAAATACTCTATTCATTGCTTCCCTTGCACCATAGGATCATATGCACCAGCCAACTGGTAGTTAAGATCATCCAAACTGCTTCTTTCCTTAGTTTAAATCATTTTCTTCCATTTGGACTGTCATTCGGACTGTCTTTCAGACTGTCATCTGGATCGTCATTCGGACCTCAATACTTTCTACATTGTTTTTATGCTTATTTAGAATCCAGTTTCTTAGTCTTTTTATCTGTAATATTTCTTGCTTTTAATTAGCAGTATTAGATGTAATTAAGATCTTGTTTCCCACTACATAGAGTTTTAATTAAGTTTTTTCATCATTCTTAGTTTCCATTTCATCTTGCTTAACTTTGCTTTAACTGTTTTTCAAGTTATGTCTTTCATGTTTGATTTGCCAATACTGTTTTGGAATCTATCAGTTTCATTCTTAGTGTAGTTTTCGGATTAGAGTTAATAATTTCATTCTCCAAGTTATCTCAGTTTTGATAGTTTCCTCGTTAAGCATATGATCTGTTTCCCATTCACACAGATAATGAAGATGTTCATGAAATAGAGCTTGGTTCAGAAATAAATATCTTTATCAAGTTTTCTACTTGCTTCCAAATCAAATTCAGTCCAAGTAAATATCTTTATTAATTTTTCTACTTGCTTCTAGATCTCATTAGTTTCATATCATTTTGCTTATGGATAGAAGATAGATCATAATGTTTAAAGTTAATTGTAATTGGTCTCTTTGTAGTTTACATCTCTTTGTAGAAATTAGGTTAGATTTACTTCCATTTTGTTTTGTTGTTACATTCGAAATTCATTACGATACATTCACCCCAGTTCCTATCACATTTGACGTACAACATCAAGGAGAATGTAATTAGATACTTTAGTGTAGTCTTGAAGTATTAATTGAATGCATGAATAGTTGTTGAATTCACTAAGTAGTTTGTAGTTTTTGTTTTAATTCAAGTAGTTTCCATTTTCATAAGAAGTAGTTTGTTTTTTTATCAGTATTTGTTCTTTTCCCATTGTTTAATCATAGAGTAGAGTAGTATAGCTTGATACTATTATGATCTGTTGGTTTAGCTAGGTTTAATTAGTTCCTTCGTTGTCTTTCTGAAGTTTGACTCGGTTTTTCATTTTGAAAGACCTTTCGATCTTTTCTTTATTAAACATTTCTAAGGTTTGCCGAGCCGAAACTTTAGGTCCCATTCTACCTCAGCATATATTGTGCCACAACTCTAAGATTACCAACCCTGGTCGATAATTAAATATTTTGGTGATTCTTTAAGACAGTAAATACACCTCAACAATACCTAGACCCTCATTCCTAAAGAATAAATTCATTTGTCCACTAAAAACCCAAAAAAACACATATCTTAAGTCCTACATTCCCCCTTTGGACAACCTCCACTAAAATAGGCATCCTCCCCTAAAAAGAAGGTGTCCACCAAAATAAGGGGATGTCCCAACAAGCCAAAAATTCTCGCCTCAACCCAAAGTCTTACCGGGCGATAAAATTTGAAAGACACATACCATAAGTGGTTTTAGGGTTACGAAAACCTAAAACCACACCATATATGAAATGTCTTTCACCATTGTTGAGACTACATTTTCCCTATTATCATTTCCCCCCTTCTCGCTTGAATCCCCCTGCTTCAGCATCAAGCACCATTTTCCCAGATATCCTCGTCCGAACACCATCTCTTGCACCTCCCTCTACGGCTAGTTGAGCATTATTATCTCCTAGCCACCATAGAAGGTGAGTGTACTGAAGACCAGCATATCGTGAAAGCCACCTGGAGGACAAAACCCATCCAGGGACTGCACAAGCTTCACGACCACAAAGGTTGGCTTGTAAACCCATTTTTTACAAATTATAAAAACAAAAACATTTCTTTTATGAAGGATTTCATAATGTGCATGGAGTGAATTTTTATGTATATGTGTGGGGTAGATAGTTGTTTTACCATTTTTTACCAAATTAAATCTGCATGCTTTAATTTTACGATTTATTACTCAATATCTAGCTTAGGTTTATTTATATTTATGCATAGTTTCTATCTCTTTTACACATTTTCACCTCAATTCTTACCGCATTTCCCACACACAGAACCATGGGAAGTCATTGTTCCCTGGCTCTCTACCTTGTCTTCCACAAGCCGGTAGACACCCCTTTCTTTCCTGTTGGTGTGAGAAATCACAACCAAAATCCTTTTGCATTCAAATCTCTGATGTAAATATATATATTTACAACCTGTTACTTGCCCAAGGCTGGCTGATGTATTATTATTCATGGGAGTAATTCTGTTTGCATCATATGTGACTGATTTTCAGTGTTCTTGACTAGTTGTGTGAGAATTGCTTGTGAGAGTTCTAATTTCTTGATCAGATCTTGGAGTGAACTAAACTTCACATGGTATCAGAGCTATCAAGCTATTCTTTTCTCTATAGATTGTCTTGCAGGATCCAACCAGTCTCAAGGAGGGCGCATTTAGTCATCTACAGGGTGCATTCAATCACCCATAGGGTGCATCAAATCATCTTGGGGCGCACCCAAACTACTCTAAAATATATTTCAGAGTTGCCATGGATCAGTCACATCAGATCATCCTCACTCCATTCAATTATTTTGACTGGAAGGCATATATGGAGATCATGTTGAGGAGAAAAGGCCTCTACAAGGTGACTATGGAAACTGAACCTGAGCCAACCTCAGCAATTGAGAAATCAAAGTGGCATAATCGAAGATATGAAGCCTATGGTTTACTGTGTCTCACTACATCCAGGGATATTTTATTCCATATAGATGGTCTTAAATCTCCCAATGAAGTTTGGTTAAATATTCAAGAATGGTTTGGCAAGACAGATGAATTAAGAGGCCACCAACTGGATAATGAACTTGTTTCATTGAGTCCAAAGAATTTTGATAATATCCAGGATTTCTTCTCAAAATTCAAGTCACTTGAATCAATGTGGAATTGATAAAAATGATGAGCAACTAATATTGGCCATTCTATCCAAGCTTGGCCCTGATTACTCAGTCTTTGTTTCGACCTTCAATCCACAAGGAAGGAAGTTCGAAATTGGAAGAGCCCTACTCTCTCAGAATTCATGGAGTCTCTTACACAAGAACATGACAAGCTGGTCTTGATGGGATCCATCAAAATATCATTGTTTTAATGTTGGAGATTCAAAGGGTTCGAAAGGAAAGAAGAAGGGAAATTTCAAGAAGCTCACTGATCAGAGGAAGGGCAAGTAGAAAGTCCATGAAGACTCTTCAAATTTCAAGATAAATCCAAACAAGAAGAATGCGAAGGCAAAGTGTAACTATTTCTGCAGGGGCTTTCATCTTGAAAGCTCCTATATGAGGAAGACCATTGATCAAATGGCTCAACTCCTAGAGAAAGCCAACATTCCTCTTCCTGAGAGCGCAAGGAGGAAGGATGGAGGACAAAATTATGAAGATAAGGAGTGAGTGCATGCACTGATGGAAATAAATTCAAAGCCTACCTCATTCATTATTGATTCTGGAGCTTCAAGGAACATGGTGTCCACAAGAGAGAGCTTCTCATATCTTGATTCTTCCAGTGGTCCAATCATTGTGTTGGGTGATGATTCTGAAAGTTCAAGCAAAGGTAAGGGAAACATTGATCTAGATTTTGGTACATTCACTATGTTTTGTATGTTCCAGGACTTGATGCTAACCTTTTTTCAGTATACCAGATGAATCACACAAGATCACCCCAAATTTTTATCTTCACACCTAATGATGTTGAAATTTGTGAAATGTCAACAAGCCGAATTGTTTCCTTAGGTTCTGCTGACCATAGCTCAAAAATCTATAGGTTTTCTCATTTTGTTCCATTCCCCTCAACTTCTTCTCTATTAACCCATGCCAATGAGTCAATCAAATTATGGCATGAAAGATTTGGCCACCTAAATTATAAATACCTTTCCCAACTCCATGAGAAATAAATGGTTATAGGGCTTCCCAATATCAAGTTTTCCAAAGGTGTTCGTTGAAGCTGCATCCTAGGAAAGCACCCAGAGCATAAATTTCAGAGAGACAAAACTGAGAGAACCTTAGCACCCCTGGAGATTCTTACAGTGACATATCAGGTCCATTCCCCCATGATTCTTTGAACCGTGCCAAATATATCCTTACCTTCATAGATGACATTACCAGGTATTGTTGGATTTATTTCATCAAGCTAAAGTCTGAAGTGTTTGGTTTGTTCAAGATTTTCAAGGCCTTAGTAGAAAACTAATTTGGTAGACATATCAAGATCATTAGATCTGATAATGGTGGGGAGTACATCAAATTAGAGTTTCATAAATTTTGTGCCTCTTCAGGCATACAAATGCAACACACTGTTCCATACACACCTCAGCAGAATGGTGTTGTTGAGAGGAAGAACAGATCATTGAAGGAGATGGCCACATGCATGCTTGAGAAAAAGTATCTATCTCCAAGGATTTGGAATGAGGCAATAAATTGTTCCACATACATTCAGAATAGAGTTCCTCACAAATCTCTCAAAGGAATCACTCCTTTTGAGGCTTGGACTAGGCACAAACCTGATATTTCTCATTTCAGGATTTTTGGCTCCAAGGCTTGGGCTAGAATTCCACTTGAGAAGAGGAGGGCTATGCAGCCCCAAAGACAAAATTGTATTTTTGTTGGCTATTCAAAGGAATCAAAAGGCTATAATTTTCTTAACATGGCTACCCAAAAATCCTTCATTGAAAGAAGTGTTCAATTCAAAGAAGAACCCTCTCAGAATGTTGAAATTGGAGAGCAATCCACACCACCGCCTGAATGTTGATGTAATTGTAACATAGGAATATATTTCACCTATGTATATTATATTCCTATAGAGATGTTATTATTCCTCTATACATAAGTGTTTGTATTCCTATAGAGATGTTATTATTCCTCTACACAGAAGTGTTGTCATTTATATTGTAAGTGTCGTAACTTATACTTGATGGGTTATTAGACCACCTTGATGGGGTCCGCCCTGTATGAGTCATGTGGGCAAAAGGGTTATTAAACCACCCTATTGAGGGGTCGGCCCTATCAGCATTATGTTATGTGGTTAAGTTAAGGCCGACCTAGTAAAGGTTATTAGGCAAGTCAAGTCAAGTATAAATAGAGTGCGGGAGGCATTCTATTTGATCATTTCTATTATTATCTCACACACTCATTGGAGAGTGGCGCACTTGTGGAGGAGGAGAAGCTGTTGTTAGGAGGACTATCTCTTGTACTTGGGTTGTATCATTTCTCTATCTATCTCTGAGGAAGTTGCGGGGTTTTTCACCTTCTTGGTTTTCCCCGATGAAACTATGTGTCTATTGTGTGCTTGCATTATTGTGTCCATGATTGATATGATGTAGATATGTTGTACATGTTATTATCTCAGTTAAGATACTAGATCATATTGAAATTTATGAAAAACTAACATGGTATCAGAGCTAGCCTGAAAGAAGGCATGGTATGGCATTTATGACACTTGTTGCATTTGCGAAGCTAGGGATTGATATTGAAAAAATCAGTCATTGTAGTACTTTCGCTATAAATACATTTCGGCAAGGTTTCAAGATCGAAAAAATATTGCAGGTCGAAGATAAGATCCCCATGTACCTTGTGTCCAAAGGACAACCTCTAATTCGTTGTACTTTTTGATTTATGATCTGTACAATATAGGGTTTCTGCCTCTTCTAGATCTGAGTCATAAACAGGTGACCTAGGGAAAAAGGTCATAACTTGGGCTAGGAAGCTCCAAATGAAATTTCGTCAAAGGGGATAGGTAGGGAACGGGCTGTACTTTCTCAGATAAGTTTTTTGAGGCCGAAACTGAACCAGTGACACATGGAACACTATACAAGTTCGCCCTCTTGTTTTATCCCATAAACAGGTCACGTTGCGACACTTGGAAAGATAAGTGAAGAAGTTCTCTCTCAGAGAATCCAATTGAGGTCAGACATGTGGGGTTGGAAAGATAACAGGTCAGGCTACCACTGGAAGAATTTTCAGACCCTGTAGATCTGAAATTTCGGAGTTACACCAAAAACAATCAAGTGCATATTCCTGTCAAAACATAATTGGATTTTGAGCACCTTCATTCATGGCTTTGGGAATTTAGGGTTTCGAAGAATGTTGGAATTTTTGTATCGAAGACCACGGCTGGATGACCCTCATCAAAATCAAAATTTAGAGATTAAGATCAAATTTTTTGGTTGGGCAGAAGGTCGGGCTTGATCAAACCCTAGTTTGGGACTTTGATCAGAAAGGTGAAAAATTAGGGCTTCTGCAAAAGTTGGAATTTTTGAAGTCTGTTACCACGGTTGGAAGCTCCTTAGAAAAATCAAAGTTTAGAGATTTGGATCGAACCTTTTGGTTGGGAAGAAGGGTGGGATTTATCAAACCCTAGTTCGGGATTCTGTCCAGAAGATCCAAAAGTTTCAAAGGCAATTTTGAGGAGTGAAACTTTGCAGTTTTCAAATTCTGAGTATACTAGCTTGACCAGGTCATCAAGGCGCATCTTTCTATCCTTTCAGAAGTTTGAAATTCAAAGTTTGAATTTTTAGGGTTTCCCTGACAAACCCTAATCCAACTCCATATCCAATTTCTACAAATCAAGTGGATTGGGTTAATCCTAGAAGAGAATGGATTGGTCACCTGCATAAGTGAATAAGTTCTAGTTTTAGAGGGAGATAAGGCTAAGGCCTTACATAAGAAGATTACAAGCAATGTCGACAGGAATGACTTACGGGTATGTTTCGAAATTTGTTCATGATTAAGTTTATGTTTGTCTTCATTAAGATTAGTACAATCTTGGTTAATTTTATACTTGTCGTATCACCTTAATAAAATATGAATGCATGCTAGAAGATATTCATTGATTAGGGTTTTGAAACTTATGATTGTACTAATGCATTTTGGTGTTGTATGAGGTCGATGTTGTTCGTTAACATGAAAGGTACATCAAGAAAGACAAATCATCTTCTAGTTCAAGAACATATGACCATGGTGACATGAAGACAAATATTCATCCATTACATCAAGAAAGACAAATCATCTTCTAGTTCAAGAACATATGACCATGGTGACATGAAGACAAAGATTCATCCATTGTCATGGATCACATAGAAGATATACTTACGAGGTATGTATAACTTGGTTCTATAATGGTTAACCTATGAGTTATGTAGCTTACTAGCACAAGTCATTGAAGAGAACAAGAAGACATTATGCGGGTATATTAGACATAACTAGCTAGCATTGTAATCCAGGTATGTTTTTCCTATATCAAGTTAGAATCCTACCTTGTGTTAGGATCTCTTATATAAGTATACATGGCATGATTGATAATGATTATTTATGAAGTTAGAAATTTAAGTAATCTAGGGTTTATGCATATTATGTCGCTTACCTTGATTGATGATATGACTAACCAGAAGAGTTCTATGGTGAAATATGAATATGCATGAGTAAGAGAAGTCTTCCCTAAAACATTGAATGCTAATGCTTATTATTTGTGCTTGAAATGATCATGACTATACATGTTTAAGATTATTGTGTTTTGATAGTACTGAGATTATACTAATGAATGTATGATTATGTATGAGATCTCGAGGGTAACAAAATGATGATATTAGTAAGCATGCGTACTGATCGAGGATGGATATAAATTCAAGGACGGGTAAACTAGGAAGCAAAGATCAAGAGGGAGCACACTCCAGTAGTTTCTGCAAGGATGCAGACATTCAGAGGGATTTGACCACTTCTCACAAACCACATCATAATGGAGTTGTTGAAAGGAAGCAAAGACTGAGAGGGAGTCAACCCAACAAACAAACAAAGATAAGTATTTGAATTGTCATTTCTTGTGTTTAAATAACATTGATGAATGATGTATATGCTTATGTTCCTAGACTTAGATTGTATATTATGCATATTAGAATAATTGCATTAATGAATAGTATACTACTAATATGCACATGTAATGGGTAAGTGGCCTATGGCACTGTACAACATTCCATTGCTACTTATCTAGAATGAAACCTCTTTGCTGACATGTTGGGAGTTGTGCACACTCTTAACAATGTTCTGGTAGAGATTGGAAGGCATCTAGAAAGTTACGGGATATGGATTAAATGTTGTATTGAAGCATTGGCTAAAATAATTGCATGACTGTATGACATATTTCTTTATGTGTAAGAATTTGTTCTGAAAACTATGAGATGTTTCTAATCATGCAATTTAACTTGTTTTGTAGGAAAGATCGTATACCATCACCTACAAAAGAAGGACTACAACATTTGTTCCAACAACGAAGTTCAAACTATCTATTGAAGATATTGAAGAATCTGAAGTTCCCAGGATACGGGATATAGTAAAAGGATTCCATGGTCGAGAAGTACCAATCAATAATGTTTGGGATGTGGTCCCAAGACCTGAAGAGAAGTTTGTTGTGACTTCCAAGTGGATCTATAAGATCAAGCATGTTGCATATGGTAGCATGAAGAAATAAAAAAAGTGAGGTTTGTAGCTCGTGGCTTATCCCAGAAAGAGGGATTAACTATGAAGAGACTTTTGCACCTGTAGCCAGGTACACTTCCATCAAATTAGTACTTTCTCTGGCTGCAGTGATGAAATGAAAGATACACCAGATGGATATCAAGACAGCTTTCTTGAATGGTGTAGTCGAAGAGGAAGTGTATGTGGAGTAGCCACTCGGTTTTGAGACATATGACAGGTAGTCATATGTGTGCAAGTTGAAGAAAGCCTTGTATGGCTTGAGGCAAGCTCCTAGGATTTGGTATGGTAGGATTAGATTCCAACCTTTACTAGAAGGTTGAGGAATGCAATCCTATGATACTACTTGTGTATGTGGATGACCTATTTGTTATAGGTGAGGATGGATTGATTGCCGATACCAAGAGGAAGCTTGCTGCTAAGTTCGAGATGAAGGAATTGGGGATGATGCACTACTTTCTAGGCATGGAGGTGTGGCAAAGTGCAGATGGAATATTCCTTGGACAAAGGAAGATGCAGTAGATATCCTGAAGAGGTTCGAGATGATGGACTACAAGGCCATGGCCACACCTATGGCATCGAACCCGAAGCTTCTGTGTGGTGTTGATCTAGTTGATGTCACTGTGTATCGTCAGACAATTGGGTCCTTGATGTACCTGACGAACACTAGACCAGATATTTGCTTTGCGATGAACACATTGAGCCAGTTCCTGACGAATCCCAGAGGTGTTCACCTGATTGCTGTAAAGCATATTCTGAGGTACCTGAAGGGTACAATTGACTATGGGCTCAAGTATGATGCGAATCAAAAGTTTAACCTGCAGGGTTATGTTGTTTTGGAATGGACAGGCAGTGATATAGATAGGAAGAGCACATCTGGGTGTTGCTTCAGTATGGGATCAGGTGTGATATCTTGGTTTAGTAGGAAGCAATCCTGCGTAGCCCTGAGTATAGCCGAGGCAGAGTATGTTGCATCATGTTCGACTAGTTGTGAGGCAGTATGGCTCCATAAGCTACCATCTGAGTTATTTGATCTCCCGTTGGAGGCTACTAGTATCTTTTGTGACAACCAGAGTTGTGTGAAGCTGTCTGAGAACCCAGTGTTCCATGACAGGTCGAAGCACATTGAGATCAAATATCACTATATCAGGAATATGGTGCAGAGATGAGCAGTTAAGCTCCTGTATGTTGCGACGGATGAGCAGATTGTAGATGTGTTGACGAAACCACTAGCCAAAGTGAAGTTTGAGTACTTCTGAGAGAGGCTTGGTGTTCTTCAGATTGACAACACTTCGAGGAAGAAGTGATGGATACATTTGCAGGAGCCATTCCAAGCATGGGGAGAGGAGGATCCTTCCCATGGCTGTGGATGTAAGCGTTGGATGATGAGCATCAGGATGATGAGCATTAGGATGATGCTCCAGTTACTGCTTTGTATATGCATCAGTTGGATGCTTTGGTCAGTTTGATCATATATTTGTATATGCATCAGTTGGATGATTTGATCAGTTTGATCATATATTTGTATATGCATCATGTTGGATGCTTGATATATTTGTATATGCATCATGTTGGATGCTTGATATATTTGTATATGCATCGTGTTGGATGATTGATATGATCAGGTGGATCATGTATTTATGTACCAGGTGGATACATTTCATGATCAGGTGGATCATGTATTTTGTGTATATGTATCAGGTGGATGCATTGTATGATCAAGTAGATCATGTACTTATGTATGTATCAGGTGGATATATTGTATGATCAGGTAGATCATGTAGATATCAGGTAGATACATTATATGATCAGGTGGATCATGTAGTTTTATGTGTATCATGTGGATACATTGTATGATCAGGTAGATCATGTATGATTATATGTATCAGGCAGATACTATGTATGCATCAGGTGGATGCATTGTATGACCATGATGATCATGGATGATGAGCTTCAGGATGTTGCTCCAGATGACACGCATCAGGACGATGCAGTGATGATGATCAGGATGATCATGTGTACATCAGGATGATGTATGGTGAGTATCAGGTTGATACTCTGTGGCTGTGGAACAGGTTGTGCAGATAAGCATATAATCCAG
This sequence comes from Larix kaempferi, assembly GCA_027924585.1. NCBI lineage: Eukaryota > Viridiplantae > Streptophyta > Pinopsida > Pinales > Pinaceae > Larix > Larix kaempferi. The sequence goes on from BSBM01000476.1 coordinate 8,168,442, forward strand.
CCCTGGGAGGTTTGCAGATAGTCTTTCGAGGTTTTTCTTATGGCATGTAATGTGGCCCTGGGATATCTGGAAAACGCTCTTTCGAGGTTTTTCTTTGGGAGGACATATAATCCGGCCATAGGAGATTTGCAGATAGTCTTTCGAGGTTTTTCCTATGGAATCTAATGTGGCCATGGGATATCTGGCAAACGCTCTTTCGAGGTTTTGTCCTATGGCATATAATCCGGCCCTGGGAGATCCGATAGGTTGAGCTGTGTGCTCGTAATCAGTCTTGGGATGCTCTTTCGAGGTTTTGCCATGGTCACATGTAATACACCCTAGAGATCCAGACAAGTTGTGCTAGTCACGTAAAAGGCCTCGGATGCTCTTTAGAGTTCTTGCTAGTCAAGACACTCTTTTAAGGTTTTGTGATAGTCACATATAATACGGCCCTAGGAGATCCGACAGGTAGAGCCATGTGCTCGTAACAACCTGGATTCTTTGTGAGGTTTTTTGACGCACATAATACATCCTGAGGATTCCACTGTATGTCCAGTGATGATGAAGAGCTGCAAGTGGTGGGCCTACATCTAGTATGAAAAAGGACTAGCTCTGTAGAACTTCCTATGACGAGTAGATTTAGAGATTGATTGAGATAGTAGCAGTAGTGACAATGATTATGATTTGATGACAATTATCCAGTGACGATGATCCAGAGAAGAAGACTTGTGCTAACAGATCTGTGTCGAGAAATACCTTCCTAGTTAAGAGGGAGTGTTGATGTAATTTTAACTTCGGAATGTATTTCACCTATGTATATTCTATTCCTATAGAGATGTTATTATTCCTCTATATGGGAGTGTTTGTATTCCTATAGAGATGTTATTATTCCTCTATACGGGAGTGTTTGTATTCCTATAGAGATGTTATTATTCCTCTATACGGAAGTGTCATCATTTATATTGTAAGTGTTGTAACTTATACTTGATGGGTTATTAGACCACCCTATTGGGGGATTAGCCCTGTCAGCATTATGTTATGTGGTTAAGTTAAGGCCGACCTAGTAAAGGTTATTAGGAAAGTCAATTCAAGTATAAATAGAGTGTGGGAGGCACTCTATTTGATCATTTATATTATTCTCTCTCACACTCATTGGAGAGTGGCGCACTTGTGGAGGAGGAGAAGCTGCTGTTAGGAGGACTATCTCTTGTACTTGGGTTGTATCATTGCTCTATCTATCTCTGAGGAAGTTGCGGGGTTTTTCACCTTCTTGGTTTTCCCTGGTGAAACTCTGTGTCTCTTGTGTGATTGCATTATTGTGTCCATGATTGATATGCTGTAGATATGTTGCACATGTTATTATCTCAGTTAAGATCCTAGATGAGATTGAAATTTATGAAAAACTAACACTGAAGATGTAAGTGAGCTTCCTGTTGAATTTTTTGATTTTGATATTTATGATCATGAAGAACATTTTATTATAGATCCTAATTCACCAACAAAGCCAAAGTGGGCTGCTAAGACTCTTCAAGCAACTGGTGACCTAGTGGGAAATCCCCAGGACACAAGGAGGACTCGATCACAATTTCAGAATGCTCTCAATGTGAATGATCCTTACTTATCTGAGAGATGTTATTTGATGGTGGATTATGATCCTCATACATATGATGAATCCTCACATGACCCAAGATGGGAGGATGATATGGATGAGGAGTTTCATTCACTGCAAAAGAATGAGACATGGGAGCTAGTAAAGCTCCCCCCAGGCAAAACATTGGTAAGGTGTAAGTGGATATTCAATACCAAGTGTGCAACTAATGGTGCAGCACTGAACTATAAGGCTAGGCTAGTGGAAAAGAGATTCTCCCAAGTCCATGGCCTTGAATACAATGATACTTTTTCACCAGTTGCATAGAAGGATTCGATAAGACTAGTTCTGGAAATTTCTGCTGCCAAGCACTGGGAAGTACATCACATGGATGTCAAAAGTGCCTTCCTCCATGGATATCTTGAGGAAGATATTTATATGCAGCATCCAAGAGGCTATACATATGATACTAACTATGTGTGCAGGTTGAGGAAGTCCTTATATGTACTTAAGCAAGCCCCCAGGGCTTGGTATGCCAAAATGGGCAACTTTCTCTTGTCACAATCTTTTGCTAGATGAAAATCTGATCCAAATGTTTACATGAAGCTGATTGATGGTTCAACTCTGATTATTGTGTTATATGTTGTTGACCTATTAATCACAGGTATCTCCACTGATAAAATTGCTTCATTAAAGACTGATTTGCATCAAGCCTTTTCCATGACAGACTTGGGAATTCTTAAGCCATTTTTGGGGCTTGAGATTTATCAAAATGAGAATGTAACTAAGGTATCTCAGTACAAATATGCATATGAACTGATAAAGAAGTTTAAGATGGTTTATTGCAAGCCTTGAATGACTCAGTTCCTTTCAAGGGTTAGACTTGAAGAAGCAGAATCCACACCATTGGTGGACATCACCTTGTATAGGCAGCTTGTTGGCAGCTTGTTATACTTGACTCATACTTGACCTAATATTGCATATGCAGTGAATGTGGCTTCAACATACATGGAGCAGCCACATGAGATTCATTGGAGGTTTGTAAAAAGAATCTTGAATTATGTGCAAGGCACCAAGACTGATGGGATTCACTATGTTGCAGATTCTATCCTATATCTTCTTGGATTTACTGACTCAGATTGGGCTGGTGATAGCCTTGATAGAAAATCCACATCTGGATTCATATTCATGCTTGGAAGTGGTCCTGTTTGCTGGTCTAGCAATCAACATAGTGTAATTTCACTATCTTCAGTAGAGGCCAATTAAAGAGGAGCAGTGAATGTTGCTACTCAGTGTGTGTGGTTGCAGGGTAATCTTTCAGAGTTTGAGATTTCGTTTAGTACTCCTACTGTCATCTTTTGTGACAATCAGAGTGCTATAAGGGTCTCAAGTGATCCAGTACAGATATAGAGGACCAAACATATTGATATCCATAATCACTACATCAGGAGTTTAGTGCATGACTAGATCATTGACCTTCAGTATTTCCCAACAGGTGAGCAAATTGCAGACACCTTCACCAAAGATTTTATTGAGAAGACCTTCAGCTATCTGAGATCACTTCTTGGTATGGTTGAACATGTGGTGGAGTGAAGGATTGATCAGGAATCTTTCAATTTTTATTATGTCCATTTTTTAGGGGAGGTTTTTCCCATGAGGTTTTCCTTCTTTCCTTGTTTCATGGACAAGGCAGTATTGTACAGGGTGACCATGTCTTGTTACTAGGCCCTAGTTTTTTTTTACTTCTATTTTTTAGCACATAAATTCAGACTTATGGGGGTTTTTGGAATATTTAAAACCCACATATATGTCATTTAATACCTTAGTAGCATTAATTAATCATTTTATGATTAATTCCTATGTATTAGACTAGGTAGTTGGCTAAAACATCATTGTGTGGACCACAAGTCACCATTGTGTGGAACACAATATTCCTAAACCCACTAGAGCCCATTCCTGGATAAGATTCTGGCTATTTTTAGACAATTTTGGGTTAGAAAGGCGCATTAGCTACTTGTACTGCTTTTTGGTGAAAGCTAAAATCTAGTTGACTAGTCATGACTGTTTTTTGGCCAACTCAACCTCCATGATGTTTCTATCTTCCAAATTCTGGATTTGGCATGTTTTTTTTATCACACATCACTATCTGATAACTAAATCAGAAATTCGTGAGCCTTTGGAGTGACTTGGAAAACACACTTGCCACCTAGGGTGGTTTTGCATTATTTTAGTAAGTCTGCTTTTGTGAGGATTCAAATGGCATCCTTATGCATTCGAATATCTGACGTAAATCTATATAGTTACAGCCTATTAATTGCCCAAGGTTGGATGATGTATTATTATTCATGAGAGTAATTCTATTTGCATCATATGTGACAGATTTTTAGTGTTCTTGACTAGTTGTGTAATAATTACTTGTGAGAGTTGTAATTTCTTGATCAGATCTTAGTGTGAACTAAATTTCACATTTATTTCATGGAGGATAAACATGAAACTATTAGAAAATTTAAATATTTTAAATCCCTAATTGAAAATCCGAAAGAAAAGCACATATGTGCATTAAGCTATGATAATGGAGGTGAATTTGATTCACATGCATTTAATGAGCTATGTAGTGATACAGGAAGATGTAGACAGTTAACAATACCATATGAGCCTCGAAAAAATTGGGTTTTTGAAAGGAAGAATAGAACCATATGTGAGGCTGCAAAAGCCATGATTCATGATCAAGATATTTCTACCTCATTATGGGAAGAAACCACTAGTATAGATGTGTAAATCCATAATAGAAGTACGCATACCATTCTAGATGAGAAGACACTAGAATAAGTGTTTACTGGTGAGAATACAGACATGTCGCAATTGAGGATCTTTGGGATCCCAGTATGCATTCATGTACCTAAAGAAAAGAGAACAAAGATGGATCCTTCTGGAAATAAAGGAACCTTTGTGGGTTATAACGAGTCATCCAAAGCATATCGAATATATGTACCTGGTGAGAGACACATTGAATTCATTCGATATGTTACCTTCCATGAGGAAGCTACTTTCAAAAGATAGAAAGAGATTCAATGTGATTCAGAGATGGAGGATCCTAAGTCTGATTCTCCCCCTTCAGAGTTTGAGACGCAGAAACCATAAGATGCCTCAAATTCACTAGCTCCTAAAGAAAAATAGAACTGATTGAGAGGTAACCTGATGAACCTCCCAATAAAATAAGATCTGCTTGGTGTCGATATATTTTACAATATGCATAGAAACATGGATCACTAGCATACTCATCCAGAGAGTGCAATCAACCTGACAAATATTCAAGTTATGTTGCACTGATGAGTCACATCAGTGATTCAAAACCATCCTCATATGAAGAAGCTCAAAGAAGCAAGATTGGAAAGATGTAATGACATGAGAGTAAACATATATAATGAAGAATGATGTTTGGGAGTTTGTTCCCAAACCTGATGGGAAGTCCATTGTGACTTCCAGATGGCTTTACAAGATAAAGCATGCTGCAGATGGTAGCATTGAGAAGTATAAATCCAAATTTGTTCCATAGGTTTCTCTCAGAAAGAAGACATTGATTATGATGATACCTTTTCCCATGTGGAAAGGTACGCCACAATCTGAGAAATGATTGCACTTGCATTTATTCTAGGATGGAAACTTCACCAGATGGATGTGAAGACATCCTTCCTCAATGGTGAGGTTGAGGAAGAGATTTATATTCATCATCATAAAGGATTTGTGGTGCATGGTCACGAGTACCATGTTTGTATGCTAAATAAATCTCTATATGGGCTTAAGCAAGCCCCCAGGGCTTGGTACTCCAAAATTGATAACTACCTTCAGAAATTGGGTTTCTATAAGAGTGAAACTGATCCAAATTTGTACTTCAAAGTAGTGAAGAACCAACCATTGCTATTGGTTCTGTATCTTGATGATTTTTTTCCCACTAGAGAGGAACATCTGATTGATTGGTGCAAGAGGGAGCTCACCTCAAAGTTCGAGATGAAAGACTTAGGTCTAATGCACTACTTTCTTGGCCTTGAGATATGGCAAAGAAAAGATGAAATTTTTCTATCTCAAGGGAAGTACACTATGGATATATTGCGTAGGTTTGGCATGATAGATTGCAAATATATGACTACACTGATGGTTACCAATTTGAGGAAACTTCATGAGTTAGGCTATGGATTAGATCCAATAGATCCCACTTTGTATAGACATCTTATAGGCTTGCTAATGTACTTTATACATTCAATTCCTAATGTATGTTATGCCATGTACAATTCGAGTCAATTTATGTATAATCCGAGACAGAAACACTGGATAGATATTAATCATTTCCTTAGGTACCTTAGAGTTACAATCAAGGATGATTTTAAGGACTCATACTTATTTAAAAGTGTATAAACCTTAGCGAATCTTACCAATTCTTAAAATGTCAACTATAAAATATTTGGCGATATTTTTCTAAAATTATTTCAATTTCTAAGGATTTTATATAGTTTATATAATAATTTGGCGATTTTTAGAGTGAAAAAAGTTTACCCCATCAAAATTGGGCGAAACGGGGCTTCAAAAAATGCAAATTGGAGAATCTTTTTTTGGAAAAATAGCCCATTGGCTAAATTTCGCCCCTAAAATTATCCTTGGTTACAATTTCATATGGACTCAGATATGCCTCCAGTGGACGATTCATGTTACTTGGTTATACAGAATCAGAATGGGGACGAAGCATTGTGGACCATAATAGTACATTTGGCTACTGTTATAGCATAGGATCAACTACGATATCTTGGTCTAGTAGGAAACATGGCTCCGTATCCCAAAGCACTATAGAAGTTGAATACATAGCTGCTAGTGTTTATTGTAAAGAAGCAATGTGGCTCAGAAAGCTACTTGTAGGTTTGTTCAACAAAAATATTGAGCCTACAATTATTAGGTTTGACAATTAGAGTTTCAACAAGCTTTCCAAAAACCCAGTATTTCATGACAAGTCAAATCACATTGAATGAAGTATCACTTCATCCGAGACATGGTCCTAAAAGGTATAGTGAAACTTCAGTACATTTATACTTATTAGTAGATTGCAGATGTGCTAGAGATTGATCATCAACTCTGATCAATGCTTCTCAATTTGCCACTCTAGCCTCCTCTTGGATACATTCTTCCCATATAAATTCAAATAGTAGACTTTCCTTTCTTGCACACATTGTCTAGATAAAAGATTCCCAAGGTCAAGTAATACCATTGAAAGCTGTCATCACTAATTCATGTTTGTCAAGCTTGTATCCAATTTCTTCTTGTTGTTCTTTGAATTGAGAAACCGTAGTAAAGTAATATTGGATAGATTCACCTGGATTCATCTTCGTGCTTTTGAGTTGGGTTCTAAAATTTATCTTTCTATTGATGTTTCCTCCTTCATACATTCTTGATAGGGCGTCAAACATCTCCTTTTGGGTTTTCTTGGAGGACACTTGAGGAATCAAGTGATCCTTGATGGAATCTGCTATCATCCTCTTGTCTCTAATCATATCCTTCTTATGCTTTTCCTTAGCTTCAGCTTATGTGGGTTCTAGTACAAATTCTTTAATAAAATTTGAGAGATCATTCTCTTCTAGAATGAGTCCAATCCTATACTTCCAAGCACATAATTTCTCTATGCCTTCCAACTTGTCATCAAGCTTAGTGGTTGGCGCCATCTTATCCCGGAGAGCAGAGAATAACCAAAAATTAAAGTTTCTCAAAAGGAAAAAAATGAACTCACTAAAAGATGCGCTTGAATGAGGCGAGTATGTTGGTACACTTTGTTTCTGAAGATTCCAAAATTTCACCCTTGACATTTTACTTGCGAAATTCTGGTCTGCAGTTTCTAGCTTTCTCTAGTTTTTCTAGATTTTTGTTTTTTTAGGCCCAGAGACAAACTAGGTTTTGAATTTCTGGAAGATTCACGCACTGAAAAACCTCAATCTTGGTGCCAAAATTTTGATCTTGGAGAGGCGCACTTCCCTATGCCAATTGCACTAAAAAATTCCACTTTTGTAAGAAGCCTTATTTTTTATGCTACGAGAGAGAGAGATATATTTACTTTATGAAAGTTTCTCTTTTCAGGCAAGCTCTGATACCATGTTAATATTATATGCTACTAAAGACTAAATTCTAACTTCATGAGCATTTAATAAGTTTTCACAATAGCAACATAGCTAGGATCTCTGAAAGATACATAATCGGAAGGTACACAACAATATATCCCGGGAAACCCTCAAGGGGAATAAAACCCAACAAGAACTTACTCAATATAGATTACCAAAGTACAATGCCCAAAATAGGTCTCACAAATAAGAGAGACAAACCCAAACTCTAGATCCAAGCCAATCCTCCTCCTCCTTCACAGAATTATCTCTCTCCTCTAATTCGCAATGCATGAATGAGTGAATGGTACAAATGAGTGGAAGTCACTCTCTATTTATACTTTACTTTTCACTTGACAAATAACCGAGCTAGGTCGTCCTCACTTTAACTAACTGGGTCAACCTCTCCTAGAAAGACTCAAATAATATTATATTACATTCTTTAGGGTAATAACGACCCAACTTACAATGGAGGTTTTACCTCATGACTTTCACTTGACGAAATATAATAATGAAATCCCCGAACAGAGGTAAAACATCGCCGACGGAGTTACAATAATAAAGTACAAGTAGAATATTTTTTGAAGTTGCATTAATTTAACAGAAAGGTTGCATAGTCCACCAATGGCTAGACTAGTAGAAACAAAGGAGCCAACTTTGAAGGAGTCTCTCAAGAAACATGATATGGCACTCCAAGATCTTGGGAGGAGTGTGCAACAACTTAATGAGACCTTAAAATAACCATTGGGAATGAGAAGTATCGAGATATTCTTCTTTGGTTTGTCTCAAAAGAAAGACTCCAAATTTTTTTGTGAAGGAGGTGGTACAAGCAACAATGAATCTACAGTGGAATATCAACCTTTATATGAGCATGAAAAGTGAAAAAATAATCATAATTGTGCCATGATGATGAAGAAGCACCAAGCCACTTGGAAAAGGATGACAAAGAAGCAGAAGCACCCAAAGACCAGGAAGAAGGTGTTGAAGTTATGAATACCATGGAAAGGGATTCCACTTTGGGATCTTTGAGATTCTTTGTTGGTGATTTCAAGATCATTGCAGAGGAGACTAGTTCTATTGACGATGGTGAGGCATATTTTGGATCAGATCCAAAAGAAGAACATAATTCAGATTTCCATTCACCGCTTGAGCTACCTAGTGAAGCAAATGAAAAGCACACATCAGTTGGATGTGAACCATAAATTTTGGTGGAAGGAAAGACCACCACAACTATACCTCATGGGGAGGAATATATGATGTAAAGGTATGGCTATAATTATTATTTTTGGAGAAATAAAATTCCTTTGTATCATACTGAGATAGTAGCCACCTCCGGTGAGAAAGGTAGCTTGGAGGAAATTTCCAATGTTGGGAATTTTGGTGTTAAAGATGAAATTGTAAGATGTGTTGATAATATTTGCAACACTGTCACATTTCATTGAAACACTTTGAAATTTATTCTACTAATGATGCAAATTCTTCTAATGATGGTGATTTGTGTGAATCATGTGTTGTGGACTCATGCCACAAGCAGGAAGATATTTCCTGTCAGCTTATAGATGTAACAAACTTGGGGATGGATATTCTTTGTGAGCCACATCATTTGAGTGGATCACTAAAGGAGGACCAAGAGAAGCTCATGGAATCCTTGAAGAACTTTGTTGCCGCCAAAGCCTTGGTGTCAAGTTGTTGTTGGAAATATTGCGATGAATATTGGGAGAAAGAATCCTTCTTGGGATATTTCGAATCTCTTAAAGAAGAAATGGCCAAAATGAAAGCAAGCTACATGAACCTCCTGGAAGATAGAAATCATCTCCTTATAGTGTGCAGGATGTATCATAATGCCTCAATTGAATATGAATATGAGATTGACCAACTCACGCATAAGTTGGATACCACCCATGATTCCTTGAGGAGAAATCAAAGTGCACTTCATGAATATGAGATTCAAATTAAGCATCTTCATGAGGAATTGAAGAGCACTCAAGGAGCTCTTCAAGAGTCAAGAAGTTAGATTGATCAACTTCAAAAGGAGTTGAGCACACCACATCCTCCATCATGTATGGGACATGATCATGTGCACATGGCAGGAGACATTTTGGGTTTGATGGAGGAACAACATGTGGAGATTGGACACGAGGAATATGCATAATTGCAGGTGCTTGTGAAGATCCATGTTGAAGAAAACTTTGGACAAGCACTTGTTTTGAAGGATGAGGATAAGAGCTTGGATATGGGGGAGATAGTTAAGGACATGCCATCCAAATCAGCAAGCAAAAGTATTCACTATTCCATGCACTGGGTATATGAGTACATAACCACAATGGAAGGTCAAGGATGCACTAGACTTGCTTGCATTGGCAGGATATTTAGGGACACACCATTTGATGTGCAACCTTGTGAGAAAGAGGAAGAGTTACTATGGCAGCCATGTGTCCCTTCCAATATGAAAGAAACACATGGTAACCCTACTTGATTGGGTTGGATGGACTAGTTGACATGGAGAGTGTTTTCCAAATAGTCATCTTGCTTGTTCAGGACTTTGAGTTGCTTCCATGGGAAGGAGATTTAGCTCTACAGAAGAAGACTGATTTATTTCCATTTGGATCAGTGATCCAAAGCGTTTATTCATCCATGGGTTGGGTGGATAGGTACATAGCAAGGATGGAAATTCATCGAGCTAAATATTTTTTCTGCTTCTGTGATAATTTTTTTGTTTATATTGGTGTTGCTTTACCATGTGCACAACAGCAAAGGTATGCATGGCATCCCTTGGATATTTTCAGTACACATACCCCCATGGATTGGGTGTGCAAGTACATAGAATATTTGGAACTACCATGTAAGATAAAATCATCTTGCATACAAAGCATGTTGGGAACAACAGAGCATGTAAGCAATTAGTTTGTACAAGAAGAGATCCAAGCACTATTGGAAGACATGACAAATACCTTCATATTCCTTGGGAGTGATGAAATTTCAACATGGTGATGGATGGATCCTAGCATACCGTGGAGTGACATGTTATCACAAGTAGCAGTGATGATGGATGGTATGCATTGGGGACCATGGGATTCAGGCATTGTTGGGTGGTTTTAGACATCATTGATGTTTTGGAGGGTGTAGCTGAGGCAGTGGGATCCAAGAATTCCTTGGAATGATGGAATGTATAGGGTGTCATGGATGTTATTGGAGTGCAGGGGTGGTTTTTATAGTCACAATGTATTCATCATATTTACTTGGGATCCTAGAATTCTTCTCATTTTTTTTAATTGGGAGGAACTTACATTTTCAGTTGTGGAGATAGAGGAGTTAGGCATTGGAAGATGGTAATAATTAGAGTAGTGTAGTGAAATCATGGTGGATATATCTAAGTTTAGCTTGGATTTTGGGTCCCAATTCTATTGATTCCCAAAAACAACCTTGAGGCAACAATTGGAAGAAAAACAGGGTAAGCATCACCATGGATTGTTGTTGCTTGAGGACAAGCAAACTTGGGAGGGGAGGACTGTCATGTTCCCATTTTGACATCACCATGGAATTTCATGTACACTCCCTAGTTATCCTTGATCAACCTCCTAAACCATTTTTTCCATGGGTCATTAAATAATTAATTAGAAACATATTACTTAATAAATGTTTTTGGAATTAAATAAAGTTGTGTGGAATAACTAGTTTCACATGTTATTATTATTTTTATTATTATTCATGAAATTTTTATGAATGGATAATATTAGAATAGTCAAATAGTGTGCATAAGGATTATTTTTCTTGACATATGTTTCCAAAAAAATGACAATGGAAGAAAGCATAAATCCAGAAGAAAGTAGGACAAAAGCAGAAAAAGGAAAGAAAGCGAGAAAGGCAAGAAAAGCAGAGAAAGCAAGAAACTCATAAAAGTAGAAAGAGTGAAAAAAGGAAGGAAATTCCATTAAAGAATAAATAAGAATAAAATCAATAAAAAGCACTAAAAAAGCAGGGAAAAGCCAATGAAAAGCATAAAAACAAGAGGAAAAGGTGAAAGTAGAAAAAAATCATGATAAAAGAAGAAAGGTTGCACAAAGCAAGTAATTGCCAAATTGACTAAGGAAGGCTCTTGGATGAGCAAGGGACAACATAACATGAATTTAATGACTTTCCCAAGAATATATAGAGTCTATAAAAAGAGAGAAAGAGCACCATTCACATCTTTTGATAGTTTATGAATTTGTGTGTGACAAAGCTCAAGCTTCTCTAGGCTTTGGTGATGCACTATTAGCCATATGTGGGAAATGTGACCCATAATTATTGTTCCATTATTATGCACATGATACAATGCAACCATTTATGACCAATTTTCATATCTGATCTAGCTCTGTGATTACATCCTCGCTTCTTTCTATCTTCTGAAGTATTCTTCTCATTCAGTGGAAACAATGTTGAAGGGACGAAATGGAGGTTCTAGTTTTGAATTTTTTGAGAATTTATGGAATTTTATACCTGTCTCATGTCATATTTATCATATTTTACAATAGGAAACACTTTTTGTTTCATCAAAAAAGGTGTCCAGGTGAGCAATTTATGGCCCTTTTACTAGATCCGGGGTTCGAGTTGTGAAGAATGAGCCCTTGTTTTTCTATATAGTTTGGTGAATGATCCCATGAGGATATACCGCGTCATGGTGAACCTTCCATGATAAGACACCTATTCTACCATCATCATATTTTCAGATCCAGTAAATAACTCTTCTTTACTACTCTTCATAGCAGTCTTAGTTTCTCAATTTTGTAAAGAACTCTATGTATTGGAGAATTCTAAAAGTTTGAAGGTTGTAAGATATACAATTGATGATAGAAGTTTGTAATTTTGATTTTATGCTGATGTATATTTAATATCATAGCCACATTAAATATAATAAGAGTATTTATAGATCCTCCTTTGGCTTTTTGATCCCATATGTTTCAAGACTAGCTCATTATACATTTTCAATTGACTAGTTTTCTAGGATTTGCAATATACGAAGCTCTGTGTAACTATTTTCCTTTATGAAAGTTGTTTTAGGTTTTAAATTGGATTTAGTATCCATCCCAAGGAAAAAATCATAAATTTGTGACCCTTTATGACTACTTGTATTCATATTTCTGAAGACTAGTTCATTGTGCCCTTTTATTTGACTAGTTTTGCAGTTTGTTTAATAAAAACGTATCTGTATACTCAATTTCGGTTTTTTCATTCATGTTAGGTCCCTGATAAATTTCTAAAGAGATTACTTCCATCATATTGAGAATTCATGGCCATATCAGTCTATTTGGAAGATCTTGGAAACAAGCTAGTGGAGTAATCATACCTAGTACTCTTTCCCCCTTTGCCTCCAAACACTTCCAGATCGTCCCAAATCATTAGAAAATTTTGTACATCATAAAATTGGGGGTTAATTAATGATATACAACCTCTATTTAATTTCAATAGTAAGTGGATGCTCTAGTATGCATATACTGGTTTGCCTAAGAAACCTGGGAGTAGACTTCATCCTGGCTGATGTTCGGAACGTAAATGGAACCAGTACCTTGTGAATATGACTAATAAGATGTAATTTATTATGATATCCTTGCTGCTGCAGACTCCTGAGTACATTTTTGCAGATCCAAAAGTGCCCATCGGTCAAGCTTTCGGTGGGTTAATCATTGACCAAGAGTAGGTTCATCTTAGCTAGTTTTGGAGACTAGTTTCTGTCATACAATTTTCTAATTTTAGAGTTGAATTTTGAGATAATATCATCTAATATAAGATCAGCAATATTACATGATGTAGGGAGGGTGTAGGAAGTGGGGCAGTGTAATGGGTGTGGGTAATGCAGGTGGAGTGGTTGTATGGGAGGTACAAATGGGGGGGGATGTGAACAGTTTGAGTGGGAGAATGAGGGAAGATGGCAGCGATGGAGCGTGGGTGATGAGAGGATATGGGAAGCGAAGTAGAGAATAGAGGATATGGGAAGCGGTGCTATAATTAAAAGCAAAGGGATATGAGTGGTGAAGATAATGGGAGATGTGAGAAATGGGAAATGGAGTAAATGGGTAAGATGGTGAAGAAGGTGAGTTGAGGATGAATGACTGAGTGAGTGAGAGAATGAGAGAACCAATGCTCTAATACCAGTTTTAAGGGAAAAACCTTACATTATGCTATATTTATTAATAAATATATATTTTGAATTATTGATTGATGAATGATGGTACAATAATGAGGTGTATATATACACCATAATGTGATAATTCACAATCATTTATTAAGTGATCATGACTATCCTAAATATATATTAACCCTAATTAATAGTAAACAAAATAATAAAGGTAACAACAAATTTTTTGGTATATTACAAATGTACTTCCTGGGTACCTTGTAGAGTCCTCCCTCTCGAACTCCAATCATAACAACAAATTCTAGGATTTTGTTCTGTGGCAATAAAAGTGCTTTGTTATCCATGAAGATAACTCATAAGCCTATTTTCAAGAAATGAAACTGAAATGAGGTTCTTCTTCAATCCTCGAACATATAGAATGTCCTTCACATGTAAAATATCACCAATGCTCATCTAGAATGAGGTGGATCCAACTCCTTGGATCGAAAATGTTGAGTTGTCCCCAAACTCTACCATGCATGTGAAATTTTTCTCCTTTAGGTCAGTGATGGAACTATTGTAACCAATCATATGTTTGGATGTTCCACTGTCAATCAACCATGTGTCTACAGTTGTGATGACAAATCTCGAAAGGGATGAGACAAGGTAATACTCCCTTCTTGTCTCCTTTTCCTTGGATGCATTCTTTTGAGTGGTTTCATCTTCTATGGCGGTAGAAGCATGAAACCTTCATTTCTACTTTGCTTTGCACTCTCTTGTTAAATGGCCTTTCTTGTTGCAATTGTAGCATCTATATTTTGACTTTTCAAATCCTTTGTTGAAGTCCTTCTTCTTTGGATGAGAGAAATTCTTTTGGAAAAAGGGTTTATTTCCTTTCTTCATTCTTGTCGTTATGCTAGATTTTCTTCTTTAGTGCACACAAATTTGCTCTAGATTCGCCCTTCCTCTTGGATACAGTCATGCCACAATATTTCGAACCCAGGTTCCACTTCTCAGCCATTGATAGCAGCCAAGAATTTCTCCCATGAAGATGGGAGACCATCAATGATGGTTTGGATGAGATCATCTTCATCCACTAAAACTCCAATGTTAACAAGTTTATCTCTTACCTAAGAGATATTAGTGAAGAAGGAGGCCACTGTCTCATCCTTCTCCATCTTGAGGTTTCATAACTTGTTTTTCAATGCCCTCTTTTGAGTTGGGGCCTTCTTATCATATATATTATTCAATGTATCATAACATTCTTTTGTGGTGTTCAGTGGTGTGATCACGTAAATCAAACTATCTTTTACCAAATCATAGATGATCCATTTGGCCTTAGATTGATTATTCTTGAAGTTGATGCACCCTGCATTAGTTGTAGGATCCTACAACATAGTGGATACATAGCTATCGAAGTCACGTTCCTCTAGTATGTTGAGAATCATAGCTTTCCAAGTGTTGAAGTTTGAGGTGCCCTCAAGACAGTCTTCTGGTTGTACAGAGATTGATGCCATAGTCTTCAAATTTTGTGCTCAACTTCTCAAGATCTATGTAGGCTCTAGCTGGCATGCAAAACTAAGCTCATTCATGTCATAAGATTTGATACGATGTTAATATTTGGTTTAGATTTTATCATTAAATATTTTAGATGCAGAATTTGAAACAATGAGACAATTCAATCACATGAAATTCATACAACCATAACACAAGATATACCTTGAGGAAAATCCTCAAAACAATGAGAACACAAACCCCAACAAATATTCTCAGTATAATATAATGGATAGTATATAATGTATTTCCTTTACAACATAGCATATTGATTTTAGAAGATAAGAGATCACCAAACACTCTCGATGAAGATATGGAAGCAACATAGAAGAGAGATCAATCGAATGTGTTTTCCAATGTGCCCAACAAATCAATATATAGAAAAAATCACTGCCATGCAAGGAATGGAGAATCAATGCATGAAGGATAATCCTCCCATGCAAACCATAGTGATTTATCTTCTTGGATAGTTGCAGTGCACTTCTAGTTTCTTCAATCATGCAACATAAATGTGCCATGCCTTTCTTCCTTAACTTGAAATCATGCATAACTGAATTTTGGAGTGAACTCACCTTATAACTGATGTAGTATCACTTAGTTAACAAACTAAAATAATTGTCATTATGCAATAGGAGAAAATTTAGTGTTTTAACTTAAGTGTCGTCTTTTAAATTTTAGTTTAACTAAAGTGTCATCATTCAAAACACTTTAGTTAACTAATTCCCTTTTAACACTTTAGTTAACTTTTCTTAACTGAAAATCATGTTGATTGAGTTTACTAAAGTGATCACTAAGTTCTCCTTTAATTAACCAATTGCATATCCTTAACTGATGCTTTAACTGAAGCATTGATTGAATCATACATTATTACTTAATTGAAGCTTTATTAATTTGAGTTCTCTTTAATTAGTTGAAGTGACTGCATAGGAAATTTCAAATTCTCTTGATCCTATGCTTTATATTTTATTTCTCTATCTTTTACTACATGGTCAATATGTGCTAACTTTAATTATATATCACATTACATTATACTAGGAATAATTATCGGATTCTATGATATATTATATTATTCCAGACCAAGTGACCATATGCTAAAGTAATTCACTATATAGGTGATCAATCTATGAAGGAGACTTAATATCAACTGGTGATTATGGTTAATAATACATCACACAACATTAAATGTTTTAAACAAGTAAAGCATGACCTTTATGCAGAAGGTCCACCTCTTTACGGGACTTCCATCCCATGGATACCTTTATATGGAAGGTTCACATGAGAATCATGACTTGATACACAAGTCCGGAGCCTTGTCCAACAAGACTTTACAACATCAACACTTTTATCAATTACCTCTATATAGGAGGAATAATCTTTACAAGGAAGGCAATCAAAGTGCTCATCTCTATACGAGAGGATCAACTTGGTTGCACAATATTGATTTGGATAATGTCTCATGATGTTGTACATTAAACAAATTTTACATCACCATCAAAAGTGAGAGGTTCGGCCTTCCGAAATTCCCGATGTGAGTTGTTCTCGATAGGACTCTTCCTCTTATTTCTATGATATGGAGATCTTGAACCTTCAATGGTGTCCATAGAGGAATATGAATCACTAGAAGATAGTTCTATAGTATATGTACTATCTCTAGAAATCCTTCTTGATCTATGAGAACTCTTGTGAGAATGTGTCCTTGAGATACTCGCACTCTTTTCCTAATTTCCCGAGTGTTTCCCATTGTGAATCTTCTTCTGAATGTTTGTTAAGATTTGGAGCATGGATGCATTCAACTGGTTCTACTCTTCCTGAGCTCTTAACAACCTCTCATTATCTACTATGCAACTTTGTAATTCCATTCTTAGGATTTTCATGTTTTCTGCAATATCTAGGGGAGTTACTTGATTTCATCGTTTGTTCCACCTTCTTCTCCCAAATTATTTGATAGTGTTCCTACTCTGAGTTCTTCTTTCGATTATGACAGTGAGGATGAAAATACACCTCCACCTACTCTATTTACTCAAGTTGCACCAACACAAATGATTCCTCGATGGGTCCATACAACATGCGAAGCCATTGGTGATATTTTATGTGATCCTAGAGATCAACATTGAACACGTTCATAGTTCCATCATGCCTCTTCTCTTTTGGATCAATATTTAGAGACTCGTGATTTAGAAACATTTGTGGAAGCTTCAGTCCATCCATATTGGGATGCGGCTATGGATGAAGAATATCGTTATTCAATGGTGAATAATACTCGGGATCTTGTACCTCTTCCAAAAGGAACACAACATGTTAGATTTAAATGGGTATATAGAACTAAGTATGCATGCTATGGTAGTGTTGAAAAACTTAAGGAAATGTTAGTTTCCAAAGGATTTTCCTAAGTTGAAGGAATTTACTACAATGATACTATTTCCCTTGTCTTCAAAAAGAAATCTATTGGCACAGGATTAGTTTTTATGCGATGGAAGTTTATAATGAGATTTAAAAAGTTATGATAACGAAAACTAGTGGAAAATTCCTAAATATAGTTGAGTGGATGAATAAATGAACAAGGTCTAAAATTTATCCTATATGCTAAATTTGGAGGACAGAGTGACGAAGGATTACTAAATCTGTTGGTAGAGTGCTAAAGTGGTGGATTGGTTAAACAAGATAGTGGTCCTCCAAATGTGAGGATGTTAGGAATGGGCACAGATCAAAGGGTGGAAAGTTGATCATGCAAAATCAACGATGGATAGTAGCCAAAAGGAAAGCAGAAAATAGGGATAGACAGGGAATAAGTCCCGGGAGAAATCAATGGTTATCAGTTACGGTGGAGAAATATCGACGGTAGATAACCTTTCCGGAGCCAGAAGTAGCGCGGAAGAGGATAGGGGTGAGCAACAGCAGAAATTTTACCGCTCACCATGTGTCAGATGATGGAGCATTCCGCAGATTGAAAGGTGGTTTGGAGAAACAACCTCCAAGGATCCTGAAACTTCCCAAATGATAAAAGGTGACGAAATCGACGGTGTAGATGGAAAAGGTGATGGGATCAACGGTCATGATTTTATCACTGATTATAAAAGAGTATTATAAAGCGAAGGAAAGTCATGGGAAATGAATCATTTCGCTTTCCGATACCTGGAAGAAAAATGTGTCTATGTCAACGGGAAGTCAGGTTAAAATACATTATCCAACCGTCATATTCCAGGTAGGTCACGCACCTTTTAACCATTTTTGTTCTTTTAAAAATGGAAAAAGAAGGGGTAGAAGCACAAGTCACAGAATTTAGTAGATTAGAAGAAATATTGGAGGATACGGATGGAGACATTTTCGATACATTGTTGTGATTTGGTTCAGTATGGGAGATAAAGGATAAATTAAAGGTACTGGATGAACAGGGAATAGATTTACACGGTGTGCAAATATCACTTTTTCACCATTTCTGTTCGAAGCAAACCCTAAGTCTCTCGGATTTTGTAGCCTGGTGTGCATCAAATTATTCACAGCCAGAACATGTTGTAATGGACTCAAATAGGTCTAGAATCCTTTGTGTGGTCAATTCCCAAACTGTCAAAGACTCTTTAGATGTTCCCAAGTCATTTGTCCAAAATTTGGAGGAGTTTGCTGAAGAAACCCTAGTTGAACAGTTTAGACAGGCTTCTGCACAGGAAAAACAAGTTTTATTTTCTAAATGCCTAAAATGAGGCCTTTCTGCTAAGAATGAGCCCTTTCCTTTAGATATCGACCTTTTCAATGAAGAGTTTCAGTGGGTCATTTCTTTGTTGAGTCAATTCTTAGAGTTGGATACTGATAAATTTGTTCTAGAAACTCTTGTAAATTTAGGGTTGGATACTGATAAATCTTGAGTCTAAGTCTAGTCAGTTTCCTTACCTTAAATTTGATGATTTTCTAGCTGAGAGTATTCATTCTCAGTTGGTAAACTTCCATATGACTAGAAACTTTCTTTTTCTATCCTATTTGATCAAAATGTTCTTATTTTTAAATGGAGAAAATTTGCAATTTCGAGAGATAGTTTTCTCTTCTGAGATCAGGAACATTACTTTTAATTATATGAACCTGATTATGTCATAAATATACAGACTAATGCTTCATAAACAGTCACCTAGATTTTTACCTGAAATGCAAGAAATTTTACAGTTCAGTGCAGACTAGAGAGTTGGGGATTGTTTTTTATTTGAAGATCAT
This sequence comes from Larix kaempferi, assembly GCA_027924585.1. Taxonomy (NCBI): domain Eukaryota; kingdom Viridiplantae; phylum Streptophyta; class Pinopsida; order Pinales; family Pinaceae; genus Larix; species Larix kaempferi. The sequence continues at coordinate 8,187,991 of BSBM01000476.1, forward strand.
ACTATCATTAGGGTTTATGGATTTGTCCATGGGCCATATATTTTTCCTGCGTTCTTAACACCAAGGATGTTTTCCCTATAATTCTTCAGGCAGAATATGATTGTGGAAAATGAGCATTTCTTAACTTTCAGGATGGCCTCTGAGATCAAATATCCCTTGAAGATCGGTCCATTGATTATTAAAAACAAGGCTGCTCTCTCACTTGTTGAAGGTTTACTACAAGACATGAATTTTGTAAAAGCTGCTAAAATTGATTATGATCCTCACCACATTATTTCAGAAAGGATGCGGCAAAACATAAATAGATCATTTGATCACAAAGAAGTAGAAGGCTTAGTTGAAAGAGCTAATTTAATGGAATATCATCCAAATATAGAAGTATTGCAGGTTAATACATCTAAAATAATAAGTTCATCTGCATTAATTTTTCTAGCCTCAAGTAAAATGGACATTACTGGTAAAAGAAAATTTCCGGAGGATGATGAGAAGGTTATTGAGAAGTTAGAGATATAAAAAAGGGAAAAGATTGATTCAGATGAAGTAATGGTGGAGATTGACACGAGAAAAACCGAAGAAAAGGACCAGAGACCAATTTTCCAGGTTCAAGAATACAATTTCGAAGAAGCACAGCAAAGTGGACACAGTGAAAGATTTAATTCAAGGAGTGACTTATTCACCAAATGTGGACAAGAGAAGCATGTTTCCTCAGAAGAAATGTTAAAACTCTACTCCAAAGCAAGAGATACATCGGACCAAGAAGTTTCACTAGTTACTACAAAGGATCATGTCAAAAGCATACTAAATTTGGTAATGGAAACCCAGGATTGAGTTTCATAAATGAAATTGAATTTGCATCAAATCCCCATACCTGATCAAATTCATCTACATAAGCAGAATGGGGAAGTAATATATACAGATTTAATGAAGGTTGTTCTGAAAATTTCTAAATTACAATCCACGGTTTCAAGGTTGGAAAATCAGTTGAAACATGAGAAGTTAGAAAATAAAGCATACCAACAGCAGGTTAAAAGACTCCAGGGTGACATATTGGCTATGGTCAGTGAACGTGATAAAGGTAAAGCTACCAAAACAATTTTAGCTGAAAAAGATAGCACCATCCAAATATTGAAGAAAAAACTCAAAATCTCGTCTACTTAATTAATTCAGGCCTCTGAGTTAACAGAATTGGAAAAGGAAAAAGAACCCTTGTCTCAGGAATTAATTGACACTAAAGAAAAACTGTTAAAGATTACAGAAGAACAAAGTGGATGGGAAGGAGAAAGATCTACATTGTTAGATGAGATTGATGTTCTTAATGAAAGTCAAATCCAGTTGATTTTGGAAAAAAGTAATCAAGTAAAAGCAAGTCACTCCAACACAGAAATTGGTACAGAGGATCTTGTTCAAGAAATGTCGTAGATCATCTTGAAAGAAGAAGAGATAAGAGGTTTGAAAACAGAAAATCAAAGTTTACTAGAGGAACTGAAAAATAAAGAAGAAGAAAGAGAAGTCTTGGAAGAAAAAAATAAGAAATTAGAGGAGAAAAATGCAAGATTGGTGGGACAGGTGACAGGAAAATTGCTTGTGCAAGGATCCAGGCACTTAATTTGTGATGCAATTATGGTTGAAGCAGATAATTTGAGGTCTTATTTAAATTTCATAAAATATAAAGAAACAGTGATGAATATAGCTTTAAAAAATTGTGCAGTTATGATGGAGACTCTGGAGAAAAGACCGACAGAAACAAATCAGAGTGATATTGACTTCCTGAATTCCTTGACTCTAGATGATATGAAGACTTTGGGAATTAAATATAGAATTTCGATGATATATCATGCAAGGAGAATCATTGCAAAACACCATCATGTTCAAGGGGTGCAAGCAAAAGTTAATCAAATGTCACAACAAGTGAAATATTTTTAAAGTTTATTTTTAGAATTGTTTTAGAAAGGGCTCCCTTCATTCTGGGATAAAAATGAAGAGAATATTTATTAGTCCGATTATTAGGATTTGTTGATTAAAGACAGGATGGATCACAGAAAGTTTGAAGATATGACTCAACCCCTAACACGAAAGGTTATAATTGACAAGTTGGCAGCAAACTTTGAAATTCAAAATCGCCTAAAAGTGATAATTGCTTAATTGCCTCCAGTTTCCTATGTAGAACATGTTGGATTAAGAGGTTTAGTTAAAGAAATGAGAAGTTGTGAGACACCAACTATAGAACAATGGAAGACAGTGGACAAATACGGGAGAATGAAGTACAAATTGCATCCATGAAGATAGGTGTCCAGACCATGCCAACAACAAAGTACCATGATTCACTTTAATATGGATTAAAATATCTTTTATGTTTTGTTTAATTTTATTTTAATTTCTGACAGTTGTGATAAAAAAATTATGATAAAACAGTTATGAAGTTAATATTTTTGAATGCAAACAATTATTCACAGCTCATGGAGCAATGTTGATGTATTTAAGAATTTTTTTGTAAAATATTAAGGGTTGGAACTCGTGAGTAAGAGAGACATTTTTGTATTGAGCACTGTAGTTTTGGAATAAAGATGGTTGAGTAGAATTAAGCACCTTTCAAAGAGTAAATATTCTTGTGTTGTTGATTTTACAGTCTATAAATCTCCTTCCTTTCTTTGTGAATTGTTATTTCCAGTAAATCTTTTCCATTGTGTTTTCCTTCATGCTTGGATGCAAGTTTAATTAAATAAGAATTCATATTCTTATGCTCTGGTTTATCGCATCTAAGTATCTAAATTGTTTTTTGCTAAAGTTGATATTGGATTCATTCACGATAAATGCCTAATATTTATGGATTTTTACATTTTCTTCATTATCGACCTACAAATTAAGACCTTGATTTTAGAAAAACAGGATCGCAGAGCAATAACAATAAACAGAAATGCAAATATAATCACACAAACACATTACAAGAGAGACACCAATATATCATGGTTCACCCAATATGGGCTACGTCCACACTGAAATTTCCAGTCCTATTATTATACCATCCAGCAAAGTGAAGGGATACAACCTGTAGCACAACTGTTGCACTTCCTCTTCAGTATCTCACAGTCTCTCTTCCGATCTCAGAGATCTTTATAATGCATAATACCTAATACATCAACACTAGCTGTATTACAATGTCTTTCTTTTATAAGGGAAATACAATGGGAAAATACCATGGTTTACCCAAAACCATGGGCCTGTAAACTGTTTGTGAAAACAACCCCAAAATGTTTTCTCGGGGGCATTGCCACTGAACCCCAAGGTAGGGGAACGAGTGTACAGTCCTCTAGGGTACACAGCTAAGAAAATATCATCTATGAGACTGGAAGATCTAGCTCCACAACCAATAATCTCCCACTTGGAGACTGATCACAACAACTTCACCGCTATTGCGCTTGCTGGACTTGGACTTGGCAAATTTATCGTCTTCACCTTCATGCTAGAAGGCCAACTGAAACTGAGCAAGAACTCAATTTCTCTCTGGTCACCACCTTGTGAACATGTCTACGGGATTCTGGCTAGTGTGTATATTTTCCAACTTCAACAGTTCATCTTCTAGAACAGAGCATATGAAATGGTACTTGAGCTGTATATGTTTAGTCCTGGAATGGAATGATGAGTTCTTTGCAAGATGAATGGCACTCTGGCTGTCACTATAGAACCTACTATCCTTTTGCTTCTTACCCAATTCCTCCATAAACCTCTGCAGCCAAATCATCTCTTTACTAGCCTCTGTAACAAGAACATACTCTGCTTCTGTTGTTGAAAGTGCAACAACCTTTTGCAGTTTCAAAATACAACTTACTGTTGTTCCACCTACAGTAAACACATACCCTGTGGTGCTCCTCCTACTATCCTTATCACCTTCCATATCTGCATCAACGTATCCCTGTAGAACAGTGTCTGAACCTCCAAAACATAATGCCTGAGTGGTAGTACCTCTCAAATACCTAAGAATCAACTGTACTGCCTTCCAATGTTCTTTTCCTGGATTGTTCATATATATGCTCACAACTCCCACTGTGTTGGTGTCCATTTTGTCACTATTTTTTATCATTCAATATACTCTGAATGGCATCATTCTCACTATTTTTTATATATTAAGATATTCTTTTAGCCATTAAGACCGTCAAACAGACTAGGTATGCATGTATTCATTTATCGTATGAATTTTGGTCAAATCTCGTTATATTGTGATTTATCAATGATTAAAGTGACATTTCCATACATGCATGGCATTTAGTTTTGATCTACAGGCTACGATTTCTGAAATGACCTTCCATTCAAACTGCGTGTTTATGTTTCTAATGTTCAACCATGTCCAACTCATCATTGAGCCTTGCACTCAGCTTGCGAAATCCACAGTTGGCATATTTCGAGCTATTAAAGTAAAAAACGAGTACGTGGGTTCTGTTAGCCACGTGATGGTTACAGTTGATAAGCTCCTGTTCTATAAGATTCACCTTCCTGCCTTCCAAACTCGACAACACATCATACCTCCACGTCAACACTCCACACCCCAATTTCCTTGCTCGTTCGGCCTGGAACCACGTGGTGTTCTGGAAGAGTTTGTTCATCTACACTCAGTCCGCCAACACATTGCCCGTTCCACGTCAAAGGAAGATCGACGCTCCAAGCAACTGCGTGAAGAAACCGACTTCGTGAAGACTAATTGATGCTCCCTGCGCTGTCACACATCACTTAAAGCAACCAATTACATCCATAAACGCCTCTATTATTAGAGAGGTTGACTCTGTTGACCTTCTCATCCACTGTAATTTATAAATAGATGCTTTGTATAAAGAAACAGAGTTAGTTTTTAGTCGAAAAAGATCATTAGATTAGCAGATAGTTCGTAGAATTTGCAGCAGATAGCAGACGTTTTGTAATTTTCTCAAGTTAATGGAAGTTCCAATTTGTTGATGTTCTGAGTAACTAAACCAATTTAGTTTTTCATCTCTGATTGCTGGGAAGGGTCCCTCATCAACCAGAGGTTTTGTTCTTGTTTTCTGCATTTTCTTTTCCACAAATCGTTAGTTTATTTTCTTGTATATGTAATTAATTTTGTTTTTCTGTACATGATATTTCTTTCTTCTCTATAATTTATATTGTGCTGCTAACCTAGTTCGTGTTTACAGAATTAGTAAATGGTCAACCAAAGCATAGCTTTGATAGTTTAATTTCAGTCTTTTGTAATTAGATAGTTTGTTTTCTAATCTCCTGCAATTAGATAGGACTTAGTTAATTGTTGTTTCCACCTTCCTTTACAATTAGAATTAGTTTCATTATATTCTTCTCTATAGTTGTAGGTTAATTCTATCTCTCATCTCAATCTTGCTTTAGTATATCATAGGAATAGTTTATCTCTCCAACAATGATTATAATAAGTTTCTCTCTATTATCGTAGCTTCTCAACAAGTCTTCTCACTGATTTCTTTGCATTGTAGGTTCATTTGCATTTTCCAGCTGACGTTAAGATCGTTGAAACTCTCCTTTTCCTTAGTTTAATTCATTTTTCCTCATCCGGATCGTCATTCAGACTTTCATTCTTCCTGCACTGTTTTATGCTCATTTGAATTCAGTTTCTTAGTTTTCTTAACTGCAATCTTTCCTGCTCTTAATTAGTATTCTTAACCATAAGTAGGCCCTTGTTTTACATTCCATAAAGTTTTAATTAAAGTCTTGTTATCATTCTTAGTTGCTTTAACTGTCTTTTAAATTATGTCTTTCATATATAATTTGATAACATGTTGTTGTTTCAGAATTTATCAGTTTTATTCCTAGTTTAGTTTATCACATGTTCTTAAGATTTAGTTTAGATTAGAATTAAGAATTTTATTTTCCAAATATTATAGTTTTGATAGTTTCATTTATTAAGAATTAAGATTGGTTTCTTATTCTTAGATAGATAATGAAGATGTTTGTGGAATAGAATTTGGATTCAGAAATTAATATCTTTATCAAGTTTTCTATTTGCTTCTATATAAATATCTTTATCAAGTTTTCTACTTACTTCCAAATTAAGTTCAGAAGTAAATATCTTTATTAAGTTTTCTACTTGCTTCTAGTTTTCATTAGTTTCATATTATTCTGCTCATGGATAGTAGATAGATCAGAATGTTTAAAGTTAACTGTAATTGGTCTCTTTGTAGTTTACATCTCTTTGTTGAAATTAGATTAGATTTACTTCCATTTTGTTTTGCTATTACATTTGAAAGTCATTACAATACATTTACTTGAGTTCCTATTACTTTTGATGTACAACATAAAGGAGAATGGAATTAGAATTATATGCTTTAGTGTAGTCTTGAATAGTTATTGAATTTATTACATAGTCTAATGTTTTGTTTTTTATTAACATAGTTCTATGTTTATGTAATTTATCATCGAATCAATTCATTTCATAGATAGGTCTCTAATTTATTTACAGTTTTTTTCTAATTCCTAGATTAGAATCTGAAATTAGGTAGTTTCCATTTTCATAGTTAATAGTTTGCTTTTTATAAAGTAGAGTAGTATGATTTGATACTATTCTAGTCTATTTGTTTAACTAAGTTTGATTTAGTTGTTTTTATTGTTTTTCTGAAGTTTGACTTGGTTTTTCATTCTGAAAGATCTTTCGATCTTTTCTTTATTAAATATTTTTAAGGTCTGACAAGCCGAAAATCTTAGGTGCCATTCTAGCTTAGCATATACTTTGCCTCAACTCTAATATTACCAACCCCGGTCGATAATTAAATATTAGGTGTTTTCTTTGGGATAACTCACACACCCAACATTTTGGCACTGTTGCCGGGGAGTTGTAGAAGATAGGTAGAATTCAGTCATAGATAAGTAAAACTCCTTTTTAATTTAGTTATATTCTTTCCTTTGAAAATAGGTTGGTGGCGGGTGAGCGGTAAGATGAGAGGTAAGAACCTGTGCATCTATTATAATAGGCATCCCCAAAACCTAGCAATAGTTATGCAGTTAGAACTTATTTTAATTATAATTTGTTTTCATGAATAGGTCTAGAGATTCACAAGGTAGATTTATTAAAACTAGTTCTCTTACTAAAATTCCTACTAACCTATACGAGGGGCGTGCCACCCCAACTATTAACTCAACAGAAAGGTATTGGAAGACACTTAAAAATGATAATACTACTTGGAAAGAAAAGGAAATCCTTTTTGGAAATCAATTAGGGGAAAACATAAGGACATCAGAACAGTCTGTTCATAAAGAAATTCCACTAAAAGAACCTCAGGCTCATATTGAGACTGAACTTAGACAAGAGGAAACTCAAAAGGATAAATATTCAGGACCTCTCAACTCTACATTAGTCCAAAAATCCAAAGACACTACTTTTTCAATAGTAGGTGGTCCAAACTTGGTAGATTTTGTCGATCCTGCACAAGTAGACGCTCTTTTTGAGAATCATGTGAACATAGTTATCTCACAGATTGATACAACAACAGTAGGACCTCCAAATCTTGATTCCCATGTAGCTGGTAATTCTCCCCCTAACAAGAAGAATACCCTTCCTAAAAAGGAACATTGGGGCATCCCATATTCACCAAGAAAGGAGCCACCTAGATTTTCTCTCTTTGTCAATAGAATCTTCATGGGGGATGAAAATGAAGATCATGTCCGACAAGATGAAGAAGATGGAGAAGTTAGAACTGAAGGTACCTTCGGGTTCCTTATCTTAGACACTGCACAAGATGTTACTATGAAAAACATTCCTCCCTCCTCTCTACCAACCTTTTATGGGAAGAGTAGTGAGGATCTGGACACATTCTTATTCGAGTTTGACATTTTGTGTAGGAGTTATAATTACCTACAAGATGGCCAAAAATTAAAACTCTTTCCTGCCACATTAAAATATTCTTCTCTTCGATGGTTTATGGGTTAGGTGAATCTACTATTAGAACGTGGGAAGACATGAATAATGCATTTATACGGAAATATCAAGATTACTGTAGACCTAAGGACTATCGCAATGATATTTTTAAAATTCAACAACTTGAAGATGAGAGCCTAGAAGACTATCTCGAGAGATTTAACTATGTGTTACAGAAATCCAATTATAGTGATATTTGAGAAGATGCAGTAAGAACACTCTTCCTCAAGGGAATCTCAGAAGAATTCTTAGATAACCTTAATCTCATGGCAGCAGGAGACATTTCTCATAAATCTTTTGCAGAGATTTGTGAACTATGTAGGAATTACTCTAGGAGCAAAGGGAAATGTGGAAGACACTTTTGAGAATATTATGTTAGGAATCCCAAAGGAAACACATCCAGTCCTTGTGGAGTTACAAGGGTAGAGTTGGGAAACCTATTGGAAAATTTCAAAACATGTATTTTAGGAGCCATGGGTTCTCAATTAGATGCACTACAAGCTAAAAAGAGACAAGATGAAGAGCGTGCAGCAATGAGTATTTTCTATCCCAGGTGTAGAACTAAACATCCTCAATGAGAATGTACATTAAATAATGTTTCAGTCTGTCACCTATGTACAGAAGAACATCCAACCAATGTTTGTCCATCGTTTCCTGGATTACAAGCTGTATACAAGAGTGGAAATTTTGGTGAAATACCTAGGAGGCCTTGGAAACCTAGAGATCAGCCATCGTATCAAGATTCATCACAAATTACACCTTATTAATATCCTTATCAACCTCCTCAACAATGGAATACTTCAGGTTGGTAGAATTGGCCACCGCAGTACCCTCCTTAGAATTCTCAACAACAGCAATTGCCACATGGATGGAGAGGGAAAGCTTATGCTCTAACACCTCGTACTATGCCTAACTATCCTCACCCACCTAATATTCAGTATCTTCCACCTAGATTTGTACCTCCTTCACTACCCCCTATCCCGAATCAACCTCACAATTTCCAGAACATGAATCCTCCATGACCCACAATATTACCTGCACAACCGATACAGAATCCTAACAACAAACCAACCCAATCTCTTAATAACTTTGGGTTGTTACCTCTTCCATCATATGCCATTTCAACCGCACCAATACATGAGATTCAACTGCGGTCTAGAAGAGTTTTGCAAGATAAGCCCAAGTCATCAGTTGTTATCCAAGAAGAGAATGAAGAAGACATACCTGGTGAATTTTTGAATGATGCCATTCTTGAATATGTGGTTATTTCTAAACCTTCATCACATAACCATGCACGTAAAGAAGTAAATTCAAGAGAAAAATCACCCCCATATCCAGAGCGTCTAATACTAGAAAAACCCGTAACTTATCCAGAATATGATATCATTAACGAATTGAAAAATATTTGCATTAAGATCCCTTTGTTACAAGCCATTAAGGATATCCCAATCTATAGCAAGGTAATAAACGAACTCTGTATTAAGTGTTGAAATATTGTAACTTCAAAGAATATTATATTTGTATATTATTTATTCCGGAGATGTTCCATACCTCCGATGTGATTATACTATAAATCTGGAGATGTTTATTCCTCCGAGTTGGGTATGGTAACTAGGGTTATTAGACCCACCATATGGGGGTCGGACCAGTCAGTTATAATGGGGTATTTAACCTAATGGTTAAATACGAGCCTACATGTACTTGTGTAAAATACATATCAGAGTAGTGTATAAATAGAGGAGGTGTGTTCCTCATTTGATACACTCACACACTTGAGGATAGCGCACTTGTGGAGGAGAGGTCTGCTATTGTGGAGGAGGAGATCATGTCTCAGGGTTTCATCTTTGTATATTGCTGGTCATCTATATTGAGGAAGCTTTGCTGGGTTTTCTACCCCATGAGGGTTTCCCAGGATAAATCTCTGTCTCTTGTGTTTATGCTGTGCTTGTTGTTTCTTCAGTGATCCTGTATATACTATTATTGTGAAATGGAATGTAATGCTGCTATTTTATGTCTTAGCATATTGAATTTTAACATGGTATCAGAGCTAACCTGAAGGAAGACAAGGTATGGCACTAAAGACACTTGCTTTACTTACGACAATTTGAAGGTTAGGGTTTTACATAGAACAAACCAGTCATCATAGCACTTTCGCTATAAATCCGTTTTGGCAAAGTTTTCGGATCTGAAATTGTTACAGGACTAAGATTAAATCTCCAGGTACCTTGTGTCCAAAGGAAAACCTCTAATTCGTTGTACTTTGTGATTTATGATCTGTACAATATAGGGTTTCTGCCTCTTCCAGATCTGAGTCAAAATCAGGTGACCTTGGGAAAAAGGTCATATCTTGGGCTAGGAAGCTCCAAATGAAATTTCGTAAAAAGTGAAAGGTATTAAACAGTCTTTACTATCTCAAAAAACTTTTTCAGAGGCCGAAGTTGAACCAGTGACACGTGGCACTCTGTACAAGTTCGCTCTCCTGTATTATCCCATAAAAAGGTCATGTTGCGACACTTGGCATAACTCTCTCTCAGAGAGTCCAATTGAGGTCAGACCTATCAGGATGGAAAGATAACAGGACGAGCTACCTCAATAAAGTTTTTCATAGGCTGATGTTCAAACAGTGACACGTGGCACGCCGTACAAGTTCGCTCTTCTGTTTTATCCCAAAACAGGTCACGTTGCGACATTTGACATAACTCTCTCTCAGAGAATCCAATTGAGGTCAGACCTGTCAGGATGGAAAGATAACAGGTCAGGCTATCTAAGAAAACTTTTTCAGACCCTGTGGATTAAAAAGTTTGGAGTTACACCAGAAACAATCAGGTACATATTTCTGTCAAAACAGAATTATTTTTGAGTACCTTCATTCATGGCTTCCGGAATTTAGGGCTTTGAAGAAAGTTGGAATTTTTGTAAACGGAGACCACGGCTGAATGCTACTCATCAAAATAGAAATTTAGAGACCAAGATCAGATTTTTTGGTTGGGCAGAAGGCCGGGCTTGATCAAACCCTAGTTCGGGACTTTGATCAGAAAAGTGGAAAATTAGGGCTTCTGTAAAAATGGGAATTTTTGAAATCTGTGACCATGGCTGGAAGCTCCTCAGAAAAATAGAATCTTAGAGCTTTGGATAAAACATTTTGATTGGGCAGAAGAGTGGGATTCATCAAACCCCAGTTCAGGGTCACGTCCAGTGAATCCAGAAGTTTCAAAGGCAAAATTGAGGAGTGAAACTTTGCAGTTTTCAAATTCTGAATATATCAGTTTGATCAGCTCATCAAGGCGCATATTTCTATCCTTTCGGAAGTTTGAAATTCAAAGTTTGAATTTTTGGGGTTTCTCTGACAAACCCATATCTAGCTCCAGGTCCAGTTCTTGCAAATCAAGTGGATAGGGTTAATCCTAGAAGAAGATGGATTGGTCACCTGCATAAGTGAAGGAGTTCCTGTTTCAGAGGGAGATGAGGCTAAGGCTTTACATAAGGAGATTACAAGCGATCTCGACAGGTATGACTTATCGAGGTATGTTTTGAGATTTGTTCATGATTAAGTTTATGGTATGTTTGTCTTCATGTTATTACGGTTAGTACAATCTTGATTTTAGATTTGTTGTATCACCTTAACAAAATTATGAATGCATGATAGAAGATATTCATTGGTTAGGGTGTTGACACTTATGATTGTACTAATGCATTATGATGTTGTGTGAGGTTGATGTTGTCTACTAACAAGATACAGGTACATCACAAAAGACAAATCAGGCTCCATGACCATGAAAACATGAAGACAAAGACTCATCCATAATCTTTGTTCTACTTACTAGGTATGTATGACTTTGTTATATTATGCTTAACCTATGAGACATGCAGGTTCTAGCTCAGGATCTCTAAATCATTGAAGAGATTGTTTAGGTATGTTGTACATAACCAAGTAGGTATACTAATCCAGGTATGTTTCCCATGAATCTTACCTTGTGTTAGGATCCCTTATATAAGTATACTTGGAATGATTGGTTATGCTTATTCATAAAGTTAGTAATCAAGGGATTATGCATATTATATCTTTTATCTTGATTGATGATATGCATGAGTAAAAGAAGACTTACCTGAAATCTTGAATACTAATGTTTATTAACTATAATCATGACTATACATTTTCAAGATTATTTAGTACTATAATGTTTTGATAGCATTTAGAATATACTAATGAGTGTATGTTCGTGTATGAGATCATGAGGATGACTCTTGAGCATGCACAGTGGTACAGAATGAATAGAAGTTCAAAAGACATACAGAAGATCAAGAGGGAGGCAGCCACACAAACATAAAAGATAAGTATTTGAGTTGTTATTTGAAATAGTAATGATATTGCATGTAATAGGTTGTATGCATATTTGTATTCCTATAATATATCATGCTGAGTGTAAATATTCATAGAACATTGAACAGTATACTACTAATATGCATATGATTGGTAAGTTGGACAAACATTCCATTGTTGCTTGTCTAGAATGAAACCTCTTTGCTGACATGCTGAGAGTTGTGCACACTCTCGATAGTATGTTCTGGTAGAGATGGAAGGCATCTAGATAGCCACTGTATGCATACAAGATATGGGAAAGTGTTGTGCCAAAGTATTGGTCAAATTAGTTGCATAACTATGTAAATGATATCTGTATGCATAATAGGTTATCATGTCAATATGATTTGATGATTATGAAGTATTACTAATACTGTACTTAATTTTGATTTGTAGGAAAGATCATGATAAATGATGAACACTGAACAAGCGATGGATGTTCAACAAAAGATTTACAAATCAAACACACTATAGAAAGCTTGTGGCTAGAAGATTATCTTAAAAAAAAAAAAAAGAAGAAGAAGAAGAAGAGAATCATGATGAGATGTTTTGCTCCAAGTGAATAGATAAAGACCATTCTCTTAAATGGTACAATTAAAGAAGAAGTGTGAATCATGGTACCCAGGATCGATAATCAATTGATGAGCTTAATGATCACCATGGGTGATGTGGATCTCAACCTTTGCTACAAGGTTGAATATGGTTTCTATACACAAATGACATGGATGCAAGAAGGAACTCACCACAGAGTTTGAATGATATTAAGGCTCATATCAGTAGACCCATCTAACGAGAGATGGCACAGATAGATGGTTGTAGAAATGAAAATGAAAGATATCATATTGATGCATTACTTCCTAGGTCTGGAAGTATGGCAAGGATCAGAAGGAATATTTCTCAACTAGGGAAAGTATGCCGAGAAATATTAAAAGGACTTGAGGTGTTGGAATGACCACACTTATGGATTTCAAACTGAAGAGTTAGTGGATATAACTCTGTACAGTCAAATTATTGGGTGATTGATGTATCTAACATATACTAGGTTAGATATATGCTTTGTTGTGAACACCTTGAGTCAGTATCTAGTGGAAACTAGATGTGTTCACGTGATAGTTGCAAAGCATGTGATGAGGCACCTAAAGGATACGATAGACATTGATCTATGCTATCTTGGAGATCATGACTTCAGATGGCTACTCAGATGCTGATTGGGCAGAAAGTGTATCAGACAAGAAGAACACATCAAGAGGATGTTATTGTCTAGGATTAGCCATGATCTCGTGGTTTAGCTGGAAGCAGTCTAGTGTAGCTCTCAGCACAAGTAGAATATATGGCTGTTTGCTCTGCTAGTTGTGAAGAAGTTTGGCTTCAGGATTGTTTGACTTAGAGATAGAACCAACTGTGATCCTATGTGACAAATAGAGTTGTATCAAGATGACATAGAATCCAGTGTTCCATGATAAGTCAAAGATCATAGGGATTTAACAAGATATGACACAGAAAGGAACTATAAATTTTGAATTCGTAACAGGTTATCGATGTACTAACCAAACCTCTACCTCGAGTGAAGAAGTTACCAACATACTAACCAAGCCTCTGTCTCGAGTGAAATTTGAATACTTTCGAGACAAGCTTGGTGTAGCTCAAAAGGACCCTCCTCGAAAGGGGGAGTAGTATAGTCACTGATGATGAGATTGTCTCATCGAACAACAAGGTCGATGATGAGGTAACCTGTTCTCTACACCTAGATACTTAGAAATATTTAGATTTAGGACTCGTATACTTAGAATACTTAGTTTTACTTATACATGCTTTTGATGTTATATGTATTAGTAAGAATACATGATTTTGATGATAGATGTATTGGTGAGAATACATGCTTTTGATGATAAGATGTGTTGGTAAGAATACATACTTTTGATGACACATGTATTGATCAATGTATGTGTATGGTTGAGGATACTTGTACTTGTATTGATGAGAATACATGTGGGGATTGTATCATCCTTGAACACATGTTCTAAAGTGAGCCGTAGACGTATGGTCTCCGAAAATGAAGTCCTTAGTGGACAGGTAGGGATTGTATCATCCCTGGACTTCGGTCCCTGAATAGATCCGTAGACGTATGGTCTCCGAAAATGAAGTCCTTAGTGGACAGGTAGGGATTGTATCATCCCTGGACTTCGGTCCCTGAATAGATCCGTAGACGTATGGTCTCCGAAAATGAAGTCCTTAGTGGACAGTTGAGGGGATTGGATCATCCCTGGACTTTCAGTCCTAAAGAGAGCCGTAGACGTGAGGTCTCCGAGAATGAAGTCCTTAGTGGACAGTTGAGGGGATTGGATCATCCCTGGACTTTCAGTCCTAAAGAGAGCCGTAGACATGAGGTCTCCGAGAATGAAGTCCTTAGTGGACAGTTGAGGGGATTGGATCATCCTTGGACTTTCAGTCCTAAAGAGAGCCATAGACCTGAGGTCTCCGAGAATGAAGTCCTTAGTGGACAGTTGAGGGGATTGGATCATCCCTGGACTTTCAGTCCTAAAGAGAGCCGTAGACGTGAGGTCTCCGAGAATGAAGTCCTTAGTGGACAGTTGAGGGGATTGGATCATCCCTGGACTTTCAGTCCTAAAGAGAGCCGTAGACGTATGGTCTCCGAGAAGTGGGGATTGTATCATCCCCGGACTTAGGTCCCTGAATTGATCCGTAGACGTGAGGTCTCCGAGAAGTGGGGATTGTATCATCCCCGGACTTAGGTCCCTGAATTGATCCGTAGACGTGAGGTCTCCGAGAAGTGGGGATTGTATCATCCCCAGACTTAGGTCCCTGAATTGATCCGTAGACGTGAGGTCTCCGAGAAGTGGGGATTGTATCATCCCCGGACTTAGGTCCCTGAATTGATCCGTAGAAGTGAGGTCTCCGAGAAGTGGGGATTGTATCATCCCTGGACTTAGGTCCCTGAATTGATCCATAGACGTGAGGTCTCCGAGAAGTGGGGATTGTATCATCCCCGGACTTAGGTCCCTGAATTGATCCGTAGACGTGAGGTCTCCGAGAAGTGGGGATTGTATCATCCCCGGACTTAGGTCCCTGAATTGATCCATAGACGTGAGGTCTCTGAGAAGTGGGGATTGTATCATCCCCGAACTGCGGTCCCTGAATTGATCCGTAGACGTATGGTCTCCGAGAAGTGGGGATTGTATCATCCCCGGACTTCAGTCCCTGAATTGATCCGTAGACGTATGGTCTCCGAGAAAGTGATTTTTGATGTGGTTACTTGTATCGGTAGGATACTTGTATTGATGATGTGGTTACTTGTATCGGTAGGATAATTGTATTGATGATGTGGTTACTTGTATCGGTAGGATACTTGTATTGATGATGTGGTTACTTGTATCGGTATGGATACTTGTATTGATGATGTGGTTACTTGTATCGGTAGGATACATGTATTGATGACATGATTACTTGTATCAGTATGGATACTTGTATTGATGATATGTATACTTGTATTGGCATGAATACTTGTACTAATGATGTGGATACTTGTATTGTTATGGATACCTATGTTGATGACGATGCTGACGATCGTGTGATGACGATACTGATGATCGTGTGATGACGATGCTGATGATCGTGTGATGACGATGCTGATGATCGTGAGATGACGATGCTGATGATCGTGTGATGACGATGCTGATGATCGTGTGATGACGATGCTGATGATCGTGAGATGACGATGCTGATGATCGTGTGATGACGATGCTGATGATCGTGAGATGACGATGCTGATGATCGTGTGATGATGATGCTGATGATCGTGTGATGACGATGTTGATGATCGTGTGATGACGATGCTAATGATCGTGAGATGACGATACTGATGATCGTGAGGATCCAGATGTTGATGTTGTTGTAGTTGTTCGAGTGCTGCAGAAGATAAAGACTCAGTACTGAAGATGTTGATGTTCCAGTATTGAAGATGTTCCAGTAACTGCTTGAGTTACTGATGATGTTGAGAAAGCTTCCAATGATTTATAGATGTATCATGTATGATGTTGATGACTCCTTGCTCGTGCAGATACTGTTATAATAACCTTCTCGTTAAGGGGGAGTGTTGAAATATTGTAACTTCAAAGAATATTATATTTGTATATTATTTAT
The DNA here is from genome assembly GCA_027924585.1 of Larix kaempferi. Classification (NCBI taxonomy): domain Eukaryota; kingdom Viridiplantae; phylum Streptophyta; class Pinopsida; order Pinales; family Pinaceae; genus Larix; species Larix kaempferi. The sequence goes on from BSBM01000476.1 coordinate 8,204,415, forward strand.
TCCGGAGATGTTCCATACCTCCGATGTGATTCTACTATAAATCCGGAGATGTTTATTCCTCCGAGTTGGGTATGGTAACTAGGGTTATTAGACCCACCATATGGGGGTCGGCCCAGTCAGTTATAACGGGGTATTTAACCTAATGGTTAAATACGAGCCTACATGTACTTGTGTAAAATACATATCAGAGTAGTGTATAAATAGAGGAGGTGTGTTCCTCATTTGATACACTCACACACTTGAGGATAGCGCACTTGTGGAGGAGAGGTCTGCTATTGTGGAGGAGGAGATCATGTCTCAGGGTTTCATCTTTGTATATTGTTGGTCATCTATATTGAGGAAGCTTTGCTGGGTTTTCTACCCCATGAGGGTTTCCCAGGATAAATCTTTGTCTCTTGTGTTTATGCTGTGCTTGTTGTTTCTTCAGTGATCCTGTATATGCTATTATTGTGAAATGGAATGTAATGCTGCTATTTTCTGTCTTAGCATATTGAATTTTAACATTAAGAGACCAGGAAGAAAACAAAAAGACCCTCCGACGATTCATGTAATAGGAGAAATATCAGATTGCATAGCAAACCAACCTAGAATACCAAACTATTCAAACCCAGGAAACCCTATGGTTACTTTTATCATCAATAACACCACCATAGGAAACACACTTATTGATCTAGGAGCTGCTACCAATTTAATGACTACCACAGTTTTAGAAACTCTCAATTTAGGACCATTCCTCTGCCCTACCCTAACAATGCTAGAATTAGTAGATCGCACTATGGTGCAACCTATTGGGATCTTAGGTGACATCACTGTATCAGTAGCCTCATGGGAATATCCCATGGAATTCATGGTCATTAAATCAAAAGACCCTTCCAAAGGTCACCCCATTATTTTGGGAAGACCTTGGTTGGCTACTGCCAATGCATTTATAGGATGTAGGGATGGAGAGATGATTATCTCTGATGGGTTATCTACAATAAAAGTAGCTTTGTACCCACCAGCTCAACCAATAGCTGAAAACCTATTTTGGTTAGATTGTCCTTTCGGGGATGAGAACTTGGAATAACTTTCCCTTGTCAGTGATTTCTCCTAGGCACTTCAAGAACAGAATACCGAGAATGTGTTGAACCAATTTATCTCTTCCACAACATGTATATATTTTCCTCGATCTTTTTCCCAATTTGACCATATCTTTGGAGACGACTTCCACGAAAACATGAGCCTCTCAACATTTACAAGTACACCATGTTTCTTCGCAATCAAAGAACACCTAGGATCCTATACCATACCGTGTGAAGTTAGTACCGACAAATTTCTACATATAAATGCAGGTTTAGATGAGAGTTAGCAAAAACAATTACTAAAAGTTCTCAAGAGTCAAACTGGAGCATTTGCATGGGAGTATACCGATATGAAAGGTATACACTTAGATACCTGTATCCACCACATTTACACATACCCAAACATACCTCCTATTAGGCATCCCCAGAGAAGAATGAACCCGACACTAAAAGACATAGTAAAAGATGAACTACAAAAACTCTTTAATGCTGGATTCATTTATCCAATTTCTAACATTAAATGGGTTTCTCCTCTGGTGGTAGTTCCAAATAAAGTCATAGGGAAATGGCGTATCTGTGTTGAATTTCGAGAACTGGACAAGGCCCTTCTTAAGGACTACTTCCCTTTTCCTTTCATCGATCAGGTGTTAGACACCTTATCAAGGAAACAATATTTTTCATTCCTTGATGGGTATAGTGGATATAATCAAATACTAATAGCAACTGAGGATCAAGACAAGACAACCTTCACTTGTTCTTGGGGAACATATGCATATCGAGTGTTACCATTTGGCCTATGTAATGCACCTGCTACTTTCCTGTTTGCAGTTCTAGGAATCTTTGCTTATCTCATACATGATTGTGTATAAGTTTATATGGATGATTTTACAGTTTATGGTAATACATTCCAAGAAGTCTTTGATAACCTCGAAACAGTTCTTATATGGTGCCAGGAAATGAACTTAGCTCTTAGTCATGAAAATTGTAAGATGTTACTGACCAAGGGCATAGTTTTGGGACATCATGTCTCTCTTCAAGGTATCAAGGTGGATCCCGCCAAGATCGAAATAATTGTTAATCTTCCTCCTCCAAAAACTCCAAAGGAGGTAAGAAGTTTTCATGGCCATGCTGGATATTATAGATGTTTCATTGAAAATTTCACTAAGATAGTCGCACCTATGTTCAAACTACTCATGAAAGACACACAATTTCAATGGATTGAACCATGTCAACAAGCCTTCAAAACTATGAAGGCCAAGATATCAGTGGCACCAATACTTAGGGGCCCCAATTGGTCCCTTCCTTTCCATATATCCACTGATGCTTCCGACATAGCCATAGGGGCAGTATTAGGTCAAAAAGAGGAACAAACATCACATGCCATCTACTTTGCTCGTAAAAATATGACTCCTGCAAAATCGAAATACACTGTTACTGAAAAAGAGTTTCTAGCAGTAGTCTACGCCATCAATAAATTTTGTCATTATATCACATGATATGAAATTTTCATACATATCGATCACTCCGCCATTATATTTTTGATGAATAAACCTAACACCAATGGCAGAGTGACTCGGTGGCTTCTTTTGTTACAAGAATTCAACATCACCATTGTTGATCGTCCCGATAGAGAAAATGTAGTAGCTGATTTTTTCTCTCGAATTCAAATTGATGATAATGACAACCCTGTCAATGATAGATTCCCAGATGAACATTTGTTCATTGTATCTGTTCGAACCCCATGGTTTGCAGACATAGCCAATTATTTAGCAACTGGAAAGCTACCTAACCATATCTCCCCACCTAAGAAATGTAGGATCATAGTTCAAAGTTCCAATTATTCTTGGGTAGATAATGATCTCTTTCGTACTGGTCCTGATCTTATTATTAGATGATGTGTACGAGAGGATGAGATGGTGGAGATCCTTCATGCATGTCATGTTGGACCCTGCGTTGGGAATTTTTCTGATAAAAGGACAACATACAAAGTATTGCACTCTGGGCATTATTGGCCAAGCATCTTTAAATACGTTGCCAAATATGTCAAGGGATGTGACAGTTGCCAAATAATGGGTAGACCTACATCATCTGATGAGATTCCTTTACAACCCCAAGTTATGATTGAGCCTTTTGAAAAATGGGCTCTAGATTTCATTGGACCAATTTCCCCTATGTCTCGCAAGAAGAAGTACATTCTAGTCTGTACAGATTATGTCACCAAATGGGTAGAAGCTAAAGCTTTCTTCTGAGCCACAGAGAAATCTGTGGTGGAATTCATTTATGAAGAAATATTTACTCGATTCATTGTACCTAGGGAAATTGTAACCGATCAAGGATATTAGTTTACCTCCAAATTAATGAAAGAGCTTTCTGACAAATATGGTATTAGACATTGTAAATCTTCACTATATCACCCGCAAGCCAATGGTCAGGTAGAATCCACTAACAAAGTATTAGAAGCAATCCTGACTAAGACTATTCAATTACACAACAAGGACTGGGCAGATAGGCTTCCAGAAGCCTTATGGGATTATAGAATAACATGGAGGAACACCACTGGCCACACACCTTATGAACTCATTTATGGTAAACAAGTTCTTCTACCTATTGAATTTCAAGTCAAAACCTTTCGTATGGCTGCACAATTAGGGATGAATCTAGAAGAAGCACAAAGACAACGAATCCTGCAAATAAATGAATTAGACGAGATTAGGCAAGATGCTATTCAACGCACAATCTTAATACAAAACCAATGCAAAAAGTAACATGATAGATACATTAAACAAAAAAAATTCAAAACTAGAGACTGGGCACTACTTTTTGATTCAAGATACAAAAAATTTAAAAGTAAATTAACTACTCATTGGATGGGTCCATATGAAATTGTTACAGCTTTTGATAATGGATCCGTAAAAAACAAGACAATTGATGATTCACAAATTTCTTTTGTTGTAATTGGACATAGACTTAGACTTTATCATCAACCAATATCTAAACAAGATTTTGTGCAGAATGCCTTACAGCAAGAGGAAATGAAACTGGTAGAAGAGGAAGTCATTCCTCCTCCTCCTAGTCCTTGAATCATTTTGGGTTATCTTCTTTTGTATATATGTAAATATGTTTTTGATTTTCAATAATAATGAGTCATTTCTAACAATTGATTGTCTTTTTTACAGGAAATCTATTATGATCAGTTTGTAAAATATTGTCAATAAAACAGGAAGACTCTTTTTCCTTTCGTTAATTTCAAACTTTTACATAACTTGTTTTGTACATATGTTTTTGTTTTAAATAAAATTTGAATCGTCTGACAAGTGGTTTTGCAGCTTAATCACAAGAACCCTATCTTTTTAATCAACTCATGTGATATTATGCAAAAAGGGAAGTGCTTTAAAAAGAAATACTTATAGTTCTCCCTCTCTTTCAATTATTGCTAAAAATTGAAAATTTAGAGTGAAAGGATAAAGCATTCTTGATATCATTTGTAACCACTTTTTTTTATGATTATGTATATGGTATTTGATTCAGACATGCACATTTCTGATTTATCATTAGAACAGTTGCTCAAAGACCTACTTTAATTATTATGATCTCCACAAAACTCTATCTTACACCTATGGATTGCTAGTTCATCCTGGACTCATTATCAAAACTTGTCTCTAAAGCACCTTTAAAAGGTAGCCTAAAAAGTGGGTGATATTTTCTATTTTGTGGGGAACATGACTGACCTTTTATGAAGAAGATAGACTGTGAAGTCAAAGAACAACTTTAGGTTATTATCTTTTGGCATGATCTGTAATTTAGGCCATTATAAATAAAGTTACTCATAAGTTTTGTGCTAAAAATTTGAATTATGTGTTTAACAGGCTTAGCACACTCTAGTGCCAACTAACTTCCTTACAATACACACACACACACACACACACACACATATATATATATATGTTGATGCAATTGTAACTTCGAAATGTATTTCACCTATGTATATTGTATTCCTATAGAGATGTTATTATTCCTCTATACGGAAGTGTCGTCATTTATATTGTAAGTGTCGTAACTTATACTTGATGGGTTATTAGACCACCCTAGTGTGGGTCAGCCCTATCAGCATTATGTTATGTGGTTAAGTTAAGGCCGACCTAGTAAGGTTATTAGGTAAGTCAAGTTAGTGTATAAATAGAGTGTGGGAGGCACTCTATTTGATCATTCACTTTCTCACTCACACACTCATTGGAGAGTGGCGCCCTAGTGGAGGAGGAGAAGCTGCTACTAGGAGGACTATCTCTTGTACTTGGGTTGTATCATTGCTCTATCTATCTCTGAGGAAGTTGCGGGGTTTTTTACCTTCTTGGTTTTCCCCGGTGAAACTTTGTGTCTCTTCTGTGCTTGCATTATTATGTCCGTGTTTGATATATTGTAGATATGTTATACATGTTATTCTCTCAGTTAAGATCCTAGATCAGATTGAAATTTCTAAAAAACTAACATGGTATCAGAGCTAACCTGAAAGAAGGCATGCTATGGCATTTATGACACTTGTTGCACTTGTGAAGCTAGGGCTTGATATAGAAAAACTAGTCATTGTAGAAATTTCGCTATAAATCCATTTCGGTGAGGGTTCAAAATCTGAAACCTTTATAGGTCGTAGATAGCATCCCCATGTACCTTTTTTCAGAAGTACAACTTCTAATTCGCTGTAATTTGTGAGTTATGATCTATATAATCTAGGGTTTCTGCCTCTTTTAGATCTCAGTCATAAATAGGTGACCTTGGAAAAAAGGTCATAACTTGGGCTAGGAAGCTCCAAATGAAATTTCGTAAAAAGTAACAGGTAGGGCACGGACTGTACTTTCTCAGGTAAGTTTTTCAGAGGTCGAAATTGAACCATTGACACGTGGAACTCCGTACAAGTTCGCTCTCCTATTTTATCCCATAAACAGGTCACATTGCGACACTTGGCATAAATATCTCTCAGAGGATCCATTTGAGGTCAGACCTATGGGGTTGGAAAGATAACAGGTCGAGATACCATAGGAAGACTTTTCAGACCCTGTAGATCTGAAATGTTAGAGTTACTCCAGAAACAATAAGGTGCATATTTTTGTCAAAACAGAATTGGATTTTGAGCACCTTCAATCATGGCTCTGGGAATTTAGGGTTTCAGAAAGTGTTGGAATTTTTGTATCGGAGACCACGGCTGGATGCTCCTCATCAAAATTGAAATTTAGAGACCAAAATCGAATTTTTTGGTTGGGCAGAAGGCCGAGCTTGATCAAACCCTAGTTTGGGACCTTGATCGGAAAAGTGAAAAATTAGGGCTTCTGCAAAAATGGCAATTTTTGAAATCCGTGACCTTTGCCGGAAGCTCCTTGGAAAAATCAAAGTTTAGAGCTTTGAATCAAACTATTTGGTTGAGTGAAGCTCCGGGAAACTCAAACCCTAATTCAGGGTCCTCCCTAGTGAATCTGTAAGATTGAAAAGCAAATTTGAGGGGTGAAACTTTACAGTTTTCAAATTCTGAGTATACTAGGTTGATCAGTTCATCAAGGAACATCTTTCTATCCTTTCAGAAGTTTGAAATTCAAAGTTTGAAGTTGTAGGGTTTCCCTGACAAACCCTAATCAGCTCCAGATCCAGTTTCTGCAAATCAAGTGGATTGGGTTAATCCTAGAAGAGAATGGATTGGTCACCTGCATAAGTGAAGAAGTTCCAGTTTCAGAGGGATATGAGGCTAAGGCCTTACATAAGAAGATTACAAGCAATCTAACAGGTATGACTTACAGGTATGTTTTGAAATCTATTCATGATTAAGTTTATAATATGATTGTCTTCATGTTATTGAGTTTAGTAACAATCTTGTTTAATTATAGACTTGTCTTATCACCCTAGTAAAAGTATGAATGCGTGATAGAAGACATTCATTGATTAGGGCTATGACACTTATGATTGTATTATGTTTGTACTAATGCACTGTGGTGTTGTATGAGGAGAATGTTATCCGCTAACATGAAAGGTACAAATCAACCTCTAGATCAAGACCATGATGACATGAAGTCAAATACTCATCCATGGTCATTGATCACATAGAGGTATGTATAATTTGGTTCTGCAATGGTTAAATTATGAGCTATGCAGGTCATTGAAGAGAACAAGAAAACATTGCTAAACATAACTAGCAAATATGATGACCAAGTATGTTTTTCCTATATCAAGTTAGAATCCTACCCTATGTAAGGATCTTATATTTTTGTATGATTGATAATGATTACTCATGAAGTTACAAGTTTGAGTAATCTAGTGTTTATGCATATTATGTTCCTTACTTTGATTAATGATATGACTAACCAGAAAAGTCCTATATAAACCTTGAATACTAATGCTTATTATCTGTGTTTGAAATGATCATGACTATACATGTTTAAGATTATTGTGTTTTGATAGTATTAAGATTATACTAATGAATGTATGATTATGTATAAGATCTCGAGGATAACACAATGATGATACTAGTAAGCATGCATAGTGATCCAGGATGAATATAAGTTCAAGGACAGGTAATCCTGGAAGCAAAGATCAAGAGGGAGCACACTCCAGTAGTTCCTACAAGGAAGCAAATATTGAGAGGGAGTCCACCCTACAACCAAACAAAGATAAGTATTTGAATTGTCATTTCATGCATATTTGTTTGTTTAAATAATATTGTTCAATGATGTATATGCTTATGTTCCTAGACTTAGGGTGTGTATTATGCATATTATAATAATTGCATTAATGAACAGTATACTAGTAATATGCATGTGATGGGTAAGTGGCCTACGGCACTATACAACATTCCATTGCTACTTATCTAGAATGAAACCTCTTTGCTGACATGTTGGGAGTTGTGCACACTCTTAACAATGCTCTGGTAGAGATTAGAAGGCATCTAGAAAGTTACGGGATAAATGTTGTATTGAAGCATTGGCTAAGATAATTGCATGACTGTATGACATATATTCTTATGTGTAAAATTTTGGTTCTGAAAAAACTATGAGAAGTTTCTAATCATGCAATTGAATTTGACTTGTAGGAATGATTGTGTACAATCACCTACAAAAGAAGGACTACAACATTTGTTCCAGCAATGAAGTTTAAAGAAAACTATCTATTAAAGATATTGAAGAAACTGAAGTTCCTAGGATTCGAGATGCAGTAATAAAAGAAAGCCATGATCGAGGAATATCAGTCAATCATGAAGAATGATGTTTGGGATGTGGTCCCAAGACCTGAAGGGAAGTCTATTGTGACTTCCAAGTGTATCTATAAGATCAAGCATGCTGCAGTTGGTAGCATAGAGAAATACAAAGTGAGATTTGTAGATCGTGGCTTCTCCTAGAAAGAGAGAATAAACTATGAAGAGACTTTTGCTCTTGTAGCTAGATACACTTCCATCAGATCATTACTTGCTCTGGCTACAGTGATGAAATGGAAGATACACCAGATGGATGTCAAGACAACTTTCTTGAATGGTGTAGTCAAAGAGGAAGTGTATGTGGAGCAGCCACTCAGTTTTGAGACACATGACAGAGGGACTCATGTGTGCAAATTGAATAAAGCCTTGTATGGCTTGAAGTAAGCTCCTAGGACTTGGTATGGTAGGATAAACAACTTTCTATCCATTTTGGGCTTTACCAAGAGTAAAGTGGATTCCAACCTTTACTACAAGGTTGAGGAAGTCAATCCTGAGATACTACTCCTATATGTGGATGACCTGTTTGTTACAAGAGAGGATGGGTTGATTGCTGACACCAAGAGGAAGCTTGCAGCCGAGTTCAAGATGAAGGACTTGGGGATGATTCACTACATTCTAGGCATGGAGGTGTGGCAGAGTGCAAATGGAATCTTCCTTGGACAAGGGAAGTATGCAGTAGAGATCCTGAAGAGGTTCGGGATGATGGACTGCAAGGCCATGGCCACACCTATGGCATCGAACCTGAAGCTTCTGTGTGATGCTTCATCTGATCCAGTTGATGTCATTGTGTATCGTCAGATGATTGGGTCCTTGATATACCTGACGAATACGAGACCAGAAATCGACTTTGTGGTTAACACCTTGAGCCAGTATCTGACAGATCCGAGACATGTTCACCTGATAGCTGCAAAGCATATTCTGAGGTACCTAAAGGGTACAGTTGACTATGGGCTCAAGTATGAGGCGAATCAAAAGTTTAACCTGGAGGTTTATGTTGATTTGGATTGGGAAGGCAATGCCATTGATCGGAAGAGAACTTTGGGGTGGTGCTTCAGTATGGGATCAGGTGTGATCTCTTGGTTTAGTAGGAAGCAGTCCTATGTGGCACTAAGTACAGCTGAAGCAGAGTATGTTGTAGCTTGTTAGGCTAGTTGTGAGGTAGTATGGCTTAGGAAGCTATTGTATGATTTGTTTGATCTCCAGCTGAGTGCTACTTGCATATATTGCGACAACCAGAGTTGTGTGAAGTTGTCAAAGAACCCAGTGTTCCATGACAAGTCGAAGCACATTGAGATCAAGTATCACTATATCAGGGATATGGTGCAGAGAGGAGCAGTGAAGCTCCTGTATGTTGCGACAGACGAGTAGATAGCCGATGTGTTGACCAAGCCGCTGGATAGAGTGAAGTTTGAATAATTCAAAGGGATACTTGGTGTACTTCAGATCGAGATTCCCTCCAAAGGGAAGTGATGAGTCCAGAGACACAGATGCACATGAGCCATTCTCACATAGTGGTAGGTATGGTCCTCCTATGGTGAGATGTAAGGGCTGGGGCCATCCTCACATGGTGGTAGGTATGGTCCTCCCATGGTGCAGATGTAAGGGCTGGGCCATTCTCACATGGTGGTAGGTATGGTCCTCCCACGGTGAGATATAAGGGCTGTTGGGACTTTTCGACATGATGGTAGGTAGTTCCTTCCATGGTGTAGGAGAGTCCTCTCATGGTCATTAATTTAATTGCCGCGCTGTTCCGACATGATGGTAGGCATTTCCTTCCATCGTGACATGGTAATAAGAGAGTCCTCTCATGGTCGTTGATGTAATTGCCGTGCCTTTCTGACATGGTGGAAGGTAGTTCCTTCCATGGTGACATGGTGATAAAATAGTCCTCCCATGCTCGTGATGTAAGTGTTGTGCCTTTCCGACATGGTGGCAGGTAGTTCCTTCCATGATGGCATGGTGATAGGAGAGTCCTCCCATGGTCGTGATGTAAGTGCTGAGCCATTCCCAGATGGTGGTAGGTAGGTCCTCCCATGCCGGTGTATATAAGTGTTGTATGTGTGCATCTGGGTTGTGCTCCATGGACGATGACGATGATCTGAAGACGATGATGTGACAGTATGGTACACAGGTTTTGGAAAGGCATTGTAATCAGTCCTGAGGTGTACCTACTTGATGGCTTGCTCGCAGAGATGTTGATGATGTTCATCCAGCATGAAAAAGGGCTAGCTCTATAGATGATGAAGACTTCCAGGTGGCGGGCCTACATCCAGTATGAAAAAGGACTGGCTCTGTAGAACTTCCTATGGAGAGTAGATTGGAGATTGATTGAGATAGCAGCAGCAGTGACGATGACGATGATTCGATGACAATGATCTAGTGATGATGATCCAGAGAAGAAGACTTGTGCTAGAAGACATGTGTCGAGAAATACCTTCCTAGTTAAGAGGGAGTGTTGATGTAATTGTAACTTTGGAATGTATTTCACCTATGTATATTGTATTCCTATAGAGATGTTATTATTCCTGTATACGGAAGTGTCATCATTTATATTGTAAGTGTCGTAACTTATACTTGATGGGTTATCAGACCACCTTGATGGGGTCGGCCCTGTATGAGTCATGTGGGTAAAATGGTTATTAGACCACCCTAGTGGGGGTTGTCCCTATTAGCATTATGTTATGTGGTTAAGTTAAGTCCGACCTAGTAAGGTTATTAGGAAAGTCAAGTTAGTGTATAAATAGAGTGCGGGAGGCACTCTATTTGATCTCCACAAAACTCTATCTTACACCTATGGATTGCTAGTTCATCCTGGACTCATTATCAAAACTTGTCTCTAAAGCACCTTTAAAAGGTATCCTAAAAAGTGGGTGATATTTTCTATTTTGTGGGGAACATTACTGACCTTTTATGAAGAAGATAGACTGTGAAGTCAAAGAACAGCTTTAGGTTATTATCTTTTGGCATGATCTATAATTTAGGCCATTATAAATAAAGTTACTCATAAGGTTTGTGCTAAAAATTTGAATTATGTGTTTAACAGGCTTAGCACACTCTAGTGCCAACTGAATTCCTTACAATATATATATATATATATATATATATATATATATATCATTATACGAAGCAAACCCACTGGGGTACTGAATAGGCTCGCTGGCAGCGGGTCCATGCTAAGTAAAATCTTAAACAAGGCAGCTTGGTAAATGCAAGTAAACCCGTTGGGGTACTGAACAGGCTCGCTGGAAGTGGGGCTATGCTTGCATGGTACCAAGATAAACCCGCTAGGGTACTGAACAAGCCTGCTGGAAGCGGATCAAACATAACTCATATAAAAACCTGAGTATACAAACACATGTTTAGGCCGGTTATTTATACTGTCATTAGATAATGGCTATAAGTTGGACTTGAACCCTGTCATCTAATTCAAACAAATACCTAGGATATGACTATCCTAGAAATGGGACCCATAATTATAGTAGATCTCACAAACTTTGCGGTGAACCTTATCTATATTCTTTGGATGACAAGAGATCTTTACAATGAGTCATGGACGACTAGTTTTCCTATGGCATTTTTTCACATCTCTTACACTATTATTCTTCATATGGTCTTTTAAGCATTGTTGTATTCTTTTTGATGAATGTACATATCTGAATCATCTACATTTGTTAGTTAATATTTCATTTCCTTATGAAAATTATCACCATATTTTAAAATCTATCTATAAGACTTTCAATTGAAATTTTTTTAATTTTAATCATTTTCTCTTTGATGGCTTGAGGACACGCCATATTTTTGGTTTGGGGGGAAGATTAGAATTGTTCTTACTTGTTGAATATTTATGAAAATTTTATTTATCTCTGACACAATGACAGGTGTTTCAGGTTAATGCAAAAGCAGAAGAAAATTGATCTAATCAAGAAAAAAAAGAGGAATGCAACTAAAAGATCAAGAAAAGCAAAGTTTACAGTATCTTTTGTGCACTAACAGCTTCATAAATTCTCTGCAAAATCAGCATTGGTTAGCATCAACAATAAGATCTTGTATAGACACAAGTCTGTATGAAGGATTGAATGACGGATTGAATGGCAATCTGAATGAGGAAAATAAACAACATTCTGAATGGAGTGCTGAATGAAACCATAGCCTATAACAGCTTTATTTAATATGCCAACGTGTCTAAATTTGAATATTATTGATAAGTTAATTGGCTAATTATGACAGGGATCAATCAAATGTCGATTTCACACATGGCTTCATTCTCTAATCCATCTCACCTCCATTAAATGAATGAATTATGCATCATTGTGAATCATTGCATGACCAACATTTGGTCTTACTTATCCTGTTGTACGACCTGCCACCATATTAATCGAATTATGATCTTTCACGTGTAATCTATTTTCATTACATGAATTACATTCAACCTGTCCAAAGCTCGGCTTTGGACATGATTGAATATATTATAAACCACACGTATTCACTGGATTCACGCACCTCTACATTGGCACCTAACTCAAGATCTTCGAATGACAGATGCGATATTTTAAGCATGCCAATCTTTTGTGCACTGTCATTCAAACAATCAAACTGACCTTAGTTTAAACTGGTGATCACGTGAATTCCTATTGGGCCTCGCCCAGGTGGGGCATTTTTGAGCAGGAAGGATTTTGATAACTATGGAGCTGAGCACAGTTAAGTTGGAACAATTTTGGGATAAGTTTTGGTATGCTACGAGGTTGCATGTAGCACAGTGTCAGAAGAGCTGTGAGGTCAGTGCTGCGAGGAGTACAGCACCGCAATGTACCACGTTGACGGAGGTCCAACCTAGCAGAGCGTTGGACGGATGATGGCAGTTAGTTCGGTTAGGTCACAGGAGACCTATTTTTGGCAAAGATCGCCGATAACTACCAAGCAGTGGGTAGGTGCATATTGGGAGGTAGGTGACTGATCACACAAATAGCGGACTACTACTACTTGAACCAATCATCTAAGTCTATGAAAGAAGGAACAACTCGGAGAAAGAAACCCATTGGCACGCGCGTGATAGAAGATCCGCTATTAGACATCTGGAGTACGATTTTGGGAAAAACCGTGATAGTTTTGCAAACCTAAGGGTTTTGCCTTTGTATTGTAAAGACATGACCTACGGGCATGATCTATATATAAGGAATTTTTGTATGGGAAAGGGTTAACCATTTTTGTATTTGGGTATTCTTGAATATTGTTAGAAGTTCTTAGCAAGAAGCCATTGTAAAGGCTCTGCAGCTGAGTGCACAGAGACCTAATTTTGAGGAAGAAGGACATCTGCAGTTGAGTGCGTAGACGAAGAACTGTTGTACCCTTTCCTGAGATAATAAAACAACAGTTCTTGTGGATGCAGCTTCCCATCCGAGGGGGTGAACCACCTTAAACCTTGCGTTATGTGATTGCTGTGTATCATTGCCATAATTTTTGATTGAATTACTTACGGTGCCTGCATGAAGTTACTGTTATCTGATACTTTTATCTGTATTGACCGTGGAAGGGATGGAATAAGATGTTAGTAGTTCGTGTATGGATGAATGTTAACAATCAAGCGCCTATAAGTCCTCGAATGAATGGATCTGTTGGATAAACACATAGTTCAAGTGCTAAGGTTGAATCGCAATATCAGACTACACAACATCGCACATCTCACCCATTCACATAAGTTATGATGCTTACCAGTCTAAATAATGATGAATGATTAAGGATTATCGAATAAGATTGATTAAAAGTGAGTAGGCCTCATAACCCCACTGCATAGTCTGTGGATGCATTGTTTTTGCAAGTATCTTTGCTTACTGAAGTACTCGACGCGAAGTATAAGACTTCGCATAGTCATTGACCCCGGCGCGCAATCTTCCACCACAATGCGCGTTAACCAACTTAACAATCGCATCACAAGGTTGTGGAAACCTGCTTCTACAACCACCCCCTCAACTTCGCCTTGGGTGAGACCTCAGACTGCTCTTAGTATGTTGCCGAAAGGGTCGGTGAATAGGGGTTTTGTTGGTATCTTGAACCGCAAAGTACCTGGGTCTACATTGGGAAACCTCTAGATCAGTATTGCGACTAACAAATGGTTCCGTTGCGGCTATAAATAATGCAGCATTTAGACTCGTGGGCGTTACCAAAGCACTTAGAATTTATTGCACATATTTTTTTCTGAGTTAGATCTACAAATTTTCCACTAGTTAGCCGAATAGTGTGCAAGTGAATGACACAGAGGTCCCTTTTTGACAAGGAATTCACACTCGAAGAGACTGTGAGATTATTCCAACATGGGGGAATTGATGAGTTAATGAGAACCCTAAACAAGAAAGTCGTCACTGAACCAGAACAGGGTCCAATAAGATCACCAAGACATGGCCCCTCAATGCAGGACAAAGGTAAACATCTAGTAGCGTCGAGATCAAAATTACTGAAGACAAGTTCCGTGGGGCCAAATAAACCCATTGCCGATAAAGAGATACCTTTAACCATGACTCCAAACTATATATCGCCACGTGTAGTGGATGCACCGGCCATTAAACTATTGAAGAGCCCAAAGTATGAGATACCACTCTCGCCAATATCGAAGCATGTTGAGGTAGACAAAAATATGTTGGGAAAGATTCCAGAATGTAAATGGGAGGACTATGATCTGCTAGCAATGCAGAAGGAGAATCCCACTGAACCAAGGTTCCCACAGTTCAATCTCGACAAATACATGTGCTGGAAGAAGAATGCAAAGGGCAACCTCACCTTGGTCGCCGAAAGTTGGTTGTCTAGAGTAGCCAAGTTGGGGTTGCTCAACCTACTCAGGCTACCACATTTCGACAGATCACCAGAGCTCAACGCGGTGGTGCGAACTCTTATGGCGCGCATACACCAGGGGTATTTATGGATGGACCAGAATATCAACCTGACAATCGACTTAATCCATTGAATAAATGGATTGAATAAAAGGGGAGCATACCCAAAGAAGTTCGTTCAGGGGAAAACAAAGGATAAAGAGGTAGCCGCATTGATGAAGCAAACGCAGTCTTTTGTCAAAGGGAAGCCGGGATTCTAGACAGATGACATAAAGGACCAGGAAATAAGGTTTGTCACGCAGCTATTAGTGGGTAAAATTCTAAGAAAGTGCAGACCACTAGAAGTCTCTGCGGGCGCAGTACTACTTGGCACTGCAACCGCCGAGGGAGAAGAATTCAATCGGTGTCAATATCTACTAAATGAGTTCCTAGAGGAATTGAATGACACGTAGATCAATGGTGGAAACTTCCATTTCACCTGGCTAATAGTACTGATCGCCTTCCTGGGATGGAGGGAGCCAAAGCAATACGTCGAAGTGATCATGGACACTTCGTACTGCAGAGGTGCTTGCTATTAGAACCTGTGGGAAAATTTGAATCCCGAAAGGCAGCACAAGACAGCGCTGTTCTTTTATACATATTACAACCAGCTACACGGGGCCATCATGCTTACACCTCGGATACCAAAGCAAGTAACGAGAAAATACATCCGCATTATAAAATTTTATGCAGCAATGAAATGCATCTCGATTTCAGCTAAAGCGCAGACAAAGAATCCTGACTGGTACCCAGGAAACTACCATATGTACAAAGAAGATATTGAGAATATTATGAAGGAATGGCTAGCTGAATTCCGAGTTGAGGTTTTGGACATCCAAAGTGATTATGGCAAGGATAACCCTATCACGTGACCCATAGTAGAAGATAAAGAGTTAGGCAAAAGGAAGGACACTGGGAGTCCTTCAAGGCAAAAGGAACCAAGGAAGAAACAGAAATCAAGTAAAGACCAATTGGACACAGTGCTTCGTGAAGATGACTACCTAATGATTGTCGCGAAGGTCACTGAACAAATGGAGGAAGTCTTGACAAACAATGAAAAGAAGGAAAAGGAAATTCAGGACAGTTTGGACTAGAACCTGACTGCACTACAAGGAATATCCCAAAAATTTGATGAAGTAAGAAGAAGATTACCCTTGCACCATGAATCAATAGCTGAAAGGGAGTTAGCAGAAACTTCGCAGTAGCAAATCACCGTTCCCGCGAGGTCACGTATTTTCCACTTGCAACCACTATCTATAAGTTTTCCATTACCTGATCAAGTAATGCTAGATACGAAGAATGTAGAGTGCGTGGAGCTTGATCCTGTAAAGATACCATTATGTTGTTTGAGCAACATCCCCCCAAAATTTTGTACATATTGGGGCCCCTCCTTTTAGTTTTTCTAGAAAGACTGCCTAAAGAAGTTAATTCTTCTTCTAACTTAGTTTTTTCTTTCAACTGAGGAGTCTGCTTTAAAAAATTTTGAAGTTTCTTCTTCTAAGAAATTCACGAAAGTCTCCCGAAACTGTGGAAGCCATTCACGAAAGTCTCCCGAAACTGCGGAAGCATTCATGAAAGTCTCCCGAAACTGCGGAATCCATTCACGAAAGTCTACCGAAACTGTGGAAGCATTCACGAAAGTCTCTCGAAACTACGGAAGCATTCACGAAAGTCTCCCGAAACTGCGGAATCCATTCATGAAAGTCTCTCGAAACTGCGGAAGCCATTCACGAAAGTGTCCCGAAACTGCGAAATCCATTCACGATTCTCTCCCGAAACCGCGAAAGCCATTCATGATTCTCTCCCAAAACCGCGGAAGCCATTCACGATTCTCTCCCTAAACCGTGGAAAGACTTCGTGTTATTTTTTGGAAGAACTTAAAGTTTCTCTTCCGAAACTGCGGAAGAAGCTCGAGTTTCTCTCTCGAAACTGCAGAAGCAATTCATGAAACTCTCCCGCAACTGCAGAAGCATTCACATGCCTCTCTCGAAATTGCAGAAATAAATTCAAAAACTCTCCCGCAACTGCGGAAGCAATTCACGAAACTCTCCCGAAACTGCGGAAGCACTCGGCGAACTCTCTCGAAACTACGGAAGCTTTCGTCCAATGTTCCCGTAGTAATTTGTCGGGTAATCCTGAACAAAGTTATTTCGTAAGTTACAGAAGGATATCCTGAATCTTTCTGAAACCGCGGGACGACTCGGCAAAACCATTCGTGATAAGCTTCCGAGAAGACTTTATTTCGGAAAGATACGCCAAATACTCCCGAAACGCCAAAGCAATTCGCCATATTGTTCCGCAATTGCGAATGAAACTCGTAAGTCCACCCCGCAACCGATGGTCGCGCACAAATGCCGAGACGGCTTGAAATGACCGCACTGTACAAGGCATTAAAACCCCGTTTTAATGACACAACCAACCCATTTAAATACTACACGTGTCTAACCTTTTATAAGGATGGTGGGGGTTTCGTTCATTTCATTTTTTGTTTATCGTTCAAAGAACGCCATTAGGAAGACCGCGTCGGCTCGCTCCAGCTCAGTGCATCCACGACCGCGTCCACCTCACTCAACCACTGTCTCGTCTCTGGGTAGGCTTTTTAACCACCATCTTTGTTTTATCTCCACGTCGAATTACTTTTTGGGTCTTCCTGTTCATAACGTGGCCGATAGGCATTGGTAGCGTAGGTCTTTTTTTTTTTTTTGTTTATTAAGGCCGTTGTGTCCCCTTAGGTTCCTCATTCCTAACAGTTGAAAGCCGTAGCCATGACCATCCAAGTTTTTCACTGACCGCATTCCCATCGTTTTCCTACCCTGATTCAAACCTCATACTGACCACAGACCATTTTGCAAGTGTTATTAATGGCAGTTGTGGTCATTTGAGATACTCAGCCACTCTCCTTTGTTTTGGCTCAGTTAATGAATGTGGAGAATAGTCCCTTGTTTCATTGTTTATTCATTGAATTTTTCCACTCCAGGCTCCCCCACCATTGACCATTAGAAGTGCTACAATGAAGGGCACCCTCTCTCCAAGGGCTAGGAGGGAAGCAGGTTTTTTTTCCATGTCATATGCTTACCTTTTCGGAAGCATTCTAAAAGCTCCTGACTAGACATTGTCTCCCTAGAATAATCAAGTCTCAGCACCTTTTTTCCTTTTCTGAAGTGATCTATTTTGCTTCCCTAGCATACAGCTTCATAATTTGTCTATATTTCTCATTAGCATGTTAAATTTGTCCTTCTCTATGTTATACCCTCATAACATGTTGCAAATTTTTATAATGATTCACATTTGGTTGTTAGTAGGGATAAGCCACGATGCCAAAAGGTGGTAGAAAGAAAACCAAAGTGATGGAACCAGAGCCAGTGCAACTAAGTACTGAAACTATGTTCCAAGACACTAAGTGTACCACCGGCATTCCTCCCGAGGTCCGTTGGGGAGATGTTTACGGGATGATCAGGGAACAGGATATCCCAAATGTATTATTGGAAGAAGAACAAATCTACCTCAACATCAGAACTTTCGACATAACTAGGGCTTCTACCCGCCCTAAATTGTTCCCATGCTCTGAAGTGATCGGGTGGATACTCGAACATGCCAACCCAAAGACAAGAGTGTTGCATGATAGCAAGCGAGAGCCTTTCGCTTCATTCCATCCAGCGTATATTGTTGTAGCCTACAAATTCTCACGACCCCAACAAGCTCTAAGTGATGAATGGTTGGGAAAGATGAACAATATTGAAATGGCCAAAAAATTATTGGTCATAGGCAAGCACTTGAGAAAGAGAGGTAATCATGAATATGACGTTCAGAACCTAAGACCTCCTTTTAGGTTAATCACCTTGATGCTATGCAGAATTTTCGGCATGCCCGATGGCACTGTATATAGGATACAGTGGGCGCCCATCATCCACTTTGTAGCATTCAAAGGGACTGTGTTTGACTGGGCCACTATCCTTTCAGACAGTTTGGCATCCACAATCAACAATGGCTGCTGCAAGAGAAGGTCTGGCCTTAAAAAAGTAGGAATTTTACATGTCTTCCTATCTCATTGACTGTATTTTGACCAAATTATCTTTCCCCAGCCTAGGTTGCACATGGGATAAAGCCAACACCCCAGTCTACACTGCTTATAAAATAATGTGGGCTCAAAATTACAGTGCAAGCTATAAGCTCATCTGCGAAGAGTTCATCATGCCTCTATATGAGCAGATATTCAAGGAAGAGACCAACTGTCTACCAGAAAATGCCATGGAGGTCCTGGAAAACTATGGAGAATTTTATTTCTCAAAGCAGGGCACCTACATCAGGATGTTTGGAGGGACCAAAGCGCCATACATTTTTCCAAAGTATGCTACTGATTATGTAGTCCTCAAGGAAGCAGTCAGAAAAATTTTCCTTGATGGAATAGGAGGGGTGCTTAACAAGCAACATAAGGCTTCTTTCCCTCCTTTGCTCTTCTACATAGGAGCCTACAAATTCTCAGGAGTTGCATCAGCTGAGGAATTTGTTCAAGAGCTGAAAGCTTTCCACTTCGGTGAAATGATCTTCCATAGAAATGATAGGAGGGGGCAGGTTGCCGAGCATTGCAAAGAAATTTATGCTCATTTTGAATATGCTCATTACTATGATGCCGAGGAAGAGGTGTTCAGAGGCATCAGCAACATGACTGAGTTGCAGATTTGTCGTCAAGGCAGTGGAGCAAGCTCTAGCTCTACCCCAGCCCGAAAAGCCAGTCTGCAGAAAGAGAGAGAAGCAGCTGATGCCCTAGCCCGTGAAGAACAAAGATTGAAAGAGGAAGCAAGGCTGCAACAAGAAGCAGAAGATGCAAGGCTGCAGAAAGAAACTGAAGATGCAGAGCAGATGGAAGAAAGTGAAAATCAGCAGCAAGTTGAAGAAGAAGAAAGAAAGCGTAAAGTTGAAGAGGAACAAAAGGCGGAAGAAAAACTTAAGACTGATGAAGATGCCTAGGCAGGTGGCTCCGGCACCCAAGATATGGAAACAGATGTATCTCAAGCGGGTGTTCCTGGCACCCAAAATGTGGAGGCAGACACAGCTCAAGCAGGTGTCTCCGGCACCCAAAATGTGGGAACAGGCATGTCTCAAGTAGTCCAGACCCCACCCATAGACGCCGAAATAAATGTAATAGACCTCCCAATCGTCCCTTACACTCCATCAGAAGATCATACTATGTCCCGATGGGATGAATTTGTGTATGATAAGAAGAGAAAGGCAGTAGTCCTGAAATCAGAAGAGAGGATAAAGAGACTCTTCCAAGAAGATATTGTTACCCGGCG
Organism: Larix kaempferi; assembly: GCA_027924585.1. NCBI lineage: Eukaryota > Viridiplantae > Streptophyta > Pinopsida > Pinales > Pinaceae > Larix > Larix kaempferi. The sequence goes on from BSBM01000476.1 coordinate 8,224,861, forward strand.
GGAGACCACGGTGATGCAAAATACAAATAAGGCTCCCATAGCCATGGCATCTGCCGCTGTAGAAGCAGCAAAAGCAACACAGGACAATGTGGTCGATATGGTTAGAGAATTTGAGTCAACAAAGAGGAGAGCTCGCATGTTACAACATACTGTGGCTAATGAGCATGCTTACAGGGATCTTGTAGTGAATAAGTATAATTGCCTGTCTGTTGAGCACAATGAATTGTCAGATAAGTATTTCCTTTTAGAAGAAGAGAAGGAGCACCTGGCAGTCCAGATGATGATTTTAGAAGCAGAAAAGAACGATTCGGAAGCTAGATTTTCTCATCTGCAAGCAGATAAGAAAGCAATGGTTGAGAAATTAGAGCAAGCAAAGAGCACAGCATTAGATATGTCTCCCTTTCATGAGTTGTCCTATGACATTCTGAGACAAATGCATGCCACACAGGAGCTGATTACTGAGGAAGTGTGCAGACTCAAATCCATGATGGTTAGATTGAAAGAAGTCAATGCAGAGGCCAATAGGATTAAGGGAAAATATACTCGGGTTAAAGCAAACATCCTGAGCCAGATGGAATGGAGAGAAGGGAAGGTTGACTTCCCCAAGCATCTCCCATTCAAGTCTGTAGATGATTTTAAAGAAGATATAGCCCTTATGGAGTTCTGCATGAACTGTGGCCTTAAGCTAATGGATAAGATCCAAGGAACAATGGATAAAAGTAACAGTCTTTATAAAAATATCCATGAAGTGCATGATAAATGCAAGTTGAGTTTTCCTCAGTCCCTCGATGAGTTCCCAAGCAAAGAGCAATGTTTATCAGACTTGAAGGAAGAGCTAGGCATTCAAATAGAATATGTAAAGAAGATTGATGTCTTAGCCATTGATGATCTCCATCACTATATTGGGTTGTCATCAATATACAATCATTTGCTTAAAGAAATCCACCAAGCAGTAGTTGCAGAAATTTAGGGTATTGGAGCAGAACTTGGTAAAGATGTGACTTCCCAGAAGATCTTGCTCCCTTCCTCAGCAAATGTGGTTATCAGAGACACTGGTATCTGGTTCAGTTACAGAGCAGAGGAGGAAAAGAAAGCAGCAGCAGTAGCAACTAGTCCAAGTCCTTCTCTCCCAGCAGTAGCAGCCAATCCAAGTCCTTCTCTCCCAGCAGAAGCACCTTCCCAAGGGTGAACATGTTGATCCTGCAGCGTTGTTCATTTGTTTTATTTTTGTCTCCCTATGTTTAAAGCGTGGAACCATTGGACAGCTGTCCTTTTCTTTTGAGGAATTTTCTGTTTTAAGAAAAGGGCCACGATTTGTTTATTAAAAGGGAAAAGTCTGTAGAGGACATGTGTAAAGAGCCAGGTGGCAGCGTAAGAGCCATTTTGTAAAGTTATAAATAGAAGGTTAGGGAATAGTGCAAGGGACTTTTGGCAAGGAAATAATTTTTCTTAACTTGTACGAGCTATCTTGCACTTGTTTTAAGAAAATGAAATGTACCTAATAAGAGCCTGGAGAGGACGTCTTTTGCATGCAAATGGATGTTGGATGCATGCTGGATTATTCTTGTGACTTTCATATTCTACTGTGAGATCTTTCTTTGCTGTCTTGAATTATTTCTCTGTATTGAATGATCTTACTGTTTCTTGTGCAAATGAAATTTTCTCCTACATGAGTAATGGAATGTGTTATATGTAAATTGGAAGCTATCTTCTAATATCTCTTGTTTTCTTGTTGTAGATCTATCTTTATGATTTAATGGCTATCTATTGATCTTTAGATAACTCTTCCAGCACATTACTCATACTTATAATTTTGCTCCTTGTAGGGATAGTTTATTTTTATTTCAGTTTTAAATATATATTTGTTTCGAGTTCTGCATTTAGATTAAGTTAGTTTAGGCACTTGCATATCATTCTAAACCATAAAAAGTCAAAAAAGAATGGTGGATTGAGCCATAACCGGTATAATTGAAGCAAATCTCCAAACCCAACGGTTGCCAGAACCGCTAACCAGACGGATTCCCCATACCAAACGGTGGACAATCTAATTGGGATAGTCTATCGGGGAGAATCCCTTTCTGCTTGATGCTACGATCTTCAGGGCATCAACAGTTTTTGGCGCTAGAAGGAGGGCCTAAAAGTGCATGCCTGATAAAGGAAAATCTCCCAGTGTCAAAAATGTTACTGAAAACCCGCTTAAAAAAAGAATTTCAGACAGCCCAAATATTGAAGTAGCAAACCAAGAAAACCTCGTCTCTAATTCTGAACCTCATGAAGCATTGTATGCTATGCCTTTTGCAGAAATAGAAGATTTAAGGAGGCATACATGATCTTATGTTAGACAGCTAGGTGGTTTAAACGCAGTAAATTTCCTCCCTAGGAAAAGTTCCCCTAGAAAAGAGCGACAGTACACCCGTGATTCGATTCTTGTGCAAAATTTTGAAGAGCTTGTGAATTTAACCTTGGAAGAAATTGTAGAACCCCTGAACAAGGTCGATCTTGAAAACCCAAAAAATATTTCAGATCAACAAAGTCTTGGAGAACTTATTACTCCAAAGAACACTCCATTGAATTCACCTTACAATTCTCCACCAGATTCTCCACATAGAGACATGGTCGTACCTGCTTGGAGAGCAAGGGGAGCATTGAATCTAGCTAGGCCATTCCACAACCTTCCAAAAAATCCAGAGAAAGTCTTGCCTAAATTCGACCCAGGGAAAGCCATTTCGGCCGAAGATCATCTCAAGAGTTTTTATTTAGCTCTGAATCTTTTAGATGTGCAACATGAAGAGGTAGTCTGTAGGCTTTTTCCATACACATTTGAGCCGAAAGTATCATCCTGGTATTTTAGCCTACAACCTAGCTCGATCTCAAGTTGGGATGAATTTGAAAAATGTTTCTTAAAGAAATATGGAAACCAAAAAACTGTAGCTACGCTTATGAAAGAATTATTGTCCATGAGAATGGAAAAGAAAGAAAAGTTCAAGACTTTAACCAAAGGTTCACAACGCTCTTAAATAATTTTAGTGAAGCAAATAAACCAGCAGAGGAGTCTCTGGTTGAATATTATACAACATCTCTTAAAGGACTCATAGCAATGATTGTTAAAAGATCTAAGAAAACCACCCTGATAGAGAATTTTGAAGAAGCTAGAAAGGTGGAAGAAGAAGCGGATAGCATTGCTAAACATGCCTTAGATGTTGAAACAAAACCAGGAGTCAGTAAAAAAACCTTGCTGCTCATTAGAGGTAAAAAAGAGTCATCAACAGACATGGAGAATGTAGTTAAGATGATGCAGAAGTTGTCCAATAAAATTGTAGATCTTGAGAAAGATAAGGCTGCTAGTACATCTAGGAAACCTTTCAAGCCATTTTACAAAAGGAAGGAAGACAACGATCAACCTCATCCACCCATGAATACTTCCCCTGTTTTAAACCTCAATGAAATAGGGATGGAAAACTTCTACACCTTTCATCAAGAACCGCATTCGGAGAAGAGCTGCCCACAATGGATTAACTCTATGAGTTTAGTCATGAACCAAATGTTGGATTCACAGATTCCAGATCAAGACGATCCTCTAGAGGAATCAAACCCTGAATTAGAAGAACCACCTCCGGACACCACTATGGTGCTATGGGATTGGGTATCGTTAATTGAATTAGTAGAAGAAGATCCCATAGAAAGCTCTCTCTCTGCTGTGAACATTAATACTCGCAGTAAAGGCCCTATTACGGATCCTGTGCCAGACTCGACTCCTCCCAAGCCTAAAGTTTCAAAAGAACTACCTAGAAGACGTATAGCAATCATTCCACTGCAACCTAAAGCTAGCAAAACAACGGCCAAACAGCCAAACATTGACACCATAGTTCAACAACCGAAGGGCACAATGAATAAAACAGACAATCCGGCCAGAATTGGGAACGATTTGGATATAGGATATGACATTATTGAGGATATAAAGAAAGTCAAAGCAAATTTATCAATATTCGATATGTGCAGTTTTCCTCAGCAACGAGATAAGCTGTTGCATGCCCTACAGCCCCATCCCAGCACTCCATTAACGGATACTCAAGAAGATCTCGAAATTAATGAGGCTAGTATCGGCGAGAAATCTAAATCCCAGACACTGCCATTCCTGTTGACCTTTGAAATTTTCAATCATAATGTTCACAATTGCCTGGTAGATTCTGGAGCATCTTCAAATGTCATGCCGCTGTCGATTTGTAAAAAAATTAGCGGGAAACCTATTCCATCTCCGGCCCAAATCATTCAGTTAGATAGAACTGTTATCAAAGTTATCGGGGAAAGGAAAGATGTCCTCATTAGATTATCAGCCGACTCTAGAGTCTGTCAGATTATTGAAATAATGGTAGTTGATATTCCTGAGGCCTATGGTTTGATCTTAAGTAGGGACTGGTCCACAAAGCTCAATGGTTACTTTGCAACTGATTGGTCTCATTTGTGGTTGCCTTATCAAAATAGGCAGAATCAGATCAAAGTCCTGAGAGAACCACACATGAAGCAAAATGTAACTCAACTAGAGGGAAAGAATGAAGTTGTAACCTTCTCATCCTCGGTTCTGGGGAATTATTTCTTAGAAATTGACCCGGGTAATTATCAGTCTGAAACTATCAGCCATGAATAAGACGAACAGTCCGATCTCCTTCATTTTTCTCGGACTGATGATGTTGAGTGTAATATAGTTAGTTTAGTCACTGACTTAGACCATAAAGATACTAACTTAGCTGAATCAAAAGATTTGTTTTGGAAATTATACTTTGACGGTTCTAAAACTCTGGAAGGATCTGGAGCCGTTTGTGTTCTGATGGATCCAGGAAGAAATAAGTATTTTTTGTCCTGTAGGTTAGAATTTGATTGTACTAACAACACTGTGGAATATGAAGCTTTGGTACACAGATTAAAGAAGGCCATCGATTTAAATGTTAAATACTTGAAGGTTTTCAGTGACTCGGAAATAGTTGTGAGACATGTAAGAGATACCATTCACTGTCTCTCACCGCATTTGAAGGGTTATCAGGCTGAGGTATGGGATTTAATTATGCATTTTGATGCTTTCAATATAAAGTCTATTCCTAGATTGCAAAATTCTGCAGCTGATCTGTTAGCAACATCCGCTTCTATATTGGTGCCATCTAATAACAAATGCTCAATTGAATTAATTTTCAGGCCCTCCGTTCCTAACAACATCACAAACTTCAGGGTTTTCGATAATGACGAACAGATTATCAGTTTTCTAACAAACGAAGACAGTTTCCAAGGAGCTGTGATAGAGGAAGAAGAACACGATTCTGATTTGCTAAAGAAGGATGCAAATAAAGGAAATTTCATCCCCAAAGGGGTAAGGTCACTGGAAATGCTGTTTGACCTTCAAAGTAAGTTCAAAAGGCCAGCGAACACCAAAACTAATAGTTCATCAATGCAGCATGAGTTAGTTAATTTAGGTACCGAGGCAGAACCAAAATTTGTCAACCTTGGCAAATGTTGTTCACCAGGAGAAAGAGATAGGTTCATCAAACTGTTTAGACAGTATAACGATGTTTTTGCATGGACCTATGAGGATCTAAAAACATATGACATCGACATTATTCAGCATGTTATACCAATGAAAGCGGGTGTCAAGCCTTTTCAGTAGCAATTAAGAAGGATGCATCCTACTTTGGAACCTCTTATTCAAAAGGAATTGAAGAAACTCCTGGACGCTAAAATAATATTTAAGGTTCGGCACTCTGAGTGGGTTGATAACTTAGTTCCCATAAGAAAGAAGTGAGGAGAGATAAGACTATGTGTGGACTTCAGAAATTTAAACAAAGCTTCGGATAAAGACAACTATCCCGTCCCTTCAATGGAACAAATTCTTCAAATGGTGTCGGGATCTGAGCTATTTTCTCTTCTCGATGGTTTCTCTGGCTACAATAAAGTATTAGTAGCCGAAGAAGATCATCTTAAGACTACTTTCCGCACTAAGTGGGGAACTTTCGCATACAGAAGGATGCCATTCAGCCTGATAAACGCAGGAGCTACATTCCAACGAGCAATGGATATCGCCTTCCGAGGATTGGGTGGGTAGTGTGTTGTTGTCTACCTAGATGATGTGACAGTTTTTTCAAAGAAAAGGGAAGATCATGTTGTCCATTTGAAGCATATTTTTTATCATTGTCGGAAATATGGTATTTCATTGAATCCCAAGAAGAGTGTGTTCGCTGTTCCCGAAGGTAAACTCTTGGGCCATATCATTTCCAAAGGAGGAGTGTCAATAGATGAGGAAAGAGTACAAGCTATAAATAGAATTCCAATGCCTTATAACAAAAAATCTATGCATTCTTTTATGGGTACTATCAATTTTGTCCGAAGATTTGTTCCAGATTTAGCACAAATTGTTAAACCTCTGCAACAAATGGTTAAACAAAGCATACAATTCAAGTGGACAGATTTAGAAAAGGATGCGTTTAGATATATTAAGGCAGCTATAGCTAAATCTCCTTCCTTAAGAAGCCCATATTTTGATAAGGATTTTATCCTGTATACCTTTGCTTCGGATGACTCCCTCACGGCTGTACTCACGCAAATGGTGGAGCTAGGAGACGAATACCCAATCTTGTTTATGAGCACTGGTCTACAAGGGGCTGAGCTGAACTATCCTATGGTTGATAAGCATGCATATGCTGTCTTCAAAGCAGTCAAACAGTTCAGGCCATATATTCTTAAGAACAGAACTAAAGTTATAGTTCCCCACCCAATTAGATCCCTCTTCGTTCAAAAGGAACTAGGAGAAAGGAGGGAAAACTGGGTCACAGCTCTTCAAGAATATGACTTAGAATTTAAACCGGCCACTATCATCAAAGGACAAGGCTTGTGCAAATTGCTTACAGGAAACTTGACTGATGAAGAACAACATTGGAAAAATGAAGCTGAGCTAAACTCAGTTGAAGTATGTCCTATCTTCACAACTCCTCAGTCATGGTATAGAGATCTGGTGCATTATTTGCAGCAAGGACACCTACCTGAGCACTAGAGCTCTAAGCAAAGGAGGGCACTCCGTTTGAAATCAGCAGCTTATCAAATCATTGATGGGATACTTTTCAGAAAGAATTATGATGGAATTTTTCTTAGATGTCTAGAAAAGGAAGATGCAAATAAAGTTGTTAAAGAATTACATTATGGCCCCGCAGGTGACCATTATTCAGGGGAGACAATAGCCCACAAGATACTTAGAGCTGGCTATTATTGGCCCACTCTGTTCCAAGATGCCCATGCGTATGCACGAAACTGTGATATATGCCAAAGAAGTGCCGGGAAATTACCTAAGGCAGCAGGACCCTTGCAGCCGGTTATCATCTCTGAACCTTTTGAGCAGTGGGGTATAGATGTTATTGGAGAGATAAATCCAAATTCTTCTTTGCAACATCGATACATCCTGACGGCTACCGACTACTTCACTAGATGGACGGAGGCTATCCCGTTGCGCAAGATCAATGAAGATACGGTCATCAGTTTCTTGAAGGAAAACATCATAACCAGGTTTGGGGTTCCAATTTCCCTTGTTTTTGATAATGCTCCCTATTTTTCGTCTTTTAAGATAAATGAATTTGTTTATGAATGGGGGATTAAGCTGCATTATTCAGCCAATTATTACCCTCAAGGAAACGGATTAGCTGAATCTTCAAACAAAAACCTCATTCGAATTCTCAAGAAAACTGTGATAGAAAACCAGCGAAGTTGGCATATAGATCTCCCAAACGCCTTATGGGCAGATAGGGTGACTCCAAATAATGCATTAGGGGTTTCCCCTTTCACTCTTGTCTATGGAAAGGAATCCATCCTTCCCCCCAACATATTGCTCCCATCCTTGAAGTTGTCCCAAGCCTCTCGATGGTCTGGTAGCCAAGTCTTACAATCTAGGATCAATACCATGCTTCAACTTGAAGAAGCCCGACAGAAAGCTAAAGACTGATTCAATCAGCACCAAGACATAGTCAAGAGATGGTTCGACAAGAGGAAGTCCGGTAAAAGAATTTTTGAAGTTGGGGATTTAGTCCTGAAATGGGATCATAATCATGAAGGCAAAGGGATGCACACGAAATTCCAGCATTTATGGATAGGCCCTTACCAAATTTCGGCAAAGATAGGCCCATCCACTTATAAGTTGACAGACCTCAAGGGAGAAGAAGTAACCCTTCCTCTCAATGGCCTCGCCCTGAAACAATACTTTGTGTAGTCTCACTGAGACTTTCTGTACATAAATAAAAAAAATTATTTTATGTTGCTTTATCCCTTTGTTTTCATTGTTTTCAGCCATTTTGTTTCTTTTCTCGTCATTTGAACCTTTTGTACAAAGTTTGCTTTCTAAAATCCCCTGCGGTTGAGTTTCTCATCAATGTAGATCTCTCGAAGAAATATCGCAACTCATGAATCCGAAACTACGCTCGAATGAAGGTTTATCTATGTATTATGCTCTTGATGAACTTCCTTCAGAAGGAAGGAAGCCTACTCTGCTAGTCACACTAATCCTATTTAAATAGCAGAGATATACGACTATCTTTGTTACTATCTTTGGGCTCCATCCACTCTCACACTTAAAGGAATCTCAAGAAGGTCATTGAAATTGGACCCATGGAAAGTAGCACATCCCGAGGGCATAGGGTATTGAAATGACTCCATGCTGCAAATTTAACAACCAAAATGGCTTTGATCAAGGGTTTGTTTTCCAGAGATTCTCGCCTCAATTGAAGCATGGCTGAGACAAAAGCAAAGCATGTAAGTCAAGAAAACTGTCAAAAGACTCAGCTCAAATTAGGCTCCTCTCCTTCCGTGAGGCTTGATCAAATCAATAAAATCTCCCACTCACACAAAAGGACACTATGGATTGAAGAGCCAAAATCAAAGATCATGTCTAAAGAAAATATTTCTGTAAGGCTCAAACAGCAAAGCTGTCAAAAGTATAAACATCCAAAAGGATGCAAGCGGCATGGGAATGAGAAACAAGAGCAATAATGTCCATGAGAAAGTGTTGCAAATCCTGTGGAGTCCGATTGATCAAGGATTCTATGAATGCATCTAAAGAAGGCATTTTCCAATTAGGGATTGGAAATCTCCCAATATGGAAGGTAAACACAAATACTGAAAATTAAGGGCCAATATTGCTTAGGATGGATAGCACCATCTCCTCATCCTTCTTATCAATCCCACATTGTTTGCACTGCATAACCAAGGACATGAACTTTGAAAAGAACTGTTGTATGGTTTTGAAACTGCTGGGTTGAAGAGCAATTAATTCATTCTCCAAAATGTGGCCTCTCATCTCATCTTGCTTACCAAATTTGTTTTCAAGCTTCTACCAAACCTCCCTTAGTGTTTCAATCCCTCAAGATGGAAGAGCAAGTCTCTGGAGATGTGAATACACATAAAACCAAAATCCTCATATAACTTGTTTAGGTACTTTGCTTTCTCAACAGCTTCCTGAGGTTTGAACTCCTTTCCCATCGTGACACTGTACAGAATCATGTTGTGCAACACAATATGCATATTTTCCCTCCTATCTAGATAATTCAAGGGTGTCATGATTCTTGGTGTCAAAGGATCATTCGAATTCTCCATATGTAGCTGCTAGAGCGAATTCAAACTGCTACTACTGCTTCTCAAAATCCTATAGAAAAACTCTCAAAACTAAGATAAACTAGCTCTGCTGAGCTCTGATACCATGTGAAATTTTGTAACACAACAAATCATTGATCTTGGGAAAATCTCACAATTAAAGCATTAGCAAGGAAGGTGAATTGTGTTAGGAACCCGTGTCAACCCTTATCTTTACTTTGTTAGTATATTGTTGTTGGACGCATATGCTTTGTAAGTTGTTCTATAGTATTATATATTGATCCATAGTTTGCATTAGCCCATAGTATTGGATGCATATGATTTGTAAGTCATCCCATAGTATTATATGTCCCATGGTATTGATCCATAGTATTGGCACCTAGACTTAGTATATAAGTTTGTGTTGAGGCCAATGAACGACAGTGAAGTTATTTGTATTGAGCTTGCTCAAAGGAGGTTTCCCCCTCGAAATGGCCCGCGATCAATAAAATTATTATGTGATTTGATATATCGTGTATTTCATAAATTAATTGTTGCAGGTTCCTCACATTTGGTATCAGAGCACTTTCTTAAGCTCGTTGGGTGGAATTTCTACCAAAATTTTCTTTTCGCATCTGTTGCAGGTTCGGATCTAAGAATAATCCATATATGCTTAACTGTGGGAAGTATTTGGGAATAAGCCCTAAAACTCATTGTGAGGAGTACCAAAGGAAACCCGAAGTAGTTGTCCCATTGAGAGGACTTGCCAGCGAAAAAGGGTAACGACCCCTACCTAATTGACTGGTTCCCCCCCGTGAGGTAAACCAAGAGCCGTCGTTTGTGGCAAAGCGTTTATCAGTTTTACCTGAGCCATGGAGTGAGGGGTACTGACCCAATACGCAAGCCGATAGACAACATTGGTGGTCGAGTTACTCCCATGAACCTTTAAGAATCCGCGCATACCTGGGATCCATATCTATTGTCAGTTGATAAATTGCAGATTACATCTGTCCAGACCTGTTTCCAATCACTGTTTGCCATATCTTCTTTGTTTTAACTTTGTTTCCCTTGAAACTCCACTGGCATTCCTACAATCCCATTTTGCATATTTCATTCATGAGGACCCTATCTCAAATTCCACTTCTCGAAGCCATAAATGTCACATTTGTTTATTTTTAGGGTTTGCCATAACTTCTTCGATTTTCACCCAATCGCCTTCAAATTTTGCCATAGTGTTCATTTCCTATTTCTGCTTCTTTGTCCTTCTGTGACAAATTTTCTCATTCTTTCACCCCGCTTCCAAAATCCCCATTTTTTGCTTCCCTGTACCTTAGAAAGTGTCCAAAACCTAGTCAAACCCCAATTACCCATCAACGTTTTTCCCAAATCTAAATTTCCCTTTACTAAAGAAGCTTTTGTTTTTGTTTTTCTACCCATTCACAAAAAAAAAAAAAACTCCTGGTTATGGTTGTCACCCGCGCAAGAGCACAAATCATGGAGGAAGAACTTACAGCCCTCAAAACCAAACTCCAAGCTCTAGATGAAAAATTTATCAGCCTCCATCTTCAGCATTCAGCCATGAACAATAACCGACAGCCAGAATCTTCTGCAGCCATTGGGTTCTCTTCTTCTATCAATTTTCATGGGCCGAAGCTTGATTTTCCTCGTTTCAATGGTAATGATCCGACTGGATGGATATACCGGGAAGAACAATATTTTAGTCTGCATAATACTTTTGATGTCCACAAAGTTCCACTTGCATCCTTTCATTTGGAACATGAATCACTTCAATGGTACCATTGGTACATCAAGGCTCATGATGAGCCAAAATGGACAGATTTTTGCCAAATCCTTTTGCAATGATTTGGTCCTAGTGCTTTTGATGACTTTACAGGATAACTCACTAAACTTCACCAAATTGGCACTGTGAGAGAATATCAGACATAATTTGAGAAATTGGCCAATCACATAGAAGGATTGTCTGATGAATTCTACAGGAGTTTTTTTATCAGTGGTCTCAAGGATGAACTCCGCTCAGAGGTTAAAATGTTCTGTCCCAACACAATGATGGAATCCCTAGGATTGGCTAAGTTGGAATAGAACAAGATCACAACCCAACAATGCTCCAAATCCACTTTTGTTCCATTCGTAACTATGGTTTCCCAATGACCTCCCATCACGCCAGCTCCTCGACCAACTCCTATCAAGCATTTGTCTGAAGCATAGATGCTGGCATGTAGAGAAAAAGGGATTTGTTATAATTGTGATGAGAAATTCACTCAGGGACATAGATGTGTTGAGTAACAGCTCTATCTCTTTGATGTGGATTGTCCTCCTTCCTCTAAACTTGGTGAAGAAGATCCAGATACAATAAATGATCAGGTTGACATTCAACAGGCACCTGTTGACCCTCCGTCTCCAGACGACCACCCAGAGATATCTATCCATGCTTTAGCCGGAGTCACCACCCCACAAACAATGCGGGTCAGGGGTTACTTCAAGAAGCTCCCTCTTACAATATTCATTGATTCTGGTAGCACTCATAACTTCATTGACCCTCAGATCGCCAATCAGGCTAATTTTTTTGTCCATCCTTGCTCCAACTTTGAAGTCATGATTTCCAATAGGGGCACCTTACCTTGCAAGGGGAAGTGTCGCAATGTGCATATCTCTATGGAATATTATAACCTGCGCTCTTACATGTTTTCATTGTCCTTAGGCAGATGTGATGTGGTTTTGGGTGCTTAATGGTTATGCACACTTGGCCCCACCTTATGGGATTTTGCTAAACTTTGGATGTAGTTTTCAGTTAGTGGAAAAAAACACACATTTAACAAGCTTACAACCAGGGTCTCTCTGCATCATTAGTTCACATCGCCTGGAAAATATCCTTAAGAAGAATTCACATGGTGTCATTGCTCAGCTCCATTCCATTCAGATGCACCCATCAATGATCTCCACTTCTCCCTTGGATCTACAACACATTTTGGATAGATATGCAGGTGTCTTTGCTAAACCAGTGGGATTTCCTCCTGCAAGAGACCTTTCCGGTAATAATTTAGCCTCCTCTACATCTGAGAAGGAAATGATGGCTATTTTGCATGCAATACAGCAGTGGCAACCATACCTATTCGGGAATTATTTCTCCATCAAGACTGATCACTAAAGTCTGAAAAATTTTCTGGAACAACGGTTCTCCTCCCCATCCCAACTGAAATGGGTTAGCAAACTCATGGGTTATTCTTATGATATCACTTACAAGGCAGGTAAGGACAATCTGGTGGAGGATGCTCTTTCTCGCCCATTTGATGACCAAGTCTCTCTTTCAGCTATTTCTATGCCTATTCCAAATTGGTTGCAATTTGTTCAACAGGGCTATGTCTTCTATGAACTCCATGCTTCTCCATCGACAGGGAACTTTGGGTTCCTCAACACGTATGAGCGAGAATAGTGTAACTTATTTTGGCAGGGAATGAAAAGGACAATTCAACAGATGGTGGCTATATGTGATACTTTTCAGGTCAACAAGGGTGGAACGACACTCCTTACGGGATTGCTCGAACCCTTTCACATCCCTACATGGATTTGGACAGATATTTCTATGGATTTCATTGAAGGGCTTTGGTGGTACAATACTACATCTAAAATGACTCCATATGAAGCAATCTATGGTTAGGTACCGCTAGTTCTTCTTCCATACACCCTTAGTAGTTCACCAGTTCAGGCAATTGACTCGGTTCTTCAAAACCACGATCAGATTCTTTGCATTTTGTAGGAAAATATTCACATGGAAAGAATTCAAATGCAACAAAAAATCGACCAACACCGGTCTGAGCGCACTTTTCAAGCAGGTGATATGGTTTTTCTTCAGCAATCCTCCCTAACACTCAAAGGGCGTCATAAGCTCGCTCCAAAGTTCTATGGGCCCTATAAGGTTCTTCAGAATATTGGGTCTGTTACTTATAAATTGGAACTTCCTCCTTCTTCTTGCATTCATCCAGTATTTCATGTCTCTTGTCTGACGAAAGTTCTTGGCACCAACATCAAAGGACAAACTATTTTACCAGAACTGGATAATGAAGGATCCATCCTTTTGGAGTCAGAGACCATCTTCGATAGGCGCACTCGCCAGCTTCGCTCTCGATCTATCATAGGGGTATTAATTCAGTGACACAGAATGCAACCAGAGGATGCTACATGGAAACCACACATTCAGATTTAGCATCAATTTCCACATCTAAATCTTTGAGGACAAAGCTTTTTCTGAGCGCGAGGGGACGTTAGGAACCTATGTCAACCCTTATCTTTGTTAGTATATTGTTGTTGGACGCATATGCTTTGTAAGTCATCTCGTAGTATTATATGTTGATCCATAGTTTGTATTAGCCCACAGTATTGATCCATAGTATTGGATACATATGCTTTGTAAGTCATCTCGTAGTATTATATGTCCCATGGTATTGATCCATAGTATTGGCGCCTAGACTTAGTATGCAAGTTTGTGTTGAGGCCAACGAACGATGGTGAAGTTATTTGTATTGAGCTTTCTCAAAGGAGGTTGGACACTCAAAGTGGCCCACGATCAATAAAAATATTATGTGATCTGATATATCGTGTATTTCATCAATTAATTGTTGCAGATTCCTCACAAATTGTAGTGAAAACTAGCAAGAAATGAGCAGTAAAATCAAACATGCAAAGAAACTCATATGTCCATAATAACTGGTGTCATATTCCATTAATCTATATAGTAAAAGAATATAGTACAAATGAGATAATTCGATTATCCAGGAGGAATTCGAAGCCATGTCAGTATATCATAGGAACTATCACCACTACAGTGCTCCGAAGGTTCCAAACTCAATTGATTGCCAGTGAACTGAAGCTACTACCAATTAACTGAGCATGAAGGGTGCATCAGTGAGTTTAGCATGCAAATCAAGCTAGAGAGGGCGCATTTGGTCATAGTCAATTGCAATCGAAGCTCAAACCCCTCACTAGAGTCATGAACTCATGTGGGTTGAACCAGATCACTGAGTTAACTCCTAAAATGTAGGGAAATGACTATGCATGACCTAAATTCATGCATGCAGGGTGCATCAAGTGGATAATGTGTCCTAGATGACATCTGCACACCACTAGGGGGTCAACAACATCATCCAATACTAGGAAAAGGGAAATAATACTAAGGTGGACAAGGATTTGAGTATTAATTATCCTAACATCTTGTCCTTCCTCAGCTTTTGTATTTTGTAGTGAGAAGGGAAAATCAATGATCGTTGGCAATGTTTTTAGACAGGATATCACTTTTTACGGTGAATCTGTGATTCACTGAGGAATCAATTATCTTCTTTTTTCAGTGGAGTCACCATTGCAAAAACGATCGAGATTAATTGTTAGAGCGATGCAATTTAATCATAGACATTGGCGGACGATGCTTCATTCTATCCTATTCACTTTATCTACCACTGTGAACAACCCATATTATCACCGGGAAAACTGTCCTAGGCCAACTTACGAAAAAACAATCCACACGCTCGACTTATTGCAATCTTGTGTATATTTAAGGTAACTGTTTCTCACTGGATCAAGGCCCTGCGTAGAGTCTCTCAATCTGGTTTTCTAAATTTCTAAAGATGTAACTAAAACCCTAAGATGCAACCTAACCTAACCCAAGATGCAAAATTTAAAATAATTGAAATTAATCTATTTCTAAAATTACCTATCCTCATCAAGAGCAGTTGAGATTGATATAAGATATATAAAAGAAAAATTATATTACTGTTTACTTAATGAAAATTAAACAAACAACAATATGTCGAAGCACATCAATATAACAGAGTCTAGTAAACTACTTCGATTCTGAATATATGATTTATATATCAGATCTGCAATTATTCCACACAATTAAATACAACAAATCTATCATTTAAAAGAAATAAACAGATAGATTGTATATAATTAATATTCCAATGAATCAACAGAAAACAACTTTACTGCAACAATCCAATGAATCTGAAACAAAAGCAAGAAGAATTTCTGATTACAAAATAATTCTGATAAGAAGTTATACAGATTTAATTACATATCCACAAATCCTTTCCAGTAGCAGCGCCTCCTCTCCTCCTTGCAATTTAAGAATCACAAAAGGAATCAAAGTATGAAAAACAAAAGTGCCCCCAACTCTGCAGAAAACTCTACTGCACAGAAGAAAACTAAACTGTATTGAGAGTCAGAAAGTAATTTCCTCTCCTCTGTCTAGTATCTTCCAATGGTGAGGATATGACAGCGATAACAGCTTCCAATCTTTTATCTCCTTATGAAGCACAGTTTACAAGGGATAAAGACTATAGATAAAGGAAAACGTTCCTTCTCAGAAACGCAGAAACCACCACCATAGGAGAAAACAATCTCGGGAAACAGTCCCTTCATAGTTTTCAGAACCTCTCCCCCTCTGAGCAGTCGAATCCCAACTTCTTATATAGGAAATCAAATCTCCCTTCAATCTGCTGAACCGATTCGTTCTATCTTCGAGATGTTAGATATTCCTGCAATTTGGTCGCATATTTGCAGAGAATCGATCTGATGAAAACTTCCTGAGCTCTTAATGATAATGAAAATTATAGGGAATTTCTGTAGCGATTTGTTATTTTCCTTCAATGTGATCTTGAATGCAATTTGATCGATCGGTTAATCTTCTTATCCAAAAACCTGCGTGATAACAATTTCATAAATAAGACAATTACAGTTATAGGATAACCAACCAACTCTTCAAATTAAACAGAGAGGGAAAACGATAAAAGAAATCTGTGGTAAAATGGTAAAATCTTCCCCTTTGTAGAAATCTTTTGATCAAACTTATGATAATGTGATTAACAAAAGCTGTGACCAATTAATTTATTGGTATCAAATCCGCAGAGCCGGTCAATTCATATGTTGATTATGCAGTAACAATATTCTTTTATCGGGTCAATGAAGTTGCTGGTTTATCCCTGCCATAAAAAAAACAAAAGAAATTAACCTCCAGCTAAATCAACACAAAGAAATCTAGATAGAGAGAAGTAAAAAAAAATGTTAAATTAGAGACTTCCCTCGATCCGAACTCGTAGTAGATTTTCATTACTGTGTGGTAACTTCCATGAAAGATCATTGAATGTGAATTGATCATTCCTTAAAATTTGCCTTGTGGTGCAAGACGTATCTCAGGCTGAGCGATTAGGCGATAGATGTGATTTCCAGGATTGATACCTGCTTCTCGTGAGGCTACAACCTCGTGGAGCCTAGAAACATCTCTGAGCAACGTGGCCATCACGATAAACTCTCCATATTAAATATGGATAATCTGTTGCGAGTTAGGCTCTCTTTTAAATGAGTTGGCTTTACTTCCTCATTATTATGACTGCGCGGATCGCTGAGATTCGATGAAAAAAAAAATTGGGATGCCCTCCTTTTATCAATGCTGGTGTTTCTCAACTTATTAATGACCAGGATTTTGGTAACTCCTTCAACGATCTTTGAGATAGATCTGTAATTTCTTGTTATCTGATTGCATGTGCTAATATCCAACCTCTAAGCAATGACGGCCAAATCAGATCTTAGTGATGAATTGAGGTCTAAGAATTCGGAGAAAAACATGACAGTACGTTACAATTCCTGACAGAGATTTCTTCATTTCGCTGGCAAATTATCTGGCTCAACAAAGTGGCATTAAGACCTATCTCTGATTATCACCACGTGTGGCATCTTTGGTTGCTGAAAACCTAATTTATGTTTTGGATTGATTCTAATGACGTAGAGGTTCTCCAAAATAGCCAAGTAATCGTTTGCATGGTGGATGGATACTCTGTGTAGAGGTTCCTTGATGACGTGATGGACCGATAGTCTTATTTTCCTCTTTAATGAGATCTGCACAAAAATAATTATTTCATTAATTGGTGAATCATTCTCAACATATGCAGGTTTTAGCTATTTGCCAAGCATCCACATGGAAGGAGAAATAACGCTTTTGGTCAGAAATACTTTTTTACTTGTTGACATGTCTCTACGCAAAATTGTTCAAATACTTATGACGGATTAAGATTCATCATATGATAATCAATTTTCATATTATGATATTCTTCTGTCTTGTTAATATAAATCTTAAGATCCGTAGACTTCAACCTTGGAAAATGGAGTCTAGCTCAATGTGTATAGCTTTATCAATCCTCTCGTGTATTCCACTTATAAGTCAACATGAATACTTTATAAAAGAAATGTATTTGATATTGTTTAAGAAACTTTTTTTTTTAAATAAAATATATTAAGTATTGATGATGAAGTATAAAGTAAAAAGGAAATTTTAGATTAAAATATCATATTTCAAAAGGTAAGGTTTGATGTATGGAGTTCAAAAAGTTACGTGCATGTTTCTTTTAAATAAGGTTTCTTATTATGATTAATCACGAAGGACCATACTAAGGTTTATATCAAAATAGAAAAGTCTTGTAATAAAGTTATTGAAATAATAATTACAAGTTTATATATATAGATAGAGAAAAGCTTGCATAATTGATATAAATATAAGACTTTACACTTTTGATAAAATTAGTCTTTATGAAAAAATAAATTATTAGGAAAGTAAAGTACTATTATCCAATGGAATCTCATTTTAAATGAAATTAAAGGCCTTAGAAAAATATTATAATGGGCTCAAATAAACTCAAGTAAAGGCATTAAAGTGTTAAAGAGAATCCAAGAAGTAAGAAGACATAGATGATGCACATAAGTCAAACCACCAAATCTCTATCTCAAGAAATCCAAGCCAAGAGAGTCGCAAAGAATGAGGGATCAATAAAAGAAATCTATCAAATAATCTATCAAATCGAGCAAGAGAAAGAAAACCAAAAAAACTAAGTGTTTACAGAATTTACATAGGGGGCCTTTATTTGCAAAATTAAGGGGAGTTGTTGGGGTGCCAACAGGCCAATGAACGACGGTGAAGTTATTTGTATTGAGCTTTCTCAAAGGAGGTTGGACCCTCAAAGTGGCCCGCGATCAATACAAATATTATGTGATCTGATATATCATGTATTTCATCAATTAATTGTTGCAGATTCCTCACAAATTGCAGTGAAAACTAGCAAGAAATGAGCAGTAAAATCAAACATGCAAAGAAACTCAAATATCCATAATAACTGGTGTCATATTCCATTAATCTATATAGTAAAATAATATAGTACAAATGCGAGAATTCGATTATCCAGGAGGAATTCGAATCCATGTCAGTATATCATAGGAACTATCACCACTACAGTGCTCCGAAGGTTCCAAACTCAATTGATTGTCAGTGAACTGAAGCTACTACCAGTTAATTGAGCATGAAGAGTGCATTAGTGAGGTTAGCATGCAAATCAGGCTAGAGAGGGCACATTTGGTCACAGTCAATTGCAATCGAAGCTCAAACCCCCCACTAGAGTCATGAACTCATGTGGGTTGAACCAGATCACTGAGTTAACTCCTAAAATGTAGGGAAATGACTATGCATGGCCTAAATTCATGCATGCAGGGTGCATCAAGTGGATAATGTGTCCTAGATGACATCTGCACACCACTAGGGGGTCAACAACATCATCCAATACTAGGAAAAGGGAAATAATACTAAGGTGGACAAGGATTTGAGTATTAACTATCCTAACATCCTGTCCTTCCTCAGCTTTTGTATTTTGTAGTGAGAATGGGGAATCAACAATCATTGGCAATGTTTTTAGACAGGATATCACTTTTTATGGTGAATCTGTGATTCACTGAGGAATCAATTATCTTCTTTTGTGAGTGGAGGAGTCACCATTGCACAAACGATCGAGATTAATTGTTAGAGAGATGTCGTTTAATCATAGACATTGGCGGGCGATGCTTCATTCTATCCTATTCACTTTATCTACCACTATGAACAACCCATATTATCCATGGGGAAATATTCCATTCAATCTCATTCATTGATAGTTGAGCGTCCTTTACTATATCTTCTGCTAGTTTAGTTGTCGTGGATGGTCAATATTACCAATGGGAACTTGCTCACTCAAATCCTAATTATTGGCACGTGGGTCCTTTCATTATACTCTGCATATTCCCATTAACTACAAACGGCCTAGATCACTTCTAGATATTAGCGTGGTCTAATATGAGCCATTGGCTGGGAAGTCAATTTTTTATTCTTGTTGCATGTTTCTATGCTACGGGCGATCCAGATTATACCTGGGAAGTTGCATGATCCAATATGAGCCATAGGTGGAGAAATCCCCCTTTTATCTTCAACATGTGTTCCTTAGACGCGAACAATCCCAATCTTTCCTGGGAACTAGCCTGATTTAATCTCAACTGTAGGTGGGGAAATTCCCTTATTATGTTTGGATCATGTTCTTCCACTGCGAACAATTCAAATCTTTTATGGTAAGTAGCATGATTTAATCCTGACCATTGGCGCCTGATTTCCTCTATTGCTCAGGCTATTTGATATCGTACCTTGAAGGTTAAAAAGGGGAACAATAGGTCCTCTATGAGTCTCAAGGGTGGAAAATACAGTTATAACAATCTTGGTACAAATCTCTCGACTTCTTCCAAGAGTTGCTATGATTTTCTCTTCTAAAATATTCAGTAACACCGAGTCAACCAAACAAAGTTTGATAAGGCTTCTCTCATTTCTATCCAACACTTACCATTCTTCATATTTCATTCCGACAAGTTTAGTTTCAGATACTACAACCCATAGATCTCAATCTATGAGCAAATCCTCCATCTTGAGTTTCCATATTTGAAAGTCAGTGCCTATGTTAGATTCTTCATTTCTACTCATGAGATTGTCATTTCCATGCAAAATTATTTTCTTCTACAAAAACTACAACTCAAACCAAGGATTAGATAAAAAACCTTATCCCTAACACCTTAGATTTGAGATGATTTGTAATGTACATAGGGAGGATAATATGTGATACCTAAGGACATACCCAATGGTATAATGCAATGTATTGATGCCATCTCTTGTAAATAAGGCCCATGAAATATAGGTAGTGTGAAAAGCAATAATTGTAAGAATGCTTATTGGAAGGTTTTTCCTACTAGAAAGTACCAAGTAGGTTTGACCTACTAGAAAAATTCTTCTTTGGAAAGTATTTAAGATGTTTGATAGAAATTATATAAAAGTATAAACAATGTAATGAGATGTGTTCTAAAGTATTGATGTAATATTTGTAGCAAGCATGGCTTCCAGAGTGATTACCTCCTTGACGAGTATTGATGGTCTTACCCTAAATTAAGGATCTTCTCTACATATTGTGTTCATCCTCTTGTTGTTTTTTGTGTGGATGTATTAGTATTATTCTTAAGTGTAAGGGTTGAATTTTGATTGTGATTCAATTTATGAGTTAAAGATCACAAAACACAAATAAATTCACAAGAGAATGAACACAAGAATATGGAAATAACCTTTTAAGGGAGAGTAACACCATTAATTATTCTTTATAGAAGGTTTCACTCCACAAGCTTTGCTACAAACAATTCATCAATACTTTACAAAACAACTCATTGCATTGCTTCTACTTCTTTATATAATTTCTATCAAGCCTCTTAGTTATTTTCTAAATCTTTCTAGTAGGTAGAACCTTTTAGGTACTTTATAGAGAAGAGACTTTCTAATAGGTGGAACCTTCTAGTAATATTTATTTCAATAATTGTTTTTCACACTACATCTACTTCATAAGCCTTATTTAATAGAGGTGACCTCAATACATAGTGTTATCCCTTTGGGTACTGTTTGACCTAGGTCTGTTGCCTTAGTTCTTAGGATAGTTTACACCTTAAAAGTCTTTTAAGCCTTTTGTTTTCATCTCATATTTCTAAAGTTTTTTGTTTATTTTTTTATTTCATGTTTTTAATATTCTGAGTATTTACAATATTTAAATTTTAGCCTATGCTCCTATAGGACATTTTCGATTTCATTCAAAATATTGTTGCTTTGCATATATTTCATATGAACTGACAGCATGTGATGATTATTCAAAAGAGTGGGTATGCTGCCAGCTTGCCAAACATTAATATTTTGCAGATGTCATTATTTCATTAAGCAAATTGTTGGAATTGATGCTTGATTTGAGCGATGACATCTAGTTTCATCGATGCCATGATTGTAACATTTTTTTGAAGCCATGATGCTATATTATTATTCATCTTACCTGTTGTACTCTGTAGAAAGTTTGAAATGCTACGAAGGAATTATGATTAGGATCATCAAGGGTCCTGAATAGTACTGCAATGAAGCCCCATTTCCTTCCATGATTACCTGTTATTAATAAATCAATTCTCGCTCAGAAAAGTTGAGGCAGTATGGTGTTAGGGTTTCAGGAAAGCTTTCCTCAAAGCTCTTTTTCAAGCATTGCTTCCTCAATCACATTTACAGTTATGGAAGAACATAAGAAACCTCGGTCAAGTGGCCACTTGCTCAGAATTGAACCTAGAAGCGTGGAGTGGATGGAAGATTTTCCTGTGGCTGCTGAAAAAATCAAAGAAAAAGGATGTTTTACTATGTTTGAAAAGATGGGTGATCATCATGAAGAAGTTTCAAGGGCTTTCTACCAAAATTTCGATGGGTCAACAGTTAAGATTGGTATGCTTAAATTTTTTGTGACAGAGTTGTCAATTTCTCAAGCTATCAGTGTAATCCCTGTAGGAGAGAAATGTTATTAATGTCAAACCATTCATGAGGATTACATCCAATACCTTCTGCCAGCACATCAAGATCTGGATTGGAGTCAACGTATACCCAGGGTTTTCTTACAGGGGTAGTGGCAGGATATCTTATATATCATACAAAGATATATCACCTGCGGGGGAAGATTTGCAACCATCTACAGGTATCATATGAGACTTCTACAACATGTTTCAGGTATCAAAGATCTGAATCTCCCATTTTTCTTGTTCAAAAGTATGGGAAAAATGTCTTCCAGGGTTCGAAATCACCCCAGCTCTGATAGTCACAATATCTTTCATCATGGTCTAATTAAGTTACTGCTTGAGCAAGAATTAAGAAAAGGGGAAAAGTCTTGGTCATATTTTCTATTTTGGTCGAGTTTTAAAGGAGAGTTGGCAGAAATCAAGGGTAAGAAAAAGTCAAAAGTGTCTAAGAGAAAATCCAAGGAATGTTCTGGCAGCAAAAATAAAGATCCCCAACCAGAAAATTATGTGGAAGGTCGGGAAAAGATCAGTAAAATGGAAGTGCCCGAGAATGACAATTCTGTCATGAGTCCAGCAGATGAAACAGAGATTAAAGAACCTGATGGGGTTTGTTCTTTTGATGAATTATCAAAGCATACAGGAAAAATATTTGAACCTAATAAAGTCTATTCTAGACCCAAAACTTGACCTGTAACAAGTTCAGAATGAATATGAAAGCACTGCTAAATCCAAAATTCAAAAAAGATCAGGTCATAGACTTACAGGATTCTTCTACAGAGGACGAAGAAGATAAGAGATCTAAGAAATTAGAATCTGTTGTGCATCAGGTTTTAAACAATATTGAACAGAGTCTCAGAAAAGTTCCAGAAATCATCCCTAAGGGCCGTATTCAGACATTTGAAAATGAAAATACTACTTCAGTATTATCGGGTATAGAAGTTGGAGAATCATCCAAGAAAATGTCTGATTATCATGAGAAACTTGCATCAGGGTTTAATAATAAAAAGATGACCTATGAAGAATCTGAAGACAAAATGAAAAAGTTAGAAGAAATGAAGGATAAAACAGAGATGAATCATTTCAAAAAGCAGAATGAACACATCAATCTGATAAATGATGGTTTGGTAAAGGCAAATATGATGCTGAAGCAAGATTTGTAGGAGTTAAATGAGAGCCATGCAGAGGTGATTCAGATAGCAGATGAAGCTGTCAAGAGAAGAAAATTAACTTAGAAGCAAAATTAAAAATTAGAGAAAAATCAAGCAGAGCTCGAGCTAAAAGTGAAACTCATGCAAAAGGAATTGAACAGGCTGCGAAACAAATCACAAGCCCTAGATGGAATGGCCACTCTGGCAGAAGCAGCGAGAAGACTCTAAGAAGGTTCCTTGTTTTGACATATGTCAAATAGAACTTAGATTATATATCTTATGATTTTCTTTTGCTATATTTCGAAGACTTAGCCTTAAAAAGTGGATCTGTGAAACAAACTTTGGAGATCCTATCTTTTTTTTTAATTCTATATATTATGTAATATTTTTTAGAACTGGGAGACACACATGGGAGTCGATCTACTGGGAATGTTGCAGACACTCAATGGTTACCTGTGTAAGAACTTCTTTTACATTTTTGAATGACAGTTAATATACTATGTAGAGCTAGGCCTTTAATCTATATTGTTTCAATTTTCTTTGGTTCAGTTTGAACTCTTTATACATGACTTTGATGTAGATGTTTTTTATGTTTCATTTCATATATACAAGTGAATGTTAATACTTATTGATATTTGAAATGTGTTTTCAAATCCCAATACTTTTTGCATAAGCTACAAATGTGAACTGTTAGTTTATTATTTGCAGTTAAAAAGCTTATCTCTTGTACCTCAAAATGCCATGTCATTCATCTTTATAAGATTATTGTCTCTTACATTTGTATTTTTGAAGTGTTCAGATTTTGAGTTTCTGCTGAATGTTATCTTTACTGATCTTGATATTTCATTTGTTATCCAAAACTATAAAACATTCATTTATTTTCTAAGGCGCCTAAACACTGCTGACCATGTAGTCTAGGTAGCAAAATTTAGGGCTAACATCTTTTGGCGACCATACTAGGGAGGAAGCATACAGATTCTTCCTCTGTTTTAAATTGACTAGAGCTAATTTGTTGGGTGAACAATATTAGTGAAAGGTTGTTAGACTACAATTTTCACCTGTTTTAATAAAAGGGATCAGCTGTGGCTCCAAAAAAAGTTGGGACAAGGGCTAACCCTTCATTGCCTCTACGTTCAGGAGTTCCAGATCCCGAAAAAATACTCAGAGATGCTAGGAAGCAATTAAGTTCTACTGCATCAGGTAGATTTTTGTATCCTTCATCTTTAGAGATTCCAAATCCTTTTGAAAATCCACGTACTGAAAAAAGTGAACAAGACTTGTCTTTTCCTGCCACTCATATTGATAATTTTCAAGTCTTCACAAATCCTTTATTATCTGAAGAGGAAGTAAAAGCCGAGTTCCTATTTTCACCTTATATTCCTCTTACAAGTAGAATCCCACCTCATCAATCCCAGTTCAAGACTTTTCCTCCTGCATCAAACCAATCTAGTTCAAGCCAAATTAAACCAAGTCCCACTAGCTCAAAAATGGCTAGCCAACCTCCTGACTATATGGAACGTATAGTAGCTGCTAGGTATGCCCCATTGGTTATGCCTCAACCTCTTCATGCTCTACCTGGGGGAGACTATCAAAAGTATCTTCCTGGATTCATTGGTCAAGGAGAGGTAACAACAGAAGAGCATTGGAATGCTTTCTTTAGCTATGCAGATAATTTGAATATTGAATCTCAAGATGTATGGATGAGAATGTTTGTTCAAAGCTTAAATGGAGAAGTTAGGAAATGGTTCAGAGAATTGCCTGCAGGATCAATAGATGGCATAGAAGCATTAGAGGAAGTATTCATGAAGCGATGGGGGGATACAAAAGATCTTCTTTATTACATCACTGAGTTTGGGGCTCTAAAAAGAAAGAAGGACAAACCAGTTGTTGAATTTTCGAAAAGGTTTAATAAAATGTACAGCAAAATACCAGCAGAAATTAAGCCTACAAAAACCTCTGCTAAACTTACCTATGCAAATTCATTTGATTCTAAGTTTTCATTGCATCTGAGAGAAAGAAGGGCAGTGACTTTATTTAATATGCAAGAATCTGCATTAGAGGTAGAATCAAACATGCTGGCATCAAGTAAGCTTAAATAACAATCAAAATACTTTAACCAAGATAAAAAGGGAAAGAAAGAGATCCCATCAGCTTCAATTGGTAAGTCACCAAATAAAGTGGAGGAGATGAATAAGGTAATAAAAAATTTGTTTGCAAAAGTCAACAGATTAGAAATGGAGAATAAAAATCTAAGTAGACCTTTGCAAGAAGGAAATCCTAATCAGTACAGACGACCATTTGTGCCAAGATTTGTGCCCATGGAAAGGAGGAATAATGACATGCAAAGAGAGAGAAATAATAATGAAGACCAAAGAGTTCATCCCCCTTTTCAAAATAATTTAGTGAATGAAGAAGAGGAGATTGAGGATTTGGAATATGAAGAGTTGGATCAGAATATTAAC
Source organism: Larix kaempferi (assembly GCA_027924585.1). NCBI lineage: Eukaryota > Viridiplantae > Streptophyta > Pinopsida > Pinales > Pinaceae > Larix > Larix kaempferi. Next base: position 8,250,767 of record BSBM01000476.1, read on the forward strand.
CATCTTGAAGAAGAGGCATATGAGAATTTTCTCACTAAAGATCAGTATCAAAGTTTTGAAATTATGGATGGTTCTTATACTTCTCCAGCTGATATCTATCAAACAGATCCGAAAAAGTCTTATAATATGAGGTATGGTGTTAAAAAAATTTCTCAAATCCCCAAAAAGAAAAGTAATGTTCCTAATAAGAAGAATCCAGATCCATCATTAGAAAAGAAGCAGAATCTCAGGTTTGATAAAGCTAAGATTACAGAATTGGAAGAAGTTAATAGAAGTAATCAAGGTTTTAGCTTTGAAAATGAATTGAGTAAAGTGAAGATTCCTATTCCTTTGAACTTATGAAAATTCCATCATTTAGAGATCCTTCCTGTAGGATTCTAAAAACAAAAGTTAATGAAATCCCTTCTGATGTCATAAATTTACATGATGAGCATCCTACCATTTTTGTTGGTTCTTCCTCACCTGACAAAGTTGAAAAGAAATCAGATTCCCTTCCTCCTTTCTATGTTACCTTAATAGTTCATGAGCAATTACTACATAATTGTTTATTGGACTCTGGAGCTCCTCACAACTTGATGCCTAAAGTTGTAATGGAATCCCTTGGTCTGAGCATCACTATACCTTATCATGATTTATTTGCTTTTGATTCAAGAGCAGTTCAGTGTGTAGGAGTGATAAAAGCCCATGTTGTCAATTTGACACAATTACTTATGAAGAGCATCATGATGGATGTGGTTGTTGCCGATATTACACCCAAGTTTGGTATGTTACTTTCTATATCATGGGGAAAAAGAGTGGGGGGCACTTTACAAATGGATTTATCCTATGCTACCATTCCAATATTTGGAGGAGAACAAAGGAGGCTTTACAGAGAAGTACAGTTAGCCTACTTAGTAAGTGACAGCAATAACCCAGCAAATCATCCAGTATATGTTGTAGAAGAAGACTTGGGATCATGTATTTTGCATTTAAATAAAGAAACATCTGGTGTTCTGAAAGTTGAAAAAGAAAAATCAGCACATCATAGTATTGAAAAACAGGATGAATTGTGGCAGATGTACTTTGATGGTTCTTTATCTAAGGACGAGGCAGGAGTTGGGATTGTTCTTATCTCTCCAGGAGGAGAAAATGTTTGTTTGATGTATAAACTAGAATTCCAAACAACCAATAACATTGCAGAATATGAAGCTTTAGTACTAGGATTAAGAGCTGCAAAAAATTTGGGAATTCAACAGTTAGTTGTTTTTGGCGACTCCGAATTGGTTGTTCAACAAGTCATAAATGTATATCAGGTAAAGCAGCAACTGTTAAAAGTTTATAGAAATGAAGTTTTGGATCTAGTGGATAATTTATTCTCAGCATTTAACATTTCATTTATTCCTAGAGACCTAAATCAAACAGCAGACTCTCTGGCATTAGTAGCAACTTTCTTTAAAGTGCCACAAAATACTCAACTCAGATATCCAATTGAAGTAAGGAATATGCCTTCAATCCCAGATAACATTAAGCATTGGAGAGTGTTTCAAGATGATATGGAGATCAAAAGGTTTTTAGAATTAACAGGTGAATTCTCAAATTCCCGGATTGATGAAGAACAGGATGATGTTATAAATGAAATTTCTTCTTTCTCAGAAAAATCAATTGCTGATCATAAAATCATTGAACTCAAAGGAAATTTCATTCCTAAGGGATTGGTTCCACTGTAGAGGTTATTCCTGAAAGATGATACTTTAGCTAAACCAATTGTGCAATCTTCTGAAGAAAATGTTGGTGACTATAACATTGGAATTGATAGTCAACCAAAGATGATTAAAATGTCTAAATTGTTGACAGAAGACAATAAAAGGAAGTATATCAGCTTACTCAAAAAATTTGTGGATATCTTCGCTTGGTCATATGAAGATCTCAAAACCTATGACACTAGCATTATCCAACACAAAATCCCTTTAAAGCTAGATGTTAAGCCATTTAGGAAAAAATTCAAAAGAATTAATCCTGCATTATTGCCAGTTATTGAGAAAGAGGTGAAGAAGCTGTTGGATGCAAAAATCATAGTACCTCTTCAATTTTCAACTTGGGTTGCCAATCTTGTTCCTGTGCGAAATAAAAATGGTGAAATTAGGTTATGTGTTGATTTCCGTAACCTAAACAAATCTTCTTTAAAAGATAATTACCCTGTTCCTAAAATAGATCAGATATTGCAGAGGGTAGTTGGAGCACAGAGAATATCAATGATAGATGGGTTTTCAGGGTATAACCAAATTGTTGTACACACAGATGATAGAGAAAAAATTGCTTTTACTACTCCATGGGGGACCTTCATGTATGACAAAATGCCCTTTGGGTTAATTAATGCAGGGGAAACTTTTCAAAGGGCTATGGATATAGCATTTGTAGGGGAAAGGGAGAAATTTGTGGTAATATATTTAGATGACATAACAGTATTCTCAAATTCAGATGAGGATCATCTCAAGCACCTTGAGCAAACCTTTTTGAAGTGTAGAAAGTATGGTTTGTCTCTAAACCCTAGGAAATATCATTTTGCCATGCAGGAAGGGAAGCTTCTTGGACACATTGTATCAACAAATGGGATCAAAATTGATCCAGAAAGTGTCAAAGTAATTATGAAAATTGATATTCCTAGGAATAAAAAAGAAATTCAGTCCTTTATTGGCAAAATCAATTTTCTCAGATGGTTCATTCCAAATTTTGTTGAGATTGTCAAGCAAATAACTAAAATGCTTAGAAAGGATCAGGATGTTAAATGGACTCTAGAAGCAAAGTTGTCTTTTGAAAAGATAAAGCAAGCATTAACAGAAGCTCCCGTTCTAGTAAGACCTGACTTCTCTAAAGACTTCATTACATTTTATTTTGCTTCTGAAGATAGTATAGCAGCTGTACTATTGCAAAAGAATACAGAAGGTCTGGAACAACCCATTTCATTTTTCAGTAAAGTCTTAAGGGATTCAAAACTTAAGTATAGCAGTTTGGAAAAACAAGCTTATGCACTTGTCAAAGCACTTAAATTTTTCAGGATTTACTTGTTGCATTCCAAAATTTTGTCATATGTACCTAATACAGCAGTAAAAGAAATTTTGACTCAGCCTGATTCTGAAGGAAAGAGAGGTCGTTGGATTTCCAAGATAATGGAATATGACATTGAGATTAAGCCAACTGAACTGGTAAAAGGTCAAGGGTTAGCAAAATTACTCGTTGAATCTAATTGTCAAGCATTAGACTTGAATATGGTATTAGATGAAATATTTGAAGAAGAACTTCAACATGAGGAAGAGAAAGCACAAATTTTCCAAAAATACAATGATTCAGCTTGGTATGGTGATATAGTGTATTTTCTTTTGTTTTTACAGCCTCCACCAGATTTAGACAAAGGAAAATTCAGATCTTTGAAATTAAAAGCCATAAATTACTGTATCCATGAAAAGAATTTGTTCTGGAAAGATCCTGTAGGAATCCTTCTTAGATGTGTTGATGAAGAAGAGGTTAAAGCTGTTACAGTTGAAATGCATGAAGGAAATTGTGGTGGACACCGTTATTGGAAGGCTACTACCTTTAAAATTTTGCGAGCAGGTTATTACCGGCCTAGAATGTTTTCATATGTTTATGCTCATGTAAAAGCTTGTGTGGAATGTCAGAAGTTCGCAGGTAAACAAAAGCTGCTTTCTTTACCTCTTAATCCTATTTCAATTGAAGCTCCTTTTGTTCAGTGGGGTTTAGATTTTGTAGGGGAAATTAATTCCCATTCTAGTGGACAACACAGATATATTTTGACAGCCACAGATTTCTTTACAAAATGGGTAGAAGCAATTCCTACCAGAAGAGTATCAGATGAAGTCATAATTAATTTTCTGGAGGAGAACATTTTCAGTAGATTTGGTTTCCCTAGAAAGCTACTCACAGATAATGCCCCTGCTTTTAAATCTCATAAAATGGTCCAGTTCTGCCAAAAACATGGAATTTCGTTAAAACACTCTACTCCATATTACCCACAAGGTAATGGTTTGGAAGAATCCACAAACAAAAACATTATAAATAGTATCAAAAAATTGTTGTCTGAAAATAAAAAAGCATGGGATAGTAAACTGAAATATGCTCTCTGGGCTGATCGTATTACTACAAAAAAGGCTATTGGAACTTCTCCTTTTTAGTTGGTGTATGGGACTGAGGCAGTTTTCCTGTGCAATTAGGTCTTCCTGTTATGAAATTTATGCAAGATGGTTTTGAAGAACCTAATCAGATACAGCGTAGAATTTTTCAGATGATTGAGCTCTAGCAAGAAAGGGAACTGCTTGTTGAAAAAACTCAATTATACAAAGACAAAATAAAACAGAGTTTTGATAAAAGGGTCAAAGAAAACAACTTCTTGCCAAATGATTTGGTGCTTAGATGGGATGCAAGAAGAGATGATAAATCAAAGCATGGTAAGTTTGATCACTTATGGCTTGGTCCTTTCAGAATTGTGAGAAGTTTGGAAAATAATACTTTTGTTCTTCATAATTTGGAAGGTGATGAGTTAGTAGGGCCTGTCAATGGACGGTTTCTGAAGCATTTTTATACCAAATAAGATATCAAGAGGAGTTTTCACATTGTAAATATCATCAGGTTTCAGTTTGTTCTAATAAGACTCCATAACCCAATGGATTAATAAATAAGGCACATGGACTGCAATTCTTGGCAAATATCAGGGAAATGCTATCCCCCAGTTGGAGCCAATGTTTGACCTAGGTCTGTTGCCTTAGTTCTTAGGATAGTTTACACCTTAAAAGTCTTTTAAGCCTTTTGTTTTCATCTCATATTTCTAAAGTTTCTGGTTTATTTTTTTATTTCATGTTTTTAATATTCTGAGTATTTACAATATTTAGATTTTATCCTATGCTCCTATAGGACATTTTCGATTTCATTCAAAATGGTGTTGCTTTGCATATATTTCATATGAGCTGACAGAATGTGATGATTATTCAAAAGAGTGGGTATGCTTCCAGCTTGCCAAACATTAATATTTTGCAGATGCCATTCTTTCATTAAGCGAATTGTTGGAATTGATGCTTGATTTGAGCGATAACATCTAGTTTCATCGATGCCATTATTGTAACATTGTTTTGAAGCCACGATGCTATATGATTATTCATCTTACCTGTTGTACTCTGTAGAAAGTTTGAAATGCTACGAAGGAATTATGATTAGGATCATCAAGGGTCCTGAATAGTACTGGAATGAAGCCCCATTTCCTTCCATGATTACCTGTTATTGATAAATCAATTCTCGCTCAGAAAAGTTGAGGGAGTATGGTGTTAGGGTTTCGGGAATGCTTTCCTCAAAGCTCTTTTTCAAGCATTGCTTCCTTAGTCACGTTTACAGTTATGGAAGAACATGAGAAGCCTCGATCGAGTGGCCACTTGCTTAGAATTGAACCTAGAAACGTGGAGTGGATGGAATATTTTCTCGTGGCTGCTGAAAAACTCAAAGAAAAAGGATGGTTTACTATGTTTGAAAAGATGGGTTATCATCATGAAGAAGTTTCAAGGGCTTTCTACCAAAATTTCGATGGTTCAACAGTTAAGATTGGTATGCTTAAATTTTCTGTGACAGAGTTGTCAGTTTCTCAAGCTATCAGTGTAATCCCTGTAGGAGAGAAATGTTATAAATGTCAAACCATTCATGAGGATTATAGCCAATACCTTCTGCCAGCACATCAAGATCCGGATTGGAGTCAAGGTATACCCAGGGTTTTCTTACAGGGGCAGTGGCAGGATATCTTATATATCATACAAAGATATATCACCTGCGAGGGAAGATTTGCAACCATCTACAGGTATCATATGAGACTTCTACAACATGTTTCAAGTATCAAAGATCTGAATCTCCCATTTTTCTTGTTCAAAAATCTGGTCAAAATGTCTTCTAGGGTTCGAAATCACCCCAGCTCTGATAGTCACAATATATTTCATCATGGTCTAATTAAGTTACTGATTGAACAAGAATTAAGAAAAGGGGAAAAGTCTTGGTCATATTTTCTGTTTTGGTCGGGTTTTAAAGGAGAGTTGGCAAAAATCAAGGGTAAGAAAAAGTCGAAATTGTCTAAGAGAAAATCCAAGGAATGTTCTGGCAGCAAAAAGAAAGATCCCCAACCAGAAAATGATGTGGAAGGTCAGGAAAAGATCAATAAAATGGAAGTGCCCGAGAATGACAATTCTATCATGAGTCCAGCAGATGAAACGGAGGTTAAAGAACCTGATGGGATTTGTTCTTTTGATGAATTATCAGAGCATACAGGAAAAATATTTGAACCTAATAAAGTATATTCTAGAGCCAAAACTCGACCTGTTAACAAGCTCAGAATGAATATGAAAGCACTGCTAAATCCAAAATTAAAAAAAGATCAGGTCATAGACTTACAGGATTCTTCTACAGAGGATGAAGAAGATAAGAGATCTAAGAAATTAGAATCTGATGTGCATCAGATTTTAAACAATATTGAACAAAGTCTCAGAAAAGTTCCAGAAATCATCCCGAAGGGCCGTATTCAGACATTTGAAAATGAAAATACTACTTCAATATTCTCGAGTATAGAAGTTGGAGAATCATCCAAGAAAATGTCCGATTATCATGAGAAACTTGCGTCAGGGTTTAATAATAAAAAGATTACCTGTGAAGAATCTAAAGACAAAATGAAAAAGTTAGAAGAAATGAAGGATAAAACAGAGATGAATCATTTCAAAAAGCAGAATGAACACATCAATCTGATAAATGATGGTTTGGTAAAGGAAAATATGATGTTGAAGCAATATTTGCAGGAGTTAAATGAGAGCCATGCAGAGGTGATTCAGATAGCAGATGAAGCTGTCAAGAGAAGAAAATTAACTCAGAAGCAAAATGAACAATTAGAGAAAAATCAAGCAGAGCTCGAGCTAAAAGTGAAACTTCAAAAGGAATTGAACAGGCTGCGAAAGAAATCACAAGCCCTAGATGGACTGGCCACTATGGCAGAAGCAGCGAGAAGACTCTAGGAAGGTTCCTTGTTTTGACATATGTCAAATAGAACTTAGATTATATCTCTTATGATTTTCTTTTGCTATATTTAGAAGACTTAGCCTTAAAAAGTGGATCTGTGAAACAAACTTTGGAGATCAGATCCTATCTTTTGTTTTAATTCTATATATTATGTAATATTTTTTAGAACTGGGAGACACACATGGGATTCGATCTACTGGGAATGTTGCAGACACTCAATGGTTACCTGTGTAAGAACTTCTTTTACATTTTTGAATGACAATTAATATGCTATATGGAGCTAGGCCTTTAATCTATATTGTTTCAATGTTCTTTGGTTCAGTTTGAACTCTTTATACATGACTGTGATGTAGATGTTTTTTATGTTTCATTTCATATATATGCAAGTGAATGTTAATACTTTTTGATATTTGAAATGTGTTTTCAAATCCCAATACTTTTTGCATAAGCTACAAATGTGAATTGTTAGTTTATTATTTGCAGTTAAAAAGCTTATCTCCTATACCTCAAAATTCCATTTCATTCATCTTTATAAGATTATTGTCTCTTAGATTTGTATTTCTGAAGTGTTCAGATTTTGAGTCTCTGTTGAATGTTATCTTTACCGATCTTGATATTTCATTTGTTATCCAAAACTATAAAAACAGTCCTTTATTTTCTGAGGTGCCTAAACACTGCTGACCTTGTAGTCTAAGTAGCAGACTCTAGGGCTAACAGGTACCTTCTTAAATACCGTATATTATGCCTCCTTGGTACATTACATTATCATGTATAGATACCAAATGAGAAGAAATAAAGGTATGAAATATGTTTCTTACACTAATCAAAGAGAGAATGTTGTTCACAAATCTAAATAAATAAAACTACAGTAATAAACAACATATAAACATACAACCATTAAACAATGATTTCTTAGAAAATCTTTCAGGAGAAAACCCTACTCTCCAAAACACATTCAAATACCCATAACAAAACCATAAACCATTTTTGGTTTTCGAATTCTACATGTTCAAAATCACCACCAATTAGTTACCAATTGCTACTCCTTAGCATTCATCCCTACTACCGTTCCTTAGCATTATTCCCTACGATATCTTAACAATAATTATGTACTTTGTTACGAGACTGCAATGTGTATGACACAGCTTTGTTTTTATTATTCTATTTTTTTTTTCATTTATTATTTTTACAATTTTATTTTTTTTGGTTAATTTCAAGAGGTAAGTCTATCCGGAATTCATTGGGTTTGGACGAGGATTAAGACTTCGAGAAAACAATTGCAATTTTGCAGGAGGAAGGCGTTAAAGAACTACGATCCAAATTGTCCATTTTCCGATAAAGTTCTGCACAGAAAATCTGATAGAAATTAGGTATACGACATAAACCAATGACTACGCCGGGCACAGTGGCCTTTGGCAACAGGATTTGAACGGTCATTTCTTACATGGCCAAAACAGAGACGGCTTGCAGATGTTAGTGGCAGAATACGCAGTCCACGTTATACTCTTTTCGATCAAGCAAAGGTGGCGCGTCATTATATTGTCTTTCTCTCTGATGGCACCAGCAGATATTTTTGTTCTTATTATCACTATGTGTCTTTGGCTGTTCCGATTTCGAAGTGTTGTTTGCAAGGTTGGTTCTCCCAATTTTGAAGTGTTGTTTGTCACATACGGCAAAGGTAATTTTTTTTTATAAAATGTGTCAGTCAAGTCAAGGTTTCTTTTGTTGGTAAGGTACAAGGTTGGTTGTTCTTATTTTGATGAAAAGTTGAAAAGTTGTTGGTTAGGTTGGGCCACCATCGTAGAGACTAAAACAACCAATATCACTAAGTTAAGGATGGTAAATCTTTAATTTAAAAATTTATTGGAAAGTGTGAATTAAATTAAAAATATTCACTAGGTTAAGTAGGGAGTTTGTGTCTCCTCAGATACGGGTGTAAGCATGACTCATGGAGCCATGTGCAGGGCACGAGGAGGGCACGTGGGGAAGGATCCTCGTCCCAGGCGCCCATAATTTCGGCACGCGCACCCCTGCCCTTACACCTGCCTGCCCATGCTCCTGCATGCCTTCACACCTGTCTGCTCGCCCATTTATCTGCCCTCCCACCTGTCTGCCCTCACAGCTGGCTGCCCTCACACCTTCGGCTTTATGGATCCCTCCCAATCCTTTGCATGCAAGTCCCTTCACAGGCTATCTAGCTGCCACTCCGGTACTGCTCGACCTCACCTCGGCCCTCTGCGCATTCAAGACAACCCTGACCTCAGCTCTCGGCTCCATCAATTCAGCTCCCTGCACTTAACTATGGCTCATGCAAACTTGTATCATTGTTCTTTAAATGGGCCAGTGGACACCCTAGACGCCATCCTGTTTGCTTCTCCTGGAAGCTGGTTCGGCTCTGTGCACCCTCGTGCTCAGTTGTTTTTCTAGTTGTGGACTCTCACTGTGCTATCGGCCATGACCAAGCATCACGGCCTTTCTCGTCGAGCTAGTGGGAGCCGTTGCAAAGCCCAGAGTACTCCTGTCTCTGCCGATGGCTTCGACATTGGCATCTCCTTCGCCAGCCGCAACTTGATTGACGAGTGGGAAGGGCAGCTGGTTGTGGATCACTTGGCCTCTGGCATTAATAGAGGCAGTATCAATCACTATTGGATCATAAAAAACATGCTTGGAAAGCTTCTGGATGACATGCTGGGCAACTGGGGTTCTGCTATGAATCAGATGCTGGCCACCAGGTCCAAACTCATTGAGCTCGACGAATGTCTAGCTAACCTTGACGCCACCTTCTCGTGGAGCCAGCATGCTCTCGTGAGCCGCAACTTGGTCATGGCTAAATCTAGCGGTTTTCCCTCTGAAGGGCTGGCAGCTGTCGTTGCAACTGATACCACGGACCCCTTCCTGGTCGTTCCTGCGGCTCCTCCTGTGCATTTTCTGGTCCCTTCCACGATTGGCTCCCCGCCCTGCAAAAGGATCTGCAGCCTTGCAGAGCCTGATCTCCTCGCTGTTCGAAAAACCGAGCTGCTCCCTATGAAGCTGCCAAAGGAGGACTTTCCTAGGAGTTGCCCCATTCTAGAGGATTTCTCTCCTGCTTAACTTTTTTCATGTATGCTCGGGAACTCGACGAGAAGACCGGGTCTCTCTACTCCGCTCTGGTTTTTTGTAAGAGATGTTTTATGTGGTTTCTAGAAGATTTCGCTGAGATGGTCTTTTGTTTTTTGGCCTTGCCATTGGAGGCAACTTTCTATATAACCTGCAAGCTGGTCTGTAATACTCTTGCTACTTCTTCTTTTTTTGCAATGCCGGGATTACCCCACTATCCCTGGCCGCTATGTAATTTTATCATTTTTCTTAATTAATATACTGTGGAGACTTAAAAAAAAAAGTAGAGAGTTTGTGTCTTCACAAACAAGTTGAATTGGAGTCTTAACCTTTAGGATTGAAAAGCAATTTTTGTCTAGTGTGATGATTGTAACTTGATTGCTCCCTATAACAACTTTTGTGATTAAAGGTGATGATAAGGTACTTTGTAAAAATGTATTGTTTGACCTCATATTTAAGACATTCATTGCTAGATATGTCTATCAATTTGTCATTGTATGAAACATTGTGAAGGTTGATACTTGATTTTTCAACTCCGAATGATTCTATAGTAGAGCGTAGGTTTCAGAGTTAATTAAAACTATGGTGAGTTTTTCAATAATAAATTGAGTTAAAAAAACAAACATTCTCAATCAAGTTTCGATTTTTTAACATAGTTTACTCTAGAAAAACTCATCATGATTCTATATTGTTTCCTTATTAATATTGTGTATTTATAAAAAAAAAAATTATTAAATAGATTTTGACACTGTTTACATTGATATATCAATTTTTTTAAGGATGACATCTCATGCATCATCTATATTGTCTAATAAAATCACTTTTAGAGAAAACTTCATTGTAAGATTATTTATACAAATATTATTTTATTTATTATGACAGAACATCCAATATTTATTTTTCAAATTTAAGACAATGGTGATAAATGTTTCCAAGCAATTCTGCTATAAAACGATCTCAAGTTTTTGTCCACATGTGTCACCTTGAAATAGAATCTGAAATGCAATCACCCATCAATAATTGTGACATCTGATTTTTCAATTATGATTCACTATAGTGATCCTTTATTCATATGTGAACCTTAATTTTTGAAAATATTTTTGATTCAACTAATTTGGTCCATATTACTTTATGAATTTTTTAAATAAATATTTAGTTGTACCTTAATTTTTTAACCTCATTAAGTAGATTTTAACATCGTTTCCATGAACATGCATTATATTTAAGGATGACATCTAACACATCATCTATCTATGCATTATTTTTAAGGATGACATCTAACCTATCATCTATATCTTTTGATAAGATCACCTTTTACAAAACTTCGCTATAAGTTTATACAATGTTTTTTTTTTCTTTTTATTAAATTAAAACATTAAATATGTCTTTCAAATTTTAGGTAAAAGGTGTTCACTATTTTCAACCAATCTCAACCTAAAATAATATCAAGTTTTCTTGTCCACATATGTCACATTGAACTAGGATTTGAAGACACAGTCAACTATCCATCAACAATTGTTAAAACTTTTACTAAAATGTTGCTTTCGAACTATATTAAGATCAAGAATTTGAAATTTATTTTCCAAACTGCATTAATATAATTGTATTGGCTTTCATCTAGGCTAATATCAATGAAAATGGTTTTTCCTTTAATCACTTTAAGTTTTATTTTAGTGAGAATTCTTTTAGGTCTAGTTATTATGCTCATTAGTTGTGGTTATTAATTGGTTATTTAGGGGTTTAATGGAAAGATATTGGGTCAAAATACCAGCATAGATCCTTCTTAAATCTGTATCTATCAAGCACCGAGAGGGATCCAATTTATTGAGGTGTATTTGTTTCTTTAAATTTAAACTCATGAAATTTGACCTCTTTTGATTAATAGATCCTGATTTAAGTTTTAAGTTTTTATTTTATAAATGAATATCTATTTTTAATTACTTTTCATAATATTTTATTTTATGAACCAACATGGATTTTTTTTAAATACTTTCCATAATTTTTTATTTTATGAGCCGACATGAATTTCTCCCATAATATTCACTATCACTATTAGTTTTACTAACGTTACATCACGTTACAAGATCTCTCCCATACTGGGCTGTAGAGCGCCTCTCGACACAATAAATTTTAATGTAAATGGAAGGAGTGGAGCATTATTGACACCTTCATCAAGCATGGTTTAAATAGAATGGTTTGAGTGATTGTTAATGCTTAAATATCACATACATGCGACATTTAGGCTAATCTTGCATAAAAGTGTCATCAACATACATAATGAGGCTCATCGAAGACATCCTCATCAAATATAGAAGACAAAATTATCCCTAGAATGCTAAAGGTAGTCAAATAGAAAGTCACGTCACTAAAATCATTGGAAACACATGCTATTAGTGTGACTTATTTGTACAGGCATTCACTTGTACCCTCATGGGTTTTCTCTTGAAACCCACGCTACTGTAAAAACGACGGGACCACATATTTTTCCAGTGCATTGAAGGCTTAGAATAACTCCCTTGGATCCAAAATTTGAAAAGGGACTCCTCACATTCTTGGGAGCATTGAATAGCCCCTCTCATGTACTTGGGAAACTAGTTCAAAGGATGGAGTATTCGCATATGGATCTAGATGTTTCTTGGACACCATTTGGCCTATAAAAGGAGGCCATGGGAATACATTCCAAAAGAAGAAATAAGATAAAAGTTATGTTAGTGGAATCACATCAAGAGCTCCTCTTTCCATATCATTCCTCACCCATATTGGCATACACAAATCTCCCTTGACTCTTCCCCTAAGAGGAAAGTGTTTCTCCATTGTTGCTTCCTTCCTCAAGGAGAAATAACTTCATTATTTTGTTTTAGTTTAGGCTTGTTGAATTTTCTTTATATTGTGAGTACTTGGTATACCTAACCCACAACTACTACTATTCCCCTGATTGCAAGTTGCAAGGATAACAGGGAATATTGCTCACCCTTGTGTCATTTTCCCCTCTATAATGCTTATGGTGACTCCACTCTTATTTTTGTTCATTACATGTTAGATAGGGTTTATTTTTCTAGATAAGTTATTTTAGTTGTTTTGAAAGTGCAGGAGCTCAGTGTGCATCCTCTCAGCATCCATCCTTCTACGGTCTGTTATGGATATTTCCCTCTTGCGAATAAGTGAGACTTCCCTTGAATCCTTTCCTTTATCCAAGACATGCATTGTTAAAATTCAATATTCTAATATAGAAAATATCAACATTGCATTTCATTTCATAATAATAGCATATACAGGATCACTGAAAGAACAACAAGCACAGCATAAACACAAGAGACACAGATTTATCCTGGGAAACCCTCATGGGGTAGAAAACCCAGCAAAGCTTCCTCAATATAGATGATCAACAATACAGAGATGTATATCCCAAACATGAGCTCCTTCTCCTCCATAGAATATCTCTCTCTCAACTATGCGCCATTCACAAGTGAGTGTGATAAATGAGGAACACACCTCCTCTATTTATACACTACTCTGACTTGTCTTTTACACTAACTAGGTCGGCCCCAACTTAACCACTTAACATAATGTGACAGGGCCGACCCCACTAGGGTGGTCTAATAACCCTTTAACCCACATGACTCATACAGGGCCGACCCCCACTAGGGAAGTCTAATAACCCAAGTTACCACATTCTCCATGGAGGAATAAGACATCTCCGGATATACAATAAGGTCTTCACGGAGGAATGAAACATCTCCGGAATAATAAAGTACAAATATAATATTCTTAGAAGTTACAATATCTCAACACTCCCCCTTAATGAGAAGGATATTATAACAACATCTACACGAGCAAGGAGTCATCAACTACATGATACATGATACATCTATAAATCATTGGAAGCTTTCTTTATATATCATCATCAGTAACTCATTCAGTTACTGGAACATAATCAATACTAGAACATCAGCATCGTTAGTATTGAGTCTTCATATTCTGCAGCACTCGATTAGCTACAACGTCATCATCATCTGGATCACCTGATCAACATCCTCATCGTCTGGATCAACCCATAAAAATCATCGTCATCTAGACCATCACGATCAGCAGCATCGTCATCTAGACCATCACGATCAGCAGCATCGTCATCTAGACCATCACGATCAACAGTATCGTCATCTAGATCATCACGATCAACAACATCGTCATCTAGATCATCATGATCAGCAACATCATCATCTAGATCATCGTCATCTAGACCATCACGATTAGCAACATCGTCATCTAGACCATCACGATCAGTAGCATCATCGTCTAGACCATCACGATCAACAGCATCATCATCTAGACCATCACGATCAGCAGCATCGTCATCTAGATCATCACGATCAGCAGCATCACATCATCAATTGGATCCTCTCGATCAACAACATCACATCATCAACTGGATCCTCTCGATCAACAACATCATATCATCAACTGGATCCTCTCGATCAACAGCATCATAGCAGCATACCCTGCAACACACATGATCCAATTATAGGATGGTCAATCCCTCTCAATTTAGGACATAAGTCCAAGGACGATGCAATCCTACCACGTACATTTTGAACCAAGGGTTCCGGGATGATGCAATCCCTATCATGTACATTTTGAACTAGTGGTTCCAGGATGATGCAATCCCCATCACATACATTTTGAACTAGTGGCTCCGGGATGATGCAATCCCCATCACGTCCATTTTGAACTAGTGGTTCTAGGATGATGCAATCCCCATCACGTACATTTTGAACTAGTGGTTCTGGGATGATGCAATCCCCATCACGTACATTTTGAACTAGTGGTTCCTGGATGATGCAATCCCCATCACGTACATTTTGAACCAAGGGTTCCGGGATGATGCAATCCCTATCACGTACATTTTGAACCAAGCGTTTAGGGACGATCCAGTCCTATCACGTACATTTTGAACCAAACATTCAGGGACGATGCAATCATATCACGTACATTTTGAACCAAACGTTCAGGGATGATGCAGTCCCGATCTGCTTACAGGATGATCAATCCTTCTCACTTTAAGACACCTCTCATGTCTAGGGATGATGCAATCCCGATCTACTTACAGGATGATCAATCCTTATCACTTTAAGACACCTCTCATGTCTAGGGACGATGCAATCCCGATCTACTTACAGGATGATCAATCCTTATCACTTTAAGACACCTCTCATGTCTAGGGACGATGCAATCCCGATCTACTTACAGGATGATCAATCCTTATCACTTTAAGACACCTCTCATATCTAGGGACGATGCAATCCCAACCACAGTGCCAGTCCTTTTTCATACTGGATGTGACCTAGATTAAATCTAGGATTTTTACAACCTGTGAATGATCACCTGCTGCAGTCCAAGAGTGAACATTACATCATTACAGGACCTGCGAATGATCACCTGCTGCTACACTGAGCAATCTAGGAGCGCACATTACATCATTCCAGTCAACCACAGAGCCAGTACTATTTCAAATGGGGTGTGACCTAGATTAGATCTAGGATTTACAACCACAGAGCCAATACTATTTCAACTAGGGTGTGACCTAGATCAAATCTAATATTTACAACCTGTGAATGATCACCTGCTAATCCAGGAGTGAACATTACATCATTACAGGCTTTACAGGGAAATTATGTAGTGAATGCAAAGTATACCTAAGTATATGCAAAGTATACCTAAATATCCCTAAGATTCCACTGCATACTTTCCCTGGTTGAGAAAGATTCCTTTTGGACCTTGCCATACTTCCAGACCTAGGAATTAATATATCAATCCGATATCTTTCATCTCAAATTCTGCAGAGAGCTTCTTCTTGCTTTCCATGATCTGTTTCTCATTCCCTGTCAGAAAGAGATCATCCACATACAATAATAGTATGACAGGTTCATCATCCATAACCTTAAGGTAAAGGTTAAGATCAACTTTACTTTTGGTAAATCCCAAGCTTGTCAAGAAGCTATCAATTCTCCCTGTGTGACTAAACATCATTCACACTCTGCATTGAGTGATCTTCTACATATCTATCTATGCCATCTCTCGTCAGATAGTTCTACTGATATGAGCCTCGAGATCATTAGAACTCTGTTGTGAGTTCCTTCTTGCATCCATCTAAGAGAAGAATGTCATCTGTATATAGACACCATCTTCAAAGGTTGAAATCTGCATCACCCATGGTGATCATTAAGCTCATCAAATGACTATCGATCATGGGTTCCCGTACAGAGCTTTCTTCAATTACAACATTAAGAGAATGGTCTTTATATAGCCACTTGGAGCAAACATCTCGTCATGATCCTCTTCCTCTTTCTAAGAGAATCTTCTATCCACGAGCCTTCTATATTACGTTTGATTTGTAAGTATTCTTGTTGAACATCTATCACTTGTTCGGTATTCATCATGCTTCTTTTGTAGATCATATCACATGATCTTTCCTACAAATCAAAGTTAATTACATGATTAGTAATAATTCATAATCATCAAATCATGTTGACATGATAACCTACTATGCATACTAATATTATTCACATAGTCATGCAACTATCTTGACCAATATTTTGGCACAACACTTTTCCATATCCTATATGCATACAGTCGCTATCTAGATGCCTACCATCTCTACCAAAACATACTGTCAAGAGCGTGCACAGATCTCAGCATGTCAGCAAAGAGGTTTCATACTAGATAAACAACAATGGAGTGTTTGTCCAACTTACCCATCATATGCCTATTAGTAGTATACTATTCAATGCTATATGAGTGCTTACACTATGCATGATATATTCAAGCAATATCATTTACTATTTCAGAGATTCAAATAACATCTCAAATACTTATCTTTTATGTTTGTGTGGTTTCCTCCCGTTTGATCTCTATATGTCTTTAAACTTATATTCATTCTGTACCACTATGCATGCTTAAGTGTTCACTAGTGTCATCCTCATGATCTCATACATAATCATACATTCATTAGTATAATCTCAATACTATCAAAACATTATGTATGGTCATGATCATTTCATACACAGGTATACTTACCTAAGATCCTAACACAAGGTAGGATTCTACCTTGATATAGGAAAACATACCTAGATTATTATACCCAAACAATATCTTCTTTGTTCTCTTCAATGATTTTAGAGACCTTGTGCTAGAACGTGCATATCTCGTAAGTTAAGCATAGTAGAACAAGGTCATACATACCTCGTAAGTAGATCTTCTATGTGATCAAAGACTATGGATGAGTCTTTGTCTCCATGTCATCATGGTCATAGAACTCGATTTGTCTTTCTTGATTTACCTTTCATGCTAGCAGACAACATTATCCTCATACAACACCACAAGTGCATTAGTACAATCTTAAGTGTCATAAACCTAATCAATGAATGTCTTCTATCACTCACATGAATTCATTATCAAACAATCATAATTGTACTAATCCTTAATAACATGAAGACAAACATATTATGAACTTAATCAAGAATCAGATTTCAAAACATACTTGTATCTCCTCAAGTCATACCTGTTGAGATTGCTTGTAGCATTCCTGTGTAAGGCCTTAGCCTCTTCTCCCTCTAGGACTGGAGCCTCTTCACTTATGTAAGTTTCCAACTCATTCTCTTTTAGGATTGACCCAATCCACTTGATTTGCTGAAAACTGGATCTGGAGCTGGATTAGGGTTTGTCAGAGAAACCCTAAAAATTCAAACTTTGAATTTCAAACTTCTGAAAGGATAGAAAGATGCACCTTGCTAAGTTAATCAAGCTGGTATACTCAGAATTTGAAAACTGCAAAGTTTCACCCCTCAAAATTGCTTTTGAAACTTCTGGATTCACTAAGCAGGACCCTGAATTAGGGTTTAAGTTTCCCGGAGCTTCACCCAGCCAAAAAGTTCGATCCAAAGCTCTAAAATTCGATTTTTCCAAGGAGCTTCCAGCCATGGTCTTATATTTCATAAATTCCAATTTTTGCAGAAACCCTAATTTTCGGATTTACTAGACAGGACCCCAAACTAGGGTTTGATTTTCCCGGAGCTTCACCCAACCAAAAAGTTCGATCTTGGTCTCTAAACTTCGATTTTTATGAGGCGCATCCAGCCATGGACTCAGATTCCAAAAATTCCAATTTTCTCTGAAACCCTAATTTTTAGGTCAAAAACTGAAAATGCTCATAATTGAATTCTATCTCGACAAAAAGATGCGCCTTGCTGAGGAGATTCAATCTAGCCTCCTGCCTTTCAATATCTGTGGAGAAAAGCCAAAAAAAAAAAACCCTAGCTTCTGCAATTGCACATTGTCTTCTTCTCAGGTTAGCTCTAATACCATGTTAAAATTCAATATGCTAAGATAGAAAATATCAGCATTGCATTTCATTTCACAATAATAGCATATACAGGATCACTGAAAGAACAACAAGCACAGCATAAACACAAGAGACATGGATTTATCCTGGGAAACCCTCATGGGGTAGAAAACCCAACAAAGCTTCCTCAATATAGAGATGTATATCCCAAACATGAGCTCCTTCTCCTCCATAGCAGATCTCTCTCTCTCACCTATGCGCCATTCACAAGTGAGTGAATAATGAGTGAGTGTGATAAATGAGGAACACACCTCCTCTATTTATACACTACTCCGACTTGTCTTTTACACTAACTAGGTCATCCCCAACTTAACCACTTAACATAATGTGACAGGGTCAACCCCACTAGGGTGGTCTAATAACCCTTTAACCCACATGACTCATACAGGGCCGACCCCCACTAGGGAAGGCTAATAACCCAAGTTACCACATTCTCCACGGAGGACTAAAACATCTCCGGATATACAATAAGGTCTTCACGGAGCAATGAAACATCTCCGGAATAATAAAGTACAAATATAATATTCTTAGAAGTTACAATATCTCAACAGGCATTAGGGTAGACTAATATGAATTTTCACACTAAATCCAATTAATTATGTACTATATATAAGCATTCATTCACATACAAAATATGAGAAGAGAGGGAATAAGGGTCAATACACCTTAACTTATGTGAGGTCATTTGGTGAAGATCAATCCCAATTGTTGTAGATATGATGGACTTTCCTCCAGCTCCACTTCCTAGTACCTTGCACACAAAAAGAAAAAGAAAAACTTCCTCAAATACTCCTAACATATATAAGAATGCATGAAAATGAATATAAACATATGGATCTAAGAAAATGAATATAAACATAATCTATATCCAACTTGATCTACTCAAGGGAGATCAAATCCACCATATTCATCACATAGAACATATGGATCTAAAACATAATCATGCATAAATATCGATAAACATCATGATGTGGAGGGGGGAAAAGAACATATGTCTATATATCATATGAATAAGAATAGGTTCATCAAATCATACCTTGATTCATGACGTAGATCTCCTCCAAGATTCATGCTCCAAACCTTCCTTGACTCAACCAAGATGATCACAAATAGGTGTAGGATGCACTAGGGATTCCAACAACATAAAAATACTAAGAAAGAATCCCATTTTCTCATGAGATGGACTTAATATATAGGTGAATGGAGGATTAAGGGAGGATGAATATAGACTCCAAGGACACATGGGCTTGAGCTAGTGTGTGATTTCCTATGCGAAAATGATGTGTAATCTAGTCATGATCATGATTTTTCTGAAACTTCACCCAAAAACCACGAATGGAAGCACCAATCCCCCCCAAGGCATACAATAAGTGATGGTAAAACCCCCCTAAAGGCATGCAGGGACTGATGGAAGAGTGACCATCGCCCCCCTCTAGGCATACAGGGGGCGATGGTGGAAAAAACTACACTGGGAGAAAGGTATAAGCAAGTGACTCTAGCAACACAATGATGTGTAGTCTCTAAGGATCCTCCACATAGGAAAATAAGGGTATAATAGATTCCCCGTAAAGTGTGAATTCATAATAGAAACTGATGGCCAAAACAATTTACAATAATAATATGTCAAGGTAAGGAAATGAAAGCAAGAAACCGAAGAGTACTTGTCATCAATCATCAACCAAGTATGCATATATCATCCCCGAGGTAGGAATACCCATTCTTGGTAACATACGTATAAAACATGGACACCAAGAAATTACATTGCAGATCCATGAATAAAGTGTAATATCATGGCCACGAAAAATACATAGTGGATCCATGTCATAAAAAGAATCATAGCCACCAACAAATACAATGTGGATCTATGTCGCAATATAAAATCAGGAGGATAGATAGCACCACTGATAGTGCTCATATGGTCCGCATACATTGTCATAACTAGTGATATAAACTCCAACACAGCTTGGGAGGGGAAATAAGGATGTGTGATGCAATCCCTAAACCCAAGGTCTATGTCTCAAACCCCAATGGTGTGATTCTAGAAAATGTGATTACATGTGTTGATGTCGAACATGTGAGAATACATCTAGTTACTGATCAATGATGTTTACTGGTAACAAGAATGAGGTTATCCATCGATGATGATGATGATGTTTAACCATTCTCGAATGTAAGGAAAAGTTGACATTAATCACTGAAATCTCTAGGGTACTATGGTTTCTAGATTATCCTAGATAGGGATTTGGCGTTGATAGGAATGAACCCATCGAAGGAGGTCCCTAATGTATCCCCCATCAAATAACAAGAAACATACATCAAGAGATGTGATAAAGATATAGAAGATCACCACCAACTTTTGGGGTGACAGGTAAATTCATTTATCATATTACATGGGATTTTACAAAAGGAAAGAGATCAAGATCTTAGAAGGCATACCTTATTAACGGCATTCGATCCTAGCTTTCGCTTGCTCCTTCGATCAATCCTTCACTTGATCTTCTGTTTGACGAACCTGTAATACAAAAGATACCTTCCTCAGCATATCTTGACTGATATAACAATGATGAAATTGAAATGCAATTTAGACATCAAATACAATCAAGCATTTAATCCAAACAAATACGCAATCCATTAGACATTTGATTGGGACAAGAAGGGTATTTCAACCTTTATTGTCAAAATCAAATAACCAGTACAATTATACCTGATCATTCAGAGTGCTTGTGCAATCAGATTCTGGGCTCCTGCTCTTCACACTAACTTTGGAATTCCTCCAGCATAACAACCCTTAATGCATACTTTCTCCTCCTAGTTCTCTAATTGAGTCTAACTAGTTCCCTCTCTCGTGCATCCCCCTTGTATTTATGGGACAAGGTAGGAAGTTTGGATCGAGAGGTAGTTTGATTGGGAGGTTAGGGAAGTTGCAAACCAACTTCAACTAATCTCAATTCGTCAAACTAATATATTTTTTTATTTCATCTTAAGATGTGCACGAGTTTTCCACAGTAGAGTAGTGCACAATATGCAACTTCACTGCTTTACAACCAGCGTTTGCAAGATTTATTTAGGTGTGCGCTACTATGCAAGAGGTCAAGCAGGGCATACTAGTTGGTGTGTGCTAGTTTCCTTCAATAGAGTAGGGCACACTTCCTGATGTGCCCTAGTTTCATTCCTGAGGAGTAGCGCACATGTCAAAATGTAAGGTAAATCAAGTTTTTGTCAGCTGCTGAGGGGTAAACCAAGTCCATGCATCACCTAGGTCAATCTAGCTCTTCAATCCAAGTTGTCCTTTTGTGTGATCAACAACTAAATGTGATCACGGATGGCGAAGTGCAGATTTGACCTATAACAGATGCCCCCCAATGTGTGAGGTCAGAGGGAAACGATGGCAGAAATACATTATAATTCCAATTCAACAAAGGAGAAAGACACCACAGAGCCAAGTCACAAAAGTACTTGAAATAACGATCAAGGTCAGCGAGCAATTACAATTTTGACATCATATAGATGTGTAGCATGATACAACATGATCTCTGATACATAACTAGGAGATGTATATATAGCATGGCCATTGAAATACAAGCGTGGATCCATGTCAGAATGAGAGATCATAGCCATAACAACAAACTGGATCATGTCTCATGGAGAGCCAAAATGAGTGAGGCTCAGTCTTGCGCAGCTTGGGTGATAACATAATGAGGTAATGCTATCAAAATCCCAAGGTCTTCATCCAAACAACCCAAGGTACAAACCCTAACCATGTGAATAAATGAGCTAAAGTCGAACATGGGGGGAATCATTTTGATTACCGATCATTGATGTATACCGTTAACAAACGTGAAGACTTCCATTGATAATGATAATGGGGTCCAAGGTACCTAGTACGATCCTAACAAGTGTGAATAAGTGGACTTGAAGTCGAACACTTGATGAACCTGTCGAATAAGAGACATTGATGTATTCCCATTATTCAACAGCGAGGGAAACTGCCATTGATGACTGCAATCCCCAAGGTACTATCCGAAACCCTAAACTTCGTTCCCAGAGCATAATGAGTTGATGTCGATGGGAAGAAGTCCGCTAGAAGGGGGGCCTTTATGTATCCTCCATCATCCAACACGAGGAACACTCAAATGGTATGAGCAGATGTGGAGTAGGACAAGTAACAAGACTAACACTAGGATGACCGACACATGAGGTCAAGATAAACGGAAGAATGGCCGACACAGGCTGTATCCTTGAATTGTGAGCACGACACAAAGTGACTTAGGCAGTTTTCAACATGATGGGAAAGTGATATAAGCCTACAATGTAGAAGACATTAACAGACCCTCCATATGGTGGGAAGAATAACCAACCGGGGGAGTAAAATCAGAGATCAGGTTCACCCTAAGGTCAAAAAACTAAACCCAACTGAAATGATAGACTCAAATAGGTGTTGTGTTCAAGGATAGGATTGACTGAACTGCCTTTGAAACTGCAAGATGTGATATACCCTTCTTATCCCTTATTCTCTTTAGATAAAAGAATCCCTTTCTTGTTATTTTAATGAGTCCAAGAAAGAATGAAAAATCAATAGATCCAACCATGTAAAGAGTTTAACGAGCCCATGGGAGGAAAACTCAGGACTTTCTTCATTGTTTATAGAGTTCGAAGAAGAGATAGAAGAATACTCTATAGTAGTGATCTCTAGATTTTAATATCGAGCCGAGATCTGTTCTTGCTCGCCGGTGTTTTCTTGTTTAAGGAGTCAGAAAAACTTAAATAATCCTCCATACACCCCCCCGTGGATTTTAATATCGAGCCCGGGTTGATATATGCTCGCCGGTGTTTTCCTGTTTATAGAGTCTGAAAAACTTAAACAATCCTCTATACACCCTCTCGTGGATTTCACATTGAGCCTGAGTAGGTGAGTGCTCGCTGGTGTTTTCATGTTTCGAGAGCCTAAAAACCCTAAAGAAGGCTCCAAAAAGGTCATTTTTCGTAAAGTTAGTCTCCTCCCCCAAAAAAGTGTAAAACAATGGAAGAATAACTCTTCTAGCCACGCATGACTAGAGTATTCCTTTTTCGTAAGTAATCCACAAAAGACTAAAAAGGGTTAAACTTATACCTAAGCGGACGCACCTTCAATTCCTTTAACGAGCTTGAAGAGAACAAGCATGCTCGGAAATCTTGTCATATTTAAAGAGTCAAACAAGCGCGTGAAAGAACTCTATAAAGATCTTTTTCGTAAAATTTTAACAAGCCCAAAAAAGTAAACTCGTGACCTCCTTACTGTTTTTAACGAGCTCAAAGGAAATACAGAAAAATGCTCATAAATTCCTTACTGTTTTTAACGAGCTCGAAGTGAAGATGGAAGAAATGCTCATAGCCTCCTTACTATTTTTAACGAGTTCGAAGAAAAGGTGGAAGAATGCTCGTAACTTCCTTACTGCTTTTAACGAGCTCAAAGGAGAAATGGAAGAATGCTCATAGCCTCCTTACTATTTTTAATGAGCTCGAAGGAAAGGTGGAAGATTGCTCGTAGCCTCCTTACTATTTTTAACGAGCTCGAAGGAAAGGTGGAAGATTGCTCGACGGTGGATCAATGTACAAATGAATGGAAGACTGCATTATAGAATCTAGGAAAACTTCATCAAATGGACTTATATCATCCCAAATAGAACGCATGTCTAAACATTTAGATGGATTCATCACCTCGTCAATTGCCGGGACCTAGTCTCGAGAAGGTAAGCATGAATTCAAAGGCTTCTTCTCAGTAGCAATTGGAATCAAGGAACAATATGCCACATAATTTGATTGTGACATGGTAGTTCCTACTGACGAGGGACATACTTGGTCTACAGTTGGGTAATAAGAGGGATCAACAAATGTAAGTTGATCGATAGTGACAATGCTTTCGTTGTGAGGAAAATGCATCACACGAAAGAGCGTAGACACCACAGCCTGCATAGCATATATAATCACGCCCGAGGATCATATCAAAATCCATCGAGTCCTTTAAAACCATAAAATCAACTAAGACTATTTTTCCACTCAAGTAACAGGTACCTGAGGGAGGAATCCCAATGGTTCACTAGGTCTTTTGTCAAAGTTCAACGGCCAATTAACAGCTGTAACAAGGTTAGGGAAACCTAAATCTCTCCAAGCATAAGGGGATAAGATATTAACAGAGGCTCCTTCATCTACAATACATCGGTGAACCACATCATTTCCGATATCAACCTTTATCTAGAAAGGTGAAGAAGAAGGAAGGCGAGGCCCAGTTAGACTATTCCAATCAAAGGAAATGATCCCAGAGCTTGGTAGGGGTTCACTTGGCACAGATGTAGTGCCCCCATTTTCAGAGACATCCGAACTGGTAATGCAGAAGATTTCAGGGACAGGTGCATCAGTCTATGAAGGACTGATGGGATCGGTCAAATATTGCATCGATTCGATCACTTCACTCTCCGAAGGAAGAGTGGGGTTGACCAAAGATTGCATTGGTTCAACCACTTCATCAACCAAAGGTTGATCTTGCTATTGGGAATCTATAGACAGTTCAGGAGCAGAGGATCCTTCAGACATGGACCACACTCTCCGCACCTCTGGAATAGCAGGGCACCGATGAGTAAGGTGATCTCCCTTACAAAGTTTACAAGGGAACTTTGGCTTACGTCCTATAAGCTTAGACTCCTTTACAACAATAGTACTCTCAGCATGACTAGCATTGGCTGACAGCTTGCCCCCAGCATGACTTGCATTGGCTGGTTGCTCAGAAGCAGAAGACTTTTGAACTATGGACCACACTCTTTGCACCTTTGGAATAACAAGGCACCGGTGAGTAAGGTGGTATCCCTTGCAAAACTTACAAGGGAACTTAAGCTTCTGTTTATTAGGGTTGTCGAAAATGTCAACTTTCTCAGCATGAATTGCAGTGGTTGATTCAGTGTCTCCAGTATGTCTCACAGGAACTAGTGACTTGTCATTAATATGACCAGCAGTGATCAATGACGTGTCCTCAACATGAGCAACAGTGGTTGAAGACATGCTTTCAGTATGATTTGCAGTGACTGAAAGTTTTCTCCCAACATGACCTCCAGAGGTTGGGTAGGTGCCCCCAGCATGACTTCCAGAGGCTGGGTGGCGAGATTCATTATGATTTCCAGTGACTGAACAAGTTATCCCAACATGACCATCGGAGGTTGGGTAGGTGCCCCCAACATGACTTCCAGAGGCTGGGTGGCTTCCCCCTTGCTTTGGCATCTTATTCCTATTCTTCCTTCGTCTAGTCCTTTTAGACTGCTGATTACTAGTATTACTACTTTCACCACATGAGATAGAAGGAGGAGGAGAAGATGTTACTGGTGAAGTAGGCATAGGGTTCTGCTACTCTTGATGTGAAGTGCTTACTTGAGAAGCATCAGGAGCATGTAAGGCATTTGGAGTGGAAAACAACCAAACCGGTAGCCCTATAGTGAATCCCGGAAGATTCAAAGTAGCCATTAAGGGAGTACCAATATTCCCAATGAATGGAAAAGCACAAGGAGCACCTTCAACAGGGGTCCCTTGATTGGTGCTCACCGCGATGCTATCCATAGTTTCTGACTCAATGGGCCAGAAAAATCTAAAGGCCAACTAGAAACAAACAGCACAAAGAGCACCCCACTAAAAAAGGTCCTAGGTAATCAAACCAGGAAAACAATGGCAAATACTCCTGGAAGCAAGTCTGGGATGATCAGGGCCCAGAACAGATTAATAGAGCATCGACGGTCAGTTACGTGGCGTCCTCCGGAGGTCCATTGGGTGCAAGAGCTTGAATCACCAAACCACTTCACCAGGATTACTGCCAGAGGGTTACCTTCCACGTCTGTCCGAGGTGAAGTGGGAATAACCGCCCACTCTACCTGTGTAGAATCCTACAGGTATGATAGGACGAAATAACCTGGGGGGACAGTCATCAGCCTAGTCGAAACGCATGGGCAGGGTAGCAAAGCCCGAAGTCCGAAAGGACCCCCGTACGTGAGTCAACTCTGGTTTATGGTCAAAAGGAAAGTGAGGGGATATCCTCAACAATTCCAATCTCCCACGGCCTCGTGCTTAGCTCTGGTTTAAGTAGATTTTTTCAAGACTATTTGATATAGATGGATTTACCTAAATGAAATTCATACTACGATTTTTGAGTAATGAAGTCAGTTCCGAGTAGTTTAAGGTTATTTAAGCTCGAAACTCTAGCCTAAGCTAGTTGATGTCGTGTATTCCTAAAAAGAAAAATATTGCTAATAAATTTTATTAATAATTCCTTTTTTAAGGGTTACTTGTTACTCAAAGGTTGTAGTGCGGTGTGTGGAATGGTTTGTTTATGAAAGTAAAGTGCAAAAGCTTTCAAATTCACAAAAAATTTCTCTTTTCCGTCTGTATTCTTTCAGAAATCGAAAACTAAACAATCCCAAAACAAAATCTTTTTGTATTTTCTTTTTGATATTTCAAAGCAAACTACACTACCTCAAAACATAAATATATCTTACTACTGAGCTACTTAAAACATTTTTTGTCTTTTTCTGATAATTTGTAAAAGAAAAAAACTTGTAAAAGTGCAAGCAAGACCTAAATGCAAAAGTGTGGGTAAGACTAACAGCTAAAAGGCTCACACAAACAAATCAACTGATCTGAAGGAGACTTGACTTACCAATTTTTTGCAAAAGAAAAAACTTGAGACTTGGAAACAAAGCGCAAAAGAAAAAAAGGGAAAAGAGACACTTTCAAGCGGAAAGGTAGACCAAAATGTGCAGCCAGACCAACAAAAGAGGAGTGCACAACCATTGAAAAGGCTAGAAGCCAGTGGAGACACTTCAAAAAGTACTCAAGCAAGCAAAGATAAGTTAAGGGACTTAGGAGAGGCTAACAAGACTCAACAAAGGCTTACAAACCTCGAGGATCAGTTAAGAAGGAAAAGCAAGAGGCTAGAAATGAAACCAAACAAGTGGAAATCAAATCCCCACAACAAACAGAAAGTTACAGGAATATGCCCTACTATGCAGTGCATAAACCAGCGCACACTGGGAGATGTGCTCTACTGTGCAGTAGTAAAAGTAGCACTCATCATCAGGTATGCGCTACTGTATATAAGCAAGACTAGCGCACATGTCAATGGAGGTCAAAAACAGGCCTTACAACATCAAACTGAGATGAGTCAAGCAAGCAGAAACAAGTAACAGTGACCTACAGGGCCTCTCAGAGGATCAAAAAGACTAAAAGTACTGGAACAACACCTAACTAGGTCTCCTAGAGCAGAGAACAAACGGTTTTCCCCAGCGGAGTCGCCAATCTGTTGTTCAGGGTTTCTACCTTATAGCGAGGAGAGGGACACTACCAACTTCTGGGGTGACAGGTAAATACATTTATCATATTACATGGTATTTTACAAAAGGAAAGAGATCAAGATATTAGAAGGCATACCTTATTAACGACGTTCGATCCTAGCTTTCGCTTGCTCCTTCAATAAATCCTTCACTTGATCTTCCGTTTGACGAACCTGCAATACAGAAGATACCTTCCTCAGCGTATCTTGACTGATATAACAATGATGAAATTGAAATGCAATTTAGACATCAAATACAATCAAGCATTTAATCCAAACAAATATGCAATCCATTAGACATTTGATTGGGACAGGAATGGTATTTCAACTTTTATTGTCAAAAGCAAATAACCAGTACAATTATACCTAATCATTCAGAGTGCTTGTGCAACCGAATTCTGGGCTCCTGCTCTTCACACTAACTTTGGAATTCCTCCAGCATAACAACCCTTAATGCATGCTTTCTTCGCCTAGTTCTCTAATTGAGTCTAACTAGTTCCCTCTCTCATGCATCCCCCTTGTATTTATGGGACAATGTAGGCAGTTTGGATCGAGAGGTAGTTTGATTGGGAGGTTGGGGAAGTTGCAAACCAACTTCAACTAATCTCAATTCGTCAAACTAATATATTTTTTGATTTCATCTTAAGATGTGCACGAGTTTTCCACAGTAAAGTAGCGCACAATATGCAACTTCACTGCTTTACAACCAACGTTGGAAAGATTTCTTGAGGTGTGTGCTACTATGCAAGAGGTAAAGTAGGGACTACTACCTAGTGTGCGCTAGTTTCCTTCAATAGAGTAGGGCACACTTCCTGATGTGTGCTAGTTTCATGCCTGAGGAGTAGTGCACATGTCAAAATGTAAGGTAAATCAAGGTTTTGTCAGCTGCTGAGGGGTAAACCAAGTCCATGCATCACCTAGGTCAATCTAGCTCTTCAATCCAAGTTGTCCTTTTGTGTGATCAACAGCTAAATGTGATCACGGACGGAGAAGTGCAGATTTGACCTATAATAGCTGGTGGGGACCGTAATCTGAGACGTAAGGTGAAATTCCCTTGCAAACTTTGTGGGGAGGATCATCTGACTCACTTGTGTCCTCGAATTGAAGAAGCATCGAAGGATATTGCACATATCCCAGCTGTGTTGAAAGATCCCCTTCCGCATCATCAGAATATGGCTTCGAATGCTCCCGTCAATGGCTATGGGACTAATGAAACTATGACATCTTCTTCTCATGCCGGTGGCTACGGATGCGTGAACATGGTCCAATCTCAGGTTAGTATTGCTACTCGTCCACGCGATTATGGTGCACCACAACCGAACATGGGGAATGAGCCTCCTCCTCCTCCTGAAACGTCTTTGCATATCGATAAGCCCACTAATATGCCGTCGATACCGAAATGTGTTCTTAAGCGCTCGGCAAACAATCCCAATGCCCGAGCCGCCTAGAACTACTCTATTGTAGAAGATTTGGGCCAAACTCCATGTGCCATGTTGGCTCTTGAGGTTTTACAGGCATTTCCTTCGTAGAGGAATGCCCTTTTATCTGCTTTGGGAGTTCAGGATGAGAGTAGCCCTACCGTCATTAAACTCGACACTACTGATATCCAACCTCGCTTGCCTTATCATGTGGCTTTTCAAGTCCATGTGAGGTGCTTAGATAAATTCGTTAAATGTACGGTGGTTGACGAAGGTGCTTCCACCTCAGTAATGTTGTTGGATTGTTGGAAAGCTCTTGTCTCTCCTCCCTTGTCAAAATCTATGACCATGCTTACTGCGCTCGATGGTTGGTCGTTTAGACCACATGGTATTCTCCCTTCCCTTGAGGTCCACTTGGGGGGGAAATCCGTGCCTATTGAAGTTGAGGTGGTTGATGCGCCCATCGACTACAACCTTCTTCTGGGTAGGAATTGGATCTACGCAATGAAAGCGATCGTGTCCTCCGTGTTTAGAGTTATTTGCTTTCCTCATGAAGGCGGAATTGTGACGGTCGATCGACTAGACTTCCCTAGTTCTAATTCCGTAGCATCGCTGGGAACTGTTGTTCCCAAGATCAAAGATTCTCAACTGGAAACTGGGAACATTGGTGTAGGATTGTATCCATCCTTGATGGGATCATTCGACTTTCTTGCACCAATCACCTTTATTGGAACTGTTTCTGATAGTGCACCATCCTCATTAAGTAATGTACCTTTTTCGGGCCTCATATTTTAATGATTCATGTACTTTACCATCCACGAGTGCCTCGTCTGGAGACATTTCGCACGTGTGAATGGCTATGTCGTTATCTGCAGTTGAGCTTGCATACCATGACATTCAACAAGCCACTGCAGAGCCAGATCCATCCTCTTCACGGACAGAGGAGGAAGATCCCGTTATGTTTCCGGCATGGGAAGCCAACTCGTCTTGCTTGCACGATTGTCTTGATGGTACTTTTCCTTCATATGAAGCCATCATTGAGGCCATGTGTGGTAGTGAGAGGCCTTGGGAAGATTTGCATCATCGCTCTTATTTTCTTCCTAACCTCGATCTTCTTAAGCGAGAAGAGTTTAGGACGACTCTTGCAGAGAAGGTTGGTCACCCTGTGGCTCCTTTGGATTCACATGGGATTTACGTGGGAATATGGCCAATATTTCCCCAACCATACTGATCAACATCTCTCGCACGCCCGGAAAGGTAGAGAATGTTTATATCGGTGCTGATGGTTCTCCCGATGAGACCCGTACATACAACGAACTGTTCAAGGAATTTTGGGATCTTTTCATCTGGTCATATGAGGAGATGCCAGGAATAGACCCTAGCATTGTGGAACATGAGATTAAGACATATCCCAATGTTAAGTCATTTCAGCAATGACTTTGTGCTGTGAATCCTAGGAAGGCAGCCACGATTAAGGAAGAGGTGGAGAAACTACTTAAAGTTGGTTTTATCTACCTGGTTCCCCTTACTGAATGGGTGTCAAATCCTGTTCCTGTAGATAAGAAGAAAGGAACCATATGTGTATGTACAGACTTTAGAGATCTGAACCATGCATGTCCGAAAGATAACTTCCCACACCATTCATAGATGAAATCTTGGATGCGTGTGCGGGAAGCGAGGTCTTTTCGTTTATGGACGGTTTCTCTGGATATAATCAGATCCAGATAAAGCCCGAGGACCAACATAAAACATCTTTTATATTTCCTTGGGGTACATTTGCGTACTGGAAAATGCCCTTCGGCCTTAAAAACGCCAGAGCTACATTTCAGTGTGCTATGACCTATGTTTTTCATGACCTTAAGTGTATAGTGGAGGCTTACTTGGATGATCTTGCTGGCCATTCTCGTAAGAGAGTGGACCACCCCAAGCACCTCCGTCTCATTTTCGAAAGATGTCAGTGTTACAAGATTCAGTTGAACCCCAACAAGTGCATCTTTGTTGTGAAAATGGGTCACCTTTTAAGGTTCGTAGTTTCCAAAGAGGGTATCAGAGTCGATCCTCTTAAGGTTGAGGCAATACTTCGGTTTCCTCCCCCACGTAACTTAATTCAACTTCAAAGCCTTCAAGGGAGAGCCACTTTTCTACGATGTTTTATAGTGAATTATGCCAGTATTACCAAAGGTTTTGCGCGACTTTTGAAGAAGGACACAGTGTTTATCTCGGATGAGAGAGCCCAGCAGTATTTCGACGCTTTGAAGAAAGCTTTGGTATCGGCCCCTTTGAAGAAAGCTTTGGTATCGGCCCCTCTGCTTAGTCCACCCGACTTTGCTAGAGATTTCTTGCTTTATGTGGTCGCGTCTATTGAGACGATTGGCATGGTCTTATCTCAGGTAGATGATGTGCTCCAAGAGCATGGTGTTTATTATCTTAGTCGAAATATAGTAGATGTTGAGCTAAGATACACTCATGTGGAGAAGTTGACACTTGCGAGTGTTCATGCAGTCCAACATTTACGACATTACATTATTCTTAGGAAAACCACTTTCATAGCAAACATCAATCCATTTCAATTCGTGCTATCATGACGTCTAATTGGGGGAAGTATAATAAGTGGATTTTTATCCTTTAGGAGTTTGATCTCGATTTTGCTTCGGTGAAGTTGGTAAAATCCTTGGTTTTCGCTGAGCTCATGTCAGATTTTCCACGACTTGATGAAGACATCATCCATGAAGATTCCTTTGTGGATGAGCATTTATTTCTTATCTCGTCGGCAGACCCTTGGTATGGGGATATCATCATATATCTCCAAACTTTGAAGTTCCCTTTGCACTATTCATGGGATGAACGATGGCATGTGAGGCACCAAGCTAAAGATTATGTCATCGTCAGCGACACTTTGTATCTTCGGGGAAAGGACTCTATCCTCCGTCATTGTTTAACTCACGAAGAAGCGGAGTTAGTGTTGAATGACTGCCACGGTGGGGCATGTGGTGGTCACTTATCCGGGCTTGCGACAGCCCAAGGTATCATGCGAGCTGGTTACTTTTGGCCTTCGATCTTTAAAGATTGTATGAATGCTGTGAAGAGATGTCAACCTTGCTAGGTGTTTTTGCGAAATATACACTCACATCATGTGCCCCTTCATCCAGGCGTCACCGTTGGTCCCTTCACTAAGTGGGGGGTGGATTTCATGGATTGCAAACCAACTTCAGCTGGGGGGCATCACCATATCATTGTGGTCGTGAACTACTTTTCCAAATGGGCTGAGGCCATGCCAACCATAAAATCCGACGGTGCTACTACATCCCACTTCGTGTTCAATGAGATTATCGCTCGTTTTGGTATCCCAAAAGAGATTGTCACTGACCATGGCAGTCACTTTCAGAACAAAATGATGGCAGATTTGTCACTCAAGCTTGGTTTTTGTCAAGATCATTCATCTTCTTACTACCCCCCAAGCGAATGGTCAGGTTGAGGCAGTTAATAAGTCCTTAAAGACCATTCTCCAACGTACCATCCAGCAAAGCAAGAGAAACTAGCACATTATGTTATATCCTGCTTTATGGGAATATCAAACCGCAGTTAAGACTGCCACCCGGTTTCTCACCATTTCAGCTAGTACATGGTGTGGAGTTTATATTTCCGATTGAATGTGAAATCCCTTCATTGAAACTATCCATAGAGCTCCTGCCTGATACGTCAGATGTTGAGCAACGTTTGATCCACCTTGAGCAGCTTGACGAGCAGCGTCGAGATGCCGCTATGGCTATAGATGCCAAAAAACGTCGTGTCAAGGTTCAATACGATAGGTATGTCCGTCCCCAGAAGTATGCTAAAGGTGACTTGGTCCTCTATTATGACCAAGCTAAGGAACCCCTGGGGGCAGGCAAGTTTAACCCCATGTGGCACGGTCCTTACATAGTGAGGCATGTCCTTGAGAAAGGAGCCTACGAATTGGAATACTATGAGGGGAATGCCTTGAAGGAGCCTAGAAATGGGCTCTACCTCAAGCGATATTATGCTTGAGCTTCTAGCTCAAGCTAATACTTTGTATAATATTGTATAGTTGCTTCTGTACATAGTTTAGATTTCTTTTGGTTTCTCGGATCTGATGATTCCCTTCCGTTTGGTTGACAGATGTCACAGGAATCTCCTGTGTTTTTGGGATTCACGAATGGTGCTAACCATCATACGCAACGACTCGCTTCTGCTGCATGGGTTATCTATTCACCTGACCATCATATTGTGTCTTCAGGAGGCGCTTATCTCAGTCCTACATCCAACAATATGGCTGAGTACAGTGCCTTACCTGAGCTACTTCGGGATGCTATTTCGCATGGTATCCAATATTTAGAAGTATGCCTAGATTCACAACTGGTTGTGTCTCAATTGAATGGTTGGTATTGCGTGAGGGATCCTACATTACTACGAAGGTTCTTAAGGGTAAGACTCTTGGAGTGTCATTTTGTTTCCATTGCATACATTCATGTTCCAAGATGTTTTAATCATGTATCTGATGCATATGCTAATTATGTCCTAGATTGGCATTTGTCACATCAATAAAGAAGCACACAAATAAACATTCATTCACACATTTGTACATACACATATAGTAGAACCGGAGAATCATAGTTTTTAATAAATAATAAGTCCAAAATGTGGTGTCACAGTACAAAACTGGATCAAAAATATACATAATCGATATAAAAATATAGGACTCCTAGATATCTAGCCCCTAGGGGGAGGCCTAACTACCTCGGCGGGATGTGTCTGAACATAATAATGAACTGCATTGGCTATGCTCCGCAGTAACCGCACCTAGGTGCCCGGTACCCCTACTACATGACGCTGCATCGCCTATGGAAGATGCTCCACCTCAATCATGGGTACTCTGGTAGGCATACGATACAGGTTGACCCGTACGGTCTCTAACGTGCTCTCTGCTGCAGCGCCAACTACCTCTCCACCCCTGCCCCGTCGACGATGTCTCGGAAAGCCCTCTGGTCTTCGTGGACCAGCAACTGCTAGAAAACAGTAGAATGTCAAGATGTGATACTACACCAAAAATATTTTTGCATTTTCCATTATAATAAAAAATCCAAAAAATTAAATACACAAAACATAAAAAGAGTAACATACGGATGTCTCTGAATGCGGCCCTTGGAGGGAGCGGCATGTCACGATCTCCATGAAAGTATATCCCCTCATATTTGTAATCATCGATGGCGATGACCTGTCGAGCCCACCAATGGTAGAACTTATCTGAATATGGTGATGCCTGTTGGCCACCACCCTGTCGCGTCAGTACCTCTGCCCACTGGGTCAAGGCTAGGTCACGGAGACTATGCGGAGGGACTTCAACACTCGGACTAAGCCCTGGAACTCAAGAAGAAGAAGAAGCTGCAGAGTATACTTCCATACCTGAAGTTCTTTTCTTGCCCACGCTTACACTCCGTTAATTGGGTCTTCATGGACACTAGTAACGTTGTGCACCAATCATACACTATAGGCATCATGCACTCTACTGCGTAGAACATCACCAGCTTTGAAGCCTGATGTAAAGCTGCTGAACCTGTATTCCTCACAAGGGTGAGCACTATGATCTTCATGCTCAAGCTCACAATGGCCCAATGGGTACCTGACTCCTCACCTCTTGGGTACCGGGAAGACAGTACTGGTCTATATAGTCAGGAATGGTGATCCCACCACCTACAATGCGAGATCGGAGACTAGCCACCTCCCCTCGGTGGGACAACCCTGTAATGAAGTATATGTCATCCACCTCTAGTGAGAGTGTTTGACCATCCAAGTTGAAGTTCTGCGCATCTATGTCCCAATAGTCAATCAACCGACGGAGCAGTTGGTTTTGGGCCCTTAAACCCCCAATGCTCCAGAATTTGTAAACCCCACTCGCTTGTGGTTCTTGTTGTGTGGGTAGATCTTGGCGGACATTCTCATCCACAACGTCATGCTCCCTTTCCCTCCACTCTAGAACCACCCTGAAGGAAAAACAAAAAAAAATTTAGCTTTTACCATTTAAAAAAACCATCTTCACGGACGTACCCACGGGAAGTTGAGTAGACAGGGGCGTCTACCCGTGGTCAACGCAAGCGTTAACTGCGTCTAGTAGGCCCTACCCGCGACCCGCAGCTATAGCCCGCGTACAGTGCCATGAAGGAGTAGGGTTGTCCTAATAAAAAAAATTGACCACTAAAAATTGAAATAAAATCTATCAAATGAAAGAGGAGTATGAGATGACTAACCTACTCCATACGGCTCGTGAAATGGATGCCCACAGCTTCCGGAATCAGCAACTGAAATCTGAGGTGAAAACTGACCAAAAACTCCAATTTGGGTAAAATGTGAAAATGGAATAGTAATTGTAATTTTTTATTACTATCTATAGTTTTTAAAACCCACTTTCCTATAGTTTTTACCATTTGAAGTTGTTTTGGACTAATATGTGTAAATTTTGAGCATTAATTCACAATACTCTAGGATCTTTACTGAGAGAACAACATGTACAGTATATCAATGCATAACAAGCATGTCAATCATCACAAGAATCAAAAGCATGAGAGACAAGAGACACAGAGTTTCCGTGGGGAAAACCCTAAGGTGAAAAAAACCCACAACTTCCTCAGAGATAGAGAGAGCAATGGCTCAACCAAAGTACAACCAAAATACACAAAGATAGTCTCCTAGTAGCAGATGATCCTCCTCCTCACTAGTGCGCCACTTTCTGAGTGAAGGAAGAATGAGTTTTCGAATGATCAAAATAGAGATCTCCCGATCTCTATTTATACTTGTATGTTTTCCTAGTGACCTTATGGGGCCGACTTGTCTAGCTAGGTACATCAACCATATAATATATATATTTCAGAGCCGACCCCACACATGGTGGTCTAAAAACCCATCGGCAAGTTCACACACTTGCAACACTTGTCAATACACATGACGACCTTCCGTATAGAGGAATGACACATCTCTATAGGAGTACAATAATAAACAAATGAAATACATGGATGAAATACATTCCGAAGTTACATATACATCAACAATATGTAGTCCTAGAGTACCATTTGAACAGATTTTTCCGACAAGAGTTGATTTTTTTACCCTTTCGCGCCTACGGCAGGTATATTTCACACCCGTCATATAGGTTAGATGTCATTTTAACCTGCATCATCCATTTTACCTTTGACCATTTGTCATTAACCCTAGGTGCGACCCCGCTTTTTAACTAACACAGAGCCTTCACATGGTTATAGAAGTGTCGTTATTTGGCGATAAGGCTTGTCCAAACATGGGTGCCCTAGTTAGAACCTTTTTATGGATTTTGGCGCCCATGTCGTTGTCTCTCCTTAGGATTGGGATTCCTTCGTAGCTACGCCATGACTTTGCGATAAAGATTCATACTCTACTTTGTCTTATGTTGGCCATCTCCCATAAGGACTCCCCCATTTTTTATCGAGTTGTGATTGCATTGCATCATCTTGCTTACCGCTTGAGCCTTGTGCCGGCTCCCGCATACTCAATCATTAGCCATGTGCCTAAGCACTTTCCCTTTCGAGCCAAGCATATATTTCATTTTCCTTTCGCAATTTGATGACCCTTTACCTCGAGGGAACCCCCCCCCGAGTGTCCACATCTTGCACATGCTTCCTTGCATTGTTCATAGGTATGTTCCATTGCTTGGGACTAGTTTGCTTGCCATTTGACACTTGTTTTCTCACATGTTGTACTATAAGAAATTTTATTCTTTTTCAAGGTTTTCCAAATATGAAAATGACCAAAAAATCAAATATTCCAAAAAGCTGGATCGGAGAATCGTTATGTTAGGAACCCATGTCAACCCTTCTATTTACTTTGTTAGTATATTGTTGTTGGACGCATATGCTTTGTAAGTCGTCCCATAGTATTTGTTGATCCATAGTTTGTATTATTTTTGTTGGACGCATATGCTTTGTAAGTCGTCCCGTAGTAATTGTTGATCCATATTTTGTATTGGCCCATGGTTTGTATTGACACATGGTTTGACCCATGGTATTGGCGCCTAGAATTAGTATATAAGTTTGTGTTGAGACCAATGAAGGCACCGTGAAGTTCTTTGTATTGAGCTTGCTCAAAAGAGGTTTCCCCCTCGAAGTGGCCTGCGATCAATATAAAAGTGATTCTGAGTTCTGTTATTTCTGCTATCTCGTGTGTTTTCATTAATTAATTATTGCAGGTTCTTCACATCTGGTATCAGAGCACTTTCTTGGGCTCACTGGGTGAAATTTCTACCAAATTTTTTTTTTCGCATCTGTTGTAGCTTCAAATCTGGGAATAATCCCTATCCACTTAACTGTGGGAAGTACTTGGGCATAAGCCCTAAAACTCATTGTGAGGAGTACCACAGGAACCCCAAAGTAGCTGGCCCATTGAGAGGACCTGCCAACGAAAAGGGCAACGACCCCTACCTGATTGACTAGTTCCCACCCGTGAGGTTAACCAAGAGATTCCGTTTGTGGCAAAGCGGTTATCAGTTTTACCTGAGCCGTGGAGTGAGGGGTACTGCCCCAACACGCAAGCCGTCAGACAACATTGGTGGCCGAGTGAAACCCCTGAACTGTTAGGAAGCCGCACATACCTGGGGTCCATATCTATTTTCAGCTGAACTGTTGTCAATCACTGTCGCGCCATTGCATATCTATCTGTTTCAGATACCTTCCGCGTCGTTGCAGATCCATTTCTGAAAAAAAAATTAAAAAAAAAATCTATTTTTTGGCCATATCTCCCTTGTTTTCACTCCGTTTCCCTTGAAACTTCCCTAACACCCCGGTAATCCCATTCTGCATATTTCATTCCTGAGGACCCTACCCCAACTTCCTCTTCCCAAAGCCCGAAATCTCACATTTGTCTATTTTTAGGGTTTTCCATAACTTTTTTAGATTTCACCCAATCGCCTTCAAATTTTACCACTGAGTTCCTTTCCTAATTCTGCTTCTTTGTCCCTCTCTGCCAAATTTTCCCATTCTTTCACCCCGCTTCTAAAATCCCCATTTTTTGCTTCCTTGTCCATCAGAAAGTGTCCAAAACCTACTCAAACCCCAATTACCCCTCCGAGTTTTTCCCAAATCCAAATTTTCCTTTACTAAAGTAGCTTTTGTTTGTGTTTTTCTATCCATTCCCCCCAAAAAAAAAAAAAACTCCTGGTTATGGTTGTCACCCACACAGGAGCAAAAACAATGGGGGAAGAACTTGCAGCCATCCAAACCAAACTCCAAGATCTGGATGAAAAATTTCTCAGCCTCCATCTTCAGCATTCAACCATGAACAATAACCGACAACAAGAATCTTCTGCAGCCAATGGGTTCTCTTCTTCCAGTAATTTCCGTGGTTCAAAGCTTGAATTTCCTCGCTTCAACGGTACTGATCCGACTGAATGGAGCTATCGTGCAGATCAGTATTTCAGTATGCATAATACTTTTGATGTCCAAAAAGTTCCACTTGCATCCTTTCATTTGGAACAAGAAGCCCTTCAATGGTACTGTTGGTACATCAAGGCTCATGATGAGCCAAAATGGACATATTTTTGCCAACTCATTTTGCAACGATTTGGTCCTAGTGCTTTTGATGATTTCACCAGAGCACTCACTAAACTTCGTCAAAGTGGCACTATGAGAGAGTATCAGACAGAATTTGAGAAACTACATAATCACACAGAAGGATTGTCTGATGAATTCTACAGGAGTTGCTTTATTAGTGGTCTTAAGGATGAAATATGGTCAGAGGTTAAAATGTTCTGTCCCAACACAATTATGGAAGTCCTAGGGTTGGCTAAGTTGGTAGAAGACAAGCTTGCATCCCAACAACGCTCCAAACCCTATTTTGTTCCCTTTTGAAATATGGGTTCTCAATGACCTCCCATCCCGCTAGCTCCTCGACCAACTCCTATCAAGCATTTGTCTGAAACAGAGATGCAGGCACGCAGAGAAAAAGGGCTTTGTTATAATTATGATGAGAAATTCACTCGAGGACATAGATGTGTTCAACAAAATCTCTATCTCTTGGATATGGATTCTCCACTTACCTCTAAAATTGGTGAAGAAACTCCAGATAAAAAGGATGATCAGTTTGACATTCAGGAGCCGCATATTGACCCCCCATCTGAGGATGAAGAACCAGAGATATCTCTCCATGCTTTATCCGGCATCACCACCCCCCAAACAATGCGGGTCAGGGGTTACTTCAAGAAGCTTCCTCTTACAATACTCATTTATTCTGGTAGCACTGATAACTTCATTGACCCTCGGATCGCCAAACATGCTGATTGTTTTGTCCATCCTTGCTCTAACTTTGAATTCATGGTTTCCAATGGGGTCACCTTACCTTGCAAGGGGAAGTGTCACAATGTGCGTATCTCTCTAGAATATTATAACATGCGCTCTGACATGTTTTCCTTGTCCCTAGGCGGATGTGATGTGGTTTCCGGCGTTCAATGGTTATGCACATTTGGCCCCATCTTATGGGATTTTGCTAAACTTTGGATGCAGTTTTCAGTCAATGGGAAACAACACAAATTTAAGGGCTTACAAGAAGGGTCTCTCTGCATCATCAGTTCACATCGCCTGGAAAATATCCTTAAGAAGAATTCACATGGTATCATTGCTCAAATCCATTCCATTCAGATGCAACCATCAACGGTCTCCCCTACTTCCTTGGATAGATATGCAGGTGTCCTTGCTGAACCAGTGAGCTTGTCACCTTCAGGAGACCTTTCCGGTCTGAATTTAGCTCCATCTACATCTCAACAGGAAATGATGGCTATTTTGCATGCAGTACAGAAGTGGAAGCCATACCTATTAGGGAATTATTTCTACATCAAGACTGATCTCCAGAGTCTGGAAAATTCCCTGGAACAATGGGTCTCCTCCCTAGCACACCTGAAATGGGTTATCCAACTCATGGTTTATGCCTATGCGATCACTTACAATAAGGGTAAGGACAATATGGTGACAGATGCTCCTTCTCGCACATTTGATGACCCAGTTTCTCTTACAGCTATTTCTCTGCTTGTTCCAAATTGGTTGCATTCTGTTCAATAGGGCTATCTCTTCTCTAAACTCCATGCTTCTTCCTCAGCAGGGCACTCTGGGTTCCTCAAAATGTATGACCGAGAACAATGTAACTTCTTTTGGCAGGGACTGAAAATGACATTTCAACAGATGGTGGCTGACTGTGATACTTGCCAGGTCAACAAGGGTGAAATGACACTCCTTTCGGGACTGCTCGAACCCTTTCCCATCCCTACACAGATGTGGACATCTATTTCTATGGATTTCTTAGAAGCACTCCAGTGGTTCAATACCACATCTAAAAGGACACCATATGAAGCAGTTTATGGACAGGCACCACCATTTCTTCTTCCATACACGCTCAGCAGCTCCCCAGTTCAGGCAATTGACTCAGTTCTTCGAAACCACGATCAGATTCTTCTCATTCTGCAGGACAATCTTCACATGGCAAGAATTCGACTGAAACAACAAGCAGATCAGCACTGTTCTGAGCGCACTTTTCACGTAGATGAGATGGTCCTTCTTCGTCTACATCCTTCCAAGCAATCCTCCTTGAAACTCAAAAGACGTCAGTGGGCCGGAATGCAACCCGGGGATGCTACAGGGGAACCACTCCTTTAGATTCTGTATCAATTTCCACATCTAAATCTTTGAGGACAAAGCTTTTTTTAAGGGA
Organism: Larix kaempferi; assembly: GCA_027924585.1. Taxonomy (NCBI): domain Eukaryota; kingdom Viridiplantae; phylum Streptophyta; class Pinopsida; order Pinales; family Pinaceae; genus Larix; species Larix kaempferi. The sequence goes on from BSBM01000476.1 coordinate 8,291,787, forward strand.
GAGGGGATGTTAGGAACCCATGTCAACCCTTCTATTTACTTTGTTAGTATATTGTTGTTGGACGCATATGCTTTGTAAGTCGTCCCATAGTATTTGTTGATCCATAGTTTGTATTATTGTTGTTGGATGCATATGCTTTGTAATTCGTCCCGTAGTAATTGTTGATCCATATTTTGTATTGGCCCATGGTTTGTATTGACACATGGTTTTGACCCATGGTATTGGTGCCTAGAATTAGTATATAAGTTTGTGTTGAGACCAATGAAGGCACCGTGAAGTTATTTGTATTGAGCTTGCTCAAAGGAGGTTGCGCCCTCAAAGTGGCCTGCGATCAATATAAAAGTGATTCTGAGTTCTGTTATCTCGTGTGTTTTCATTAATTAATTATTGCAGGTTCTTCACACGTTACTTCTTTTTGTTGGCAGTTGTTATGTCACCTTTGAACAGAGCATTCATTCCACTCCGTCCATTATGAGTCGAAACTATGGATCTGTACTCATTTCTGAAATTTTACTCCACCGATTGGTTAAGCTTCCAGTCATTATGGAGCCCTGTGTTGATGCCTCCTGCATCGCACAGTGTTATATCATCTAGTACTTGAGTCCATGATTCCTGAGTCTATCCATCTGCTCATGCTCTTGTTCAAATGAAGTCCTGAAACCAGAGTCGGCCACTCCTCAGTTCTCTTGACTATTGCATGTCGGCCATCCTTATTGAGTCAGTTCGTTCATTCGAGTTCTTCCAAATATTTCAGCGTAGCTGTTACCCTCGTGCTGGTTGATGGGGGATGCCTTAATGCCCTCCTTCCAGCGAGTTTCGTTTCGTCGACTTCAACTCATTTATTCTGGAATTGAGACTTAGAGTCCGTTGAGTACCTTGAGGCTTGCAGTCATTAGTGGCAGGTTCTCTCGCCATTGATAGTTTTGGGAATACATCAATGTCCCCTGATCGATGGATTCATCTTAGTGTTCGACCTCAACACATCTATTCACACTTTGATTATTTTAGTTTGTACCTTGATGCCCATTTTCATTATTGGTGGGTTATCTCGTGTCTGTTAACGGTATACATCATTGACTGGTAATAAGACGATGTCACATCAGGTTCGACTTCAACACCTTTATTCACTTGATGGGACTTGCACCGCAGATGATTTGTGTAGAAGACCCCAGATGTTAGTAGCATTTAGTATGTTGCTCTTGATCGTGACTGTACTTATGAGATCTCATTTCTCATACATCAACAGTTTGTACCTCCAGTATTGCACCAGTTGTTTCCTTTTAAACAGGAGACCATATCTTAATGTATGGGTCATGGCTATGACCACCTATGACATGTATTCACTATGTACTTCCTATCATGGCCTTTGTATCAGATTGTTGTGTTAAATTTTCAGAATTTACTTCAATCTGATCTAGGATCTTAACTGAGAGAACAACATGTACAGCAAATCTATAGCATATCAATCATGGACACAATAATACAAGCACACAAGAGACACAGAGTTTACTTGGGGAAAACCATAAAGGTGAAAAATCCCATTAACTTCCTCAGAGATAGATAGAGCAATGATACAACCAGAATACAAGAGATAGTCTTCTCCTAGCAGAAGAGCCTCCTCCTCCACAAGTGTGCCACTCTCCCAAGTGTGAGTGAGAGAATAGAATGTGTAAAATGAGAGAGACACACTCTCTATTTATACACTAACTTGACTTGACCTTTACTCAACTAGGTCGGCCTCAACTTAACCACTTAACATAATGCTGACTAGGCCGACCCCCACTAGGGTGGTCTAATAACCCTTTGACCCACATGGCCGACCCCTAATAGGGTGGTCTAATAACCCTTTGATCCACATGAATTATACAGGGCCAACCCCAACAAGGTGGTCAAATAACCCATCAAGTATAAGTTACGACACTTACAATATAAATGACGACACTTCCATATAGAGGAATAATAACATCTCTATAGGAATACAACCACTTCCGTATAGAGGAATAATAACATCTCTATAGGAATACAATATACATATATGTGAAATACATTCTGAAGTTACATATACATCAACACTCCCTCTTAACTAGGAAGGTATTTCTCGACACAGGTCTTCTAGCACAAGTCATCTTCTCTGGATCATCGTCACTGGATAATCGTCATCGAGTCATCATCATCGTCACTGATGCTGCTATCTCAATCAATCTTTGAATCTACTCGTCATAGGAAGTTCTACAGAGCCAGTCCTTTTTCATACTGGATGTAGGCCCACCACCTGCAGGTCTTCGTCATCACTGGCCATACTGTGGAATTCTCAGGACTTATTACATGCGTCACAAAACTGGCTGCAGCATCCCAGGCTATTACGAGCACACAGCTCTACCTGTAGGATCTCCCAGGAGCACATTACATGTGACCCATCACAAAACCTGGTTGAAGCATCCCAGGCTGTTACGAGCACACAACTCTACCTGTCGGATCTCCCAGGAGCACATTACATGTGATCTCACCACAAAACCTGGCTGAAGCATCCTAGGCTGTTACGAGCACACAGCTCTACCTGTCGGATCTCCCAGGAGCACATTACATGTGGTCCACCACAAAACCTGGCTGAAGCATCTGAGGCCTTTTTCATCCTGTCCAGATCTCCCAGGAGAAAATCACATGTGGTCATGGCAAAACCTGGCTGAAACATTTGAGTCCTTTTTCATCCTGTCTAGATCTCCCAAGAGAAAATTACATGCCATAGGACAAAACTCGCAAGAGCATCTCGGGATGTTACGGGTACACAACTCCGACCTGAAGATCTCCCAGGGCACAAATTACATGTCCTCCCAGAGAAATGTCTCGAAAGAGCATCTCGGGCTGTTATGGGTACGCAACTCCGACCTATAGGATCTCCCAGACATGCTCATCTGCACAACCTGATCCACGGCCACAAAGTATCATCCTGATACTCACCATACATCATCCTGATGTACACATGATCATCCTGATCATCATCACTGCAACATCCTGCTGCATGTCATCTAGAGAAGCTCGTCATCTACGATCACCCTAATCATACAATGCATCCATCTGATGCACATCAAGTATCTACCTGATACATATCATCATACATAGTGTATACACCTGATACATAGATACATGATCCACACAATGTATCCATCAACATACATGATCTACCTGATCATACCTGATACATATCAATATACATGATCTACCTGATCATACAATGTATCCACCTGATACATATACAGATACATGGTCCAAGCATCCAACATGATGCATATACACAATACATACAAATGATCCAACCGATCATATCCAGCATCCAACATGACGCATATACACAATACATACAAATGATCCAACTGATCATATCCAGCATCCAACATGATGCACACATACATATACATATAAATGATCCAACTGATCATATCCAGCATCCAACATGATGCACACATACATATAAATGATCCAACTGATCATACAAAGCAGAAACTAGAACATCATCCTGATGCTCATCATCCAACGCTTACATCCATAGCCATGTGAATAATTCTCCTTCCAACATGCTTGGAATGGCTTCAACAAATGTGTCCATCACTTCTTCCTCAAAGTTTCATCAATCTGAAGAACACCAAGCCTCTCCCTGAAGTACTCGAACTTCACCCTGGCTAGTGGCTTCGTCAGCACATCTGCAATCTGCTCGTCCGTCGTAATGTACAGGAGCTTCACAGCTCCTCTCTGCACCATATCCCTGATATAGTGATATTTGATCTCTATGTGTTTCGACCTGTCATGAAACACTGGGTTCTCGGACAGCTTCACACAACTCTGGTTATCACAAAAGATACCAGTAGCATCCAACGGGAGATCAAATAACTCAGACAGTAGCTTCCGTATCCATACTGCCTCACAACTAGTTGAACAGGCTGCAACATACTCTGCCTCAGCTGTACTCAGTGCTACGTAGGACTACTTCCTGCTGAACCAAGAGATCACACCTGATCCCATACTGAAGCAGCACCCATATGTGCTCTTCCTATCTGCAGCACTGGCTGCCCAATCTGAATCAACATAACCCTACAGGTTAAACTTTTGATTCGCTTCATACTTGAGCCCATAATCCACTGTACCCTTCAGGTACCTTAGAACATGCTTTACAGCAACCAGGTGAACACTCCTCAGATCCGTCAGGAACTGGCTCAATGTGTTCACTACAAAGCAAATATCTGGTCTCGTGTTCGTCAGGTACATCAAGGACCCAATCATCTGACGATGCATAGAGACATCAACCGGCTCAGATGAAGCATCACAAAGAAGCTTCAGATTCAATGCCATAGGTGTGGCCATGGCCTTGCAATCCATCATCCCGAACCTCTTCAGGATCTCTACTGCATACTTCCCTTGTCCAAGGAAGATTCCATCTGCACTCTGCCACACCTCCATGCCAAAAACAAATAGTGCATCATCCCCAAGTTCTTCATCTCAAACTCGGCAGCAAGCTTCCGCTGCATGTCGGCAATCAATCTATCTTCACATTTAACAAACAGGTTATCCGCATACAAAAGTAGTATCACTGGATTTCCTTCCTCAACCTTGCAGAAAAGGTTGGAATCCGCTTTATTCTTGGTAAAGCCCAAACTGGATAGAAAGTTGTCTATCCTACCATACCAAGTTCTGCACACATATATGACTACACCATGCTGTCTTGAAATTCATCTGGTGTATCTTCTATTTCATCACTTTTATATTTCTCTATGCTGCCATCTGTAGCATGCTTGATCTGATAGTTCCATTTGGAAGTCACAACAGACTTCCCTTCAGCTCTTGGGACCGCATCCCAAACATCGTTCTTCATGATCGACGGATCATGGTATTCTTCCCGTATCTTGGGAACTTCAATATCTTCAATAGATAATTTTGTTGCTTGAACAAATGTTGTAGTCCTTCTTTTGTAGGTGATGGTATACTATCTTTCCTACACAACAAGTTAAATTGCATGATTAGAAAACATCTCATAGTTTTCAGAACAAATTCTTACACATAAGGAAATATGTCAGACAATCATGCAATTATCTTAGTCAATGCTTCAATACAACATTTATCCATATTCCGTAACTTTCTAGATGCCTTCCAATCTCTACCAGAACATTGTTAAGAGTGTGCACAACTCCTAACATGTCAGCAAAGAGGTTTCATTCTAGATAAGTAACAATGGAATGTTGTACAGTGCCATAGGCCACTTACCCATGTATATTAGTAGTATACTGTTCATTAATGCAACTATTCTAATATGCATAATACACAACCTAATTCTAGGAACATAAGCATATACATCATTGAATAACATTATGTAAGAAATGACAATTCAAATACTTATCTTTGTTTGGTTGCTGGGTGGACTCCCTCTGAATCTTTGCAACTCCATTCTGATGTGGATTGTGAGAAGTGGTCAACTCCCTCTGAATATCTGCATCCTTGCAGAAACTACTGAAGTGTGCTCCTTTGCTTTCTTGCAAGAACAACTAGAGTGTGCTCCCTCTTGATCTTTGCTTCCTGGATTACCTGTCCTTGAACTTACATCCATCCTTAATCACTATGCATGCTTATTAGTATCATCATTGTGTTATCCTTGAGGTCTCATACATAATCACACATTTATATAAACACAATAATCTTAAACATGTATATTCATGATCATTCACAGATAATAAACATTAGTATTCAAGGTTTCAGGGAAGTCTTCTTTTACTCATACATATTCTTATTTGATCATAGGACTCTTCTAGTTAGTTGAATCATCAATCAAGATAAGAGATATAATATGCATAAAACCCGTGATTATTCAAACCTATACCTTCATGATTCTTCTGGTTAGTCATATCATCAATTATGGTAAGAAACATAATATGCATACAACCATGATTATTCAAACCTATACCTTCATGATTCTTCTGGTTAGTCATATCATCAATTATGGTAAGAAACATAATATGCATACAACCATGATTATTCAAACCTGTGACTTCATGAATAATCATTATCAACAACACAACAGTATAAGATCCTAACACAAGGTAGGATTCTAGCTTGATATAGGAAAAACATACCTGGATTAGCATGCTAGCTAGTTATGTCTAACATACCCGCATAATGTCTTCTGGTTCTCTTCAGTGACTTGTGCTAGTAACCTGCATGTCTCATAAGTTAACCATTGTAGAACCAAGTTATACATACCTCGAAAGTAGATCTTTTATCTGATCCATGACAATGGATGAATCTTTGTCTTCATGACACCATGAGCATATGTTCTTGAAGTAGAACATGATTTGACTTTCTTGGTGTACCTTTTGTGTTAGCAAACAACATAAACCTCATACAACATCATAATGTATTAGTACAATCATAAGTGTCAAAACCTTAATCAATGAATATCTTCTATTAAGGTGATACGACAAGTCCAGTAATTAATCAAGATTGTACTATAATGATATGAAGACAAACATATGATAAACTTCACCATGAAACATACCTGTAAGCCATACCTGTCAAGATTGCTTGTAATCTTCTTATGGAAGGCCTTAGCCTCATCTCCCTCTGAGACAGGAACTTCTTCACTTATGCAGGTGACCAATCCATCTTCTTCTAGGATTAACCCAATCCACTTGATTTGCAAGAACTGGACCTGGAGCTGGATTAGGGTTTGTCAAAGAAACCCCAAAAATTCAAACTTTGAATTTCAAACTTCCGAAAGGATAGAAATATGTGCCTTGATGAGCTGATCAAGTTGGTATATTCAGAATTTGAAAACTGCAAAGTTTCACCCCTCAAAATTGCCTTTTAGATTTTCGGATTCACTAGGGAGGACACTGAATTAGGGTTTGAGTTTCCTGGAGCTTCACCCAACCAAAATATTTGATTCAAAACTCTAAGCTTCGATTTTTCTGAGGAGCTTCCAGCCGTGGTCATAGATTTCCAAAATTCCAATTTTTGCAAAAGCCCTAATTTTCCATCTTTCCGATCAAAGTCCCAAACTAGGGTTTGATCAAGCCCGACCTTCTTCCCAACCAAAAAATCTGATCTTGGTCTCTAAATTTCGATTTTGATGAGTAGCATCCAGCCGTGGTCTCCGATTACAAAAATTCCAACTTTCTCCGAAGCCCTAAATTTCAGAAGCCATGAATGAAGGTACTCAAAAATAATATTTTTTTTCCAGAAATATGTACCTGATTGTTTCTAGTGTAACTCCGAACTTTTTGATCCACAGGGTCTGCAAAATTTTCCTGAGATAGCCTGACCTGTTATCTTTCCATCCCGATAGGTCTGACCTCAATTGGATTCTCTGAGAGAGAGTTATGCCAAGTGTCGCAACGTGACCTGTTTATGGGATAATACAGGAGAGCGAACTTGTACGATGTGCCACGTGTCACTGGTTCAACTTCGGACTCTGAAAATTTTTCCTGAGATAGTAGAGTCTTTGTACTACCTGTCACTTTTATGAAATTTCATTTGGAGCTTTCTATCCCAAGTTATGACCTTTTTCCCAAGGTCACCTGGTTTTGACTCAGATCTGGAAGAGGCAAAAACCCTATATTGTACAGATCATAAATCCCAAAGTACAACGAATTAGAGGTTGTCCTTTGGACACAAGGTACATGGGGATCTGATATTCGACCTGTAAAATTTTTAGATCTGAAAACGTCGCCAAAACAGATTTATAGCGAAAGTGCTACGATGACTAGTTTTTTCTATATCAAGCCCTAGCATCGTAAGTGCAACAAGTGTCATACATGCCATATCATGCCTTCTTTCAGGCTAGCTCTGAGACCATGTTAAATTTTCAGAATTTACTTCAATCTGATCTAGGATCTTAACTGAGAGAACAACATGTACATCAAATCTACAGCATATCAATCATGGACACAATAATGCAAGCACACAAGAGACACAGAGTTTACTTGGGGAAAACCATAAAGGTGAAAAACCCCAATAACTTCCTCAGAGATAGATAGAGCAATGATACAACCAGAATACAAGAGATAGTCTTCTTCTAGCAGCAGAGCCTCCTCCTCCACAAGTGCGCCACTCTCCCAAGTGTGAGTGAGAGAATAGAATGTGTAAAATGAGAGAGACACACTCTCTATTTATACACTTACTTGACTTGACCTTTACTCAACTAGGTCGGCCTCAACTTAACCACTTAACATAATGCTGACTAGGCCGAACCCCACTAGGGTGGTCTAATAACCCTTTGTCCCACATGGCCGACCCCCAATAGGGTGGTCTAATAACCCTTTGACCCACATGACTTATACAGGGCCGACCCCAACAAGGTGGTCTAATAACCCATCAAGTATAAGTTACGACACTTACAATATAAATGACGACACTTTCGTATAGAGGAATAATAACATCTCTATAGGAATACAATATAAATATATGTGAAATACATTCTGAAGTTACATATACATCAACAGGTTGTATTGTACCGACATGTATTCAGATATATTACTGTGATGAGTGGGATACTCTCTCCATTTGTGTCTCCATCACTCCACTTCTGAGATTTATAATGTATTTTGGACAACGTAGTACCTTCTCTGACCTCACACATAAGGGGGCATCTGTTACAGTGTAATTTTCCACCTTGTGAGCATCAACATTGATTGGCCTTCAGGATCCATTTTATTGACTCATACCCATTATTTTCCCTTCAGGAACCAAGTTTCCCTCTTTTTCTTCCTATACGCCTGTTGTTCCATTATAGCCAACGTACACGCAGGCTGCACTTAATTAGCCCGCGTACATCATGGTAAAAACAATAGAAAAGTTACTTTTTACTCCCAAAAAGCGGTCTTAGGGTGACCTTTGGCCCTCCATATACCCCGAAACAACTTGATTCGGCCTTTCACTTACCTTTGGAAGGCTATATATTGAGCTCTTATGGTGTATGGAAGGGAGGAGAAAGAGAGAGCAAGATAACTCTAGTGTATTTTTGTTGTGACTTGAGTCTACACTCATTGATCCTTGTTGTTGTGAACTCCTTATGTTCACCTACCAAACTCCTTTCATAGTTTGAGTTTTCCATTGCATGGGGGATTGAAGTGGTGGAGGCACAAGTGGAGAGACCCAGTTCTTGGTTTAGATTGGTTGTCGGCAAGAGGTTGTATTATGTACTTCTTGTTATTAATTAATGGAAATACTCATTTTCTCGTCCAATTGATGTTGTGAATGTTGTTTAAATTACATTGGGTTACATTTGCTTATGATATCATGGATCATGTTATTGATTATGCTAATACCTTTCACATATTATATGAACTTGCTTGTATTTCTTGTTTAAACTAATCTGTAGGTTCAAGTGTAGAGATTGAAAGCTCAACGGGGATCTACTTCGAACATCCGGTTGAAGGTTGGTTTTATTCTCCATATCTTAGCATTTTCATTATAATAACATTGCATTGGGAATTGAGTTATTTTATGGTAGTCAGTTGTCTGTTGTGGTCTGCCCCAAACCATAGGAATTTTTTCTCCATAACAGGAGGAACTTCCTCAACCATATTGGCGGTTTCAAGTTGATGAGGCATCTTATCCTCCTGATGAGGTCCTTTCTTCTGCCAGTTACTCTTTTGAGGAAATAGATTCTGATTTGAATATGATCTTTCTATGGAAACCACCCTATTTTGCATGGTTTTAATTTGAGTGGCATAGTTGGCTTCCATTGCCTCCATACGTTCACTCATCTCCTTCATCTTTTTCTCATAAGACTTGCATTTTATCCATGGGTGATTTATTCTTAGGTTCATGATGTTTGACAATAGATCTTGTGAACCCAGGGATGTTTGATTTATCCGATGATTACATATTAAGATCAATTTTTATGGACAAGTCTTGGGAAACCTTCAGAGTAGGTGGTTCCTTATCCATTAACATGTATCTGATTTTTCCAGTTAATTCCTCCATGTAGTAAACTAGAATAGATTTATCAGTGGGTTTGAAATCAACATGAAAACTGGAAACCAAATCTCTGAATTTTTTATTAAACTCCTCCATTGTTTCATTCTCATTTATTCGGATGGAATGGAGGACATTTAACAAGTGACGTGGCTCTTTCTTTTCTCCCCACTTTTCCATGAAACCTTTGGTCAAGGAATCATAATAATCGTAGGTATTATCAGCTAATCCTCTAAACCACTCAGCTGCATCATCTTCCATTGACAAGGAAAAAAGCCTCATGTATACATCATCATGTTGTTGGGTAGGGGTTGGACACCATATCAGTTTCCTATCAAACTTTTGAAGGTGAACTGTTGCCAAGATGGCATTGTTTCCTTGAAAAGAGGGAAACTTCTCAATGGCTCTTTCAGGGAGCTCATGTGGATATCCTGCAATCTGAGTGAGGTTAAGGGGTTTGAAAATTTTATCCATCGAAGACAATTCTTTATTTGAAAACAAAAAATGGATGTATGAGAGGGACTCAGATCCTAAATGTTCAAGGACCCTATGAGAAGTAACTCTAGCTTTCCTCCTTCGGTAAACCCTTTCAGGCTCGGGAATGAAGCTAACTAAACCATCATAATTTCTTCTTGTAGAATACCTTATTGTAATACTAGACAGTGGAGTCTCCAAGTGGATCGAGTGAATCTCAAATTTGTTCAACTAGACACACCAAAGGTAAAAAACAAAAAGAAGTTAAAAATGTCGTACTCAGGGATATAATATTTATTCCCGGCAATGGTGCTAAAAATGTTTCCGTCGGATCAGCACACCTGGTTAACGCAGCAGAAAATCTATGTTGTTTCTCGGTGCGCCCTTGGGGACAAGTCTCTAGTCAAGGCTGTCACTTGATCTTGATTCATCTGTTTAGGCAAAACTCCCAATGAAGCCAAGGGGGGTAGTCCCGAAGGAAAGTTTCTAACGTATTTAGAGTTTACGGTGAAATGGTTAAAGGTGTTTGTGTTTTAGGAGTTTATTAGAGTGTTTATGTTTAAAAGCATTCCAATGTAGCTTTGCAATAATAAATTAAAGATTTGCTTTCACCAGCATAAATTAAAATGACTGCCAACGGATGCACAATATATGATATGGTATTAAGCAATTGAAGTGTATAGTGAACCAGTTCCTTATGGATTCAATATAACATATAAATAGTGTTTAATGAAAGAGAAAGTGTTTTACAAATGCCTCTTGGTTGCTTTTAAATTATTAAGATTTGAAATTTATTAAGGGAAAAAGGGGGACTCCCGAGATACCGTGAGGTACAGGGAGGAATGTCCAGAAATTAAAGTTCGATGGCTCCTCATGAGAACATGTGGGCTGGAATGGAGTCTCTAAGGAAGTGTTCAACTCTATACCAAACTAGGGTATAGCCTAGTTGTGCCTTAAGGTCGTCTCCCAGTTGTTCCTTTCCTGCTTCCTCTCAAGAATTTCCCCACACAAAGTTTAATTCGAAGTGTCGGATTTTCACTTATGTTAACAGGTAGTTAATTTTATTAAGTGAATATTAATTAGATGTGAAAAATTAAAGAGTGGCTACAACCATTTCTTATTTCCCACAAGCTCAGGCAAAGTACCCTCAAGGGGAAAGAGCATAATCCGGTTAAAGACCAAATATAAATTCTGATTTGTTGAACAATTGTATTGTGGAATAAAATGAAGTGCTTGAAAAAGTAGCTTGCAAAAAGGAAATATATAGCTCACCAAGTTTATGCGTCACTTTCTGATCAACCACCACTAATCGGCGATGCCTTTAGGTGGTGGTGAGAGCATACTTCGTGGCGACGAAACTGGTTTTATTTCTAAGTTTACTTTTGAAAAAAATGAAATAGAATAAAACTAAAATAATTGTTAAAGTATACACACCGCACTTTCAAAGTGATTGTGTGAAAAAAGTGAAGTTAGAAAAATTCAATCACAAAAATTTGACAAAAATGTGAATCTCTTCAAGGGGGATGGGGTGTGGGCGCTGGGTATCCCACTTCTCTCGTTTAATACGTTTTTACACTTTTTTCTCAAAATAAAATGCCTCTTAGTCCTTTTAGACTTGGATCTAAGGGATTACAACTAAAAGTTAAAACAATGATGGAAGAGGGTCTTCGGAAGGTAAATTTGGCAATTTTTGATGAAATTTCGCGAGGGTTTCTTCCTCTTTTTCTTTGGACCTGCTAAAAACTAGCAAGAAAACTTATTAGAATTTGATGGAAAACACAAAGCAGAAATAAAGAAATTTGAAAATTTGTGTACTTAGAAAATTCGAAAATTATTGCTAAGTATAAAAACAAGCTTCTAGCTTAGATCTAGTGAAAAATAAAACTTTTGAAGGTACTTAGATCTAACTATTAAGCATGCCAAAGTGATATAAATATAAATGATAAACGTGAATGTAGTTGATCTATTTCTTGAACACTTTTGTAGCTAGGGTTTTACCCCTAGCTTGTGCAAATGAGCACCTACTAAGGAGAATGGACTCCTTAGTAGCAGTTCAGTATATTAAACTAATTAAGCTAAAACAACAATTAAATTACTTCTAAAATATTGCATGAAACATAAACATCAAATGAAAAGAATGACTTTTTCTATTAATGTTACCTTGAGTGTCAAGGTTTGATGAAGCCCTTTGCAGTGTCCAAGAGGATGCTCCAAGCTTCAAGATGCTCCTTCTCCTTCTCCAATGATGGGAATGGGCCAAAAGGTGGCTCTCAAGGTGAAAATAGTTCAAAGGTGAACTAGGGTTTCGAGAGAGATTTTGGCAGAGTAAGGGTGCTTGTGATTGTGGATCTGGAATAAGGGATCTCCATCACCTATTTATAGTTTTTTGGTGGTGGAGTGTTGACCCATGGTTTTGGGAAACACATGGTTTTAGGCAGCTGTATAGGGTTTTTTCCTCCTTTCCTCATTATTTTATATTTTTTATTCCCTTTTTAGGGGATTTTTGCTATTTTTGGAGGAAAAGGGGGTTTTTTAGCCTTTTTTAGGCTATTTTGGTGGTTTTGTGGCCTTTTGGAGGCATTTTAGGCCTTTTGGAGGCTTTTTAATGGGATTTTTTGGGATTTTAAGGGAAAAATGGTAGGAAAATGGACAAATGAGCCATATAATGTGGTAATGAGGTAGTGAACACTTTTTGGGTGTTAACAGATTGCCCCCTGATGTGCGAGGTCAGGAGCTCATCGTATGGCCGATGGACATCATAAGTCATGAATGGTTTTCCTGGGATGTGGAGAGAAGAGAAGAAACAAACTGAAGCCCGGAACAACGATCCCGAACAACTGCAAGAGCTAAAAGTACATAACCTCAATAATGGATGAGGAATCATCTGATCATATGGACGAGGCGGGCATTCCCATGCTCGTATCAGGATATAACATAATAATAACAATGGGGTCCAAAAAATGGGGACCTGAAATATACATGGCCTCAAACACTGACTGAGGAATAATCTCAATATATGGACGAGGCGGGCATACCCATGCTCGTATCAAGATACATAAACAGAACTGTAAGGCCCGAAAAAGAGGGACCTGAAAGATACATAGTCACTGTGTACATCATAAGGGTCCAGAGGGGACACAAAATCTGGGACATACTGCTGAGCTGACCATGTCTGTGCTGAAAAACTGATACACTGGAATAATCAACAGTGCTACTGAATGTGGTACCAAAGGAACTAATGAGTTGCTGGATCAGAGTGACAAGGGGTACACTCGCAATGGTACACTGAACTGGAACTGATCTGGGACTGAAACGGGGTACTTAAGGAAGCATAGAACTGGATGGCTTCCGAATACAAACGCCAACGCAGCCCGGACATCCACGGGAACATATAACTGGGCGTTCCAAAGTGACTCACCAATGTGCTAGAGTCGGGGGAAATCCGGGGTCTTCGACTAAAAACTGATGGGGTATAATCCTACGCGATCCTCAACGATGCGATCAAGGTGCTGAAGTCGAGCATGTGAGGAACAACCACTCGGAGAGGCAATGATGACTCCTCTCAGAATGATCCGTAGGAATTTACCACAGATGGTGATAAGTCCAAAGCGTAGGGACCTCTGGGCCTATCCTCTGGAATAGAGGAGCTGTCGTCGACAGAGGGAGACCTGCAACTATCAAGGCAATGATGTTTCCTTGACAGGAGCGCGAGGTACAAGACCGAAATGTGATAGTGCTGATGGCAGGACTGACAAACTGTGGAGGGACAACTGGGCAAGTAGAGTGGGTGGACTCAAAACTTCCTTTGTTCAGAGTATGATAATGGGAATGATCTGGCAGCATATGAAACTGACTGAGGGGAAAGGGATCATAGCTGTACTGGCTCTGGGAGAGTGACTGGTCTGAGGGAGACTCAAGCGGGTATAAAATGGCAGGAGACTGCAGAATACTCTGAACAAAGGCGACCTAATTGGGGGTGCTGCCGAGATGATCGATCATAGTGCCAGGAGGCACAGGAGGGTACTTCTTCATGGGTTAAGGAACTAGAAGAAGTTTGTGTAAAAATGATACTGTCGTGTGGATTTTACGAGCCCAGGACAGTTCATGCTCGTGGTGGCTTTCAATTTTAAGGAGTCTGAAAGCGATAAGAAGACTTTGAAGTGATGGAATGGTACTGTCGTGTGGATTTTACGAGCCCAGGACAGCACATGCTCGTGGTTGCTTTCAATTTTAAGGAGTCTGAAAGCGATAAGAAGACTCTGAAACGATGGAATGGTACTGTCGTGTGGTTTTAACAAGCCCAGGACAGCTCGTGCTCGTGGTTGCTTTCAATTTTAGAGAGTCTGAAAGCAAGTAAGAAGACTCCAGGGGGTTGCTTTTTCGTAGATTTAGTCTCCAAGGCCCAAAGAAGCATAAAAGGATGCAATGAAGAACTCTTCTAGCCGGTGTGACTAGAGTATTCCTTTTTCGTAATTAGTCTACCAGGTCCGGAAAAGGGTTAAACTTATACCAGATAGACGCCCTTTCAGGTACTTTAGCGAGCATGAAAGGAAGCAAGATTGCTCGGCGATCTTTTCATTCTTTTAGGAGTCAGAAAAGAGCTTAACGGAAACTCCCTAAGTGCCTTTTTCGTAAAGGAGTTGTCCGGCCCGAAAAAGGGATAAAATTATACCGAACAAAAGAAATGGCCAGGCAAGGAGGAAGTGTTCAATCAAGGATCAGTAATGATGATCAAGAGCGAGGGTAGTGGGGAACACTGGTGGGCCTCCTTGCGGGGTAGATGAAATGGTGGCAAAATAACGAAATATTTGCAGTATGACAGGAGTGAATGGCTCATGTAAAAATGTGGAACAATCCGATAGCGGCCGATGTGGCGCGCAAACCAAGGCATCAAGGTGTCGGGACACAATGTGGAAATTGTACCAGGTGAGAGCGAGAAATGATCTCAAGCATCATCACGAGCTCAGAAAAATGAATCCGGCGATATAAAGGGTGTCAAAAACGGGTAACGGCCGATGTGGCACGCATCCCGAGGCGACGAGGGAGTTTTGGTAAAATACCCAAAAACTCGGGGGGTGAGAGCGAGAAATGATCTCAAGCATCCTCACCAGCTCGGAAAAATGAATCCGATGATATAAAATATGTGAAAAACGGAGAACGACCGATGTGGCACGTAAACCGAGGCGACTAGTGGCATCTGGACACAATGTTGATATTGGTCTTGGTGAGAGCGAGAAATGATCTCAAGCATCATCACGAGCGCGGAAATATGAATCCGACGGTGCAAATGGTGCAAAAAACGGAGGTCATAAGGACTCCGGAATGGTCAAAGGAAAAAACTATGCGTATCAAATCCAATGTACAAGTGATATGTGACCTCAAAAATGGTTGAAATCACAAGTGTGAAAAAGTGAGCAGGGTTAATGACTTGCCCCCATGCTATGTGCATGGGGTTTGTGATTATGGATCACATATGTGTGGGTTTGAACAATCGATTCATTGACGTGCTGAGATAGATGTGATGGGGAATGTTCAAAGTGATTGATCGTGCCCCCTATCCCAGGGTCGAGGTGATCTATTATGCCCCTTGACTTAGATGTGTCAAGGTGGTGCTCTATAATGGCGGGTTCAAGCCCAGGCATTTCGGTATAGGATCAGGCAAAGACATCACAAAATTCTCTGAAAAGGTTTATGTAGTCCTCAATCTCTTGTTTACTGCAGAATGCTCCTAAAGTGATGAGTTCAGGGGCACGTCCTGGGGCAGCGATATCAACTTGGATGACAGGTGAGATGTTGGAAATGTTACCTTCCTCGAAGGCGTCAGGAGCAGGAATAGGGTCCTTGAACCAGTCGACCTTGGTGGGAAGGAAGTCTGTGGACTCAACTGTGAATTGGGTAGCTGTGCTAGAGGAGGATTCTTCTGGGATGAAATAGGAACGGTGGTGCATATCATCCCAGGGATAATCCGGGGTGGTAAGGGCCTCAAGAATCTCCTCATCGGTACGGAAAGTTTGCGTCGTCAAATCGGTTGACGAGGGGGTAGTGGTTGAAGTAGTGGTGGAATAGATCATATAGATGATATTAACCTCTTCAGAAGGGGAAGAGACCGGGGGGTAAATCTCCTCAATGGTGGGTGGTGCCGTCTCTAGATCCAGATTGTTCATCTCATAGAGAGCCGCTCTGTAATCGGGGAGATCGGGACAATGATGTGAATAATGCCCGTAAATACCGCATATGGCGCAGGAGTGGTTGGTACGTAGGGACTTATCTTTAGGATTGGGAGTGGCGCTGAGTTCGACAGTTGGGATGTCGGGGTCATCGTCGAGCATCTGCATGTGCTTCTGCAAAGCTGGTAACTGTGGGCATTGGTGGGTCGCATGGCCCAACTCGTCACACAGCGAGCATTTGGGAGGAGCACGAAATACTGGAGGGTTTTTTACTGTCTTGGGAAGTGGTACAGCAGTGAAAGGTTGTGGACCTCTGCCCCCAGTGGGTTTGGGAGTAGGAGGGGGTGTCGTGGAGGACGAAGGGGTAGAGACACCGGGAGGTGGCTGAGTAGTAGTATCCATGGGTTGCACCGGTTGGAGGACAACATCTGGTGTCGGCAGGCGAACGGGAGGTGAAAGATACCATACAGGTAATCCCAAGGTTAACCCAGGGAGGCTAAGGGTAGCCATGACCGGGGCGCTTACTACTCCCGAGGGAGGAACTAGGAAGGGGATCGTATGGATCGGTGTAACACCAATGTGGCTAGGTACCAATGGTGGTTTAGGCAACAAGGGTGGTTGAGCATTAGGTGGTAGGTTGTCGTGGGACAAGGTACATAAGTCAGACATTTCGGGCATAGATGACGGCGGAGGGATGGATTGAAAGGTGGAGGTCATCGGCGCGTCTGAGTAGACTCCAGGCCCCGTAGAGGAAACAAACGAGGTAGTGGCAGGAGAAACAGGTTGTTCAACCATGGGGAGAACATTTTCTGGTGCCGCGGGAGCACTGGGATCATAGTAGGTGAGCTGGTCAATCTTAACCACGCGTCCCTCATGGGGGAACATCATGGTGCGAAAGACAGAAGAGGAAACCGCCCGCATGGCATACATGTAGCTGCGGCCAAGTAGAAGGTTGTAATCCAATTGGGCATTGATTACCTCTATATCAATAAGGACCGTTTTGCCACCTAACTGGACGGGGACATTGGCTAGGAGGCCTTGGGGCTAAGCCGAACGACCGTCGTAGGCGCGTAATGCAGTGGTGGACTGCTGGAGAGGAGGGGATCCTAGCTTCTGCCATACAAATGTAGACATGACGCATGTGGAGGCACCCTCATCGATGATGCACCGATGGATGACAAGATTCCTAACGGAGACAGTAACTTGGAAGGCTAAGCTGGAAGGTAGGCGTGGTTCAGACTGGTCTAAATCAAATGCCATCAAATGCGAATCAGTTGGGTCAATCCCCCCAATGGCGGAAAGTAAAGTCTTGCGCTGGGAAGGGCAGTTCTTCAAGACTTCTAACGCAGACATGGCGGCGGGAGATTGGGCTAGGTCGTCTACGATGTTGTAGTTTGACGCAGCGCGCGCATTAGGGTTATTGTTGATTCGGCGAAGTGGGAAACGAGGTGCTTTCGCAGCGCCATCTATGGGAGGCGGAGGTATACGTAATGCCTGATCGGTGGGATGGGCGTTAGTAGGTTTATCCGTGGGAGTGGCTTCAGAGGTGGAGCCATATTGGTTCCGACGAGTCTGGAGGTTGACGTCAGCGGATGACATCATCAGTAAGTGGTGGGTACCTGAGTCAAACATGGGTTGATCAGGAGCAGCGTAAGTGATCTGTTGTTGTTGGGGTGCATTGGCTTGATGGGGAGCCAACGGCTGAGTGTTCACTACGCCTTGGGTCGGTAATGGGTTTTGCAGCACCAAAGGGGGTTGTTGAGGTTGGGGGGGGTTGGGTGGCGCTTGGGGGGGCCGCATGCCCTTGGCGATGGGCCTCGTCAACCCAGAGCTGCCGAGCTCGCTCCAAGTGTGGGCAAGCATGGGTGTAGTGTCCATAGACCCCGCAAATAGAACAAGGGTGGTTCATTCGCAAATTGGGGTTTTTAGCCTGCTTGGGCGGGCGATCAGGGTTTTGATTAGCGGGGGCCGCATTGTTGTTGTCAGGGGGATTAGCCGGTTGACCAGCTTGGTCTGCAGGTTGGTTGTTTCCCCGATTACGGCCCTTGCCGCGGTTCTGTTGGCCCTGGTTACGTTGGTTGTTCTAGTTTTGCTGCGGGTTCTGTTGGGCGTAAACTTGCCCTTGGGTAGCAGGTGGATTCTGAGGTTGCGCAGGTGCAGGAGCAGGCTGCGGAGGATGATATGCAGGTTGAGGCTGAGCAGGTGCAGCAACTTGAGGGGGTTGCTGATAGGACTGCGGAGCAGGTGGTGGATGTGCCGCAGGGGATGCCTGGGGCGGATAATAAGCGGGTTGGGCTTGTGGAGGCGCAGGATTGGGGGCAGCCTGCTGAGGGTAGTAAGGCTGAGGGGCGACTGGAGGAGCATAAGCAGGAGTCGCATACCCGAAGCACTGAGGTGGACATGAGGGTCCATGGGAATGGTGATGTGTCATGGGAGCATATGAGTTGGTTGCTCTAGACTGGGAGGTAGCCCTCGACAGGTCGGGGCCAGGGGTAGGACGTGCTATAGAAAATGGTTGGGGATGCGAAGAAACACGGCCAATGATACCATCTGCAGCGTGGGATGCCCCCGGCGCATCGTGATGGGAGGACTCGCCGCGAGGGGCGTCAGGTATAATGGTATAAAGGTAACCCGATTGGGCGTAAATGAGGTCGAACTGTTGTGCCTTAAGGATGGCTTCTTCTTCAGACTGGGGTCTTTCTGAGGCCACATCCTTAGCGATAACCGGGAGAAGGGATTTGAGGAACCAATCTAGGAAGATACGGTCATCAAGTTTGATCTTGCATAAGCTACGGCGTCGACGCCACTCATGGATGTGGTCCGTGATATGGGTAGCCGTGTTTTGTCTACAAGATAGAAGGATCTCAACACCTGCGTCATAGCGGACAGGCAACTGGAAGAACTGCAGGAAGGTCGAGGCCAGGGAAGCAAAGGTGGCGTGGGTCCCATGAGGCTGCTCAATATACCACTTGGATGCAGAGCCAGTGAAGGTGCGCTGTAAGAGACGGAGGCGAACAGAGTCGTCTACTATGGAGTTAGAGGAACACCATAGGTGGAAAGACATGATATGGTTTTGTGGGTCCTCACCGGCCTTGCCCTCGAACTTAGGGATGTCAGAGGGTAGTTTGGTAGGCATATGAGGCCATGTAGGGTCGTGTTGAATGGGATCGTTGGTCAATCTGGCCAAGTCAGGTAGGTTAAGGCTAGCCGTGAATGGCAGACTGGAAGAAGGGTGTGACACAGTAGTGCTTTGGACCAAGTTGGGGCCAGTGCCCCCAAGTGGAGGGACAAGATTTAGGGTGGTGCCCCCAAGTGGGGGAACTGAGGTAGTGGAGGATGGTCCAGCACCACCATGGGTAGTGTGAGCCACTGATGTAGTGGGGATGGGTATTCCCGCTGTGGGTATAGGTACCGTGAGGGGAACGGTAGATGGTTGCCCCATGGAGGGAATACCAAAAACAGGTGTAGTAACTGGTGTAGTGGTGGATGTGCCACCAATGGTCCCTATGACAAATGGAGTGGAAGTTGTACCAGCCATGGGGCTAGTAGGGGCAGTATAAATAGGGTTCTCAGACTCTTCGTCAGAATCAGAGGTAAAGTAAGGAGCGTCACTATCTGGTGACGGAGTCCTACGTCGCTGACGAGTGGAGTCAAGTGACAAGGCTCTAGATCTGTGATGAGTGGTATCAACGGACAATGATCGGAATCTATGACGAGTGGTGTCAAGAGAACCGTGCTGTGGGGGCTCGCCCCTGAGGCACCGAGAATGTCTCGGGGACTCAATGGTGACAGATGGTGTCTAGTCTCTGTGGGTTGAGGTGAGTATAAAAACAGCTCAAAAATCCTAATGCAACCGAGTGTGCAGAGGGAGAGCTAAAAAGCAAGGCACTCAGGCCAACAACCAACTCAAAACACCCACTGCAACAGCTGTGCTACAATAGGTGGAGTAACAACAAAGATGGTCAGAATACCAACAAGCAGCAGGTTTCCTATAAATGAAAAATGGTGGACTCACTAGACCAAAGGGAGGTAAAGGAGCATGCAAACACCTAGCTAAAAGTATTCTGACTCAACTAAACATATCCTCTGCAAGGTGATGAAATCCAAGTCAGACAATATGAGTAGGAAAGCCAAGTGGCTATGATATCCCCCTACCGGGAGGGATACCGGGTAGTCAATCCTAGAAGAATGGCAACTAAGATACCCCGTTCATGACACGTCCAGAAAGGTGAATCTGCCGTTTAGCTCGTTGACCGCAATACCCCTATACAGGGATATCCCGCGAACCGCGAAAGGTAGCCCTTCGGTTACTGAATGGAGTGCGGTATTCCACTCAGGCCTCCGGAACCAGTCTCCCGACTTCAACCCTCCTAAGGGAGAGGCCCTCTGATAAACTGGTCGTGACCGTGCCAAAAAGTACTAGGGGATTTTGGTTCCCTATTTGGACAACAACTATGTCTCAAGTGAAATAACCAAGGGGTGTTATTGGAAGCCTATCCCCCTGATCCTACCTAACTACAATGATTCTTTTGTGTTCCCCAAGTGGGGTTAGAATGTTGGTTTAGTTAGGTACTTTTTAAGTCTCACTTGATTTTATGTGACAGAGTGTGTGCTCGTGAGGTGTTGAACCCAAAAATAGAAGTGCCACAAGGGGGGCAACTTCCAATCTATCAATAATATGGAAATTGAAAGTTTAACTTGCAAAATTTTCTGAATTTAAAAAAAAAACACTAAAATTTTTAAAAGAATTCTGTAAAGGGAACAGAAATTATATTGCAGAAAGGCTGGTAAGGTAGTGAGGCTGCAGGTGGGACAGGGGGCTGTTCAGATGCAGAAAATATTGCAGCAAAAGGGGCTGGGCTCAAAACAGGAAAAGAGCAGAAATCAGACCGCGGGTCTGTGGCGAATTGGAACAGGCCGACCGCGGGTTTAAGGGAAACAGCGGCGGTCAGGTCGCGGCTATCGGGCCAACAGAGGCAGTCGGGACGCAGGAAACAGGGAAAAAGACGCAGTCGGGTCGCGGCAGAAGGGCTAACAGGCGCAGTCGGTACGCACGAAAGAGGCAGAAAGCCGCAGTCGCGACGCGGGAAAAAGGCCGACAGGCGCAATCAGATCGCGGCAAACAGGCTGATTAGCCACGGTCGGATCGCAGGTAACAGACTTGAATCCGTCGGCAGGGCGTCGGAAGCAGTCTGAGAGCCGCGGTCGGATCGCAAGTAAAGGCCTGAAAGGCGCGGTCGGGACGCGACTGCAGAGGGAAAAAACGCGGTATGCGGCGGCCGAAAGGGACAGCCGAAAGGAAAAATTTAAAAAAACGGAAACCAGAAATTCGAAAACTAGGGGAGTCGCCAAAACTGTAGCTAGGGTTTTACCCCTAGCTTGTGCAAATGAGCACCTACTAAGGAGAATGGACTCCTTAGTAGCAGTTCAGTATATTAAACTAATTAAGCTAAAACAACAATTAAATTACTTCTAAAATATTGCATGAAACATAAACATCAAATGAAAAGAATGACTTTTTCTATTAATGTTACCTTGAGTGTCAAGGTTTGATGAAGCCCTTTGCAGTGTCCAAGAGGATGCTCCAAGCTTCAAGATGCTCCTTCTCCTTCTACAATGATGGGAATGGGCCAAAAGGTGGCTCTCAAGGTGAAAATAGTTCAAAGGTGAACTAGGGTTTCGAGAGAGATTTTGGCAGAGTAAGGGTGCTTGTGATTGTGGATCTGGAATAAGGGATCTCCATCACCTATTTATAGTTTTTTGGTGGTGGAGTGCTGACCCATGGTTTTGGGAAACACATGGTTTTAGGCAGCTGTATAGGGTTTTTTCCTCCTTTCCTCATTATTTTATATTTTTTATTCCCTTTTTAGGGGATTTTTGCTATTTTTGGAGGAAAAGGGGGTTTTTTAGCCTTTTTTAGGCTATTTTGGTGGTTTTGTGGCCTTTTGGAGGCATTTTAGGCCTTTTGGAGGCTTTTTAATGGGATTTTTTGGGATTTTAAGGGAAAAATGGTAGGAAAATGGACAAATGAGCCATATAATGTGGTAATGAGGTAGTGAACACTTTTTGGGTGTTAACAACTTTGCAAAAAAAAAAAATTGAAAAAGAGAATGGATTTAGATGTAGAAGATGGATGAATCCTTTAAGCCAAAGCTTGATCTTTGGTGTTGTTCTTGGAAGCCCCTACAAGCAAAGTGTTAGTCTTAAAAAATATTCCCAAAGAGGAGAAGATACAACCGATTTCAAATCCCCCTTAACCTTTGTGATCTGCAGCTTATAAGACAAATCTTGCAACAAAATATATTAGATCCATTGTGTTAGAATGAAAAGATAACCAGCAAAGCCTAAATATAACTAAATATTGTTGGCTACTTCTAGATCTCTCTAAATCAAAGCACAAGCAAACAAATTGACATCTTCAAATGTTTACTCTATCTCAAATAAGCTAGATCAAGCATATAATTTGGAAACAAGAAGAGTGTCAACCACAATATCACCTCATGAGATGATCATTCAACACACTTGCACAAGATGGACCTCCAAATCCTTCAACATATATTCAAAATAGTATCAAGTTACAAAATGGAAGAGTTTCTATGCATCCATGAAAAATGGGAGCATGAGACCTCACCTTTATAGCATTCAAAGAGAGGGAGGGTGAATGGTTGAAGGAGAGATATGGGGGATTGAAATCCACGTGAATCCTACATTCTGTGTGAAGAGAGGAATAGCTCCAGTTTCATGATATACGTGGGATATGTTGGACGTCAAATCCACAATGAAGTGCCATATCTCCATAAGGAGATGCGCCCTTACCTTCATACCCTACCAACCCGTACATCATTCGCCACATACCCAATCACTTTTATTAGATGGTAGGCGCATCACTTGAGGTGGAAAGATTCGCAAATCCTTGACTTGGGTTTATAACATGTTCTTTATTCCATTAAGTGAGTCTCCTTTCACTTGACATGGAATGCCAAGTCATTTGGCATGTGCCCAATAACTCTTTTTTATATTTTTTAATTTTCACTTTGGTGCAATTTGTTCTTTTTTAGCAATTAATTGACAATTTGATGCATCTTTAAGAAAGAATTCTCCTAGAGACAACGTAGACACCCGAAACATGGATAAAGTGGGTCCTAGGGTAAAGAGGACGCTATGAGCGTCAAAATGAGCATCCCCATGCCAAATTCTGCCTCCAGAACACTCTTTTATTACAATTTGAAATCTTCCATTTAAACCATTAAAAAATGTTCTAGTTTTACGGAAAAAATTATTTTTGCTGGAATGAACTCAAACTCCTAGGGGACCTAGTGCATGTCCATACGACTTATGAATGATTGATAGCATGTAAAAAAAACATAGACACATAGACTTTAATAACCTCCCTAAGATCGACCACCATGGTAAATACTCCAGCTTTGGAGGTATTAGTGAAAAACTCAGGAATTATACGCCACGGAAGCACAACGCATAATTCCTAAGGAAAAAACACTTTAGAGTATCCCCTTGATGGAAAACCATAAGTTATTCCAATCCTTTTACAAAATACTCATGCTTAGACCAACTTATTACAATTCCCCCATGGGGGTCTGGACATGCAAAAATTACAAAGGGCCAAAAATTTGGCCTGATGAACTTCTGAACTCTGGCAATGAACAATGTAAGTTTTTCAAGTCTTCGACAGTTCACAAGTAGTCCACCTAAGTGAAACTTAGTGGAAAACACTTCCTACTCAGACATGGTATAATTTTTTTTTGCTCTGGATAGCTTTATACTAGCAAAGGAAACAAGGTGATCAATGTCTCCTTCTCTGGTTGTGCTAGGACTACTCCCAATGCTACTGATGACGCATCCACATGCACATGAAACATGTGCATCCAATCTGGAAAGAAAAGAACTAGCACACTCACCAATTTCTCTTTCAAAGTATCCAATGCATGCTGACACTCTGGTGTCAAATCATACTTTACTTATTTTTTCAATAGCTCTTATAGTGGCGCTGTAATGATGGAATAATTCTTGATAAATTTTCTGTAGTAGCCAATATGTCCCAATGTTGCACACAATCCTTTCACATGTGTTGGGGCTGGGAGATTGACTATGACTACAATATTCGTCGAGTTCACTAACAGACCTTTCTTGCACACAACATGTCCAAGCAATATGCCAAATGGGGTACAAAAATGCACTTCTTCGAGTTCAATTAGATCTACATCTTCCTGCAACGATCTAACATGCATTGCAAGACCTGTAGGTGATCTTTCAACAAACTGAACATTGTCCATTCGTCCAGATAAAATTCCAAAAAATTATGCATGAACTCTTTGAACGTCACCACTACTATCCTAGAAAATATAGCTGGTGCATTCTTCAATCCAAATGGCATGACATTGTAAGCAAAATATCCCCACTCGGTCGCAAAAGTGGTTTTCGTGTAATCCTCCTCTGCTATAAGCACCTGATGGTAACCAAAGAATCCACTAGTGAAAAAATAGGCTTCGCGACCCTCGACATTCTCTAACACCCCATTTGTGAAGGGTGTAGGGAATGGGTCATGTATACATGTTGAATTTAAGTGGCGCAGATCCACACAAATGTATATTTCTCTTGTCTTCTTATTATGGACCACCATCGAACTGATCCACTTAAAAGATAATCCTTGCATCTAGCATGCAGTCCAGTTCCTTTCACACTTTATCCATATATATGGGTTTCAATCTGTATGGTCTCTTATTTACTGGATTCACCCCCTTCTTTAGCAAAATCTTCATTTCTCCGAGTGCTCCTACAACCCCTTTGTCTCTAAGAAGCTACGCAAAAAAATATCTTCATACTCTTTCAGTAGGGCCGGCTATGTAGGTAACTGTCTCTTGATTCTAGTAGTCTCCTATTATGGCTATATGGGGCTTCTCGTCAATTCCAATGTTACGTTTCTTTGTCTTGAGAGGCTATTTGAACTATGGCGCAATGCTAGAATATGGTTCATCTTGGATCACGCATTCTCTAGAAGTCTCTTTGATCTGTATGTTGTGTGGATCCTCATCTTCATCAGGCTACTTATGATCAAATTTCCAACATTATATTGGTTTGTTCATCTGTGCCAAGTCCTAATGGTAAGCGTAGACTATCCTCTACATAAGATCTTATTGTGGTCTATCTCCAAATATAACTTGCTTAATCCAATGGAGAATTTTGGCCATGTTCGGATCTATAGTATTGAACCAGAATGTGGCAATAAACTCGATAGACACATTCTCCCAACTTTTGTTATGCCTTCTTCTTTCTTGTTGAACATACCAACTATGCGATATGAAATTCAATGTATGGAATAATCGGTGCACCCATTGACTACACGATACACTCTTCATCTCCCATCTTTGATGACAAAACTCAAGGTGCTCTATGGCATTCTCAGTTCCCTCGAATCTGTTAAGAAGCTCTAAGTATGTAACAGGTTGGAACCTCTCCTTAATGCATGTTTCCAATATTCCCAACTGATTAAATCCTCTCTACGTGTCTTCCACTAGTTCATAGGTGTTCCTCGGGTGTTAGCATCCATTGCTTCTACCCATCGGTCCTATGGAACTCGGGCTTGCATTTGTTCAAGGAAAGTATCTACTTTCTCTATTCCATCAAACACTAGTGGATCACGCAGTTCTGACCCAATCCAGCGCACAGACTTTGTAATGTGCACACATCTCCTTGTGGAAACCTCATATAGATGGTTTGTGTCAAATGAATGGACATTGCGCCAACTGACCTCTCCAATGCAGTGAGGTTTATATAGTCTTCTTTTCTAGCAGTAACATTGTATATGTTCTCTATCTCCACACTGCTAATGTCATCCTTAACCGGATCTGTATATATTTCACCTTTCATGGCATCTAATTGAGTTACCACATGCAGTTCATCTGATTCAAAGGACATGTGTCTCTTCTTCAGGTTTAGAATAGAGTTATTATCAAATTCCCAATCTATCCCCATCAAAACTGGGTATGGGTCAGTATGCTCTAGTATTTCAATTACTTCAAACTCTGCCATTGTCTTTACTCCATCAATGTTTACCTCCATATCGATCATCCTTCCAATGGGGAATACCTTTTACTCGTTAGCTAGTCTGAGTTGTATGGGATACCATACTAGCTTTGGTTTTCCCATCAACTCCCATGTCTTCTTAGGAAGAATGTTCACATTTTCCCCCAACTCAATCATTACATCTTTCATTTCAAATCCCCCCAACTCGATCATTACATCTTTCATTTCAAATCCCCCCAACTCAAGGGACAACATGAAATCCTTTCTAGTTCTTATTTTCTTTCCCACTATATGTGCGTTCCTTTCGAGAAGTGGCATATAAATAGGTTCTTCGGCTTCATTAGACATTAGTAACTTTGCAAGCATACTTGTTACTTTATTGACAGTATGATGATCATTCAATATATTTATACTTCTTCATAGAAAGGTACTTATTGGATCTTCCTGACGACTCTTGTACATTCCTTTAGGTTGTTCTTAATTGTGTTGTATAACTTCATTTAATATCCCTGATATGATCTCAGAGGATATAATCTCAAATTCAAACCTTAAAATCAGAAATTTTGCAAGCAGTAACTAGTTCTCCAAACTAGTCAAGAAGGAACTACACTAGATCACTGATTAACCCACCCAAAGCTTGACTGATGGAAAATTTTGGATCTACAAAATGTACTGGGTAGTGTGTAGAAGGAAGGAAAGAAGCATCAAGGCCATCTTTTGAGTTCTAAGCACAATGTATTGCGGCCATTTATTTTTCGAACATCATCCAAGATGAAGTCTACTCCAAGGCTTCCTAGGCACACCACCATATGACTACTAAACTCTTTCACTTACACTTGACATAAAAAAGAGGTATATAACAGGTCATAACCCCCTAATATACTATTGTAAAAGTTTCATAGAGGTTTTGGGAGGTTCTGGCAGTGTTTGAAGTCAAGGAGAGAAAGAGAGCTAGGATGGACTGCTCAACTAGTTTTTTTCTAAGCTCTTCCAAATAGGTTGATATGGATATGAATTATTAGGAATATACTTGCATGAGATTCATTGGTGTCTTAGGAACCTCATATGACTGATGTAACATAAAATATGCATTCATATTATTTTTAATTAAACATACTGCAAAACTAGTCTAATTAAGGTGCCCAATGAGCTAGTCTTGATAAATATGAAGGTAAACAACAAGAGAAGGTAACGAGTCTCTGATTTTATACTTTCGATTGCTTCTACAGGAAATTTAAAACGTACATCAACTTACAAAGATATAAATAGCTTCACATAGTTCCTGGTATTGCCATTTCCTTAAAACTAGTCAAGTAAAATTGCACAAAGAGATAGTCTTGAGAATTATGGACTCAAACATCCTCTAAGGATCCCGAAATATTATTCTGATATTTAATATGACTCGGTAATGAATGAAATAGGTATAATAAAATAGAATCAGATTTTATTAATCATTACATAGGGGTATCATGGGTCAGACTACACAGAAAGCCATCAATCTTGGATAATTACATTGATTGAAAGAGAATGCTACAGAGAAGAGTAAGAAGGGGAAGTTTAATCCCTGGATATGATATGTAGAGATGTTGGCTTCTCATGGGAGGTGCACCAAGGCTCAGGAGCTGCTCATGGGTGAATTCACCAAACCATACAGAAAAGCAAGGGCGCATTCTTCATAGCTGGAACCCCCAGATCTAGTAAAATGGCCATAACTTGCTCATCCGGACATTTTTTTTTATGAGACAAAAGTTTTTTACTATTGGAAAATATTCTATTGATGCAATGGAATAGGTCTGATTGTCCAAAAATTCTCAAAAAGGTCGAAACCAGAACCTCCATTTCGTCCCTCCAACATTGTTCCTACTAAATGAAGGAGTTGAACTGCACAACGAGAACACCAACCATTGGATCAGAATTCAGGACCTGCAATAGAATCAATGATGAAGACTAGATTTCATCATCCTTTCATTTGAATCATGGGGCACGTCTCCCATCTAGGACTAGGGGCACATCTCCCAGTTCAAAGAGGCAAAATTGCACTCAATTCAAATCACAAATGATCAAAAGATGTGAAATGGAGTTGGAATCCTTCTTGTGTAGATTTTGGTGACTTGTTGAGCAAGTAAGTTAGGCTAAGGCACCCTCATGGAGAATATAAGTTTTCTTTTCTTTCTGCTTTTTCTTTTTCCTTGCTTTTTGCTTTGCTTTGATTTCTTCTTTAGATTTTTCATTGCTTTATGCTTTGATTTGATTTTTCTTTTTCTTTATCCTACTTTTGATTTTCTATTATGCTTTTTCCTGCTTTTCTACATTATCCTTCTTTTCTACTTTGTCCTGTTTTTTCCCTACATTTTCCCTGCTTTTCTGCCCTACACTGGCTTTTATACTTTGTCATGATTTTTCTTGTTTTTCTACTTTATCCTGCTTTTCTACCTTTGTCCTTCTTTTGTCCCTGATTTTATATTTTGTCCTTATTTTGTGATTTGTCCCGCTTTTGTGCTTTATTATGTTTTTCCTAAGCTTTGCTGCTTTATTCTACTTTCTTCTCCTTTCCCTACTTTCCTTGCTTTGACTGCTTTATCTTGTCTTGTCTTGCAAGTTACCTCTTAGTCAACTGTATCCTCTAAGGAACACTTGTGGAGAATTATCCACTTTATTCAAAAATTAAAATATCTAATTAATAAAAATGACTTCTAACAAGTGCATCTCAAACTTAGGATAAAATTAAAATTAAACTTCCTAACTAATTAATGCCTTAACTTCATAATTAACCCCAAGTGCGTGAAATTTCATCCTCAACCCAATGGATCGGTTGGGCTAGGAACTCCTTCCACTAATCATCAATGAGGGAACATGACAGTACTACCCTCCCAATATTTCTTATCCTCAAGCAATAATCAAATCCAACCCAACTAAGCATCATGAGCCATCATGCTTCTGTTGCACCACTCTGATTATAAACTACTCATGAAATCTCCCAACATATTGTTCTCTTACCATCCAACCATGCACTTAGTGTGGACACCAATAAAAGTTGATACCTAGGATCCTAAGTGATCCTCAAGAATACAAGGTGCAATATATATTCTCATATGCAATGCATAAGAATCACATGGAAGCCATCATAACACCCTGCAAGAAAAAACACAAGTCCATCCAAAAATATGTTTCCCATGTAGGAAACCATCACCATCTACTGCAAATATGAACCCATTAGGGAAGAGAAGAGTCTTGCTTGCTCAAGCCAACCAACCAAAATGTGCTCCCAATGAGCTTCCAATGATCAACAATTCTTGGTTCCCACTGCTTGCGCACCCTCCTAGTGCACAATATCATCAAGAACCAATATAGCAAGTATGGGATTCCAGGATCCCACTCTGTAATGATAATTCTCCCCAAACATCATAAGTACAAAAGATAGATCATCAAAGTACATATCAACTTCATACAAGTGTACATCAATAAGGTGCCTCACCAAAGGATCATGAAAGTGCTTGTCCATCCAACCAAGTAGACCACCACTTGCCAAGTGCACACAAGCATCAAGTGACCAATCAAATCTGCTCCAATGACATAGTTGAGGATCCCATGTCCAATAATGTTGCTCCAAAAGAATGTAAGAAGTTTCAAAATAATCATCCATGTGTTATTTCATCCAAGAAGTGAATGAAGAACCTCCACCAAAATTTGAACCAAGTAAGGACCAAATAAATCAAGGAGACTTCAAGTGGCTCAAAGAAGTCTCATCAATACATCCATGAATATGTATATCATCAAGAAATAACAAAGGTTGTTGTTTCCAATGTGTTGGAGAAAACTTGCTATGGCTTGGGGTGGACCACAACAGACAACTGACTACCAAAAATTAACTCAATTCCCAATGCTATGCTATATAAATGACAATGCTAAGATAATGGAGAAGACAACCAACCTCGATCCAAAGGTTTGATGTAGATCCCCCGTTGGAGTTTTCGATCCGTGCACTTGAACCTGCAAATTAGTCTTGACAGCCAATATACAACAAGTGCATATAATATATAAAACGACATTAACATCATCAATAGCAATGGTCCATGATATTATAAGTAAATGCAACCCAATGTAATATAAACACATTCACAACATTGATGGATGAGAATATGAGTATTTCTATTAGTAAATAACAAGAAGTACAATGTGATACGACCTCTTGTCGGCAACCAATCTGAACCAAGATCCGGGTCAATCCACGTGTGCCTCCACCACTTCAATCCTCCATGGAAAGGCAAACTCAAACTATGATAGGATTTTGGAAGGTGAACATAAAGGGTTCACAACTACAAGGATCAATGAGTGTAGACTCAAGATAGGGCAGAAATCCACTAGAGTTCTCTTGCTCTCCTTTCTCCTCCCGTCCATAATCCATATGTGCTCAATATATAGTCCTCTCAAAGGTAGATGAAAGTACACATCGAGGCATTTCTGGGGTAGATGGAGGGTCAAAGGTCACCCAATGACCGCTTTTTGGGAGTAAAAAGTAATTAACTAGTGATTTTTACCATTTTACATGCTACCTGCGGGCTATAGTTATGAAACTCGCGAGTACGCCCACAGTAATGATGCAGCTAGCGTACAAAGGAAAAAATAGAAAAAAATAGTGTCTATGGAGGATAAAAAGTGGATTTAAGTCAGTAAAATGGATCCTCTAGGCCAAAGAGTACTGATGCTCACAAGGTGGAAAATTACGTTGTAACAGCCAATAAGCATGTGCTCCAACCATATATCTCTTCACCCAAGTATTGGATGAAGTTCCTCCAACATCAAATGAACTAAGCAAGGAGCAAGGAAAATTACGAGTCTTCAAGTGACTCATGTGAACATTATAGGTGCATCCATGTAT
Organism: Larix kaempferi; assembly: GCA_027924585.1. NCBI lineage: Eukaryota > Viridiplantae > Streptophyta > Pinopsida > Pinales > Pinaceae > Larix > Larix kaempferi. The sequence goes on from BSBM01000476.1 coordinate 8,323,308, forward strand.
GTGAGAGTCATAAAATGAGATCAATGGATACTTATGCTACAAAAGAGAATGTGGTGTACTCATCATAGAATCATCATCTAGTGTAGGGGTCTCACACTCCTCATATGGAACCAATAAAAAAGAAACCTTTCACCCATACTTCATTAGGTTGAATTCTACGAAATGTGGAAGTGTGGGATGTAGGAGAATGAACCAACTCACCCAAATGATCAAAAAGTGCAAAATTTTCATCATGTGAAGGATCCGTAGGGGTAGGATCATGCACCTCCCTCAAAAGTGCAAAAAATTCCTCATAGGTTGGTTCCAAGGTAGTGGAATCATGCACTTCTTCAAAAAGTGTGTAACAATCATTAAGAGGCAACCCAAGTTCATCTTCCATTGTAACAAGTGATTGGATCTCATCAAGCTCATCTTGAAACACATGAAGCACATGCAAATTTACACATTTCTCATGATCCATCATTTCATGAGAATCCTCCAAGTAAGCTACCATATGAAAATCTGAAACATAGGAGGAAGAAAAAGTATCTTGCAACCTCTCAAGAAGTTGCTCATTTGAATTTTGAGCTTATGAATATCCTCATTATTCTTCAAGTATGCCTCATGTAACCATTCATTAAGCTCAACCAAATTGTTTCTATCAAAAAGAAAAGACATGAAACTACCTTCAATGTTGCACATTTCTCTTTGAATATTCTCCATGTCTTCAAGGAATGATGGCTCCTCCAATGAAGAGACTCTCCAACAAGAATTTGATACCAATGCTTGAGTGCCATGAAGTATGCTAAGGACCTCATAGATATTCATTTCACTCATCTTCAAATACCCTTCAATGAAGGATGGTTCATGAGAGAGAACCTTTTCTTCTTCTTTTTTCTTGGGATCAACTTCACATGGAAGCTCAAGTAGTGACTGGGAAGATGATATTGGTTCATATTTGTCTGCTACAAGGTCTTCTTCTTTGTGCTCCACGGAGTTGGGACTTGCAGCAACCTCGTCACGGATGATATCTATGTCACCAATATAGAGATGAGATCATCCCTCAGTAGATGTCTCCTCAAAACTTAGCCACCCATCAGTAGGTACCTCTTCTTCATAGAATCCATCAATAGATGCTTCTTCATCCTTAAAACCCTCCTCAATAAGGATTGTACCTTCATCTTCTTCAGATGGATGATTTGTAATTTATTTTTTCTCCTTCAAGTGAATTGATGTATCTTGCTCCTCTATTGTCTTAGAATCAGAATTCTTGGATACTTTGTTTGAAGAGAATATGAAAAGTCTCGTCATGCCAGAAACAATGGCATCCAATGAGGAATCACTTTCGATTTCTCTTTCTTCTTATTTGATTTTAGTAGTAGAAAAACTTAATTTTCTTCTCTTCGATGATTCCTCATCTGCATTCTTAGGCTCAAATCCAAATCTGCAATAAAAATAATCTTTGAAAGAAATAGCTTTACAAATCTCTTCCCCCAAGGAAAGATACTCTTGATAGTGGTGGGGCAAGTTCTCACATGCAGATATCACTTTTTCCAAATATATCTTAGGATTATCCATCGGTGTTTCATCCCATTTATCTTCACTATCCATTGGGTCACTAAAGTAACCATCCTCATTTCGTGGTAATCCTCCATCTATGTAGATGATTTATTCTTCCTCGTCCCCGTTAGAATCTTCTTCGCTAAACATGGACATGGCTACAAATTCTTAAAATTAAGAGCTCACTTTCCACAGGTGTGGAGGAAAGTGCTCTGATACCACTGTAATATCCCTGATCTTATATCATAGGATATCAACTCAAATTCAAACCTTAAAATCGGAAATTTTGCAAGCAATAACTAGTTCTCCAAACTAGTCAAGAAGGAACTAGACTAGGTCACTGATTAACCCACCCAAAGCTTGATTGATGGACACTTTTGGATATTCAAAATGTACTAGGGATTTTGCAATAGCATCAAGGCCAGCTTCTAAGTTTTAAACACAATGTATTGGGGCCATTTATGTTTCGAACATCAGTCAGGATGATGTCTACTACAAGGATTCTGGGCACACCAACATATACCTAATAAACTCTTTCACTTACAATTGACATAAAAAAGAGGTGGATAACAGGTTATAACCCCCTAATTGTCATGTCCCAAATTTGGTATTGGGTCACATTGGCTCTATTCATTAGAGTTTGTCAAATTGATGCTAAAGGTCAAATAATTGCCAAGGAGGAAAATTACTAGTTTCCTAGGTTTGGGGTGGAAGCTTTGGGATTTGGAATAATGGGGATAATAAATGATGTTTGAACATTAGAATGGCATAAATATTTAATAAAGGATCTAAATAAATATATACAAGTGAAAATCAAAGTGGCATTTCATCATGAAGACACATGGAGGAAGTGGGACCCACATATGGCTAGATTTCCCCACTACATTTGGCATCATTCTCTCACCAATTCGAATTCAAGGTGAATGGTAACATACTTGGGGGAGTCCAAAAGGTATTATTCATTGCATGACTCATCCAAGGTCGAAATATAGAGGAAGAGTAACTCCCATGGAAGAGGAAGAGGCAATTTGGAGCTAGTGAGACACTTGGGCTAGATTCCCTAGCTCTATGACAACAATGATGAAGATGCTATGACACCTATGACACAAATCAGACCTGAAGGCTGACATATGACATATATGACATGTCAGGGCTAAAAATAGACTCCAAGAGGGCGCTCAAGGGTGTTAGGGCAGCTAATATGCTTCCACATGTGATTTGGTGGAAGTGGGAGACTAGGAATTGTTTGTACAAGTGGCGTTCTTTGGAATCTCTTCCCAACTTGAGTTGGCATGAGTCTCTTGGAAGGAATTCGACCCATGGAGGAAATTAGAAGTTTATAAATGTCAATAACAAAGAATGAAACCAGCTTTTGATCATTTGTAGAATTTGCAATTGCATTTGTGAAGAGGGAGAGCTAGTGGATGACTAGTTTCTTGCCTTAGCCAATTTCAAGGGTGAAAGATTCCCATCCAAGTTGGTAATTGGAAAGGCCATTCAGACCTTTCATTTGGAGCTTTAATGGAGTATTTATTTGCAGTTTTAAGCTACAGGGCAGCTCATGGTTTCTTCTATTGCAGCTCACTCCTTCAACCATTTCCAGTTTTGATGGCATATTCTTGATCCTTGAGGGAGGGTGTTTTTGGTGAGCTATTGTACTCTTTGGGGAAGATTTTAATGCCCCATTTATTTTTTAATATGAATTAAATACTATTTTCTTCATCTCCAAAAATTTTCAGGTCGAAATTTCAAGTAGAAATGTATAAATCTCATTTTTAATGGAAGAACAATGCCATTTCCCCACTACCTTGTTGTGAGCCAATGTATTGATGATGATTTCGAATGAATGGATGATTCTCTGATATATTTGTGATCAATATACTGCCATGGATGTCTTATACAAGTTTCATGTACTGTACTTGAGCATTTGAAGCATTTTTACTCAGTTTAGTTGTATTGGGAGGTGAAATAGTGCCATTTCCCCAAGGGTCGAATTGGGGATTTTTGTAGTTGAATGGGAGAGGGTGAGAACAGTTGTAATAATCCATTAATGGTGCATATGAGACTTTAATAATATACTTAACACATTACATACCTCTGTTCATAAATTTGAGTGGGTTTGGAGGCATTTGGGAAGCCATTTTCATTGTTTACCCCAGGGGGATTTGAACCCCAAATTACTAGTAAAATTGCATAATTGGTCCAGAATATTAAGAGGGTTTGAAGAGGTCTTTTGGTGGCCATATTTCATCCATAAACATCATATTCAATTTCTAATATCATTCATACACCTTCCTTTAATATTTGAAGGCATTTGGAGTCAATTTGAGACCTAGAGACCAATACTAGTCAAAGGAAAATCACTAGTAAAGTTACCTACATTGATCAGAATTGAAAGAGGATTTGCAGAAGTATTTTAAAGGTCCAAAGGCATCCCTGAAACACATATTTATGTTCTAATATCATTCATACACCTTCTCAGAAGATTTGGGATCATTTGGGGCAAATTTGGGACCTAGAGATCAAAACTAGTCAAAGGTCGAACAAGGGAAAAAAAGTGGAAAATTGCAATTTTAATAAAATTCCTAATAAGGGACATTACAGTGGTATCAGAGCATGGTCTTGGCACCTGATTTGGTAGAACATTAATGAAGACCAGGAGTCAAAGAAATAATCCACCACCCTTAGAAACTAAAACTGGATGTACTTTGGTGAAAGGGAAGAAATAGGAGAAGAAGTGCATTCATTGGTCACCATGAGTAAGGATGAGAAAGGAACCTTAAAGGAGAATGAAGAGTTTAGGAAATTACTTGAACCATCCTTTGAAGACAAGTGGAGACAATACTTTCAAGAGTTCAAATTGTTGCTTAGTGAAATTGGAAGCAACTCGGAAAAAGTAATGAGCAATGGTTCTCTTTTCAAGGAAAAGGATGAAACAATTTATGCCACAAAAGAGGAACCTAATGTAATTGTGGAACATGAGGTACATGTTGATATGCAGGTTCTTGAATATACTACACTAAAACAAGAAGAAGGACAAGCACTTGTCCTTGTTCAAAGGGATTATGAGTTGCCTCATGGAGAGAGTTGCAAAGCCTTGGAAGAGGTACATGATCTCACAATAGTTGGACCAGCCAATTATGGAGAAGATGAATTAAATATTTCAATGGGTAAGAGTTGTAAAGAATTAAAGTTGGTTCATAATTCCTCACCCCACACTTCTTTTCCAACCACATCACTTTGGGATGAAAATTGGGTGAAAGGTTTTTTCCTAGTGGTGCCACATGAGGGGTATGAAACTCCTACCTCTCCTTTTGATGATGACATGAATAGAGCACCTCATTATTTACAATTGCAGCAGCATATTGCTTTACCTTATGATGATACATATCCTCATGGATGTATGGATGAGACTTCTTTGAGTCCTTTGAATTCTCCTTGTTTTTCCTACTCATTATTTGGTTCAGATTTTAGTGGAGATTCTTCATTCACTTATTGGATGAAAGAATGCATGGCTGAATATTTTGATGCATATCACATTCTCTTGGAGCAGCACTATGGGACATGGGATCCTCACCTATGTCATTGGAGCAGATTTGATGGGTCACTTGAAGATTGTATGCACTTGGAAAATGGTGGTCTACATGCTTGGGGGTATAAGCACTTTCATGACTCTTTGATGAAGCATCTCCTTTATGTACATTTTCATTATGTTGTTATGTACTTTGATGATATATATTTTGTACTCATGATGTTTGGAAGAATGCATACAAGAAAATGCGATCCAGGAATCCTCTTATCTGATGGTATGGGTTGGAGAGCACTTTTAATCGTTGGGGTGCAATACAAGCAATGGGACCCTGGAATAATTTTTATCTCATTGGTTTCATATTTTTTGGGGAAGCAAGCAGTATGGGAGATGGATTCCCCACTTAATAAAGTGATTTTAATCAGAGTAGTGCAGCAACAAGCATGGTGGTTCCTCTCTAAAATCTTCATGGAAACTCAAAGACTCAAGGTTGGGCAATCCAATGGCAACTTCAAAGAATTATACAGAAAGCAGGTTCTTCAACACCCACATTTAAAATTGCTTGAGGACAAGCAATATTGGGAAGGGAGGATTTGTCATGTCCCAAATTTGGTATTGGGTCACATTGGCTCTATTCATTAGAGTTTGTCAAATTGATGCTAAAGGTCAAATAATTGCCAAGGAGGAAAATTACTAGTTTCCTAGGTTTGGGGTGGAAGCTTTGGGATTTGGAATAATGGGGATAATAAATGATGTTTGAACATTAGAATGGCATAAATATTTAATAAAGGATCTAAATAAATATATACAAGTGAAAATCAAAGTGGCATTTCATCATGAAGACACATGGAGGAAGTGGGACCCACATATGGCTAGATTTCCCCACTACATTTGGCATCATTCTCTCACCAATTCGAATTCAAGGTGAATGGTAACATACTTGGGGGAGTCCAAAAGGTATTATTCATTGCATGACTCATCCAAGGTCGAAATATAGAGGAATAGTAACTCCCATGGAAGAGGAAGAGGCAATTTGGAGCTAGTGAGACACTTGGGCTAGATTCCCTAGCTCTATGACAACAATGATGAAGATGCTATGACACCTATGACACAAATCAGACCTGAAGGCTGACATATGACATATATGACATGTCAGGGCTAAAAATAGACTCCAAGAGGGCGCTCAAGGGTGTTAGGGCAGCTAATATGCTTCCACATGTGATTTGGTGGAAGTGGGAGACTAGGAATTGTTGTACAAGTGGCGTTCTTTGGAATCTCTTCCCAACTTGAGTTGGCATGAGTCTCTTGGAAGGAATTCGACCCATGGAGGACATTAGAAGTTTATAAATGTCAATAACAAAGAATGAAACCAGCTTTTGATCATTTGTAGAATTTGCAATTGCATTTGTGAAGAGGGAGAGCTAGTGGATGACTAGTTTCTTGCCTTAGCCAATTTCGAGGGTGAAAGATTCCCATCCAAGTTGGTAATTGGAAAGGCCATTCAGACCTTTCATTTGGAGCTTTAATGGAGTCTTTATTTGCAGGTGTAAGATACAGGGCAGCTCATGGTTTCTTCTATTGCAGCTCACTCCTTCAACCATTTCCAGTTTTGATGGCATATTCTTGATCCTTGAGGGAGGGCATTTTTGGTGAGCTATTGTACTCTTTGGGGAAGCTTTTAATGCCCCATTTCTTTTGTAATATGAATTAAATACTCTTTTCTTCATCTCCAAAAAGTTTCAGGTCGAAATTCCAAGTAGAAATGTATAAATCTCATTTTTAATGGAAGAACAATGCCATTTCCCCACTACCTTGTTGTGAGCCAATGTATTGATGATGATTTCGAATGAATGGATGATTCTCTGATATATTTGTGATCAATATACTTCCATGGATGTCTTATACAAGTTTCATATACTATACTTGAGCATTTGAAGCATTTTTACTCAGTTTAGTTGTATTGGGAGGTGAAATAGTGCCATTTCCCCAAGGGTCGAATTGGGGATTTTTGTAGTTGAATGGGAGAGGGTGAGAACAGTTGTAATAATCCATTAATGGTGCATATGAGACTTTAATAATATACTTAACACATTACATACCTCTTTTCATAAATTTGAGTGGGTTTGGAGGCATTTGGGAAGCCATTTTCATTGTTTACCCCAGGGGGATTTGAACCCCAAATTACTAGTAAAATTGCATAATTGGTCCAGAATATTAAGAGGGTTTGAAGAGGTCTTTTTGGTGGCCATGTGTCATCCATAAACATCATATTCAAGTTCTAATATCATTCATACACCTTCCTTGAATATTTGAAGGCATTTGGAGTCAATTTGAGACCTAGAGACCAATACTAGTCAAAGGAAAATCACTAGTAAAGTTACCTACATTGATCAGAATTGAAAGAGGATTTTCAGAAGTATTTTAAAGGTCCAAAGGCATCCCTGAAACACATATTTATGTTCTAATATCATTCATACACCTTCTCAGAAGATTTGGGATCATTTGGGGCAAATTTGGGACCTAGAGATCAAAACTAGTCAAAGGTCGAACAAGGGAAAAAAAGTGGAAAATTGCAATTTTAATAAAATTACTAATAAGGGACATTACACTAATATACTTATGTACAAGTTTCATAGAGATTTTGGGAGGTTCTGGCAGTGTTTGGATTTAATGGGAGAAAGAGAGCTAGGAGGGACTAATCAACTAGTTTATTTCCAGGCTCTTCCAAATAGGTTGAGAGGGATATGAATTCTTAGGAAGAGTATGAGATTCATTGGTTTCTTAGGAACCTCATATGACTTATATAATAGAAAATATGCATTCATATTACTTTTAATTAAACATACTGCAAAACTAGTCAAATTAAGGTGCCCAATGAACTAGTCTTGGTAAATATGAAGGTAAACAACAAGAGAAGGTCACAAATATCTGATTTTTTACTTTAGATGGATTCTACAGGAAATTGAAAACCTACATCAACTTACAAAAAGATAAATAGCTTCACATAGCTCTTGGTATTTCCATTTCCTAAAAACTAGTCAAGTAAAATTGCACAAAGAACTAGTCTTGAGAATTGTGGACTCAAACAGCCTCTAGGGCTCTTGAAATATTCTTCTGATATTTAATATGAATCGGGAAATAATTAAATAGGAATAATAAATCATAATAATATTTTATTAATCATTATAGAGGGGTATCATGGCTCAGACTACACAGAAAGCCATCAATCTTGGATAATTACATTGATTGAAAGAGAATGCTACATAGAAGAGTAAGAAGGAGAAATTTAATCACTAGATATGATCTATAGGATGACCATGGGATGTTTTATTCTCATGGAAGGAACGCCAATACTCAGAGCTTCTCATGGTAGCATTCACCAAACCATACAAAAAAGCAAGGGCACGTTCTTCATAGCTGGAACCCCCAGATCTAGTAAAATGGACATAACTTGCTCATCCAGACACCTTTTTTTATGATAAAAAAGGTTTTTCCTACTGGAAACGATTCTACGGATGCAATGGAATAGGTCTCAACATCCATAAATTATCATAAAGTTCAAAATCGGAACCTCCATTTCGTCCCTCCAGCATTGTTCCTACTGAATGAAGTAGTTGAACCGCACAACGAGAACACCAACTAATGGATCAGACTTCAGTACCTGCAATAGACTCAGTGATGAAGACTGGATGTCATCATCCTTTAAGTAGAATCATGGGGCACATATCCCAGGTCAAAGAGGCAAAATTGCACTCAATTCAAATCACAAATGATCAAAAGATGTGAAATGGAGTTGGAATCCTTCTTTTATAGATTGAGGTGGGTTGTTGAGCAAGTAAGGTAGGATAAGGCGCCCTCGTGGAGTGGATAAGGTTGCTTTGCTTTTTTCTTTAGCTTTTTCCTTGCTTTCTGCTTTTCTTTTATTTTTTATTTAGCTTTTGCCTTGCTTTCTACTTTGCTTTGCTTTCTACTTTTGATTTTGATTTTGCTTTTGATTTTTCCTTATCGCGCTTTAGCTTTTCTATCCTGTTTTTTCCTGCTTTTCTACCTTATCCTGCTTTTCTGCTTTGTCCTGTTTTTTCTTGATTTTCTACTTTATCCTGATTTTCTGCCTTTGTCCTGCTTTTCTGCTTTGTCCTAATTTTGTGCTTTATTATACTTTTCCTGAGCTTTGCTACTTTATTCAAATTTCTTTCCATTTTCCTATTTTCCTTGCTTTGACTGCTTTATATTTTCTTTTCTTGCAAGTTACCTCTTATTCAACCGTATCCTCTAAGGCACACTTGCGGAGCATTATCCACTTTATTCTAAAATAAACATATCTAATTAATAAATATTACTTCTACCAAGTGCATTTCAAAATTAGGATAAAAGTAAAATTAAAATTCCTCACTAATTAATGCGTTAACTTCATAATTAACCCCAATTGCATGAAATTTCCCCCTCAACCCAATAGATTGCTTGGGCTAGGGACTCCTTCCACTAATAATCAATGAGGGAACATGACACTTCACGTTGCACGGTGCACCTCAGTTCATCATCACGTAGGCTACACGGTAGCTCTTCCTTGTGTAGTCTTCTTTTGTGATCCTATTCTTCGTGCAGTCTACGCAGTTCATCTTCTCAGCGCAACCTATATTGGTGAAGGTATTCTTCTTGTTGCACAAATTCCTCGACTACTCTCTACACCTCACACAGGACCTATAGTTTTTCCTTTGCATGAAACGTGTGTGGAGGTTGCGTATCTTTATTGGTACTCTATTGGTACTCCAACACTACAATCTCCAAGATATTCTCCAAGTGCCTACTCAAGTCACTATATTTACTTATGTTGGATCCTTTCCATTACTCCATTTCCTTGGTTCAGTAATCACCATGTTATAGAGACCTTTCTTATCCTCCCATTTGTTTAATAAATCTGGACAATCCTATATCGCATGGTCTATGCTATTGCAATATGCGCATAGATCACAGGGCTTAGTACAAAATCTCACTAAGTGGCTCGACTCTCCACAATTAAAACAAATTACTTGTTTTCCACTGCCACCATAGACTCTTTCACAACCTCGAAACCCACCACATACTTTTGCCTACTGTCCTCTTGGATCAGGTGCTCTATTCTCTTCTAGGCCTTGAACCCGGTAGGCATCCACTGCATTGTATTTCATCAATTGTAGAGTGCAACAATTGTTCACATCATGGACAATAGACTTATAGAACTCATAAAATGGTGCGTGCGCGGAGCTATGGTACTTTTGCAAGAATTCATTTCCAATCATTCCAAATTATTTGGAGATATGTGTAAACGTCTTCCACCTACTCAAGATCATGACCATGCTATTCACTTGCAACCAAGTAGTGTACCACATAAAATAGACCCTATAGGTATCCATATGGACAGAAAATTGAGATTGAGAATATAGTTCAATAAATGTTAGATGCATGCATCATTCAACCTAACCAAAGTGTTTTCTCTGCACCAATAGTGATGGTTCGCAAAAAGGAAGGTTCATGGCATATCTGTCCATATTATAGAGAGATCAATATACTGACCATTAAAGATAAGTTTCATATTCATGTCATTAATGAATTATAAGGAGAATTTTTCTTTACCAATTTGGATCTTCAATCTTGATATCATCAAATTAGAATGAGGAAAGAAAACATTCCAAAAACAACCTTCAAAACACATGAAAGTTATTAGAGTTTTTCGTGATGCCATTTGGACTTACGAGTGCACCTTCCACATTTCAAAGCTTAACGAGTTCTATTTTTAAACCCTTTATCGTAAAATAGGTGTTAGTATTTTTTGATGATATACTAATCTATAGAAAATATTAGGAAGATCATTACAACATGATGACATGGTCTTAAAACTATTGAGGAGCACCAATTATATGCCAAACCTTCTAATAAGTGTGAATCTGGGGTTCACAATGTGGAATATTTGGGTCATATTGTATCTCATGAAGGCATCAAAGTGGACTCTAAAAAAATTAACACTATCGTGGAATGACCAATTCCTAAAACCTTGAAGAATGTTAGAGGATTATTAGGATTGGAAATATACTACTACAAGTTTGTCGAGAATTATGGTCAAATAGAAACATCTCTAACAAGGGTATTGAAAAAAGTAGGAATTCTCTTATACTCAAGAAGGAACCAAATATTTTGAAAAACGTAAAGTGGCTATGTGTACAACTCATGTATTATCCACTCCTAACTTCACAAAAACATTTATTATGGAATGTGATGCCTCATGGCATGGGATTAGTGCAATTTTAATGCAAGAAGGAAGGCCCCTTCCCTCTGAAAGTTTCCAACTCAAAGAATAAAACTTACTCAAACCAATATATGAAAAAGAAATGTTGGTCATACTACATGCAATTAAGAAATGACACCCTTACCTAATAGGAAGACACTTCAGGGTAAGAACAGATCATGATTGTCTTAAATATTTATTGGAACAACGATTATCTTTAGAAGAGTAACAAAAAAGGGTTGTAAATGTCTAGGTTATGACTTTGAAATTATATACAAAAAGGGAAAATAAAATGTAGTGGCAGATGCACTTTCAAGAAAAGAAGAAGACAAAGAGGGATTACTTTGTGATATTTCCATTATGCAATATAATTTGGTGGAAGAAGCAAGGACATAATGGAAACATAATCATAAGGTGATATGACCCAAGAGGGGGAATATATGGGGTTAAATGTATATGATATGACCCCATGGGGGGCATATATGGGGATAATATATAAAGAAGTAAGTGTTATGTTTTATAGTGGTTGGCTTAATGAAGGGGCCTCATGTGCAATGAGTGAATAGGTATATATATAGAATTCATGTAGTCATTGTTGAAGGAACACGTGAATTGAAAATATGAATGTCTTGGGATATTTGCAGGAGGTTATCCTATTCTTTAAGGAGTTATTGTGTAACTCATCTTTCTTATCTATATTGTATTTGTGCTCCACATTTATATTTTTGTAAATGGTGTCTACTCTTGTCTCTTATGATAATTTAAAGATTTGGTTAATAACATTTGGTATTAGAGCTTGGATGCTTCAAAATCCAATCATCTTGGAATTTTCGCTATAACATTTTTTCAGGTATGTTTCAAACAATGAAACTTGGAAGGGACTCAAAGGACGTAGAAAAGTATAAGCGGTGCAAATTTTAGGTCCTGGTTCTTTTGGAGTTATAGCCTGTGGAAGATAGGGATTTTTACTAGTCTAAAAATTAGTCTCAAACACGTGTTCATCGTAAAATTGTTATATTTGGACCTTCAGAGATCCAAATTAAGTGAGACCTATTGCATCAAAAGGAAGACGAACTTTAGTATGTGTGGTACAAATTTTAGAACCAGTGCCAGAAAATTGGACACGTGGTAGGTCGTACACTTTCACTCTCCTGAAAAAGGATAAAAACAACAATTTTTGGGAATGTTACCATTACTTTTTCTTGGGACGTCAGAATTGGGTCAAACCCATGGCATTGCAAAGAAGACATATCAGACTACTACGTGTCAAAATTTTAGACTTAAAGGTTCCAAAATTCCATAGCTACCTCAGTTGGAAGGTCGACCAACAAGAGAGTCTCTAAATCATGGCTTTATAAGGTATGTTATTTTGAAATTAGCCTAACTTTTGATTGGAAGGTTCAATTCAGCTGATTCAAAAGCCATTGGAAAGAGCAAACATAGGATAATATTTTGGAAAACCATACGATTCATTTTTATATTATTTTCAATATATTGAGGATAACAAGTTAAGGGTTTAGTTGTTTATACCTTAGTTAAGAAAAATGACAAAAAAGGAAATGCCTATGTATGGTGGAGATGAAGATAAGGCTGAAATCAATCCCTTCGAATGGTTGAGGAGGATAAGAGAAAATGATAAAACTCCTTTTGGGGAAAGTTTGAGATTTTATGGTGAAGCTAGGGAGGGGTGGATGAGTATTGATAGAAATACTAGACTAAATGCCACATGGGAAGTGTTACCACCCAAGTTGCACTTGGTAGGACTTGCAATTGAGCCTCCAGAGATTGAACAAGTCACTTGTTGATTATCAAAGTTCAGAAGTCTAGTAGGCCATTTTTGGACCAATTTTTCTTTTCACACATGTTCACACCCCCTTGGGGGAATTGTAATAAATGGCGTAGCATGATACATTTTGTAACAAGCTTGGTTTTCCTAAGACTTGGTCCTTAGTCCAATTACTCTAGAGTGTTTTTTCCTTGCCAATTATATGTTGATTTTCAGGGACTTATAATTTTCGAGTTTTTCACTCAAACCTCCAAAGCTGGGTGATTATCCTAATGGTTAGGCCTTTGAGGGTTATTAAATCCTAGTGTCTAATTTTGGATACCATGCCAGTCATTAGTATTGAGTCTAATAGACATGCATTAAGCCCCCTTAGGATTGTTTAATTTTCCATCATTTAATAAAAATCTCGTAAAACAAGATATTTTAATTGTAAAATGTCATTAAGACATGAAAGTGGTACTAGGGGGGGAATTTTTCCATGGGGGTGCTTGTTTTCTAACTCGGAGCACCCACTTTACCCATGTACCCACTTTCAGAGTGAAGTTAGTAAAATTATTAATCACTTAATTTCATTTTCTCTCGAAAAGTGAATTGATAAAGCCAAAAAATACAAAATAATGGGAAAATAAAAATCCCATTAATCAAGGAAGTTTTTCCAAGACATGTTTCAGTCAACTAGAGTGGTGGCAAAGCGATATGAAATCAAATCCAAATTAGCAAAAGAGACAAGTCTTTATTGAATATTTGTTTGAGTTACCAGAAGAGAGGTGGCGCATCATCAGGAAGGATGGCACTTTGTAGAGAAGGATGGTGCATCCTTTATTGCATTGGTGGCATCATATGAGAGAGGGAGACCTACCTTTGATAGGTGGCATCTCTTCTCATCCTCCTAACCCTGCATTCACTGTCCCTTCACTCAAACTCTTGGATTCCATGTGGAATGCACCCCCCTCTCACTTTTTCTATTTAAGCAGGCTTACTCTCATGCTTTCCAAATGGTTGGAGTATGGAAGCCCTACCCAACCTCTGAAGCTTTGTATTGTAATATTTTTTATGTGGAATAATAAATAATCTCGAGGTCCATTTGCTGGTGTGTGTCATTATGTGTGTGGATTTACTGTCAATGGTGTATGAGGTAACCGTAGTGTAGTTGTTTCTATTGTTGCATTTGTTGTTAATATGGCCTTTAAAGAACTATTACCAATTATTAGGATAAATGATTTGGTTCAAGTTTATTTATTTCTTGCTTATGAGTAGAGATATAGGATTTATTTGTTTTATTTGTTTATAGGCATACTATTCCAATCTCTAGTATAAGAAGCATCGGATTTGACGCTCTTGTTGCAAGTAGTTTCAACTGTGTAGGTTGTCTAGCTTCAAGGAGTGGTAGATCTATTTTGAATCCTCCATATTTCAAGTATTTTCAAAAGTAAATAGTCCCTCTGCTTCCCACCAGTAAACTCCATATGTCTGGCATTCTCAGCGTCAAGCTACTTCTTATCTCCTTCCTTCTCTTTTAAAATCTAAAATATTTGTTTTGGTTATTGTATGCAGACTGGATCTAATTAGTTACCTTTCAAAGATCACATCAAAATATAGTTGGTTTAGTTTTCATTTTTCGGGTTAGATATAAGTCTTTAAAGTCCAAATCTTTGCAAGTAGATCTAGCTTTTAAGTATAGCTTTCAATTCATTCAAAAGTTTATATTTCAATACTTAAGACTAGTAAATTTTGTATGCTTCTAATGTATTATTTAGTACATTTGGTGCAAATTTGGTGGTTGGGTTTTACTTTTTAATGAACAAGTAGAAGGAGGTGCTAGCGAAATTTCGAAGAATCGCGCCATCCAGGACCTCCCTCTTCTTCTTACCTTTCTCAAAAGTAAAATTCTTCCACAGACTTGTAATTCTTTGGTTCTAAATTATAAAGGACCACAAACATTCCAAAATTGTAAATCATAGTAAGAAATAAGTGGGATACCCAATGCGGGAATGATTTTGGGAGCTATTCCGCGTAGTAGCTAATTCTCCCACCGTCGGAGTCTACTTCGTCCGCGTTAGGGCTTGGCCCGACTATGGGCTACGGTGGTAGGTTTCAGATCACTGAGGAGTGAGAAGAAAGTTTGGATATAGGATCGAGCATGGTGTTTCCTAGAGGGGGAGGATCCCCCTCCACATCCGTGGATCGCCCTATCAGTTTAAAGATACCCACCACGCTTCCAATTGGTAACGGTATTACAGAAGAGAAATCCATGGAAACGGACAGGAAAACGACCAGAGGAGGATGCTTACCCAGATCTGCTGAGAACCCATCTCTGCAGATCACCTCTGACAATCTATGAACCTGGGTTGAACAATGGAAGGAGAAATCCCTAATCGGGAAATTCATTGGCATCTGGCCAAAAGAGAAAGATCTGATACATTGGATCAAGATCACCTGCAATCCCAAAGGCCATTATGATCTGCACTTGGGAGCTAAAGGATTCTTTACCATTATCTTTTTCAACCAGGAAGATCATGACCGTGTCCTTATGGGTGGTCCTTACTTCTTTTACTCGTCTGGGTTATTCCTGCACCCCTAGAAGGAGAGGTTTAACCCTAATATGGAGGATCTGAGTATTTATCTGGTCTGGATCTGGCTTTACTCACTCTCGTGTGAGTACTGGGAACCTGAAATCTTGGAGGCCAATGGGAACACCTTGGGGAAGTTTGTGAAATTTTCAGAACAGACAAGGCTGCAGCAATACACCACCTATGCTCCCATTTGTGTTTACATGAACCTCTCCAAAGATCTTCCAGAGGGGATCAATTTGACTTGGGAAGATGAGGATTGGGTCCAAAATCAGGACTATGAACAACTATTCTTTCGGTGCAGACAATGCCATGAATATGGGCATCTGAGAAGAGACTATCCGAACCTAAAATCCATTGTCTCTCTCCCCCTGGAAAAGAAAGAAAAATAAAAGGACAATGAGGGTTTTACACAGGTTCAAAATCACAAGAGGAAAAATAAAAAGACCCCTCATTCTCCTCCCGCAAAACAGAATACCGACAAACGGAATCAGAGCAGGAATAGGTTCACAACTTTGAGTAACATGGAGATCGGGGACGAAGGTCCTTAAAAGGATAAAACCACCATTGAGGAAGGTAATCAATCTAAAATCAGGCCTATGGAGGAGATAGTGGAAATAATGGAGGAAGAAACGACGGAGGAAAACGAAGATATGGACCTGGGAGAGTTGGATCTGGATGAGATCGAGAAGGAATGCAGCAAAAAAGGGAAAGGGTATGTTTCGAGAAGGCAGTTGGAACTTCTACAGCAAGCTATCCTTAAATCCAAAGAATCCCCACACCTAGGTATAGATAAGGATCCAATGAAGGGAAGCAAAAGGAAACAACCATAGGTAGGGGGAAAACGGGGACGAAAGACGAATCGACAGAGAATTGCAGAGATTGGGACCATATTTGTCGAATTAGGACAGTACCCAACAATAAGGGCGGCCTTCTCTGAAGTAGTCAAGAGTATCTAATGAAGATTATAACCTGGAATATCCGTGGGGTTAACAATCCAAGGAAAATGAAGACCCTAAAGATGAAGTTAAGGAAGGAAAAACCAGATGTTCTATTCTTGCAAGAAACAAAATGCAGATCGGATACTATGCAGGTTATAGGTGGACAACTTTGGCAGGGAAGTCAGGTAATTGCTATTGATGCTCGGGGAGCGGCTAGTGGAATTGCCATTTTATGGATCCCCATGGAAATATCCCTAACCTACTTCCGTGCTTCTAGGTTCTCTATTAGCGCCGATTTTAAACTTGATAATTCTGAGGTAAGAGGTACTCCAACTAATGTCTATGGCCCCAGTGTTTTAGCCCAAAAACTTGCTTTCTTATTCTTCTTATTTATGGAATCCCATGAGAATGAAGGATGTATTTGGGTTATGA
This sequence comes from Larix kaempferi, assembly GCA_027924585.1. Lineage (NCBI taxonomy): Eukaryota > Viridiplantae > Streptophyta > Pinopsida > Pinales > Pinaceae > Larix > Larix kaempferi. Next base: position 8,340,367 of record BSBM01000476.1, read on the forward strand.
GCGGTGATTTCAACATGATCACTTCTTTGAAAGAGAAGAAAGGAGGAAGGCGTAGTATGGATGCAGCCAATATATCCTTCAAAAACTTCATCCAGGAGAATGGTTTAGTGGACATCGAGACAGGGAATGGTTGGTTTACATGGAATAAAAAAAGAGGTGGTGAGCATCACGTTGCCTCCCATTTAGACAGATTCCTTGTACCTAAGGCTATGATTATAGGGGATAGGGAAGCGACCACTCTGTTCCTTCCCTCGGCTGGCTCCGATCATTGGCCAGTAATTATGGTTTGGGATGATGGTGGTCCCCCCATTCGACGACCTTTTCGTTTTGAACAATTCTAGCTTGACCATAAGCACTTCAAAGATCTTGTCAATAAATGGTGGGAGGAGTTGGAACCTACCAGGGACACCCTGATGTACCAATTCCAACAAAAACTGAAAAAATTAAAAGCAAAAATCCGTACCTAGAATAAGGAGGAATTCGGGAACATATTCCAAGATCAAAAGTCTCTAATTGAAAAGGTAGAGGAAATTCAAAGAGAAGGCATGAATTCTGGGTACTCTCAAGATCTGAAACAACATGAGCAAGCCACCCTTGAGCAAACTAATGCTAGGGAACGACAAGAGGAGATCTCGTGGAAACATAAATCCCGCAATCAGTGGCTCCAGGAGGGGGAACGAAACACAAAATTCTTCCACCACTCGGTGATTCAGAATCGCCAAAGGACTAAGATCTCCAAATTAAAAAAAGATGGCGGGCAATATATAGAAACCAGGGAAGATATCGAGGATGAGCTTGTCTAGTATTTTGAAACTATCATGAAGGAAGATAGGCAGGACAGATCTTCCCATATAAGGGTGGTCACCAAACATATCCCCCGGCTGGTGACAGCTTCCCATCATGACATATTAATGAAGCCTATGGAATTCCAGGAAGTTGAGGATGCTGTAAATCAAATGAAAGATGGGAAGGCTCCCGGACCTGATGGGTTTACCACCAAATGTTTTCATCATTTATGGGATATGATCAAAGAGGATGTCTAGAAAATCGTGGAGGACTCGCGTAAGAATAAAGGAGTCCTTAGAGCTCTTGATTCCACCTTTCTCGCTCTCATCCCCAAAGAGGAGGGAGCTGATTCTCTTGGGAAATTCAGACCTATAGCACTATGTAATGTCATTTATAAAATCATTACTAAAATGTTAGCTAACCGGCTGTAACCTCTCCTCCCTGACCTGGTTTCCCCGGAATAGTCAATATTTGTGGAAGGGCGTCAAATCTTGGATGGTATCATTTTAGTTCATGAAGTTATCCATTCTCTGAAAATCACTAAGAAACTTGGTATGTTGTTAAAACTTGACATCTCAAAAGCCTACGATAAATTAAGCTGGCAGTTTTTGAAAGAGATGCTTGCGGCCTTTGGGTTCCACCAGGACTGGGTCCATTGAATTATGAATATCAATTCTACAACCTTCTTCTCTATCCTTTTGAATGGCTCCCCCACCAGAACTTTTACTCCTACACGGGGTATTCAACAAGGATATCCTTAGTCCCCATTCTTGTTAATCCTCATGGCGGAAGGGTTGAGCAGAGTTATCAAAGACCGAATTGATAAAATGGAGCTTAAAGGTCTGAATATCCATCCTAGATCGGAGACTATTTCACACCAACAATTTGTGGATGACACCATGTTGATGGGGCACCCTTCGGTGCAAGAAGCGAGGGTATTAAAGAAATGCTTGAATTCTATTGCCAAAGCTTCTGGGTTGGAAGTGAATGATACTAAATCCCAAGTTTTCTTTTTCAATACCCCAAATATAAATCAGAGGAATATTCTTCGTATCCTGGGATTCCAAGGGATCTCCCTTCCATCCAAATATCTCGGTGCTCCTCTTGTTGATGGGGTGATTAGGAAAGTCTCCTGGGAGGACCTCCTGGAGAAATTAAGGTAGAAACTGGATAACTGGGCTTACAGATCTCTTAACATAGCCAGTAGAACTATGCTTGTGAAAGTTGTTCTCCAAGCCATGCATATTTATCTTTTTTCCACCTTGGCTTCTCCTAAAGCGGTTCTCAAGAAAATATGTTCAATTCAACGACAATTCCTGTGGAGAGGTAATCAAGCAAAACACCGATGGGCTTTGGTTAGCTGGGACATTGTTTGCAAACTAAAGGTTCTGGGGGGTCTTGAGCTGAGAGATCCGGAGAAGAATAGTGAAGTTCTTGGTGCTAAGATCTGGTGGCTTTGGGTGTCACACAAAGAAGAACCTTGGGCCAAACTCTGGCACAATAAGTATGCCTTGGGGAAACCCAAACAAGATATGATCAAATTCAATGAAAACTTACTGGGCTCCCATATATGGAATTATGCCCATAAAAACATAAGGATTATACAAAGTCATAGTTTTTGGGAAGTAAGGGATGGGAAGAATGCTAAATTTTTTAGTGATTCCTAGAAACAGGTGTAATACCCCAATTTTGACCCTTATGAAATATTGGCTTTTAATGTAAATATTGTATACATGCAGTGTATGTTTCCTAGCGTGGAGCTCAAGGCCAAGGCCCCGCTAGTGTATGCTCGGATTTATTTAGAAAGGCAAGTATTTGATATTTTGCTACCCATGTGCTATTAAGCCATGGAATATTGTAAATGGATGTAAATATTAAATATTTCAATAAAATACCAAAACTGGCTATGGAAGCAATGAATGAGAAGGGTCCATGTGTATTCCATTACGGAGTGGTGAGGGGTTTGTGGGGATGAACCATATGCTGCCAAATGTCATTGTGAGAATCCATTTGACTTTCCTTGCTGACATTTAATTATGTTGTAAGGAAGTTGTTGAAGAATTCAGTCAATGGCTTCAATAGAGCATGGGCAACCCAGAAATTCGTATGGCAGAGTATGGGCTTCGTTTTCTTGTACCACAAGTCACTCTACCTCATGGGAATGGGTCCTTCCTCATTCCCATTCCATTGTGGAACATCCCAGCATCAGTTCGCATCCATTACGAATTCCCAGCAGTGAGAAAAACCAGAAATCGCAACCTTGCAAGAACCCACGTTTTGAAGAGCCATAAACACCCATAATTTGGTATTGACAGTAAAATCCAATGGGGGATCCATAGATATGAACCTTGGGGCAAATTTGAGAGTATTAGATACCCCTAAATCCATTGGAAAACCTAGTTTTTATAGCCCAGAAATCCAGTGACGGGATTGAGTTATTTGATGACAGAATTGTGAGAAATCCAAGTGTGAATTACTGAGCAGAGGTTGAGTTTGCTTGATAAACCCAGTGAAGGCTAGAATCTCAATAAATTAGCAGCTGGACCTTTCTATTCCCGCCCTAAAGAGCACAAGAGGGAAGGGATGCCTGAGGGATTGTGCAGCAAAGAAGGGGACCTTCCTTGTGTTGGGTGTGGTAGGTATTGTGGGAGCCATGACTGTTGAGTTTACTTGAGATGCATGTAGCTCTGTGGTTGAGCTCACTAGCTTAGCATCCTCCTCTTTGGTCTTTTGTGTGCTTGATAAACCCAACTGTGTGTTGGCTTAACATGACTGTTTTTGCAAAACCATGGTTGTGAGTGAGCCTGTTTAGTTCCTCCTTAGTGGATACACAACCTAGCTCGGGGGTGATCTCTCAGCTGAAAGAATATAGGCTGGACATAGATCTATGGTTGGGTGGAACGTTTCTCTCACATAGCCAGTTGTTTGGACAGCTTCATCTTCAAGATAAGTGTTCTTTGTGGTTTAAATTATGATCATTATGTGTTCTGTTGTGAATGTTAATTGTCCATGTTAATGAAATGAAATGATTATCTTAATGAAATTGACATGAAGTATGTGCATAGCATGAGAACGAAATTGAATTCTCTGCAGTTTGATCAATCATATGCATGTGATAGATATGTTGATGCATTACTGTTTGTGTGTTTGCAAATATGATTTAATTCCGATGTGTTTATATTGAGTATGAATTTGCACACATAAGTTTTTATTTATTATGAATTTCTGAGTAATGTATGGGGTTAAGTTTACCAAATAAGCCTTGGTATGTCAGTCATGTTCCCTCTGTGGTTTGGAATGATGGAAGGGGACGTGACAGAGTGGTGTTGCATCACTGGGGCTGCTTGGGCCAAACTCTGAGGTTGCAGACAAGTAACAGAGTGTTTTAACGCAGTATTGGTGAAGTTGGTGCGTCATTTTGGAACGGAAAAATGGCAGGATCAGAGTTCTGAAATGGGGAAGAGGACCACACTTGTGCATAGAGCTCTGCAAGATCTTTCCAACGGTACCAGACTCACATGAATTGGTTAAGGGACGAAGGAGTTATGGACCCCGCAAGTTGCAGAAAACGGAGGTGTTTCCACAGTTACGGATTGCAGGAATGAGGATTTCCAAAACTTGCACTTTGGATTTTCGCAATTCCGAACCCTCAATTTCAGATTTCAGGTTTCGGGTTGTGGGTTGTGGAAACGCGAAAATTTTCAATTTGGCGTTTTGGATCTCTGCAATTCCGAACCCGCAATTTCGGGTTTCGGGTTGCGAAAACACAAAAAGTTGCAATTTGGCGTTTCGGATTTCCGCAATTCCGAACCCGCAATATCGGGTTTCGGGTTTCAGGTTGCGGGTTGCGGGAACACAAAATTTTTGAAAATTGCTTTTTGGATTTCCGCAATTCCGCACTCGCAATTTCGGGTTTCGGGTTGCAGGTTGCGGGCTGTGGATTGCAGAGGCAAAAAAAATATAGAGAGAGCCCGAAAATTGATTTTTGGATTACAGGAGCATGCGGGATCAGAATTGGATGAGTTCAGTGGCATTCTGAGGCCATTAACGAAATCCATGGAAGGTCCAGTGAGGATCCCGAGCCCATTATGCTCCAATTTGGCATAAATTTGGGATTAATGGTTTTTACAAATTAGTGTCCCCACGCTTGACAGAAGGTAGGATTGAGCCAAAACTGATATGGAGCAGTCATGGAGCAAGCACAGTGTTAAGTTTGGAATTTCGGAGCCACACTCCAAAGGATGTGGAGTCGAGGTGAGTGTGAAGGCCAAAAAGCACTATTCTGGGCCACTTTTTGGAGATTTTGAAAAGCTTGCAATGGATGAAAGTGACCCTGTAATTAGGATTCAAAAAATTTATTGAACTCAACATTTCATATTCTCAGTAAAACAGACAATTCATGTTAGACAAAGATTTTCCAGAAATGCACAGTTTGGGAGAAAGCCATTTTTGGCCCAAAATTTGAAATTTTGGAAAAATGTTAAAAGTGGAAAATAGTCAAACCCAGAATTTTATAGAAGATGAATGGAGCATCAAAACAGAGATCCATGACTTGCTGAGTGTTCCTTGTTGTATGGACTAACTTTGTCCACTAGAAAAATTTTCGTGATTATTCATATATTTTCTTCCACGGGTGGCTGAAGTTGGCAGTTCAGGATATTTTACAACTGTGTAAAAAGTGCAGAATTTTAGTAAAAGTTGTCATTTTTGAAGTAATGCACTTTCCACACCCGATGTCGGAATGGAGCACGTGGATAGGAATTGGAAAACTTGTCCAGCAGGTAATAATGGTGCATGACCAGAATGAATGAGGTTGTCATACCCCAGAGATATTTAGAGCAAAAAAGTGCCAGTGACTATTTTTGTCAAATTGTTGACAATGTGGGCAATTTCCATAATTGTATGAATGGGAAAAAGAAATGAAGACATATTAACTCTGTAAATGGTTCCATGAGTTTGATTATGTTAAATATTGATTTTTATATTTCTATATGCATTCCTATTATGTCTAACAAATATTTTCATAATGCACAGTGCTTGCAGCTCATAAGATTTAATAGTGTAGTAGAAGTAACATACAGGGAAGAGAGTCTCCTAAGAAAAATGGTGACCATAAACGATGCTCAGGATCCTTATGAGCATGATGAAGATGTGCTAGGATAAAATGTGCAAGAGGGGAATGCTGAGACTGAATCTAATGGGAGAAGGGAGCAAGTCACTCCTTAGAATTTAGTTGAAACCATGGTGAGCTTCAATGAAAGATTGATGAAGGCTCAGGAAGAACAAAACCAACTCAATGTTGTTATTTTGCAAAGCCTCACTGATATGCAGAAAAAGATGAACCTTGGTTCCAACCCAAGCAATGTAGGAGAAGAAGGAATAGATGCAGAGAGTCGCTCTAGAGGTCGTTCGAAGAAGAGAACTCCAAGTCCAAGGAAGAGTTATGTGAGCAAGAAGCATAGAAAACCTTCCTTTAGATCTTCTTCCAACAGATCATGTGACTCCAGAGGTTCTCAAAGAAGTCCAAGGCATATGCCCAGGAGTTTTAATAGAAGAAAGAAGTTCAAAGGCTTCCCACAAGGAGAGTTCAGGAAGGCAAGGCCTCCCACATTTGATGGAGAAGACAACATTGAACAAGAGGCAGAGGCATGGCTTCTTGGAATGAGGAAATATTTTAGAATTCAGGACTACTTAGGAAATGAAAAATCCAGAATTGCCATTTAAAATCTAAATGGTAGAGCTTCAATTTGGTGGGACAACCTCTTGCAAGTAAAAGGGATTAGTGAAAGGAAGACCAGTTGGGAAAGATTTAAGAAGTATTTCAAGGAAAAATACATTTCTGCTAGGTATTATAACAGTAAGAGAAAAGAGTTCAATGAACTTAGGTTGGGACAAAAATCTATGGAAGAACATGTCCATAAATTTTTGGAATTACTGAGGTATGTGGATTACATTAAAGATGAGAGAGTAAAAATCCAATGCTTCTTTGGGAGTCTACCTTAAAGCTTCAAAGATAGAATTGAGTTTGTTAATCCACCAAGTCTTGATGAAGCCATTAGAATGGCAATGCATTGCTATGAGCAGAATAGAGGAAAATCAGAGGTTAACCCAGTATGGAAAGGAAGGCTAAGAGGGAGGTTTGATCAAAAGAAGAGTGGCTTCAAACCACCATTGAAAAGTCAGCCTAGAACCTTTCCATAGGGGCAGCAAGCAAGGAGTGGATTCAAGCCAACTGTAGCAGCAGATAAAGCATCAAAAGGACCACTTCAGTGTTGGGGATGTGGAGAAAATCACATGCTAAAGGATTGTCCACATCGGAAGGAGAATCCCAGAAGGTTGCACAACTTAAAGAGAGCAGCAACAGTGGAGGACATGGCAAGGGAAACACCTCAAATTTATGCAGCGTTGGATAATCATCAGGTAGATCATCAATCATCGGTGGTGGAAGTTGAAGGTAAGATTGCTAAGCAATCTATTTCTGTTTTGATTGATCCAGGATCTACTCATAGTTATGTTTCTCCAAAAGTGGTTGAAGGTCGTTCTCTTAGAAAAGTGAAGCATAATAAATCTTGGCTAATTCAATTAGCCACAAGGACCAAGAGAAAGGTTAGTGAAGTAGTGGTGGAGTGCCCCATAGAATTGAATGGACTCCACACACATGCAGATTTAAATGTATTACCATTAGGATCTTATGATGCCTTAATTGGCATGGATTGGTTGGAAAGACATAGAGCTAAGTTGGACTATTATGAGAAAGCACTTGAATGTATTGATGAAGAGGGAAGACCAAGATTGGTAAGAGGAATTCTCAAGCAAGTTTCAGTAAGACAAATTTCAGCCTTACAGTTGAAATTTTTTTATAAGAAAGGTTTCCAATTATATGAAGTTCATATGTCAGATTCATCAGAGGACAAAGGACCAAGGATAGAAGACTTCCCATTGTTACAAGAGTTCCAAGATGTGTTTCCGGATGAAGTGCTGGGACTACCACCCAAGATAGATATTGATTTTACCAACGATCTTGTTCCAGGGGCAGCACCGAATTCCAAAGCTCCTTATAGAATGAGTACACCGGAATTGGTAGAGTTGAAGATGCAGCTGCAAGAGTTAATGGACAAGAGGTATATCAGGCCTAGTGTGTCTCCTTGGGGAGCATCGGTGTTATTTGTTAAGAAGAAGGATGGGACTTTAAGGATGTGTATTGATTATAGGCAGCTTAATAAAGTGATAGTGAAGAACAAGTATCCATTGCCAAGAATTGATGATTTGTTTGATCAAATGAAGGAAGCTGAAGTGTTTTCAAAAATTGACTTGAGGTCAGGGTACCATCAAGTGAGGATTAAAGAAGAATTCATTCACAAGACAACCTTCAGAACTAGATATGGTCATTATGAGTTCACTGTGGTGCCATTTGGTCTTACCAATGCACCTGCTACATTCATGTGTCTCATGAATAGTGTCTCCAGCAAATATTTGGATAAGTTTGTGATTGTGTTCTTGGATAACATTTTTGTCTATTCAAGGAATAAAGAAAAACATGAGGAGCATCTAAGGATGGTGTTGCAAGTCCTTAGAGAAAATTAGTTGTATGCCAAGTTAATAAAGTGTGAGTTTTATCAAAAGAGGGTTCAGTATTTGGGTCATGTCATTTCAGAAGAAGTAATTGCAGTGGATCCAAAGAAGATTAATGCCATCATGGATTGGTCTACCTCAAAGAACGTTTCAGATATGAGATCTTTCATAGGTCTTGTTGGTTACTACAGAAGGTTTATTGAAGGCTTCTCCAAGATAACTCATCCAATCGCTTCATTGTAAAGGAAGAATATCAAGTTTGTATGGTCTAAAAAATGTGAGAAAAGTTTTCAGCAGTTAAAGGAGTTACTTACCAGTGCTCATGTTTTGAAGATAGCAGATCCAAAGAAGGATTTTGTAATGTGCACATATGCTTGCATTGAAGGTCTAGGTGGACTGCTCATCCAAGAAGGAGTTCTGATTTGCTATGAGTCAAGAAAATTAAAAGAGAATGAAAAGAATTATGCCACACATGATTTAGAATTAGCAGCCATAGTACATGCTCTAAAGATGTGGAGACATTATTTGTTGGGAAGAAGATTCGAGCTTAGAACAAACCACATGAGATTGAAGTATTTGTCTGACCAGCCAAACTTGAATGCTAGGCAAGCTAGATGGATGGAGTTTCTTTGTGAATTTGATTTTGAAATTAAGCATGTAAAGGGGAAAGAGAATAAGGTTGCAGATGCTCTTAGCAGAAAATTCCATGCTGCATCATTAAGTGTGTGTAAATCAGATTTGAAGACAAGAGTTCTTGAAGCCCAAAACGGTGATGAAACTTGCACTCAAATTAAAGAGAAGTTGCAGCAGGGTAATATAGATGAAAAGTGTGCGGGATATCAGCTTGGTGAAGATGATATCCCCATCTATAAAGATAGACTGTACATTCCAAATAGTGTTGATTTGAAGAAGCTAGTGATGGATGAAATACATCAAATGCCATGCTCTGGACACCCAGAATATCAAAAGACTATAACAGCAGCAAGAAAGCAATACCTTTGGCATAGTATGAAGAAGGACATAGCTGAGTACATTGCTAGGTGTCAGAAGTGCCAACAAGTCAAGGAAGAGCACCAACATGCAGCAGGATTGTTGCAACCCTTACCCATTCTAGAATGGAAGTGGGAAGTGATCTCTATCGATTTTATAACAGGTCTGCCCATGACAGTGAAGAAGCATGATTCAATAATGGTTGTGGTGGACAAGCTATCAAAGGTAGCTCACTTTATTCCGGTCAAGTCCACTCACAAGGCTAATGACATTGCAAATATCTTCATGAGAGAGATATTCAGATTGCATGGATTGCCCAAGGAAATAATTTCTGATCGTGATACAAAGTTCACTTCCAATTTCTGGAAAGGATTATTTCAAGAATTGGGAACTAGATTGAATTTCAGTACAGCATATCATACTCAAACAGATGGCCAAACTGAGAGGGTGAATCAGGTTCTTGAAGACATGTTGATAATGTATGTGATGGATAAACCATCCAAGTGGGAAGATTACTTGCACTTGGTACAATTTGCATACAATGATGGATATCATGCATCATTGGGAATGAGTCCATTTGAGGTATTGTATGGAAAATGATGCAGGACTCCAACGAATTGGGACAGCCTGGTGAACAGGGTAGTACTTGGACCAGAGATGATCAAGGAAATGGAACAGGAAGTTGTTAAGATCAGGCAGAATTTAAAGGCAGCTCAGGACAGGCAAAAGAGTTATGCAGATTTGAAAAGAGTGCATAAGGAATTTTAGATTGGGGATCATGTTTATCTGAGAGTGAAACCAAGGAAGAGTTCTCTCAAGTTGGGGAGTTGTGCCAAGTTGGCACTAAGATATTGTGGGCCATTTGAAGTCCTAGATAGGATAGGGCTAGTTGCATATAGAGTTGCATTGCCTGCTAATATAAGAGCTCATAATGTTTTCCATGTATCTTTGCTTAAGAAGTATGTACATGATCCTAATCATATGATTGATTGGAATGTGATATAGGTGGAACTCGAGGGAGAGTTCCATGTAGATCCTATGCGCATCCTCGACAATAAGGTCACTTTTCTCCGGAACAGAGCCATAGGGAAGGTAAAGGTCCAATGCGAGCACCTTAGTCCCGATGAGACTACTTGGGAACTGGAGGATGCCATGAGAAAGGCATTCCCATTTTTGTTCAATTTTGAAGACATTGAGGACGGTGTTGCTCTAAGGGGGAGGGGAATGTAATACCCCAATTTTGACCCTTATGAAATATTGGCTTTTAATGTAAATATTGTATACATGCGGTGTATGTTTCCTAGCGTGGAGCTCAAGGCCAAGGCCCTGCTAGTGTATGCTCGGATTTATTTAGAAATGCAAGTATTTGATATTTTGATACCCATGTGCTATTAAGCCATGGAATATTGTAAATGGATGTAAATATTAAATATTTCAATAAAATACCAAAACTGGCTATGGAAGCAACGAATGAGAAGGGGCCATGTGTATTCCATTAGGGAGTGGTGAGGGGTTGTGGGGATGAACCATATGCTACCAAATGTCATTGTGAGAACCCATTTGACTTTCCTTGCTGACATTTAATTATGTTGTAAGGAAGTTGTTGAAGAATTCAGTCCATGGCTTCAATGGAGAATGGGCAGCCCAGAAATTCATATGGCAGAGTATGGGATATGTTTTCTTGTACCACAAGTCACTCTAACTCATGGGAATGTGTTCTTCCTCATTCCCATTCCATTGTGGAACATCCCAGCATCAGTTTGCATCCATTACGAATTCTCAGTAGTGAGAAAAACCAGAAATCGCAACCTTGCAAGAACCCACGTTTTGAAGAGCCATAAACGCCCAGAATTTGGTATTGACAGTAAAATCCAATGGGGGATCCATAGATATGAACCTTGGGGCAAATTTGAGAGTATTAGATACCTCGAAATCCATTGGAAAACCAAGTTTTTATAGCCCATAAATCTAGTGACGGGATTGAGTTATTTGATGACAGAATTGTGAGAAATCCAAGTGTGAATGACTGAGCAGAGGTTGGGTTTGCTTGATAAACCCAGTGAAGGCTAAAATCTCAAGGAATTAGCAGTTGGACCTTTCTGTGCCCTCCCTGAAGAGCAGTGGAGGGAAGGGATGCCTGAGGGACTGTGCAACAGAGAAGGGGACCTTCCTTGTGTTGTGTGTGGTAGGTATTGTGGGAGCCATGACTGTTGAGTTTAGTTGAGATGTCTGTATCTCTGTGGTTGAGCTCACTAGCTTAGCATCCTCCTCTTTGGTCTTTTGTATGCTTGATAAACCCAATTGTGTGTTGGCTTAGCATGACTGTTTATGCAAAACCATGGTTTTGAGTGAGCCTGTTTAGTTCCTCCTTAGTGGATACACAACCCAGCTCGGGGGTGATCTCTCAGCTGAAAGAATGTAGGCTGGACAGAGATCTATGGTTGGGTGGAATGTTTCTCTCACATAGCCAGTTGGGTGGAACGTTTGGACAGTTGTTGGGTGGAACGTTTCTCTCACGTTTCTGTGGTTTAAATTATGATCATTATGTGTGCTGTTGTGAATGTCAATTGTCCATGTTAATGAAATGAAATGATTATCTTAATGAAATTGACATGAAGTATGTGCATAGCATGATAATGAGATTGAATTCTCTGCAGGTTGATCAATCATATGCATGTGATATATATGTTGATGCATTACTGTTTGTGTGTTTGCAAATATGATTTAATTCCGTCGTGTTTATATTGAGTATGAATTTGCACATAGAAGTTTTTATTTATTATGAATTTCTGAGTAATGTATGGGGCTGAGTTTACCTAATAAGCCCTGTTATGTCAGTCATGTTCCCTCTGTGGTTTGGAATGATGGAAGGGGACGTGACAACAGGTACCAAGAATCATTAACCAACAAGGAATCCATAACAGTTGGTCTCGTGCCAAGGATCTGGGCCTAACTAAAGTTTTCCAATTTTGGAAAGATGAACAGGTTAATGAATATTTTCACGAATGGAAACCACAAAATTGGTGGGACCAAGGTTTCCTGGGGGAAGAGATACCCAATATTATGGATACCCTGCTGGATTGTTGTATTCGAATCTAGAACCAACCGGATAAACTCAGATGGGGGTACCAAATATAAGGAATTTACTCCACTAAAGAGGCTTATGAATTGCAATTTAACCAAGAGGATCCACCTCTTGGGATGGACTAGAATTCGGTATGGGAAAATAACCCTTGGCCCAAAATAACAACCTTCATCTGGCTGGTTTCCTACAGGCGCATCCTGACAGGAGAGAACCTCATTAGAAGAGGCATGCACGGTCCCTTTTGGTGTGTTCTCTATGAAGTCGAGGATGAATCTATAAACCATCTCTTAGACTCTTGCCCTTGGGCCTCCTCTCTATGGGACTGTGGAGCGTCAATATTCAGTAGGACGGACCGGTTCAGAGGGCAACCCGCCCAAACTATCAAAAATTGGGATAAGGAGGCATTCAAAAACCTTGTCATCCTTAAGATTTGTCTCATGTTTCCAAGTTCTCTAATGTGGGCTATATGGAAGGAGCGAAATGGAAGGATCTTTGAGGGTAAGAAGAATTTGATGCAGATGGTCTGGAACCAAGTCAGCAAGTATATTCAGGAAACCATTAAAATTAGCCAGTGGACAGACAAAGACTGGGAAATGGATGACCAAGAAAAATGGATTCTTGCAGGATGCAGTTTGGATTGTTCACCACAGATCTAGAGAGGGCTTCGGGAACGGCCAGTGGCTCATGTAAGTCCAAGTCTATGGCACCCTCCTCCCAGGGGCCATTTCAAGCTAAAATTTGATGGCGCTTCCAAAGGAAACCCCGATACGGATGGATTTGGAGGAGTTATCAGAAATACTGAAGGCGTTGTTCTTCGATACTTCTACAGGAATATTGACTTCGACACCAACAATGCGGCTGAACTAGAAGGATTGTTGCATGGAATCAGAATTTCCATTCGCAATCACCGGGAACCCATGGTCATTGAAGGGGACTCACACGTCATCATCCATATGGCCAAGAAGATACAGGGTGGACAAACTGTAGCCAAGGTTGTGAAGAGCTGGCGTTTGATGTCCCGAGTCGAGTGGCTCACGGACCTCCTCCGTGGCTGCCACGCTTGGTCTTTCACCCATGTTAAACATGATGGTAACAAGGTGGCTGACCTGTTAACCAACATTGGGGAACGCCACAGGGATAGAATGGATGAAGGACAAATATCGAACGAGGGATGTAATGACTGGCAGACCCAATGCACCCACCTGGAAGTTAATTACATAAGACTATACTAGAACATGGTAGGATGCACATGTCTAGCCTCGGTTACCATGACGAACACACACATGTCTAGCTCAATTAACACTTGTGGGAAGTCCAATCAACAATCATCCTGCGAAGTCAGTGCATCAGTATTAAACCGGGACATAACCTCCCGATTTCACCCTGATTCTCAATTATAGGGAGATCTTGCAACCTCCTTCAACCATTGAAAGGCAGGGTACGCAGCGTCAGGCAGAGTAGTCGAGAGAGGTACGGGTTTTTCATGCAACCCATTAGAATGATGAACGTATTTAGTATGGTCACCGGTTTTCGCTTGCATCGTTCGGCTATTTATTCCGAGCGAACCCCTACGCCCTGCATTCTGTATGTTGTGGATAGTGTCGTTGGGGCTTTCAAGTGAGAATTTGGTGTTATCTTCTCCCCCGAGTGGCTAGTGAGATGGATCCCAAGCGGAATGTAAGTAAGGGTAAAAAGGTTGATGGTCAGCAGAAAACTACCCTTGAGCTTCAGAAAGCAGGGCAGACGACCCAGTTTTTCGCAAGCAAATCCCTCCGATTATCAGGGAGGAAATCAAACGTGTTGAAAAGGACCTGTGGGAGAAGGTCAAAGCCCTAGATATTGACACTGTCAAAGAAGAGGTTAAAGAATGGATAAGTGACCTAGGAACTACTGTTGGTCGTCTGTCTTCCTATGACAGGATAGTTACCACCTATTGGGTTACTAAGGAGCTCCTCGCCCATGTCATGATGGACAGGGAAAACAAGGCTTTGGGAGAGGCTGAACCTGCACGTGCCTGGAAAGTGCATTTGGAGGATAATCGCTCTATGCGATGAAAAATTGACCGGATTGCTCATAAACTCGGCCTTTCTCCGAAAGCCTCGACTGATGTTGCTGGTACCTCCACCCCGCGCCTTCCAGTCTCCTTCCCTCTTCATGGTATGGCTGGTCAACTTTCTCCTGCAGATGAAAACAAGCTCGGCAGCCTCCGCTCAGGCACTATGATCCATAAGAACGTCGCTCCCAAATGATGGGTTTTCGGTTTTTTTTTTTTTATGATTACTGTTTTATGGTCTCGCTTTTCTGTTACTTTAGTTTGGTGCTGACGGGCTTCACCTGCAGTATCCATCTTTGTAATTTTCTATCCAGTTTCGGCTGTAATATCCTATCTGTTGGTTTTTCGGGCACAGTCTGTAGACATTTTTTGAGACAGTTTTTGCTATGGGATTATGTAACAGGGTCAATGGATTAGATAGGTTCTGTGTAGAAGTCTCAGAAGCACAAATGATTCATGTTGTAGGATGGTGTGACAGAATATCTGGGCATGAAAGGCCCTGTGAGACTTGATCATTTTTTGTAATGAAGGTTCCTGCTTAATATAAATTTTTTCTTGCTTGCAAAAAAAAAAGTGGGCTACCCAACGCCCAATCCTCATCCCCCATGGGGGATTGGTGTCATTTTCATGGGTTTGTATTTTTGTCCCTGTTGCTTTAGTTTGACTAACAAGGATTAAAATAAATCGTTTGTTGGTTCCAATTCAAATTTGGACCAAACTCACTCAGGGATTTTCTTTTCCTAGATTAGTTTAGTTAGTTGTTTTGTCAGTTTTGTCAGTTTTTTCAGTTTACAAAAGTAATTGAACCTTTGTCATTTGTCCCCGATTATACTCTTGTAGTCACTGTGGGATTTGCTCGAGTCTATGGCCAACAATTAGAAACATGATACAGTCACTATTGGACACCTGGTATTTGTTCTCCGCACTCACTTCTAGAGGGTAAACTCTCAAATGGGAAAAAGCAAGAATTTAACTCACTCCTAATAAACTCATATAATAAATTAAAACTGTCAAGAGGCACTGTACAGCATTTCCCTTCAGCAGCAATTACTTAATTATTTTGGCACTGGTCTACTTTACAATCATTTTCTTAAATCGAATTGTTTGCCATGGTTAATAATATTACATGCTTCTATAAATTTTTTGTTGTTACTTCCTTGTTCAATATTTCAAATTCCTAGAATTTTATTGTTACTTTAGCTTAATCAACCTTATATTCTTTTTATTAGGGACCACCCCCCTTCGCTTAGCTAGGAGTTGGCCTAGACGAAGTAGTCAAGTGTTAAGTGACAACAAGCTTGACTCGTGACTTTCCCCTAAGGACTCACCCAATGGCTTGAAGATTCATTTCACGTTACCTAAGGTGCATATTAGGTGGCAACATTTTTTGGCACAGTTGTCGGGAATAAATCTTTTTTATTCCCATAATACAACTTTTGTTTTCTCATTTTTGTTTTTACTTTGTTTGATGAATCCTTTAGAGTAGATATTTAATTTGTTCGTCTGGAAACTCCACTAACCTATTTTCAATTGTATAACAAGGAAAAGAAAAAAGAAAAAAAAAAATTAAATTTTTGTGAGAGAATATTTATTGCATATTTTCTTCTCGTGTGGCAAATCCATTGAAGGGATAAAACCCAGTTTCTCACAAAATTATTGAAGATTTGTTGTATTTAGAGATGAGCACATGCAACACGGAGAAAAATTTCCAAGCTCGTTGTTTGATAACTCCACTAGAAGGGTTTGGTATGAGGCATGAATCTAGTGCATTGTTATGGAGAAACAAGATAGGCATTTGGAGCCCATGCAAGAAAGTTACCCTCCGATTGATTTTAGAGGCATCCCTAGATTTTCAAATGAAGAACTGATTCAGATATATCTGATTATACTCCAGTCTTTCGTGGAAAAGGTGATTCATCTGTCCTTCACATTACATCCTTCATTGAAGTTGTAACCAAGTCCAATATATTACATGAAGATAGTTGGATGCGGATATTTGCTAGTACTCTAGATGAAGATGTTTGGAATTGGTATTATGATGACCTTACCAATAAATGTATTACCTACATTTCAAGTTTCTTTGAGGTTTTCCTTAAGAAGTGGCATGATGATGAGGGTAATACGCAAATTTTCATTGAAGATTCCCTTGCCACCGTGCCTTGGAAGGAGCATCATATGGAAGCCCTTGTACAACCTGAAAATATGGTTTAGAGGATCCCATATCTTCCACCCTTGAGAAGCACATCCCAAGTGACTCCATTGAAGAAGTGCATGAATGGAATTTAATTGAAGATATTGTTTATGATCCACCTCAAGTTTCCATTAAATATTTGGAGTGTCCTCAAGATTATTTCAGTAAGATGATGAAATTTGTATGCCAGATCTACCTCATAAAGAAGCCTTAACAGAAGCTCACGAAGTAATTCATGATGAAGCTTGGGATGTGCATGTTGACACTCTTTATTGTTCTCCTCATGGCGACGAAGGTTCAGGAAGTCTATTCCATTATAATATTTTTGAAACCACACCTTCTAAAAAAGATTAGTGTAAACATGAGAAGGATAGATATAACCAAGGGTATGATGTTATTGATGAATACTCCCCCGTATTTGAAAAGGATGTGGATGATGACTATTGGAAATACATTGAAAATCCCATTTATGATATATCTAGAGAAGGGAGTGTTGATTCAGAGAATTTTGGAAGTCTTGGCATGGAAGATGTACATTCCAATTTTTCAAATGATCATTCATAGACATGTGATGAACCTGCAATAATTAATTAATGCAAATACACGAGATATCAGAAATAATAGAACAGAATCACTTTTATATTGATCACGGGCCACTTCGAGGGGGCAACCTCCTTTGAGCAAGTTCAATACAATTAACTTCACGGTGCCTTCAATGACCTCAACACACACTTATATACTAAGTCTATGCCCAATACTATGAGTCAAAACCATGGGACATATAATACTACGGGACGACTTACAAAGCATACGCGTCCAATACTATGGGCTAATATAAACTACGGATCAACAAATACTACGGGACGACTTACAAAGCATATGCGTCCAACAACAATATACTAACATAGTAAAGAGAAGGGTTGACATAGGTTCCTAACATCCCCTCTCGCTTAGAAAAAGCTTTGTCCTGAAAGCTTTGGTTGGAGAAATTGCTGCAGAATCTGAAGGAGTGGTTCCCCGGTAGCATCCTCGGGTTGCATTTCAGGCCACTGACGCCTTTGGAGTGGCAAGGAGGATTGCTTGGAAGGCTGTAGATGAAGAAGAACCCTGTCAGCTGGGTGGAAAATGCGCTCAGAACGGTGCTGATCGGCTTGTTGTTTCAGGCGAATTTTGGCCATGTGAAGATTGTCCTGCAGAATGAGAAGAATCTGATCGCGATTTCGAAGAACCGAGTCAATTTCCTGAACTGGGAAGTTGTTAAGGGTGTATGGAAGAAGAACTGGTGGTGTTTTTCCATAGACTGCTTCATATGGTTTCCTTTGAGATGTGGTATTGTACCACAAGAGCGCTGCTAGGAAATCCATAGAAATAGTTGGCCAAAGCTGTGTAGGGATGGGAAAGGGTTTGAGCAATCCCGAAAGGAGTGTCGTTTCACCCTTGTTGACTTGAAAAGTATTATCGTCAGCCACCATCTGTTGAATTGTCATTTTTAGTCCCTGCCAAAAGAAGTTACATTGTTCGCAGTCATACATTTTGCAGAACCCAAAGTGCCATGTTGATGAAGAAGCATGGAGTTCATAGAAGAGAGAGCCCTATTGAACATATTGCAACCAATTTGGAACAAGCAGAGAAAGAGCTGTAAGAGAAATTGGGTCATCAATTGTGCAAGAAGGAGCATCTTCCACCATATTGTCCTTACCCTTCTTGTAAGTGATCACATAGGGATAACCCATTTAAGGTGTGTTGGGGAGGAGACCCATTGTTCCAGAAAATTTTCCAGACTCGGGAGATCAGTCTTGCTGTAGAAATAATTCCCTAATAGGTATGGTGGCCACTTCTGTACTGCATGCAAAATAGCCATCATTTCCTGCTGAGAGGTAGATGTGGCTAAATTCTTACCGGAAAGGTCTCTTGAAGGCAGCAAGCGCATTGGTTTAGCAAAGATACCTGCATATCTATCCAAGGAAGTAGTGGAGACTGTTGATGGGTGCATCTGAATGGAATTGAGCTGAGCGATGACACCATGTGAATTCTTCTTAAGGATTTTTTCCAGGCGATGTGAACTGATGATGCAGAGAGACCCTGGTTGTAAGCCCATAAATTTATGTTGTGCCCCCTTGACTTTAAACTGCATCCAAAGTTCAGCAAAATCCCATAAGATGGGGCCAAGTGTGCGTAACCATTGAACGCCCAAAACCACATCACATCCGCCTAAGGACAAGGCAAACATGTCAGATCGTAGGTTATAATATTCCATAGAGATACGCACATTGTGACACTTCCCCTTGCAAGGTAAGGTGCCCCCATTGGCAACCATGACTTCAAAGTTGGAGCAAGGATGGACAAAACAATCAGCCTGTTTGGAAATCCGAGGATCAATGAAGTTATAAGTGCTACCAGAATCAATGAGTATGGTAAGAGGGAGCTTCTTGAAGTATCCCCTAACCCGCATTGTTTGTGGGGTGGTGATGCCGGTTACAGCATGGAGAGAGATCTCGGGTGGGTCGTCCTGAGATGGGGTGTCAACAGGCGGGTGTTGAATGTCGACCTGATCATCTACTGTATCTGTAGCTTCTTCACCAAGTTCTAAGGTAGGTGGAGAATCCACATCCAAGAGATAGAACTTTTGTTGAACACATCTATGTCCCCGAGTGAATTTCTCATCACAATTATAGCAAAGCCCTTTTTCTCGGCGTGCCTACATTTCTATTTCAGACAAATGCTTGATAGGAGTTGGTTGAGGAGAAGGCGTGATGGGAGGTCGTTGGGAACCCATATTTCTGAAGGGAACAAAGGTGGTTTTGGAGCGTTGTTGAGCTACGATCTTGTCCTCGGCCAGCTTAGCCAACCCTAGGACTTCCATCATTGTGTTGGGACAAAACATTTTCATCTCTGAGCGGATTTCATCCTTGAGACCACTGATAAAACAACTCATGTAGAATTCATCAGACAATCCTTCTGTGTGATTGGCCAATTTCTCAAATTCTGTCTGATACTCTCTCACTGTGCCAATTTGGTGAAGTTTAGTGAGTGCTCCTGTGAAATCATCAAAAGCACTAGGACCAAATCATGGCAAAATGAGTTGGCAAAAATCTGTCCAGTTTGGCTCGGGATGAGCTTTGATGTACCAACGGTACCATTGAAGGGCTTCCTGTTCCAAATGAAAGGATGCAAGTGGAACTTTTTGGACATCAAAAGTATTATGCAGACTGAAATATTGTTCTGCTCAGTATATCCATCCAGTCGGATCAGTACCATTGAAGCGAGGAAAATCAAGCTTCGGCCCACGAAAATTGCTGGAAGAAGAGAACCCGGTGGCTGCAAAAGATTCTGGCTATCGGTTATTGTTCATGGCTGAATGCTGAAGATGGAGGCTGAGAAATTTTTCATCCAGATCTTGGAGTTTGGTTTGGATGGCTGCAAGTGCTTACTCCATGGTGTTTGCTCCTACACGGGTGACAACCATAACCAGGTTTTTTTTTTTTTTTGGTGGAATGGGTAGAAAAACACAAACATAAGCTGATTTAGTAAAGGGAAATTTGGATTGGGGAAACAATCTGATGGGTAATTGGGGTTTGACTAGATTTTGGACATTCTCGAAAGGACAAGAAAGCAAAAAGGGGGATTTCAGAAGCGGGGTGATAGAATGAGAAAATTTGGCAAAGAGGGACAAAGAAGTAGAATTTAGAAAGGAATTATGTGGTAAAATTTGAAGGTTATTGGGTGAAATATGAGGAAGTTATGGCAAACCCTAAAAATAGACAAATGTGGGATTTCGGGCTTTGGGAAGGGGAATTGGGGATAGGGTCCTCAGGCATGAAAGATGCAGAATGGAATGACAGGGGTTCCCCGAAAATTTCAAGGGAAACAGAGTGAAAACAAGGGAGATATGGAGAAAAAACTGAATTTTATACTCTAAACAAGGGAGATATGGAGAAAAACTGATTTTTTTTTTTTCTTTCCAGAAATGGATCGGCAACAGCGGCGCGGAAGGGATCCGCAACAGATGGATCTGCAACGGCACGGAAGGGATCGAAAACAGCTGGATCTGAAATGGCGACTGGATATGGAACGACTTTCAGAATAGATCTGAAACGGCTGGATCTGGAGCGGAAGTGATCGACAACAGTTCAACTGAAAATAGATATGGACCCCAGGTATGTGCGGCTTCCTAACAGTTCAGGGGTTTCTCTCGGCCACCAATGTTGTCTGACGGCTTGCGTATTGGGGCGTACCCCTCACTCCACGGCTCAGGTAAAACTGATAACCGCTTTGCCATAAACGACAGCTCTTGGTTTACCTCACGGGTGGAAACTAGTCAATCAGGTAGGGGTCGTTGCCCTTTTCGCTGGCAGGTCCTCTCAATGGGCCAGCTACTTCGGGGTTCCTGTGGTACTCCTCACAATGAGTTTTAGGGCTTATGCCCAAGTACTTCCCACAGTTAAGCGGATATGGATTATTCCCAAATCCGAACCTGCAACAGATGCGAAAAAAATTTGGCAGAAATTTCACCCAGCGAGCCCCAGAAAGTGCTCTGATACCAGATGTGATGAACCTGCAATAATTAATTAATGAAAATACACGAGATATCAGAAATAATAGAACAGAATCACTTTTATATTGATCATGGGCCACTTCGAGGGGGAAACCTCCTTTGAGCAAGCTCAATACAATTAACTTTACGGTGCCTTCAATGACCTCAACACACACTTATATACTAAGTCTATGCCCAATACTATGAGTCAAAACCATGGGACATATAATACTACAGGACGACTTACATGTTAATTTTTCTGAATTTACTTCAATATGATCTAGGATCTTAACTGAGAGAATAACATGTACAGCATATCTACAGCATATCAATCATGGAGACAATAATGCAAGCACACAAGAGACACAAAGATTTACTTGGGGAAAACCATAAAGGTGAAAAACCCCAATAACTTCCTCAGAGATAGATAGAGAAATGATACAACCAACCAAGAGAGATAGCCATAACCTAGCAGCAGATTGTCCTCCTCCATAAGTGCGCCCCTCCTCCTTGAGTGCATGTGTGAGAAGTGAGTGAGAAAATAGAGTTCCTCCCGCACTCTATTTATACTTGACTTGACTTGCCTTTTTACCTAACTCATGTAGGCTCGAACTTAACCACATAACATAATGCTGAGTGGGCCGACCCCCAATAGGGTGGTCTAATAACCCTTTGACCCACATGGCCGACCCCCAATAGGGTGGTCTAATAACCCTTTGACCCACATGACTTATATAGGGCCGACCCCAAATAAGGTGGTCTAATAACCCATCAAGTATAAGTTACGACACTTACAATATAAATGACGACACTTCCTTATAGAGGAATAATACCATCTCTATAGGAATACAATATACATATATGTGAAATACATTCCAAAGTTACATATACATCAACATTACAAAGCATATGCGTCCAATACTATGGGCTAATATAAACTACGGATCAACAAATACTACGAGACGACTTACAAAGCATATGCGTCCAACAACAATATACTAACATAGTAAAGAGAAGGGTTGACATAGGTTCCTAACAAGACATATACAAGTACTAGTGATGCAGACATGCGTTACTTCCCCCTTATGATTTTTTAATTTTCTATCATTTAATTAAAAAAAACCATAAAATGAGATTTTTTAATTGTAAAATTTCATGAAGACATAAAAGTGGTACTAGGGGGTGTAATTTTCCATGGGGGTGCTCATTTTCTAACTCAAAGCACCCACTTTGAGAGTGAAATTAGTGATTATTAATCACTTAATTTCATTTTCTCTCAAAAAGTGAATTAATAAAGCCAAAAAAGACAAAATAATGGGAAAATCAAAATCCCATTAATCAAGGAATTTTGTCCGGGAAATGTTTCAGTCAACCAAAGTAGTGGCAAAGAGATTGGCAACCAAATTCAAGTTAGCAAAGGATCCAAGTCTTGATTGAAGTTTTGTTTGAGTTTCCAGAAGAGAGGTGGCACATCCTCATGAAGGAGGACGCATTCTACAGAAGGATGGTGCATCCTTAGTTGCAGTGGTGGCATCATATGAGAGAGGTCGACCTACCTTTCATAGGTGGTTCCTATTCTCATCCTCCTAACTCTCTCTTCACTCCCCCTTCACTCAAACTCTTGGATGCCATGTGGAATGCGCCCCCTCTTGGGAAATGTGACCCCCCTCTCCCTTTTGCTATTTAAGAAGGCTTACTCTCATGCTTTCCAAATGGTTGGAGTATGAAATCCCTGCCCAAGCTTTGAATATTTGTATTGTAATACGTTTTATGTGGAACATGAAAGACTTTGGAGGTCCATTTGTAGGTGTTGATGTATATGTAACTTCGGAATGTATTTCACATATATGTATATTGTATTCCTATAGAGATGGTATTATTCCTCTATAAGGAAGTGTCGTCATTTATATTGTAAGTGTCGTAACTTATACTTGATGGGTTATTAGACCACCTTGTTTGGGGTCGGCCTTGTATAAGTCATGTGGGTCAAAGGGTTATTAGACCACCCTATTGGGGGTCGGCCCACTCAGCATTATGTTATGTGGTTAAGTTCGAGCCGACATGAGTTAGGTAAAAAGGCAAGTCAAGTCAAGTATAAATAGAGTGCGGGAGGCACTCTATTTACTCACTCACTTCACACACATGCTCTCAAGGAGGAGAGGCGCACTTATGGAGGAGGAGGATTGCTGCTAGGTTATGGCTATCTCTATTGGTTGGTTGTATCATTTCTCTATCTATCTCTGAGGAAGTTATTGGGGTTTTTCACCTTTATGGTTTTCCCCAAGTAAATCTTTGTGTCTCTTGTGTGTGCTTGCATTATTGTCTCCATGATTGATATGCTGTAGATATGCTGTACATGTTGTTCTCTCAGTTAAGATCCTAGATCAGTTTGAAGTAAATTCAGAAAATTCAACATGGTATCAGAGCTAGCCTGAAAGAAGGCATGATATGGCATGTATGACACTTGTTGCACTAACGATGCTAGGGCTTGATATAGCAAAAACCAGTCATCGTAGCACTTTCGCTATAAATCCGTTTTGGCAAAGTTTTCGGATCTGAAATTGTTACAGGCCGACGCTAAGATCTCCAGGTATCTTGTGTCCAAAGGACAACCTCTAATTCGTTGTACTTTGTGATTTATGATCTGTACAATATAGGGTTTCTGCCTCTTCCAGATCTGAGTCAAAATCAGGTGACCTTGGGAAAAAGGTCATATCTTGGGCTAGGAAGCTCCAAATGAAATTTAGTAAAAAGTGACAGGTAGTACACAGTCTGTACTATCTCAGAAAACTTTTTCAGAGGCCAAAGTTGAACCAGTGACACGTGGTACTCCGTACAAGTTCGCTCTCCTGTATTATCCCATAAACAGGTCACGTTGCGACATTTGGCATAACTCTCTCTCAGAGAGTCCAATTGAGATCAGACCTGTCAGGATGGAAAGGTAACAGGCCGAGCTATCTCAGAAAACTTTTTCAGAGGCCGAAGTTAAAACAGTGACACGTGGCATGCCGTACAATTTCGCTCTCCTATTTTATCCAAAAACAGGTCACGTTGCGACATTTGGCATAACTCTCTCTCAGAGAATCCAATTGAGGTCAGACCTATCAGGATGGAAAGATAACAGGTCAGGCTATCTCAAGAAACTTTTTCAGACCCTGTGGATCAAAAATTTCGGAGTTACACCAGAAACAATCAGGTACATATTTCTGTCAAAACAGAATTATTTTTTGGTACCTTCATTCATGGCTTCCGGAATTTAGGGCTTTGGAGAAAGTTGGAATTTTTGTAATCAGAGACCACGGCTGGATGCTACTCATCAAAATAGAAATTTAGAGACCAAGATCAGAATTTTTGGTTGGGAAGAAGGCCGGGCTTGACTAGACCCTAGTTCGGGACTTTGATCAGAAAAGTGGAAAATTAGGGCTTCTGTAAAAATGGGAATTTTTTAAATCTGTGACCACGGCTGGAAGCTCCTCAGAAAAATAGAAGCTTAGAGATTTGGATCAAACCTTTTGATGGGGAAAAAGAGTGGGCTTCATCAAACCCCAGTTCAGGGTCACGTCCAGTGAATCCGAAAGTTTCAAAGGCAAAATTGAGGAGTAAAACTTTGCAGTTTTCAAATTCTGAATATACCAGTTTGATCAGCTCATCAAGGCGCATATTTCTATCCTTTCAGAAGTTTGAAATTCAAAGTTTGAATTTTTGGGGTTTCTCTGACAAACCCATATCCAGCTCAAGGTCCAGTTCTTGCAAATCAAGTGGATTGGGTTAATCCTAGAAGAAGATGGATTGATCATCTGCATGAGTGAAGAAGTTCCTGTTTCAGAGGGAGATGAGGCTAAGGCCTTATATAAGAAGATTACAAGCGATCTCGACAGGTATGACTCATCGAGGTATGTTTCGATATTTGTGCATGATTAAGTTTATGGTATGTTTGTCTTCATGTTATTACGGTTAGTACAATTTTGATTTTAGATTTGTCGTATAACCCTAACAAAATTATGAATGCATGATAGAAGATATTCATTGGTTAGGGTGTTGACACTTATGATTGTACTAATGCATTATGGTGTTGTATGAGGTTTATGTTGTCTACTAACATGAAAGGTACACCAAGAAAGACAAAGCATGTTCCAGTTCAAGAACATATGATCATGATGACATGAGGATAAAGACTCATCCATTGTCATGGATCTCATAGAAGATCCATTTACGAGGTATGTATAACTTGGTTTTATAATGGCTAACCTATGAGATATACAAGTTACTAGCACAAGTCATTGAAGAAGAACAAGAAGACATCATGTGAGTATGTTAGACATAACTAACTAGCATGCTAATCCAGGTATGTTTTTCCTATATCAAGATAGAATCCTACCTTGTGTTAGGATCTTATAATGTTGTTGATAATGATTATTCATGAAGTCATAGGTTTGAATAATCATGATTGTATGCATATTATGTTTCTTACCATAATTGATGATATGACTAACCAGAAGAATCATGATGGTATAGGTTTGAATAATCACAAGTTTTATGCATTTTATACCTCTTATCTTAATTGATGTTTCAACTAACCTGAAGAGTCATAGGTTTGAGTAATTATAGGTTTAGACATGTTATGCTTCTTATGATTTGATTAACCATAAGAATCCTACATAAACCTTGAATGCTAATGCTTATTATTTCTGATTGAAATGATCATGAGTATACATGCTTGAGATTATTGTGTTTTAATAGTATACTAATGAATGTATGATTTTATATGAATCATGATACTAATAAGCATGCATAGGGACCAAGGATGAATATGAGTTCAAGAACAGGTAATTCAGGAAGCAAAGATCAAGAGGGAGCACACTCCAGTTGCTCATGCCAGAAAGCAAAGGAGCACACTCTAGTTGTTCCTGCAAGAAAGCAAAGGAGCACATTTCAGTAGTTTCTGCAAGGATGCAGATATTCAGAGGGAGTTGATCATCTCTCTACATTTCACAACAGAAAGGTGTAGAAGAAGCTACCTCAGATTAGGACTCCAGCAGCTCCTGCAAGGAAGCAAAGACTCAGAGGGAGTCCACCCAACGAACAAACAAAGATAAGTATTTGAATTGTCATTTCTTAAATAATACTGTTCAATAATGTATATACTGATGTTCCTAGAATTAGGTTGTGTATTATGCATATTAGAATAATTGCATTGATGAACAGTATACTACTAATATGCATGGGTAAGTAGCCTATGGCACTGTACAACATTCCATTGCTACTTATCTAGAATGAAACCTCTTTGCTGACATGTTGGGAGTTGTGCACACTCTTAACAATGTTCTGGTAGAGATTGGAAGGCATCTAGAAAGTTACGGGATATGGATAAATGTTGTATTGAAGCATTGGCTAAGATAATTGCATGACTGTATGGCATATTTCTTTATGTGTAAGAATTTGTTCTGAAAACTATAAGATGTTTTCTAATCATGCAATTTAACTTGTTGTGTAGGAAAGATCATATGCCATCTCCTACAAAAGGACTACAACATTTGTTCCAGCAAGAAAGATATCTATTGAAGATATTGAAGTTCCCAGGATCTGGGATGAAGAAATGGAATGCCATGATCCATAGATCATGAAGAAGATATTTGGGATGCAGTCCCAAGACCTGACAGGGAGTCATATGTATGCAGATTGAAGAAAGCCTTGTATGGCTTGAAGCAAGCTCCCAGAACTTGGTATGGTGAAGATAGATTGATTGCCGACACGCAGCGGAAGCTTACTACCGAGTTCGAGATGAAGAACTTGGGGATGATGCACTATTTGTTTTTGGCATGGAGGTGTGGCAAAGTCCAGATAGAATCTTCCTTGGACAAGGGAAGTATGCAGTAGAGATCCCAAAGAGGTTCGGGATGATGGATTGCAAGGCCATGGCCACACCTATGGCATCGAATCTGAAGCTTCTATGTGATGCTTCATCTGAGTCAGTTGATGTCTCTATGTATCGTCAGATGATTGGGTCCTTGATGTACCTGACGAACACGAGACCAGACATTTGCTTTGCTGTGAACACATTGAGCCAGTTCCTGACGGATCCGAGAAGTGTTCACCTGGTTACTGTAAAGCATGTTCTGAGGTACCTGAAGGGTACAGTGGATTATGGGCTCAGGTATGAGGCGAATCAAAAGTTTAACCTGGAAGGTTATGTTGATTCAGATTGGGCTGGCAGTGCTGCAGACAGGAAGAGCACATTTGGGTGCCACTTCAGTATGGGATCAGGTGTGATCTCTTGGTTTAGCAGGAAGCAGTCCTGCGTAGCACTGAGTACAGCTGAGGCAGAGTATGTTGTAGCCTGTTCAGCTAGTTGTGAGGCAGTATGGCTACGGAAGCTACTGTCTGAGTTATTTGATCTCCCGTTGGAGGCTACTGGTATCTTCTGTGATAACCAGAGTTGTGTGAAGCTGTCCGAGAACCCAGTGTTTCATGACAGGTCGAAACACATAGAGATCAAATATCACTATATCAGGGATATGGTGCAGAGAGGAGCTGTGAAGCTCCTGTATGTTGCGACGGACGAGCAGATTGCAGATGTGCTGATGAAGCCACTAGCCAGGGTGAAGTTCGAGTACTTCAGAGAGAGGCTTGGCGTGCTTCAGATCAAGGATACTTCGAGGAAGAAGTGATGGACACATTTGCTGAAGCCATTCCAAGCATGTTGGAAGGAGGATCCTTCACATGGCTGTGGATGTAAGCGCTGGATGATGAGCATCATGATGATGTTCTGGTTTCTGCTTGGATATGATCAGTTGGATCATTTTATGTATGTATGTATGCATCATGTTGGATGCTTGGACCATGTATCTGTATATGTATCAGGTGGATACATTGTATGATCAGGTGGATCATGTATGGTGATATGTATCATGTATTTGTATTTGTATCAGGTGGATACATTGATGATCAGGAGGATCATGTATGATGATATGTATCAGGTAGATACTTGGTATGCATCAGGTAGATGCATTGATGATTAGGAGGATCATGTATGATGATACGTATCATGTATTTGTATCAGGTGGATACATTGATGATCAGGAGGATCATGTATGATACTTGGTATGCATCAGGTAGATGCATTGATGATCAGGAGGATCATGTATGATGATATGTATCATGTATTTGTATCAGGTGGATACATTGATGATCAGGAGGATCATGTATGATACTTGGTATGCATCAGGTAGATGCATTGATGATCAGGTGGATCATGCAGCAGGATGTTGCAGTGATGATCAGGATGATCATAGATGACGAGCTTCAGGATGTTGCTCCAGATGACATGCAGCAGGACGTTGCAGTGATGATGATCAGGATGATCATGGATACATCAGGATGATGTATGGTGAGTATCAGCTTGATACTCTATGGCCGTGGATCAGGTTGTGCAGATGAGCATGTAATTCGTTGCCCTGGGAGATTTGCAGATGGTCTTTCGAGGTTTTGCCTATGGCATGTAATTCGGTGCCCTGGGACATCTGGCAAATGCTCTTTCGAGGTTTTGCTCTGGGAGGACATGTAATTCGTTGCCCTGGGAGATCTGCAGATAGTCTTTCGAGGTTTTGCCTATGGCATATAATAGCGCCCTGGGATATCTGGCAGACGCTCTTGCGAGGTTTTGTCCTATGGCATGTAATTCGTTTCCCTGGGAGATCCGATAGGTTGGGCTGTGTGCCCGTAATCAGTCCTGGGATGCTCTTGCGAGGTTTTGCCATGACCACATGTAATTCGTTGCCCTGGGAGATTTCAGGTCGGAGTTGTGTACCCGTAACATCCTGAGATGCTCTTGCGAGGTTTTGTGGTGGACCACATGTAATTTGTGCCCTGGGAGATTTCAGGTCGGAGTTGTGTACCCGTAACATCCTGAGATGCTCTTGCGAGGTTTTGTGGTGGGGTCACATGTAATAGCGCCCTGGGAGATCCTACAGGTCGGAGTTGTGTACCCGTAACATCCTGGGATGCTCTTTCGAGGTTTTGTGACGCACGTAATAAGTCCTGAGGATTCCACAGTATGGCCAGTGATGACGAAGACCTGCAGGTGGTGGGCCTACATCCAGTATGAAAAAGGACTGGCTCTGTAGAACTTCCTATGACGAGTAGATTCAGAGATTGATTGAGATAGCAGCAGCAGTGACGATGATGATGACTCGATGACGATTATCCAGTGACGATGATCCAGAGAAGATGACTTGTGCTAGAAGAACTGTGCTGAGAAATACCTTCCTAGTTAAGAGGGAGTGTTGATGTATATGTAACTTCGGAATGTATTTCACATATATGTATATTGTATTCCTATAGAGATGGTATTATTCCTCTATAAGGAAGTGTCGTCATTTATATTGTAAGTGTTGTAACTTATACTTGATGGGTTATTAGACCACCTTGTTTGGGGTCGGCCTTGTATAAGTCATGTGGGTCAAAGGGTTATTAGACCACCCTATTGGGGGTCGGCCCACTCAGCATTATGTTATGTGGTTAAGTTCGAGCCGACATGAGTTAGGTAAAAAGGCAAGTCAAGTCAAGTATAAATAGAGTGCGGGAGGCACTCTATTTACTCACTCACTTCACACACATGCTCTCAAGGAGGAGAGGCGCACTTATGGAGGAGGAGGATTGCTGCTAGGTTATGGCTATCTCTATTGGTTGGTTGTATCATTTCTCTATCTATCTCTGAGGAAGTTATTGGGGTTTTTCACCTTTATGGTTTTCCCCAAGTAAATCTTTGTGTCTCTTGTGTGTGCTTGCATTATTGTCTCCATGATTGATATGCTGTAGATATGCTGTACATGTTGTTCTCTCAGTTAAGATCCTAGATCAGATTGAAGTAAATTCAGAAAATTCAACAGTAGGTGTGTGGCTTTATTTGTGTGGATTTATTGTTAATGGTATATGAGGTAATCATATTGTAGTTGTTTCTATTGTTGCATTTGTTTTTAATCTTCCCTTTGAAGAACTACTACCATTTATTAGGATAAATGACTTGGGTTCAAGTTCATTTATTTCTTACTTATGCATAGATATATAGGATTTGTATGTTTTATTTGTTTATAGGCATACTATTCTGATCTTTGGTATAAGAAGCACTGGATTTGACGCTCTTGTTGCAAGTAGTTTCAGTTGTGTAGGTTGTCTATATTGAAGGAGTGGTTCATCTAGTTTGAATCCTCCATATTTCAAGCATTTTCAGAAGGACAATCCCTTCGCTTCCCACCATCAGACTCCATAGATCTAACGTTCCCAACATCAAGTTACGTCTTATCTCCTTCCTTCTCTTTTAAAACCTAAAATCTTTTTTTTGGTTAATGTATGCAAACTGGATCTAATTAGTTTCCTTTCAAATATCACATCAAAATCTATTTGCTTTATTTTGAATTTTTTAGGTTAGATCTAAGTCTTTAAAGTTCAAATCTGTGCAAGTAGATCTAGCTTTTAAGTCTAGCTTTCAGTTCATTCAAAATGTTATCTTTCAGTACTTAAGCTAGTATATTTGTTATGCTTGTAACGTCTTATTTAGCACATTTGGTGCAAATTTGGTGGCTGGATTTTACTTTTTGATGAACAGGTAGAAGGAGGTGCTGGAAACATTTCAAAGAATCAGACCATCCAAAACCTCCCTCTTCTTCTTACCTTTCTCAAAAGTCGAAATTATTCCACGGACTTGTTAGTTTGTGGTTCTAAATTATAAAGGACCAAAAATGGTCCAAAATTGTAAAATATAGTAAGAAATAAGTGGGCTATCCAGCGCCCAATCCTCATCCCCCCTAGGGGATCAGTGTCATTTTCATGGGTTTGAATTTTTGTCCTTTTTTCTTTAGTTTGACTAACAAGGCTTAAAATAAATCATTTATCAATTCCAATTCAATGATGGACCACAAACTCACTCATGAATTTTCTTTTCCTAGATTATTTTAGTTAGTTGTTTTGTCAAATTTTATTTATTTATTTATTTATTTTTCTTTCTTTTCAGTTTGCAAAACTAATTGAAACTTTTTCATTTGTCCTCGATTATGCTCTTGGAGTCACCGAGGGATTTTCCTGAGTTGGTGGCCAACAATCAGAAATGGGATACTTGCCATGTCAGAACCCGGAATTTCTGAAAAATTTAAAAAAATGTATTATAACAATAAATGTTAATTAATTTGCATTCCTGGTCCTATTTATTTTAATTAACTGATCGTGATTTTGTCTAAAAGGATCTGTTATGATACCAAAGTGAGTTTTTGATTTTTGTTATTGATTGTTTTTGTTCTTAACTTCAAAGGGAGAACTAGCCATAGTTGACTGGCTTACTTAGCTTACGAGCTAATGCATAACTTGTCTTTTGTTCACAGGTACACAGGTAAAGTATGGGTCACTGTAAATTTATCTTTTTGTAAGCATCAAGTTCTTTTCCCTGCACTGTAAAACTCAGAGAAGATTTAAATATTGTTACTGGTTGTCACATAAGACGGTAGAGTTCTATTTATGCTTGATGTATGGTTGATAGCCTGTATTGACATGATATCTCTTATTCTGGATAGTATCATTAGGAATTTCGATGATTTACAATCTCTCCGACATACTCATTGCGTTGTGACCATGACTCTTTGTTAATGCTGTATACTGTCACTGGAACAAGTTGTTGGTTTTATGTTCATCGTATGCATAACGTGACGTTAGCATTATGTGATATACTGTCAACTATTAGCTGTGATTTCGGCTGTGATCACTTGTTATTAGCATGAGTTGGAATTGTGATAACTCTAGCGATGTTCTAATATATTCATTTATAATTTATAATCCCTTGTCTACTTAGTAAATTTTCTTATGATTTCACCAAGTTTAACTCATGCCGAAATCTTTGTTTCTTGTTTTTAATCTACGTTCAATGTATGGAACTATAGATGATTTCATATCCATACATCACAGTACTATAGGTTATTAATCTCATCTTTGATTGTTAACAATGGTGATGGAAGAATTATGGTAATAAGATCTTATATAACCATGATGTATCCAATTATATTGCCAAGGTAATATTTAGAATGTTAAAACTATGAGGAACTCTAGTTTGAAGTTGACTACATCTCTTTCAAATAATTGTAGGTGATACATATAATATGTACCTTAGGAACTATCGAAGGTTCGGTTACAATACATGCACTATATGATTATTGGGTATCAATCATAGTGATTATCCATATTATGAATAAGACTTTTATCCATGCAATGATATAAAATCAATGAGCAATGATTCGAGCTGCAGCTGGACTATAGGGAGTCGACCCAAGGTAGGTTGAAAATCTAAGGGCTACGTGGATGGCTCTCATCCTTGCGTTTGGTGATATATAAGCCTGTCTTGAAACCCTTACCTGGTCATTTTCTTTGCCTTCGGGCTCGGGTTGTAAGAGAGAAACCCTTCCTGTCTGAGTTCGTCAGTAGGGCACTGTAAATTGCAATTCTCTTATAGCTATGGTTACGTATTTTTATCCTCTGGTGGTTTAAAAGTCTGTATGCCTCTCAGGTGGTTTAAAAGTCTGTGTGCCTCTACTACTGGCGTCTGCTACAATTCATGGGGCATCATGGTATCATTTGTTGTCACTGTGTTTAATTCGCATGCTACTTACAGTCTTACACTGTTGCCGGTGTGAGTTAGAGTCAGGGTTTTTCTTTGTTGTTTTTATCCATGAGGTGGTCGTGTAATGGGTTTAAATCGTGCTCCCCGACTGGTTCATTCACAGCTTAAGGGTTTGTTCAAAATATTACCTGTCACGGCTAGCAATGGAGAGGAACTTGAAGTTCTCCTTGCTCATCCTTCTGACGAATATGAGGAGGTTTTGCTACCTGGCTTAACTCGTGGCTACCAGGTTGTCCACTGGGTTTGCTTCCTCCGATAGCTCAGGTAAGAAAATATCAATGATTTTCGTAGATTTCAGTGTTGAATAAGTTGGTTTATATTTAAAATGAATGTTGACAATACTTGTCACTTGGTAATGTGCAGGTCATCACCGCTCCTGAAGGTGTACGAGACTTCGTCACTAGCGCTGGCTCCTCCGGGTAAGCCTGGTTATTCCATGGCTGTCTCTCCCTTTGCTGGTTTTGTTTTGCTAGGGTTATGTCTGGAAGGGCCTCCTTTGTAACTGGGTTGTTGTCGTTTTTGTGAACATGAATACAGTCACATGTACTAATCTTTTTGCTTACAGTAGATAGGGTTTGTATACCCCGGCATGTTTACGAGGAACAATCTAAGGCTCAGTCTGTTATGACGGCCTTGGGGTTGTTAATTGTCATTATATTTTGAATATGTAGGGTTTTACCCAACCCTGTAGAAGTTATATAAATAATACTGTAATGTTTGGCCTGTCAAGTGGTCGTGTATTATATGCGTTTTTTTGTTTGTTAAATGAACACACTGTTTAGTTATGGGTTTGTTCTAAGTTTACTCGGATACCTCCAGAGAATGATAACTCGGCTGTAGGTGATAACAATGTATTTGTTCTCTGCGTGTGTTATGATGTTTGACTATTATTATGGAAACACCTCAACAGTGCTGTGTATTACATATAAAATGAGCTCGATAATGAGCAGTAACCTATGCTTGTGATAATGGAAAGATTTGGATAAAGGCACAATGAATTTTTCTATGTTGTAAGACTCGGCTTCGAGCTAGTCATTATGTTTGTCTTTTAAATAGCTCGGTCAACTCTGTTGTAATCATCCTGGCTAAAAATACTATAGAATAGGTTTTGAAATAAACAACTCTCGCCATGATTCTTTATTTACAGTTTACTTGTTTGTATTGACTAAGATTTTGTCAAATAGGATCGTATGGAAAAGTTTATAAATAAAATCTTGCTGCAATTCGCAACCTATGGATAATCGATAGCAGTCAGTTATGTTATGAATGTAGATAAATTTACTGATATAAATTTTGTTCATCTATATCTGGATACAGAGAATAACCTGTATTCTGGTTTAAATACAATATGAGGCAAATATAAACTGGTATATTAGCTCAGATAAGATTTTTACCTGTTAATTTCTCTATGGGAATATTTCACTGAAATTCTAAAAATTATCTATGTGTCTGTTCTTATAATTGCTTATAGTAAGTATATTTACAGGAATAACTACTGTATAAATATTCTATATTTATTATTTAACTATTAAAACTAAATCTATATAAAGTCACCCTAATATTTTATTACTGTAATAATCACAAACATATCCTGCATAAAATAATTACTCGTTCTGTGTGATAAATAGGGAAATTCTAAGACATGTTAGTTCTGCAAATTCTATAAAATGACAATACAGAGAGGCTAACTTTACTGAAATAAATCATATTCAAACACAGATGAGATAGTCCATTCTACATTTAAATTTAAGCAATAAACAGCAGGAAAAGTGGCAGAACCTGTGTCAATGGTAGACAATAACAGCAGTGGGAGGCTGTTCCTCCCTACCAATTCCTGGAGAGTGCCCAGACATCACTTCTCAGGACCCCCGAGCTTGCTCTGGTCTAACTGGCTGGAACTAGGTACAGCCAACAATTCCCTCAGTCAAAGCAGCTACACTGGAACCAAGTTACTGCAGCTTCCTGACTCAAAACACTTCCTTACTGTATTATCCCTCTTCCTCAATGGGACTCCTGAATAGCATTCACCTGAATGTATTCTCCCTCTAGAACAATGCTGAACCCCCAGCTGAGTTCATTGAGTACTATTTAAAAGATTGCCTAGGTCTTAGTTGGGTTAACTGTCATTAATGAGCCACTTGCTCAGATTCCACTTTCTTGGGGAATCATGACCCCAAAATATAGGGAAGTTGCCACCTGCAACTTAGGAAGTGTTTGAGGATGTTGCCACTTGTCTTTTGCCTTTCCACCTAGTTCCACCCACCAGTTAGACCAGTAACCTCTTTTAACAGCTCTCCCATGCTGTTGTCTCCATAATTTATTTATTAATAATAAAATATTCAGAATTTACATTCCATTTCTGGTGACTCTGCTGAGTCATCAATTCCTACTTAGCATTAAATTTAACATAATGTCTCAGGAATATAATAAAATAATTACATTATTTTTGCAAATTTGGGGTATGTGACATGCCAGTAGTTTAATAGCAAAATCCATGTGAATCTTATCGTTGAAAAGTGAGAGGTTGCAATGAACTTACTACGGAGTTAGAGGGGTGCCTAAAGAAGACTTTACATCTCCACCTGTTGGACAACTGGTATTGTTGCTATGAGCTCACTTCTAGAGGAAAAACTCTCGAATGGGACAAACCAAGAATTTAACCCTCATAATCAACTCATCTAATAAATTAAAAATGTCAAGCGGCATTGCACAACATTTCCCTTCAGTAGCAATTACTTAATTATTTTGGCACTTCTCTACTTTACAATCATTTGCTTAAATGAAATTATGTGTCATCGTTAATTGGATTACATGCGTCCCACGAGGGTTTGAGCAATTGGTAATGAGTAAATGAGATGAGAAGTTTTAAATGGAATGTCACAAGTTCAAATCCTCGTGGGTACTAGCTTACAAACAAAAAAATATATTACATGTTTCTCCCCTAAATTTATTGTTGTTGCTTTCTTGTTGAGTATTTCAAACTCCTTGAATTGCATTGTTGCTTTAGCTTAATCATCCTTAGCTTCTTTTTATTAGGGACCAGCCCACTTGGCTTTGCTAGGAGTTGGCCTAGATGGAGGATTCAAGTGTAAAGTGACAGCAAGCTTGACTCATGACTTGAATCCAAGGATGCACCCAGTGGCTTGAATATTTATGCCACGTTACCCGAGGTGCATATTAGGCGGCAACATGAATTTTTTGAAGAAATATTCTCAAAATGATGGATCAAGGGATCGAGCATGGAAGATATGAATAAAATTCAAGATGACTTGAAAGAAGCAAAAGAGGAAATCAATAAAAAATGTGATGAGTTGTACAAGATACATTCCCTTAATGAATCAATCATTAAGGAGGTTGATAAATTTGTTAATTTTAGTGTAGCTGCGAGACCCATTCTCAGAGAGAATGGTACCCTAGTCAGTTAACTAGGGTTCCTAGTTATGTTAACCAGGCATAGTAAAGACCCGAAGGTACCCTAGGTCCCCCAATTGTCTCCTGGGGTTCTTGGTCAGGGGACCAAGCAGGTTTATGCCATGGAAAAGTCCCTATCATGTGGCTAGGGCCCCTATTTGTCTCTAGGGTATTCTAGTCTTGGAACAGACAGTTTCTTGGTCACAAGGACCAAAAAGATCTCGCAGGTTGAGACAGAGACATCCTGATCTAGGACCAGGCAAATTCTTGGTCAAGGACCAAGTAGGCCCTGCAGGTGGTTGATCAACATTCAGTCTGGGACTGAGAGCTCAACTTGAGGCTGAGGACCATTCTCTGGGAGAATAGAGGATCTGGTCAAGGACCAGAGAGTTTATCAACATGACTCAGTCTGGGACTGAAGATCGGCTTTGGGGTTAGAGCCATTCCTTGAGAATAGAGGTTCTTGGTCAATTACCAAGATGATGATTTGTGATGTCCTCTTCTCCTAGGTCCTCGAGATGGTTGAGTTAGATGGTATTCAAAAGGTACTGGCCACCCCTTGATGAAGCCACTAGAATTTGACCTTAGGAGCGGTCTAGAGGACCACATGATCACATCATCCAGTGTGGAACCTTCCTTATATAGTGATGATGAACTTTCAGGTTATTTGGAACACTTGCACATTTGAGAGAGAGATGATTGGTTGTACCTTATCCACCTTGGTTGATTTACTTTTGGTCCTTACACCTTGTTGATTACCTATTATCCTCAACATAGTTAGGGAATCTCTTGTTCAACCAAAATAGTTTTTTTTATTAAGCTTTGTTTCAGTAGAAGTTTATCTCAGTAATTAACCAATAGTCAATGGTTAGATTGTCATGTTGAGTCTCATATCTGATCTAGTGTTAAGGCTCTGTTGAGCCTCTATATTTGACTAAACCCTTGTGTTGATACTTGGTCGTGTTTGGATCCTTGGTGCTAAGATTTATTTAGGATATGTTATATGTTAACTGTGGCCTGAGATTTTTCCTTTGATCACATTTTGTGTTGAGTCTTGTTTGTTACTGTCATTTTGTTTTTTACTGTCATTGACTACTTCTAGTTGACTGTACATCAATCCTGTCATATTTCTCTCTCTCAGGTTTGTACTAACCCTTTAATAGGGTCACTTGGTTCCTAGTGTTGACTGGCCTCTGAGAGGCTCAGTCTTTTTTGAAAGTAAAAATTTTGAGTATATTACAGGAAAGGTTTCACACCCAGGTAAGTATCTTCACCTATCTCTTTTATTGATAATTAAACAAGTTGATTATTTTATCATTGATTACATGTTACTGAAGATTACTTTAACATGGTGACCAAATTGGTAGTGTTAAAGGTGTGAAGTTGAAAGAGATGGAAATTATGTTAGAAGTTACCGTTGTACTATTTCATATTTAGTTTATGTACTTGTTTATTAAATCTATTTTTTCATTAAAGTATATTGAATTGTTATTCTTCTGCATAAAACCAAATTCTACCAAAAACTTAACATGGTATCAGAGCTTAGGTCTTGTAGCTAACTCTGTTTTCCAGGCTAACATAATCTACATAGATCCTAAGGTAAGGGTTTGTGCCCTAATCAACTTGACTATAGGTTTACAAGTGCTCTTGGAAAGTTGATTGAGATGGATTTTAACTCAGTGAAAGCAAAAGATAGGCTTGAAGAAGCCTCAAAATTTAATGCATGGCAGGCTAGGGTATTGAATATTTTGGAGGAGAGTGACTTGGATGAATTGGTCACTAGGGTTGTGGAAGATCCCACAACAGCTCAAGGAAGAGTGGCATTTAAGTAGAATCAAGATAAAGCAAATAGGGTCATCTTTGACTCAGCCAAATATAATTTGATGTATGTAATAGCTCCTCTAAGGACAACTAAGGAATGCTTTGATGTCCTAGAAAATATCTATGAGAAGAAGGAACCTACTCAGAAGAGGGTCTTGAAGAAGCAACTTTGTTCATTGAATATGGAGGAGAAGGAATCAGTTGCCTCCTTCTTCTCAAAGATTTCCCAGATAAAAAGATCAACTCTTTGCAATTGGAGTTGAGGTAGATGATGATGATCTTGTGCAAACAACAGTAGATGGTCTTCCTACATCTTGGGAGACATTTCTTTCAACAGTGAATAGAAGAGAAATACAACCAAGCTTTGACAGGTTGTGGCATGATTTCCTAGAAGAAGAAGGAAGAATCCATAGTACATTTGGGCCTCCGGCTAAAAAGAATCATTCCCTTGCTGCTAAGACAAAGAAAGGAAGATGCTCCCCTCGAAACCAGAACAAAGGTAAGGAACCTCAAGGTAAGCACTTTTATAAGTCAAAACTAAGATGTTTTAAATGTAGCAAGCTTGGTCATTATGCAAACGATTGTAGAAATCCTCCTAACAGGAATTGGCATAGAGGAAAACATCATGCTTCAACTGCTACATAAGAAGAATAGCCTCAACAAAAGAAATCTAAATCTGAGACCAAAGAAAAATATCAAAGAGAGTTCTTCTTGATTTCAGCACGCTCAAGTTCCATCTCCAACTCATCAAACTCATGGTGGATTGACAAAGGGGCCACCAAGCGTATGACTGGATACAAAAGGGCTCTTGTGGGTTACAAGGCCAAGAAGTTTAATGAGAAAGTGGAAATGGGAAATAGAAGTACCTTTGAAATCAAAGGAATTGGTTCAATTGCCTTAAAGCTTGATTCAGGTACGTTAATTCATGTTGAGGAAATTTTATATGTTCCTGGTTTAAAGAAGAATCATATTTTAGTGGCAATTTTAGAAGACAAGGGGTTCTCTGTAGCCTTCTCAGAAGGAAAGGAACTAGTGTGGACTAAAGGTGGAAATATAAGCTCATCTACTGAGATTAGTGTCCGTGAGGGGGACCTTTACAAGGCCTCGGGACATGTTGTTAAATCTCTAATGAATAACCCCTGTCAAGTTTCAAAGATCAAGAGGGAGTCTTTCAATGACTTAGATATAGAAGTCTATGATACTTCTCATTCAGAGAAGTAGAGGAAGGCCAAGAAGCCTTAAGTTGATCTCATTAAGGAACCTATTGAGGGGTTCCAAGGATTCTTCAGTGGGAGCCATGTCACTGATGTGGAGTTATCCAAACTTCAGGTTTGGAAAGATGCTATTTAGTTGAAAATGGATAATGACATGTGGAAAGTGATTCTTAGAAAGCAAGGGAAGTCAGGTGTAACTTCCAAATGGATCTATAAGATCAAGGTGTCTGCTGGCAATCTTGTATTCTATGACAGGTTGTTTCACCATGACAAGGAAATGGTGCAGTTTTCATATGTGTTGACTAATCCTCTGTCTTCGACAAGATTAGTGTTGCTAAGAATGCCTCTCTTGCTGATAGGGAGTGTTAATTTTTAGTGCAGCTGCGAGACCCATTATCAGAGAGAATGGTACCCTAGTCAATTAACTAGGGTTCTTGGTTATGTTAACCAGGCAGAGTAAAGACCCTAGAAGGTACCCTAGGCCCCCCAGCTGTCTCCTGGGGTTCTTGGTCAGGGAACCAAGCAAGTTGATGCCATGGAAAAGTCCCTAGCATATGTCTACAGCCCTTATTTTCCTCTAGGGTTTATGGTCTGGGACCAGACAATTTCTTGGTCACAAGGACCAAGCAGATCCCGCAGGTTGAGAGAGAGACATCCTTTTCTAGGACCAGGCATATTATTGGTCAAGGACCAAGTAGGTCTTAGAGGTGGTTGATCAACATTCAGTCTGGGAGCGAAAGCTTAGCTTAAGGCTGAGGACCATTCTCTGGGAGAATGGAGGACCTGGTCGAGGAAAAGAGGGTTGACCTGACCTACACAATTTTTTAGAATAATTATTTTCTACTATTATCCTTTTTGCAAAAAATACTTTGTGTTAAATTATAATTACAAGTTTGTAATTATGACCAAGTAGGTCAAAAATGAATGTAATGACTCATTATTATTATTTAATAAATGAAAATGGGAGACAAACACTCAAGAAGGCTGTTACAAGAGTATCCACTGGCCCACTAGGAAGAATGGAAGCTGCTAGAAGGATTGGGACAGATGGCAGCATTTTCACTCTACCATTAGCTGTTGGTATGGGACAACTCCCCCTAATTTTGTGGAATTTCCCCCTCCAGGTGGAGGGAGGTGAGCAGGCAGCTCACTAATGACCAGTTAAATTACAAAATACCTAGGCAGCCTATAAAGGGCAATTCGAATTGAGCAGGCAACTCTTACAATGTTTTCTGCAGAAACATTCCTCATGCTCATCAGGTGATGGTTGAGAGATTCTAATAGGGGAGGTTGTGGAGAGTGCAAGCATAAGTCTGCAAATGTTATGAGAAGGACAAACCAGAGGTTCTGGTGCTGATCCCATTGATTACTAAGCCTGTAAGGATGGATATATAATTTTTCTTGTTGTTGCAAGTAGAAGTCCTAAGATGCAGAACCTTCTTCCTCCTGGTGGATCAGTGGATAGGCTCGGGGATCCTAAGGCAGACATCTTGGCTGTTTGGGAGCAGGTTGGGTGGAATAGGTTTCTTGAGTGATTTGTTCCTCCCATTACACTCAAATTCTATTATGTTGTGTTTTCTTTTTCAAATCATATGAATGCTCTTAGAAAATGGCTTAGTATTGTTATTTAATAATCAATAGTAAAAAATGTCAGATCCTAATTAATTTAGATTTGTTGAACTGATAAAATGACTCCTCTACATTTTTCCCCATGCGTGGAGCTGCATCGTACTCCAGTACAGAGAGGTAGCATTAAATCTGCCCAGCTAAAAGTGAAACCTAGCATGCATCTAAATCTCTAAACCAAAAGACCACCCATGCACAGATTTATGTTCCTCATGCATCTTATATTTAAGCAGATGTAGATTACATCTATGCATGTATTGTTTCACTGTTCAATTATGTATGCTGAAACAACTTAACAGAAGCTAATTATAGCAGTAGGTTCTTTTCTGATTTCTGGAGGTGAACATTATGTTAACAACTAAGGCACTGATCTTTACTAATTACTTCAAAGAAAAACAATACCATGCATTCTGTTTAACCATATTCCTTTTTTTTTATCTTCTTATTGTTTTTAGAATCTGATTGATCTTATATAAATATTGTCTTCACTGTATTATATTGTACAGAAAGAAAGAAAGCTACTGTGTTATTTTATCCGTTTCATCAGAGGTCCAAAATGGATGAATACAGGAATATATAGTTAGAATAGAAAAACTATATATTCATAAGCAATCAAATTATCTGACGATTGCACTGTTATTTTCTTTGTTCTTTTTTTTCCTGAATTATCAATTGCATGTGATAGAACTTACATCACAGAATACCAAGTTATTAATAGTTAAGACAAACATAGCAGTATTGAATTGACAGATTAAATTACAGTATCTCCACACCCAAACTGGGGTCAACATGTTCTCATTACACCATTATTTATAACATTTAACATCTACCAAATCAAGGTTTCATTACCATAGACAATCTCACTGTAGAGTCAAGAGCTATTATTCTTGTTCTTTTAAAAACATCATTATAGACAAGCAGATTTCATTCACCTCGACAGGCTAGGGTTTAGCATTATCACAGTAGTATTCAAACAAAACCAGCACCCTTTTACTATCAGCTTATAGCCACTATTAACTTAAACAACTTAAACATGCCCTTCGTTCCTTGGATCAGAGTTCAAGAATGAAGAGATCGAAACACCATACGTAGACATGAAAAACTAAATATCTTAACAGGCTTTTAGATACAGATACAAAGATGAGAAGTTCAAATCACCAAACATAGCCATTAAACCCTGAAATATTATCGTTTCCATTTAAATTAACAGTGGTTACACCCTACGGTTGCCACATTCTTTTGCCGGAGGTTCCCATCAAAACCCCATGCTATTTATACACACAGCAAATACCGAAAACATAGTTACAGTCAACGTATCTCTCCATTCATCAATCCAGAAGTACCAAAAATGACAGACATAAACATTTAAGCTATAAGACTCGTTGCTAACATGAGGGTTCGACCCTACGAAGCTTTCCGAGCCCAGGAATGGCCGACCATATATTTTAAACCCTTACATCACCTATACTATCATTAGAGCTTAAAATAGTAACATTTCCCCAAACGCTGCAGGTGAGACAAAGCCACTGCTGCGAAGGCATGCTACCAAACTCTGCTCATCAAAGTCCGATTCCAAGAGAAGCACTAAGGAGGTATACCACCGAAGCTTACCGGTGGGTTTGCTTAGTTCTTTTCCCCTTCAACTGTTCCGGCACCCTGTCATTCGCCGAGGGTTACTTGCCAACAACCATACAATAAGTTAAGCATCGGATCATGAGAAAGAAATGCAGGCAACAAAGAATAGTATGAAAAACATTGCAACGTTACATTACCTGAGTCGTGACAGATATTTCAATGTAGCTAGCATCCATCCATTGCGAAGGAGATGCACCCAACTCGAAGGCCACCCTGTGTGAAAAATTCCAACTCAATTGAAAAACCCAAGCTTGCAAGCTACGACAATGCCGGAATAGATGTACTCATCCCACCTGTAGATTACCACACAATCGTTTCCAGACTTGGCTTCCACGGATAACATTTACTCACAGACCAAGGTTGCTACCAGTCTCAGGATCGAGCCCGAGGGAGGCTAGAAAAACTAGCAAACCCTAAGTGCCTCTCGGCTGGTTGGCCTCACCTCCCAAACCCTACCACCGAACAATGTCAAGAG
Organism: Larix kaempferi; assembly: GCA_027924585.1. Classification (NCBI taxonomy): domain Eukaryota; kingdom Viridiplantae; phylum Streptophyta; class Pinopsida; order Pinales; family Pinaceae; genus Larix; species Larix kaempferi. The sequence goes on from BSBM01000476.1 coordinate 8,383,419, forward strand.
ACGTTACAAGAATCCATAAGTTACGCTAGGGATCAACTCATCCCAATACACAACGATCAACGGCGGAGATCCATCCTCATTAAGCCACGTTGGAAGGTGGCAGGAGTAGCATTAAATTGCTCATCTACCTCCCAAGCCACGGAGTTGCCATTTCTGTTGACACTAGGGCAGGAGGCCCATCACAACTCAGCAATTGCCAAACCTTATCACACGTCGAAACATCCACATAGACGTGCACGTAACACTATCCTTAACACGATGGCCGGGTAATTTAATTACAAACCTAATCATTTAATACACCCTCGATTCGTACGCGGGATTTTGCAGGGCCATCATTCCACCTGCCAATCCATACGAATCAACGTTAAAAGGATTAACATGTAAATATTATCAAGGTATAACGATCTCCGATAGCATATAACAAAGGTCTCATACGATCCCATATAATCAATTGCGAAACACATTCATAGCATATGAATATCCACCAAGGTCGCGAGCAATCATAGGGCATGATTGACTCCGCCCATCACATAAAGTCTATTATAACGTTCAACATAGGGATCTTTGTAGAGCTCATAAAGCTTGTTCACACCATAAGATATATCAACACATCATTAGGGTATGGTGCCACGCAAGGACCCATCGCATTCATTGCATGGTAGGGTATTAAGGCTTAAGGCATCACCATTTTAACTACCCGGGCAATAGATATTTAAACCAACTTATCACTCTCTCCATAGTATGACTTAAGACCATGTGCCTTTGTCATCAACCTGTCACCGTCAATTTTATAAAAGAATTACTTTAACAGCCGCAAGGAATTTATGGAATGACCATACGTAAAGTCATCAACACTTAATGGAAACATTCATAACAAACATACCCTGAAATAGACGTTATCTGCAGTCTTGAGATAGACAGGTTCATCTTACAGAATTGGAAGGAGACCATACCTGTAGCATCGAAATTCATAAGCAGTTTCGATTTATATCACGGTTATTAAACACTCTGAATTTTATCACTATCTCTTACCTGCGAATCTGCGCATGAAGGACGAGTGCAATGCTTTAGCGAAGTAGCTAAGTAAGCCTCGGGGCACCTCGTGGGACCCCTTTCATCATCATCCAAAAAAGTTGAACTATCAGCACTTGTCAAAAGAATTATGGTTTCCAATGCATCATAATTTTCAATCATTCCAGCATACGAATAAAGTACATAATCATTAATTGATTTTCACGACATCATTAAAAGAAAAAAGACACAACCATTAAATTGTTCCTACCAAGTGACACTTTTATCAATTGCTGAATAGTGATTATTATTATTTTCGCATTTTATAATATTAGCCTTTTATGGCGATTTAAATTTTTTTAAATTTTATGAAAATATCGGGATGTTACATGTGGTATCAGAGCTCATGTTCGAACTCTAGGCCTAAAAACGGTCCAAGAAACACACAAACAGAAAATTTATGACTGTGAAAATTTTCACTAACTCAAGTTTAAATTATTTGTCCTATACAGAAAAATTTCTTTGATTTACAGATATGGAAGGATCAGCTGAACACATAAGGGGCAGATTTCTGCCAAACAACCCAAGTATGGAACAACAATTCTAGGGCAATCGGGGTAATGATTCGTCAGAATTATTGCGTGCTTTTCATGAATTAAAAGCAGAGATCCAATCAGTAAAACATGACAATGAAAGAATCCTGCAGACACAGGAAGAATTGAAGCAAGCATTGTTTGACCAATATCCAAAATATGAACAGAACTTGGAACATACTTCTGAAACTAAAGAGCTATCCTAGGAAGGAAAGAACAAACAAACAGAAACAACTGAAGAAAACAACAACTCAACATCATCAAGAGCTGCCAAACATCCACGTAAAAAGAAGCATAACTACTCTAGTGACAGCAGTGAAGGAGACTGTAAGCCAAAAAGAAAAAGGAATAGACAGTACGAACAGATATCTGGAGAATTCAAGAAAATCAAACCCCCAATTTTCAATGGCGAGACAGAAAAAGGAGAGACAGCAGAAGCATGGTTGTCCGACATGAAAAAGTATTTTCAGATCTACGACTACTCGGAGTCCTTGAAGGCGAAGATGGCAATTTATAATCTGACCGGGAAGGCAGATATTTGGTGGCAAGACCTTAAAAGGGTAAAAGGTGTAAAATACCGAGATGTGAGTTGGAGTACTTTTAAAAAACACTTCAAGAATAAATTCTTATCTGAGCAGTATTATGAAGAAAAATACAAGGAATTTTATGATCTGAAACTGGGAACGATGAATATGAAAGAACTGAACAACAAGTTTTTAAGTCTGCTAAGATATGTGCCGTATATGGTGGAAGAAAAACCGAAGGTCCAGAGGTACCTAAGTTGTCTACCTTTCCACATCAAGGACAGGATAGAGTACGATAACCCTAAGACCCTAGAGGAAGCCATGAGGAAAGCCACTTTTTTCTTTGACCAAAATAAGAGAAGAGAAGGGGTACCTAGCTGTAAAAACCCAAAACCCAGTAACTTTGAATAGAAGAAGAAGAATTTTATATATGGCGGCAATTCCAGTTTCCATAAGAGAAATTTTCAGAATAAGAAATTTCAGCAGAACAGAAATAATCAGCAGCAAAAATTTACAGCACCTAGAAATGTCCCCAATGTTGCCAGGACCAATGAACATAAGCCACCTATAAAATGCTTTGAGTGCCAAGGGCCCCATTATGCCTCAGAATGTCCCCTCAGGAAACGGGCGGCCAACCATATTCACTCCATACAGTCTAAAGCTACTGTAGGAGATGTGGCAAGAGAAGTACCCAGAATTAGTGCAGCATTAGACAACCAGCAAGCAGAACACCAAGTCTCAATGGTGGAGGTCGAAGGTATGCTGCCAAACCACCTAGTTTCTATTTTAATTGACCCCAGTGCTAATCTAAGTTATATATCACCAGTTGTGGTAGGACGACTTGATTTGAAAATAGAGAAATTCGATAAATTCTGGTTAGTTAGATTAGCGACAGGAACAAAAAGGAAGGTTTCTGATTTTGTGGAAAATTGTGCTTTATCTATGAATCAACTAACAACGCAGGTTAAGCTAAATATTCTGCCATTAGGGTCATATGACATCCTAATCGGTATGGATTGGTTAGAAACCCATCGGGTCATTCTGAATTGTTATGAAAAAAGCTTCAATTGCCTGGATGATGAAGGAAAGACATCAGAGGTAAAAGGCATCCCTAGAAAAACATTCGTTCGGCAGATTTCAGCCATGCAAGTAAAAAGGGCAATTAGAAAAGGGTGTCAGATGTTTGCTATGAATGCGGTGCATGATGAGATAAGTACTAAGGAGGACAAACTAAAAATAGAAGACCTACCTATCTTGCAGGATTTCCAAGACATTTTTCCTGAAGAGATCCCAGATTTACCTCCCAAAAGGGACCTGGATTTTACTATTGAATTAATACTTGGAGTTGTACCAAGTTCTAAAGCTCCATACCGGATGAATATACTGGAGCTGAATGAGTTAAAATCTCAGCTAAAGGAGTTGATCGATAAAAAATATATAAGACCCAACGTGTCCCCTTGGGGAGCACCGGTCATTTTTGTCAAGAAGAAGCATGGTACCCTAAGACTTTGCATAGATTATCGTCAACTGAATAAAATGACGATCAAGAATAGGTACCCGCTGCCCCGCATTAACGATCTCTTTGACTAGCTACGCGGAGCAACAGTGTTCTCAAAGATCAATTTACGATCAGGATATCATCAGGTCCGTGTGAAGGATGAAGACATTTTCAAAACAGCCTTTAGAACTCGTTATGGACACTATGAATTCGTTGTCATGCCATTTGGACTAACTAATGCACCTGTTGTATTTATGTGCTTAATGAACAAAATTCTTCACAAATACTTAGATAAGTTTGCAGTTGTGTTTATCGATGACATTTTGGTATATTCTAAGAACAAGGAAGAGCATGATGAACATCTACGTATCATTCTGCAAGTTCTGAGGGAGCACCAGTTGCATGCAAAATTCAGCAAATGTGATTTTTACAAAGACAAGATTTAGTACTTGGGACACATAATCTCTGAGAAAGGGATTGCGGTTGACCCCGCCAAGATAAAGGTCGTTAATGAATGGCCGGTTCCTAAAGATGTGACAGATGTGCGATCCTTTATGGGCATCACTAGTTATTATAGGAAATTCATTGAAGGGTTTTCCAGGATCGCAAACCCCATAACGTCGCTGCAGAAAAAGGGAAAGAAGTTTGTCTGGGACCAAAAGTGTGCGGACAGTTTTGCAAAGTTAAAAGAATTATTGACTTCAGCGCCTATTTTGAGGATTGTAGATTCTAATAAAGATTTTGTAGTATGCACAGATGCGTGCAATGATGGACTAGGAGGAGTCCTAACGCAGGAGGGACATGCTGTAGCATATGAATCAAGGAAGTTGAAGATTCATGAGAAGAACTATTCCACCTACGACCTAGAATTGTTAGCAGTGATTCATGCTCTAAAAATGTGGCGTCACCACCTTATCGGCAGAAAATTTACCTTAATGACGGATAATATGGGGCTGAAATATTTGTTAGATCAAACAAATTTGAATGCCAGGAAATCCAGATGGCTAACTTTTCTGAGTGAGTACGATTTTGAAATTCATCACATTAAAGGGAAGGAGAATAAAGTGGCCAACGCATTAAGTCGTAATGCAAGGATACACTTTGTTTCAGCCATCAGCACATACGCAACAGATTTGGAGGAACAAGTTTTCAAAGGAATCAAGAAGGATGAGGAATATAGAAAATTACAGGAAAGGACAGCAGAAAACAACTCTGAAAATTCCGTAACATATTTCAGTTTGAAGGAAAATGGCTTACTGTTGTACAAAAACAGATTGTACATACCAAACGCACCAGCAGTAAAAATTATGATTTTGGATGAGATGCACAAAAGCCACTATTCTTGCCACCCAGGTTACCAGAAAAGCATCACAATGCTAAGGAAGGAGTACTACTGGCCCAGGATGAAGGATGAAGTAGCGGAGTATATAGCTAAGTGTTTTGACTATCAAAAAGTGAAGGTGGAACATCAGCATCCTGCTGGATTGCTGCAGCCCTTGCCTATACCCAGCTGGAAATGGGAAGTCATAAGTATAGATTTCATCACTGGGTTACCAAAGAATAAAAAACAGCACGACTCCATCATGGTGGTAGTAGACAAACTTAGCAAGGAAGCCCATTTTATCCCTGTCAAAACTACCCATAAAGCCCCTGATATCGCATAAATTTTTATGAAGCAAGTTTTCCGACTACATGGCATACCGAAGGTAATAGTTTCAGACCGAGATTCGAAGTTCACAGGAAATTTTTGGAGGTCTTTTTTCAAGGGGTTAAACACCACCTTAAATTTCAGCACTGCGTTCCATCCACAAACAGACGGACAGACTGAAAGAGTGAACCAGATATTGGAAGATATGCTCAGAATGTATGTTAAGGATCAGCCTGGCAAGTGGGAAGACTACTTGCATTTAGCAGAGTTTGCGTATAATAATCACTACCATGCTTCATCCAAACTTAGCCCATTTGAGATCCTTTACGGAAGAAAGTGTAACACATCGATGTCATGGAGTGATCCGGTTAGCAGGGTCACCTTAGGGCCCGAATTGTTGCAGGAATTAGAATTAATCGTGAAGCAAGTACAAGGGAATCTTAAAGTTGCCCAGGATAGACAGAAAAGTCAAGCAGACCTTAAAAGAACTCATAGAGAGTTCCAGGTTGGTGAACATGTTTTTCTTAAGGTAAGGCCGAAATCGAGCTCCTTAAAATTGGGAAGTTGTGCCAAACTGGCACCCAGGTATTGTGGTCCTTTCGAAATCTTGTCCAGGGTTGGACCTGTGGCATATCATGTAATGTCCCCATTTTGACCCCCTTTGTATTTAATCGTAAATGATGTAAATATTGTAATTTAATCATGGTGAGGAGCTCAAGGCCAAGGCCCCACCATTGATTTAGCGTTTTATGTATCGGCAATTAAAGAAAAAGATGCCTATAGTTCTTGTGCTAGATAGGAACAATGTAAATGAGACATCATGTAAATACGAATTTTAATGAAAATACCCACAACTAGCTATGCTATGCAACAAAGAGATGGGGGCATGATTCTACAAGGAATAGGGAGGGAAATTATCCAAACCTTGAGCCAATGGTATTAATCCATGTGTCAATGAGAAAACCCATAAACCCTCAACTACCCATTTTGGGTTATGGACCCAATCATTTAATTCTTCCAAGAGTTGGTTGAGGCAGTTAATGCCTTGGGAATGAAGAGGCATGGCAGCCAATTTCGTGCATGGGCAAGCCATCAACCTGGAAATTCGTGTTTTTGCTTCTTGGGCAAGAAAACAACCACGAAATGGTGCCCAAATCCATTCTGAACATACAGTCTGAACTACTGGGTCTTTCCCCATCACGTTTTTCACCATTTTTCCTGCATTTTCCATGCCTGGGAATTCGTTTTTGCATATATAGTAGCTGGGAGAGAAGGGCCACGATTTGGGGACTGTTATGGAGGCCGTTTTTGCCCCAGAATATCCATGGACGTTTTTCTAAAAACGGATTTGGCTTCCCAGGGTTGTTCCCCATCTTCTAGTTTCGTTTTTGGGTTTCCCACGTTTTTCTGAAGCTAATGAAAACCCCATCTTTGGGCATCTCACTGTAAAAACGTTTCTCCATGCCCAGCACTTAGACTTCTGCTATTATGTGCATCCCTGTTTTGATTTGAACCTGTGAGCAAGAAACTTGGACTGGTAGTGGACAGAATTGGCTTGATAAACCTAGTGGAGGGAGTAACCTCTCAAGAAGATCAAGAGGGCTTTGGCTACTTTTCTATGCACACCCTGAGAGCACTAGAAAGGAAGGTATGGATTGAGGGACTGTGTGGCAGTGAAGAGAATACTTCCTTGTGTTGGGTGTGTAGGCATCGTGAGTGCCAAGCTGAATAGATCTTGTAGAGGTATGCATAGATCTGTGGTTGAGCTCACTAGCTTAGCAATTCTTCCTTTCCATTTCCTAGCAGCCTGATAAACCCAATTGCAGATTGGCTTAGCTCATCTTGGTGTATGCTTGGCTATGTGTGAGTCTGTTGTTCCCTGGTTCCTTGTAGAGATCATGCCCAACTCGGGGGTGGCAGTTGCATCAAGAGGTTGATAAGCACAACTGGCCTATGGTTGGGTGGAATGTTGCAGTTGCATAGCCAGTTGCTTGGGACTACTGTTATAAGATAAGTATTCTCTTGTGTTAACTCCCCAATTATTATTGGATGAATATCTTGAATGTATGATGAATGTGTAATTGAATTTACTTCCGCTGTGTTTTCAAATGTTTATGCATTTGCATATGTCCATCCTCCTTTTAAATTGAATGTTTGTTTACTAAGTATGGGACTAGATGTCCGGATCTAGTGTCACGTCCTCTCTATCATGCTGGTATGATAGGAGGGGGCATTACATATCAATTAGCCCTACCTTCAAACCTCAAAGTCCATTATGTTTTTCACATTTCATTTTTAAAGAAATATGTGCATGATCCTACTCATGTTGTAAATTGGAATAATGTTCAGGTGGAACAAGGCGGCGATTTTCCGGTGGAACCGGACTGTATTCTTGCAAGGAAAGAAACTCTACTCCGGAACCGCACGGTTGGCCAAGTAAAAGTGCAATGGAAGCACTATAGCACAACAGAGGCTACCTGGGAGTTGGAGAGTAGTATGCGGGCTACATACCCAACTCTGTTCCAGGAACACTCAAGGAGTGAATAAAGCAACATCGAGGACGATGTTGAGGCTTAAGGGGGGGTGTATGTCACCTACCCAATTTTTGAGAATAATTATTTTCTACTATTATCCTTTTTGCAAAAAATACTTTGTGTTAAATTATAATTACAAGTTTGTAATTATGACCAAGTAGGTCAAAAATGAATGTAATGACTCATTATTAATATTTAATAAATGAAAATGGGAGACAAACACTCAAGAAAGCTGTTACAAGAGTATCCACTGGCCCACTAGGAGAAATGGAAGCTGCTAGAAGGATTGGGACAGATGGCAGCATTTGCACTCTACCATTAGCTGTTGGTATGGGACAACTCCCCCTAATTTTGTGGCATTTCCCCCTCCAGGTGGAGGGAGGTGAGCAGCCAGCTCACTAATGACCAGTTAAATTACAAAATACCTAGGCAGCCTATCAAGGGCAATTCGAATTGAGCAGGCAGCTCTTACAATGTTTTCTGCATAAACATTCCTCATGCTCATCAGGTGATGGCTGAGAGATTCGAATAGGGGAGGCTGTGGAGAGTGCAAGTATAAGTTTGCAAATGTTATGAGAAGGATAGACCAGAGGTGTTGGTGCTGATCCCATTGATTACTAAGCCTGTAAGGATGGATATATAAATTTTCTTGCTGCTGCAAGCAGAAGTCCTAAGCTGCAGAACCTTCTTCCTCCTGGTGGATCAGTGGATAGGCTCGGGGGTCCTAAGGTAGACATCTTGGCTGTTTGGGAGCAGGTTGGGTGGAATAGGTTTCTTGAGTGATTTGTTCCTCCCATTACACTCAGGTTCTATTCTGTTGTGTTTTCTTTTTCAAATCATATGAATGCTCTCAGAAAATGGCTTAGTATTGTTATTTAATAATCAATAGTAAAAAATGTCAGATCCTAATTAATTTAGATTTACTGAACTGATAAAATGACTCCTCTGCATTTTTCCCCATGCGTGGAGCTGCATCGTACTCCAATACAGAGAGGTAGCATTAAATCTGCCCAGCTAAAAGTGAAACCTAGCATGCATCTAAATATCTAAACCAAAAGACCACCCATGCATAGATTTATTTTCCTCATGCATCTTATATTTTAGCAGCTGTAGATTAGATCTATGCATGTATTGTTTCACTGTTCAATTATGTATGCTGAAACAACTTAACAGAAGCTAATTATAGCAGTAGGTTCTTTTCTAATTTCTGGAGGTGAACATTATGTTAACAACTAGGGCACTGATCTTTACTAATTACTTCAAAGAAAAACAATACCATGCATTTTGTTTAACCATATTCCTTTTTTTTTATCTTCTTATTGTTTTTAGAATCTGATTGATCTTATATAAAGATTGTCTTTGTTAACACCCAAAAAGTGCTCACCAGCTCATTCCCTTATTCACATGACCCATTTGTCCACTTTTCCACCATCTGAGCCTCTGAAGCCAACAAAAGGTCACCAAAAGACCTTATTACACCCCTTTTTCCCACTCAAAAAGATTATTTTTCCTGAAAAGCATAAAAAACCCTCAAAAAGGGTCCAAATTCCCAAAAATATTAAAAAGGGAATAAAAATATTAATTTTATTCAAAAAAGGAAAAAGGAGGGAAAAGTACTTAAACCATGTTGGTCAATACCATTGGTTTCCACAAAACCAAAAATGGTATTCCCCACCACCAAAACCTATAAAAAGGTGGTAGGGGCTCCTCATTTCACATCCATCCATATTCCTATCCTCATGCTGCCAAAATCTCCCTTGAGTATTTGGCCATTGTAGCAAGCCTTGGAGAAAGGACCCATTGGAGATTGGAGCTGCTCACCATTGGAGCCATTCAACAACCTTCATCACTTGGAGGTATTTTTATTGCAAGCATTTGCTTGCCCCATTGTCAATACAAAAATTATTTTTTATCTTTCTTGTTCTTGTTCTTTAATTCAAAATGCACATGCTAGTTTAGTTTAGTTTAGATTTAGTTTATTGTTTTTGCTTTATATTGAAACTGCTGCTACTAGTTAGCAGGTGCCCATAGCACTAAGCTTGGTTGCAAAACCAAGCCAACAGTCTTCACTGTATTATATTGTACAAAAAGAAAGAAAGCTACTGTGTTATTTTATCCTTTTCATCAGAGGTCCAAAATGGACGAATACAGGAATATATAGTTAGAATAGAAAACCTGTATATTCATAAGCAATCAAATTATCTGACGATTGCACTGTTCTTTTCTTTGTTCTCTTTTTTCCTGAATTATCAATTGCATGTGATAGAACTTACATCACAGAATACCAAGTTATTAACAGCTAAGACAAACATAGCAGTATTGAATTGACAGATTAAATTACAGTATCTCTACACCCAAACCGGGGTCAACATGTTCTCATTACACCATTATTTATAACATTTAACAACTACCAAATCAAGGTTTCATTACCATAGACAATCTCACTGTAGAGTCAAGAGTTAGTATTCTTGTTCTTTTAAAAAAATCATTATAGACAAGCAGATTTCATTCACCTCGACAGGCTAGGGTTTAGCATTATCACAGTAGTATTCAAACAAAACCAGCACCCTTTTATTATCGGCTTATAGCCACTATTAACTTAAACAACTTAAACATGTCGTTCGTTCCTTGGATCAGAGTTCAAGAATGAAGAGATCGAAACAACATACGTAGACATGAAAAACTAAATATCTTAATAGGATTTTAGATACAGATACAAAGACGAGAAGTTCAAATCACCAAAAATAGCCATTAAACCCTGAAATATTATCGTTTCCATTTAAATTAACAGTGGTTACACCCTATGGTTGCCACATTCTTTTGCGGGAGGTTCCCATCAAAACCCCATGCTATTTATACACACAGCAAATACCGAAAACAGAGTTACAGTCAACGTATCTCTCCATTCATCAATCCAAAAGTACCAAAAACGACATACATAAACATTTAAGCTATAAGACTCGTTGCTAACACGAGGGTTCGACCCTACGAAGCTCGCCGAGCCCGGGAATGGCCGGCCATATATTTTAAACCCTTACATCACCTATACTATCATTAAAGTTTAAAACAGTAACGTTTCACCAAACGCTGCAGGCGAGACAAAGCCACTGCCGCGAAGGCATGCTACCAAAACTCTGCTCATCAAATTCTGATTCCAGGAGAACCACTAAGGAGGGATACCACCGAAGCTTACCGGTGGGTTCGCTTAGTTCTTTTCCCCTTCAATTGTTCTGGCACCCTGTCATTCGCCAAGGGTTACCTGCCAACAACCATACAATAAGTTAAGCATCGGATGATGAGAAAGAAATGCCGACAACAAAGAATAGTATGAAAACCTTTGCAACGTTACATTACCTGAGTCGTGACAGAGATTTCGACGTAGCCAGCATCCATCCACTGCGAAGGAGATGCACCCAACTCGAAGGCCACCCTGTGTGAAAACTTCCAACTCAATTGAAAAACCCAGGCTTGCAAGCTATGACAACGCCGGAACAGATTTACTCATCCCACCTGTAGATTACCACACAATCATTTCCAAACTTGGCTTCCACGGATAACATTTACTCACAGACCAAGGTTGTTACCGGTCTCAGGATCGAGCCCGAGGGAGGCTAGAAAAACCAGCAAACCCTAAGTGCCTCTCGGTCCAAAACCCTACCACCGAACAATGTCAAGAGACGTTACAAGAATCCATAAGTTATGCTAGGGTTCAACTCATCCCAATACACAACGATCAACGACGGAGATCCATCCTCATCAAGCCACGTTGGAAGGTGGCAGTAGTAGTATTAAATTGCTCATCTACCTCCCAAGCCACGGAGTTTCCATTTCCATTGACAGCAGGGCAGGAGGCCCGTCACAACTCAGCAATTGCCAAACCTTATCACACACCAAAACATCCACATAGACGTGCACGTAACACTATCCTTAACACGATGGACGGGTAATTTAATTACAAACCTAATCATTTAATACACCCTCGATTCTTACGCGGGATTTTGCAGGGCCATCATTCCACCTGCCAATCCATACGAATCAACGTTAAAAGCATTAACATGTAAATATTATCAAGGTATAACGATCTCCGATAGCATATAACAAAGGTCTCATACGATCCCATATAATCAATTGTGAAACACATTCATAGCATATGAATATCCACTAAGGTCGCGAGCAATCATAGGGCATGATTGACTCCACCCATCACATAAAGTCTATTATAAAGTTCAACATAGGGATCTTTGTAGAGCTCATAAATCTTGTTCACACCATAACATATATCAACACATTGTTAGGGTATGGTGCCACCCAAGGACCCATCACATTCATTGCATGGTAGGGTATTAAGGCTTAAGGAATCACCATTTTAACTACCCAGGCAGTAGAGATTTAAACTAACTTATCACTCTCTCCATAGTATGACTTAAGACCATGCGCCTTTGTCATCAACCCTTCACCGTCAATTTTATAAAAGAATTACTTTAACAGTCGCAAGGAATTTATGGAATGACCATACGTAAAGTCATCAACACTTAATGGAAACATCCATAACAAACATACCCTGAAATAGACGTTATCTGCAGTCTTGAGATAGACAAGTTCATCTTACAGAATTGGAAGGAGACCATACCTGTAGCATCTAAATTCATAAGCAGTTTCGATTTATATCACGGTTATTAAACAGTCTGAATTTTATCGCTATCTCTTACCTGCGAATCTGCGCATGAAGGACGAGTGCAATGCTTTAGCGAAGTAGCTAAGTAAGCCTCAAGGCACCTCGTGGGACCCCTTTCATCATCATCCAGAAAAGTTAAACTATCAGCACTTCTCAAAAGAATTATGTTTTCCAATGCATCATAATTTTCAATCATTCTAGCATACGAATAAAGTACATAATCTTTAATTGATTTTCACGACGTCATTAAAAGACAAAAGACACAACCATTAAATTGTTCCTACCAAGTGACACTTTTATTAATTGATGAATAGTGATTATTATTATTTCCGCATTTTACAATATTGGCCTTTTATGGCGATTTAATTTTTTTTAAATTTTATGAAAATATCGGGATGTTACATGTCCTCTTCTCTTAGGTCCTCTAGATGGTTGAGTTAGATGGTCTTCTCAAGGGACTAGCCACGCCTTGATGAAGCCACTAACGTTTGACCTTAGGAGTGGTCTAGATGACCACATGATCACATCATCGAGTGTGGACCCTTCCTTATACAATGATGATGAAATTTTAGGTTATTTGGAACAATTGTACATTTTAGAGGGAGATGATTGGTTGTACCTTATCCACCTCGGTTGATTTACTTTTGATCCTTACACCTTGTTTATTACCTCTTATCCTCAACATAGTTAGGGAATCTCTTGTTTAGCCACACAAGTTATTTTATCAAGCTTTGTTTCAACATAAGTTTATCTCAATAATTAACCAACAATCAATGGTCAGCTTGTTGTGTTTAGTCTCAGATCTAATCTAGTGTTAAGGCCCTGTTGAGCCTTTATCTTTGACTAAACCCTTGTGTTAATACTTGGTTGTGTTTGGATCCTTGGTGCTGAGATTTATTTAGGATTTGTTATATGTTAACTGTGGTCTGAGCTTTTTCCTTTGATCACCTTTTGTGTTGAGTCTTGTTTGTTACTGTCACTGTTTTTTTTACTGTCATTGACTACATCTGGTTGACTGTACATTAGCCATGAAATCTCTCTCTCTCTCGGAGGTTTGTACTAACCCTTTAATAGGGTCACTTGGTTCCTAGTGTTGATTGACCTCTGGGAGGCTCAGTATTTTCTGAAAGTAACATTTCTGAGTATATTACAGGAAAGGTTCACACCTAGGTAAGTATCTTCACCTATCTCTTTTATTGATAATTAAACAAGTTGGTTATTTTACCATTGATTACATGTTACTGAAGATTACTTTAACACGGTGACCAAATTGGTAGTGTTAAAGGTGTGAAGTTGAAAGAGATGAAAATTATGTTAGAAGTTACTCTTGTACTATTTCATATGTTTCAGTACTTGTTTATTAAATCTATTTTTGCACTAAATTATATTGAATTGTTATTCTTCTACATAAAACCCTAATTCTACCAAAAAATTAACAAAATTGAAATAGGAAAAGAAAGGGAAACTGATGAGTCATGGGAAGAATTGAAAAATAAGGATGATTAAATATGTAGGTTATGAAACCACAATAAAAAAACTCTTAGATGATCTTAAGAGAAGCATGATCAAAATCAAGAAAAAAAATACCTTGGATGAAGAGATCACCAAAACACTTGAAGAGGAAATTTCCAAGAACGTTGAAAAAACTCTAAATGAAGATGGCATAAAAGCAAAAATACAATCTAGCATCGAAGAAGGACATAAGAAACTAACGAATGACATCACATTGCATTTTCAAAAGGATAAGGAAGACATGATTCTAGAAGAATACCAGAAAATACTTGAGGAAGTACATATCAAATATGAAGGTATTATATCAAAGGTGAGATTAATCAAAGACCAATCACAAATGATAAATGATGGCATTGTCTTTGAAAAGTAGATTGATGATATGGGTGTGTAGAAGGAATAGAAACTGTCAGATGTGAAACCATATCGATATCCTCATTACCAAGAAAGATTCCAAGAAAGAAAAGAAGATCTACAATGAAACTATCAAGGAAGAAGATGAATACTTGAGAATATTCATGGAACGGGGCATCAACAAACTATTATTGAACAAGATATTATCAAAGACCAAAAACTACAACAAATTGGAGAACTCACAATCACAACACGGGAACAAAATTATGCAGCAAATAGCTATCAAGGATTAAGGCCGAAACAAATTGAATTTGGATGGATGGATAATCATCAATGGCAACAAGAAAGAATGCATATAAAGAAAATTATATTACTTGGTTTCATCACAGGTAAAGCCATTAATTGCAACGCTTTGAGGAAAAAGATTTTCGGAGGAGGGTACTATGATATGACCCAAAGGGGGGTATATATAAGGTTAAATGTATATGCTATGACCCCAACAGGGGCATATATGTGGATAAATGCATATCTAAATAATAAAATGTATATGTAATAGCAGTTAGCCTAATGAAGGGGCCCCATGTGCAATGAGTGAATAGGTTTGTATAGAGGTAATGCAGTCATTGTTGAAGTAACATGTAAATAGGAGAACCTCCTTCAAATACTACAAGACATTCATATATTCAATTCACATTCTCTTTCAATAATATATGAATGTCTTGGGGTATTTGGAGGAGGTTCTCCTACTCACATGTTCCTTCAACAATGACTACATTACCTATATATACTATTCACTCATTGCACATTAAGCCCCTTCATTAGGTTGACCACTATTACATAAACATTTACTTCTTTACATATACATTCAGCCCCATATATCCCTACTTTGGGGTCATATCATATACATTTAACCCTATATATGCCCCCCTTGCGTCATATCATAAGACATGCAAGATAATTTAACAACTACACGAGGACCCTAGTTCATTGGACAAATTTGTGTGGAAGAATGATTCAGTATGGTACTAGTATTACCTATATTATGTAAAAATTCTCAACTCAAATTGAAGGTCCATTTGGAATCGAACACTTCTCATATAAGAGGACATTCAAGGTTCTACTATGTCTTCATTGATTTTTTCTACGAAGGTATTAAAATTGATTTCCAAAATTTTGTGGCAGAATGTTTAGTTTTCCAATGGAACAAGGGGCATACAATGAAGACACCAGGCCTTCTACAACCATTATACATACCAAGTTAACATTGGGAATAGACCTCAATGGATTTTATAAAGGTCCACCATATTTATAAGGAAATATTGTCATCATGGTAGTAGTGGACCGACTCACAAAGTATGCCCATTTATGTTCTCTTTCTCATCCTTTTAAATCAAGTACAATAGCTACAACATTCATGGAAATAGTTCATAAGCTACATGGAATCCCCATGATTATTGTAAGTGATATAGATCCAATTTTCATTGGTAATTTTTAGAAGGAAATATTTTCTTGTTTGGCACTTAATTGGCTCGTAGATCCTCTTATCATCCTCAATATGATGGGAAAACTAAGATTGTGAATAAATGCCTAGAAGGGTATCTTAGTTGCTTTGCATCTGATAAACAAACACGATGGCTCAAGTTGTTTCCCTCAATGGAATGGTGGCACAATACATATTTCCACACTTCATAAAAAATGCCACCATTTATAGCACTTTATGACTATGATCATCCTACTATCACACCATCCCTAAAAGACGAAGCTAAGGTTCAAGCATGGAGGATCAAATAGAGCACTGATAAGAGGTTCTCCAATTATTGAAAGATAACTTGGCTATATCACAAACTATGATGAAACAACAAGCATATCAACATTGGAGTGCAAGGAAATTTGAAGTAGGGGATTGGGTATTTTGAGGCTATAACCATACAAACAAATGTCCTTAGAGCAACAAAAAAGGACAATAAATTAGAACCCAAATACTATTGTCCCTATAAGGTGTTGCAGAGAGTTGGAAGTTTGACTTACAAATTGGAGTTACCTCCATCTTTACATGTACATCCAATCTTCTATGTTTCTTGTCTAATAAAGGTAATCGGTGACAAGATACCAGTCCATACTATTTTACCAAAGATTGATGAAGAAGGGAAATTGATAATAGAACATGAAACAATCCTTGACACAAGGGTCAAGCAATTGTGAAATCGAGCAATTACTAAGTTCCTCGTCAAGTGGAATAACTTGCCAATAGAAGATGCGACATGGGAAGATGATTTATTCATGCAGAAACATCCAAAGTTAATCAAGTGTGAGGACAACACTTGTTGGAAGGGGAGGGGCATGTTAAGCCCCATATATCGTGTCATTGCATTTCTATTATTATATTAATATTGTCTTTATTGGTTGGCTAGGACCTTAATTGTAATTGTACCCATTGTCTCCTCTCTCTCTCTCTATATATATACCAAGGTGACCTAGTTTTAGGATCATCTCATTTCATATTTTGCACGCGATAGATTGTATAAGGAGGTTACCCTTCGAAGAGGATTCTCATTCATCTCTTTATCTCATTCTCAATGCATTGGATTGCAATTTCTTTCTATTTTTACACTATTTTGAGAATTTGGTGCATAACAACTCTTGCTTCTTAATTATTCATTAATTAATATTTAATCAAATGGATTAAGTATTGACTTACATTTAACCAATTTCTAGAGACCATAAATTCAATATCTTTAACAAAGGTGTGGCATATTATATATCATTGTCATTTTCTCATAATGAACTTCACTTTTATAACATCAATAAGATGAACCCTGAGGACCTAATACAATAAATTAATGGAACATATGACAACTTTAAAAGTTATAGTTTATGCCGAAGGGAACCACACATTAAAGATGACATTCATATTTTATTTTATTATTTTATACAATTTATATTTGCACCTAGTTACTAAATGCTTATGCATTGCATTTGGTAGTCAACAAACTTTAGAATTAATAGTTGTTAAATTAAAAAAATTACATATGCTTTTAAAATAAAGAAAAAATATTTTTATTATGATTTATAATTGATAGATGTTAAATTAATAAATTACACATGTTTCTAAAACGAAGAAAATCTAATAAATTTCTTCGATAAAGTTTAGAATACTAAAGTTTAACTTCACAAAAAAAACTTATTTGGCTTTTGAGAAGATAACAACATATGAAGTAAAACACATGCATATCTTAGTGTAGAACTTGTGCTATAGAATTGAAACTCTTCTAAAGACTATTCACAACTAGACCATTGATCACATTTATCGTGAGCTTAATGATATTGCAGATGCTCTATCCAAAGAAGCACTGAATGCAAAAGAAGGATTATTATATTGGGAAGAGTGGATTGATAGCTCACTTCATGAGACTGGCTCTCTTCCTTTCTTTGAGGATTAGTCTCTATGTTATGTTATTCCTGAGTATGTTTGGTGTTAGTTTCCCGCTGACTCCGTCTTTGTTTTTGTTATTTTTTGGACGGTTTGGTTAGACCTTGTTTTATTTTGATAAAGAACTGAACAGTTTTTTTACTGGAGGTATCGAAGATGTACTTTTTTATTTATAATAATAGCAGAAGTATAGTTTTTTTCTGCTTGAAAAAGAAATGATTCATTACATAAATTCACTATTTACATAAATAACACAAAACAAACACCTCATGCATTATGATTCATTTTAATATTTATATAAATAACACAATTTGTTTTAACTTTTTTGGGTCAATTATGCATATTCATAAAATGATTGGTTTAGCTTTTAAGGAAATAACAATATAAAAATTAAAATGCCTACATGCAAATTAAATCATTACATAAAGAGATCCATTTTTTTATTAGTGCAAATTAAGCACATATTACTATACATAGTCATTTATAAGTTACATGTTTATTCACATTAAATGTATAATATAAAAATCGAGATATTTTATTATTAAATCTGGTTAGAAAAACATTACTATTTTTAGAAACCATTTATTTGTACAACATTTTATTATCTATATATTCACTTCTTTGTTTTATATTTATTATATTTAAAATGAAAATTTTAAATGTAATATTAAAAAAATTTGTTACTTAATAATATTTTAATAAATATATTGTTAATTGTGATGTTAATGATAATTTAAATTATTAATTCAATTCAATTTTTATATATCTCAATTCATTGATTTAGTAGTTATAGATTACATTTTGCATAATGATATTATATGGTATAATCCAAAGGTATGTTTCTAAAAGCAATGAAAACAAATTCTTTGTTTTTAAACTTTTTATTGGCATGTGAGAATAAACATAGTGCTTTTATGAGGAAATTGGTATTTGATGATAAAAGTACAAACAATAATTGATATAGGGAAAATATGAAATTGTAGAGTTGACATAAACATTTATTAAAAAATTACATGATTGGTGTGAAAATATAGTGGTAATGAACAAAGACAGATGTGTGGTCTATAATATTTTATAAGTGTATGATATATTTTGGAATTTGTGATAGTGTTTTATCATAGACTTTTTGACGTCAACCCCATTTAAGAGTGATGGAACTTGTCTCGTTGATGGTATCAACAAGTCAATTCAACCTGGTCCACTTTTATTATAGAAAATTTATCATGTGCCAATGACATAATTGAAGTATTTGAAAACCCAATTCAATCAACCTTATATAAGATTAATTGTTCTAAATACTTAGACACACAATGTAACCACCCACCGACTTTATTAAAAAACATCCTTCATAACCAATTGTGATAATGCTACCACTTTTCTTTAAAAATGAACCACCTTACTTTATTTTATATACTAATAAAGTATTCCAAACCAAAAAACATGTTCTTAGAATTATTATTCTCTACAACTCTCTATTTTGAGTTTAATCCTTATAACTCATTATGATTCAATAAAACACTTCTTTATTTATTGATATATTTAACTATCAATCATAAATTATCCATTCATAGAAGAATCAAACTTAGAATCCAATGTTTATACTAAATGGTTTTAATGCATTGTACTTACAATGAGGTTGTTTTGGAGTCTTTTTTGGAAGCAAATGATTAGTAAAATGGGAAATATGACTAGATTTCATTTGACAATTCCTCTCCAGTAAACCATTATTACTAATAGAATTTTTTTAGAAAAAACTTAACATTTTGTCACTTTTTTATAAATTAAAAATATGATATGTTAATCATTCTCATAAAAATGAGAAAGAAGTACATTAGAACTCTCAAAATTTCTAATTTATGGAATTGGATTTAAAGTATCCCTCTTTCTTCTAAGTTACCATCAATAATTTTCATATTAATTCATTTACAAATACTTAAATGTTAAAATAATTTACATTGTCATCCATTTTGTTAGCCATTTCATAAATAACCAAATATTTATAGAGTAATAAGATAATGGGTAAGATTCATTGGATATTGATAAACCACCAGATAAGTGACTAGTTTAAATTGAAAATGATTTTATTGGTGGCCTTTTATTTTTGCTATTCTTTTTTATAAATGTTAATTGTAAATATGATTAATTTAACTTTTGTAGAATGCTAAAAACATTAATCTTGTTAAAACAAAGGGAACTTATAATATAAAATTACTCTTAACATTTTGCAATTCACTTAATATTTACTCATATCCATACATTACTAAAGTCTATCCAAATATGACAAATTTTGAAAGGAAGTTTCAATAGTCATGGCTCACCTTCAAACTATTTACATGTAATTTGTATCAATGTATGTCAGTCATAAAGAGTTACAAGATCTTAATGATGAATCAAAAACAGTGAAGTGGAGTTTAAATGATGGGTCCCTTTGTTTCTCAATGATAGGACTGGATGTCGTGATATAGTTATGAAACATTATATATTTATTAATTAATTTTTGGTATTCATCTTGTTTTGAGTTCAAACTATTTACATGTAATTTGTATCAATGTATGTCATTCATAAAGAGTTACAAGATCTTACTGATGAATCAAAAACAATGGAGTGGAGTTTAAATGATGGGTCCCTGTGTTTCTCAATGATAGGACTGGATGTCGTGATATAGTTATGAAACATTAGATATTTATTAATTAATTTTTGGAATTCATCTTGTTTTGAGTTGTTTTATTAGATTTTTTTTATGAAAAGTTAGAATTGAAACAAGTAAAATTGTAAATAGTAAAAATTGTCAAAATTACAAAAATTATAATCTAGGAAGTATAACCTTCCTCAATTTTTAATATAAGAAATTAGTCAATATTTCATCCTTTATTTTGAATAGTTATATTGTATACTTTTATAGAAGGTGATTAGAGAGTATATTAGGAAACTAGGATCATAATGAGCAAAATATTTGAGTAATAAAAAACACAAATCATGTTTAGAAAAAAAGGAAGAAAAAGAACTACAATAATGTATATAATTGATAAAAATAAGTTAAAAATACAACCCAAATAAAATAATCCAAAGAGAGTGAATTATTCAATACAAACTAAAATAAAATAAATAGAAAATTGTTCACCTACAAAATAGGATGATGTATGAAAACAACTAAAAATACCTAAATGGAATCAAATGTAAGTATCTATGTGTACTCATTCTTACTAACTATTAGAAAGTGTTATTAGGAACATTGGTTGGATATCATATTGTACAAAGTCTCAATGTATAGTCTTAAGAATATCATTTAGAAAATCACGTAGGTTAAGGGGAGTCCGTGAAATTATCATATCTAGTAGTATATTGCTATGTGCACTCCTAAGAGTGGAGGAGAACGAACCCTTGGTGGAATTAATAAATTTGATCATAAGATGGGCTTGGTGAGATGGCTTGGATTTAGTGTGGATGGGAGTGATTGTCATTTGTACTAATGGTTGGATATTAAGGCATTGGTTGAGTTCATAGTAGTGACAGAAGCAGTAAGTCCGAAATATCCTAAAATACCTCCACCATCTATAAAAGTGTTTGTATGATGATTTGCACCACTACTATCAAAGGTATCTCAATAGAAGAAAGTAATGTCGAGCTTTGAAGTTCTTCCATCTCTCAAATTAATAATAAACATATCTAATAAGGATAATCATAAAATATAAATAAGCTCCCTCCTACATCTTTGATTTGGGAATTACATCTCCCTTGAATCTCATAGTAGATGGGGGATTGAAAAATAAAATAGAGCTCAATCTCAACTTCTTGGAGTGTATATAATTTACAATATCCTCATGAAAAATATGATGGTTAGTCTTAATCCCATATTGGTGGAACCACAGTCACATTTAATCTGGAATGGAAATATTAAGCAATGAAACGAATATTGTTGTAGGTGTTCTAGTTGAATAAGAGTTCCATTTGAGATTCTAGGCATAAAGGGCCAACTTAGTATGGGAATAATTCCATGTGGCTTCACTAAAATGATAGAAAATATGTGCATGATGAATGATAGTTCAATTAGTCCCTTAGCTTTGTCAACTCAAATGCCTTAATCCCATATTGGTGGAATCACACTCACATTTAGTCTGGAATGGAAATATTAAGCCTTGAAACCAATATTAACTATCTTAGTTGAATAATAGTTCCATTTGATATTATAGTCATAAAAGGACAACTTGGGCTAATTTCTCATTAATTTAATTGGTCGCTTAACATTCAAAGCATAGCATTAAGGATACTTGCAAGGGTGAAGAAGTGTAATTGAAACTATTGAAATGAATTACATCATGTCAGACAACACCTCATAATAATATATTTGTATGAGACCAATATTGGTGTAGGTATCCTAGAGAATAATAGTGTATTAGGACAACTAGACATGAATGAATGACAACTAGACATGAATGAATGAGAGGTTAGAAAATGAGCATCAATAAATGGGAGTTTATAGGTTCAAGCCTTTACCTTTGTCATCTCAAACTCCATTTTTTAAAGCATTTTTTTATAAATACGATTTTGACTGATCTTGGGGAGCTATGAACCCCATCATTGCATAAACATGAATAAATTATATGGAATATTTAATACTTAAGATATTTGTCATGATCCATCTTCCATCTTCCATCATTCACTAAAGTCCAAATTTTCATGAACTTGATGCTCAAAGGATGAATAATTGGAATTAAAACTAGTAAACTGAATTACACACCATAGACTTGCCTCCCTAAATCAAGTCTCACTACACTTCCATGACCCATCTCCCATGAAAGCTATTCGTGTTGACCAACTTCTCATGAACTTAAAGAATTCACTTAACTTTCATTACAACAAATGTGATATTAATACAAGTAAAACCATGAAATTTAAAATAGCCAATTAAATCAACAAATCATACAACATCGATAGACAATTCAAAGCTTTACATCCAATAACCTTTTGGACTTGCCCATAATTGGAACTATAAAAACATCATCCATCATTTACATTATCATATTCGGTTAATTTGCAACGCAGCTTACACAACCATAACAAATATTTTGTGTGAAAAACCGTTCATTCAAAACCCTAATAAATATTGTGTGAGAAACCATTCATTCAAAGCCTTTACCAATTCACCGTGGGTAATTGCAATCGACAACGATCTTAAGTGAGAGTCAAAGGATACAACTATTCAACCTTGATGAGCTATCATCATGATTAGTTTCAAATCTTGGAAGGAAAGAAACAGGTTTTAGGCCACGAAAAAGGGAGCAAATTTAAAAAATAAGGGAGGAAAACCAAAAGTATTGAAGACGGTGTTGGATATCCGACAACAACTCAATCACAATCCCATTTATTTCATTCTGATCACGTCTGGCATATCATCTTTCATCTTGTAGTGCGGCTGCCAAAAAGTGTTCTTTCTGGACTCCCAGCCCCCGCTGCCGTGCGAGAATTATAGAAATCCCGTCTGTCGGAGATGGACGTGTGGAAGTCAAGAACTTATCCGCCCAAGATGGTATCCCGCAAACTGCGTTCGGGATCTCACTGCATATACCAAAGTGGGGATGGGATCCATCCGCACACTGTTATCGCCACGCCAGCACGCCGTTCTGCGATGACTTTATGCTTGCGTTTATTAATAGCAGTCACGCAAAAAAAATAAAATTGCAGGAAGATGGAGTTTTGTTTGTTAATGGTGGTTAGATTTTTGCCGGCTTCTAAAAAAGGGAGTTTGTCGAGACATGTGTGTTGTCCAATTGACTATGGGACTTGTGCCACGGCTTCTATCTCAGATTTTGATTCCTCCGATATCGAATCCCCTGACCGTCTGTAAAAGCGCTGGGGTGAATCAAAGTAAATTACACACAAAAATTCAATCTGAACACTGTAATTCATTCATGTAATTCTAATTAGCATGGTGGCGGGATTTGGATAGGAAACGGATAATCACTGTCAGCCAAGCCAGGCCAACGAGGTGTATGGAATAACGGAGCCAATGACAGGCGTTTGTTACTTGATATTTGTGTGATGAGGTGTAAGTGTGGAGATTGGGTTGCAGAAACAGAGGAAGGAGATAATGTATATTGTAACTTTATCTTTTGTACTTATTTTCCCCAAAAGGGTTGGATTTGATTTCATGATGCAAAGACATGACAGTGGCACATGTGGCCACCTGAAGTCTTAATACCACACTGCACGACCAATCCATGTGGCGTGCCCGGACGGAAAAACAGAAAATGTCAGCCTTAAGACTTAAGATTTTCCAATCATTTCTCCCATAACTTTGAAAAACGTTACGCCTGGATAATTCCTCCATACAAATTTTGCATATTGGTAGCCTTTCACAGTGCCGGCAACTAGGGCTGGAGGTACTGTCGGTCTATTACAAGTCTCTTTTCTTTGCCATGATTAACTATGAATGGCCGTAGTTTTTCCTCATTTAATGGTTAATCTGCTATCATTCATTACAGACCAGGATAACGAGAATATACACATACCTAATTGAGAATATAGCAAGTATATACACATAGAGGCCGAGAATACATTTGGCTGGCAGAATGGCGAGAGGACGAACTTGTTAAGAATATCATTACCATGAATGGCCGATTGGTAAATCAGCACATCACCCAATATTTGACAGCTCCCAAGATACTCGTGAGTTTCTCAGGCACTGTACTTCACCAATAATCCAATATGGGCGCCATCCAATATGTCTACATAGTTGTCAATTCAATTTACGTACTACAGTAGAAAGGCAGCTTTGTGTTCATTGTTATTGTAACCCAAGTACAGAGATAGATATAGAGACTTCTTTTTGGCACCCACAGGCCACATATTTTGCTCCAAGTACAGAGATAGATATACACACATTTTTTCTTTTGAAAGTTGGGTTATTTTTTTAAGGATATGCGAGATTTAACAGGAAACAATGATTTTGGGCAGAATATAGATATAACCTGTAATGGGACAGGGCGTCCCTGCAGCCTGGGATGCTGCTTGTAGTACTGAGACAGAGCTCAGCGGTTTAGGTTCATTAAACATGTTTTCTTTTAATAAATCAAAGGCATGGGACCAGGAGGACCAACGAACCGAGCTGGAAGATCAATTTCCACCTGCTATGTAAGGACGTTAAATTGAATGAACAAAACCGTGCAGTTCTTCTTCTTCTGTAAATTGAATATGAATGAATATTTTTGTCTGACACTTGTTCCTGTTGGTTGTGTAGGCCGGACTATGAACAGCTGGCCGAGCTGATATGGAAGGATGGCCATCCAGCTATGCAGGACTTGGGGAGCAAAGTGAACAGGCATCATAATAATCACAAGATTTCTTCTTTTGGCTATTGGGGGAATGATCACCCTGCTGCAATAAACAGAAGGCAATCACAGGGAAGCGAAAAAGAAGTGGAGGGTACGCTGGATGCTATTGTGGAAAATCTCCCTCCCATAGATGAGGAAACGGCTTCCTGGTTTAATTACACTCTGAACGAGTTACAAGAACCGGCCTTAGGCCACAGAAAGCCTGAGAAAATCTCAAACAGTGCTTCAGAACCCAATGATCCTGATGCCTTGGTTCCTGATTCAAACGCCATTGTTCGGCCGGAATATGCCTTTGCCCATTCAATTCCAATGAAATCGGAGCTTTCAGAACCACCCATGAATTCCAGTCCTAGTCCGGTCCCGGGACAGCCCCACCCCCAGCTCCAGTCCTCCAAGGATGGGAGCTCCATGAACTTTTCCCACTTTTCTAGGCCTGCTGTGATTATGAAGGCTCAACTTCACACGATTAGCAGCGCCAGCGGCCCGACCAACAGCCAGCGTGTGAGGCAGCACAACAATGGAGTCGAGGTGCCGGGTCCGAATAACATGCCTGCCAGCATCGTCGAATCCAGCGGGGGAATCTGTGCTAATTCAGATGAGTCTTACCCTTCCAGTTGTCGTGCCAGTACACTGTCATCTAAGAACCAACCTCCTCTTCTAAACATGGTTCGGGTATATTCGAAGCCCATGCCCACCTCCGAGACTAATGCTTCTGACCATGATTGTATAACTGCCAAACCTGTTGAGGACCACAGCCGGGGGAACAATAACAGCATGAGTGAAAGTGCTACCATTGCGAAAGAGAGAACCACTTCAGAAAACTACGAGGGCGTGGAGGTTACCCTGACTTCTACATCTGGAGGTTCCCTTAACAATAGCATGACACAGAAGAGCGGGAAGGAGCCTTGCAGTAAGAGATGGAAGAGAAAGTTCAGTGGAGAAGAAGATTCAGGGTGCCAAAGTGAGGTCCGTATTCAATTATTTCCTTTCAATCTTTCATATATACATATATAGTAGCTCAGGTCCATTTATAAGTGTTATTGAGGGGAATCTGAAGATAGCCATGAACACCACATGGGCCTACAGAATGCCATGAAGATGCCTATACCTATGCCTATGTGTGTGCATTGCAGTTGGTCAGATTATCTATCAAGCCTACACCAGTTGCTCTTCTGCTAATATGTAAAAACAATACTGCAATAGCTCATCTTTTTATAATTAATTATAAATTTAAGCCCTAATATCTCACCTTTCTCCTCCTCTATTGCTTTCCTTATTGCACGCAGCTTCTTTTCATGCAATACATATGATTAGTGCCTTGCACTATTTTGCCCATATATGATCATTTTGATTTTTTCAAAATTTAAGAGGCTTCCTCAGCTAAACCAACTGATGAACCCTTCGTCTTTGACCATATTTACCTGTCGGGGAAATACAAACATATATACAATGTCTTTGTGGATATGCATTTCTATCAACATTGCGAGCATTCCCTTATCAAACTATGAAAAGTAAGCAACTTTAAAACAGAATGAGGTCATGCCGGCATCTAGGGCTTATCATATCAACTAGAAGCGTCAGAGGTTGGTGGGGATATCTATCATATATTTGTTCTCTTGAATAGCTATTATTCTTCCCAAAGCATTATCTTTCTATACTGATTGGATTTCAGAATTATCTGACGTATACAGATTATCAAGTGATTCTTGAAAATAATTCCAGTGCATATGTTCTTATTACCCAGGACCCAGATGATAACGAGTCTGCCCAAGCAAAGAAACCACAGATTGGGAGACGGTCTAGCTCTAGTAACCGGAGTAGAGCTGCAGCTGTTCATAACCTATCTGAAAGGGTATGTCGTAATTTGTCTTCTCTATGTAATTTCCATCTTGTCTCACATTATGGGGTTCCAAATATTAGCAATAAACAGGTCTTTCTGATAACCGTCAGACACAAAATGCACGGGCCACATACAAATGGGGTTTCAACTTATTAACATCAAACGTGTCTTTCTGATGATGATCAGAAAAATTGTGCTGCCCATAATATACATCTCCCTTTGCTCGGATTCTGGACAGTAATCTTAACGTTTGACAATGCTAATTATCTGGATTGATTTTGCAGATAAATTATCCTTTGTTTTCTGACACTGAATTTGCATGTTTGTTAAGAAAAATATAATGATCATAAAATCTACATTCTTGAAACAAAACAATATCGCCCATGTGATCACCAATCAATCATATTTATTATTTTTCTCAATATGTTTTTCTTGAATCATGCAGAGGCGTCGAGATAGAATAAACGAAAGGATGAGGGCTTTGCAAAAATTGATACCCAACTCAAGCAAGGTAATATAATCCCTATTCCTTGGGACATTTTTCCTGCATATTTTGAAATAAATGATGTTACGAGCCTACTGACCCTGACAAATTCTCCTTTATATAGCTCATTTAAGGAGCTAAAACTACTCTGAAAATGCTATCTAATCGAAACATTGAGTGTATCCTAAAATCAGTTGTCCTTATGCAAGTTATCAGCTGTACATCCACAAATGCACTATGGTGAGAAGTTTCCAGGCTGCACAGGAATACCTTTTACAAATGCCTAAACATTATGTTTATCAAGCTGCTTATTCTGATGCATAACAAATATGCAATTTTGCAGACTGACAAAGCTTCTATGCTAGATGAGGCAATTGAGTACTTGAAGCATCTCCAAGCACAACTGCAGGTGTACTTATATATGTATATATATATATCTTTGCTTGCTCAGTTTGGAGCAATAGTAGCATCGATTTGGGCAATTTTCTCTACATAGAATGTAGCCTGAGGAAACCTGCAAGCTGCCCATCAGAAACTTACCTTTGTTAATGCTATTTCATGGTATGATGCAGATGATGATTCTGAGAAATGGAATGAACATCCCTCCTATGATGATGCCCTTGGGTATGCAGCAGCTGCAGATGTCTCTTTTGGCATCTCTAGGCCCTACAGGATTAGGCATGGGAATGGCCGGTGTTGGTCTTGGAATGGGGATGGGAATGATGGACATGAATTCAGTTGCAGCAGGACGTGTACCTATGGCACCAATGGCCCAACCTCTTCCTACAATAGGCAGCCATGCCATTCCGGGATCAGTTCATCCAGCAACTTTTATTCAGCCCAATATGACAGCAACTGGATTCTCTACATCTCCTGATACTAATGATCGCACTGGGAACATTCAATTCTTAGATCTCTATAGAGCATACATTGCTTGCCAACGTCAGGTCAGTTGTTAACTTCTTAGTAATCATTGTATTTGATCAAAATTTCAGTACTTTTCTACAGATATATAGATTGCAAATTATTAAATTAAAAAGTAATCTCATCTAGGGATATGTGCATAACTATTCATAATAATCTCAAAGATGCTAAGCTTGATTTTCTTTATTCTCTTTTTTTGGCAAATGCTTCTTATAGAATCCATTTGGAGCTGGCATGCTATGTGGGGTGTACCTATGCCATCAAAGTCACACATGACTTCCACCTGACCTCATCCACACCCACTCGAGGGGTTTTCAAACTGGGTCTCTGCATTAATACAAACCTGATCATCTCACTGCTTGTCAATAGACCACACTCCCATAGGCCTTTATTCTCAATTTTATTAGGACCCTTCCAACTATGTTGCTTTTTGAGGGGAAATATTACGTATAGCTGTTCTTCAGCTAAGTCACCCTGGCCTTGCACCTGACAATGTGACATCGTCTGCACCTCTCAACTTGCTATTAAACCACACACCAATGGGAAACTTTTCCACTATCTTTAACTGCAAATTTATTATACTGTATTTTCTCTGGCGGAATATCTTAAATTACAATTCATATAAAGTAGGTTAAGAGATAATTTAGAGTCTGCATAATTTATTCAAAATCGTCAACAAGTTGGGATTCGTAGAAATATTGATAGCATACACAGTAAATTGGCTAATAAGTTACAAAGTCATCTTAGTTAATCTGCCTCTTAGGCATAATGCTTAATAGAATGCAGGGTCAAAATAATCTGAGACATTTAATATTGCTTTTATATGTAATGGATAAAACCTAAAGAGGTCTGTTGGTGGCCCCTTTGTCTTTTGCACAGTCCATGAACATGAACATGAATATGGATTTCTACAACTCAATGGCTTTGCAGCAGCAACAACAGCAGCAAGTAAAACAACTACAGCAGCAGCAATTGGCCCAACATCAACAGCAGCAAGCAAATAATACTAAATGATGCCAATGAAATGTACTATTGAGTATTTAGTTATGCAAAACACATGAGATTTGGCTTCTATTTAGTTATGCATAACACATGAGATTTACCCTGCAAACCCACCATTAAATGTGACACTTAAATAGACAATGGTGCAGTGGCTGCTGTCTTTATTTGGAGATGAAGAGTGACCAAATTTGCGTATGGATTGAGCATACCAGTTGAGGATTAAATTACTGCTATTACTCATGTAGTATAGATAAATAAAGAAAACTGGAAGAGATGAGGCTATCCGTTCTTTAAATTGCCAACATGTTGTTGGATGAAGAATTATTCCGAGAACTGTTGTTCAGACCATGACATGTTACATATTTTTGGACATGTAACGTTGATCCAAATTATCTAATGCTCAATTCAGATTCCTTTATATTGAGGTTCCTACATATTTGGTAATATAATCGCATGGTCTTCAAAGCTGTTGCAATATTATAAACCATGAACATTTCCTTTTGCTTTTCACTTTGGAGTGAGAACCTGGATATTGCAGTTTAATAATAGTTTCCAGCACACTCCTTACCTCTCACTTACATCTTAATTTTGTAATCTTAAGAGACTGCTATATTTGTATGGTTGAGAATTCAGTGGATGATAAAGTGGCCATGCCTTACGCTTTATGTATATCATTGTAGGATGACAACAGGTGCTATGCCATTAGCACTAAAAGAAATCCCCCAACAAGTGGTAATGGGACTAATGGAAACTCTAAACCCTTTATTTTCTTTCTTCAATGCTAGTGCTTTCAACATCGCATATTTCAATAGGACCCCCCATCTGAGGGTGGGGATGTGTATATGAGATTTGTTATTGTGAAAATGTACATGGCAGTGCAGCGACATAAGATGAAAACATTTTTGTTGCTTTGCAAAAGTGGGCAGGTTAGGCGCATCCACTTTTTCTGTATTTATTTTGTTTTGTTTGAGGGTACAGTATCTATGACTTAAAGATCCTTCCCGTTTGTTTATAAAGTTTTCCCATCCATTAGAAAAAATTAGTGAGTGATGCAATGTTATTCAGCTAGTGTCAGTTCATTGGTTTTAGACAATTGTGATGTAAAAATACACAAGTTCATCCTCACGTCCATGGATTTTTCCTGTGATATATGTTTATTTTGTATGCTGGCAAATACACAAAAGTACCCATATCACTCTGGTTTGAGGAGTTTTAGTCAGGAGATGTATTGAGAAATGAGACTACGTCAAGAAAAACGAAGCAAATGAAAGTGAGAGTTACATCAGACCAGCCTTCTAGACTTTGCTTTGTCTCACTCTTCTCTTTTATGAGTTATCCATCCCAATATACATAAATTCTAAGATTGGTTGCATGACAGACGCAACAGTTACCTGAGTAGAGCTATTGTTTAAAACATACATAAGACAATTATCTGTAGATATCATAACTATTGCTGATCAGTTAGTACTATTAATTTTGGTAGTGAGCTCCCCCAGTTGTAATCCTGCATTTTTAATATGGTGCACATTGACCAGATTTCTACATAATCGAAACTCGGCACATGAAAATATGTTAGCAGCTATATCCTCTGAAGTACAGAAATCGAATACCAGTTCTTTTGCAGCAACCTTTTTCCTTACAAAAATGCTACTCAAGATCTATGTTTTTGGTTCTATTAAAGAACTTTGATCTGTGAAAACAACTATGATTTTTACTATGCAGTATTGCTGGATTAATTGATATCCTCCAATATTTGCAAGAACTCTGTTTATCCAAACCTGTGATGTTTGGGGACTACCTAGACCAAGTTTGAGTGTCCAGGGACTACCTAGACCAAGTTCGAGTGTAAGTACTTGGAGGTTCTCCCTTTCTCCCTACACTTACCATCCTTGGAGCCTCTCAAGCACCTCCTGCCTTTAGGGGCAGCTAGACATTCCTCAAAAACCTACTAGATTTGACATTTGCAAGACATCAATCCTTGCTAATTACGGTAAGATCTACTTTGTACTATGTAGTAGATTAGCTCTGTGCCATCAATGCAGGCATGCCTCAGTCTTTCCCCAACAAAACGGGGAAGATCTTTGATGATATCTTAAAGTTCCTACCTTCACATTAACTACTCTGTTATTTCATTTGACCTGACCTATCTGTTTAGTATCCTTGAAAGCAAAAAGAAGATCACCTTCCCTTTCTTCTTTCAAGCCCAGGTTGGTCAATATATCATTAAGCCCGGGATCCACAACTAACCTACCTATATACTATGCTTCCACAACTAACCTACCTATCCTAGAATAATTGGATCCTACAAAGTGGGTTTCTGAAAGCCTTGATTAGACCATGGTAGTGCCTTTAGGCAAGGTATGTCCTCACCCATTTGTCTAGCCCAACATCTTGTCACTATAGAGTAGAGTAAGTATTAATGTGGAATGAAATCCCAGCATAGAAATATGCCATTGTAGTAATAATCTGTAGTAATAACAACCACAACCTAGAGCTCCCCCAAGGAATGACACCAATATGATCAACGATGTTTGTTCTGGGGTAAGGCAAGATGTTATCACATCAACGTGGGGACTTGCACCCCAAAGCCATCCTTGGTATTCATAAAGATTTTGGTGCAAGTAATTCTTCATAAACCACCCTTGTCTCACAGTTGTTATCTCACAATAGATTGCAGTTTTACAGAGAAATGTAAGCTAAGTATCCTTTGTTGCCCATGTTAGATGTAGTGTCTATGATGGTATCACCCCGCTTTGGGGAACTACAATCATTCCATAAGGGTAAGGTCCATATAGTCAGTTTGGACTCAAATCCCCTCTATTCCAAAAAGCTTTTGTTTGATGCAATTATTCAATGACTCTTCGTTGGCCTGATAGAAGGGAGAGATCTCTCATTGCCATTGGGTCCTAAGTCAACGATGTGAAGTCTTCCCCTCACAAACAAGGAGCTTTCACACCTTAGATTTACAATTCATTGATGGGCTTGTGGCCATACCTTTATACCATACCCAAAACATAGCGAACTTTGGCTCAGCCTTGTTTACATTTATTTTGCTTTATAAACCTTGTTTGCTTACATGTGTACTCATCACATGTGCATCATTTAAACATATGGGGTCACATCAATTGACATTACAGAGTACTATCTAGCATTTCCTCTTAACACACACACACACATTGGTATTTGCATTTATTTTCAACATTTGATACTAACCAATTGCAAATCATTGATGGGGTGTTCTTGGCTCTGACATATGCACATACACCCAAGCACTCAACTGCCTCAACATCTTGTCTTACAAGCATACTATCCTACACATCCCTTTCACCGATGCGCATGAGTCTTAGCTCGGGGGCATCTTTACCAACACATACACTAAGGGGCTATGGGAAATTGATTAACATAGGCATTCAAGGACCAAGAAAGTCTATGCTTACATTTCACTTGATCAATAAACCTGAATGAACTGGTGTGTTAGATAGCCATTATTTACCCATGGTGTTATCTTTTGCACAACCCTATCAAGGGGCATCAACTAGGAATCCAAATATCCTTATCCCATCTAGCAGTAGAGAAAAGGGTGAAGCATTCCACAACTCTACTAGGGATCAATTGACAATCAAAATTTCAAATTGACCATATCCAACCAATCATGGAGCTCTATAACATAACCTTGCAACTTTATCAGGAATTAATTGCCAATTAGTTTGTCCATATCCTACTACTACTAGCAACATGATTCTACAAGCATAGCATCTCTCAAGCCTTGATGGTCGTTAAACCAAGCTTAATTTGTCAAGTGGATAACTTATTGAACTCTTGATTCTAGATTCCCATACGTCAACGACACTAATCTAAATCACTACAACTTTTGCATCCATAAAGGCACTCAAATGCATGAACAGGAAAGACCCTTGTCTTCATCAAACAACATCTACATAGTGAGTAGTGAACAAACCCACACCATAAGTAAGCACACGTATGCTCTTTTCCATTCTTTCATTTAAGTGTCTTGCATTTGTTGTTTAGTCTAAATAGCATTGAGAAGCATTTTGACACGTTGTAGCATTGACACATATGAATCACTTGTATCAACGAGAAAATGGAACACAAAGTCTTGGAGGTGCTCGAGGATGATCTTACATGTATATGCACATTGTGCACTCATGTAAGTGAGGGAAAGATATTTGGGGGAGTGTTGCCCGCCGAATGTGCACACCAGCAGCATAAATCTTTCGAAAGTTGTTTCCTAAGTGGGAAAGGTGTGGCCTTGGGGGCAAGCAAAGAGTCAGGTGCTGTCACTTGATCTCGACTCCTCCATTTAGGCAAACTCCTAATGAAACCAAGGGGGGTAGACCCTACAAAGAGTTTCTAAGGCTCTTGATTTTAAGTGTTTTTATGACGTGTGATGAGGATGGGTGTTTTTTAGGACTTTTTGTGATTTACAATAATAGTTTAAGTAATCCAAGCATGTACTTGCAAAATGATTAAAGATACACGACCACTTGATAATGAAAATTTAAATATAAAGCATCCACAGCATGATATGATTTAAGCAAATGCTCCAGATAGATATTAAGCAAATAAATACTAAGTGATAAGACCAGTGCCAAATGGAGTCAATGTTTGTGCTTGGGATGATGAATACAACTCTTGGGTGTGCTTGAGAATTGTTTTGCAAGTGTTCTTGGTAAATTTTATTGTAAATTTTTGGGGTGAAGTTGATTATTAAAAGGAGGGGGATCCCCAAGATATACCTTGCGGTATTGGAGATATGTCCGGAAATTAGTCTAAGTGGTTCCGTACAAGGACGTGTTGGCTGGCCGGAGTCTCTAGAGCTTGTTCAACACTACACCAACCGGGCATGTAGTCTAACAGTGCCCTTAAGGTCTCGGTCCAGGAGTTCCAATGTCCTCGGGCAGAATTTGCCCACTTTCAACTATTTGATGATCAACACCGGAGTTTCGTTGGTTTATATGGGAGTGTTTTATTATGGTTGAAGTGATTTAGATGTGGAGAATCAATAAGTCTACAACTGCTTCTGGGTGTCCCACGAGTGGGCAGAGCATACACAGTGTAGCAAATGTAAATTCCAATTTTATTAAAAGATGTTTTGAACAAGAACCATCGACCCTCCGATAGAGAGCACTCTTGATCCGCCTTATGGCGAGATTCAAGAGATTTATGAAAAGATAAAAATGCTAAAAATGAAATGAGATTAAACAACTGAAAGCATGAAACTCTCCGACAGAGAGCACTCTTGATCACCTTCCGGTGAGATTCAAGAGATTTTGGTTCTTTTTAGTAGTTTTATATCAAAGCATGAAATCTAATCTAAGAAAGACAATACAACCTCTCCGACAGAGAGTGCTCTTGATCCACTTCTCAGTGAGATTCAAGAGACTTATACAGTTTATATGAAATAAAAATACTGAAACAATGAAGCAAAACTAAACTAGCCAACTGAGACCTAGCAAATTACTTCAAAAAATGAAACTAATCTAAGAAATTTTGAAAAGACAAATCAAACTAAGCAGTTACTTTTAAGATCTAACAATTTATTGGAAAATGAAACTACTCTAGCAAAAGAAATCTAAACTACTTGCGAAAATAAAACTAAGCTAATGCAAAAAAGGGACAAGAGACGATACAAGCTTCCCCCAAATGGGGAAAGTGGGGTGTGGGAGCCTTTATCCCACTTGCTCTTTTATTAAAATTTTACAATGCTTTAGGTTTTCTTCCCTTGCAAGCACAAGAACAGATGAGGGAATGAAGAAGAGGGAAATAGAAGGGGAGTGCTTTTCAAGGAGTCTTTGGTTTCTTTTGCTCTTTGTTTGTTTGCTTGCTTGCTCTTTTTAGCCTTTGGGAGATGTCTTCTTATTCACCTATGAGTAAGAGCTTTAAACATGAAACTTATTAAGAGTTAATCAAATGAAATGAAGATTAAACTATACCAACATGCTAGTTAGAAATATTAACATATGCAAACTTAAAATCTTAGTATGAAATTGAAACTAAGTGCAAACTAAGAGATGGATTAGATGCAAACTAAAGTCTAAACTATAAAGAAAATGGAAAAGAGACCAAAAATGGAAGAAAAGGGAAGAAGCAAGAAGAAGCAAAAGAGAAAGAGAACAATCTAAAGGAGTAAGGAAAAGGAGGCTTGAAAGCTTCAAAGGAGAGGAGCGAAAGCAAGGACAAGAAAAGGAGAAAAGGCAAGGCCAAAAGTGAAAAGGGAAGGCAGCAGCGAAAAGAGGGCTGCAAACAGGTTGAGAAGAGGAGCAAAGTTTTGGAGAAAGATGGGAAACTTGAGATCCAAAAAACTTTAGCTTAGTAACCAAGTAGAACAAGTTTGAAAAATGTTTTTTTTTATGGTGAATAGTGAGCAAGATCTTTAAGCCCAATCTTGAACAAAATATGACTTTGTAGAATCCTGAAATGCACAAATTGTTAGCCAAAATAGTAGTGAAGGGGAGGAAGAAGCAGCTGAGCTCAATATCCCACTTCACTCCTAGGAGATCTGCAAAAGTATACGACCTCAACACAAGATATGATCAAATCTAGTATGGTTAGTCAAATGAAACGAAAAAAAGCATAAGTATTTCCGACTACAGTTTGCTACTTTTCAATTCTCATCTAACCACGCATAAATGAACAAGTTAAGACTATAAATGTTCACCCTATGGACTTGATAAAGCCTTCTAAGCTAGATGAATGATCAATAAATTGCAATAAAAGGAAATATAATTGAACTAGTATCACCTCAATGAAGCATCAACAATTCCTCATGAACACGATTTGCACACCATATGGACCTCCAAAGTCTTGATTTTATTCAATAAGCAATAGCAAAAATGAGCAGAGTATCCTTGCACAAAAAATTCCACCTAAAACATGGAGCAAGGACCTAGTATTTATACAAATAAGAGAGAGCAAGCGAATAGAGGAGAGAGCTAGGTCATGAGGAAGGCGAGAGATCCATTGGTGGAGACTTGGCGCATGAGGAGTTAGGCGTGAAGAGGTTGGCATGAAGCTTGGAGCGTTGGGATTTGAGTTTGGTTGGTGGAGTCGTAGAGGTGGCAACCGCCTCACAAGAGGGGCACCCCTCTACCTTGTAACCCACGCCCACCATCATGTATTAATCGCCCGCCATCATGTATTACTCGCCCACCATCCTGTGAGTTTGCTTCAAGTGGAGTAAGAGGACCATGCTATCCAAAATAATATTCAACTTTTGACTTTTGAAAAACTATGCTTTATCATTAGATGTATTCGACCTCCTCTTATAATCCATTAACCATCCTTTCCAAACTTTAAAATAATCATTTTTGACTTTTTATTTTATTTTGACACTTAGTGCATTTTGTCTTTTTTCTAGCAATTAAATGCCAAAATGATGCATCTTTAGCGAAAACTGCTCCCATAGGCAACGTAATCGCCCGAAACCAGAAGAAAGAGGGCGTTAGGGTAAAGAGGACGCTCTGAGCGTCAAAACGAGCCTCCCCACGCCAAATTTCGCCTCCAAATGACACTTTTATCACAATTTGAAATTTTCCATTTAAACCATTAAAAAATGGTCTAAATTATGGAAAAAATTATTTAATGAAACAAAACTCCTAGGGGACCTAGTGCATGTTCATACGACTCAATCGAGATGGCTAACATGTAAAAAATCCTAGACACACACAAGACTCTAATAACCACCTTAGGTTTTGACAGCTTTGGAGGTATGAGTGAAAAACTCAGGAATTATACACGACTGAAGCGCAATGCATAATTCCTAAGGAAAAAACACTCTAGAGTATCCCCCTGAGAGTTAAACCTAAGGATAGCCGAGTCTTTTATAAAAGGACCCCGTTTATACCAACTTTTTACAATTTCCCCATGGGGTTATGAACATGCATTTATTACAAATGGGGCAAAATTGCCTTGAAAATGACTTCCGAACTTCTGAACATTGATGATGAACATTGAACATGTTCATGAAACTGGCGGCTCACAAGAAATTCAACTATTGTACAAAATAGTTGATAACAAGGAGAAAAATAAAGACCATCGCTTGATAGCCACCTTCACTTCAACCCTACTCTAACCCCTCTAATTAACAATTTTGGGACTTAGGATCTCGATAGCCACCTTCATTTCAACCCTACTCAAACCCCTCCAATTAACAATTCTAGGCCTTTGGATTTTAGCTTTAGGAGGTCAAATTGTTGAGGTGGCCACTAAGAGCCCCGAAGCCACTTATTTAGGCCCTAGTTGCCAAATTTGGAGCTCAAACTATCGTACTTGAGTCCTCAATCATGCTCTTGTATGATTCACATTACCCATTCTGTTCCCCCACTGCTTGTGCTATGATACCTCTTTTTTCGAACTATCCTACTTAAGTCCTCAATCAGGAGAACGAGGGAGCAAAGCCGGAGGGCCTCCTGCAAGTATAAGGCTAGACATCTCTGATCGGGATATATGAAGAAGCTAGTCAGAGCCTGAAGCTCTGTGAGAAGAAGGTCCCTAAAGAAACAATGGAACTACTCGCGAATCTTGTAGTAGATAGGACAATCGAAAGATGAAGTGCTCCTTAGGACAATCGAAAGATGAAGTGCTC
The DNA here is from genome assembly GCA_027924585.1 of Larix kaempferi. NCBI lineage: Eukaryota > Viridiplantae > Streptophyta > Pinopsida > Pinales > Pinaceae > Larix > Larix kaempferi. Next base: position 8,421,381 of record BSBM01000476.1, read on the forward strand.
CTTAGTCACAACCTCATGAAGATGACACACCTGGAAGATCCATAATAAGAGTGAATAAGAACAAATACACAAGTGATGATCATCTCCAATGTCTTCTTCTTTGCAAGAACAAACCCTAGTTACAAGAATCAAGCTCCAACAAAAACATCTCTAGACTTCATAAGTCCTCCTAGGGTTCATGAGGAAACCCTAGCAACTTCATCCAATATTATAAGTACAAAGAAAATAGTACAATAATGCTATGATTGGAAAGACTCTCTCCTTCCTCTTTTTATATGAGAGGTAAGGGAGGCAAACAATACTATGTGGGAAAACGCCCTTACAAGGAACCTACAAGAGCCCGCTTAGGCCAACAATACTCTCTCTAAAGTACATGTCAATTTTATCGAGCGGTCACTACTCACTCTGGATGCCTTGAGATCTCAATGATTTGAGTCTCTATAAGTCAGAAATACAATAAAGACTTAAGACAAAAATACTACCAGATCTCTTAACACTTCAACCAATTAAATAAGCAGCAATCACACATAAACTCACGATATACCTTGGAAACCCCAAAGGGGGAAAACCAACTTTCCATGGGGCTTTCTTCTTTCTCGAGCCTAGAGCAAAGTAAGAATAGATTTTTCCCCAAAGGGGGAAAACCAGCTTTCTGTGGGGCTTTCTTCTTTCTCGAGCCTAGAGCAAAGTAAGAATAGATTTAGTACATACAAATATTCATAAACAAATGACCGAACTTGACGGGTTATGATACCCGAGATCTACAGCAGCTGCAACAGCTACTCTTGGGAAATGCGCCCCCTGTTGTCAGTTCAGATCTGAACCTTCTGAAGATCTGTCGCAGCCTGTCTCAGGATGTACTATCTCCCCCTATACTCCAATGCCCTGATCTTCTCTGTCTAGAATGAATTCCTGCTCTGCTTAAAGTAGAATGAGCCCCTGCTTCTCTACATGGAAAAGTGTGCCCTCCCACAACTGCCGGAAAAACGCCCTATCTCAAATCTCAGCCGATCTGAACTCTGGTCGTTAAAGATCTTCTTCAAACAATGAAGAAGAGCTACTATGTTGATCTCAATTGCTCGGGCCTCAATCTGGATCCAAAACGTCCTCCACTCTCCAGGAAGTGCGCCCCCCCTCTGCAGCAATTCATGCTCTCTCTGAACTCTGTAGAAACCACACTGTTAAGCTCTCTCATCCCACAGTCTCTGGCGGATAAGTGCCTCTGATCAAGTGAGGTCTGATCCAACTCAGATCCCCTCACTCTGCCTACTGCAGAAGCTCCTCTCTCTCTCAGAAAATCGCCCTCTGCATGCACAATGTTCCCTTCTCACTCCAACTAATCTCTCTCTGACAAGTCTGCTGAGTAACCGCTGCTGGTGACATCCCACCTCCTTATAACATCTCACTGATCAATCAGGTTTACCAAAAACCTAATATGAGTGCATGCAAAAACTCACTTTTTGCTTGCATTTTAATTAAAAGGTCTGCATGCAAAAATTTGCATGCATGAGGCAAATCACCCTGAAAGGTCCGCATGCATCCGCCAATGGATTCATGTTAACTGGTAGAGTGCATCTCACCATCTACCTCCTCCTGATGCCTATCCAATAAGTGTACCACCATGCTAGGCATCTAAACATGGAGGACATTCCGAGATACCACTATCTCTAACACTTACTCTTATCGAGGGAAGTCCAACCACTGATGCCTGGATCCAACAAATCTCCTGCTAGTGACATTGGTCCATCTTCCCTGCCTGTCACTGCTGCACTTTGACCTATAGTACCCTGATCCAACTCCATCAAAGTGGCACTGGAAGAAGCCTCCTGCTCACTCATTTTCTATGTCACTGATCTCTGATCTAGACTCCCTCTGAATCTCTGCAGTGGTTAGTCTCCAAGACTGCCATCAAGCGGATCCACTGATCTGTAAGTGAACTTCCTCTATCTCTAAACTGACTCAACTCTCTCCTGAGCTAAGTCCATCTCAGTCATCTCATACCAACTAAGTCTCTGGCTGGTACCTGTATGAGTATCATGCCCATCCATCTGATTTGAGTCCAAACACTCACTCCTTTGTGCATCATCAGCATCATGAGCATCTCGCTCATCCATTGAATAAAAAGAAACACTCCTTTGCACCTCATCACCATTGTGAGCATCTTGCTCACCCATCTGCTGTGAGGACTCACTCCTCTGTGCAACATCTCTACTATGAGCCTCTCGCTCCTTATCATCCTCTGACTTTGATAAAGAAGCACTCAACCAACCAGATGTCCCTGACGTGGGTTGACCCTGAACCATATACTCACCATCAATCCTGTGACCCATCAAGACTAGATCAAATCCCTCTGGATATATGAATATGAGGTCCCTATGGAAAACAACTGAGTAATCGACATCATCCAATGCTACAACTGAGAGTATACTCCCTCTCAGTCCTGCAATGAATAGTACTCCTAATACCTCCAGGAGTTCTCCAAACTCCCTCTGAGCAAGGAAGGTACTTCTGGAGCGGCATCCACTAGGATCAAACACATCCCTTGCTGCTGCAGCTTCTCCCTCTGAACCGGAAGACATCCCAATTTCATCTACTACAATCTGATATGAATATCTGTGCTCCTCTATCAGTGTCATCTTGAGAGAAGCACCACATTGACACTTTGTCATTGACATTGAAATTGCATCTAAGATCTCCTTGGACCCACATACAGGCTTTCCCAACAACCTGTAAAACTTGCCTTGTCTAATGCCATGCCTCACAGCTGCATCCAAGGTCACTCCCTCTGAACATAGAAGCCTATGTCCATCCCGGAACACAATACTATATCCCTCATCCTCTAGAGTTGATGTTGAGGGTAAATCTGTCTGCTCTGGTACATGCATCCCTCCTGCCATCCTCAGTAGACCTTCTGACTCTGGCTGGAACATCATCGAACCAACTCTCCTCACTGCTAACCTCTCATTGCAGTTTGATTCTATCTTTGAAACACTAAGGAACACTTCTCGTATTCCCATCATAAGGCTAGATGCACGACTGTACAAAGTACTGAAGGCATGACTCCGTAAAACTAATAACATTGTTGATTCAACATCTATGAATCCGAACCAACCTGTAAATCTATGCCTTGGTGAACAAGCTAACCCTCTCTTTCTTAGATCTAGGGTTCGCTCTCCCAGATCTGATCTCTGTTTGCACAGATCCGATCTCTGCCCTCACATATCTTATAGATCTAGTATCTATCCTCACAGATCCGATGTTTGCTCTCACAGATCTGATAGATCTGGTATCTCAACTAAGTCTCCACACAGATCTGGTAACCGCTCGTAGATCTGAGTGTGAATGCCCCCTCTGACCCTTACCAGGGATTTGGTACCATGTTAATTTTATCTAGAGGTCACTACTCACTCTGGATGCCCTAAGATCTCAATGATTTGAGTCTTTATAAGTCATAAATACAATAAAGACTTAAGACAAAAATAATACCAGATCTCTAAACACTTCAACCAATTAAATAAGCAACAGTCACACATAAACTCATGATATACCCTGGAAAACCCAAATGGGGAAGACCAGCTTTCTGTGGGGCTTTCTTCTTTCTCGAGCCCAGAGCAAAGTAAGAATAGATTTAGTACATACAACTCTTCAAAAACAAATGACCGAACCTGACGGGTTATGATACCCGAGATCTACAGCAGCTGCAACTGCTACTGTTGGGAAATATGCCCCCTGTTGTCAGTTTGGATTTGAACCTTCTGAAGATCTATCGTAACCCGTCTTAGGATGTACTATCTCCCCCTATACTCAACTGCCCTGATCTGCTCTGTCTGGAATGAATGCCTGCTCTGCTCAAAGTAGAAAGAGCCCTTGCTGCTCTGCATGGAAAGTGTGCCCTCCCACAACTGCCGGAAAAACGCCCTCTCTCAGATCTCAGCCGATCTGAACTCTGATCGTCACAGATCTTCTTCAAACAATGAAGAAGACCTACTATGCCGATCTCAATTGCTCAAGCCTCAATCTGGATCCAAAACATCCTCCCCTCTCCAGGAAGTGCGCCCCCCCTCTGCAGCAATTCGCCCTCTCTCTGAACTTTGTAGAAACCACACTGTTAAGCCCTCTCATCCCATAGTCTCTGGCGGATAAGTGCCTTTGATCAAGTGAGGTCTGATCCAACTCAGATCCCCTCACTCTCCCTACTGCAGAAGCTCCTCTCTCTCTCAGAAAGTCGCCCTCTGCATGCACAATGCACCCCTCTCACTCCAACTAATCTCTCTCTGATAAGTCTGTTGAGTAACCTCCGTCGGTGACCTCCTGCCTCCTTATAACATCTCACTGATCAATTAGGTTTACCAAAAACCTAATATGAGTGCATGCAAAAACTCACTTTTTGCATGCATTTTAATTAAAAGGTCTGCATTCAAAAATTTGCATGCATGAGGCAAATCACCCTGAAAGGTCCGCATGCATTTGTCAATGGATTCATGCCAGCTAGTAGAGTGCATCTCACCCTCTACCTCCTCCTGATGCCTATCCAATAAGTGTACCCCCATGCTAGGCATCTGAACATGGAGGACATCCTGAGATACCACTATCTCTAACATATGTGTCATGTTCCATGGTGATGTCATGCACAATAATGGCTCCACGGTGATGTCGCTACATAAAGCACATCCACATACCTCCATCACAACTCTACATGGACCCCATCGATCCTCCTAAACAATGTACTCAATGTACTCTATTGGGTCAGTTACCCCTTGCAAGAACATTGTCGAATCCCTAGGCATCCTCAAGCCATCTACAATCCTCCAAACAAGATTCCAAGCTACATATACAATTTAGGGCTTGAAGCCCTCCTCCATGATGCACAATGCTCCACATTCCATATAAAGAATTCTCTTAACAAGTGGCTCCTCCATGGGGCCTAAGAGCGTCCAACAAACTGCCAAGATATATCCAACACCTAAGGGACGAACACTAATCCAACAATCATCTAAGGTCAAATATCCACTAAACAAGCTATCTCGATTCTCAACTATGCAAATCCATTACAGAGCATCTCTCATGCTACAATCCATCTTAGACCATCTAGGGGGTGAACATACACCATGTACCCCAAATATCATGAAGCACCCCTAAACATGGTGTAAACTCTTTTGGAGTAAAGAGAAAATCTAACATTCCTTCTTTACGAGGAAAGTGTTTACATCAACACTTCTTGATTCCCTCCACATCTCCACCAAATTTGCTATTTGAAAATTAGTATTAGTTGTGGTCTCAAAATCAACCACTGTCGTTTGAACCAAGATTGTCAACTATGTTATCACATCATCTCGGTCATCCAATGAATAATGACCACCTGTGAATATAAAGGAATATCCCCTTTGAGCAAAAGTTAACTACCAACCTCCATCATCCTCAGCGTCATTAACCAACATCAAAGGTCACCACAACAAAACCTCCCCAAGATAACCCACAAAGATACTCCATATGAGATCAAGACAAGTGGATGACATCTATCAAAGTCACAAAAACAAAAATCCATACAAATCAAATCCCCAATCTTGGAATGCAAAGATTGTGGCAAAGGTAACAATCCTTGCAAGGTCATCATCAAGTTGTTTCCACATGAAAATCCCTCTCGTTTACCTCAAATGTTTTGGAAACTAAACCAACTTGAACTAGGTCAACTCCCTCATCCCGAAAGAAACCCAAAGTAAGAGTAACATCAAGGGAAAATCCCTCTATCTAAGAGAGTCAAGAATCTCTAGATTTGTACTCTATAATACTTCCATTCGCTGCAACTCTGGAATCATTCTTGACAACATCCTCCATTGAGGCGTCACACCTCTCCTCAAATGAAAAACCGAAAGTCCTAGAGATGGAAGAAACTAATGCTATGTGACTAACATATCTCCTAGGATGTGCATATCTCCTATATGCTCTTGAGCCTTTGAATATGGAATAACAAACTCCATGTTCTACTTGATCACTGAAGGAGAATATTGAGAACTGAAGGATACCACATCCTCATCCACATGAGAAATAATTAGAGTATCTCAGGTTGAAATTGTATTTGGTTTCATGACCTCTTTCCATGCATGTTGTAATGTCTAAGTGAGACATCTTGACCTCTTATAATTTGGAGTAGGTAAGAGCATATCCATGCTCAATCTCACCTCTACTCCCTTTTAATTTGACTCATCTCAAATCTCTGAATCAATCTCTGGTCCAAGAGCTTCTACATTCTCCCCCATCACTAAAGGAGAAACCTCTAAACTAAAAGATCTCAAGTCCTTAACAACTATCACATCTCTACTCATTGTAGTCTCTCAATGTGTTAGGATATTGATCTTGTAAGATATAGAAGTATCACTGTATCCATCAAAAGATGTAATCACAACATCCTGAATCCTGGAAGCAATCATTGAATCCATCATTGGTTTCGAACCTATCTTCATGGCATCCCAACATGCATGCTCTACATGTACCTCAAAACAAGAAGGCTCATCCAACCTCTCCCTAGAATGTACAAGTGCCATTGCCACTAGATCAACAAGTAACCTATAAAGGCCAACCTCTCTAACCCCTCTAGCTAAAGTCCTCGGATTACCTAGACTACAATCACTGATGGTGCACTGTTGCTCATCAAAAACAACTATCCATAATACATCTACCATACAAGACACTAAAAGAAGATGCTTCTTCAAACCAAGAACAAACAAAATAGAATCAAAATCAAGAACATTACCTGAAGGCATCTAAAAGGAAATGGAGCCAACTCCTATCATAGGATAAGTGGCATCATCACCAAGCTCCACAACCATGCCTCCCTCTGGATCCTCAAATCTCTTGAACAATGATTTAACATATGTCATATGTCTCGAAGCTCCAATGTCCACAAACCATCCAACATTAGACACAACGTTAGAAGACAAGCAAGAGACCAAATCCATGTGCATCCTGGAAAATCTGCAATATGAAGAAGATCCTCCACATATCACAGGTCCTTTGGAGTCGCTCACCCATTGAAAAACAACCATGCCAGTCAATAATCACATACATCTACCAGCTATCACTGGAAACCAATGATAACCACTATAACAAATCAACCACCTATTGTAGGTCATCCTAGGCATCACACCAACTAAAGATATGTCCATGACAACCATCAATGTAATAGATCCATCATCTCTCATCGCGAGAGAAACTTGTTAAGACATATCAGAGTACATATGCTCATCTCAAGCACAAATCATCAATGAATGAGAAGACAAACCCCATTACCTTGGGTCAAAGTTCTTCTCCAAGCAACCTAGGGTTTCTCACCCATTGAGCTCAGCTAGGTCAAGTACCTACCTTAGTTAAACTCTAGCTGAAATACAAACACCCTTTTACTTAAGAGTCATCTCAACCATAACAAGCTTTAATACCATATCGAAATTTCATGCACTCGAGCAATTAATGCAAAACTGAAATTTCACCTTCTTGGAAGGTTTCTCGAATCTTAGCCTTATAATTTTAAGCCTTAGCACTGTTGTAAATTAAAGTATAAAACAACCACAAAAAGATTAGAATGATTCATTCCAAAGAGCTCCACACTTCATGACAATTCAAGGATAAAAGATACCAAACAATGAGATAGATTCAGCCTCTTCTAGGGAAATTTATCTGCCAATAACCAAATCTGAAAATGTATGTTTACAACAGTATAACAGCAATAAATAAGCCCTTATATTCTTCCTTAGAAATCTGAAAATGTACGTTTACAACAGTATAACAGCAATAAATAAGCCCTTATATTCTTCCTTAGATGTTAAAACACTTTGCCCCTTTACTTATGTGAAATCAGTAACACATAATCATTGTAAATAGCAATCCATAAAAGAACACACAGCACAAATTCAAATCTATAAATTGCACAATATATCATCAGCTGGAAACTTCACATATAAGCTCAAGATGAAGTACAAGTACATACCATAGCCTTCTCTCAAGGCTCGTAAAAAACTCTCAACTATCCAAAATCCCTAGCTAGGTAAATCATCAAACTCTAACTCAACCAAGACACAAGTGCAAAACCTCTCCAATACAACCTCCAAAGAAAAGCATGATTCTCTTCTCTATTTCACCAATGGTTTTATCACAATTCCTCATTTCCAATTTCTAAGGATAAAATCCTAACCTTGGAACTCCCATATGCTCCATGAAACCCTAGTGCCTCAAGAGAGAGAGAGAGAATACAAGTACAAGGAAGTTTCAAAGAAAGAGAGAGAGGCTAGTGTGCACTCCTCTCTTAGTCACATCGCTACACAAGAGTGAATAAAAATGAATACACAAGTGATGACTATATCCAATGTCATCTTCTTTACAAGAGAAAACCCTAGTGATAAGAATCAAGCTCCAACAAAGATCTCCTCTAGACTTCATAACTCCTCCTAGGTTTCACGAGGAAACCCTAGCGACTTCTTCCAAGAAGCTAAGTACAAAGAAAATAGTACAATGATTATATGAATGGAAAGAATCTCTCCTTCCCCTATTTATATGAGGGGTAAGGGAGGCAAACAATATTATCTGGGCAGAAGCCCTTACAAGTACATGAGCCCTTGCAAGTCAACACAAGTGAGATGTCTACTCTTAAGTACGTGTCACGCTCCAAGGTGATGTCATGCAAAATAATGGTGCCAAGGTCATGTAGCTACACAAGGGACATCCACATTGGGATGGGATCAGCATAGTCTAATAATTTATCATCCCTAACCATCTCTCTCACTAGCTCTCCTTTCTGCGTGAAAACCAAAGGCTCATAACAATGTTTGCTATGGCTCCTTCTGGATCTCAAAATGATCACGAAGGTATTAATTTCGCCACTTTATTAAATTCCTTTAAAGTCTGATATTGATAATCTGTTGTTTTCCTGAGTTGTTTTCCTGAGTTGTTTTCCCTTCATCACAAGCCTCCATGGACTCCATCGATCTTCCTAAGCAATGTACTTTACTAGGTCAGCTACCCCCTGCAAGAACATTGTCAAATACCTAGGTGTCTTTGAGCCATCTCTAGTTCTCTAAACAAGAATCCAAGCTACCACATGTCATCTAGGGATTGAATTCCTCCGCCATGATGCACAACGCTCCACATCCCATGTAGGGCATTCTCTTAGCAAGTGGATCCTCCATGGGACCCCAATGAAGGGCATCCACCAAACTGCCAAGTGATCTACAACACCTAAGGGAAGAACATTAACCCAGTGACCATTTGGGGTCAAGCATGCATTGATCAAGCAATATCAACTGTGCAAATCCATCACAGACCATCTCTCATGCTGCAATCTATCTCAAACCATCCATGGGTTGATCATACATGTACACCAAATCTCATGAAGCACACCCAAAGATGGTGTAAACATTTTCATATTATCCCTAAAATCTAACAGCCAATGCATGATAAAGTAAAGCAAAAAGAAGCCAGTGCATGTAATGATCAGAAGAGTCAACTATGCTCCCGTTGTGACTTTGAAAGTACTCGGCCACATTCATTGGGATTCCAAAAGAAATCTCACCAAAATCATATTCTTCATCATGGTGATAATTTGCTTCATTGTAGGCCCAGTGAGCTTTATAGGCCCAATAGATTAGTTCATTGAGATGAACAAACATATTTTGATCAACATCTTTTGTTTGAATGACGAGATTTGGAAGATATTGAGCAAATCAATGTCATCATAATGTATAATTACTGTGATGATGTGTTGGAGACATTGGATGGATTCACAAAGTCTTTTGTAACCAAAGTGGTTAGTGGTACAAGTGACATGTGGATGGATGAGACAAAGCTTCGGGAAAATGACATGATGGAGAAGAATACAGAACCATGAAGATGGAGTGTCATCAAGGTTAACTGATAAAGTTATAAACCATTATGGATTATCCTGTGGGAAAGAATCAACTAATAGGTATCACAATATTTAGTAAAGGTGATGTCTGCACTGGAAACACGGATTTCTCACAAAGTGTTGATCAATTTGAAGCCAAGGAGAATAATGATTTTCATAGAAGACTTCTGCAAATAGAAATCCTCTGGAGTGGCACCACCAATTCTTTGTTGACATAAACTCTCATAGCATCCTGTGATGACATGCGGGAATATGACTGCTCAAATCAAATCATTTGAATTCACTGGAGGAGGGCAAGTGTGAGACTTGCTTCTTCATGCCACACACAAATTTTTGAAAGTTCTCTGGTGAGAGCATCAGCAAGACCATTCTTTATACCATCAACATGTTCAACTGAGATGTCATATTAGGATAACTTATGTTGCCGTCAGTGTAATACTCCTCGGGCAATTGTTGGATCTATCTTTTGTTTCATGAAACCTTTATAATTCGGATAGTCAGACCTAATAATAAATTGAAGAGGAAGAACAAATTTTTTTAAAGATTTCAGAGCTATAACCATGGCTAGAATCTCTTTGTTGATTGATACATGAGAATCACTGAATGAACTATTGGCAGAACAAAGGATTGCTTCACTACCATCACTCTGCTTCTCAAAGATCATTGCTCCCGGGTAGGAATTTGTGGCATCTGTGCAAATGATGAAAGTGACATTGGAGTGGATTGTCAAGGTAGGGCCATGTTGACAAAGATCTTTGATTTTTTTTACAACCACTGTGTGGTGAAGGCTGTGGATTTATCTTGAGTAGAGCTGTGAGGATATCCCTGTATTTACTTAGATCCTTTTGAAAATGAGCCAAACAATTAATACAACGAAGAAACCTTTGGAGTTGTTAAGCATCAAGCATCTCATCAGGTAAGTGGTGTACATGAATAAGCAGATGTCGCTTAGTCTTTATAGTTCCATATCAGATTTCAATACCTAGGAACTGGATTTTGGTTGTAGAAGAATCAATTTTATCTCTAGAGAGGGCGATGCCATAATTGTATATGAGGTCATTGAACAGCTGCAAGTGGATAGCATGCTTTGGTTTGAAACACCAAAAACCAAGATGTCATCCCTATGGACTAAAATAAAGTCATTAAATGGACAGAAAATGGAGTCCATCCATTGTTGAAAGTAGCTCGGAGTATTGTGAAGGCCAAACAATGCGATGAGCCATAGAGTTGGCTTTGGGGAACAAAGAAGGAAGTTCTCCAGATGTGGTCTGGGAAGGTGTGGAGTTGGTAGAAACCGCTTTTACAATAAAATTTAGAGTAGACCGTACTGTGGAAAGCATATTGTATGCTCTAGTCTTTGTGGGAAATAGGGTCCTTCAATGGGATAGTGATTTTATTCAGGGAGAATAGTCAACTATGAGGTGTTTTGGGGCATTTTTTTTCTCTTAAGAGTTTGTTGACAATATATGTACGGTAGGGATATGGAGAAATGGTAGGTTCTATTAATTTGAGGGCTAATAGATTGGTTATTTTTTTGTTTCCATGTCGGCTTGGTCTTTGTGAGGAATAAGTTGAGGTATTTATCAACATAGGTGTTAAGAAGGGTGCCTTGGGATATTATTGCATTGATTTGGACCAGAATCGTTGGGCGTTTGGGTGACAGCAATCCACACAAAGTTTAGAGATGATAGGATGTTCATGTGTAGAGAAAAGGATTTTATCAGTGGGTGAGGGTTTAGGGCGAGTAGCATTATAGGTGTCCGGTTGGCTTTGGCTTTCTACAGGGAATCATGATAACCTTGGTTAGCAGAGAGATCAGACTGATGACGCTGCTTTTCAGGTTAAAATAGGATTTTGGAAGGAGCTGGGATATATGGGATAGCTTATTTTGACAAGGTTGTTTTAAATCTAAGGTGTTTGTGGATATCAGATATTTGAGTAAGGGTGGAGAGAAAGGTTTGTTCTATCAGTCTATTGGTGAAAATCAGTGTACTACGTAGGGGGAAGAAATTGCATAGGGACAGAAGGGGTGTAGTATTCACATATAGCGTCTTATTTTTGTAGGCCATCGCTGGTGTGAGGTCAGTCAAGTGTCTTCTAATAGGCATTGGGAATAACATTTATTTTTTGCCACATTTCTAGAACAACCAAATGCAGTGAATACAGCGAAAGATTCTCAAATTTGATGAAACCTTGGATGTACCAACCATTAATAATTTTGACAGAGGGAGGATCAAGATGATTCTGGATACCTACTCAGATTGACATAGGGAATCACAATAACCTTGGTTAGCAGAAAGATCAGACTGATTACGCCACTTTTCAGGTTGGAGTAGGATTTTGGAAGAAGCTGGGATACGTGGGATAGCTTATTTTGACAAGGGTGCTTTAAATGTAAGGTGTGTGGGGATATCAGATATTTGAGTAAGGGTGGAGAGAAAGGTTTGTCCTACAACAATGACTTCATTTATAATTTATACCAGGGTATTGGTAGAAATCAGTGTACTACAAGGGGGAAAGAAATTGCATAGGTACACCTTACAGAAGGGTTGTAGTATTCACATATAGCGTCTTGGTTTTGTAGACCATCGCTGGTGTGAGGTCAGTCAAGTTTCTTCAAATAGACAATCGGAATAACATTTATTTTTGCTACACTTCTAGAACAACCAAAATCAACTAGGAAATGCACTCAGTACGGGGAAAGATTCTCAAACTTGATGAAACATTGGATGTACCAACCATTAATAAGTTTGACATAGGGAGGATCAAGATGATTCTGGATACCTACTTACGAGGAAAAGTTGACAGAGATGTTGGACTGGTGTCGACATGCAGACATGCTTTGGCAACTAAAATATGTGAGTCCTTTAAGGGTGGAGTTGTGGTTCAATCATCTGTGAAGTAGGTAGGTATGATTCTCTGCTTTTCTCTGGTTTTAGGGAGAAGAGACTTCGACAGACCTCAGTTGTAGATATCTATATCTTCTTCTGTTTCTATTTCTTTGCCTAAGTCATCGTTGGTGTAGAGATGATAACAATCTTCATCGAACTCTGATCACGTTCGATATAATCCTAAGACTGCTGATTAGCAATATTTTTATAGAAGAAACAAACTTTTAAATGATTTCTTAAGACATTTATCAGTAAATGTCATTTTTCTCTGTAGAGAAACTTTCATCTTTAGCAACATGATGTGTATGGAAAAAATGCTTGAAATAGTGTTTCCCAGTTTGTTGGAAAGAATCAGGAGAATTTTTAGCGGAAAAGTGCAGCGCCACAGATTGGGTGAGAAGCATTCAGTAAAGAGTATTTGGCTGTCTTGTGACAATGATATAGCCAAAATCAAAACAAAGGCCAGTAGTTTTGCAATCAGATATTTAAACTTTGCCTTTCTATATCCTAGATACAATGTTCTGCTGGATGCAAGGTTTTGTACTTCAAAGGTGATAAGTCATTCACTATTTTCTGCCATGATTCACGCTATGTTGTCTTGCTTTGCATAGCATACATATGGCTAACATGTTATTGGGATGGGAAGCATTTCAGGAAGCAGGACTTGCCGAAAGCAAAATTTTCATAACCAAGGATGTAAAAGTAGCCCTCACATGTCAAGACATATTTCTTAAAGACACTAACATCACACAACTTAAGATTCATCCATGATTTGAGCAGAGTTTCATTAGTACAAATGCAAAAATAATAAAGCCCCGCTATAGCTAGCTTTTGGGATTGGCCCATGTCTCTCCTCCATTAGCCTTAACCATCCCATGAAGGCATGTGGAGAGCTTCCCATCCCGGGTAGATGGTTGAAGCTACTTGTGTGCCTTAATTACCGATGCCCGAGGATATTTTTTGTTGGGTTGTCATCTACAGACTTAATTTGAATGGAGATCACCGAAAACATTGATGTCCACACTTGTTTCAGCAACATTCTCGTTCATTGGACTTTTGGGTAGGGTCGACATACTGCTCAAACACATAGCTGGTGTTTGCTAAATATGGCAACACTGCAGGGGCTAAAAATTTTCTTGAAACATTCTCGTTCATTGGACTTTTGGGTAGGGTCGACATACTGCTCAAACACATAGTTGGTGTTTGCTAACTATGGCAACGGTGCAGGGGCTAAAAATTTTCTTGATTGTTTCTACTTGTAATTCATTGAAATGAAAACAAAGAAGACCTTCTACATTGAATTTTTTTAGTGTTGTGGGTGAAATGTACCCAATTGATAGAGGCAAACCTAAAGTAATGTAGACGAGCACTTTCCAATGAATGCAACCTTCACATGCATTAGATGCAACAATAAACTAATATTTATTATAGAATACCCTATATTTTTCAACCTGCCATATGAGGGGGTATGAATTCCTATGTATACCTACCTATAGCTATGGTTAGGCCCTTTTCCCATCATTTTTCACATATCTATTTCTAATTTAATGCAAAGTATGTTGCATTTAATACAACAATTTTAAGCATAATTCTAGTCCTCGAATCAACCACAATGTGCTATAATGACTTGTTTAATATGGAATCATAACTACACCACATCGCCTTGTACTCTTATTGGCATTATATCACTTTATGAAGGCATTTTAATGGAAAGTTCTTTCTAATTTGAGAATGTTCATTAATAAATTCATTATTTTCTAGCTTAGGTGGTAAAGACGAGCTGTTATCCTTCCACTTAGGTTCAAATCTCATTCATGACATGTTTGTGGGTCGATTGATACTAGTAAGATACCAATGATCTCAGTCTCACTCGAGTGTTTATGTGTGGGATGAGATGTTTTCAAACATTTAAAGCCAAAGGGGTTAGCTCAATCGGTTGGTGCTAATGTTGTTGGGCACTTGGCTAGTTTTGTGTGAGCAAATGCCTAATTTAAATCTCCTTGGATAGTGGGCACTACTCTATACAAACAGGTTTACTAGGGATGTCATCCACATATGTGAAAAAACATCCCTTGAATTTCAATGCAAGGTTTTCCTTGGGGATAAAAAGTATATAATTCTCTTCTATCAATTATGTTTATTTCTCTAATCATAAACCATATCTCTTGGTCAGCCTAACATAGTGCTGATCATGCTAATAATACTCTATTTATTTTGAACTCGAGTGTAATTCTTTTTAATGGGCAGCCACCTTTGGGGTACTGAACATATCATTATTTTAAGAAACGACTAGCCTCTTTGAGGCCATGTCATTGAATTGGCAACCACAGCGGGAGGAGGATGTACATAGGAATGGAGGTGTTATTTACACAAGGAGGTTTATTGGGGTTCTTATGTTTTGGTTAAGGTCCATTTCCCTCACTATGGTTTAGGGATTGATGGATAAAAAAGCAAACAACAAACAAGGTATAAGACGAGAGTTCCTCCTCATTGAGCACCTTCTATCGTCTCATTGTGAAGGTGCAAAGAAGAAATCGAGAGATGGAAATCAATAGATTGGATACCATATTCAAGCACTAAACTTTATGCTGGAGGATGATTGATAGTAGATTGGGTAGGTGCATATTTGTATTAAATAAACGCTTTTTCATGTTGTTTATTTCACTTATTGGAATGACCTGTTGAGAACTATCAATGATGCACTCGAAGGATACAACCACCCAAATTATGAAGAGTTGAGAACCTCCATGTTTGCAAAGAAGATAATTCATTGAGTGGCACTTAGACTATGTCTAAGCCACTGTTATCTTAAATACTTGAATAAACACACATTTAAGCCATTGGGGAATGTCATTGTTTCTTCACCAATGTATTGCAAGTTCCCGTTTGCCCAAGAATGGTCACTGGAAGAGAAGAACAACTTTTGTTTAATTTCCATTTAAAAGATTGAACCCAAAATTGTGGCGAGTCACCACAAATAGTACACATGTTTGTAAAGTTGTGAGATAGATGGTTGAAAGCAGTTACAACCATAGCTTTTGGACTCCATGCATAATCCATAATTTGAACCTGTTATTTTAGCAAATTTAAAATCCGATACCTACGATTGTAGAGCTAAGTTACCGGAAACGTCCTAGTAGGCTTGGTGAAACACCGTTCCTCGTTTCGGATCCTGAAACGGAGGGGATACGGCCCTGAAACGTCATTGAAACGTATCAAAGTGGTACAAATACGTTTCAAGGGTTTTGGATACGTTTCAGGGGAATTCTGAAACGCATCAGAGAGAGAGGGCCACGTTTCTAACGGTTTTTTATTCCTGAAGTCGAATTTTTAATTGTTTCCCTGGTCTACATTGAAACCCTAAAGGACCCACGACCTCTCCATGGAAGCTATAAAGAATATTAAATGGTAATATTAAATTCTTAAAGTAAAAGTGACATTCTCCTTATATTTCGTTTTCTATCATTTTACTTAAATTTTTAGCATTACCATTAATTGTTTCAGGATGTTTGAGAGTGGTTCCAACCTCATTGGACTTCATATGCAAAAAGTAGAATTTTTAATACCGTTCAGAATTCAATAGACTTAACAATTTTCAGGATTTCAGGATTGCAACGTTGCCACTAGATTCAATCAAGCATATCAACTCCTCTATGTACCTTGATGTTGGTGGTGTTGATTGTTGAACTCCTCTATCTTAAATGGACTTCAACCCACTTCCATAGCTAGAGAATATGAACATTGGTGTTGGACGAGTGCCTTCAAGCCCAAGGGAATCAAGCCAGGCTCGGGATCCCTATTTTCGGTCTACTTTTGTTGAGGACATAGATGATGACTCTAACTCTATCATATGATATTAGTTAAAAGTGTTCATAGTATCATGTTACATGTATGATTAATGATATTTGATAGTAGTCTAAGGTGATGATGATGATGTACAATGATAATATTATAATGATTATGATGACAATGTTAATATTTATGATGATGACGATATATATATATGTCGTTTCACCGCTGTATCGTATCTGGATTTTTTGAAAATTTGTCGTATCCGTGTCTCCCCCCGTATTCGTCTCCATTTCCGTATCCGCTTCAGTGCAACTTAGTTGTAGAGCTTGTTGAGGAGTGTAGGTTTGTGGTGAACTTAATCATTAGAAACATCCAAGGTATTTTTCAACAATAATTTAAAATGAAGCTACAGAAAGTAATTGAGACAAGATACAGACAAGATACAGTATTACCATTTCCATGGTATTTTTTTTGGGCAATTTTCTAAATTGGGTTATTAAAAGTATTGTTCATGATCTTTTGGATTTTTTCACCGTGTTAAGAATTTGAAACCGATGTTTCGAGCAGAAACCCTGCTCATCTTCAGGGAGGCAGAACTAGCGAGGATGAGAAATTATGTCTTGATACAAAGACAAAGACAAGTGGGATATTTATATTGTTAAGAAAAGTAGCCATTAAATTTTTAGGGTAAGAAAGTCAAAAGTTGTTTGATTAGAATAATAAAAATACTAATTTAAATTGGAATTTGTAAAGAATTATTTTGTTAAATGATTTTATTGAATTAAAATAATAATATAGCTTAGGCTGATGTGTAAAGTAAAGAAATTAAAAGAATGAAAGAAAAAGAAATGAGAAAATACATTAAAAAAATAAAAGAAAAAGAAGTTAGAAAATAAATTAAAATTTAAAATAAAGATAAACTTTAAATTGTAAAAGGAAAAATGAAAAGATGAGAGGTAGGGAAGATGAAGTTAGGATTAAATAATGAATAGTTTAAAAAAATTAAAATAAAATAATAATAATAATAAGTTTTTAAATAAAATAATTAATAATAATAATTAAATTGAAAAATAATTAAATAATAATAGAATTAAAATATTTATAATAAAATTGAATAATGATTAAAAGGTTTGTTGAGGGAGGGATTAATAAACAAATAAATGAAAGGGTTATGGGTGAAAAGAAGAAGAAAGGAGAGAGATTAATAAAAGAATGAAGAGAGAAGAAGGTGAAGAGAGGAAAGTGGGGTTGAAACAATATCCGAGAGCTTCAATTGATAGAAGTATATTTTATATGAAATGGGGATTGTTGTCCTTAGTTTCCAATGAGATGTGGGCACTATTGTCGCTAGAGCACACACCCGGGGGTTATTGCAGCATAAATCTTGAAGCTGCTTAGGTGTGTTCCTTGGGGGCAAGTCTCGAGTCAAGTACTGTCACTTGATCTTGACTCCTTCGTTTAGGCATAACTCCTAACAAATCCAAGCGGGGTAGTCTCCATGAGTAACTAGGGCTTTTAGGTGATTTAGTTTTGAATGGGTAAGTTGTTTAGGAGTTTTGAAATAGATTGATTGAAAGCAGAATTCACTTGCAAATATAAATTAAGATCAACAACATAATATAATCACATAACACGAGATATGAATCAAAGATTGAAATAAATGTAAACAAGATCAGTGCCAATAGTGGAGTCAAAATAACGTGTTGTTGTATTGTAAATGTTTTGCGAGTGCTTCTTGATAAGTTTTAGCTTATTATGAGATGAGATTTGATTACGGGAAATTGGGAGCTCCAGATATACCATGAGGTACAAGGAGTAATGTTCGAAAATTAATTAAAGGTGGCTCCTCACGAAGACGTGTGGGCTGGAACGGAGTCTTGAGGGCGGTGTTCAACACTACACCAACAAGGGTGTAGCCTAATTGTGCCCTGAGGTCGCTTACCAGTGCTTCCCGCTTTTTCTGAGAAATTTTCCCACACCATAACTAATTGTCTGAGTGTTGGATTTTTGCTATGTTTAAGGTTGTTGATTTTATTAGTATGAATTTTTATTAGATGTGAAAAATTAAGGAGTACTTGTAACTCTTTCTGATTTCCCACAGAACCAGGCAAATGCCCGCAAGGGGAAAGAACATACTTTGAGTTGGAAACTAAATGTTTATTCTCTTTGATTGCAAAAGATAAATAACTGAAGTAAAGTGTTATGCTAATTACTAGAGGAAAAGAGTCTCTTTTCTGATCATCTGATCACGTATTCACGCAAAGCCCTTTATGTGACGGCGAGAGCATACTTCGGGAAAGCAATGCCAAATTTGTTACTTTGAAGCAAAAAATTAAACAACTAAAACAATATTTATGATGTTTAAAATTTGAAAGTATACTGCTTGTTTTGTGTGTGTGTGTGTTTGTGTTTAAGTAGAAAATAAACTTGTTAGAAAAAATCACGCCATAAACAAAAAATGTGAATCCCCTCAGGGGGGATGGGGTGTGGGTGCTGGGTAGCCCACCCGCTCTTCTTTTTATTTATGATTTACAATCAACTTTTAAATAATACGCCTTGGATCTTTACAGATCTAGATTCAAAGGCTTACAAAAAATGCAAAGGAAAATTGTCGGATGAAGCTGGGATGCCCCAGAAAGCTCCGGAATGGCCCAAACTTGATTTTTTTTACCAAAAGCACCAAAACCTGCTAAAAAATCAAACATGACACTGAGCTAATTAGTACTAAAAAATGCCCCAAATCACTTTAAAAGTGATTTGAGCGACTTAAAAAAATCATGGGAAAATTTCTGAGCTAAACTAATTGCAAAAATTGACTAAAATGACTCAAAAGGACAAGTCTTGTTGAAGATCTTGGCTTGCTTTTGAGGGAAGCCAATGGAACACTTTTAACTTGCCAAATAAAACTTTTAAAAGCATAAAATGACTTCTACTTCAAACCTTGATTTTTTCTATGAAATGACTTGCATAAAATGAAGCTAGCTAAGTTAGATCTATAAAAATTATACTTTCAATTTGTAAGATCTAAACACATATCCAAATCTAAAATGATAAATAAATTTTAACTTGAAAGAGTAGCTAGATCTGAGAGTAAGAAAACCAGTAACCAAGAAAAAACTTGTTTAAAGAGGAAAAAGAGAATGAGAAGTGATTTTGATGCCGGATGGAGTTCTTGTAGAAATTTTTTGGTGGAATGCAATTGGACTAAGCCACATGAAAGCTTGGAGAGAGGGAGAACAAGCTTGTTCAAGCTCGAATCCACGGTTACCTGCACCTATTTCGAAAGATACTCGCAACAAAGTTTGTGAGATCTAGTTACACATGTATGAGAAAAATTAGAAGCATAATAATAAACTTATTAAGATGTTGGATCTATATTCTTCAACATATATGAGAAAAAGGAACCAAGAAATAAACTTATTAAATGATTCATTCCTATCGATTGAAAACAATACTACCAAAGCTAAATTCAACATACAAAGTTGCAAGAAGAATTTAATTAAATACAAGTTACCTCAAACATGCATGGACATGATCATCCAACACAAAGACACTGCACCAACGAGCCTCCAAAGCTTGAACTCTTTATTCCAACAATGCAAAGCATAAGACAATTACAAATAGCAAGACTACTCTTCTCCACAACTCCAGCTAGCTTCAAGGAGGAAGAGAGCCTGCTTATATAGCAAATGAGAGAAGAGAGGGGCGCAATCCTCATGAGGGCATCAATCTTGAGAGAATAAGGGATAAATCCCTTTGATTCAGGATAGAGGGAGACTTCTACTTAATGAGGGAGGCGCCACCTCACAAGCGGTGCGCCCCCTCTACCTTGGGATCTCGTCCTTTCCAATGGAAAGCCCCCAACACATGTGCGTGAAGTTAAGAGAGGGATGGCACATCCCAAAACTCCCTCAAGTGATATCTTCTTGATTTGGCCCTTTAACACATGTGCTTTAACTTTTTCATGAGGTCGCCTTTCATAAGTGATGGCATAACAACTCATTTGGCACATGCCAAATCACTTTTTTTATTATATTTTTTCTTTTACTTGGCTCATTTTGTATCTTTTTAGCATTTATTTGTCATTTTGTCGCATTTTTAAGGAAAAATGCTCCCATAGACGACGTAGTCACCGGAAACGTAGGAAAAGTGGGTCCTAGGGTAAAGAGGACACTCTGAGTGTGAAAACGAGCATACTCATGCCAAAATCCGCTTCCAAGCCACACTTTTATGACAATTTGAAAATTTCCAATTAAACCATTAAAAAATGGTCTAATTTTACAGAAAAAATAAAAAATAAAAAATAAAAAAAAATAAATATATATATATATATATTCCTCGGAAATTAAAAAAAACTTAGGGGGACCTAGCACAGGTCCATACGACTCGATTTTAGTATCTAGCATGATAATATACATTGACACTTGAACTTTAATAACCTCCTAAGACTGAGAAATCATGTCGACCACCCCAACTTTGGAGGTATGAGTGAAAAACTCGAAAATTACAAGTCGTTTATTCAATAACATATAATTGACCAGGGAAAAAACACTTTGGGCTAGTCAAACTGATATCTAAGTCCTATGAAATCCGAGTCCGTTACAAAACCATCATGCTAAAACATTTTTTACAATTTCTCCGCAGGGCATGGACATGTGATTTTATTATAAAAAAAAGGGATCAAGGTGGCCTGCTAGGACTTCTAATCTTCTAAATATGAACAAGTAAACTTGTTCCATCTTCACAGGCTCACTTGAAACCATCTAAGTGCAACTTAGCTAGTAACAGGCACTTTGCAAAGAGTTTAATATTATAAATGAAATGTTGTTTGAGGTTATGTCACTGTGTTAGAGTTTGCACTTTAATTCAATTTAGTTAGATCTTTAAACTGAAAGACAAACAAGCACATCAAAACACAAAGATACAAGAATTTTCTTCGGGGAAACCATAAAGGAGAAAACCCCGCAACTTCCTCAGAAAAGATTTGTCACTAGTATAATATCAAGCAAGATGGAAAACCCAAAATATAAGATGTCTTCTGTAGCTCTCTCCCTTTCTTCACCAGCAAACTTGTCTTCTCTCTCTCCTTTTGCGAACTTGCTTGAGTGAGTGTGATGCCAAATGAGAGAGTGATCCTCTCTATTTATACTCTATGTGAGGGTGACCTTTTTCCTAATGGGGCCAACCTCAGTAACTTGATTGGGCCGACCTGTCCTAGGGAGACTCAAAAATACAATTTACATTTATCTTTTGGGGAGCTATTTCCCTGACTTACAATGGAGGTTTTACCTCGATATTCTAGCATGACCAAATATAATAATGACATCCCCGGACGGAGGAAAAACATCTCCGACGGAGATACAATAAAAATACAATAATAATATAATAATAATAAACAAAATAATATATTTCGAAGTTACAATTACAACAACACTCCCTCTTAACTAGGAAGGTATTCTCTCGCCACAGTCATCATCACACCTGGACACGTATTCTGAATCATCATCGGTGGAATATCATCAAAACTGGCTCATCATCGTTGTTGCTACATCAATCCTCATCTAGTTGATCATTGACTAGTGACATCTCTCGAATCTATACGTCATGAGAAGTTCTATAGAGTCAACCCTTTTTCATGTTGGATGTAGCCGTAGCTCTCATCTAGTTATTCATCATCTCTACGAGCAAGCCATCAAGTAGGTACAACCCAAGACCACACATTACATTTCCACACCAATCACCTGCGTCTCCTATTATCATCTCATTGTATCGAGATCATCTCATCATCACGTAGGGAGAGCGACCCAGGTGCACACCTCATGTCCAACAGACCACCTGCGTCTCCCACCTAGTGGGTAAATCCCAGGAGCACCCCAAGTGCATTACGTCTCTCACGGTCAGCCTGCGTCTCCAATATGTGGATACAGCCCAGGAGCACCCCAGGTGCATTACGTCCCAAGGACCACCTACGTCTTTCATCATGTGAGAAACAACCTAGGCGCACCCCAGGTGTCTTTGTGACTGGTGGACCTATCAACGTCTCCAACATGTGAATACAACCCAGGAGCACCCCAGGTGCATTATGTCCCATGGACCACCTACATCTTCCACCATGTGAGAACCAACCCTAGTGCACCTACGTCTTCTGGTCTCATCACTCCCTCTTTCGAGGAACATTGATCTGGATAACACCAAGCTTCTCTTTGAAGTACTCAAACTTCACTCTCGCTAATGGCTTGGTCAACACATCGGTTATCTGCTCGTCTGTTGCCACATATTGGAGCTTCACTGCTCCTATCTGCACCATATCCCTGATATAGTGATACTTGATCTCAATATGCTTCGACTTGTCATGGAACACCAAGTTCTCAGACAACTTCATGCAACTCTAGTTGTCACAGAAGATACAGGTCGCCTTGAGCTCGAGATCAAACAAGTCTGGCAGTAGATTTCGAAGCCATACTGCCTCACAACTAGCCGAACAAGCTGCAACCTACTCTACTTCGACTGTACTCAGTGCCACACATGACTGCTTCCTGCTAAACTAGGAGATCATACCGGATCCCAAACTGAAGCAGCATCCCGAAGTGCTCTTCTTGTCCGTGGCACTGCCTTCCCAATCTGAATCAACATAGCCATGCAGGTTAATCCTCTGATTCGCCTCATACTTGAGCTCGTACTCAACTATACCCTTCAGGTACCTCAATATATGTTTTGCAGCCGTCAGGTGAACATGTTTCGGATCCGTCAGGAACTGGCTCAAGGTGTTCACAGCAAAATATATGCTTGGTCTCGTGTTCGTTAAATACATTAACGAACCAATCATCTGCATGTACATCATGGCATCAACTGTCTCTAAAGAAGCTTCACACAATAGCTTCAAGTTCGATGCCATTGGTGTGGCCATGGCCTTGTAGTCCATCATTTTGAACCTCTTCAGAATCTCCACTACATACTTTCCTTGACCAAGGGAAATTCCTTCCGTACTTTGCCACACCTCCATGCCTAAGAAGTAGTGCATCATCCCCAGGTCCTTCATCTCGAACTCTGCAGCAAGTCTTCTCTTAGTGTATGCAATGAGCTCAGGGGAGGATGAGTAATATAATAGTAATATCACTCATCTTCTGCCTTCAACCTTGAAGTAAAGGTTGGAATATGCTTTACTCTTGGTAAAGCCTAAGCTCATTGGAAAGTTTTCCATCCTGCCATACCATGTCCTGGGTTCCTGCTTCAATCCATAGAAGGCTTTCTTCAACTTGCACACATAATTTTGTCTGTCATGTGTCTCAAATCCCAGTGGCTGCTCCACGTACACTTCCTCTTCAACCACACCATTCAAGAATGATGTGTTGACGTCCATCTGGTGTATCTTCCATTTCATTACTGCAACCAATGCAAGTATAGATCTGATGGAAGTGTATCTTGCTACAGGTGCAAATGTATCATCGTAGTCTATGCCTTCTTTCTGGGAGAAGTCACGTGCCACAAATATTTCCTTGTGTTTTTCTATGCTACCTGTTATCACATATATAGTAGTCGGGCTACCACAGATTATTTTTCTGATTCCAGTACACTATTCAGACAGTTCCCTTACATTGAGATGCTGAGATGAGCATCTATATTGGATCACTATCAGATTTTGGACAGCAGTTGTATCCCCCATTGCCACGACTGAGTCTCAGGACACGCAGAGAGATGACCGATGTAGCCATTATACCATTTGTACAGAGCAGTCAGTAGTGCCCAGAGTTACAACAACAGTTTCAGAGGACAGACGATGGTTCAGGTGATGAGCATTCAGGTATATGACTCAGCAGGTATATCATTGTGTTATGGTTATATTGCTTTTATACTTATTCTTATAGCGTGTCTTAGCACTTAGTGTCATGATCTAGGGATCATATAGATATGTGGACCTGGTTGATCTTTATATATATTTTATTGTCCCTACTCAGACTTAGAAGTTCACTATTCATACTCATTGGTTTTACCCTCCCTAGGGAGAATATAGGTGATCATTCCACCATACCTTGGCTTGCTAGTGTTGGCTCCATTATTCATTGTCTTCATCCATCCATTACGTACCTTTTAGTTTATCACCCTGACTTACTACTTGACTAGTGACATGGAGGATCTTTTCCCCACTGCAGCCTCTGTATTGGATGAGCGTCCCTGTTTATTGTGTCTCGGCTCTGAGTTGGTGACAAAACTTATCTATGGTGAGTTGGAGTTCCTTGTGAATTCCCCATAGTCACTAAAGTTGTGTTGGCTAAACCTGAAACATTTAGTGCTGCCATGAATACAAAATCTAGAAAAATGAAATGTTATAGCTTGTATGAAAAGCCCATTCATGCAATGTGTTTCTAAACACACATGAATGAAAGGCATGCCAAATGAAAATGGCCATGAAAATAAAATGTTATATCTTTTGGAAATGTAAATACCTAAGTAAACAAGATGTCTGTGACACACCTAGAAGTGCTCAGGTAAACAAGTGCCTTAAAAACACACCTGCAGTAGAAAACCTGAAATAAATGTAAAATCTTTGCAATGTGTTTATAAACACACATAGATCAAAGGCTATGGAAACTTCAGGACCAAAAAGAAATGGAACTTAAATGCTATATCTAAATTATTGTTGGCCTCATTTGTATTATGGATTGTGTGCATCTGTTAAAGGTGAATAAACCCTCTTTGAACAACTCATCCATTTGTGAGACACCGCCATTCCCTGTGTTGTTGCTCATTCAGTATATACTATGGTGTGTATTCCCTTTCCCTTTGCCAAAGTGTCACAAAGTTAAGTCAGTCAAGTCATCCCTTAGCCTAGCCAATTATTTTAGCCTTCACCCTTCACTAGCAAATTGATCACAGCTATGAAGTGAATATGATCTTGAAAGTCTAGTCTAAGTAATAGTAATAATTAATGACATTATATATTTGGATTTAGATCGCCAGTAATGATTACTTTGTGTTATAATTGTTATTTGAATAAGTTGTAAAGCATGCATTAACCTTTGACACTTTGTAGCAGCTTCTGATGATGATCTGAGTTATATTTGGTCATGTTGACTTGGTCAAACTTAGTTTGACCAAGGTCAACCATAGGACATGAGATGGTTGGACCTTGTGATGATATGGATAGATGATATATGGTCTATATACATATACATGATGATTCTATGCAGCAGATACAGGTTTATGATGATGATTCATGGTTTACAGCAGTATTTGATCATTTACAGATTATTATTATTTGACCTATTCCGGTATATTGGATATATTTTATGATCATGCAGAGACTCATATGGTGTATGAGTACACATCTTGGATGGATTTGGACCTTTTGAGTCTTATGAGACAGTTTGTTTTCAGTTCCGAGCACTTACAGTGATGATTTAGCCTCAGCAGGCTAACCTAGTGCAGTTTTGGTCTGTCGGAGACCCTGTCAGAGCAGAGAGGAGTTTTATTCAGTTGAACTAGGGCGCTGTGCTTGGAGGGAGTGGTCCAGCCACTTGTTTTTACCATATTACCCCCCTCCTGGACACACTGGTGCCCTCACCTTGACAGCGCAGGCACTCCAAGAGGCAGTTTGGGGCAGTGTCACGCTTCCCGAGGCATTTCGGGATTGGTAGAAATGGCTATTGAGGAATTCGATTTGGGCTACTGAGGCAATGTCTTGGCATGGGATGATCAGTGATGATGGATTGATGTCTTCCACACCTCCTCCAGCATTTTCAGCTTCATCGGGATCTGCATCCATCACTTATGGCACTTTCTGATGATTTATGAGGTCTTTTGAGGCCTACGATTTGTCCATAGAGGCACAATTTGGTATATTGATGACTATTTTATTATTATTGTGCTATGGGGATTTACCAAGGGTGGCTAAAATTACCCCTTGGACCCACCATAAGCTTCTTATTATATTTTGTCATCATGATATGGTGGGATTCCCCTCTTCTAGGGCGATTTTGTCCACTTATTTTATATTTTATGAGTGAACCATGTATTTTATTGTTGAGCTAATCTCAACCATTGATTAGACATTTGTATCTTTTAATCTTAGCCACTCATTCAAAAAGTGGTTAGGATTTTGATGCCTCTCCTTCCTATTTAAAGGAGAGAGCTTCTCATTGTAAAGGGACTTGTGGCTCTAGATTATTGGAATAGAAAATTATTATTGCATCTATCTCCAGTGTTGTGGTGAATGTTTTTGGTGTTCGTTCGTTGGTTCTTCCTTTGCACTGAGTTCTTGGAGATCTTGTTTTGCCATATCTTTTGTACCACATTTTTGCATCTACAGGTGGAGGCCGATTGCTTTGAGGAGGAAGTATTGGTAGGGGAAGACTCTCCCTACTTCTTCTTTGGATCTCTTCGTTGGTAACAGGGAGTATTACTGTCCCAGGACCTTCTATTCTATGTTATCATTGCATTTTACTTGTATTTCCTCCATACTTGACCTCTCTGATTGAAATCGATTTTCCTTGGATTGATAGGTAAAGGAGGGCGCACTTGTGGGCTAGGGCATCAATTTGCAAGCAAAATCAACAATATCTAATTTGATCTCTGTGGGAATTTTCCTCAACATCAAAGCATCTCTCTTCATCACTCAGGTATGATCTCAAGGTAAGTTTTATCTCCATGATCTATCCACTTGTCTAAAACATTTAAAACCCTAATTAATCAAAACCCCCATTTTACATTTTCTCAGATCTACTAAGATCTAGTGGCTTCTTGGGTAAGAAATTTAAAACCCACCTCTATAGTATCCACGGCATCCCGGATCTATAATTTGGTGAGGATTGGCCTCCATTTGACCCTCTTCCCAAGGCATTTAGCCTCTCCAAGCAAGGGCGCACTTCCTAGTTTGGGTGAGTTGACCTAGATCTAATACGTGGGTAGTTGAGATTCCACTTGATTCGTGATCTACACATCCAATAACCTACCCCCAGATTGTCACTTTTTTTATTTCTACCTTGTGGGCTCTATTCCACATTTTAAGGGATTTAATCCCATTTTTGGACCACTTGGTATCTTTAAACTCAGATCTAGCAAGATCTAGCCATCGGATTGCCTTGAAATTGTAGATCCATATCCTCACCTGATCAACCTACTGGGATCTAAATTTTGGATGCCATTGGACTTGTCTTGATTCATTTATCCCACTTTTTAGTCTCCTTGGGTAAAGTCCCACCACCTTGGAGAAGTGAGTTGGCCCACTTCTAGGACATGGGTACTTGAGACTTCAGTGGATTTGGAATGGGCATAATTCAAAACCTAGGTCTAGTGTGTCACTTCATCAAATCTTGCCTTGGGGATAGCATTCCTTGTTTTAAGGGATTGTGGTTCACTTCGGTCAAACCTTGATCTAGACCTATTCATCCATCAAGACTTTAATTGCCCACTTGTCTTATGCAATAGGAGTCATCAACCACAAGTTAACTTCACTTTGACTCCATTATCCCAATTCCCAAGGCACTGGTCTCTCTCCAAGTCAATTCGACTTTCCTAGATTGTTGGATTAACTTGTGGTTTGACCCTTGTGTGGTGAACTAAACCCTTTGATGTCATCATGTATCATGATCAAGCTTGTCACTTGTACTAGTTAGCCCCAATTCAACTCCTAAACTACCCTACATTGGACATGGTTCCCAAGGCAGTGGATTTTCTCACATTGACTAGTACTTTAATCCTGGATCCTATTTCAAATATCATAAGTCACTCTCACATCAACAATGAACCAAGGCTATACTCATTGAACCCCTCACTTATCTTGTGACTTCATCCTAAGGTCTAGGATAAACCATACACCTTACTTCATTTAGAATTAACTTGATTTGGTGTCTTGGTTTTGATCTCTCCTATCGGGAGTAGATCGGGTCTCCCCCTTTGTTGTCTGGGCTAGATAACACAAAGCGAAGGTTGCCTCAACTGGTGTGACAACCATCTATTGGAGGTCGAGGCGATCGTGGTTGCACCTTTTGAGTTGCCTTTCCCTATTGCCATCCATGAGTGGATACATCCATAGGGGTAACTACAGTTTAGGTGATAACACTACCATTTGCAACATGCTTGATCTTATAGATCCATTTTGAAGTCACAACAGACTTTCCTTCAGGTCTTGGAACTATTTTCCAGACATCATTCTTCATAATCGATTGGTACTCCTTGATCATGGAATCCTTCCATTCCTTCTTCTCTGTTGCTTCTTCGTAGTTGGAAGGTTCTTTATCAATGATGTCACATAGCAGGGCCACATAACTGGAGTATGGTCTTGGTCTGTTGCTTTCTCTATGCATCCCATCTGGAGCGCCATACTTCTCTACATCTTGGATTGCTTCACGTGCCCATGCTAGTCTTATTTTGTGTGATTTCTTCTCACGAGGTGGATCTACAGGTTCTTATGGTTCTGATATGTCAAGTTCTTCATGATATTCTTGAATCACTTCTTCCATCACCGTGTCTCAGACTTTGGGAACTTCAGGTTCTTCATTTTCTTTGATAGGTAGTTTTCTTGATTTGTTGTATGTTGAATCTTCGTCGAAAGTTGCGTCTCTGTTGATCTCGATCTTCTTGAATCTTGGGAAGTATATTCGTTAGGATTTTGATGTGTCGTATCCCACGAATATTCCCTTATTTCCGGAAGGATCTAGCTTGGTTCTCTTTTCCTTTGGGATATGTATGTACACTGGGCAACCAAATATTCTGAGATGGTTGTCTTCTAATTTCTCACTTGAGAAAGTTTCTTCGGGAGTCTTGTTGTTCAATACTTGGTGAGGTGTATGGTTTTGTACATACATAACTGTCCTTGTTGCTTCTGCCCATAAGTGCATTGGAAGATCCTGACCATGTAGAATTGCCTTTGCTGCTTCCATTATTGTTCTGTTTTTTCGTTCTGCAACGCCATTCTGTTGAGGATTGTAAGGAGTGCTCAACTCCCTCTTAATCCCAGATTCTCTGCAAAGTTTTTTGAATTCTTATGAGGTAAATTCTCCGCCATTATATGATCGTAGGGTCTTGATCTTCTTCTCAGTGTGATTTTCAACCAAGGCTTTGAATTCATTGAACTTACTAAATACCTCATCTTTACTTTTCAAGAAATAAATCTATTTCTTACGGGAAAATTCATCTATAAAAGAAACATAGTATACATACCCGCTTAATGAGTTGGAAGACATGGGACCGCATACATCTGAGTGGACTATCTCCAATATTCCTTTTTCCTTTCTTTCACTGCTGGGAAATGCCTTCTTTACATTCTTTCCTTGCGCACATCCCTTGCAAATTCCTTCATGTTTTGTCTGGATTTCTGGTAGTCCGGAAACTTCTTTGCTTGCAATAGGTAGTGCTCTATAGTGCACATGTGCAAGCCTTTTGTTCCATAGTTCACTTGGATCCATGGAGTCATGAACCAATGCTTGTTCAAGTTGTCTCTTCAACTTGTATAAGCCTCCCTCTTGTTCTCCAATTACTGTTGCATCATCTATTGTCTTTCCTTTTGGCCACATTAGAACTTGACCATTAACAAATGCAACCCTCATTCCCTTAGCATCTAGTGTTGAGATGGAGAGAAGATTCTTCTTCAATCCTGGTATATAGAGAACATATTTCATCTTCAATGATTTGTCAGAGTCTAGCTTGTAGGAAGCTTCTCCACTTCCTTTGACGGGATATTGATAATCATCCCCAAGTTTCTCCTTGTGAGGTGACTCATGTTTAGATAGACTAACGAAGGATTCTTTGTATCTCGTCATATGTTTGGATGCTCCACTATCTAGAAGCCAATCATTGCTCCCATGTGTGATAGTGCTCGTGAGTGCTGAGATTAAGACATATTCTTCATCACTTGAAGAATCATCCATTTCTTCTTTGGTTCTTTTTTTTGTTGGCTCATCGTCTTCAACAGTGTGAGGATGATGCCTCTTCTTGTTGGTCTTCTTGGAGGATCCTTGGTTTCTGGGACAGTTTCTTGGGTAATGTCCCTTCTCATCACATGTGTAACATCTAATACTTGAGAGATCTCTTATGGATCCATGATGCCTTTTGTATCTTATGTGATGGTGGTCCTCCCTCTTGTTGTGACTTCTCTTAGTGTGAGCTGTTAGAGCTTGATCATCATTGGCTCCCATCTTCTCTTCCTTTGCTACTAGTCGAGCTTCTTCTTGGGTACATTCTTCCCATAGTCTGTTGAGGGGGATCAACTTCTTCCTGACGCATATTCCTTGAATGAATGAGTCCCATGATCTTGGGAGACCATTCAAGGTGGTCATAACAATCTCTCCTTCTTCTACTTTGTCTTCAATCGCTTCAAGTTTCTCCTTGATTTGAGAGACCCTTGTGAAGTAGGATTGCATGGTCTCTGAGTGTTGGATCTTCACATTCTTGAGCTGGTTCCTTAGTGTCATCTTCCAATTGATGTTATTCCCTTCGAAAATCTTCGTCAAGGCATCAAACATCTCCTTGGGATTCTTCAGGGATGATACATGAGAGATTAGATGATCTTTAATGGAGTCTACAATAATCCTATTGGCCTTGACCAAGTTCTTCTTATGGATTTCCTTTTCCTCTTCTCCCTCTGGTTCTAGAACTTTCATATTGACATACTTGTCCAAATCATTTTCTTCTAGGACAAGAGAGATTCTATACTTCCATGCTCGGAAGTTGTCAGCTCCTTCAAGCTTATCCTCAATCTTGGTGTGATTTGTCATTTTGAAATGAGAACCTCAAATGGAAATAACAAAGATTTAGATCTTACCAATTTGAGATGCCCAACCCGGTTCTGGAGCTGGATGGCCTAGGGTTTGTTAAAGAAACCCTAATTTTCCAAACTTGGAATTTTAAACTTTTGATTGGACAAGAAGATGCGCCTCCTCAATGCGAGTTGTCCAATGTACTTCTTTGTCTAGATTGACGGAGGAAAACCACAAAAGCTTGATGCCCTAGTTTTCTTCCAACACTAGTGTCTGGGTCAAAAATGAAAAATCTTCAAATTGAGTTATGCTTCCTCCAAAGATGCACCCTCCTAGGGCGAGTTATCCTAGCCCTCTTTTTTCTGATGATCTGTGGAGAGAAGACCTTGAACTAAGAAGCCCTATTTTCTCGTTGTTGCACAATGCCTTCTTTTCAGGTTGGCTCTGATACCATGTTAGAGTTTGCACTTTAATTCAATTTAGTTAGATCTTTAAACTGAAATATAGACAAGCACAACAAAACACAGAGACACGAGAATTTTCCTCGGGGAAACCATAAAGGAGAAAACCCTGCAACTTCCTCAGAATAGATTTGTCACTAGTACAATATCAAGCAAGATGGAAAACCCAAAATATAAGATGTTTCTGCAGCTCTCTCTCTTTCTTCACCAACGAACTTGTCTTCTCTCTCTCCTTATGCGAACTTGCTTGAGTGAGTGAGATGCCAAATGAGAGAGTGATCCTCTCTATTTATACTTTATGTGAGGATGACCTTTTTCCTAATGGGGCCGACCTCACTAATTTGATTGGGTCGACCTGTCCTAGGGAGACTCAAAAATACAATTTACATTTATCTTTTGGGGAGCTATTGCCCCGACTTACAATGGAGGTTTTACCTCGATATTCTAGCATGACCAAATATAATAATGACATCCCTGAACGGAGGAAAAACATCTCCAACGGAGGTACAATAAAAATACAATAATAATATAATAATAATAAACAGAAGAATATCTTCCAAAGTTACAATTACAACAACACATTGGTGATAAGTGGTCGAAGAAAATGAGTTTGTAAAGGCATTCATTGAGCCCATTGTGATTTTGATTAGAAAGAAGACATAGGTAAGTTATGCTTTGGGAAGGTTTAGGAGGTTACGAGCATCATTGCATCAAGAGTAGTGAGGTGCTCTCATCTTAGTATGGGGTAGATGTTGTCACGTTTGTCACATTACATACCAAAAACAAAAAAGTATTAACAAAATTCATGTTGGCTCATAACTTATCTAAAATAAAAAGTACTTAAAAAATTCATGTTGGCTCATAAAATAAAATAAAAAAATTAAAACCAGCGTAGATCTTTCTTAAACCCATATTTATTAAGGATCAAGAGGGATCCGATTTCTTGAGATGTATATTTTTTTATCAAAAATTGTTTACACATCAAGAAAAAAAATTACACTTTAAAGAATTGGATTCCTCTCAGTGCTTAATAGATTTGAGTTTAAGATGAATCTATACTGGTATTTTAGACAATGTTTGACATCATAGAGAAAAAGAAAAGATGGAAAGGAATACTGTAAATGCAAATTTCATCGTACATGTTGACGACTTTCTTATTAATAAGTAGGACAAATTTAACACCCCTGTGCATGTGCTCTAAATCCAAAATTTTATGACCGTGTGTTCTTTCAAGATGAGAGCAAGAGGAGGCCCCACACAATGAAAAAGAGTTGTATCTAATAGTGCAAAAAAACCCTACAAACCAATTACTCAAGTCCAACAAGGAGTATTTATGGGTTCAATCCAAAATGTTTGCAAATGAATTGCGTTACTTTTCATATACATATGCCATTAGAGACAAATCTACATTTTAGCTAATTCACTCGTAGGAAACATATGAGGATGCAGCGGATACTAGACTTGATATATGATTCACAAATAATAGACAAGCAACTACAAATAATGACTCAAATAACAAACCATCAACATTAAACTCAAAATAACAAACCAACTACATTAAACTCAAAATAACATTATATCTAAATACTTAGATAAATACCATGACCGACCTTAAAAAAAAAACCATAAAGTCCAAAAGGTGTGATGCTCCCCAAATCTGAGAGGAACAAAAGTAAATCTACAAGATATCATAAAAAATAAAAAATAAATGCATAAAGTCCAAAAGGAGTGATGCTCCCCAAATTTGAGAGGAACAAAAGTAAATCTACAAGATATCATAGATGCTCCCCAAATTTGAGGTGAACAAAAGTAAATCTACATGATAAGATTTTTATATCACAAATATCCATTTTTAATGGAGATAAAAATTTAAGATAGCCTAATAATTTTGCATTCTAAGTAATTAGAGAAAAAAAAGGGATAGAGCATAGTAACAAGAATGAACTATAAAACCACCCTGTCGGTTCTCAAATAAAATATGCCCAATAATATTGTAAAAGAATGAAAAATATTAATACTAAAATGGTATTTATATTGATAATTAATAATTACATTTATAAGTATTTCTATTTTAGAATTTGGGGTGGACTATTATTTATGCTTTTTCTAAATTGAAGGAGGATGGGACAAGTGTATTGTCTAGATTGATTTTATGGGTGTCGTTCAAAATTTGAAATAAACGATTACAAAATAATTAAATAATTGGTAGTTGATGCATGAATAACTCGTAACTTATGCATGGATAGCAGGTGGTGACAAACAATCCACCTAAATAAACATAGACAACACGTAATTACAATTAAGCATGGAGAACAATTAACATATAACTTGTTCATGACACTTAACTTGTGATATATCGATGTTCATCAGCCACAAGTTTGGTGGGTGTGCTAGTCTCATAGATAGCCTAACAAAGTATCATCATTATAAAAATATAATGACCAAAATAATTACATCTTCTAATATTTAACATAACTTAAACGCATTAAAAAAAATCACTTAATAAAATAAATTTAAAATGCAATCACCATAGAAGGCTTGGGCACAAAGTCTAACAATTTTGCTCAAAGACCTTGCAAAAATCCAACCAAATATAAAAAGGAACCATACATCTACCAGGAAGAAATAGGATACACTATACAAAGCACCTTAATAATAAAAACACCTTTATGTTAAATGACAAGATACAAAGCTATCATAAACAATCAAAGAAATAACACCAACATAATAGAAGATACACTTAAATTTATAAATACGAGATACTAGGTGGCAATATTGTCAATTACTTGGTTCAGTGCATTTTGTTATATTGCATTTATTTTCCACTAAATTTACAGTGATATCTCTCGCCATACAATTGTAATGAATCACATAACCTATGAAATAATTTTAGCATCATATTCATACCCGTAAGATCTAACATCGTGATAGGCTTTTGCACCATAAATGTGGTTAGGTTTAAAAACACTATGTGATAATCATGGTTAGGGTTTATAAACATTAAGTGATGTATTGGGGCCCTGATTCTCACATCTTATGATCATAATGGACCATGATGATCTTCATCATAATTCCTTGCAACGTTTCTAAAACAGTTTCCTTCAGTGTAACTTATTGTGTGGTGATTTCGGTGACTTATTCACATCCCTATGCTATTCATAAAAGCAAGACTAAATCTTTCAAAACGCCGACTTTAGTGTGAAGGGCCTTAACCATTAATGTTTAAATGTAATTTTGCATGGCAAATAAACTATCTTTTACCCAAAATGATAGTTCACCCATAATGGACGAGACATTGAATCAAATTTGAATTCATGTCTTCTGAATCTACATGACTATTATTAATAATGATAGTGGATTCAATACTAAGCTTTTCACTTGAACATCAAGACCCCACTTCAACAAAGTGATTTAGGCTTTAGAGTCCCTTTCCACCATATGTCAAGATCATTATAATCAATTATAGTTTTAATAATTAGATTCTAAGTTTGTTTAAGATTAAGAATACATTGGGCATTAATAAAAATTTGAGGTCTAAAATGAGCCTCTTAAACGAAATAATAAAATAATAGTTAAAATAATAAAATAATATTTATGAATTTTCGAGGAAAAGAGAAAAAACTACATTTTTTCTTCGTATTTTCAACATATCTCTTTGTCGTTTTACTCAAATTTCAAGCAGGAGCACTCATTGGATGTTGAATTAAATTCCAAATCCAACGAGTACCCACACTACATACTTTTGAGGCACCCCCACCCCATTGAAAGTAACACATTTTTTATGTATTTATCATTTTTCGTGGGGTAGGGTACCTCAAAAGTATGTAGTATGTGTACTCGTTGGATGCAGAATTTACTTCCGCATCCAGCGAATGCTCCCGCTCGAAATTTGAGTAAAATGACAAGGATATATGTTGAAAATACGAATTAAAAAAAAAAAAAAAAAACCAGTTTATTTAATGTCAAATATACCATGTCAACCATTATGGTTGACTATTTTATTGAAATTCTATTGGTTCTTGAATTCAATGGCTCTTTTTTTTATGAGGTGGCTTGTTTTCTTACAAGGTGGTTCGTATTTTTATGAAGCCCAGCCCATTCGTATTTTTATGAAGACCATTTTAAATTCCAAATTTGCTCTAATGTTTAGAATTTAAAGTTTATTGCTCAATTTTTTAATATTGTAACTAACGTCTATGTTGAAATCACTTA
Source organism: Larix kaempferi (assembly GCA_027924585.1). Taxonomy (NCBI): domain Eukaryota; kingdom Viridiplantae; phylum Streptophyta; class Pinopsida; order Pinales; family Pinaceae; genus Larix; species Larix kaempferi. The sequence goes on from BSBM01000476.1 coordinate 8,457,322, forward strand.
GATTTGTGATATCGCAACCCATATTTATGGTGCTTAACTTGATCCTATGGTTATCAACTCAAACATATTGCATCATCATGGTTGATATATATCATATATAGAGTAAAAATTTATATTACACTCTTCCTGATACTAATTGTAAATTATAGAATTGGCGATTAATTATTCTCAAATTTTCTTCGATCCTACACAAGTTTCCTCTCTAACTTAACCATAACCTAATTGTGCTACAGCATTCACTTAAAATTATTAAGATGTCAGTTTAAAAAAAGGGAATTCACATAAAATATCCAAATTATTATTAAGATGTGAGTTAAAAGAAGATAATTCACATACAATATCCAAATTAAAAGCATTAGGGGTGAATCGCCTCCTTAAATTTCAACATGAATATGTAGTACTAAATCAAATAACCTTAAACCAATTAAAATTTGAATTTGATAAAGGTGAAAAATTAAGCAAGGCAACAAATATGTTCTTTGCTAACTAGTGACCGAAGATGTAAAGAGTTGTTTCTACCCAATCATATAGCTCTTCTAAAAATCATCTCCCTGAGATCTTCTCCCACTCCCAAACTGTAAACAACAAGCAACCCAAGGATACCCAAAAGAAGTTACCAATTATCACAAGTGATAATGAAATCAAAGGCAAACCATCCTAGTCCCAATGCAATCTAATGAAACCAAGGAAAAACTTATAGTCAGTTTAAATTTCTCAACCAAAATATAAGTAGTCAATTTAAAATCTTCAACCAAAATATAAGGCAAAGTCACAAGATCTAAATATAAGAAAATCGCAACACCTGAGGTGTAGAATTCAAAGTCAACATCCCAAATTATAAACAAAGAGGTTCGCAACACATGAGGTGTAGAATTCAAAGTCAACATCCCAAATTATAAACAAAGAGGTTCGCAACACATGAGGTGTAGAATTCAAAGTTAACATCCCAAATTATAAACAAAGAGGTTCATCATCGAGCTTAAAATAAAATTCCCTTTCTTGTTCCAAGAGTAGTAGTCTATATATAAATGGTACATTGTTTTGGATGCGACTTAGAAAATGTAAAGGGGATCAAACATACAAAAAGGGAATTTTGGCTTTAACCAAATATTGAGATATATTCTTATGGTTAAATATAAATTCAAAATTAAGTTCAATGGATATAACCTAGAAAAATATTTGAAATATTTGGACATGACCAAAATAATGGCATCAATTTTATAAAAAGTTATTGAGCTGAACAAAAGTTCGCTCACACAAAGATTACCAAAATATTTGGAATATTAAATAAGCCATTTTATTATGAATAAAATATATGAATATGAGATATAAGATATTACAACTTGAGAATTCTGTATATATATATATGTGTGTGTGTGTGTGTGTGTTTGATTAATGGTCATGTATTTTCGATAAGACATTTATTTTACTTCTTAATTAATTAATTAATTATTGTTATCATTATTATTTATTATTTATTTAATATTTGTATATATTTTATGTTACATTGTTTTTCCCTTAAGCATGCTTTGTCCCCAAAACATAGTTTATTGTAAGACTTTGTCCTTTTGCTTGTAATGACTTTTCATGATGTTGTGAGCTTGGAACTGTGATACTCGATGAAACCAAGAGGTATAATCTTCGGATTCCTGAACTAATTTGTTGCATTTTCTGGGAAGTGATCCACCTTAAATCTACCTTCATTGAAATTGTTTGATGATCGACTACTCAAGTAGAACTTCTCATTTTAGGCTTCCATAAAAGCTGTCGATGGTGTCTTCATTTTTTTTCAATGTTGCAGTTGGCTTGTCTGTAAGAACACTATTTATTTTCCTCTTGACTTTGACATTGGTTGTAATGACTTTTGTGATTTGGGTGACAATAAGGAATTCGAGCCGTTTGTGGAACCCTTGTATAAACTTCAATTTTTCGTGCTTCGTGCGATTTACTGGTTGATAATAACTTTGAGGATTTTTCTAGTTTCTCATCTTTTAATTGTTTTATTTGTTCAATCAACCCTTGATTCATATTTTTAAAGCGAGAATTTTCTTCATCTTTTTCTGATAGATTCTTATTAATTTCTTTTCGGAGATCTACTTCCTTTTTGTGGAATTTCTTTTTTACTTTTTTTCTTGTGATTTTTTTTTTTTTTTTTTTTAATTTCTTGATCTATGCGATCAAGTCTTGACTATGATTCCTCAAATGGGTAATTTCTTCATCTTTACTGGTGACAACCTTTTCAACTTCTTTCTATTTTTTTTGTTCTAAGTTCTGATTGTCCTTTGAAATCACCTTTGATATATCTTTGAAGTCTTTAGATGTTGAAGTTTCTAAATCGAACTTCATTGTAACGTCCTGCAATGTGATTTTATTGTTCTTACAGGAAAATGTCAGAAACTTCTTTTCAGCATTTAAGATGTGCTATGAATATTAAATATTGTATTAAATTAATCAGTAAATTATTAATTAGTTTAATTGAAGGGACGTAACCCTTCTTAAGAATGCTCAAACCTTATAAAAGACGAGCTCTTGCAAAGCGTTAAGCATCTTATCAATTCAATAATATATATTTTATTCAATATGGATCTCGTGTCCTAGATTTTCTGCCACATTTGGTATCAGAGCCAGGCTTGTAGCCACCAATCTAGGACCTTGTCCAAAACCAGGCCCGTGGCCCAAAGAAGTAAAAAAGAAAAAAAAATAAAAAAAAAATAAAAAGGCAAAAGTAAAATAAATAAATAAAGAAAGAAAAGAAAGACAAGTAAAAAAGAAGAAAATAGAATATAAAAATTAAAAAAAAAAAGTGAGAAGAAGAAAAAAAGAAAAAAAGTAAAAAGTAAAAGTAAAGTTTAGAAGTGAGTAGAAGTAAAAAGTAAAAGTAAGAAGTAAAACCGCACATGGTTTTAAGGTGCACATAGTTTTGTGAGAAGTGGGTTTGGTTTTATTCCAATAACAACAAACCAAAAGTGAGATTTGAACCTAGGTGGGGAAGGTAACAACCACTCCTCCCAACCACCCAATCTACACCATTTTACATATATTAAGGGGAAAATAATATTAGAAGAAGAATCATATTGAATATTGTTTATTATAAAAAAGTAGATATTGAATAAATTTCAAAGAAAACTCAAGAAGATGGGTTTTAATGTTGAAAACAAGGGAAGATTTCTTAACACCTCACTGATGACTGTCTCAATACTATTTAGAGTTAAAATGACACTTGTAGGGAAGGATGTCACCATTTCTATTGCCTCTTGTGAAAGAAATAATTATATTAATGCTGAATTTGCTAACCATTTAGTGATTCCTGAATCAAATATAAGTGAAAGGCTCGACTTTTGGGATAGGAAGCAATTTGAAATAAGTGGATTAGAATTGAATGTTGGAGATTATATGGTCATATCTCAATTCACTGTTAGTTCCTTATGGAGTTCTGGTGGTGACATAGTTTTGGGGTTACCTTGGATTAAAACATTGGGGACCTTTATTTTAAATGCTGAAAATAAATTTCTTACTTTTTCCTATAAGCAAAAGAGAATCACATTTCAAGATATTACAATAAAGTCAGATTTAGAAGCTCCAACATCTAAAGACTTCAAAGATATATCAAAGATGATTTCACAGGGTAATCAGAAGTCAGATCAAAAGATGTAGTCAGAATTCGACAAAATTGTCGCAGATAAAGAAGAAGAGAGCTCTCATTTAAGAGATCATAATCAGAAATTGCTTCTTCAAATAAAAAAAACGAAGGATAAAGCACAACAGAATCAAAAGCTAGAAGAGGAGAATCGAGATCTTCAGAATAAACTATTAGAAAACATTGACGAAAATGGTCACCTCAAGAAGCACAAACAAGATCTAATGGATCAAATTCAGAAGCTTAAAGATGATAAGAAAGCGCAAGAAGAAATGACTTGAAATCTTAAAAAAGAAAAAGACTCGTTATACAATAAGTTGGAGCAAATTCAGAAGAGGACATCAAAGCCCTTGGACTCAAAAATCTACGTTGAGGAAAAAGAAGCAAATACAAATTCAGTCCTCGTCACAGTTCAGAAAGAAGACAATCTTGTAAAAAAACAAACAACAATAACTCCCTATCGACACCCCAACCATATAAACCAGTATCCTAAAAGTGGGAATTGTTGAAAGATAATGGTACCGATGTGCTCAAAGCACCTGACAACAGATCAATAAAGAATCCCAACAGTCGGCAACAAATCAATTTTGCTTGGATTGATCCGTCAACATATCGGAAGTTATGTTCTACACTTAGAAGTTCGTACCGACATGTTTCGTTAGCTACGACATCATAAGGAACGGTGCGACAATGTTATAAGGCTTTGAGGACAAAGCCTTTTTAAGAGAGAGGTAATGTTATGAATAAAATAATAATAAAATAAACATCAACATATATATATATAATAATAATAACAAAAAACAAGAATAATATAATAATATAATTAATTAGTGAAATGGTGTAACTCTTTTTGAAGAGTTGCATTAGACACCCTTTAAACAATTATCACTTAAACAAGGTGGAAAAAATAAATTGGCTCCACGTTTTTATGGCCCATATCAAATCAATAAGAAGATTAGTCAGGTGGCATATGCATTGGAATTGCCAACTACAAGTCGCATCCACAATGTTTTTCATGTTTCATGTTTGAAAAAGATGATAGGTCAACACCAGAAGGCACAAACAATACTTCTCTTGTTAGATGAAGAAGGAAGAATCATATTCGAGCCATAATCTATCATTTCTACTAGAGAGAAGAGATTAAGAACGCGAGTCATTAAAGAATACCTCATAAAATGGAAAAATCTTCCCGAAGAAGGTGCAACATGGGAATCAGAACAATTTCGACAGTTACATCCCTCATTACCATTGCTTTGAGGACAAAGCTCTTTAAAAGGGAGTGGCAATGCTATGAATATTAAATATTGTATTAAATTAATCAGTAAATTATTAATTAGTTTAATTGAAGGGACATAACCCTTCTTAAGAATGCTCAAACCTTATAAAAGGCGAGATCTTGCAAAGCGTTGAGCATCTTATCAATTCAATAATATATATTTTATTCAATATGAATCTCGTGTCATAGATTTTCTGCCGCAAGATGAAAGTCCCCAATGTTTTTATCCAAGGTAATCCCCAAATTACATCACTGTCAAAGCTCCATAAGGAACTAACAATGAATTGCGATATGACAATATAATCTCCAAGATTCAATTGTAAGTCACTTATTTCAAATTGTTTCCTGCCCCAAAATTCTATCCTTTCACCTATATTTGACTCGGGAATTACTAAATGGTTTGCGAATTCAACACTAATATAATTATTACTTTAATTATAAATAGAAATGAAACATTCACTTTTGAGGTGCTAGTAGGGTGAAATCATGAAGTTGAGTAACCATTTTTGCTTGTTTTTTGACAAATAAAACTGCAAAATTTTATATTTTTCAACTTCAACCCCTTTAAACCCATATTTCCCTTAGGAATTTCACCTTGAAGTTAAAACAAATGTTTTAAAGAATTGAATTACCTTCACATTCATTTTTTTTTTAATTTTATGGACATATAGTGGGACAAATTTGGTTCTCACCAACGACATATACTTGAAAATTTTAGGTGTGGATAATGAGTGACTTGTGTGAGCACTAGTTTTTTTAGATATGGTTATTCATTTTAGGAAAAAAAATGTATGCTCATAATCTAGACACAGTGAACTTGTGCATGGACTATATTTTGAGGTTTTTCAAACTTGGGAACTATTTTTTATTATTTATCGAAATAGTATATGTCCAAAAAATGGTTCCTTATCGACACATGTCGGTGAGCTTCAATTTTCTTTTTAGTGTCTCTTATTGAAAAAAAAAATACCATTTTGAAGAGGACATGGCAAGGAAGATCTCTGTGAAGATTTCAAATTTTTGGGTGTTGTTTTTGTTATGATATTGAATTTTTATTTCAGGTGATTTCCAGAACAATAAAATTCTTAAGGGATAAGGTTTATAAAAAAATGATTAATAAATAGAAATTCTAAATGAAATGAAACAATTCTTATATCATTAGAAACTAGATTCAGAGATGAATCCATTGGTACCAAATCCGACAAATAATCTTTAAAATTTACAAGGCTTTTGCCTTGTTGAAGTTGTAGGTTCCAGAGAGATGCAAGGGATTTTTGCAGGTTTTGTTGACCACAAACTCTCGGCCAAGAAAATATCTTCAAAACTCCCGGCCGAGAGTTTAGTTCAAACTCTCATCTAAGAGTTTTTTTTAAATACAACGTTGTGATTGGTTCAAACTCTCAGCCTGGAGTTTTATTAAACTCTTGGCCAAAAGTTTGAACTCTCACAAACTCTCGGCCTAGAGTTTGAAGTTGACTTTTTTTCGCATGTTTATCTGCGTGCACTATTTATTTTTCCTCTCCATTCTCAAAAAATCGTTACCCAACTTCGCGTTTTCACTCAATAAACTTTTTCGTTTTTTCAACATTAAAATCCATATTCTTGATTTTTTTGAAATTTTTGTCAATGTCTCTTTTTTTGTCCAATAATTATTACTATTATTAAAAGTAATAATATTATACCAATATGGAATACACCGAACTTTGTAAACCAAATAATAATAAAATTTGATAAAGAATATATTCCAAGAAACCCAATATATATAGATATAGACACTTTTGAATCTTTCTCTTTTTTTTTATTATTAAAGAGTTACTTTATATTCCCTTTTAGCTCACGATTAGTTATATATATATATATATATATATATATATATATATATATATATTCTATCTTGGAAAAACCACGTATGGTTTTATAAAACCATGTGTTGGTTTTACTTTTTTTTTTTGTCTTTTTCCTTTCAAATGTTCCCTTTCTTATTTCATTTTTAACTTTGTTTTCCTTTCCCCACTTTTTCGGATTAGACAACAAGCTCTGATACTAAATGAGCCAAATAAAAGTTTGCTCACAAAGATTACCAAAATATTTGGAATATCGAATAAATCATAATAAATAAAAGTAAAATATATGAACATGGAATAAGAGATATTACAACTTGAAAGTTCAATATATATACTGCCTTTTATTAATGTTCACGTCTTTTCAATAAGACACTTCTTTTATAAAACCTCTTAATTAATTAATTAATTATATATATATATATATATTACACAATTGAAACTTTTTTCTTTTCTAAATCGATGTTTATACACAAAAATAATATAAAGAATGCATGGTTGTGAAGTGAATGAATAGTTCATTTTTCAAGACAAAGAACAAAAATCCATCTAATATAGTAATATAAATAATGAATTTGTAATAAATAGAATAAGATATGATGATTTACATTGTCCTTTGTGAATATATATATGTCACTACTTTATTGTTGTGGTTGATGATACTACAAATATATGTTTTTTGTTTATTACATTGTTTTTTTAAATGTTTTGTACTTAAAGCGTATTTATGAAAAATATTTTCTCATTTCGGTTCATAATGCCTTTTTATGATTCAAATCGAATTGTTTTACTATAAATGAATCAAACCACCCTAATTTAATTTTCTACAAAATTGTGTATTAACAATTTCAATAATTTGGAAAATGATAAGATTCCATATTTGAACTTCTCTTCAATATAATTAGAAGGGCCTTCACTTAGCTTCATATATATATTTTCTTATTAGTCTGTTGATGACTTTTATAATTAGGATGATGATAAGACAATTTTGTATTTTGTGTGATGCATTTGGAGCCTCCATCTTTTGATACTTCTCATGATTTTTATTGGTTGATAAGATTTCAATTGGGTTTAAATTGGTTCATTTATTTGTCGTCTCGATTATATCTAACGAGTTCTTAATTTCGATAGGATTGGTCATTGTTCCTTTATCAATAAATGATTCTTTGATGATAGGTTGTTCTAACTTGTTTTGTAGTGACTTCTTATTATTCTTTAGCTACTTAATTTGCATAATTAAGCTTTGATTATGAACCCATAAGTGTGAAAGTTCTTCCTCAGTTTTTAATTAGTTGGCTTCATATTAAATATCCTGATTCTTTGGCTTTTCTTCTTTTAATATTTTAATTTTTTCCAACAACCTCTTATTAAGGTTCTTTCAGTGAAAATTTCTTCATTTTTTAAAATAATTGTTCTCAAGATCTTGATTCTCTTGACCTAATTTATGATTGTGTTGTTTCTTATTCTTTAACTTTTTGATGTGGGTTGGTTGTTACCTCTCAAACGAGTGCTAGTGATAGGTAAGCATATGGGAGAAGTCTAGGCCCAAACGTCACCATAGCCTAGCCTCTCAACTTCTTTGGGTAACTCCTAAACCCAATGAAGAGCCTTTAAAGGTACCCGCAAACAACAAGATACATGCAAATACATTTCTACAACCTTGTAACCAGATCAAAATGCCTTATATGGAGTCAACAATGAATAATATGGACACAAATAAGAATAAAGGAGTTAATTCAGTTTATCAATCAATATTACGACTTTCAATATACTTCACGAATCCCCATGCAAGGGCTTCACACCTCCCAAGGAAATGCCTCATAAAAGTGTGCTCTAAAGGGGAGGAGGTCATGTGGCCTAGGGCACACTTTTAACTCCAAACACCACTGTAAAAGCCCTAAATAAACCCTAGCTTGAGCAAATTCATGTTTCCCAGTGCACTAGGTCAAAGTGGGACGCCCTTATAGATCTGTGGATAATTCCACCACGGCGAATTTTTAGGGTGGACCATCCAAATATTTTTGGTTTTATGAATTTTTCTAGATTTTAAGGGTTTTTCTATCAATATTATATTTTTAGGGTTTTTTCAATATCCAATGAGGACGCCCTCAGAGATCTGTGGATAAATCCACTAGGGTGAATTTTTAGTGTGGACCAAAATGATCAAATTGCAAATATTTTTGGGTTTTTGAATTTATTTTAATTTTAGGGTTTTTTACAATATATGATTTTTAGGGTTTTTTAACATAAAATAGCAGCAAATAAATGGATAAAAAGAAAAGTATTTAAATGACAAGCAAGGGGATATGATTTTTGTCTCATCCCCTAGAGCATTGATAGATCAATGATTAACGTCCCTTTCCTGAAATGTCTTTCAACACTTCCAAGCTAGGGCATCAACTAGCAACCTCTGGGTTTCGGTAGGAGAGCCTAACTAGGGAAAATGAAGTCCAAGGCCCTAATAAGCAATAGAGAACTCCTTGGGAGGACATTCTCTTCATACAAAGTTGATAGAATGTTGACAAAAATCCCTCACAATTCAAAAAACTGCACCATAAAAGCACCATTTAACCTAGCTAGGAGCATAACTTACAAACATCCAACAAGAAGTGAGCAAAGAAAATCCTTTAGGTCACACTTGTACATGAGTTCTTCCAACTAGTCTAGCATCAACGTTTAGTATGTGCAAAATTAAGCCCTAGAACATCTTATCATCCACCTTCAAGCAAGGAAGAGCATCCCAAGAGAAGTGTGCATCGCATCGATAACTCATACAGTAGGAGAAAAAGAAAAAAGAACATATTTGAATCCTTGTCTTATGATTTTACAATGAAGAGATGATGTCTATTTATACCTTTTCATCCTCAACCTTCTAAATTTGAGCCTACAAGTCTAATGATAAAATAATAATATTTTTAGGGTAAATTCCTCACAGCTTAAGGATTTAGCCCTAAAATACACAAAAATAGAAAAAATAAACTAAAGTAAGGCTTCACTTAATGAAGTAGTGAGCCAAAGGGAGACGTCACAGGCTAGAGACACTAAAGGAGGGGTTTTTGAGTGTTGAAAATAGGTCCAAGTGGGTGAAAGAGGTGTGCTAGATAGGGGATAACAACCCTTTACAAAATTCAATCACCTATGCATAACAAAAACCAAGGTGGCCATGTGCCCCAGTGGGTTACCCCCGGAAGCCCCGGACACCAACCCATGGGCCTAAAACCCTGCATGGTGGGGACATCCACACACCCAAGGGGCAGTTAGTTGTGTTGCAAATCCAAGTACTTTTAGAAGTGAAACCAAGGGATTCTGCCATGACCAATCCAGGGGGGGCAATAACCCACTTCGACCTTTACAATAAAAATTTTAGATCCCCTGCTCTAGGTTTAGCCCTGCTGGTACATTTCTATAGCTTTGATGCATAACATTACCTATGATCTTTTAGGTGATAAATTTTATCATCTTTTTCTACCAAGTTCTTGTTGAATTTTTTTCTTGAGATCTTGAACTTCTTGTTGATTCCATTGTTTCTCCTCTTTTAATTCCTTTAGTTGAGTGAGAAACTCTTGATTACGACTTTTAACAAAGAATGATCTTCATATTCTAATTTTTTTAGAATTTATCCATGTCCATCTTAATTTGTATTTTTTATTGTACATGTAACACCTCATTTTTTGCCCCATGATGTAAATGTGATGTAATTATGCAAAGGATATATGCAAACTTATATGATGTAGAAGATGATGATGGTTTCATAGCTAGATGCACGTGAAGAAAGACAAAAAAGAAATGTGGGGCTATGATTCCAAAGTAGGGGAAGTGAGAGGGGCTAAAGGGTGATAAATCTAGCTAATGCCCTAAACCTTCATTTATCTTTTTAACCAAAATTTCTTAACCTTGGTATGTGACAATGTGGTATCAGAGCCCAAGGTTGCAGCACTGGGACCGCATGGGTCATATTTGAATTATACAAGCAGAATTACGGGTTACACATGAAGTGTTTGATCAAATGCATCAAAGAAAGAATTTGGGGAAAACAATTTTGAATCCTTCATTGTTTAATTCATGGCATTAATCAACATATATAATGGTTGATTTATTGATTGGCACGTGTTACCCTGCATATTCTCCGTAGTGTGTCATATCATCCATACCAGATATGCCAGAGAGGAGGGGTCTTTTTTCATTGTAAAGGCTAAGTTTGCGACTTGTTTAAGTAAAAGTGTTGATCTAGGGGGGCTCAAGACCTATAGTCCAATCATGGCAGGTCCTCTTGGATTTCATGTCAAGGAGTATTGGTTTAGTGGCACAATTGGATGCCTCTTGATGTGGTGAAAGTTCCCCATCATGTTGGACTTTTAATCCCATGGGTTGGTGTTTGGTGTTTCTTAGGATGGTTTCATTAGGACACATGGCTTAGGGGCTCTTAGCCACACTTGTTTTTATGCTTTGTAGAGGTAATTGCGTGTGTAAGGATTGTCATACATGGCTTAGCACATCTCATTTATTTTTTCCTAACTAGGTTAAGATCAACACAACCTAGGGTTTCTTGATCTGTCCCTAGTTCATACAAAATCAATTTGCCAAAGTTTGAGAGGTATGTTGACTACGATTCCTCATGCTCTGAGGGATAAGACATAGTCTTGTTTCACCTATCTTCAACAAAGTCTCATTTTACCATATATATATATAGAGAAAAAATACAAAAATCAAATATTGTGAAAACCCTAAAAAAATTATAGTTTTGAAAAAATCCAAAAATATTTATTTTCCATGCCTCGGTTATTGTAGTTGATATTTCCAAAGTAGTTGAGTGCATCAATAAATTTTAGATCTTCATAAAATATTGTAAAAATCCAAAAAGTTGGAAAATCTTCCAAAAAAAACATTTTTAACCCTAAAAGTGCCTTAACGCAGGTGACACCATCCTAGGTTTAGGTGACATCGAGCCTAAGGGGTTGTTTCAAATCTAGTTATTGAGTTATTGCAGGTCCATCTCAAGCCCCAAGGGTTTGAGGAAGTTTGGGTCAAGTTATAGGTTTCCTGGGAAGACCCTAAGAGATTTGAGGCCAAGGGATTTTTTTGTTCACCTTGACTGCGACAAATTGCATACCTGAAGCATAAATCAACATCAAATCACATGTTTCATCCATCAATAGAGGGGTGCCCTGGGGGGGATGATACGCCCTTCCTTGCTGGTTGCCAGGAGGTAAATTTTGTGAAATTTCGATGGTTAGTTTGCAAGATATCTCGTGTTTTGTATTGCAGACTTGTCTACAGAAAAATAATCAATAGATTGCACATTTATCATTGCTCCTAACCTTCCAAGTTAAAGGGTTTATTGTAGACATATAGCATTGACTCCATTAGGTGCTAATCTATTGACAGTGAGAAGGTCTTGTAGGGATAGAAGTACTTTCTATTGTGTCTTAACATGTCTATCCTTACCATTGTTATCAGGGAGCCTCCTGTGGCCCAAAGAAGCAAAGCCTAAAGAGGAAGGGGGTTACATCAAAGTGACAGCATGTGTACTTCATTGAATAGTTGTCGATCATAGAACTCGGTCCTTTGGGTCCACGTACCATATTTGGGCCACTTACATCATTTGAGTCCACTTATTGTCAATCTTGGAAGAGTGCTAGTTTTTAACGTAAAATTTTTTGGCATTGTTGTTGGGGACATCTTAAAGTTGTTGGGTCAAAGCCATATCTCTCTAGAAAGAATGACATTTTTTAAAGGTGAGTTTTTGTTTTGTACTTGATAAGATTATTGTTAAAGGACTAACTTTGCAGGTCTTATTTGGTAACTCCAAATCAAAATCAAAGAAGGTACTCAACAAGAACGAATCCCCAAGGTGAGTGATCTTTGTCCCTAATCATGACATTGTTTATCATAGAAGAAGGAATGGTCATTGTTACCTCCAAGTTGCACTTGGATGAACTATTTAGCTGAGCCGATGAAGAAATGAACAAGTCGGTTGTTCATTGTCAGGAGTTCAGAGGTTCAGAAGTCCTTTGAGGCCAATTGTGGCCCTCTTTTCAATTTTTGCATGTTCATACCCTGCGGGGAAATTGTAATAAATTGATGTAGCATGATGTTTGTTCTAAAAGACTTGGATTTCCTAGGACTTAGACATCAATGCGCTACTCCATATTATTTTTTCCTTGTTAATTATATGTTTCTTTTCAACGACGTATAATTTTCACTAACATTTTTTTTGGTATACATGTTGGACTGATATATTTTAGTTTTGTGCATGAACCAAAGATTCTGGAGTTCTCGCCCACTCCCTTTGATTAAAGATCAGTCAAGCACAAATCCCTAGATGGAGCCAGATGTTACCTCCTACTTGCACTTGGATGAACTATTCAATTGAGCCAACGAAGAAATGAACAAGTCGGTTGTTCATTTTCAGAAGTTCAGAGATTCATAAGTCTTTGTAGGCCAACTTTGGCCCTCTTTTAAATTTTTGCATTTTCATACCCCGCGAGGAAATTGTCATAAGTTGATGTAGCATGATGTCTATTGTAAAAAAATTTGCATTCCTACGAATTACACATCAATGTGCTACTCCAGAATTTTTTTTCCTTATTAATTATATGTTGCTCTTCAGCGACATATAATTTTCGAGTTTTTCACTCACACCTCCAAAGCTGGAGTATTCGCCTTGGTGCTTAGGCCTTAGGAGGTTGTTAAAGTTTAAGTGTCTACGTATATTACCATGTTTGTCAACATTTTTGAGTCTTATGAACATGCACTAAGTCCCCCCTAGGTTTTCTTCAATTTCTGCTAATAAAAAAAAATTCCATGAAACAGAGAATTTTTTAATGTTTCTAATGTAAAAAATCAAAAAGTCATAGAAGTGTGGTTAAGAGGCCAATTTTTCCATGAGGGTGCTCGTTTTCTAATTAAGAGCGCCAACATAACCCATAAATCCACTTTGAGAGTCAAATTAGTGATTATTAAGCACTTAATTTGATTTTTTCTCAAAAATTGAATAACAAGTAAAAAAAAATGGAGAAAAATCAAATCCCACCAATCAAGGAAACTTGTCCCAGAAATGTTTCATAGGTGGCAAAGTTAATTGGAAATCATATCTAAGTTAACTAGTTTCAAATCAAAGGTGGATTGGGATACAATCTATGAGGGCAAGTTATCTCCATGAAGAGGGGGGCGCAACTCTTGATGTGGCAGCTTGGGATTGAATGGATGGAAATCACAAAGGAGGACACGCCTCATGAGAGGTGGTGCCTGTACCATCTAAGTTGTACTTAGATGGAATTTCAAGTGAGCGGACAAAGTGTGAATATCATCCATGTTCTAAAATCCTTCAAGCCTTTCAGGGCCCCTGTTTAAAAAAAAAAAAATCACATGTTCATGCCCCACGAGGTTTGTAATAAAGTGTGCTAGCATGATGAATTTTATGTAAAAGGTTATTAAAGTTTACGTGTTAATGTATATGAACATGCTAGACACTATTTTAGAGTCATATGAACATGTGCTAGATCCCCCTAGGATTTTTTTAAAGTTTTGGAATAAATATTTTTTCCCGTAAAATCAAACTATTTTTTAATAGTTTAATTGGAAAAATTGAAAATGTGATAAAAATATGGTTTGTGGATAAAATTTGTCAATGAGATGCTCGTTTTCTAAGCCAAAGCACCCATTTAACCGATAAACCCACTTTTCCTAAGTGAATATTTATCTCCAAATTAATATTTACTCAAAAAAGGCCAAAAAGACCAAATAAATGGCCAAAAAAGACATAATAAATGAGAAAAGACAAATCCCATTGATTAAGGGAGTCTATTTTCGAGCTATCAGTTAATTGAAAACCAAATATTTGATTGACTGAAGATCAAATCAAGGTGATCCCAATCAAATCCCATCACACCAAGTGCAAATCGATCAAATCTCATCAAGGAAGGGTGCATCTCATCAAAGGAGGGTGAATTCATGAAGTGGAAACCTTTGAAAGGTTGATGGTGCTCCCAAAGAGAGGATGTGCCTACCGCAAGAGAGGTGGTGCAATCCTCTAGCAATCAACTCCACTTCAATCCCATTGAAAGAGGGATCACTTCCTCTCATCTAGCAATTCTCCCAACCTCTTCTTGAGTTGTCAAAGGCACCCTCTTGAGATGGTTTTGTTGAAGAATGTAACTTCGAAAGATAATCTTATTTGTATTATTTGACTCATTTGTATTATTTGTATTGTACACCCTACGGTGATTATTATTGATGTAATTGATTATGTAAAAGTCATTGAAAGAGTCAATGTAAACCCCAACTGTTAGGTCGGCCTGGAAAGATTTAGAAAATAATATTCTATTGTAAGGTGTACAGGTCGGCCCAGTTAGGTGAGTCAAGACGACCTATTTAGTAAAAAGGTCAAGTGTTTTGTTTAGTATAAATAGGAGGCTCTCCCTCCTCATTTACACACTTCACTCACTCATCTAATTCGCATGAGTAGAGAGAGAAATTCGTTCAGAGTAGATACTTGAGGAGTCTTCTTGTTTTGGGTCTTTGCATGAGGGTTACTATTGTACATTCTGCATAATCTATATAGAAGAAGTTTGTTGGGTTTTTCTGCCCCAAGAGGATTTTCCCAAGATAAATTTGTTGTGTACTATTTTTCATGCAGTGCTTTTTTATATTTCGGAGATACTTATTGTTATTGCACTTAAAAATCTAACATGGTATCATAGCTAGCCTGAAAGAGAACATTGTGCAGCTGTTGCAACTGCAGAACCATGGTTTCCATTTCCGGAAACTAATCATCTTGGCATTTTCTCTATAAATCACTTATGGAGAAGGTTTAGGATCTGAAACACGGACAGGCCAAAGATGAAATGTTCATGTACCTTGTGTGTGAGTTCCAGCCTCAGATTCGTTGTAATTTAGGATATATGCTCCTTGCAAATTAGGGTTCCAACCTCTTCCAAAATTTGGTTTTAAACATATGACCTAGGGAGAAATGATATATCTCGGGCTAGGAAGATCCAAATTGAATTTTTGTAAGATGTTATTGAAAGAGAACGGACTATATAGTGATTATCAGGGCCCTATTTTTATGGTTTATGCATGGATGGAGCTATATAGTGATTATTTGATGGATTCTTTTGGTGCTTATGGTCACCATTAATGGATTTGAGGTCTCTGATCTAATTGGGACAGTTGTTTTGAGCATCCGAGCAAGGGAAAGGTCAATTTTCAGCAGATTACATATTCCTCCAATACACCAACAAAATAATTAAAGTATAAGTGACCATTGACTTAGCTAATGAATCAAAGTGGCTAATGTGGGGACAATAATTGACTTGGGATGATATTATGATGTTGTGTTATGCTTTTGGAGCTTATATTATGATGTTGTACTTGAGATTGAGGTCCACACATGATTCCCCTCTGTAGGGAGGGCGCACTTCTACATGGGGGGTGCACTTCTTGGCCTCATCAATTATGCATTGTGGGCAGACTTATTACATGTTGTAAAGGGGGCCCCTAAGGGAGGCTTAGACCCTTTGTAAAGGGGGCACCCTACTACTTTTGTAATTCATTTTTATAAACTTTGTAAGCTTGTGATCCTATTTTTCAAAGGATCACAAGCATTCCATCAATCATTGTAATAAACTAATAAAAAAGACAAGCAAGTGGGCTACACGAGGCCCACACCCTATCCCCTCTGGGGGATTTGTGTCGTCTTTGGTGACGTCCATTTTTCTTTCTTTTCTTTTTTAGTTTTCTCATTTTGATACTAACCTGCTGATTAGTATGCTTTTTTTTGTTAGATTCAATCATTTCATTTATCTTGTTCAGTTATTTATTTTTTGCAAAGTAGCGAACTTGTCTGTTATGCTTTCCCAAAGTATGGTGCTATTGAAAAGGATTTCCCAAGTAGGTGGTATTCAGAAAAGAGATTCGTAGCTTTAGATTAATTAAGTAACATTTACTTTTATTTACAATCATTTTAACGAACTTCGACTTAGTTTCCCCGTATGCTCTGGTCCATTGTGGGCTTTGCCTAATCATCTGGACAAATCGGAAAGGGATTTAAGTGACTAGTCTAATAGAGCAATCCACTGAAGCTTGTTTACGAGAAATCGAGAGGTTGTGTTGAGCTTATCATAGAGTCGGGAGGCTTCCCAAAGAAGACTTTACGTCTCGCCTCCTTGGATATTTGGTACAATTGCAATTGCGCTTAGTTCAAAGAAACAAATTTTCTTTGGGCCAAACCTTAGAGTAGTTTAATTTCAGTATTGCACTTTCATTTTACAATCTCCAAGTCGACCCACTCTAATCAACTCACTTTAATAATCTTAAAACTGACCAAGAGGCATTTGCAAAACACAATCCCTTTACAACACTATTTACACACCGGACACTAGTCTACCTGCAATAATCTCATTATACTTAAGTGAATTTATGTGTTTGATGAGCTATAATTTTTCATGGTGTTAAAGTTATCTAAATCACATTTGCAAATTCTTGTTTCAATAATTATCTAAAAAACTTTTAGAAATCACTCTCAATTTTGTAACTTAAAAGTTAGAAAGGGACCACCCCCCTTGGCTTCGCTAGGAGTTGGCCTAGACGAAGGGGTCAAGATCAAGTGACAGTACTTGACTCAAGGCTTGCCCCCAAGGTTGCACGTAGTGGCTTGAAGATTTATGCCACACTAACCCCAAGGTGCGTATTAGGAGGCAACATCTTTTGGTGTCGTTGCCAGGGATAAATATTTTTATTCCCAGAATACAACTTTGTTTTCTTATTGTTTTCTACCTTGTTTGATGTGTCAAGTCAATAACTGAAATTTACTCGATCCATTTGGCGACTCCACTATCTTTTAACTCAATAAGGTATTCTACAAGAAGAAATTATGAAGGTCTGCTCAATTTCATTCCTATGCCCGAAAGTGTTTATCCAAGGAGACATAACATACTCACTTATCGTAGCATCCTTGGTAATCTTGGATCTGAGTCCATTCCGTACATCCACCTATTATTTGATAACAACAACAATAATAATAATATGTCTATAATTGATGATTTCTTTAAACCCCTTCACTTTACTCAGATAATAAGATACTCTCATAACTTATTGGATAAATCCATTGAGAAGCTGGCGACTTTCCAACGGAATAATGGCATCAATGTTGTAGTTCATATTAGCAAATTTTCAAGATGTTTGACTAGTTGGGTTCGTGAGCCTGCTCAACATCATGATGATGTTTACTTGAATCTTTTTTATTTATCTCTGGAAGAGGATGCAGGAGATTGGTTCATAGGCCTTGATGATATTTTTTTATAAAACCTTGCCTGAATTCCAAAAAGGTTTCAAGGAGAGGTGGGGTGAAAAGAAAGAGCCTCATGGCCAGTTGGCAGCCCTTCACTCCATTAAAAATGATGAAAATGAGACTATAGAAGAATTCAACAAAAAATTCAAGGACTTAGTGTCAAGCATCCATAATGATTTTAAACCTCCAGATGCTTGTATTCTGATCTACTACATGGAGGCCCTCAATGGTGAAATCAGATATCAACTAAGGGATAAGGAACCTGCCAACCTTAAAATTGCTCAAGAAATGGCCATAAAAATTGATAGACATATGCAGTCATCGGCAAAGTCTAACATCCCAAGTTTTACAAGAGGCATTTCTTCATCCCATAAGTAGAAAGAATCATAGGGAAAAGTCTGAATCAGAAGAAAAGTCCCCATCCAAAGATTCCATGAAGGAAATGACAAAAATGATGAAGACCTTGGTAGCTAACCATACATCCCAAGTGAATGTTATGCAAAATAGGTTAGTTGTCATGGAAAGGTCTCATGTTGCCCAAATAGCTCAAATGCAAAAGTTTCATCCCAGAGGAAACCAAGATAAATGGGTAAATAAGGCTCCTCCTTATGAGTAGAGGCCACCTAATCAGCTAGAGATGACAAATATGGCTCAAGATGATGCTCCTCCTTATTGCAGAACATGCGACTTGTTCCATGAAGAATCAACTTGTCCTTTTTGTCAGATTAGTGAACAAGGGTCAACTGGAACAAGCAACTATGTAGATGTCCCAAAGGGTCCAGAATTCATCAATGTGGTGGGCCAAACTCACCCTATTTCTAAAGAGAATTGGCAATAGGACGTAGAATATAGTCAAGAAAAGAACTATGTTACCCAACATTATGGTGAGAAGACCACACCCAAGGAGATCCAGGAGATGGCAAGGTAAGAGAAGGAACAATGCTACACCAACTAAAGCAACACAATATGTGCCTAAGGTAATAAATCCTCCTATTGCAAATTATTCAAGTCTTGACATTGGTAAATGGTTAACTAGTGTTAAAATTCATGTACATGCAACTGAGATCCTTAAAAATCCATATTAGAAGAATAAATTTTTGAAATCTTTAGAGGGACCTCAGGATAAAGCTCGTGATAATCTAAAAGAAAAAAATAATCCTAGGGATAAAGCTACCTTTGAAGATGACCCAGTAATTCTACACAGTATGGATCCCATTAGAGAATATCACTCGCCTTTCTATGTATCACTTATGATAAATGATCTCCTACTTCACAATTGCACGATAGACTCCGAAGCTTCATCAAATGTTATCACAAGGAAAGTTATGGAACAACTAAATCTAAAGATCACCAGACCATACCACAATGTTTGTGCCATGGATGCAAGAGAGATTGATGTGGTAGGAATAATTTTGAACCTCCAAGTAAGATTGGCGAAGTACCCAGATATCCATTTAACCATGGATGTGCTAGTAATTGATATACTAGATAATTGGGCCCATGGGGGTAGAGCAATTGGCAATGAGTAATTAAGATGAAGAGTTGTAAATGGAAGGTCGCAAGTTCAAATCCTTGTGGGTACTTACAAAAAAAAAGATGTACCCGATAACTGGGGAATTCTTTTGTCGAGAAATTTGGCTTCAACTATAGGAGGATGTATCCAAATGGATTAGACTTATGCAACAGTACTTGCATCAGAGAACACAAACGTTAAACTCTATAGAGTAATTGAAAGGAATCACCATGTGGAAAACCCTAAGAAGCCATCAAATGAATTTGTATTTAATACATATAATTTTGGAAATTATGTTGTTCTATCTAACTTCATGGCTCCAATAAAAGAAAAACTGAAGGAACAAAAGATAGATGAAGTATGGAAGATGTATTTTGATGGTGTATATTCACAATCAAGAAAAGGGGCAGGCCTAGTAATCATCTCACCATCTAAGCAAACTTTCAACTTTTCTTTTAGGCTTGAATTTGATGCATCAAACAATGTAGCAGAATATGAAGCACTCCTACTTGGGCTACAGACCGTTAAGATATGGGAGTATTAAACGTGACTCAGACTTAGTAATCCTTCAACTTAAAAACAAGTATAAATGTAGGAGTGACGGATTGAAGAAATATAGAAATGTTATTTGGGACACTATGGAATGGTTTGATGCACTAAATATTGAGGTAATCCCTAGAGAACATAATAGTTTGGAAGATAAGTTAGTAGTAGCAGCGTCCACCCTTTAGCCTACAAATGAGATGATAAATGGAGATGGTAAACTTGAGATAAATTTCATAATCAATCCCTAATAATATAGATCATTGGCAAGCTTTTAATGATTCGCAAGCTTTTAATGATGATAAGCAAGTTTTGAGATTTATTCACAATATCCAGGAATTTTCAGATTGTGAGATCAACTACCAACATGAGGGAAAAGAGTATAAGGAAGAAGAAGAAAATATGAGAACTCATGTTCCTAGCAGCCTTATAGCTTTTGAGAAAATCTTCGACAGACAAGATGGGCATAAAAATAAGAAAGAGTCAATAAAGCCAAGGCATTATATTGAAATAAATATTGGAACAGATAAGGATTTTAAATTGATAAAAAATGGGAAAAATACATCAGAAAAGGAAAGAAAATACTTAGTCAACTTGATTAAAGTGTTAGAATAATTAACCCACATCTAGACCTTAGTGTAAGTTTTTCATACTTCCTAGGTGTTTAGATTAAGTTAGTTGGCCCCATGGTGCATTAGTTGTGCCTCTAGTGCATACTTGGCCCACATCTATTGATGTTTATCCATAATGGCGCCCTCATTTGCTTTAGCCCCTGCTTTTACCGAGCTTTTATGTGCTAAGGCACCCTTCTTGCTTTATTCCTACTTTATCCATCTTTTGTGAGTCAAAGCCAACTTTGTTTTGCTTTTCACTTGAATTAGGATTAAGCAAATGTGTTAGGATGCTTTTGGCAAGTCTGCATGCTTTCGTCTCAACCCCTTCTTGCTTTTTCTCCTGAAAAGCCTCCAACTTGTTTCCTTTTGGTCAGTCATGACCTGCCAAAGCTTAGTTAGCCAATTCGTGACCTCTTGCTATGATTTGGAGTGCGATATTTCCTAGATTGGGAGGGGGTTGTTATTATAATCCTACCACATGTGAGCATTTTGAATTGCCTCCAAGCCATTCGAATTTCTCCTCAAGGATGTATTATATATTGTACACTTATTACACATTAATAAGACAATGAGAGTTTATCAAATTGAGTTCTTTCTTTTATGTGTTTTTGCTCATTCTTCTTCTCAATTCTCTGCAAATCTCTGTTGTAATTCTTAGTGAAGATTATATTGTGCTTAGATCCTTAGCTGTGGAATTCGTGCATGCCATTAAGGCCATATAATTCTAACATGGTATCAGAGGTTAGGGAGCCTATTGAGCATAGCTACTTGCTGTAGCGCACCAGAAGCAGTGGAGTTACCATAGAAATCCTGGGGCAATTGCCTTGATTCCTTTGGCTTTCCATTGGGGTCTACCCAGATGTGAAGCACTCTCGAATGTGCCTACTGTCCATAGCAGAGCTCATTAGAATCAATTAATCTTCCATAAAGATCTTTCAAGTGTTTGATTTAGAGGTATTGAATAAATTGTAGCATAAATCTCAACATAGTTTGAATGGTGAAAGTCTCCTTGAAGTGGCTCCTTCTCCAGTTGCAATAGAAGTTTTTGAGAATTCTAATTTCTCCTCTTCATATGCATTTGATCCAAGAGAAGAAATTTGAACCCATATTGTTGAAGAAGAACTCAGTCTCTCCATCCATCATCAGTGTTCTCCTTTCATACTTCAGATATTGAGGACTCTTTGCCAATCATTGGTGTGCAAGAAAGTGATCTAATGGTTATTTGGAAGTCCAATATGCAGTGTGAAGTTGTTACTTGCGCTCTCACTTCCATTGTTTATTCTTGTGCCAGTTCCTACATGGTTTCTAGCACAATTCCTCAAGAATTTGGAGATGCCTCTATGTTCTCCTATCATTCTTCAAATTGTGAGGATGATAAGCTTGTTGTGGCAGATCATTCACACCCTAAGCCTTCTCAAGAAGTTGAAGAGGAATTCAATTCCTCTCTTTCATATGGGGATTTTGGTTCAACTTTTGGTGTGGTATTGGATGTTTTAAATGATAGATTGAATTCTGGAGATTATGTATTCGCCCTCCTTGGTCTCTTGCTTCATATCCACTGCTACATGCTGACAAGTGCATTTCCTCTTGAAGATGGAGAATCTCAAGTCTCATTTGGACCCGATCTCAGGAATTTCAAGTCTGGTGAGCACATTCCACTTCTTCCCAAGAAGAAGATTCCTCCAAACATTTGACCAAGTTCACACCTGCTTGCAGTTTGGAGGGACTTATTATGGTGTATTTCATGTCCATTTTTTGAGCGAGGGTTTTCTTCCCA
This sequence comes from Larix kaempferi, assembly GCA_027924585.1. Lineage (NCBI taxonomy): Eukaryota > Viridiplantae > Streptophyta > Pinopsida > Pinales > Pinaceae > Larix > Larix kaempferi. The sequence goes on from BSBM01000476.1 coordinate 8,479,813, forward strand.
ATTGGTTTTCTCTCTTTCCTCACCTACACAGACTAATAAATTTTTGTAAAGGGTGACCATAGCCTTTTTTGTTAGGCCCTAATTTTGCTATATTACACTCACATAAGCTAGGCTTAAGGGGGGGTGTTAGAATAATTAACCCACATCTAGACCTTAGTGTAAGTTTGTAAAACTTCCTAGGTGTTTGGATTAAGTTAGTTGGCCCCATGGTCACTATTTGTGCCTCTAGTGCATACTTGGCCTTATGGTGTATTTCATGTCCATTTTTTGAGGGGGGATTGTCTTCCCAAGTGGTTTTCTCTTTCGTCACCTACATGGACTAATAAATTTTTGTAAAGGGTGACCATATCCTTTATTGTTGGGCCCTAATTTTGCTATATTACACTCACATAAGTTAGGCTTAAGGGTGGGGTGTTCGAATAATTAACCCACATCTAGACCTTAAAGTAAGTTTTTCATACTTCCTAAGTGTTTATATTAAGTTAGTTGGCCCCATGGTCATTATTTGTGCCTCTAGTGCATACTTGGCCCACATCTTTTGATGTTTATCCACAATAGCGCCCTCATTTGCTTTAGTTCCTTCTTTACTGAGCTTTTATGAACTAAGGCGCCCATCTTGCTTTATTCCTTCTTTATCCAACTTTTGTGAGTCAAAGCCAGCTTTGTTATGCTTTTCACTTGGATTAGGATTAAGCAAGTGCGCTAGGATGCTTTTGGCAAGTCTAAATGCTTTTGCCTCAACCCCTTCCTTCTTTTTCTCCTGAAAATCCTCCAACTTGTTTCCTTTTGGTCACTCATGGCCTACCAAAGCTTAGTTAGTCAAATTGTGACCTCTTGCTATGATTTGGAGTGTGATGTTGCTATATGGGGGGGATTTTTGCTATTCTAAGCCTGCCACATGTGAGCATTTCGAATTTCCTCCAAGGCATTCGAATTTCTCCTCAAAGATGTATTATATATTGTAGACTTATTACACATTAATAAGATGATGATGAGTTTATCAAATTGAGTTCTTTCTTTTATGTGTTTATGCTCATTCTTCTTCTCAATTCTCTACAAATCTTTGTTGTCATTCTTAGTGAAGATTATATTGTGCTTAGATCCTTAGTTGTGGAATTCTTGCATGCCATTAAGGCCATAGAATTATGACATAAAGAGTATAGAGATGTGTTGGTGTTTATAGCTATGATGAACTTAAAGCATATAGAGAAGATGTCTTCCAACACATTATCCCTCTTAAACAGGAAATAAAAGAATTCAAACCTTTTCGCCAAAAGCTAAGGAAAATAAATCCAAAATTGGCACCCATTGTTAAAAACGAGTTGGAAAAGATGTTGGCTGCCTCAATCATTGCACCAACAAGGCATTCGTCATGGTGCTAAAATTTGGTAGTAGTAAGAAAGAAAAACATGAGCATAAGGTTATGTATAGATTTCAGGAATCTTAACATATCATGCCTAAAAGATAATTGCCCACTTCCCAACATGGAGACTCTGCTGCAAAGGGTAATGGGATTTGGAATGATGTCTATGTTGGATGGGTTTTCTGGTTATAATCATGTGTTGGTTAGTAAGGAGGATCAACATAAAACTACATTTACCACACCTTGGGGCACTTATGAATTTCTAAGTATGTCATTCGGCTTACTAAATGCGGGTGCTACCTTCTAGAGGGTCATGGACTTTTCCTTCAAAGAGCTTACTGAAAAAATAATTGAAATATATCAAGATGATTTAACTATTTTCTCTAAAGAAAGATCAAACCACGTTAATAATCTAAGGCAAGTGTTCGAAAGATGTCGTAAGTATGGCATCTCCTTAAATTTGGCCAAGTCAATATTTGGTGTTGACAAAGGGAAATTGTTGGGCCACATTATCTCAAAGGACGGGGTAAAGATCGACCCAGAACGAGTTGAAGCTATCAAAAAAGTCCCTCTACCACAAAATGTAAAGGCCCTTCAATCATTTAACAGCCAGATCAATGTAAAGGCCCTTCAATCATTTAACAGCCAGATCAATGTAAAGGCCCTTCAATCATTTAACAATGAGATGCTACAACTGCAGTGGTTTTGGGCACAAAGCTCAAGACTGTTGGAATACAAGGAAGGAATCCATGAGAAGATTCTCATACATCTCAGCAAGGAAATCCAATGAACCAAGGAAGACAAATAAAGATGAAGGAACAAATGCTGAAAAGACAAGTGCCAAGAAACAAGTATGGATGAAAAAGACTGAGCAGTTACATATAGGAGAGATTGACCATTGCAGAGAAGATGGCTTCCATGTGGCAAGCCCACATTGAGGTCTCTCAAAGACCTTGGATTACCTCGAGTTCATGGGAGTTGTAGGAGGAACTCAAGGGTGAGAAAGAGCAACCGATGGCTCTTCCAAGAAGCAATATAGGTCCTTGGATTGTGGTTACAGCAAGACAGTTAAGCATGTTGATAGGGGGAGCAGCTAGCAATGACTTCATTGTGAGAAATGCATATTCGTGGTCACCCTTTGGCATTGATGCCAAAGGGGGGGAGATGAAGATGAAAGGAGGAGCATGCTCTTAGGGGGAGCATGAGTTGTTGTCATCAATGGCAAAGGGGCAGATTGTTGATTGAGTTTTCATCGATGCCAACATGGATATGAAGTGGACCTTTTAGTTGACGTAGATGCCACCAAGATTCCCTGCAGTGGACAAGCTTGATGAACAGGTATGGACTGGATCATGGACACTTGCACATATTCATGGTATCTGTTGTGGGATACTTTGCACAGGTTGGAGTTCTCTACCCACACACGGGTGTTAGCTTGATGGTTGATTGATGGATGCATGACACTGGTACCCCTGCATGTGGAAGCTTGGGCATTAGAGCCCATTTACAGATGATGTGTACCTGGTTGTATAAATGACCTATTTTGTTGTCATTTGTGTATGATGTGGCTCATTTGTGTATGGAGGACCTTGACATTATGCCTTGTTGCCCTTGACATGCCTCTTGGATATTGATTTGGCATGATGATGCTTCTTGTATGAAGCCCGTGGAGATGTGGATCTTGAAGACATGAAGACTTCTTGAAGACTGTTGAGGTGCCTCTATTCTCTTGCATGAGAAAGTTTTGGGACCCACACACATAGTATGGTCTTATCGATGTTGATGATATTCTTGTACATGGATGTTTGGCTCTTGGAACCCACCTATAATGTGGTTTGAATCCCACAAGCTTGCCACCTTGACGATGATACCCTTACACTCTTACATGTATGTAACCTTGTTGAAGAAGCCTTATTGTTATGACAAGGGTGTCCTTGGAGGGTCTTGGACATGATATATGATGACCCCATTGCTTGTGGTAACTTGGACCATGAGGACTTGATGGTCACGTGCTTGACATGAAGCCCTTGGATTTTGGAACCCATGATTTGATGATGTGGTTAAATTCCCTCTTTCCTTGTTGATGAACAAGATGCTTGAAGCCTTTGATAAAATCCTTCTTGATCTTGTCATGGATGTTGACCTATGATGGAGCTTGGGATTTACTCATGATGGTCATAGTTTGATGCATGGATGATGAAGGCCACAAGTTTGTTGAAGAAGTCTTGGTTGACATAATGAAGAGTTGAAGACATGGAGAAGCCCTCGGTGGTCTTCTCTTGGTCATGACAGCCCTTATGCTCTTGACATGATAATTAAATAATTACTATGAATATATCCAAAAAGTGGACCCAGCTATTATAAAAAAATTATACATTAATTATTGCAAGGTCGGCTCCATAAAATACTCCAAAATATTTTTAAAACTAAAAATTCAATTAAAGGCAGGTCGGCGCAGGTAGGATCACATGGTCCTTGATTGCATCAAGGAGGATTCTTTGGGCCTTAATAGTCTTTTTTCGCATAGGTTGCTTTTGTTGTTGCATTGGTCCGCAATGTCACAGGTTTGCAGATGTACTCTCCACAATGTCCCATAACTCACTCTTCTTCAGAAGCAAAACAATCATGACCTTCCAAGCACTGAAATTAGAATCCCCATCCAACCGATCCTCAACCCTCAAACTAGTAGCCATGATCTTCTCACTGAAAACTGCATCCAAGCTCTCAAGGTGAACCAATAAACCCTCTAGGTCACATATCTGGCCTCTACTCGCACAGATCTGATAGATCTAACCTCTAACCTCACAAATTTTATATGTCCCTGCACATATCTGGTACCCGCTCTCAAGATCTGAGTCATGATCCCACAGATCTGATATGTGCACTTCCAGTTCAGGTATGAATACTCGCAGATCTGGTATGTGATTGCTCTGATCTTTAACCAAGCTCTAATAGCATGTAGAATTTTCAAATATGCCCACTCTGAAGATCATAGATCCCAACTCAGTCTCAAGACTCTCTAAGACACATGCATGTACTAAAACCTAATTCTCAATATCTGAGAATGTATCAACATATACAATAACATATAACATGAAACACATGAGATCTATCTACAACTTTGCAAAATATAGCAATCACACGTAAACAATAGGACACAAATGTTTTTCGTCAAAGACCCAGGAAAAACCCTTGCGGGAAAACCAATGAGGGAGTATAGAAAAACTTTTATAATCTTAAGCAGATTACAATAGATACACTGGAGTCAATCCAATATAGACTTATCTCTGAGCACATAGACTCTGATGATCAAGTCTGATCTCTGATGGATAGTTGGGAAATGCGCCCCTTTGACTGATTGCACACCCTCCACTCTAAATGAATGCACCCCTCAGGTTGAATGCTCCCCTCACTCAACTGAATCTGCCTTTGAACTGCTATATGACTAGCGCCTCTCGTCCCTCTACCTTTGGATCACTATCTCAGTGATGCCCTCTTTCAGATCTGTTGAACTCTGTCTCTGGAATGCACCCCTCCTCTGCTCAAGAATGCGCCCTCCTCTAACTAACCAATCTTTGATCTCTCAGCTACTGAATCCTACCAAGTACTGAAGCAATCTTTTCCTCCCTAAAGGATCCACCATAAGTGTGTCAGATTTGTCTCAGATCTGCACCCTTCTTCAAATAAAAAATGCTCCCCTCTCTCAGGTATGCGCCCCTCTGTTGTTACTCCTCAATCTCTAAAGAGATCTCGTGTGAAGCCTTTCACACACTGGAATACTATGCCTCCTCAGTCTCAAAAGAAACACTACACCCTCACTCAACCAGGAAGATGCCCTCAATCTCTCTCAGATGAATGTGCCACCCTCTGCATGCACTAAATGCGCCCTCACTCTCTCTCTCTTCAATCTCTGAAGAAAATACTCGAGTAACCTTTTCCCTTTGCCCCTTGCATCCTTTTATTAACTCACTGCCTGATTAGGGTTTCCAAAACCCTAATATGAGTGCATGTAAAAATATTTCTTTTGCATGGAAAATAACACAGTGCATTAAAAAATCTTGCATGCGTAAGCCAAAAGTCATTGAAATCTCCGCATGTCTCCACCACTGGATCCATGACACCTAGTAGAGTGTCTCTAACCCTCTACACAAATGCCTATACTGATAATGTACCTTCATGCTAAGCATCACCACATGAAGGACATCATGAGATACACATATCTATAACACTCCCTTTTATTGAGGGAAGTCATGCTGATACCTAGATCCATCAAATCCCCTGCCCCTGCAGTGCTCCCTCTGAACTAGTTTCCACTGTTGCACTCTGATCTGATAACCCACGAGGGAAGTCATGTTGATACCTAGATCCATCAAATCCCCTGCCCCTGTAGTTGCTCCCTCTGAACTTCTATCTAACGCCCCTTTGCATCTAGATCATTGTCTTAGTGGTTCCCTCTCTTAGATCTGCAAAAACTTTGTCTCTAGAATGCGCCCCTCCTCCGCTCAGGAATGTGCCCTCCTCTGACTGACCAATCTCTGATCTCTCAGCTACTGAATCCTATCAAGTACTGAAGCAATCTCTGCATCCCTAAAGGATCCACCATAAGTGTGCCAAATCTATCTCAGATTTGTGCCATTCTCCAGACATAAAATGTGCCCCACTCTCATGAATGCACCCCTGTGTTGTTGCTCCTCAATCTCTAAAGAGACCTCGTGTGAAGCCTCTCACACACTGGAATATAGTTCCTTCTCAGTCTCAGAAGAAACACTGCGCCCTCACTCATCAGGGAAGATTCCCTCGATCTCTCTCAGATGAATGTGGCACCCTCTGCATGCATTGAATGCACCCTCACTCTCTCTCTCTTCAATCTCTGAAGAAAATACTCGAATAACCTTTTCCCTTTGCCCCTTGCCTGCTTTTATTAACTCACTTCCTGATTAGGGTTTCCAAAACTCTAATATGAGTGCATGCAAAAATCTCGCTTTTGCATGGAAAATAACATAGTGGATTAAAAAATCTTGCATGTAATATTTTGCACGCGTAAGGCAAAAATCACTAAAATCATTGCATGTCTCAACCACTGGATCCATGACACCTGGTAGAGTGTCTTTGACCCTCTACACTTATGCCTATACTGATAATATACCTGTTATCACATATATAGTAGTCGGGCTACCATACTCTATTTTTTAGATTCCAGTACACTTTTCAGCCAGTTCCCTTGCATTGAGATGTTGAGATGAGCATCTATTATGGATCATGACTATTACATGGACAACATATTTATTCCCCATGCCATGACTGAGTCTCAGGACACTCAAAGAGATGACCAATGTAGCCATTTAGCCATTTTATACAGAGTAGTTAGTATTGCCCAGAGTTACAACAGCAATTTTAGAGGACAAATGTTGGTTCAAAGGATGAGCATTCAGGTATATTGACTCAGCAGGTATATTTTGGTGTTATGGTTATATTGCTTTTATATTCATTCCTGTAGCATGTCTTAGCATTTAATATCATGATCTGGAGATCATATAGATATGTAGACCTGGTTGTACTTATATATATATATATATATATATATATATATATATATATATATATATTGTCCCTACTCAGACTTAGAAGTTCTTGACCTATACTCATTGGTTTTATCTTCCTTAGGGAGATTAGAGGTGATCATTCCCACCATACTTGGCTTGCTAGTGTTGGTCTCATTATTCATTGTCTTCGTCCATCCATTACTTACCCAGTTTGTTATTTACCTTGAATTACTACTTGACTAGTGGCATGGAGGACATTTCCCCACTGTAGCCTCTGTATTGGATAAGCTTCCTTGTTATTGTGTCTCGGCTCTGAGTTGGTGACAAAACTTACCTTTGGTGAGTTGGATTGTAGGCCTAAATCATTCTGGTCGGTTGTCCCAATGTTTGGCACCGGCACGAAGTCCCCCTAGTCACTAAAGATGTTGTTGGCTAAACCTGAAACAGATAGTGCTGCCATGAATACAAACAATGAAAAAGGAAATGTTATACCTATTGTGAAAAAACAAATGAAACTGGCAAAGAAATATCAAATGTTATATCTATTGTGAAATGTAAATACCCAGGTAAACAAGATGTCTAAAAAACACACCTGGAAGTGCTTAGGTAAACAAGTGCCTTAAAAACACACCTGCAGCAAAAAACCTAATGAAATGTAAAACTATGCAATAGGTTTATAAACACACATAGATCAAAGGCTATGGAAACTATAGGCCCAAAAAGCAATGGAACTTAAACTCTATATCAAAAAGATTGCTGGCCTCATTTGTATTATGGATTATGAGCATCTGCCAAGGTGAATAAACACTCTTTTAACAACTTACCCATTTGTGAGACACCGCCATTCCCCGTGTTATTACTTGTCCGGTATATGCTATGGTGTATATTCCCTTTTCCATATCCAAAGTGTCACAGTGTTAAGTCAGTAAGGCATCCCTTGGCCTAGCCATTTTATCTTTAACCTTCACCCTTCACTAGCAAAATGATCAAAACTATGAAGTGAGTATGGTCCTGAAAGTCTAGTATGAGTTATAAATAATAATTAATGACCTTATATGTTTGGATTTAGATCGCCAGTAATGATTACTTTTGTTATAATTGCTATTTGAATGGATTGTAAAGCATGCTTTAACCTTTGACACCTTGCAGCATTATGATAATAGCCTGAGTTATATTTTGGGTCATTTTTTACTTGGTCAAACACAAATTGAACAAAAGTCAACAACAGGACATGAGGTGGCAGACCTCAAATGATACAGAGATATGATATATGGTCTGGTACAGGTCACCATGGTGGTTCTATGCAGTGGTTTCAGGCTTATGATGATGATTTGTGCTTTTCAGCACTTTTACAGATTATTATTATTTGGTCTACCGGATATGACGAGTATTTATTTTTGACCATGCAAAGGTCTATATGGTGTATGAGTACACACTTTCGATGGATTTGGACCTTCTGAGTCCAATGGGGCAACCTGTTTTTAGTTCCGGGTAGTTATAGTGATTATTTGCCTCAGTTGCCTATCCTAGTGCAGTTTTGGCCTATCAGAGGCCCTGTCAGAGCATAGCAGAGAGTTGTTGAGTTCACCTAGGGTGTTGTGCATGGAGGGGGTGGTCCAGCCACTTGATATTACCATATTACCCCCTTCCCAGAGAGCCTGGTGGCCTCACCTTGACAATGAAGGCACTCCAGTGTTGATGTATATGTAACTTCGGAATGTATTTCACATATATGTATATTGTATTCCTATAGAGATGTTATTATTCCTCTATACGGAAGTGTCGTCATTTATATTGTGAGTGTCTTAACTTATACTTGATGGGTTATTAGACCACCTTGTTGGGGTCAGCCCTATATAAGTCATGTGGGTCAAAGGGTTATTAGACCACCCTATTGGGGGTCGGCCGTGTGGGTCAAAGAGTTATTAGACCACCCTACTGGGGGTCGGCCCAGTCAGCATTATGTTAAGTGGTTAAGTTGAGGCTGACCTAGTTGAGTAAAGGTCAAGTCAAGTTAGTGTATAAATAGAGAGTGTGTCTCTCTCATTTTACACATTCTATTCTCTCACTTACACTTTGGAGAGTGGCGCACTTGTGGAGGAGGAAGCTCTACTGCTAGGAGAAGACTATCTCTTGTATTCTGGTTGTATCATTGCTCTATCTATCTCTGAGGAAGTTATTGGGGTTTTTCACCTTTATGGTTTTCCCCAAGTATACTCTGTGTCTCTTGTGTGCTTGCATTATTGTGTCCATGATTGATATGCTGTAGATTTGCTGTACATGTTGTTCTCTCAGTTAAGATCCTAGATCATATTGAAGTAAATTCTGAAAATTTAACATGGTATCAGAGCTAGCCTGAAAGAAGGCATGATATGGCATGTATGACACTTGTTGCACTTACGATGCTAGGGCTTGATATAGCAAAAACTAGTCATCGTAGCACTTTCGCTATAAATCCATTTTGGCGAAGTTTTCGGATCTGAAACTTTTACAGGTCGAATATTAGATCGCCATGTACCTTGTGTCCAAAGGACAACCTCTAATTCATTGTACTTTGTGATTTATGATCTGTACAATATAAGGTTTCTGCCTCTTTCAGATCTGAGTCAAAATCGGGTGACCTTGGGAAAAAGGTCATAACTTGGCCTAGGAAGATCTAAATGAAATTTCGTAAAAAGTGACAGGTAGTACACAGACTATACTATCTCAAGAAAAATTTTCAAAGGCCGAAGTTGAACCAGTGACACGTTGCACGCCGTACAAGTTCGCTCTCCTGTATTATCCCATAAACAGGTCACGTTGCGACACTTGGCATAACTCCCTCTCGGAGAATCCAATTGAGGTCAGACCTATCAGGATGGAAAGATAACAGGTCGGGATATCTCAGGAAAATTTTTCAGAGGCCGAAGTTGAACCAGTGACACGTGGCACGCCGTACAAGTTCGCTCTCCTGTATTATCCCATAAACAGGTCACGTTGCGACACTTGGCATAACTCTCTCTCTGAGAATCCAATTGAGGTCAGACCTGTCGGGATAGAAAGATAACAGGTCGGGCTATCTCAGGAAAAATTTTCAGACCCTGTGGATTGAAAATTTCAGAGTTACACCAGAAACAATCAGGTACATATTTCTGTCAAAACAGAATTATTTTTTAGTACCTTCATTCATGGCTTCTGGAATTTAGGGCTTCGGAGAAAGTTGGAATTTTTGTAATCGGAGACCACGGCTGGATGCTACTCATCAAAATCGAAATTTAGAGGCCAAGATCAGATTTTTTGGTTGGGCAGAAGGCCGGGCTTGATCAAACCCCAGTTCGGGACTTTGATCGGAAAGATGGAAAATTAGGGCTTCTGCAAAAATTGGAATTTTGGAAATCTGTGACCACGGCAGGAAGCTCCTCAGAAAAATCGAAGCTTAGAGTTTTGAATCAAATCTTTTGGTTGGGTGAAGCTCTTGGAAATTTAAACCCTAATTCAGGGTCCTCCCTAGTAAATCCGGAAATCTAAAAGGCAATTTCGAGGGGTGAAACTTTGCAGTTTTCAAATTCTGAATATACCAACTTGATCAGCTCATTAAGGCGCATATTTCTATTCTTTCGGAAGTTTGAAATTCAAAGTTTGAATTTTTAGAGTTTCTCTTACAAACCCTATTACAGCTCCAGATCCAGTTCTTGCAAATAAAGTGGATTGGGTTAATCCTAGAAAAAGATGGATTGGTCACCTGCATAAGTGAAGAAGTTCCTGTCTCAAAGGGAGATGAGACTAAGGCCTTCCATAAGAAGATTACAAGCAATCTGGACAAGTATGGCTTACAGGTATGTTTCATGGTTAAGTTTATCATATGTTTGTCTTCATATCATTACAGTACAATCTTGATTAATTACTGGAATTGTCGTATCACGTTAATAGAAGATATTCATTGATTAAGGTTTTGACACTTATGATTGTACTAATGCATTGTGATGTTGTATGAGGTTTATGTTGTTTGCTAACACAAAAGGTACACCAAGAAAGTCAAATCATGTTCTACTTCAAGAACATATGCTCATGGTGACATGAAGACAAAGATTCATCCATTGTCATGGATCACATAGAAAATCTACTTTCGAGGTATGTATAACTTGGTTCTACAATGGTTAACTTATGAGACATGCAGGTTACTAGCACAAGTCACTGAAGAGAACCAGAAGACATTATGCGGGTATGTTAGACATAACTAGCTAGCATGCTAATCCAGATATGTTTTTCCTATATCAAGCTAGAATCCTACCTTGTGTTAGGATCTTATATTGTTGTGTTGTTGATAATGATTATTCATGAAGTCATAGGTTTGAATAATCATGGTTGTATGCATATTATATCTCTTATCTTGATTGATGATTCAACTAACCAGAAGAGTCCTATGATCAAATAAGAATGTGTATGAGCAAAAGAAGACTTCCCTGAAACCTTGAATACTAATGCTTATTATCTGTGAATGATCATGAATATACATGTTTAAGATTATTGTGTTTTGATAGTATTAAGATTATACTAATAAATGTGTGATTATGTATGAGACCTCAAGGATAACACAATGATGATACTAATAAGCATGCATAGTGATTAAGGATGGATGTAAGTTCAAGGACAGGTAATCCAAGAAGCAAAGATCAAGAGGGAGCACACTCCAGTTGTTCCTGCCAGAAAGAAAAGGAGCACACTTCAGTAGTTTCTGCGAGGATGCAGATATTCAAAGGGAGTTGACTACTTCTCACAATCCACATAAGAATGGAGTTGCAAAAAAGAAGCAAAGACTGAGAGGGAGTCAACCCAACAAACAAACAAAGATAAGTATTTGAATTGTCATTACTTGCATATTTTATTGTTTAAATAATATTGTTCAATAATGTATATACTGATGTTCCTAGAATTAGGTTGTGTATTATGCATATTAGAATAGTTGCATTGATGAACATTATACTACTAATATGCATGGGTAAGTGGCCTATGGCACTGTACAACATTCCATTGCTACTTATCTAGAATTAAACCTCTTTGCTGACATGTTGGGAGTTGTGCACACTTTTAACAATGTTCTGGTAGAGATTGGAAGGCATCTAGAAAGTTACGGGATATGGATAAATGTTGTATTGAAGCATTGGCTAAGATAATTGCATGACTGTATGACATATTTTTTTATGTGTAAGAATTTGTTCTGAAAACTATGAGATGTTTTCTAATCATGCAATTTAACTTGTTGTGTAGGAAAGATCGTATGCCATCACCTACAAAAGAAGAACTACAACATTTGTTCAGCAACAAAATTATCTATTGAAGATATTGAAGTTCTCAGGATATGGGAAGAATGCCATGATCCGTCGATCATGAAGAATGATGTTTGGGATGTAGTCCCAAGACCTGAAGGGAAGTTTGTTATGACTTCCATATGGATCAAGCATGCTGCAGATGGCAGCATAGAGAAATATAAAAGTGATGAAATGGAAGATACACCAGATGGATTTCAAGACAGCTTTCTTGAATGGTGTAGTTGAAGAAGAAGTGTATGTGGAGCAGCCACTTGGTTCTAAGATACATGACAGGGAGTCATATATGTGCAGAACTTGGATATGATGCACCACTTTCTAGGTATGGAGGTGTGGCAGAGTGCAGATGGAATCTTCCTTGGACAAGGGAAGTATGCAGTAGAGATCCTGAAGAGGTTCGGGATGATGGACTGCGAAGCTATGGCATCGAACCTGAAGCTTCTATGTGATGCTTCATCTGAACCAGTTGATGTCACTATGTATCGTCAGATGATTGGGTCCTTGATGTACCTGACGAACATGAGACCAGATATTTGCTTTGCAGTGAACACATTGAGCCAGTTCCTGACAGATCCGAGGAGTGTTCACCTGGTTGCTGTAAAGCATATTCTGAGGTACCTAAAAGGTACAGTGGATTATGGGCTCAAGTATGAAGCGAATCAAAAGTTTAACCTGCAGGGTTATGTTGATTCAGATTGGGCAGGCAGTGCTGCAAATAGGAAGAGCACATCTGGGTCCTGCTTCAGTATGGGATCATGTGTGATCTCTTGGTTCAGCCGGAAGCAGTCCTGCGTAGCACTGAGTACAGCTGAGGCAGAGTATGTTGCAGCATGTTCAACTAGTTGTGAGGCAATATGGCTATGGAAGCTACTGTCTGAGTTAATTGATCTCCCGTTGGATGCTACTGGTATTTTCTCCAGTGTTTCATGACAGGTCGAAACACATAGAGATCAAATATCACTATATCAGGGATATGCTGCAGAGAGGCGCTGTGAAGCTCCTGTACGTTGCGACGGACGAGCAGATTGCAGATGTGCTAACGAAGCCACTAGCCAGGGTGAAGTTCGAGTACTTCAGGGAGAGGCTTGGCATTCTTCAGATTGATGACACTTCGAGGAAGAAGTGATGGACACATTTGCTGAAGCCATTCCAAGCATGTTGGAAGGAGGATCCTTCACATGGCTGTGGATGTAAGCGCTGGATGATGAGCATCAGGATGATGTTCTGGTTTCTGCTTTGTATGATCAGTTGGATTATTTATATGTATGTACGCATCATGTTGGATGCTGGATATGATCAGTTGGATCATTTATATGTATATGTATGTACGCATCATGTTGGATGTTGGATATGATCAGTTGGATCATTTATATGTATGTATGCATCATGTTGGATGTTGGATATGATCGGTTGGATCATTTGCATGTATTTTGTATATGCATCATGTTGGATGCTTGGACCATGTATCTGTATATGTGTCAGGTGGATACATTGTATGATCAGGTGGATCATGTATGGTGATATGTATCATGTATTTGTATTTGTATCAGGTGGATAAACTGTATGATCAGGTGGATCATGTATGATGATATGTATCAGGTAGATACTTGGTATGCATTAGGTAGACGCATTGTATGATCAAGATGATCATGGATGACGAGCTTCAGGATGTTGCTCCAGATGACATGCAACAGGATGTTGCAGTGATGATGATCAGGATGATCATGTGTACATCAGGATGATGTATGGTGAGTATCAGGTTGATACTCTATGGTCGTGGATCAGGTTGTGCAGATGAGCAAATAATTTGGCCCTGGGAGATTTGCAGATAGTCTTTCGAGGTTTTTCCTATGGCATGTAATCTGGCCCTGAGATATCTGGCAAATGCTCTTTCGAGGTTTTTCTTTGGGAGGACATATAATTTGGCCCTGGGAGATCTGCAGATAGTCTTTCGAGGTTTTTCTTATGGCATATAATCTGGCCCTGGGATATCTGGCAGATGCTCTTTCGAGGTTTTGTCCTATGGCATATAATATGTCCCTGGGAGATCCGATAGGTTGGGCTGTGTGCCCGTAATAAGTCCTGGGATGTTCTTGCGAAGTTTTTCCATGACCACATATAATCTGTCCCTGGGAGATCCTATAGGTAGAGCTGTGTTCTCATAACATCCTGGGATGCTCTTGCGAGGTTTTGTGGTGACCACATATAATCTGTCCCTGGGAGATCCTATAGGTAGAGTTGTGTGCTCGTAACAGCCTGGGATGCTCTTGCGAGGTTTTGTGGTGAGGTCACATATAATATGGCCCTGGGAGATCATATAGGTAGAGTTGTGTGCTCGTAACAGCCTGGGATGCTCTTTTGAGGTTTTGTGACGCACGTAATAAGTACTGAGGATTCCACAGTATGGCCAGTGATGACGAAGACCTGCAGGTGGTGGGCCTACATTCAGTATGAAAAAGGACTGGCTCTGTAGAACTTCCTATGACGAGTAGATTCAGAGATTGATTGAGATAGCAGCAGCAGTGACGATGATGATGTCTCGATGACGATTATCCAGTGACGATGATCCAGAGAAGAAGACTTGTGCTAGAAGACATGTGTCGAGAAATACCTTCCTAGTTAAGAGGGAGTGTTGATGTATATGTAACTTCGGAATGTATTTCATATATATGTATATTGTATTCCTATAGAGATGTTATTATTCCTCTATACGGAAGTGTCGTCATTTATACTATAAGTGTCTTAACTTATACTTGATGGGTTATTAGACCACCTTGTTCGGGTCAGCCCTGTATAAGTCATGTGGTCAAAGGGTTATTAGACCACCCTATTGGGGGTCGGCCATGTGGGTCAAAGGGTTATTAGACCACCCTACTGGGGGTCGGCCTAGTCAGCATTATGTTAAGTGGTTAAGTTGAGGTCGACCTAGTCGAGTAAAGGTCAAGTCAAGTTAGTATATAAATAGAGAGTGTGTCTCTCTCATTTTACACATTCTATTCTCTCACTTACACTTTGGAGAGTGGCGCACTTGTGGAGGAGGAGGCTCTGCTGCTAGGAGAAGACTATCTCTTGTATTCTGGTTGTATCATTGCTCTATTTATCTCTGAGGAAGTTATTGGGGTTTTTCACCTTTATGGTTTTCCCCAAGTAAACTCTATGTCTCTTGTGTGCTTGCATTATTGTGTCCATGATTGATATGCTGTAGATTTGATGTACATGTTGTTCTCTCAGTTAAGATCCTAGATCATATTGAAGTAAATTCTGAAAATTTAACATCCAGGAGGCACTTTGAGCATGTTCACATTTCCTGAGGCGGTCCAGAAATGGTGAAAATGGCTACTGAAGGATTCGATTTGGGCTACTGAGGCAAAGTTGTGGCATGGGATGACTTGTGATGATGAGTGGGATGTCTTCCACACCTTCTCCAGCAGTTTCAGCTTTCAGTGGGACCCACACCCATCACATTTGGCATTTTATATTGATTTCTAGAGCCTCCTAAGGCTCACGACTTTCCTAGAGAGGCACAATTTGGTGTCTAGCTTATTTATTTTTGGATATTGTGCCATGGGGATTGACCAAGGGTGTTAGAAATTACCCCTTGGACCCACCATGAGCTAGATCTTATGTTTTATCATTTACTTTTGGTGGGACCCCCTCTCCTAGGGCGATTTGGTCCATTGATGTATTATTTTATTAGTGATCCATGTATTGTATTGTTGAGCTCTTCTCAACCATTGATTAGATCTTTTGATCTTTTAATCTTAGCCACTCATTCAAAAAGTGGTTAGGATTATGGCCTCTCTCCATCCTATTTAAAGGAGAGAGCTTCTCATTGTAAAGGGGTCTTTGGCTCTTGGAATCTTGACATAGAAAAATTTTCCTGTGGAAATTCTTGTGGTCTTCTTTGCATCCGGTGTTATTAGATGGTGATTGGAAAGTCTATTGCATCCTAGCATTTGGGCATTTGTGGTAAGATCTATATTTTTTGAAACTTTTGTCTTGTCTACAGGAGGGCGACTTCACTTGGGCGTTTTTGCAAGGATCCTTCAACTGGCTCCACTTGGCATTCACTTGTATCAGGGGGTTATCATTAGTATCATTGTGATCTATGCTATCTTTCTGTTATTTCTCTTGTGGCATTAGCATTATCTCTTGTTTGCAGCAAATCCGATATGGTTGACGTTTGTTGTGCAGGAGAGAGCGTGCATTGGCTTCTTTGGACTAAATCAATCTCATAGAAAACTACTTCAAATCGCTCCAAATTGATTGGGTTTGCATAGATCATCATCATCAAGGCATCTACAAGGTTACCCAGGTAAGATCCACAGGTTTGTTCTTCTTGTCTTGGTTCCAATCCATTGGCACAACTACTTCATTGTTAAAACCCTCATATTTCAAACCCCCATTTTACATTTTCTCAGATCTACTGAGATCTACTTGGCTTTTGGGTAAAACATTTAAAACCAACCTCTATAGCATCCACGGCAATTCAGATCTATAGTTTGGTGTGGATTGGCCTTCATCCGACCCATTTCCCAAGGCAAATTAGCCTCTCTAAGTGAGGTCGCACTTCTTGGATGGGTGAGTTTTGCTAGATCTGGCACCTGGGTAGGTGAGATCCCACTCGATCCTTAATCTCCACAGTTGATAACCTACGCCTAGTGCTTCACCTTGTTGATTTCTGCCTTGTGGGCCCCATTCCTCATTTTGAGGGTTGAGCCCCACTTGGGTCACTTAGTGATGCATTTCAATCTCAGATCTACTGAGATCTAGCCATTGAATGATCCTAATTTTCAAGACCCACCTAGCTTTACACCTCAACATCCCTGATCTATAGTTTGGTGGACATCCGACTCCATTTGGCCCACTTCCCAAGGCATTGATCTTTCTCCAAGCCCTCACGACTTTTCTAGTTTCTTGAGTTTGCTTGTGGTTTGGTCTTTGTCTTACTGCTTGAACACCTAGACATTGTCATATCCACTCATCAAGCCTATCTTTGGTACTGGTTAGCCCCAATTTGGTCCTTAACTACACTGCATTGGACACGGTTCCCAAGGTAGTGGATTTTCTCATTTTTTACTAGTACCTTGATCCTAGATCTTGTTTTAAATCTCATAAGTCACTCACATAACCAAGTTGGACCAAATCTACATTGCTTAATCATCTTGATCCAATCCATTACTCATCTTGTGACTTCATCCATAGATCTAGGGTTTACCATGCACCTTACGTACTACTGTCCACCGAGATGCACACCAGCAGCAGAAATCTTTCGAAAGTTGTTCCCTCACTACAAGTGGGGAAGGTGTGGCCTTGGGGGCAAGCAATGAGCCAAGTACTGTCACCTGAATCCCAGCTCCTCCGTTTAGGCAAACTCCTAACGAAGCCAAGGGGGGTTGTCCCTAAAAAGAGTTTTCTATGGCTCTTGTGTTTTAAATGTTTTTGGTGTTGAGTGATGTGGATGGGTGTTTTTTAAAAGTTTTTGAATGATTACAACTTTATAGTGATGAAATAAAATAACCACAAGATAAATGCAAGATCACAAGACTGAGGAAACAACCACTTGATATTTTTAAAGCAAGACGACCACGATAATATAAATGCTCCAGATAGATAAAAGGCAAATGAAAATTGATGACAAGGACCAGTGCCTTCTGGATTCAAAGACAGTCTTAAGTGCTTAGGTTGCTTGATACAAGAGTTCAAAGTGGTAACGTTTGTGAGATCATTTTGCAATTGTTCTTGATTTATTTTATTGTAAATTTTACGTAATCTTGTTTTAGGTGTCTAGGAAAACCTAACCGGAAATACTTTCAGTGGCTCCATTCAAAGACATGACGGACTTGTCTAGCTCACAAGCTAGGTGTTTAGAGAATTTAACCAGCGAGTGTCCATATTGGGCAGCCCGACGCCCACACTTGGAATTTTCCCACTACCTGAGTATTTATCGAGATAACGTCGGTGCATTGGTTATGGGGTTGAAAGTTTTATTATGTTGAATCTAGTAAGATTAACAGTCCAATGTCGTTTCTAAGTAATCCGATGTTTTAGGTCAGTCAGAGCATACTCTGGCAAGGAAACAACGAGATAAATTCGAATTTTATTAAAAGAGAGTGATGAGTTGCAAATTTTAATTAGAGCACACAAGTGCACCTCTCCGACAGAGAGTGCTCTTGACTTGTCTTCTGACAAACGTTTAAGAGACTTTGACTAATCTATATGCTAAGATGCAGTAAAAATGCAATACTTATGCTCTCCGACAAAGAGTGCTCTTGACTTGTCTTATGACAAGTTCAAGAGTCTTGGTTCTTTTTAAAGATAAACAGATTGTAAATAAAGAAACCAAATGATAGCTCAATAAATAATGAAACAATGATCTAACAATTAAAATACTAAATAGCAAAAATGAACTAATCTAGCAATTAGTGTTCTAAGCAAAAATGAAACTAATCTAGCAATTAGTGTTCTAAGTGTTACCAACTTTTTTGTACCATACTTGGATTATCTGAAGAGCCGCCATTTGATAAACATGATGAGTGTTTGTATTCCAGTGTATCATATGATCCATCCTTTGTGCCTAGCCAGTTTTGGCTAGTCATTTTTGTTTTTCAGTTGACATGAACATGGCCCCACGGGGTTTGTAATAAAGTGTGCTAGTAGGATTTTGAGTGGCTCGGTTCCCCATGACTTGGTTAAGCAACTAAGGTATTCCATGGAGTTTTTTCCCCTGTCAATTATACTTTGCCTATAGCCGAGCTATAATCGATGAGGTTTTCTCTCGCTTCCTCCAAAGCTGGAATGCCCGATTTTGAAAATTTTAGCCATGGGGGGTTATTAGAGTCCAACTGATGTATATAAGCCTACTAGACACTATTAGAATAGGTTTTGGTCATGTCCTACGTCCCTAGGATCCTCAGAAAAAAATTTCGAAAAAAATTTACAGGGTCCTCCGGTTTTGGGTTTTTAATTATTTTTTAAATTTTAATAAATTTTTCCATAGTTTAAATGGAAAAATTTCAATTTGCAATATGTTAGTCATCCGGGATCCGAATTCAGTGATTGAAGGCTCTAACCTTAAGCCAAAAATCATTCATGATCCCCGAACCAGTTTATCCTAAGTTCTAGATGTCAATTCAACTTCATAATTAATAATTTCTCTAAAAACTCATTTACAGAGAAATTATTGATTCAAATAATAAAAAGTGAATATTTGGAGATAATCCAAATCTCTCCAAAATAATCCAAATGGATTAAAATAAAAATCTAATTGACATGGCATTGGGCATTAATGAAGGTTCCAGTCATCTCCAATCAACTTCAATGAAGTATCCAGTCAACATAAGTGATTGACTCCAAGAGAAATTCGCTCCATGCATGCAGAACTCAATTTAGTGATGTGGAGGAGTTATTAAATGAAGATATGGTTGGTTTTGAGTTGCAATGAATGGGCGTGGGGGCGCCTTGCCTAGGTGGAGGCCACCTCCCACTCTCAACTACCAAATATCTCAATCAAATTTATGTTTAACTCCAAGCCAACTACCAAAATCCTCATGTATCCTCTCTTATCCTCACGTCAATGGTCTTTGGTACTCGAGGTTTTACATGTGGCAACCTTTTATATGATGGTGAAGTTTCCAATGTGGAAATGAGGGGCGCCCTGCCAAGGTGGAGGCCACCTCCTCATCTCATTCAATACAACTCGAATTGCTTGGTGGAGTTAGCACTCCAAGGCTTGGCTAGACTTGGATTTGATTGGATGTTGATTAGGAATTCAAATTATGTCAAGGCTATTGGCTCTGTCCTCTATGCCAATTCGAATTAGGGTAGACTAGGCTTTAGTTTTGTTGTATAATGAGGGCTTTTCTCCTCATTTTAGATGGACTTTTTGTTGTAGAGTTACTCTGAGAAAATTGTATCAAGCTCATGCTTTGAATTTGTGAATAAAATTTCGACTTTGGAGGTCTATGGTATCTTGCTCATTGTGGTGAATTCTTCATGGTTGAGGTGATCTCTTTCTAAGAATTTCTCTTTCAATACTCATGTATGTTGTGATCAAATGCTAGCTTTAGAAGTCTAATATCTTAGAAAGTAAGATCTGTCATTTGCAATTGTCAACTTGACTTATTATGCAATGTTTATCAAAGTTATATGAATAGGACGTATTCGGTTGTACTAATATTGATAAAGCTTTGATCTGCTTAGCATACTAGTATTTTTTATCTCATTATTGTATTGAGTGTGTTGTGCTTCGTCAGGTTTCACCAACTGAAGAAGGGTGTGAACTCGGTCGCTTTATCTCACTATTGTATTGAGTGTGTTGTGCTTCGTCAGGTTTCACCAACTGAAGAAGGTTGTGAGCTCGGTCGCTTCTATCCCAAGCTTCAAACAACCATATTTTTGAGTTTAACACTTTGTGATTGCAGGATCTACAAAGCTTGTCATCTTTTGCCACAAAAAAGAAAGCCAGGAGTAGCTCTCTCTCTTGTGTTCCATCCTGAAAACTACATTCAAATATGGTTACTGGTTTCTAAGGGTTTTCTTCTTCAAACCCTCAACTTTCTCCTTGACTTCCTTGCCTTGATCTGTTAGCCCTAGTTCCTCTCGTCCACCTTGTCCTCCTCCCATTCGCTCCTCCTCAAAACCTTCTCCCTTTCGTTTTCCTCTTTAGATCCCTCCTCCATCCTAGTTTTTCCTTCCTTGTTTCCTCTCGTCTCCTCTCTCTTTTTCTTCTCCATTCCTCTCCTCTCGTCCACCTTCGTTTGCTACCCTTTCTTCCTTTCGTCTCCCTTCATTTCCCTCATTTTTCTCCTCTCGTCCATCTCCATTTAGGTTTCCTCCTCCCTTCGTTTGGGTTCTCCCTCACCCTTTCGTCTCCCTTCCTCTTAGCTCCATTTGCCTTCCCATTCTCCCTTTCGTCCACCTACAAAGAGACAAACAACAAACAAAGTATAATCTTGTTAGTGTTAGATATTAGTGCATACTTTAGAATTTACATTTTGCAATAGTTAAGTCTCATTTCAAAGCTCTAAGTCTTGCATTTTGTTTCTTAAAGTTTCAAGATTAGATCTCATTTGAAAGTATCTATGGTTTTCACTTAGGTTTTGGCATCTAGATTAGACCTTAGATTTCCACTTAGTTTCATATTTTTTTATTTTTCATTAACATCTAATGGGTGCCTTGTTGAGGATTGGTTAAGCTTGTGTAGGTTTCTTTAAGGAGAAGAAAGCTTCGTGAAAACAACACTCAAAGAGGAGCAAAACTTTAAACCAAGGAGAAGACTTGAACAAATAAGAGAATTATAAAACCACTCTCCTTTTGTATAAGCCATTAAGGGCTTCCAAATATTGTTTCCATAGTTGTTTATTTTCTTGAAAAGACCTTTCTAGGGTTTAATTCCCAAAGGCAATTGTAAATCAGTTAATAAAAAGGCTAGGTGGGATAAGGCCTCCCACACTTTGTTTCTCCTTCCCCATTTGGGGAAGACTGTTTCATGCATGCTTTAGTTAGATTTATTTCAAGTTTTCTACATTAAAGTTTATTTTTGTACTTAGATTAACTCTCTTCCAAGTTTTGACTTGAGTTAGCAACCTTGGGATTTCATCCCGAGGGCCACATTATTTTGTGGTAGCTTCTCTATCTCCATTAGACTCCTTCTCGAAGTTCAGCTAGCTGGAAGGTCTCAAGCACTGGTGGTTCTAGTGGTCACCTTGGTCGGAGGTTGATCCCACCTTGTTGTTTATTTCTTAGTCAGTTGTTAGTTTTGGTCTTAGAAAGTGTGCACTTGTTATTTTCTTTCATTTCTTCTTTTACTTCAGAAAGTGTGCTTTTTCTTTACGTAAGCTACTTTTATTCTAATAAAGAACAAAGCCTCTTGAACTTGCAATAACCCAAGTCGAGAGCACTCTCTGTCGGAGAGCATATTAAGTTTGCATTTCCCCTTACATTAGGCATACAGATTAAATAAGTCTCTTGACCCTTGTCATAAGACAAAGTCAAGAGCACTCTCTGTCAGAGAGCTGAACTGTGTGCTTCAATAATCCTAAAACATTTCAACTCACACCCTCGTTAATAATTTACCTTGGTTGCTATCCGACACCAGTATGCTCTGCCAACCTAAAAAGGTTGGGCTAGTACTCATAAAGGTGTTAGATTTGTTAAATTTTTGATAACATAATAAAATTTTCACCCCACAACCAACGAATCAGTGTTGCTTTCGATAAATACTTAAAGTGCTATTCTGGGAGGTGGAGCTGGAGTGCCGTTGTTTCAAACTTCGAGGGTGGTTTAAACATTGGACACCTACCCTTTTGATAACTGGACGGTCCGTCAGATCACCGTGAATAACCACTAAAAGTATTTCTTCCGATTGGACGTTTTATCCTTGTTTCTTGCCAGCCTAATAATCAAGATCATTAAAACTTTCAAATAAACCAAGATAATTTGCAAAACGATCTCACGAACATATATTTCGAACTCTTGTATCAAGCAACCCAAGCACTCAGGAAATTTTTTACTCCATAAGGCACTGGTCCTTGACATCATATTTTCATTTGCTTATTATCTATCTGGAGTACTTGTTGTTAATTTTCCATATGTGAGTGACTTGTACTTAAGAGTTCTTCAAGTGGTTGTACATCAAGTTGTCTGGGATCTTGCATTGCAACGTGGATTGCTCATTTATATTGTGTTTATTTTTAAATTACAAAGTTGTGATATTTTCATCATTTAAAAAAAACTCCTAAACAACACCCATCCGCATCACCATACACTAAAAACACTAAAACACATTGAGCCATAGTAAACTCTTTGTAGGGACTACCCCCCTTGGCTTCGTTAGGAGTTAGCCTAAACGGAGGAGCTGGGATTCAGGTGACAGTACCTGGCTCATTGTTTGCCCCCAAGGCCACACTTTCCCCATTTGCAGTGAGGGAACAGCTTTCGAAAGATTTCTGCTGCTGGTGTGCATCTCGGCAGACAACACTAAGCAAACATGAAACTAATCTAGGTACTTGAAGCAAATCTAAGCTAAGAACACACAAGACACTCTTCCCCAAATGGGGAAGAAACACAAACTATGGGAGGCTTATCCCACTTAGCCTTATTTTATTAATCAAATACAACTTTTGAGGATTTTCAACCTTGGAATGAGAAATGAAGATAGTAGAAGTGACTTTTAAATTGGCTCTTAAGAGCTTTACAAAAAAGGAGAGTGTTTAATGTTGGTAGTACGGCTGCCGTTACACCAAAACCCCCAGGTGATTGGTAAACTCACCACCGTCAGATTTCAAGGATCCACGAGAGGTGATTAGTCCCTTGTCACGATACACCGGGGAGCGCTGACTACTTGCAATTTCGTGCAACAATCCCCCCCTCAGCGTGAGCCAAGTGTGTATCGAACTCGTGACCTCTAGCTCTGATACCAATTGTTAGACACAATGGCTCACTGAGAGGGGGGGGTGAATTAGTGAACTTACACTTTCTACATTTCGACTTTTTCTTCAATCTTGTATCATCATTTCATTATTACATCAATATCATATTCATCAATAAACTAAGCACAAGTTATTTATCAACATCAATACATCACACAAAGCACAAGAGACACAAGGTATAATCTTTGTAATCTTTTATATTTGGTTAAACGGCTACAACCGTGAAGTCAATCAACACATACTGATATAGAAGCACCAACTTCCAAACCAAGACACTACTTGGTCTTTTTCTTAGATCCTACTAAGAAAAATGACTACAAGACCCAGCTTGCATTATATATACATATTTGTCACATTACACTTGTCACTTGTCAAATAATCACTTAGCTATCTCTGTCATCAATTTGTCCACAGTCATCAATCTGACCATCTCTGCTCATGTCTTGTCTCATCACATCTGCACTCACTCAACTAGATGTCATCATCATTTGCTCAACCCAACTACTACTCCACCAATTTGTCATTGTCGAGCTATCATTGTTTTCAAGGCTATCACAGTCATGTCAACTGTCAAATCAATCTTTAAGCTTTGTAAGTAACTCAGGAAGTCATTAATAATTTGTCACTTCCAACTGTCTAATTACTTATCAAATCACTGTATGGTTTTGACTTCTTATATACTTCTGAAGCTCACACCCAGACAGTCAACATATATATTCAATTACTGCAAACTTGAGCTTTCTTAAAGCAATTCTCAATTATGGTAACTTCTTGTAAAACCTATAAGCTCTGTAATCCATGCTCAGACAAACATTCTGCATTCAATCTCTGTGTCATCTGTCTTCATTATTTACTTCAAGCATGCACCAGATATCTTCCACAATTTTTAATAGCTGCTTAACAAAAACTCAAACTGTGGTTGCTCTGAAAATTCAGACCGTGGCTACCTCAGTGGACTTTTCACACAAGTTTTCAGAGATAAACAAACTTAACTTTAAAACTGATCTCTGCTACAAATTTCAGACTTGATTCTTCACTATCTAATGCTGTTTGGATGCCTTGGTGAAGCCTGAATTCATGAGAACAAAAGATAAAAAAAAAAAAAAATTGACTGTTGATTTGCAGCTGTCATAAAACATCAAAATCTGCCCTGTCAACTGTGATCTGCTGCCACTGTCAAAAAAATCAGTCTCCTGTACCAGCGAAAATCTGCCTCAGAAATAATCCGAAAATCTCAATCAAACAACAATCATCTTCAAGATTGTGTTCCTTATTGGCTTCCTTAGTAAACCCCAAAAAAACAGAGCTAAAAAATATTTATGTCTACTGTAGCTGCTACACAACCCGAAATTTCTCAGATGATGCCTCAGACAGACCCAAAATTGCAGAGCTATTCACAGATCCGAATTTTCTCCACAAAAATGAAGGTTTTGATCCTTTATTTATACTGGTCGTGTGCTATAATTTTTTGGAGCCGACTTGTCTTATTATTTATAAAAAAAAATGATTTATCATTTTTAATTTTTGTATTATGAGCCGACTTTGCAATTATAATTTTAAATTAATCTTTTATAATTTTACTTACACAATGGGGTTTCAAGCATTTAAATGGTGGAATATCAACATCAATTTAGCAAGGGCTACTTCAAGTTTTGTTGGCTTCATCATAACCTTGTTTCAATAAATATATGATATTGTTCAATAGCCACCACACACCATGTGTCCATATGTCAAGAGCTTTAAGGGTTCTTAACCCACATCATGTGGTCTCCAAGGTTCAATCTCATCAAGCAATTATATGGGCAAGGGCTCCATCATACATCAAGGGCTTTAATCATACCAACCAAGACTTCTTCAAAATGCAAGAAACATACCACTTAGCATGTCATCAAGTGTTATGTGTATGTCATGCCCTTATTATTGTTGATGAACCATTCATCAAAGTCTTCAAGCGTATAGGCTTCTTTTTCAAGTGCATGGTCTTCTCAAGCTTTCATCATCATCTAATTACCTTTATTACCAAGTATGTGGACTTCATTGCTCATCAAGGCACAAATGACCACAGAATGGGTCATTTGCCCACTTTGGTGTTCCAAAGCCCAATTATGCCATGTCATTAATATTTATCACTTCTTTGGCTGTCATGTCCACGTATGTCATCAATGCATCGTCCATATTATCAACCCATGTCACCATCATACTATCCAATGCCTTCAAACTTGTCCATTGTCTTTGCCAACATCTTGCCATTGTACCATGTCCATTTGCCATGTCAACAACCTTTCAAAGTCTTCTTGGTTGACTGTGAAACTTGCTCCCCCTTGGACTGGGATTATCTTCTTTTCAATGAGATGCTTTTTATTTGGCTGGTTGCTCCCCCTATCAACCAACAAATGTAGCAATCATAATCATTTTTATTTCTTTTTAACACCTCAAGCTCCCCCTAAGAACCACTGCTGCTGATCTAGCTGGTCATCAATATTAGCTAGCCCATTTTTGTTCAGGATGCCACATGTCATCTTATCATCATGTCTTTTGCTAAGAATTCATTCCAAACTGTTGTAGATGTATAAATGCATCATTCTTGTACTTGATTTGAAGTCTGATTTGGACTACTGGAAAATAAAAGATAAGCCTTCATACCAATTGTTAATATATAGCGATCTAATCCGAGGACCTGTTAGTTGCTTGGAGCAATCATCATTACCCATTAAGTCCATCCTCCAACTCCATGGACTCATGGTGCACCATGGTCTTTAAGAGACCTCAAATTTGGCTTGCCATATGGCAGTCATCTTCACTTGTGCATTTATCATCTACTTCATTTGGATCTAGCAAAATGTTTTTCTTCACCCATACCTACGAGTGTTCTTGGCTGTGAATTTTAGTCCTTTGGTCTTCGACACTTTTTGCACTATTTCCCTTCCAAGATTCACTAGATCTTCTTGCTGATGTATATGAAAGACTTCTCATAAATTGTCTTCTTGGACTTGCACACTCCTTGGCTTTATGGCCAACACCATCACAATTGAAGCATCTTAATGTGTGACAATTTGCAGCCACGTGTCCAAAATGATTGCATGTCCAACATCTCATTTTGTAATTAGGGCTTCCAGCCCTTCTTCTTTCATGGTATCTACAATTTAAGGCCTTATGACCATAATTAGAGCAAGAAAAACAGTAGCCACTGAACTTGCTTTCATACCTTGGACTTTGTTTCCATCTTGGAATTGTTTCTTTGCTTTGAGGATTGGGCCTAGCTCCTTGATGTGTCCTTGAACAACCAACATCTTTGTTGTCATGAGATGCATCCTTGGTCATTGATGGACCAGCTTCTGGAGTCTTTAGAGACCCCTTGTCTTCTTTTGGATTGTCTTCTACCTTTTTATGCCCAAGGCCAGTTTTGTCATGGGGAGTCCTTTGGCAATCCAAAATCTTATCTAAAATAGATGAGCTATGTTTGAACTTGCCATATGCATCAAACTTTTCAATTTGCTTCTTGAGTCCAACAACTTCCATTTCAAGCTCTTCATTTTTCTTCTCCTTTTCATCCAAGTGACTCCTCAATACTTCTCTTCTTTTAGCTTCCTCCAACTGGATTCTTAGATCAATATTAGCCCATCTTGTTTCTTCAAGTTCTTTAGGATCTACACCAATCTCTTCTTGCTATTTTGCTAATCCAATCTTCAATTCTTTGATTTCATCATTTTGATCTTCCGACTTATCTTGCAAGTCTTTGTTCTTGAGTTTCAAATTCATGAACAAAGCTTTTGTCTCCTCTTTGTATTTCTCAAATGATATCAAAAAAAATTTCTTGAGTCTAGGATTGAATTTAAGATCAACATCCAATAGTGTGTATGTAAATGCATTATTGGCTTTCAACATGACTTCTTGTTCATCTTCTGTAAATACAACTTCATCGTCATTAGATTCAGAATTTTCA
Organism: Larix kaempferi; assembly: GCA_027924585.1. Taxonomy (NCBI): domain Eukaryota; kingdom Viridiplantae; phylum Streptophyta; class Pinopsida; order Pinales; family Pinaceae; genus Larix; species Larix kaempferi. The sequence continues at coordinate 8,507,400 of BSBM01000476.1, forward strand.
TCTATTGAAGAGTGCTTACCTTCACTTGTATCTGAAGCTTGTACAAGCTTCTCTTCTTGCTTTTCATCCTTGACTTTTGTGTCCTCTTCTATGTTTTGACTCCTCCTTTGGCATTCTTCTTCTAGCTTAAACCAAAGATCCTTGGCTGAAGTGTACTTTCCAATGCTTTCTTTGATATGGTTTGAGAGTCCATCCATCAAAAACTTCAATGCAACTTTATTGTCTTTCTCAATTGTTGCCTTTGTCTTCTTGTTTGTCTGGATCGGTGGGTTCAAAACAATTTCCCAAACACCGAAATTCTTCAAGTAAGCCTTCATCTTGCTCCTCCAACCAAAATAATCTTTCATATCAAAAACTAGAACTTCATTGTTTGTTTGTGCTTCCATTGTGTCTACTGATCTCCTTCAAGCTTGTTAGGCTTATGTTGAAGGCCCTGGCTCTGATACCAATTGTTAGTAGTACGGTTTCCGTTACACCAAAACCCGCAGGTGATTGGTAAACTCACCACCGCCAGATTTCAAGGATCCACAAGAGGCGATTAGTTCCTTGTCACGATACACCAGGGAGTGCTGACTACTTGCAATTTCGTGCAACATTTAAGTCTTCATGGTTTTGATCTTGGTTTCAAATCTCCTCTTGGTTTTGCAATCTTCTTCTTCTCTTTGATGATCTCTTCTTCTTCTTCAAATCTTCTTCTTGAGTTTGCTTTTCTTCAAACTTACAACACAATGCAAATCAAACTACAAGCACCCTTTAGCATTAGTCAAATCAAACAAAAGGAAACTAGATGCAACTAAGATCTAAGTATTAAAATGAAATGCACTTTTGCAATGAGATCTAGATGCAATTACTCAAAGGAAACTACATGCAAGGCCTAGAATGAGATCTACTATATGCAAACTAACAAACTAGAATGCAAGCTAACAACTTAAGACAAACTAAAATGAGATTAAATCTAAGAAATGCAAGTTCTTTTTTAAATTTTTTTAAAGTCTTAGGAGGATTGGGAAGCAAGCAAAGTAAATGGGAAGAAACGAGAGGGAAAGGAAGGGCTAGAAAGGGAAGATACAAAGGTTGAGAGGAGAGAAACGAAAGGGGGAAAGGATAGATAGGACGAATGGCAAGGAGGAAGGGTAAAGACGAAAGGAAAGAGGAGGCAAAGGAGAGTAGGACGAAAGGGATGAGGATAAGAGAAAACGAGAAGGAAGAACTAGAAGAAAAGGAGATCTAGGAAGAAGACGAATGGAGGGAGGGGTGAAGCAAATGGAAGAGAGAAACGAAAGGAGAGAAGGGTAGAAGACTAAAAGGAAAACGAAGCTAGGGAAGAGGAAGGCTAAGGAGAAGGCAAAAAACGAAAGGGTAGGAGGCCAAAAATGAAAGCAAGAGAGGTGTTTAGGGCTTCCAAGGTAACCAAGTGACCAAGTTTGAATGTAGTTTGTTTTTTGGGATGGGACTTGAAGCAAACCAAACCCTTAGTGTCTCCTTCTTGGAAAAATCCAAGTTATGTAGATCCTGAAAAGAAAACCAATGTTAAACAAACAAGCTTGTGATCCTGAAGATGAGCTAGATGCAGCTGAGCTCACACCCTTCTCCAAGATGGCAAATCCTGTCCAAAATCAAACCACTCAAAACAACCCAGTGAGATCAATCAACTAGCATGCTAAGCATATAAAGATTCATCAACATTAATACAACTGAATATTTCTTGCTCATGAAATCTTGATACAATAGCATAATCAACCAAATTATCAACTGTAAATGGGAGATTTTACATTCTATGAAATATACTTCTAAAACCAATTGATTTGATCACACATAAGCATTTGAATTGAAAAATATGGAAAGCATTCACCTCACAAAGTTCATTCACCACTAGCACCAAGTCGCATGGACCTCCAAAGTCTTGATCTTATTCCAAATAATGAGCATAAAGCAATTACAAAATTCTACAGAGTAAGTTTACAACAAAGGATCCATCCTAAGAGAGCTCCAAGAGCCTCTCTTTATACAAAACTAAGAGAGCCTACAATCCTAATTTGAATTGGCTTGAGGAGAGCTAATGGCACCTAACATCCAATCGAAATCCAATCCAATTCGTAGCTTGGAGTGAGACACATCACATAACTCGAGATTGTTGGTGGTTGAGAGTGGGGAGGTGGCCTCCACCTAGGCAAGGCGCCCCCCACTCCAACTTTGGAAGCTTCACCATAACATAGGAATATACACCAAGCGAATGACAACCCTCCACCTTGCAAACGCGTGAGTAGTCAAGGATATACGTGAACCTTCATGAAGGAGCAAGCTTGAGTGGTAGTTAATGCTAACTCGAGATCATAAGGGAGCCAAGCCATGAGGTGGCCACAAAACAAGGAGGGCGCCCACCGTTCACTGAATGCTAACTCGACCTTGCAATAAATCACCTCCACATCATCAAATCGTGAAGCTAAATGAAGGAGGGCGAATTCTCTTGAAGGAGATCTCTTGTAGTGACTAGATAGTTAATTGAATGTCTGTGGAGTTGATTGGAATCTTCATAAATGCCCAGTGCCATGTCATTTAACCTTTTATTTTATTCATTTTGGATTATTTTGGAGAGATTTGGATTATCTCCAAAATATTCATTTTTAATATTTTTAATTAATAGTTTCTCTTTTATTGATTTTTGAGAAATTATTAATTATCAGGCTGAATTGACATTCGAAACTTAGGATAAGCTGGTCCGAGGTTTATATATAATTTTTGGCTTAGGAATCAAGCCTCCAATCTCTGAAATCCAACCTTGGATGATTGACATATTACAAATTGCATTTTTCCAATTAAATATTTGGAAAAATAATTAAAAATAATAAAAACTCAATCCAACGTGTCCGGTAAAAAAAATTTAGACAGTGTTTTTATTGGACGAGGACCCTAGGAAATGACCAGCTAAGACATACATGGTGTCTAGTAGGCTTATATACATCAGTTGGACTCTAATAACCCCCCAAGGCTCAATTTTCAAAATCGGGCATTCCAGCTTTGGAGGAAGCGGGAGAAAACCTCGTCGATTATTACTCGGCTATAGGCAAAGCATAATTGACAAGGGCAAAAAACTCCCTTGGAATACCTTAGTTGATAACCAAGTCATGGGGGACCAAGCCACTCAAAATCCTACTAGCACACTTATTACAAACCTCGTGGGGCCATGGTCATTTCAACAGAAAAATAAAACTGGCTAGCCAAAATTGGCTAATTATTGCAACTGGAACTTTTGATACACTAGATATGAACATAAATCATGTTCATCAAAATGGCGGCTTGTCGGAAGTCCAACTATGGTACAAAAAAGTTGGTAACACGTACTTCATCCATACTTGATTTGATCTGGTGTCTTGGTCTGATCTCTCCTATCGGGAGTAGATCTGGGTCTCCCCCTTTGTTGTCTTGGGCTAGATAACATAAAGTGAAGATTGCCTCAATTGGCATGACAACCATCCATGGGGAGTCGAGGCTATCTTGGTTGCACCACTTTGGTTGCCCATCCCCTCTGCCATCCATCTTGGATCTATCTCTAGGGGCAACTACAAGTTAGGTGATAACAGTACCTTCATGCTAGGCATCACCACATGAAGGACATACCGAGATACACATATCTCTAACAGAGCCTCCCTAGTTAGTGCTCTAAAAGATTGGTTTGAGCATCATTGTTAACTCTGCAAGTGATTAGAAGGGCCATGTTAGAGGTTAGATAATCCAGATTGACTATAAGCCATGGTTTTGGGTTTTATTTACTGTTTAAATTCCTTTGTCTATTTCTTTTTTTGCAAGTATTTTCTTTGTATCATTTCTTTATATAGCATTGATTACTGAATATTTTATCTTTTATATTTCATTGAATATCTCTAGTAGGCACATTAATATAAAAATATAGTTAGGCTGGTATTTGGGGCTAGATAGATTATCTTTCAGCCGTAGAAAAAGCTTGGCTACGGTCTCTCCCTTGGTTAGTCTAGGCTCGTTTATTATTGAGCCTAGGAAACCTAAAAGAGGATTCCCTTCCGATAGTGACTAGTTGGGTTGGGTATCTGTAGTTGTGTCGGTTTAGCAACTGATTTACTTGCCAGTCTTGGGGCTGCTAGGTGGTGCATTAACAACACCTACCTACTCCTTTGACCATTGTCCATCAACAATTGTAACTATGATGTGCTTGGCGGGGCACACAAATAGGTTAAAGGAGTAGGTAGATACTATAAAGTCTCAATTCAAATCCAAGAATTGGAACTACAAACAAGATTCTATGCTCCACAACTTGATGAAATTGATATGGTGCTAGGTGCAAAACGGTTGATGCAGTTGAGAATTTATACAACGAACCTTGAAAAGCAGTTCATGGAGTTTAACTAGAAATGTCTACATCATAAATTATATGGTGTTGAAGGTTCCGCTCAAAAGAAAGCTGAATTACAACTAATAAAAAACACACAAGAAGCACAAACAAACATACAACAACAAAAGCAAGAGAAAAAATTAACAAGCAACATCAAGGCTTTACGCTAAATAGATGGGTCAAAAGACTTCAAGATATGATGGAAACAATACAAAAGAACCTTGGCCAACATCCAAAGAAAGAACATAGTCAAACCCCCTAAACCAGACAAACCTGATGCCACCACAACATCCTATTTATTATGCTTTGAGGACAAAGCATTACAGAAGGGGGTGGCAATGTTATAATAATAATAATAGTACCATTAACCTAATGAAAGTTCAAAGAACACACCCCCCTTCACACCGCAATCAGTCAATGCATGTAGATATACCATCACGAGACCCATTGTAAATCATCTTATCAATTCTTATCAATCAAACATTATTCAATATATTCTTATCTATATTTGGAGAAATATTTGTCTATCCATAATAAACAAGGACTGTTTACTGCATGATTTAACATTAATATAGAACATAATAGGGCAGATTTACTGCTGTAAATCTCCATTGATTTCAGTGATTCCAGATCTGATTTTATGCTTGGAAAGTGAGCCCTTAGAGCTGAAAGTTGTTGGCATATGTTTGGTATCCTTAATCTCAAACGGGTTAGTGGACTGGGGTTGAAATGAATTGAAATATTATTCATTGTTTGCTACTGTAATTTATATTTCACATCAGCCATTTCAATATTACATGTACCTCTTGCATCGAACACTTATGGATTTAATTAGATCGACTTGCCCTGCCAATGGAAGCCCTTTAGAGGAGATGGTACTGTAATAATTCTAAAGGTTGGGTTTTTGTACATAAATTTTAAGAGGTCCATTGATTTTAAAATACAAACACTGAAAATTCAAAATCTAACTATAATCATTCATCGCTTAAAATATTCAAGATCATTAGGATAAAAGAATAAGCATTCAAGTAGAAAAGTCAAAGCAGAAAGAAAATAAAAACTATAATGACGTGCTTTCAATTAATCTAAAAAATGATGCTGAAATGTACAAGGAGTTCAATTCAAAAGCAACATATCAAAATGCATTTATAATCATTTAAGTTGCAAGCTTTAGCCAAATAGCTTGATTGCAACAGTAAACTAACATGTGATTGAAGATCCTTGCACATGCATCATTGTTATCTCATCCACAAACAATACCACCAGGAGCTATCCATAGCATGCCTGGTATGCACACGCATTGCCAACATAGACATCTTCCACCTACAATGTCATCACAACGAAGATAGGTGGGACTAGAAGATACATGTTATAGCACTCACCATTAGTAACTAGGTCGTTTATAAGAAGAAATAAAAGAATTGACAAAGAAGGGCAAAAGAAATCGAGAAGGATGACTCGGTGAGAAAATCTACCAACAAGATGCACAACATGAAACGTTGACTGCCCACCCATTGCCAACATAGACATCTTCCACCTACAATGTCATCACAACGAAGATAGGTGGGACTAGAAGATACATGTTATAGCACTCACCATTAGTAACTAGGTCGTTTATAAGAAGAAATAAAAGAATTGACAAAGAAGGGCAAAAGAAATCGAGAGGGATGACTCGGTGAGAAAATCTACCAACAAGATGCACAACATGAAACGTTGACTGCCCTTTCACAAATCGATTGAACTTCTTTATGGTCGTTGTTGAGGCTTGACTATTAACACTAACTATTGATGTCAACTAGTAGCTTCCTTCCACTTCCATATTTCCGAACTCTACTACACATTAGCCTGGTGGTATGTTATAATCTCCCAGAACTATAGGGCCATGATACTCAAAAATCAAGATATTCAAATTAACAAATCTTATGTGGCAGTTACTTAATGTAATAATGTCCTAATAACCAAGATGACGGTAAACTAACCTTATCAAGTCAAGCCAGACCAACTCTTTTAGCCCTTCCCTTCGTAAATGCATTGGCTGTTAAAGTAATGAGAAAGAGAATACATCTTAAAAGCCGTCAAAAGTATATAAATCTTAAAATATTGAAAATCAACTTACAATTTTTCTTTCTTTTCCAAAATATTCAGAACTAAAGCATATCGCATTAAATATTAAGGAACAAAAATTTCTCAAGCACGACCATTAACAGCCACACCTTCCTTAACTATCCAAAAGCATCCATTAATTTAGACTAAATATTCTAACCAAACTGTAAATTTATAAACCTTTTATAAGAAAGATAACCCATAATATATTGCAAAAACTTGACATTAGGCTTGTCTTTCCCTCAATCTTAATTTAACCAACAGAAATGACTCATTTGTATCTATTAATCTACAAAATTTACATGAACGAATGTGCTTAGAAATATATATAGAGGTCAAATCCTGCTATCAAGGTTGGTTTCGAAGGGCCTCGTTTTACATGGTGACCTGAGTTCAAACCCTGCAAGGTAGCTGAGAGGAGACACTCAAAATCCATCCATGATAAGGGTTGATGTGGCCCAGGCCGGGTGTGATCCTTGGGTGATTTTGACAGTTTAGATGCCCCTAGGTCATGGTTTCTTAGACCACAAGCTAGTCTCACAAGTCACGGACAAACCAGCAAAAAGAAAAATCACATATAGAGACCATTTTAATTTTATTTGACCCTTTATTTCTATTCTCAACAAACTTCACAAGAACTCTTTTATGTGCCTCAAAATAGTTGAGTTGCACATAGGACTGTCATATAGGTAAATAATTTTCACAAGAATTCACCATGTGACTACAAGTCATACATTATGTCGAAGTCTTAAAATTCGACTTTAAGCAAGTCAAATCCAACATTGATGGAACTTAAACCTTTGTCTCTTTTCAAGCTAATTAAGGGAAAACAAAGACATACAAAACCTTTTGAATAGACAAGGGCTTCTATTATTGAAAATTTATGAAACGCGACCAGGTAAAATCCATAATCAAGTTCCAAAATCATTTTGAAAGTTATGGTCTAATTTATAGGAAAATTACATTGTTTTTTGAAATTTAAATGACATATAGGACTCACAGTAACAAACTTTCCTAGCCACATCATACTAAAGAAATCTAACGATTAAAATGAAACCCCAAAAGCTTCATCATGAAAATTTGTAACTCAAATTTGAAATATAATTTGAAAAACTTCATTCTATCCTCACTCAAGACTAAGAATTGTACAAATCCAATATTTCAAGGCATAGTTTGGAATTACAACCACCAAAATAGCCCATTCAATACTATTACTATCACAACTGGGCCATGACTAATGTTTAGATGTCAAAATTAAAACTTTGTGACTTCACTAAAAAACACATGCCAGTATTATAAATAATATGCCTACAGATTAGGTGACTTGAACGAGTTTTGGTAACCATTGTTATAGAAGAGGTGTAAACCAGAGCTTAGAATTCACAAAGATTTGAGAATATTAATATGAAAAGTCAAGACCTTTTATCATGCACTCTAAAATCATGATGACACTTGGCTTTGAACCAATCAGCTCTTATATTTTTATTCCAAAAATTACTTTTAGACCTTGAACTTGTTATGTCAAGATTTTGATTAGTGACATAAAATAAACTTTTGGAATCATGAATAATTAACTTTGAATTTGATACAAACATTATCAACCCTCGACTCGTATCAATGGTAGCCTATTGGGTCAATGGAAAAAAGTATCTACTATAGCCCCTGTTGTCCGCCAAACTGCACACCAGCAGCGGAAATCTTTCGAAAGCTGTCTCCCTCACTGGAAGTGGGGAGAAGTGTGGCCTTGGGGGCAAGCAATGAGCCAGGTACTGTCATCTGAATCCCAGCTCCTCCATTTAGGCTAACTCCTAACGAAGCCAAGGGGGGTAATCCCTACAAAGAGTTGTCTAAGGCTCTTGTGTTTTAAAATGTTTTTTTAGTGTTGTGATGCAGATGGGTGTTGTGATGCGGATGGGTGTTGTTTAGGAGTTTTGAAGGTGAGAGACACAAAAATGTTTTAAATGAAACCAAGATAACGCAATCCACGTTGCAAGAGAAGATAAGAGATACACTGAATCAGATATAAATCACTCTTTACGAAAATTAACACAAGTACTCCAGATTGATAATAAGCAAATAAAATATGTGATTAAGGACCAGTGCCTTATGGAGTCAAAAATGTCTGAGTGATTTGAAATGCTTGATACAAGTGTTCAAGATAAATGTTTGTGAGATCGTTTTGTAGCTTATCTTGGTAAATTAAAGATTTTAGTGGTCTTGATTATTAGGCTAAAACCAAGGATATCAAAAGAGTGTCCGGAAAGACATTCTAAGCAGCGCCTTTAAGAGACATGTCGGACCTGTCTGGATCACAGCGAGGCGCACAATGCTAACCAGCCACTGTGTCACAGATTGGGCAACCCGGTGCCTCCCCTGAGAACTGCTTTGAATACTTTTTGAACAACATCGGTTCGTTGGTTATGGGGGTGAAAGTTTTAATTAATTATCACTTATGAGCTTATCAAGTCCTTCACCTTTCTGAGTACTAGTCCAACCGTTTTCGGTTGGCAGAGCATACGGATGTTGGACACACAACCAAAGTAAATTAATTAAGGGGGAATGTGGATTGAAGTGTTTTATTATTAAGAACATTTGTTCAACTCTCCGACAGAGAGCACTCTTGACTTAGTCTTAAGACCACAGTTCAAGAGACTTCCTACTTTAAAATGCCTAATGCAAGGGGAAAGTGCAAATCTAACAATGCTCCCCGACAGAGAGTGCTCTTGACTTGGATTTGGCCAAGTTCAAGAGGCTTTGTTTATTTTAAGAAAATAGAAGCAAATGTGAAAGCAGAAAGTTGAAACTTTGTAAAATTTAAATCATGTGGTAGCTCAATAGATATGAAACACAGTTAGCATGCTACTTGCAAGATAAAATGAAATAAATAAAGGATTTAGTGTTCTACCATGCAGTTTTACACTAATGGTGGGATCAACCTCCGAACAAAGTCGACCTCTAAGAACTGCCTGCACTTGAGAACTTCCAGTTAGTTGAAAGCTCTACCAAGGAAACCTACGGGAAAGGAAGAGTAACCACAAAATTATGTGGTCCTGCCCTTGAGATAAAATCCCAAGGATATAGCTTCCGGCCAAAGGCTTGGAAGAGAAATACAAAATAAAATAAAAGACTACTCTAAAGCAGAAAGCAAAAGATCTAATCTAACCAATCACAACACTCTTTCCCAAATGGGGAAGAAAACCAAAAAAGTGGAGGCCTCCTCCACTTGAAAATTTTATTAACTGTGTACAACTGCCTTGGGTTTTAAAACCTTGAAGGACTTTGGAATGAAAATAAAACTTTGAAAAATTTAAAGAAGAAGCAAGTTTTTGCTTGCTTTTACAAAGGATAATGATAGATTTTAGATATTGGATCCTTCTTGTGTTTTGTTTGAAATCTTGCCACTTTAGCTTGGGTCTCTTCTCTTAAAACTTTTCGAATTTCTTACACTTCCAAAGTACCTACAAGAAAGCCAAAACTCAAGGCACCCTTTAGTGTTAGAAAAATCAAATGAACTTTAAAACTAAGTGTATATTTGCAAAATGAGATTTAAAACATAGAATGACATGAAAAATGGTCCCAAAAAGTTAAGATGGGAAAACGGACCAGCGAACAAAAGTGGCTTAAAACATACTAGGAAAGAGATCTAGATCATAGAAAAATTTCAGAAATTTTCATAAAAAAATCTATCTTTCAAAAATTGAAACTAGAGTTAACAATGCAAGCTAAACTAGTGAGATAGATTGAGATCTAGGATGCTTTTAAATCTACCTTTCCAATGCATGAGATTAATTCATAAAATGAGATCTAACTAGCTAAGAGATACGAATAAAAGAACTAAGACTGAAAATTGAAGCTAACACTAATTCAATCAAACGTTTTTTGAAGTTTATTGTGATTTTTAGGGCTTTTTGGGAAGGTGGACGTGAGGAACTTAGAGGGCAAAAACGAATGGAGAAAAGAATGAAGAAGGGTGGCAAGGGAATGAAGGATGGACGTGATGAAAAAGAGAGTGGGAACTAGGAGGAAGAGGAGGACGAAAGAAGAGAAGGGGAAGTAGATCTAGGGCAAAACAAGAGGAAGGGTGATCTATAGAAGAAAAACGAAAGGAAGGAGCTTTGAAGACAAGGATGATGAAAAACGAATGGAGGAGGAAGGTGATCTAAAGCATGGATATCAAAGCAAGGAGAAATCAAGGAACAAAATGGGAACTAGAAGAAAAAAGCTCAAAGCTAAGTAACCAAGGTGTTTGAGAAAACTTTTGTTGATGGAGGAAGAGACCAAACTCTCTTAGTTAAGCGTTTCTTTCCTTGAAGTGAAGAAAAGACCATGAAGACCTGCAAGACAGATTGATTAGATGCCAATAACCAGTGTTGAAATAAAGAATGACTTAGTCTTTAATAAGCCTTTCTCCACCTTGGGAAACCCCTGCAAAAATCTTGTTATGAAACATGCAAGAACCGAAAGATATATTTTTAATCAAAGCTAAAACATATATCTAATATTGAAATTGCATGATCAATTGACAAAATGAAAGAGATATCACCAATAGTGTGAAGAACATCCCAATTGCTCCAACATGGACCTCCAAAGTCTAAACTTTATTCAATATTAAACAGATATTACAACAATATTTTGGCAGAGTGTTCATGCTCAAAATCTCCATGAAGAGAAAGCCCAAATGGCCTCTCTTATATAACAAAAGCTCAAAACTAAAACCCTAGGTTGAATTGGCATGATGGAAGCCAATGGCTCTTGACACAAAGTTGACCTATTCTCAAAACCTCAATCAAATCCAAGCTTGGAGCTGAGACTCACCAATAACTCGAGTTTGTGGATGATGTGGATGGGGAGGTGGCCTCCACCTAGGCAAGGCGCCCCCCATCCCACTTTGGAAACACCATCAATCAAATAACAAGACGCCACATGGTAGAACTCGCACCTCATAAGAGAAAGACGTGAGCTTGAGGTAGGTGGTGTGAGTTTGAGGTAGGTGCTTGGAGTTTTAATCCCCAATCAAGGTAGTTAGGAGTGGGAGGTGGCCTCCACCTAGGCAAGGTGCCCCCACTCTCCTTAAATGCAACTCATTTACCAACCAATTTCCATTAAATGCCCATTCCACATCACAAACTCGACTTTGCATGCATGGAGGGCGAATTCTATGTGAGAGATCCACTTGTGTTGACTGGATAGCTGACTGCAGTTGCTTGGAATCTTCATTAATGCCCGGTGCCATGTCATTTAGCCTTTTACTTTATTCATTTCTGATTATTTTGGAGAGATTTGGATTTCTCCAAAATATTCAAATTTATTAATTTAATTAATAATTTCTCTGTAACTGGGTTTTTTAGAGAAAATATTAATTATGAGGCCTAAATGACATTCGAAACTTGGGTTTAGCTGGTCCATGGTCATGTGTGATTTTTGGTTTATGAAACGAGCCATCAACCACTGAATTCGGACCCCGGACGACTAACATATTACAAATTATTATCTCTATTTAAACTATAGAGAAATTTACTAAATTTCAAAAATAATTAAAAAACCCAAACTCGACGGACCCGGTAAAAAAATTTTGAAATTTTTTCTGAGGGTCCTAGAGACTTGGGACATGACCAAAACCTATTCTAATAGTGTCTAGTAGGCTTATATACATTAGTTGGACTCTAATAACCCCCCATGGCTAAAATTTTCAAAATCGGGCATTCCAGCTTTAGAGGAGCAGGAGAAAACCTCATCGATTATAGCTCGGCTATAAGCAAAGTATAATTGACAAGGGAAAAAACTTCCTGGAATACCTTAGTTGCTTAATCAAGTCATGGGGAACCGAGACACTCAGATCCTACTAGCATACTTTATTACAAACCCCCATGGGGCCATGGTCATGTCGACTCAAAAACAAAACTGGCTAGTCACAAATGTTGGATCATCTGATACACTGGAGTCAAACACTTATCATGTTTGTCAAATGGCGGCTCTTCAGATAATCCAACTATGGTACAAACAAGTCGGTAACAGCCCCCACCAAGGTCCAAGTCCTGTTAACCCCTAGTTGTGCTTGCAATACTAGAGGGTTAAGATCCAGCGAGAATCCATCAGCCTAATTCCAATCTAGGTGTACCCATGGATGCACATTGATCTGAGCTCCTTCCAGAGCAAGCAGAGTCCGAGAGAACTGTTATTTTAACAGTCTGCCTTCTTCCAAGAGCCAAAGATCAGGGAGGCACCACATGACAATGATATTCACATATTCATGCTCCTTGTAGAAAAAGCAAGTCTTGTGAGACTACTTTTTTCTTTTAGCTTCTTTTAGAAGATAAATTGATATTACCTCCCTTTGTGATCAATCTTTCTCACCTTTTGTTCTTTGCCTTTTTCAGGGAAGGTTACTTTTTATGCATGTCTATAATTAGCAATTTCAATTTATGAAAGGTACAATTGGATGTCATGGTTCCGAGCATGCAATGATGGAGTGGTCTGAGGTTCTAGTGGATGAAAGAGTTGTTATCACAATTCTTGTAGCAACCCAAACGGTTGATTCTATTCAGAACGACAAAGAATGATGGTTGCTACAGTTGTGAGTCGTGACCTTCGAGGATCCTACCTTGGAAAAGATGTATTGGTTGTCATTCCGAGTAAGATTCTCGTCACTTTAAGCCACCTAGGACACTAAGGGTGAACTAAGCTAGCTATGGGGGAGACCCAAGCCTGACAAAATGTTAGACCTTTTTATAACAACATGATACTTATTAATTATAAATGATGAATAGACAAAGTACCCCGAGAATAATGTTTTCTAGATCGATGAAGAGTAATTGAGCTAAGACTTAGGCTAGTGGCGAATCAAGCTTAGATTTCAAGTTTAAAATATAGATCAAGGATGAGTGGTGCTAAGGCAAGAACACACCCCAAACACCCTTTTGACTTAACATAACGAAATATCATACAAACCATACAAGCAAGCAATTCGTCAAGCATCAAAAGTGGATTTCGGCTTCTAACCTTGAGGACAAAGGATAGGATATGGATTAGTGCTTTGGATGGGGCAAATGGAATCACAATGAAACTGTAAAAGGGCCAATGACAATAACCCCTAGAGAAATTCGAGCCCACCCACAAGAAAAATCGATTTCAAAATCCCAAAAATGAATTTGTTTCAACAGTCAAATGCCAACTAGATTATAGAGAGGGTAGTGTATTCCCTACGGTTCAGGATTGACGCCCTAGAGAAAAATAACAATGACTAATGAGAAAGACGACCCTTCTGGTAAAGATTCAACCTTTCCACAATAACACGAAATCATTTTTTGCTTCCAATGACTAAGATATAGATTCCAATGGAGTTTGATTTGGTTCTTTGAGAAACTTCCAAGGGAAAATAAATTTAAACATCAAAAGACGGCCCCTTTACATATGAATTCGGCCCCAAAATTCAAAAATGAAATCGTTTTTATGAATGAATGCCAAATGTAGGGAAAATAGGGTCGAAATGGTTCGATTTGGTTCATAGGAAGATGTCTGAGGGAAAACAAATTTAAATAGTGAATAAACCGCCCTATTACAAATGAATTCGATTTGAGATTCCAACGGAATTGTTGTTTGGCCAAACGAATTTATGCGAGATATCGTTGAAGTATATGTCAAATTCATGAGGGTTTTTGAGATGCCCAAGGCAGAAACGAGAATTAATCAAACAAAAGCACCCCCTTCTTGTTGAGTTCGGTCTCCACACTTAAACGAGCTCTCTCTTTGGCCAAACAAAAAGGAAAAAACGAATTTAGTAGGTTTAAGATGACGCCCTGTTGGAGATAGTGGTATCTCGGGATGTCCTCCATGATTCAGATGCCTTGCATGGAGGTACATTAGCAGTATAGGCATCAGGATGGAGTAGAGATTGAAATGCACTCTACTCGGTGGCATGAATCCATTAGCGGATGCATGCGGACCTTCCGGGGTGTTTTGCCTCATGCATGCATGAGATTTGCATGTACAGTTATTAATTAAAAGATGTATGCAAAGTGACTTTTTGCATGCACAGATATCAGGTTTTTGGTAAACCTAATTGATCAGTGAGATTATATATACAGGCAAGAGGTCCTCGGATGAGGTTGCTCAGTTGACTTATCTGAGAGAGATCATTCAAGAGTGAGGAGGACGCATTAGTGCATGCAGAGGGCGACTTTCTGAGAGAGAGAGGAGCTTCTGCAGTAGGGAGAGTGGGGTGATCTGAGCTGGATCATACACCACTTGACCACAGGCACTTGGCACCCAATTTTGTGGATTCAAAGAGTTCATCTGAATGGTTTCTGCAAAGATTGAGGAGAGGACGACTTCCAGAGAGGGAGAGGGGCGCATTACCTGAGGAGAGAGGAGTTCGTCCTGGATCTGATTGACCGATTGAGCAACTGAGACTTTCGGAGTATCCTTGCCTCGGTGTTTGAGGAAGGACTGTGACGATCAAAGCTCAGATCTGTTGAGATCTAATTGTGTATGAGCATTTGACATCCGGAGGAAGGGCGCACTTTTCCATGCAGAGGAAGGGCGCATTCACCAGATCAAGCAATTGGCCTTCTTCCTAGGCAGAGCAGATCAAAGCAGTGCTATGAGAGAGACAGTACCGACAAATTGCTACCTTCAGACTGATCAAATCCAGTTGACAGTTAGGGCACATTTCCTCTGTGCATGCATCAATTGTTGCATACAGATCTAGGGTTTTGACCCAGTCAGGTGTGGTTGTTCCTTCTGAGGTAACATTGTATGTACTTGTATTCTTCTCTTTTTGCTCTAGGATCGATATAGAAGAAAACCCCACAGATAGTTGGTTTTCCCCGTTTGGGGATTCCAGGGTAAATATTGAGTTTTGTGATTGTTGTGTTTTTCATTGTCAAAGTGTTAAGAGATCTATAGTGTTTGTATCTTAAGTCTTTATTGTATTATTGATTTACATAGACTCAAACCATTTGAGATCTCAGGGCTATCCAAAGGGAGTAGTGATCTCTGGATAAAATTAACATGGTATCAGAGTCCTAGCAAGGGTCAAGGAGAAGCAATCACACTCAGATTTGTGAGCAGTATACCAGATCTGTGTGGTGACTCGGGTTGATCTTCATATCTGTAGACAGGGAGACCAGATCTACCAAATATGAAGTGTAGGGTTCAGATCTGTGACAGTAGAGGTCAGATCCTACGCTGCTGGGAATCGCTCTGCACCCGTACGAATCGATCCCAATTCGCGATCCGGAAGGAATCGATTCCGGAATCATGATTCCTCCCGGAATCGATTTCGTAATTCACGCTTCCTTGGAGAAAAAAACGCTCCCTGGAATTTTAGGAATCGATTCCTGAGCGATCCCGGGCAAAAAAATCGCTTTCGAAAACGCTTCCTCAGCGATTCCGATTCCTTGATTTTTTTTATTTATTTATTTTTTTTAGCGGGATTGGCTAGGGTTAATTTGGGCAAATAAAGTCTATTGGACTCCATTTGGACTCATTCTATGCCCTCAGTGGTAAACAGTTTGATGTGCCCCCCATGGTAAACCGTTTAAAACTTTGATGTGCCCCAGGTTGGCGAAGAGTAGTTTCACAGATGATAAATGCATTTTCTGCCCCAAGATGAAGCTGTCAAATGCATTCTTTGGGACTGTTGGTTTTCTTGTCAATGTTGGAAATTAGCACAACAGAGGTTCTCTGAAATGATCCAAGGTACCATTCATTGGAGAGCAACTGTTCTTGGGGACTAACTCTTTCATCAATCACCTTATCAAGGCTTGTGGCATTGTATCCATATTACTATTATGTTCTCTTTATGGAAATTGTGTTGTAAGTGTGTTTTCGAGGACTCTAGTGGCACTGTTCTTCCTTTCAAGAGCCGTGGATGGATGAGCTTTGTGCCCAACTCAAGGGTGAAGGGTTTTTGCTCATTAGAGATGAAAAAAGTGAATTGATAACTCCATATTCAGAATTTATTGTAGATGTAACTATAATAAGATAGCTGCTACAATCTCTGTATATTCTTATCTTTTCTTGTATAGATTTTGTTCTCCTTGTACATAACTGTTTTATGAGTAAAATAAGAAGTATATTTGAAAAAAAACACTTTTACAGGAGTTTCAAAAAGGTCTATCCCATTGTCTGTCAACCCTGGCCTTGGGTTTACCTTCACATCATATATCAGACAATGACATTATAGAAATTGGACGAATAAATAAGGAAAATTTGGCAGTACACTGGTAAAGGGGCCTTTTCAAAAGCACCTTTGCAATATCAATAAAGTTCATATTCTATTCAGAAGGGATAAAAGTATAAAATAGAAAACCGTCTGCATGTTAATTTTAATCAAATTCTAATTAATACAGTTTGGTTATATGAGAAAAATGGTATTGACATATGAGGGTCCAATACATGCAACATTGTCTTAAAGTCGATGCCATCAGCTACACATTTGTACTTCCCTTACAAAAATTCAACTTCTGTTACAAAAATTCAATCATAGAGTTTGTTTGATAAAGTAAATCTTAACAATAACTTAATATCTTTGCAAGTTTGATATTGGATTTCAAAACATCACTTGCAAATGGTCATTGCCATAGCTATGTCATTCCAAAAAATCTTCTGAGATGTCCTAGATGATTGATGTTATATCAATGTGTATTAAATGGTTATATGAATATCTATGTTTTGATGTTTTCTATAGCTAATTTGGCATAATACATGTTTTTTTTAATTTATATGCATCAAAATATATTAAAATATATATTATATAAAAAACGCTCCCGAAACGAAAGCTTTTGAAAATTTCGCTTTTCGCTCCCGCTCCCGCTCCCAACAGCGTAGGTCAGATCTAACAAATCTGAGAAGTTGGAGTCTAGATCTGAGATAGATCTAGTAGATCAGTGAAGATAGAGACCAAATATACTAGATCTAAAGAGCGGAGCTCAGATCTGTGGTTATAGAGGTCAGATCTATTTGATCTGTGACCTAGGTGGATAGATCTGAGATAGATCTATCAGATTTGTGCAAGGGGAGGCTAGATCTATGATCAAGAGAGGTTCTTGTATCATTTTGTGTATTTTCGGTTCAAAGGTTATGGCCACTAGCTTGAGTGTAGGGTACAAGTTGTTGGGAAAGCTTGTATGTGGGTCTAGGGAGACCTTGGATACAGTTTCAGTATCAGTGACAGAGGGAGAGCATGATGCTTCTCTCAAGATGACACTGATAGAGGAGGAGTGCAAATCTACATATCAGAGTGCAGCAGATGCAGCCAGGAAGCCTTCCAGTTCAGAGGGAGTAGTTGCAGTAGCATATGATCTATTTGATCCTAGTGGATGCTTCTCCAGAAGTACCTTCCTTGCTAAGAGGGAGAGTTACTGCAGAAATGTGCATGCGATATGCATGTGCATGAGGTCTTGCATGATGCATGTGCATGTGCATGAAGATGGAGGAGATGGATGAGTTTACCTCTAGGTTTGAGAGGGAGTTCTCATTAGCCTCATTTATGTCAGGACATGATAGTAGTCAGCCAGAGATCTAGGTTGATGAGAGATGGAGGGTTGACTGCATGCAGTGCAGTCACATGACCGGGATGCGAGATGCATTCCTAGTTCTTGAGCACACACCTATGCAGATGATTAGAGATGTGCAGGGGATTGATCACTTAGTCACAGGAGTGGGTAGAGTTCGTTTTCTACTTGACCTTGAAGAACTCCTAGAGGTATCAGGAGTGTCGTTCATTCCAGGACTGAGAGGGAGTATACTCTCAATGGTAGCATTGGGTGTTGTCGAATACTCAGTGGTGTTCCAGAGGGATCTGATATTCACTTATCCAGAGGGAGTTGATCCAGTCTTGATGGGTCACAAGATCGATGGTGAGTACTTGGTTCGGGGACATCCCACATCTAGCACATCAGGTTGGTTGAATGCATCCTCTTCAGAGTCAGAGGGGGATAGATGCTAGATTTTCATCATTTAATTCAATATGATCTAGGATCTTATCTGAGAGAATAACATGCACAGCAAATCAAACACAAGAGACAAGAGACACAAAGAGTTTCATTGGGGAAACCATAAAGGAGAAAACCCCGCAACTTCCTCGGAGATAGAATGAGCAACAATACAAAACGCCAAAAGATAGAAATGGTCTCCAGCAGCTTCTCTCTTCTTCACTTGTGCGAACTCCTCCTCTCTCTCACTAATGTGCAAATGAGTGAGCGAGTGAATGTGTAAATAGAGAGGAGCACCCTCTCTATTTATACTTTACCTCCACTTGACTGTTACCCTAACTGGGCCGACTTCTCCTAGGAGAGTCTAATAACCCCCTACAACTTAACTCTGGGTCGAGCTCTCTAGGAGAGTCTAATAACCCATTAGGTACAATGATAACATTCTCGATCGGAGGAATGAACCTCTACGTCGAAAGTACAATATGAATAATATAAAATATACAAGTGAATACATTCCGAAGTTACAAATACATTAACACTCCCTCTTAACTAGGAAGGTATTCTCTTGACATAGTTCATCAGCACAAGTCTTCGTCATTGGATCATCATCACTGCTGCTACTATCTCGATCATTAATCTCCAATCTACTCATCATAGGAAGTTCTACAGAGCCAGCCCTTTTTATGTTGGATGTAGGCCTAGCCTCCATGTAGGTCTTCCTCATCTTTGCGAGCAAGCCATCAAGTAGGTACATCTTAGGACTTATTATATGCCTCTGCAAAACCTGCAATGTTGATGTATATGTAACTTCGGAATGTATTTCACATATATGTATATTGTATTCCTATAGAGATGGTATTATTCCTCTATAAGGAAGTGTCGTCATTTATATTGTAAGTGTCGTAACTTATACTTGATGGGTTATTAGACCACCTTGTTGGGGTCGGCCCTGTATAAGTCATGTGGGTCGAAGGGTTATTAGACCACCCTATTGGGGGTCGGCCATGTGGGTCAAAGGGTTATTAGACCACCCTATTGGGGGTCGGCCCACTCAGCATTATGTTATGTGGTAAAGTTCGAGCCTACATGAGTTAGGTAAAAAGGCAAGTCAAGTCAAGTATAAATAGAGTGCAGGAGGCACTCTATTTACTCACTCACTTCACACACATGCTCTCAAGGAGGAGAGGTGCACTTATGGAGGAGGAGGATTGCTGCTAGGTTATGGCTATCTCTATTGGTTGGTTGTATTATTTCTCTATCTATCTCTGAGGAAGTTATTGGGGTTTTTCACCTTTATGGTTTTCCCCAAGTAAATCTTTGTGTCTCTTGTGTGTGCTTGCATTATTGTCTCCATGATTGATATGCTGTAGATATGCTGTACATGTTGTTCTCTCAGTTAAGATCCTAGATCAGATTGAAGTAAATTCAGAAAATTTAACATGGTATCAGAGCTAGCCTGAAAGAAGGCATGATATGGCATGTATGACACTTGTTGCACTTACGATGCTAGGGCTTGATATAGCAAAAACAAGTCATCGTAGCACTTTCGCTATAAATCCATTTTGGCGAAGTTTTCGGATCTGAAATTGTTACAGGCCGAAGCTAAGATCTCCAGGTATCTTGTGTCCAAAGGAAAACCTCTAATTCGTTGTACTTTGTGATTTATGATCTGTACAATATAGGGTTTCTGCCTCTTCCAGATCTGAGTCAAAATCAGGTGACCTTGGGAAAAAGGTCATATCTTGGGCTAGGAAGCTCCAAATGAAATTTCGTAAAAAGTGACAGGTAGTACACAGTCTGCACTATCTCAGAAAAATTTTTCAGAGGCTGAAGTTAAAACAGTGACACGTGGAACGCCGTACAAGTTCGCTCTCCTGTTTTATCCCAAAACAGGTCACGTTGCGACATTTGGCATATCTCTCTCTCAGAGAATCCAATTGAGGTCAGACCTGTCAGGATGGAAAGATAACAGGTCAGGCTATCTCAAGAAAATTTTTTAGACCCTGTGGATCAAAAATTTCGGAGTTACACCAGAAACAATCTGGTACATATTTCTGTCAAAACAGAATTATTTTTTGGTACCTTCATTCATGGCTTCCGGAATTTAGGGCTTTGGAGAAAGTTAGAATTTTTGTAATCGGAGACCACGGCTGGATGCTACTCATCAAAATAGAAATTTAGAGACCAAGATCAGAATTTTTGGTTGGGCAGAAGGTCGGGCTTGATTAGACCCTAGTTCGGGACTTTGATCAGAAAAGTGGAAAATTAGGGCTTCTGTAAAAATTGGAATTTTTGAAATCTGTGACCACGGCTGGAAGCTCCTCAGAAAAATAGAAGCTTAGAGCTTTGGATCAAACATTTTGATGGGGCAAAAGAGTGGGCTTCATCAAACCCCAGTTCAGGGTCACGTCCAGTGAATCTAGAAGTTTCAAAGGCAAAATTGAGGAGTGAAACTTTGCAGTTTTCAAATTCTGAATATACCAACTTGATCAGCTCATCAAGGCACATATTTCTATCCTATCAGAAGTTTGAAATTCAAAGTTTGAATTTTTGGGGTTTCTCTGACAAACCCATATCCAGCTCAAGGTCCAGTTCTTTCAAATCAAGTGGATTGGGTTAATCACTTGCATAAGTGAAGAAGTTCCTGTTTCAGAGGGAGATGAGGCTAAGGCCTTACATAAGAAGATTACAAGTGATCTCGATAGGTATGACTCATCGAGGTATGTTTTGAGATTTGTTCATAATTAAGTTTATGGTATGCTTGTCTTCATATTATCACGGTTAGTACAATCTTGATTTTAGACTTGTCATATCACCTTAATAAAATTATGAATGCATGATAGAAGTCATTCATTTATTAGGAGTATGAAACTTATGTTTGTACTAACACATTGTGATGTTGTATGAGTTTTATGTTGTCTACTAACATGAAAGGTACACCAAGAAGACAAATCATGTTCTAGTTCAAGAACATATGATCATGAGGACAAAGATTCATCCATTGCCATGGATCTCATAGAAGATCCATTCTCGAGGTATGTATAACTTAGTTTTATAATGGTTAACTTATGAGACATGCAGGTTACTAGCACAAGTCACTAAAGAGAACCAGAAGACATTATGCGGGTATGTTAGACATAAATAGCTAGCATGCTAATCCAGGTATGTTTTTCCTATATCAAGCTAAAATCCTACCTTGTGTTAGGATCTTATACTGTTGTTGATAATAATTATTCATGAAGTCATAGGTTTGAATAATCATGGTTGGATGTATATTATTATAATTGATGATATGACTAACCAGAAGAATCATGAAAGTATAGGCTTGAATAATCACAGGTTTTATGCATTTTATATCTTATCTTGATTGATGATTCAACTAACCTGAAGAGTCATAGGCTTGAGTAATTACAGGTTTAGACATGTTATGTTTCTTATGATTTGACTAACCATAAGAATCCTTGAATGCTCATGCTTATTATTTCTGTTTGAAATGATCATGACTATACATGCTTGAGATTATTGTGTTTTAATAGTATACTAATGAATGTATGATTTTATATGAGATCACAAGGATAACACATTCATGATACTAATAAGCATGCATAGGGACCAAGGATGAATATGAGTTCAAGAACAGGTAATTCAGGAAGCAAATATCAAGAGGGAGCACACTCCAGTTGCTCCTGCCAGAAAGCAAAGGAGCACACTCTAGTTGTTCCTGCAAGAAAGCAAAGGAGCACACTTCAGTAGTTTCTGCAAGGATGCAGATATTCAGAGGGAGTTGATCATCTCTCTACATTTCACAACAGAAAGGTGTAGAAGAAGCTACCTCAGATTAGGACTCCAGCAGCTCCTGCAAGGAAGCAAAGACTCAGAGGGAGTCCACCCAACGAACAAACAAAGATAAGTATTTGAATTGTCATTTCTTAAATAATACTGTTCAATAATGTATATACTGATGTTCCTAGAATTAGGTTGTGTATTATGCATATTAGAATAATTGCATTGATGAACAGTATACTACTAATATGCATGGGTAAGTAGCCTATGGCACTGTACAACATTCCATTGCTACTTATCTAGAATGAAACCTCTTTGCTGACATGTTGGGAGCTGTGCACACTCTTAACAATGTTCTGGTAGAGATTGGAAGGCATCTAGAAAGTTACAGGATATGGATAAATGTTGTATTGAAGCATTGGCTAAGATAATTGCATGACTGTATGGCATATTTCTTTATGTGTAAGAATTTGTTCTGAAAACTATAAGATGTTTTCTAATCATGCAATTTAACTTGTTGTGTAGGAAAGATCATATGCCATCTCCTACAAAAGGACTACAACATTTGTTCCAGCAAGAAAGATATCTATTGAAGATATTGAAGTTCCCAGGATCTGGGATGAAGAAATGGAATGCCATGATCCGTAGATCATGAAGAAGATGTTTGGGATGCAGTCCCAAGACCTGACAGGGAGTCATATGTATGCAGATTGAAGAAAGCCTTGTATGGCTTGAAGCAAGCTCCCAGAACTTGGTATGGTGAAGATAGATTGATTGCCGACACGCAGCGGAAGCTTACTACCGAGTTCGAGATGAAGAACTTGGGGATGATGCACTATTTGTTTTTGGCATGGAGGTGTGGCAAAGTGCAGATAGAATCTTCCTTGGACAAGGGAAGTATGCAGTAGAGATCCCAAAGAGGTTCGGGATGATGGATTGCAAGGCCATGGCCACACCTATGGCATCGAATCTGAAGCTTCTATGTGATGCTTCATCTGAGTTAGTTGATGTCTCTATGTATCGTCAGATGATTGGGTCCTTGATGTACCTGACGAACACGAGACCAGACATTTTCTTTGCTGTGAACACATTGAGCCAGTTCCTGACGGATCCGAGAAGTGTTCACCTGGTTACTGTAAAGCATGTTCTGAGGTACCTGAAGGGTACAGTGGATTATGGGCTCAGGTATGAGGCGAATCAAAAGTTTAACCTGGAAGGTTATGTTGATTCAGATTGGGCTGGCAGTGCTGCAGACAGGAAGAGCACATCTGGGTGCTGCTTCAGTATGGGATCAGGTGTGATCTCTTGGTTTAGCAGGAAGCAGTCCTGCGTAGCACTGAGTACAGCTGAGGCAGAGTATGTTGCAGCCTGTTCAGCTAGTTGTGAGGCAGTATGGCTACGGAAGCTACTATCTGAGTTATTTGATCTCCCGTTGGAGGCTACTGCTATCTTCTGTGATAACCAGAGTTGTGTGAAGCTGTCCGAGAACCCAGTGTTTCATGACAGGTTGAAACACATAGAGATCAAATATCACTATATCAGGGATATGGTGCAGAGAGGAGCTGTGAAGCTCCTGTATGTTGCGACGGACGAGCAGATTGCAGATGTGCTGATGAAGCCACTAGCCAGGGTGAAGTTCGAGTACTTCAGAGAGAGGCTTGGCGTGCTTCAGATCAAGGATACTTCGAGGAAGAAGTGATGGACACATTTGCTGAAGCCATTCCAAGCATGTTGGAAGGAGGATCCTTCACATGGCTGTGGATGTAAGCGCTGGATGATGAGCATCAGGATGATGTTCTGGTTTCTGCTTGGATATGATCAGTTGGATCATTTTATGTATGTATGTATGCATCATGTTGGATGCTTGGACCATATATCTGTATATGTATCAGGTGGATACATTGTATGATCAGGTGGATCATGTATGGTGATATGTATCATGTATTTGTATTTGTATCAGGTGGATACATTGATGATCAGGAGGATCATGTATGATGATATGTATCAGGTAGATACTTGGTATGCATCAGGTAGATGCATTGATGATCAGGAGGATCATGTATGATGATATGTATCATGTATTTGTATCAGGTGGATACATTGATGATCAGGAGGATCATGTATGATACTTGGTATGCATCAGGTAGATGCATTGATGATCAGGAGGACCATGTATGATGATATGTATCATGTATTTGTATCAGGTGGATACATTGATGATCAGGAGGATCATGTATGATACTTGGTATGCATCAGGTAGATGCATTGATGATCAGGTGGATCATGCAGCAGGATGTTGCAGTGATGATCAGGATGATCATAGATGACGAGCTTCAGGATGTTGCTCCAGATGACATGCAGCAGGACGTTGCAGTGATGATGATCAGGATGATCATGGATACATCAGGATGATGTATGGTGAGTATCAGGTTGATACTCTATGGCCGTGGATCAGGTTGTGCAGATGAGCATGTAATTCGTTGCCCTGGGAGATTTGCAGATGGTCTTTCGAGGTTTTGCCTATGGCATGTAATTCGGTGCCCTGGGACATCTGGCAAATGCTCTTTCGAGGTTTTGCTCTGGGAGGACATGTAATTCGTTGCCCTGGGAGATCTGCAGATAGTCTTTCGAGGTTTTGCCTATGGCATATAATAGCGCCCTGGGATATCTGGCAGATGCTCTTGCGAGGTTTTGTCCTATGGCATGTAATTCGTTTCCCTGGGAGATCCGATAGGTTGGGCTGTGTGCCCGTAATCAGTCCTGGGATGCTCTTGCGAGGTTTTGCCATGACCACATGTAATTCGTTGCCCTGGGAGATTTCAGGTCGGAGTTGTGTACCCGTAACATCCTGAGATGCTCTTGCGAGGTTTTGTGGTGGACCACATGTAATTTGTGCCCTGGGAGATTTCAGGTCGGAGTTGTGTACCCGTAACATCCTGAGATGCTCTTGCGAGGTTTTGTGGTGGGGTCACATGTAATAGCGCCCTGGGAGATCCTACAGGTCGGAGTTGTGTACCCGTAACATCCTGGGATGCTCTTTCGAGGTTTTGTGACGCACGTAATAAGTCCTGAGGATTCCACAGTATGGCCAGTGATGACGAAGACCTGCAGGTGGTGGGCCTACATCCAGTATGAAAAAGGACTGGCTCTGTAGAACTTCCTATGACGAGTAGATTCAGAGATTGATTGAGATAGCAGCAGCAGTGACGATGATGATGACTCGATGACGATTATCCAGTGACGATGATCCAGAGAAGATGACTTGTGCTAGAAGAACTGTGCTGAGAAATACCTTCCTAGTTAAGAGGGAGTGTTGATGTATATGTAACTTCGGAATGTATTTCACATATATGTATATTGTATTCCTATAGAGATGGTATTATTCCTCTATAAGGAAGTGTCGTCATTTATATTGTAAGTGTCGTAACTTATACTTGATGGGTTATTAGACCACCTTGTTGGGGTCGGCCCTGTATAAGTCATGTGGGTCGAAGGGTTATTAGACCACCCTATTGGGGGTCGGCCATGTGGGTCAAAGGGTTATTAGACCACCCTATTGGGGGTCGGCCCACTCAGCATTATGTTATGTGGTAAAGTTCGAGCCTACATGAGTTAGGTAAAAAGGCAAGTCAAGTCAAGTATAAATAGAGTGCAGGAGGCACTCTATTTACTCACTCACTTCACACACATGCTCTCAAGGAGGAGAGGTGCACTTATGGAGGAGGAGGATTGCTGCTAGGTTATGGCTATCTCTATTGGTTGGTTGTATTATTTCTCTATCTATCTCTGAGGAAGTTATTGGGGTTTTTCACCTTTATGGTTTTCCCCAAGTAAATCTTTGTGTCTCTTGTGTGTGCTTGCATTATTGTCTCCATGATTGATATGCTGTAGATATGCTGTACATGTTGTTCTCTCAGTTAAGATCCTAGATCAGATTGAAGTAAATTCAGAAAATTTAACATGCAAGATCTCCCAGGACTGATTATATGCCTCTGCAAAACCTGAAGGAGCATCTCAGGACTGATTATATGCCACAGCAAAACCTGCAAGATCTCCGAGGACTGATTATATGCCACTGCAAAACCTGAAGGAGCATCTCAGGACCGATTACATGCCATTGCAAAACCCGTGTTCCCTACTATCACCTCATCACCTTTAGATCATCTCATCGTCAACGGAGCACATCCCAGATGCACATCACAATGTCTCCAGTATGGGAGGCACAAACCTACCACCATACGAGACCTCATCTACCAGCATGGGAGGCACAAACCTACCACCATGTGAGACCCGGCCCTTACATCTACCAACATGGGAGGCACAAACCTACCACCATGTGAGAATGGCTCAGCCCTTACATCTACCAACATAGGAGGCACAAACCTACCACTATACTAGAATGGCCCAACCCTGCCCTTACATCTACCAACATAGGAGGCACGAACCTACCACTATGCGAGAATGGCCAATGTGCATCTGTGTCTTCCGGACTCATCACTTCCCCTTGGAAAGAACCTCGATCTGGAATACACCAAGCTTCTCTCTAAAGTACTCGAACTTTACTCTGGCTAGTGGCTTGGTCAACACATCGGTTATCTGCTCATCTGTTGCAACATACTGGAGCTTCACTGCTCCTCTCTGCACCGTATCCTTGATATAGTGATACTTGATCTCGATGTGCTTCGACTTGTCATGGAACACTGGGTTCTCAGACAACTTCACACAACTCTGGTTGTCGCAATATATACAACATCCAACTGGAGATCAAATAAATGAGACAGTAGCTTCCTCAACCATACTACCTCACAACTAGCCGAACAAGCTGCGACATACTCTGCTTCAGCTGTACTCAGTGCCACGCAGGATTGCTTCCTACTAAGCCAAGAGATCACACCTGATCCCATACTGAAGCAACACCCCGAAGTGCTCTTCCTATCAATGGCACTGCCTGGCCAATCCGAATCAACATAACCCTCCATGTTAATCTTCTGATTCGCATCATACTTGAGCTCATAATCCGCCGTACCCTTCAGGTACCTCAGAATATGCTTTGCAGCAATCAAGTGAACATTTCTCGGATCCGTCAGGAACTGGCCCAATGTGTTCACAGCAAAGCAAATATTTGGTTTTGTATTTGTCAAGTACATCAAAGATCCAATCATTTGACGATACATCATGGCATCAACTGACTCTGATGAAGCATCACTCAATAGCTTCAGGTTCGATGCCATAGGTGTGGCCATGGCCTTGCAGTCCATCATCCCGAACCGCTTCAGGATCTCTACTGCATACTTCCCTTGTCCAAGGAAGATTCCATCCGCACTTTGCCACACCTCCATGCCTAGAAAGTAGTGCATCATACCCAAGTCCTTCATCTCAAACTCGGCAACAAGCTTCCTCTTCGTGTCAGCAATCAACCCATCCTCACCTGACACAAATAGGTCATCTACATAAAGTAGAAGTATCATTGGGTTCCCTTCCTCAACCTTGTAGTAAAGGTTGGAATCCGCTTTACTCTTGGTAAAGCCCAAACTAGTCAAGAAGTTGTCTATCCTGCCATACCATGTCATGGGTGCATGTTTCAATCCATACAAGGATTTCTTCAATTTGCACACATGAGTCTCCCTGTCATGTATCTCAAATCCAAGTGGCTGCTCCACATACACTTCCTCGTCTACTACACCATTCAAGAACGTTGTCTTGACATCCATCTGGTGTACCTTCCACTTCATCGCTGCAGCCAGAGCAAGTACTGATCTGATGGAAGTGTATCTGGCTACAGGTGCAAAAGTCTCCTCATAGTCTATCCCTTCCTTATGGGAGAAGCCACGTGCCACAAATCTTGCCTTGTGTTTCTCTATGTTGCCATCTGCAGCATGCTTGATCTAGTAGATCCATTTGGAAGTCACAACAGACTTCCCTACTGGTCTCGGGACCACATCCCAGACATCATACTTCATGATCGACTGGTACTCCTCGATCATGGCATCCTTCCATTTTTTCTTCTCAGCTACTTCCTCATAGTTGGAAGGTTCTTTGTTAATGATGTCACACAGCAGGGCTACATCACTGGAGAATGGTCTCAGTCTTTTGCTTTCTCTATG
The DNA here is from genome assembly GCA_027924585.1 of Larix kaempferi. NCBI lineage: Eukaryota > Viridiplantae > Streptophyta > Pinopsida > Pinales > Pinaceae > Larix > Larix kaempferi. The sequence goes on from BSBM01000476.1 coordinate 8,535,692, forward strand.
CATTCCCTCTGGAGCACCATATCTCTCTGCATCTTGAATTACTTCTCGTACCCATGCTGGTTTCCTCTTGTGAGAATTCTTCTCACATGGTGGATCTACAGGTTCCTGTGGATCTTCCACCTCGCGTTCTCCATAGTCTTCTGGATTTACTTCATTCATTGTTGTATCTCGGTTCCTGGTTGCTTCTGGTTCTTCTAGGTCTTCAACGGGTATCCTTCTGAATTTGTGATATGCTGAGTCTTCGTTGAATGTTACATCCCTGCTGATGTCGATCTTCTTGAACCCGGGGAAATATATGATGAATATGGTTGTCTATGGTTGTCATTGATGACACACCATTAATGACAAAGGTGTAAATGCATTATGACAAGCAAACAAGGTGATGGGCATTGGCACACCTAATAAGCCAAATGACCCATATTATGGTCATTTGGAATTGGCCCTAATACCCTAGATAATGAGGTGGACAAAGGACATGGCAAGATGGCTTGGAGATTACAAGGATGATGTGGACAAATGCATAAGCTTGCGGGTATGAAAATGGCAAGAAGATATGCATAATGAAAACCATTGCGGGCACTCCTCAAAAGTCACTCTTGGGCATTTGAATTGACAGCTGTGTGGTTAGTTTTTTAAGGGCAAAACCCCCATTAGGGCACACCATCTAAACCTTGTGGGCACACTTAACCAAAGCTGCGTGTTCATTTTTGAAGGGTTAAACAACCCTTGCGGGCTTCTCCAGCTGGGCCCATGCGGGCATGGTTGAAAGGCCCATTGCGGGCATATCCTTGGGAGGTATAAAAGTTTGTTGATGGACCTTACGTGCATGAGATGGAGTAAAAATCCAATGGTGTCAAACCCACTCTTGTGGTGTGGCACAAAAAACCAAATAAATATATATATAAATATATTTGTGCTTGTTGAGGATAACGTGGAGACTTAATAAAAACAAAAGTAAAATATCAATGACAAGTCAACTTGATTTGGAAATAAAAAATACAATGACATTTAAAAAATGCCAAGTCGGCCAGCTAAAAGAAATAAACCAAAAAATGAAATATTTATATGGTGAAGTCGGCTCAATTTTAAAAAGATTTTTTTATTAAATATAAAATGTGAATAGAACAGGTCGGCCCAGAAAATACATGGAAAAACCAGTATAAATACAAATGAAGAGTTATTCATTTTGGTGTGGATTTTTTGGTGGAAGGAGCAGCTCTGATTTTCGAGTACTATAGCAGGCAGCTACAGTGGACAACAATTTTTACAGTTTACCTTTATCTTTATTTTTGGGGCAGCAGATGAAGGAAGAACAAAAGATGAAGTAATAATTTTGTTATCTTTGAATTTTTGGGTTTGACTCAATCAGCAAAGGATCAGCAGTAGCAACAAAACATTGTTGTTTATTTCTTATTTCTGGGTTGGCTTGGTTGATGATATAGCAGCAGCATGACACCCTTTTTTGTGATTTTTGTTGGTTGCTGATATAAGTAGGCTACGGTATGATGAAGAATTGAAGATGGTTGCTAGAGTGCTGAAGACTATGGAAGGTGTGGCCCTGGGGGCAAGCAATGAGCCAGGCACTGTCACCTGAATCCCAGCTCCTCTGTTTAGGCTAACTCCTAACAAAGCCAAGGGGGGTTGTCCCTAACAAAGAGTTTTCTATGGCTCTGAGTTTTTAAATGTTTTTAAGTGTTGGGTGATGCAGATGGGTGTTTTTTAGGAGTTTTTTTAAGATGATCAAAGATTTACAATAGCTTGAACTTAGATAAGCAAAGATACAAATTGCAAGATAATTGAATACACAACCACTTGATCAAATAGAATTAAGGCAACCTCAAGATGATACAATATAAATGCTTCATATAACAAGTAAACGATAAGAAGACCAATGCCTTATGGAGTCATGTAACTGAATGCTTGGGTTGCTTGATACAAGTGCTCAGTGTTTGTGAAATGTTTTGCAATTGTTCTTTGTATATTTTATTGTAAATTTTAATGATAATCTTGTTTTAGGTGAGGGGTATTTCCAACCGGAACACGATGTCCTGGAAATCTAACCGAAAGAAGTAGTCTAGGTGGCCCTGTTCAAGGACATGACGGACCGGCCTGGATCACAGCGAGGTGTTCAAGGAACTTAACCAGCCACTGTGTCCGAGGTTGGGTTGCCCGACGCCCTCACTAGGAGTTCCCCACTTTTGAGTACTTACGACGAACAACGCCAGTTCGTTGGTTATGGGGGTAATGATTTTATTATGGTTTGAACTTGCAAGATTAGGCAACCAATACCATTTCTGAGTATTCCAACTTTTTTAGGGTTGGGCAGAGCATGCGCAGCAAGGAGAAACGAATAAATTCAAATTTTATTAAGGGAAATGTGTGTTGCGAATTTTAGTTTAGAGCACACAAAGAACTAAAATGCTCTCCGATAGAGAGTGCTCTTGACTGTCTTATGATCAGTTCAAGAGACTTATCTAATCTATATGGAATGCAATGCAACAAGAAAAAATGCTCTCCGACAGAGAGTGCTCTTGACTCATCTTGCGACAAGTTCAAGAGACTTATCTACACTATCTGAAATGCAAATAAGATAATTAAAGTGCAAATAACTTGAAATGGAACTCAACAACAATTACTGAATGAGATCTAATCTAAATACTTAAAGCAAATCTAAGCGAAGAAAACAAGAAAACACACAAGACACTCTTCCCCAAATGGGGGAAGAAACACAAACTATGGGAGGCTCTATCCCACTTAGCCTTATTTCATTAATCAATTACAAAATGAGGGAATGCAACCCTTGAAGTGAAATGCAACTAAGAAATGAAACTAAATCCTTTTTAAGGCTTGTACAAAGGAGAGTGATTTAAGTTTGGATCTTTGACTTCGGGATCTCCTTGATGTTTGAGAAGATTTGATCTTTGTTGTGTTTAGATGGATCTTCTTCTTGGTATGGTTCTTTGTTTTGGATCTTGGTTTCAAACTCTTCTTGGTTTTGCAATCCTCTTCTTTTCCACTTTGATGATCTCTTCTTCTTCTTTACTTCTTCTCTTGAGTTTGCTTTTCTTCACACCTACAACACAAAAATCAAACTTCAAGCACCCATTAGCATTAGCAAAACAATAAAAAACAAAATTAAGATCTAATCTAGAAATTGAAATCTAAGGTGCAAGTCTAACTTTTGAATGAGATCTAAAATAAAAGTGCAACTAAGTTAAACTTAAAAATGAAATGCAAACATTTTTTAATGCAAGTTTTTTGGACTTAAAGATGAGATCTAAACTTTATAAACTTCAAAAAGGAACTAGATCTAAAACAAAAATGAAATGCAAGTTAAGCTAACAAGATGCAAACTTCTAAGTATGAGATCTAAATAAACACTAAACTAAAGAAGGAGGTGAGGATGGAGAAAAGAAGGAAAAGAGATCAACAAAACGAAAGGAAGTGGAGCATAAGGATGAAAACGAAGGGGAGAAAGGATGAAGAAAACGAAAGCTAGGAGGCTTAGGAGATCTCGGAAAGGGTAGAGAAGAATAGAAGATGAGAAGGAGAGAGTTTGGGAAGAAGGGGGACGAGAGAGGCTAGAGCTAGGAAAGACGAGAAGAGGAGGAAGCTAGGAGAAGGTAAGACAAGGCTGGAAAGAAGCTAGAAGGAGGAAAAACGAGAGGAGTAAGCCTAGCAAGGGAGAGAGCAAACAAAGTAGGACGAGAGGACAAGGAGGCAAAGGATCAAGGCAAACCTACAAACAAAAAAGGCAAGCTTGATGGAGGGTTCTAGGCTTGGAGAAGGTAGAACTTTAGGCTTTCCACAGCTTAGAGATAGATCAAGAAACTAGTAACCGAAAAGAGGGTTTTTATATTGTTGATGGATGAGGCAGGAAAGCCTTGTGTTTCTCAATTCTTTGAAGTAGAAGCCCTTTTTGGGAACCTACAAGATGAAAGTGTTAATAAAAAAAAGCTCTTGCTTGATGGATGAGAAGAGAGCTAATCTTTTCTCCACCTGAAAATGTACCTGAAAAACACAACACTCAAACGAAAATAGTAGATCAAATGGTATTGTGCTAGATTGTTAGCTTTCCAAACAATGATCATACAATTAAAAATTAAGAGAGCTGAGATAAGAAAGGTATCACCTCACACAAGATGAAATTGACACACAAAGAACTTGAACATGGACCTCCAAAGTCTTCCTCTTTATTAAATCTTAAACAATTGATACAAAATTCTCTAGAGTTTTCTTGCACAAATCTCCATGAAGAATGAGGAGGCAAGGCACTCCGTTTATACAAAAACTAGACAATAGAAACCTAACTCGAATTTGGCTTGAGAAGAGAGCCAAATGGCACCAAACACCAATTCAAATCCCAATCTAATCCAAACTTGGAGTGAAACTCCAATAACTAACACGAGTTTGAATAAATGTTGAATGAGGAGGTGGCCTCCACCTTGGCAAGGCGCCCCTCATTCCTACATTGGAAGCTCCACCCAACTTTGTAATATACACCCAACCAATCACGTGAATGCCAAGTGGATAATGCGTGAGCTTGAAGGAGAATGTGTGAGCCATGAGGGAGACCAAGCTTTGGGTTGAAGTAATGATAACTTGAGTTTCAAAGGAAGCCAAGCCTTGAGGTGGCCACAAAATAAGGAGGGCGCCTACCATAGCTTTAAATGCAACCTCAACAATCCACTTAAACTATTCCACATCACTAAATCGTGAATCCTCATGAAGGGAGGCAAATTTCATTGATTTAGATGACTGGTGCTAACTGGATACTTCACTGAATGCTCTTGGAGTTGATTGGGATCTTCATAAATGCTTGATGCCATGTCATTTAGCCTGATTAAATAATCCAATTGGATTATTTTGGAGAGAATTGGATAATTCTCCAATTTATTATTTTTTGATTATTTTAATTAATAATTTCTCTTTTATTGAATTTTGAGAAATCATTAATTATCAGGCTGAATGACTATCTGAAACTTAGGATAAGTGGGTGTGGGGTTTAACTGAGATTATTGGCTTAGGAATTAAGCCTCCAATCACTTGAAACCACCCCCAAACGACCGACATATTAAAAATTGAATTTTTCCAATTAAATATTTGGAAAAATAATAATAAAATAATAAAAAATAAAAACCTGTCCAACTCGTCCATTAAAAAAATTTCGAACATTGCTTTTAATGGACAAGGGACCTAGGAAATGACCAACTAAGACATACATGGTGTCTAGTAGGTTCATATACATCAGTTGGACTCTAATAACCCTTCAAAGCTCAGACTTTCAAAATCGGGCATTCCAGCTTTGGAGGAAGCGGGACAAAACCTCATCGATTATTACTCGGCTAGAGGCAAAGCATAATTGACAAGGGCAAAAAAATCCCTAGAATACCTTAGTTGATAGTCAAGTCATGGGGAACCGAGTCACTCAAAAACCCTACTAGTACACTTATTACAAACCCCATGGGGCCATGGTCATTTCAGCAGAAAAATAAAATTGGCTAATTATTGCAAATTGAACCCCTGATACTTTGGAAGTGAACACTGTCGGCTCAATGGAGGTTCAACTATTGTACAATATAGTTGGCAACACAGCCAACACGTTCAAGCATTCGAGCTAGTAGACAAAGGATCATGAGGAAGCACATAGGTCTAATAAAGGCTGGTGTAGGTGTCGTTGAAGATTAATTCCAAGCTTTGAATAACCAAATTGTAAATCCAGGTGTCAAAACTCCGGCGACTAATGGAAATCAACGGTGTTTAAAAGAAATTAATGGCTAATATTCATTCCGCTAGCTCAAATTGCTAGGAGGTTAAAATTAAGAAGTGGTGCGGAATGAAAACCACCGTGATACGTGTCATCTTTTATTCATTTCGCTGGTTTAAAGTGGTATATTTAAACCATTTTTTACAGCTTCTAAAATTGCCATTCTCTCTTTGCTTCACGATAAAGCTTATATGGAAACAAATGGCAAAAGGCTCCTAAGAAAATATTGAGTTGCAACATCGTCTGTGGAGTGCTACGAGCAAACATGTTGGAAGGAGTAATGGTTCATTCAAGGCACCTGCCCTCTTTAACAGCCTGCCAATCAAAACCCTCTTTACTTCTTCTAGTCTCTCTCTCTTGCGCCGTCGGGAATGGTTGTAGAACGTTAGAAGAGCCAAATGGTTAAAACCGATCTGGAGAAAATGAGAGAAGAAGAATTCAAAAGTAAATCCAGAAGTGAAAACATCGAGGGAGCATCTGGGGAAGACCAGGATGCCGATCCACGGTCAAGGAAAAAATGATACCATCAGCACACCCAGCATCAGATTCAAGAGTTGGAGATGTTCTTTTGGGAGTGTCCACATCCTGATGATAAACAGAGGCAAGAACTCAGTCGAGGACTTTCCCTCGACCCTCGACAAATTAAATTCTGGTTCCAGAACAAACATACTCAAATGAAAACTCAACATGAATGTCGGGATAATATGGTACTAAAATCGGGGAGTGAGAAGCTTCATCTGGATAACATGAGGTACCGAGAAGTTTTGAGCAGCATATCATGTCCTAAACGTGGATGTCCGGCTACATTAGGAGAGATTTCATTTGATGAGTAGCAGTTACGTATCGAGAACGCCGAGCTAAGAGAAGAGGTCGACTGCATTTTAGGCATTGCCGCAAAATACGTGGGGAAGCCTCTGCCATCTCCAGTAACATGTTTTAATACACTTCCTTCCTCAACATTAGATCTCGGCAGTGGAAGAGGTTCGTCGTGCCTTAAAGATTTTCATGGAACGGTTGGACATTCATATTCCAAAAAAAATCTGAAAGAGTTTTTGTACAGTTTATTCACCGAGAAAGTGTCGAGGCTACCCTTACTTCACTTGATGCTGTAATTGGAAATCGTTTTATTAGATTGTCATGGGAAAAGCAAGATAGTGTGTTAGCAACAAAAGAAATTAGTACAGCAACAGTTGCCCCAGGAAGTATTCCAAATGCAAAGACAATCCTTCAAATTAAGCAAATACATGTCGAAAAAGGAAAGGAAAAGATAATGATGTTACTCTAGCTGTCTCTGGAAATTCAACATTAGAAACACATACCATGGAGGGAGGTGCTTTGAATTCTGTAACAGCAAATGACTTATCCACCCCATCTTTTTCTAGTGTGCAAAAGAAGCAAGAGATATTAGAACTTTTGGAGACATGAAGCTGAAAAGCAGGTTTTCATAAACTTGGTTCTTAAATAAATGAGTCAAAAGTGCAGAAATTAATGAATGTTGAAGATGTTGATGGAAATGGTACACTAAATTGTCGAGAATTTGTTGCAGTTTCACTTCATATGCAGAGCATCAACAACTGGGAGTATGCAAAACAGTTCCAACATTTCAGGCAACCTTTCATGTAGCAGTTATAAGAAGCAGCTGACAACTCTACCTCCTGAAGATTTGAAACATTCAAAACATTATTTACAGATATTGATCATTTTCTATTAAAACAAATTCCTTAAAATTAGGAAGTTAGTTAAACATGTGTTATCACATTTGTAACAGCTTTCTGTTTTTAGAAGCTAGGTTAGGATGACTCGAGCTTGAGAGCTGAGGGTATCTTCTTCTATATATTCATATGTAATAGACGAAAAAAGGGTTCGATTTTTAGTTAGGAGGAGACCCACTTTGGGTACCGAGTTATTTTCAAGTTTAATAAAATATTGCAGAGCCAAGCAAGGACTTTTAAAGAATAGAGATTCTCGTGTTGTGGTTTCGCAGTCCGTATTTCCTTTTTCTCCTGTGCATGTTGTTCCTATTGTCCGCCGAGATGCATACTAGCAGTAGAAATCTTTCGAAAGTTGTCTCCTCACTACAAGTGGGAGAGGTGTGGCCTTGGGGGCAAGCAATGAGCCAGGTACTGTCACCTGAATCCCAGCTCCTCCGTTTAGGCAAACTCCTAACAAAGCCAAGGGGCATAGTCCCTACAAAGAGTTGTCTATGGCTCTTGTGTTTTAAGTGTTTTAAATGATTGCGGATGCGGATGGGTGTTGTTTAAGAGTTTTTTAATGAGATCACAATTTATAAGATGAAATAAACACAAGATAAAAAAAGCAATCCACGTTGCAGATACAAGATTGTAGATAAACAATATAATGAAGACTTGTCAATGAAATGGCATCCACAGATAGAAAATAACTTAGACAGATTCCCAATGGACAAATGGCCCAAATTAATTAAAATATGATAGTTCAAAGTGACCAGTGCCAAATGGAGTAAAAAAGTGTGAAGTGCTAAGGGATGTTGTCAATACAAGTCTCAAGATAATGTTTGTTGGATCGTTTTGCAATTGTTCTTGGTTTATTTTAGAAAGTTTTAGTGATCTTGATTATTAGGGTTTAGAAAGCAAGGATGAAGTCCAACCGGAAAAATATACCTTCAGTGGCTCCGTTCGAAGACATGACGGACCTGTCTGGAATCACAAGCTAGGTGTTCAGAGAATTTAACCAGCGAGTGTCCAGATTGGGTAGCCCGTCGCCCACACTTGGAATTTTCCCACTACCTGAGTATTTATCGAAACAACGTCGGTTCGTTGGTTATGGGGGTGAAGATTTTATTATGGTTATCACTTATAAAATTAACAAATCCAATCACCGTTCTGAGTACGAATCCAACCTTTTAGGGTCGGCAGAGCATAATTAGTGATGGAAAGCAACGAAATAAATTTTAAAGGGGATGTGAGTTTGAAGTGTTTTAACTTAGAGCACACAGTAAAACTCTCCGACAGAGAGTGCTCTTGACTTCGTCTTATGACAGAAGTTCAAGAGACTTTAACTAATCTATATGCTGAATGCAAGGAAAATGCAGTGCTTATGCTCTCCGACAGAGAATGGTCTTGACTTGTGTTATGGCAAGTTCAAGAGTCTTTGGTTCTTTTTAAAAGTCAAGCAGATTGAAGCAAAGAACACAATGATAGCTCAAAAAACAATGAAACAATGATCTAGCAATTAGTGGAAAGAAAATCTCAACTAGCAATTAGAATTCTAAAACAAAAATGAAACTGAACTACTTGCAAAAGTAAACTAAGCTAAATCAAGAAAGCAAACACACAACAAACTTCCCAAAATGAGGAAAGTTGGGAGTGGGAACTTAAAAACCCCACTCGAAAAGATCTTTTATTAACGATTACAACTTTTGAGGAATTTCAACCAATGAGAGACTAAAAATGAAAAGTACTCGAAACAAGAAGTCTTATGACTTCTTTTACAAAAAAAGGAGATTGGAAGTTCAAGCTTTCATGGCTAACATCATCATCATTTGTTTTGGATGTTCCTTATGGTTTATTGCTCTTCTTGATGATTTCTTCTTCTTTGGGATACTCCAAATGGTTTTAAGTTCAAGTTTCTTCTTACTTCTCTTTGATGATTTGTTCTCTTCTCAATACCTACAACACAAAAGTCCAACACTCATGCACCCATTAGCATTAGTCAAAATCAAAACAAATCTAAGATCTAAACTATAAATGAAACTAGATGCAAATCAACCATTAATCTATATGCTCATTCTTTTTCCAATGCAAGTTTTAACTTTTGAAATGAGATCTAATAAACTAAATGCAAGTCAACAATAAACTAGATGCAAGATCTAACTATCGAAAATGAGATGCAACTAACAACCTAATATAAACTAGAATGAGATTAGATCTAAGAAATGCAAGTTCTTTTTATGGTTTTTATATTTTAAGGAGGAAATGGGAAGCCAAAACCAAAAACGAAACAAGGCAAAGGAAGAAGGATAGCAGGGTAAGACGAGAAGGCAAGGAGGAAAGGTAAAACGAGAGCAAGAGGAAAGCTTGAAGAAGGGAGACGAGAGCTAGATGAGAAGAGGAGATAGGAGGGACGAGAGCAAAGGAGGAGGGAAGAAAACGAAGAGGAGAAAGACAAGGTGAAAACGAAAGAAGGGACAGGAGAGGGACGAGAGCAAGGAAAATCCAGGAAGATGAGAGGGAGAGGAGAGGACAAAAAGATGAAAAACGAATGGATGAAGTAGGGAAAAAACGAGAGCAAGGTGAGCTAGAAAAGGAGGATGAAAGGAGGACGAAAGGCCAAAGCAAGTCAAAAATCAAGGCAAAAGACAAACAAGGTAGGATCAACCTTGCAACAAGGTGACCACTAGAACACTAGTCCCGAAAACCTTCCAGCTAGCTGGATGCACGCAAGGATGCTAGTGGGGAAAGAGAAGTAGCCACAAAATTATGTGGCACTTGGGATCAAATCCCAAGCTACTTTCTCAAGGCAAAACTTACATGTAAGAAGACAGAAAAAGAGTGTGGGAATGAAAAACTTGAAGATCCACTACTCAACAATGTAACCAAGTAACCAGAAAGAAAGATAGAGTGTTTTTTATAGCTTGATGGATGAGGCTAGAAAGATCGAAACCGCTTGAACCCTGCAAACAAAAACCATCAACAATGGAGTTCCTGCATAGTGAAGGTATTAGATGTCAAAATCTTCTACTAGATGCAACCCCTGAAAACACAAACACTCAATAACAATTCGATTAGAAGCCTAAGTACTAGATTTGTTAGTCTTCAATAAGCATACAATAATTGAAATTGAAATCAAAGAGTAGGGTGAAAGAGATATTACTTCATGATAGAATGAAGACACAATGCCAAGAGCCAATGCAAGTGACCTCCAAAGTCGAAAATATTTTATTAACAAAAGAATGCTTACAATTTCATCAGAGTTTCTTTGCACAAATCTCCATGAGAAAACAAGAGCCAAAGGGCCCTCTTTATACAAAAACTAACACCTAAACCCCAAATTCAAATTGGCTTTGAGGAGAGCCAATGACACCAATCACAAAGTCGAATTCCAGTTAAGACTCCAAGCTTGGAGTGCAATCTCAGTAAAGAAGTCGAGTTCTAGTTGTTGGGATGGGGAGGTGGCCTCCACCTTGGCAAGGCGCCCCCCATCCATCTCCTTGGAAGCTTCACCATCCAATGATCAAACTCCATGTCACCAAAACGAGCCCCTACCCTAGATTGACGTGAGGGAGATGAGGAATGCATGGGCATTCATGGGAGACAAACACTTGAGTTATAGTGAATGCAACTCACCCTCATAAGGAGCCAAGCCATTAAGGTGGCCATTAATCAAGGAGGGCGCCTACCATAGCTTTTAATTCAACTCAATCAACCAATTAATTGATGCCATCTCACCCAATTCGACTTCTGCATGCAGGTGGGCGAATTCACTTGGAGTTAATCACTGATGTTGACTGGATAGTTGCACAGGTCCACTTGGAGATGACTGGAATGATCATTAATGTCTGGTGCCATGTCATTTAGCCACTGAAATAATCCAATTTGGATTATTTTGGAGAGAATTGGATTATCTCCAATTATTAATTTTTTGATTTAATTAATTAATAAAATCCTCTTTTATTGACTTTTTGAGGAATTATTAATTAAGTGGCCAAATAACGATCTGAAACTTAGGATAAAGGTGTCTGAGGTCTAAGTATGATTTTTGGCTTAGGAATTGAGCCTCCAATCACTGAAAAACACCCCCGGACGATTGACATATTACAAATTGAATTTTTCCATTTAAACTATACAGCCCAAGGAAATCCGAGTGCTAAATTGAGTTTTAATTTTTCCATTTAAACTATACAAATTGTGGTTACCTCGGGGTTTTCTTGATACAGCCCAAGGAAATCCGAGTGCTAACATGCTCCATGAGGAATTAATCATTACATTCTAAGGCCAGCAGTCATTGGATATAGCATATATTTAACCACTGCTTTTTAGGCCTTTCATTCATTTAATTTCACTGGCCAGCAATCTTAGATTTGGCATACATTTAACCATCTCTTTTATTAGGCCTTTCATGTCCCTTCATTGGGGATTTTACATTTCATTCATTTCACAGCCCTTCTTTCATTGTGTTTAGAAACACGGTTTTGAATTTCATTTCAATGGGCTTTCACAATAGGTATACAATAATTTCCACATACATGTAATGATGGTAGTCTTAACTGCTTCAGGTTTTGGCCAACACAACTTACACATCTCAGAGCCGAGACACAACTAAACAAGGATGCTTTCCAACAAAGAGGCAAGAGTGGGGGAATCCTCCATATCATAGGCTAAGGTGTAAGTCAAGGAAACAATGAGACTGGATGGTGACGAATGGATGAGGAAAGTGAAAGGTGGTGCCAACACTAGCAAGCCATATACTGGTGGGAATGATCACCTCCATTCTCCTAGGGAGAGTGAAACCAATGAGTATAAACAGAAACTTCATAATTCTGAGCAAGCGAGACCATATAAATATATCATAACAACCATGTCCATAATACATAAATATACCGCCAAATCATGACCACTAAATGCGAAATCAAGCTACCGGAATGACCAAAGAGCAATACAAACCAATACACATCCATATACCTCCTAGGTCATATACCTATACCAACCACCTGGACCATCATCTGTCAACTGGAAACCTGCTACTACACATCTGGGCACTGCATACTGCTCTGTATGGCAAAAATGGCTACATCGGTCATCAAATCTAAGTTCCTGAAACTCAGTCATGACATAAGGCTGAACAAACTGCTCATGGGGTGCTCTGAAATCATAAGTGATCCAGGACTGAATGCTCATTTGATGTTGATCTCAAGCATCTCAATGTAAAGGACTAGCTGAACAAAGGACTGGAATCTGATTTGAAGATATGGTAGCCCTAGCTACTATAAATGTGATAACAAATCCATAAATGAATAAAGAAATTGAGGAGCTTGATGAACATCCCCATGAAATTGAAAAACATGAACTTCCAATTCTTTCAACTCAAAAGGGATCTTATTTGGATACCCTAAAATGCCCCTAACATCAAGAGAAGGATAAATCTCATGGAACTCCCAAGGTGCCATATTTTCAAGTTCGTAACCCTCAAAATGAAATCTAGAATGTCCACACTTCATACTTTTTACAAATGATGTAGAGCAGATTCGCTAAATGGGTTATGTTATCACACCATAGTAGCAAGGCTACTATTCTTGCTGAGCAGATATCTGCACATTCCAAAGCTTTGCTTTTACAGAGATTGGCTATGATGAGATTGTATTTTGAGATCACTCATGATCAGAGCAGTATTGTATATCAGACTTTTGTTAGACCTTGTGCCAAGGCTGAGCCTTGAGAGTTCAAATTTGATGACCGATGTGACCCTTTATTCCGTACAGTTTCAGTTCAGTGCTTAGTGATGTTTTTGCAGCAGTGTTTCAAATGGTTTATGATTATTATTATTATGATGTGATATGACATATGGATTTCTGATTATTGACTATGGACTATTATCTTGTTGTTTTGGTCATCTTCATAGCATTAGCTTGGTATATGATTCAAGATATGGAGGTACTATTAAAATTAAAAGTGAATATCTTGGTTGATGTTATAATTATTGAATGGATGTATCACTTGCACACTTAGGTTTCTTGGCAAAACCCACTAGTTTTATTACCCTCCTATGAGCATAGATATGGTCTTCCTAGACATTCTTGTCTGCTAGTTTAGGCACCACTTTCTCTTGACTCCATCCATCCATGACCTTATTATATTGGCTTTTACCTTTGACTTGTCTTTCTTGACTTTTTGATACTGAGGACTTCCCCATTACTACCTCTGTGTTGGAACGCATCCATGTTTGTTTAGTGTCTCAGCTCTGAGTTGGTGATAGAACTTGCCTTGGGTGAGTTGGATTGTAGGCCTAAATCATTCTGGTCGGTTGTCCCGATGTTTGGCACTGGCAGAAATCCCCCTAGTCACTTGAGATGTTGTTGGCTAAAACTGAAAGCTCATGTACTACTTTGTATTGGAAATCTGTATAAATTAGCCCATGGAAATTGTAAACTCTAGAATGTGTTTCCTAACACACGTGAGTAAAGGGCAAGAGCGATGAACTGCTAAAAAAATACTCCCCGAAGAATATAAAAAGGTCCAAAAAGCAATGGTTACTCAAACTTATATCTATTTTTGTTGACCTTATATATATGTATAAACATGCCCTATATGCAAGCTGCAACTAGTTGTGCTTCTTATAGCACATATGAAATCCGAAGGGTTATGTAAGCCAAAAAAGCCATGAAGTGAAATTGAATGATCCTAATGAACTTGGATCAAGCTTGATGTAGACATGATGCCTAAGTTGAATAAACACTCTCTAAACAATTTATCCATTTGTGAGGCATAACCCTTCCCCGTGTTATTTGTCCGGCACAGAGTGTAGCTCCCCCTTTCTCCGTCCAAAGTGTCACCTAGTTGAGTTTGGTCAAGTCATCCCCTTTGCCCAACCTTGTCTTAGCTTTCACCCTTAGCTAGCAGTTAGACCATGTCCAATGGTGAGTTTGTCATTAAAGCTTATGTGTAAGTGAAATATAAATAACACTAAAATATCTACATGTATTAAATTGCCATGGAATGATGATGTACTTTAAGCTATGCTATGAATATGATTAAAAGAACATGTCTTCATTCTATTGATATAATATTGTCCTTGGTTGTATATTGACCCAGTCAAACATAGTTTGACCATGGTCATCCTTGGGATCCGTGATGATGTGGGCCATATGTGCTTATGGATGATGATTGATGGTCCCACATACTCTTGATGATACCATATGGTGGACATATGATTCAGATGGTGATTGATGCAGTTCAACAGGTTTTATTATTATTCCAAATCATCAGATTATGCACTGTCCGGATATGGTGGACCCTACAGTTGACCACTCAGGTCAACCCATTGTGTATGAATACACATTCTTAGTAGATTTGGGTCTTCTGGATCCAATGAGACACTTATCATTCAGTTTCGGACACTTATGACAGTGATATATGCAGTTATCCACTTGATGACCAATTTTGGGGCTATTTTCCCAGCCTGTCCAACAGGGGCCATGAGAGGCCAGTTCACCTAGGGCGCTGTATGAGGAGGGGGTGGTCCAGCCACTTGATTTTACCATTATACCCCCCTCCCAGAGAGCCTAGTGGGCTCAGTTTGACAGCGCAGGCACTCCAGGTGGCAATTTGGGCAGCTTCACAATTACCGAGGCAGATAAAAAATGGAATAAAAGGGTCACTAAGGAATTCAATTTGGGCAATTGAGGCAAGGTTTTGGCACTTGGTCTTCACAGAGGTCTTCCAAGGTGAACCCCCTATCTTCCAGCCAAATATCATCAGTTAGCGCAGTCCACAGTGGCCACAAGAGGCCATTTACTGCATGTCTCTCACAGATTTTGAGGACAAGATTTGATCATTTGTATTATTTGGACATAATATTTTATATTATTGTGCCATGGGGATGATCTAGCAAGGATTGACACCTCCTAGCCCCACCATGAGCTTATTGAGTCATGTCCTAGTCATATGAGGTGGGCCCATGTGTCTTAGCCCCCTCCTAGTGATGACGTCACCCTTCATGAGTCACTTTAGGCTATGACGTCACCTCTATTTTGAGTGATCCATATGATATGTTATGTTGGCTCATCTTAGCCATTGATTTGATTATGAGATCTTTTAATCTCAACCACTCATCTTGTTGTATTGTAAAGTGGTTTTGAGATCTAGGGTTTTGGTCTTTATTATCCTATATAAGGAGGAGACCCCCCTCATTGTAATGCACCTTTGGAGCTCTTGAATATTGGAATAGAATACTTCTTTGTGGAGCATACTTCTCGTGTCTTGTAGATTCTTTTGCACTTTGAATATACAGTATCTCTTCTATGTATCATTGTGGATCTTGGGGTTACATGTTGTTTTCTTGCAGGGAGGCCGAATTGGTGGAGAGGAGGACGATTTGAAGAGGGTTATTGTTGGAGGGATCCACATATTCTCCCTTGGGTTGATCTTGGTGACAGGGAGAATCATTATTGTATCTTTGTGACATAGTTGAAGCTTTCTATTACATCTTCATCATTTTCATAGTTTTCTTACTTGGCTTGTTTCACTTGATCTTGTCTTGTAGGAGGAGGACGATTTGGCTTCTTTGGAGGAGGACGTTTGGCTTGGAGCACTAAAATCTCACTCTTGAATATACACATAGGGGAATGCTATCAATTTGCAAAGTGGCCACAAGCAATTGAGGTAAGTTCTTCAAGGTATGTACCTAGATCCATCCATTCTTCTTCATTGGTCATAAAACCCTTAAAATCAAAACCCTCATTTGCTATTTTCCTAGATCTACTTGGATCTAGCTTGGCTTTGGGTAAGATATTGAAAACCCACCGCTATAGCATCCACGGCAATTCAGATCTATAGTTTGGTGTGGATTGGGCTTCATTTGACACACTTCCCAAAGTACTTAGCCTTCCTTGGGTGAGGTCGCACTCCTTAGGAGGGTGAGTTTTGCTACATCCAAGACATGGGTAGGTGAGATCCCACTTGATTTGCACTCCTCTCATTTGATAACCCACCCCTAGTGCTTCACTTCTTTGATTTTTTCCTTGTGGGCCCCATTCCTCATTTTGAGGGTTGTGCCCCACTTGGGTCATTGGGTGATGCACTTTAAACCTTAGATGTATGGAGATCTAGCCTACTTTGGGGTATGCCACTGAAAACCCACCTTGATAATTGCCTTAACCATCCCGATCTACATTTTGGCATAATTTGGACTCCATTTACCCCTTCATTTTAAGGCACTAGTCTCCTTGGGTCAATTCGCACTCCTTGGGGATTGTGTCAAGTGCTAGATCCCATATGTGGGTGTTGCCTAATCTAACTTGGATCCATACACCCACATCATCAAACACCCCTTAGTGCCATATCACTCCTAACTTCACCTTGTGGGTCCCACTTGGGTCATTTCCATACTTTAAGGAAGTGGGTCCCACTTGTGTATTTCATGGTACTAGATCTATCTCTTTGATCTCCCTAGGTGGCCTAACTCATTCATTGGTTGAAACACTTCTCATATCTTAAGCCTCTTCAACAATAATTAAACTCTTGGGCTCACCTAAGCTTGCATTGGTTTCCGTAACTCAATTTACACATCTCCCTAGGAACCTTTGCTTTGGATAATCTTCTCTGATTGGCCATAGGGTCTCCCCCTTGATCTTGATTTGTCTAGATCTAAAGTGAAGAGTGCCTTGGTTGTCGTGACTCCCAACTTGCATTGGGAACCGTGGCATCTCTTGGGTCACCTCTTTAGTTGTTTATCTCCTCTACAATCCTGGATGGGATACCTTTAGAGACAACTACAAGTTGTGTGATAATAGGTTAATTGCATTAACCCTGTTACGCCTATGCAGTTCTCGGCGTTCCAGCAGGTCGTTGGTAGAGGCGGGATAAAAGGCCAAGTGTGGGGCTCTCTGCTTATGGTTGGCCATGACCGGGCCCCTTGGTCTTACTCTTGGAAGTACTATGGCTTAGTGGCATTGTTGACTGCCCTTTATGGGGCTTTTAGCCCTGGGGTTGGTGCCCAAGGATTCCAGGTGTGGGCCATTGGGTCATATGACCACCATCCTTATATCTCTTGAGGGGGACTATGCTTCATCTAGGGAGGTCATCCCTAAGTCCACCACCCCTCTCACAGCCCACTTGGACCTTCTCTGCAACTGATTTTACCCTCTCTAACCAAATCGACCCCTTGATGTCTTCACAATTGATCAAGCCTCAAGTTAAGGCTAGGGGGACGTTGAGGGACTTTATTCATCGTTCTAGGGTAAGTAAGGGCATAACATCCTCCTTAGGCTCACTCCTGCAATCACAGTGAGGCCTCGGCTTGCTTATTTTAGTATATTTTATTATTTTATGTTGGTTTTAAGGCTTAGTCCCCAACGTGTGGGTGACATACCCTAATTTTGTCTTATTTTGGAATATGTTAATATTATATTGTTTTAATTTGAAATTGGCATGTAGGCTTGATAAAAAATTAAATCTTGTGCTAGGATGGATATAAATATCCATTCCAAATTCATTTGTAAAGCACAAGACTTGGGATAAAACATCATTATATTATTTTTTTACCCTTCTTGAGCTCTCTAAAGTGATACGCACCTCTTGGTTGATTTCTTTCTTTGCTTGAAGTGGAAATTGGAGTATCTTCTAGGGTTTCATGCACTTGCAAGGTTGATGCTAGCATTGTTGGACTAACACAAGCTCAAGGATTGGTTTTTCTTATTAAAGTTTGGTGAGTTTTATGCTTCTTAGTGAATTGAATGGTGGTTATAATGCTGCATTTTTTCTGATTTAGGGCTTCTTACCAACCTTTTGTCAACTTTTGCATGGTAGAAAATGTCCCTTTAAGGGAATTTTCTCTTGTTTGGGCCTTGGATCTCTGATTTTTGCCTAATTCAAGCTCCGCCAACTAACCCTAGAGGTTGTTGTCGGATGCCCTAGTTTGGAACAGAGGAGAAATCATTCCAAGAGGGAGGTTGGTCACCATCCCTCTTGCCCTAGGGTTTGAAGTACTATTCTTAAAAACCCCAATTTTGTCATTTTTTTTCAAAGTTCAGTATTTTCATGTGTAAATATTGCATTTGCATGGTTAATATAGGTTTGCAATCTTATGTTTCAAAAAACCCTAAATACTGAAAAAATTCCAAAAAATATTATTTTTTCAAATTCCGGGCCTCCCTTCCTAAAAACTTGGCCTACCAAATTAGACCTGCAAAACCCTAAAACGGCTTAGTAGAAAAACCCTAAAAATAAAAATAAAAATTATAAAATACAAAAAATACGAATTTTTTGCATGTTTTCAAGCCTCTAAGCATGTGCCCTACCTTCCTCAAGCCACCAATCCTAAAGGCATCATCATTTGTGGCCTTTACAGTGGTATAAAGATTAAATCTTATTTAATATTCGAAATTGCAGACTATAAATTTTTGCAGACAGTCAACAGCGTTAAGGCCGAGTTGATAGATAAGTCTAAGTGGTCATATGAACTCAACCTAGTTAGCAGGTTATTTATTTCTCCAAGGCGAGCTGATTTCAGGTCATGAAAGCCCCTTTAGGACTATTTTTCTTACGATTGTTCACTATTGGTACTGTTATCACATATATATAGTAGCCGGGCTACCATACATTATTTTTCAGATTCCAGAGCACATTTCAGCCAGTTCCTTTACTTTGAGATGATGAGATGAGCAGCTATCTTTGGATCACTATCAGATTGTGGATAGCAGTTGTATTCCCCATGCCATGACTGAGTCTCAGGACACTCAGAGAGATGACCGATGTAGCCATTATACCATTGGTACAGAGCAGTCAGTAGTGCCCGGAGTTACAGCAGCAGTTTCGGAGGACAGATGATGGTACAGGTTGATGAGCATTCAGGTATATGACTCAGCAGGTATATCATGGTGTTATGGTTAGATTGCTTTTATACTTATTCTTATAGCATGTCTTAGCACTCAGTGTCATGATCTGGCGATCATATAGATATTTGGACCTGGTTGATCTATTATATATATATTATATTGTCCCTACTCAGACTTAGAAGTTCCCTATCCATACTCATTGGTATGTACCCTCCTTAGGGAGAATAGAGGTGATCATTCCACCATATCTTGGCTTGCTAGTGTTGGCTCCATTATTCATTGTCTTCATCCACCCATGGCCTACCTTCTAGTTTATCACCCTGACTTACTACTTGACTAGTGACATGGAGGATCTTTTCCCCACTGTAGCCTCTGTATTGGATGAGCTTCCCTGTTTATTGTGTCTCGGCTCTGAGTTGGTGACAAAACTTGCCTATGGCGAGTTGGAGTTCCTTGTGAATTCCCCCTAGTCACTAAAGTTGTGTTGGCTAAACCTGAAACTTTTAGTGCTGCCATGAATACAAAATCTTGAAAAATGAAATGCTATATCTTGTATGAAAAGCCCATTCATGCAATGTGTTTCTAAACACACATGAATGAAAGGCATGCCAAATGAAAATGGCTATGAAAATAAAATGTTATATCTTGTGGAAAATAAATACCTAGGTAAACAAGCTGTCCATGACACACCTAGAAGTGCTCAGGTAAACAAGTGCCTTAAAAACACACTTGCAGCAGAAAGCCTAAAATAAATGTAAATCTATGCAATGTGTTTATAAACACACATAGATCAACGCTATGGAAACTTCAGGCCCAAAAAGCAATGGAACTTAAAAGCTATATCTAAACAATTGTTGGCCTTATTTGTATTATGGATTGTGCGCATCTGTGAAGGAGAATAAACCCTCTTTAAACAACTCATCCATTTGTGAGACACCGCCATTCCCTGTGTTATTGCTCATTCAGTATATACTATGGTGTATTCCCTTTCCCTTGCCAAAGTGTCACAAAGTCAAGACAGTTAAGTCATCCCTTAGCCTAGCCAGTTAATTCAAGCCTTCACCCTTCACTAACAAATTGATCACAACTATGAAGTGAGTATGATCCTGAAAGTCTAGTCTGAGTAATAATAATAATTAACGACACTATATATTTGGATTTAGATCGCCAGTCATGATTACTCTGTGTTATAATTGTTATTTGAATAAGTTGTAGAGCATATATTCACCTTGACACTTTGCAGCAGCTATTGATGATGATCTGAGTTATATTTGGTCTTGGTTAGACCTAGTTTGACCATGGAAGACCATGGGACATGAGATGTTGGACCTTATGATGATATGGATAGATGATATATGGTCTATGTATACATACATGATGACTCTATGCAGCAGCTACAGGGTTATGATGATGATTCTGGGGTTACAGCAGTATTTGTATATGTACAGCGCAGTATTATTGGCCTTGTTCCGGTATATTGGATATTTATTTTGATCATGTAGAGACTCATATGGTGTATGAGTACACATCTTGGATAGATTTGGACCTTCTGAGTCCAATGGGACAGTTTGTTTTCAGTTCTGGGCAATTACAGTGATGATTGAGCCTCAATAGGCTGTCCCAGTGCAGTTTTGGTCTGTTGGAGGCCCTGTTGGAGCAGAGATGACTTTATCCGGTTGACCTAGGGCGCTGGTGATGGAGGGGGTGGTCCAGCCACTTGTTTTTACCATATTACCCCCCTTCCGGACACATTGGTGCCCTCACCTTGACAGCGCCAGCACTCCAGGAGGCTGTTTGGGGTAGTTTCACGCTTCCCGAGGCATTTGAGGATTGGTAGAAATGGCTATTGAGGAAATCGATTTGGGCTACTGAGGCAAAGTTTTGGCATGGGATGATCAGTGATGATAGATCGGGACCTTCCACACCTTCTCCAGCAGTTTCAGCTTCATCGGGGCCCGCATCCATCACTTATGGCACTTTCTGTGGAATTTTTGAGGTTTTTTGAGGATCACGACTTCACTATGGAGGCACGATTTGGTACATTCATGATTATTTTTTGGTTATTGTGCTATGGGGATTGACCAAGGAGGGATAAAATTACCCCTTGGACCACCATAAGCCTCTTATGATATTTTGTCATCATGATTTGGTGGGATTCCCCCCTTATAGGGCGATTTTGTCCACTTACATTATATTTTATTAGTGGTCCATGTATTTTATTGTTGAGCTCATCTCAAACATTGATTAGATCATGAGATCTTTTAATCTTAGCCGCTCATGTAAAAAGTGGTTAGGATTGTACTCTCTCCCCATCCTATTTAAGGAGGGAGCCTCTCATTGTAAAAGTCATCTAGAGATTTTTGGCTCTTGGCTCTTGGAATAAAATTTCTATCTTTTGGAGTACATGCTTGGATTGGAGTGGATGTTGGTTGTTTCGATTGTAAATACTATTGTCCATTGCACTGGAGGATCTATTGTAGCTATCTTGCATATTTGCCATACTTTATTTGCAGGTTAAGAGGGCAATTTTGACAAGTGCGAATTGGTGGGGAGGCTTACCCTTCAAGCTTGGAAGAAATCGTTTTGGGTTTGACAGGGAGTAGTTTTGCCTTTGTGTCAACTATTCTATGTTTCTCTCTCTCTTGCTTGTATCTACCTTCAATTTGTTAAACTGATTGATGCTTTGCTCCTTGGCTTGACAGGTTAGAAGGAATCACATGTGGCTTGGAAAAATTGATTTGGCAAGAGGGCTTCAAAAATTCTCCATTTGATCTTTGGCAAAGTAATCCTCGTCTCAAATAGCATTCATCTCTTCATCCAGGTATGTCCCAAGAGGTATGATCTTCTCTTCCTTGAATCTTCCATAATTTCTAGATCACAAAAAACCTAATCAAATTAAAACCCTTGTTTTTGGTTTTTTTCAGATCTACTTAGATCTAGCCTTGTTCTTGAAGAGATATTGAAAACCCACCTCTATAGCATCCACCCCTAGTTGGATCTATAGTTTGGTGGTGAATTGCTAAGAATTGACCCACTTTTCAAGGCAAAAAGCCCTCCTTGACCCAAATCGCACTTCCTAGAGAGAGGCTTGTTGGGCTAGATCTAGCACATGGGTAGGTGAGATCTCAATTGATTTGCATTCTAGACACTTGATAACCTAAACCCATATCCATACTTTGGTGAAAACTACCTTGTGGACATCTTTCCATGTTTTAAGGGGTTGGAACCCCCTTTTGATCTTCTTAGTACCTTAAAACTTAGATCTACTAAGATCTAGCCATTGGATTCACTTGAAATTTTGAAGATACATAGATCGGGGTAAAAACCACTTGGATCTACAGTTTGGTGGCCATTGGACTTGATTTGGTCCACCAAACCCATCTTTTGCCCTTCCTTGAGCAAGCCGCATCACCTTGAAGATTTGCATTGGTCCACTTCTAGGAAGTGGGTGTTTGAGATTTTCGTGGATTTGGAATGCCCATGCCTTGAAACCTAGGTCTATACTGTCCTTTCATCAAGATCCGCCTTGGGGATTGCATTCCTTGTTTTAAGGGATTGTGGTCCACTTAGGGTAATCACTTAAAAACCTAGATCTAGTAAGATCCAACCATTGAATCTCACTCAACCCGCTTGACTTGGCTTCTAGGTGTCCCGATCTACACTTTGACATCCTTCTTGACCCCATTAGCCCACTTAACAAGGCACTAGTCCATCACCAAGCAAGTCGCACTCCTTGGGATTCGTGTCAAACCCTAGATCTAGTACATGGGTACTCTTAGAACCCATTCAAACTTATAGATCTAGCTTATATCTAACCTATAGTACCAACCTCACACCTAACTCCACCTTGTGGGTCCACCTAGAACCATTTCACACTTCCCAAGGAAACAAGACCCACTTGTGCAAACACATGGTACTATACCTAGTCATCATACCCCATTATGTGGCCTAAACCATACATAGGTTGAAATATTAACAATCTATTATACTTCCCTCAACCATACCTTAACCCTTAGGTCCACTTAGCCTTGCATTGGTTTCCGTAACTCATTACTTACCTACCCTTAGAAACCTTTGTTCGGGTCCAATCAACAGTGATTGGGGTATAGGGTCTCCCCCTTGGTCTAATTACACCTTGACCTAAAGCGAAGAGTGCCTCGGTTGACGTGACTCCCACATTGCATTGGGAACCGTGGCATCTCTTGGGTCACCTCTTTAGTTGCCCGTCTCCTCTACCGTCCCGGATGGGATACCTCTAGGGGCAACTACAAGTTGTGTGATAACAGGTACCCGTTGTTTATATGGTTGTTAACTACTAGTAATGTTGATAGTTTTAAACTAGAATTTTAATGCTGGTGTTTACTAACTCACTTGTCACTAAAGGCCAAAACATTGCATGAGTAAATACTGATCATTTCTGCTAATACTTTGTACTGTTGCTAGCTAATATTGTTTAAAACTTACCTTTATTGTTGACTCTACCATTAGTCATCGTTGATATCAACAACGACTGTTAAGTACTTATGCATGACTAGCATTAAAGCTAATTCGTTGCTCCTCAAAAAGCTAAATAGAGTAAATGGTCAAAGCTAAACTCCAAATGTGGATAATAATAATTGGTATCTTATGATTGATAATTATTAGTGTTTAAAATCTTATCTTCATACTTGTATCTACTGCTCTTAAGACTGATTAATACTTTGGATATTAGGCGAAGGAACAATGATTATGTTGGTTACTATCATCTAGATCAAAGTTACACGTAATACTGTTGCAGGAAATATACATTACATCATATGCTATTTTATCTGATAAGCTGCCTATACTTATAAGTAGGCTGTTACAGTATCTAATCAGACAAATACTTGCTTGGCTCAACCTTTCATTAGTATGTCTTCTTCATTCTCTACATGACTCCATTGAAGAAACTGATCTATGCTATAAGGTGGTTGGAGGTGTATGCATAATTGTGTTGGCAGGTACACTAAAGGACTCTCCCCTTGGGACAACACTAGATCCCGAAGAAGTTAAGAGATTGGACAAAGGTGACAGTAGTCTAAGTCTCTTATATGATTGCCATTCACTAGCAAGCCTAGCCTTGCTAGTTTGAACGGTAACAGACCCCATCAAAGTTTTAATCTTTTGACTCCGGGAAAGGACCTTGTTTCCTAGGTCACTTGCATGACAGGCGGGAATACTCACCACTTTACTACTTTATGCACTTAGTTGCTTTATGTAGTTTTATGCTTTTTGGTTTATGTATATATATTCCAGTGGGGTCATCTCCCCCGTCATATTGATGTTTTGATTTGAGTATTATTAGGAGCAAGTCATTGATGAGCTCTTCTATAAGCAAATGTTGTTCGTGCTTCTTGTCCTAGAAATTTTGGAGTACCAGAGATTTATGAGGTTCTCATGCACTCTATCTTTGGGTACATGTCCCGCAGTTGAAGCCAAATGTTACCCCTTAACATGTATGGTGTGACTTGATCATTACTTGTTATGTGATCTTCCATCATATCCAACAGTTCCACAAATGAGATCTATGGTTTGCCCATGGATATTTGAAAGAGACTTCTAGCTTGCTAAGTTCTTCCATGCCACATACCAGAGATTGATGAGGACATATAGTTTGCACCAGTGTTATGACATATCCTCTCTTGTTGATTTATGGTTAATGCTTTCTTATGTGTGGACATGACCATGGGAGGCCAATGATGTTACTCTATAATTACTCATGTATCTTAAATTATTGTCTCATAGCTAATGATGCAATATGGTGTGGTTATAATTCTTCCCTAGATTAAGTGTGTAAAATTATGAATCATGTGTGTCCCTACAAAACTAAGTAAGTGTGACCCTCATTTCAAGTCATTCACAGAATCACAACATTTCACCTAGCCATTTTTCATATCATGTCATTTCACTAGCCATTCCATCCATTTCCATCATGTTGCCCTTTTGCAATTGACTTATTATATGTTATGTATCATGCTCTCTATACTATTCTCATGTATGAATGCCTGAGCAAAGTGTTAGAAACCCGTGTCAACCCTTCTCTTTACTTTGTTAGTATATTGTTGTTAGACGCATATGCTTTGTAAGTCGTCCCGTAGTATTTGTTGATCCATAGTTTGTATTAGCCCATGGTATTGATCCATAGTATTGGACGCATATGCTTTGTAAATCGTCCCGTAGTATTATATGTCCCATGGTATTGACCCATAGTATTGGGCATAGACTTAGTATATAAGTGTGTGTTGAGGCCAATGAAAGTACCGTGAAGTTATTTGTATTGAGCTTGCTCAAAGGAGGTTGCCCCCTCGAAGTGGCCTGCGATCAATAAAACGATTCTGAGTTCTGTATTTCTGCTATCTTGTGTGTTTTCATTAATTAATTATTGCAGGTTCTTCACATCTGGTATCAGAGCACTTTCTTGGGCTCGTTGGGTGGAATTTCTGCCAAAAAAAAAATTCTGCATCTGTTGCAAGTTCGAATCTGGGAATAATCTCTATCTGCTTAACTGTGGGAAGTACTTGGGCATAAGCCCTAAAACTCATTGTGAGGAGTACCACAAGAACCCCAAAGTAGCTAGCCCATTGAGAAGACCTGCCAGCGAAAAGGGCAACGACCCCTACCTGATTGACTAGTTCCCACCCGTGAGGTAAACCAAGAGCTGTCATTTGTGGCAAAGCGGTTATCAGTTTTACCTGAGCTGTGGAGTGAGGGGTGCTGCCCCAATACGCAAGCCGCCAGACAGCATTGGTGGCCAAGTGAAACCCCTGAACTGTTAGGAAGCTGAACATACCTAGGGTCCTGTTATCACACAACTTGTAGTTGTCCCCTAAAGGTATCCCATCCAGGATGGTAGAGGAGATGGACAACTAAAGAGGTGACCCAGGAGATGCCACGGTTCCCAATGCAAGCTGGGAGTCACAACAACCGAGGCACTCTTCACTTTAAATCAAGATAAATCAAGATCAAGGGGGAGACCCTATGATCACTCAAAAGTGATTGGACCAAGACAAAGCTTCCTAGGGATGTGTAAATGACAAGTTACAAAACCAATGCAAGGTTAGGTGGACCCAAGAGTTTAGATAGTGGTTGAAAAGGCTTAAGGAGTGACAAATGTTTCAACCAATGAATGGTATGGGCCACCTATGAAGACCAAAAAGACAGATCTAGTACTATGAAGTACACAAGTGGGACCCACAAGGTGAATTTAGGGGTGAAAAGATAGATCTATGGATCTAAGATGAAATTAGAGATACCCACATATGGGATCTAGTACTTGGCACAATTCCCAAGAAGTGCGAATTGCCCTAGGTGGACCAGTGCCTTGAGTGGAGGGGAAATGGAGTCAAAAAGATGTCAAATTATAGATCGGAACACCTAGGATGCAAATCAAGTGGGTTACCCAAGACGTGATGGTTGGATCTTACTAAATCTAATATTTCACTTCTTACCCATCACATCTTACCCAAGATGTGATGGTTACCCAAGATGTGATGATAAGATCCAACCAAGTGACCCAAGTGGACAACTTTCCCCAAAACAAGGAATGTTACCCCCAAGGCAGAACTTCACAAAGTGAGACACTAGATGTAGGCTTCAAAATATGCTCTTTCCAAATCAAATGGGATCTCAACAACCCAGTTTCTAGAAGTGGACAAACTCAAACACCCAAGGAGTGCGACTTTGCCCAAGGAGGGCTAAAAGCATGATAAAGTGTGTCAAATTAAGTCCAATGACCACCAAACTGTAGATCCAAGTAGTTTAGGCAAGTATCAATGTGCATCTAGAAAATCAAAGTGATCCAATGGCTAGATCTCCATAGATCTGAGATGGAAAATGCATCACCACATTGACCCAAGTGGGGCACAACCCACAAAATGAGGAATGGGGCCCACAAGGCAAAAATCAACAAGGTGAAGCACTAGGGGTAGGTTATCAAGTGAGGAGAGTATGAATCAAGTGGGATCTCACCTACCCATCTCTTGGAAGTAACCTCAATAGCCTCCCTCAAGAAGTGCGACCTCCCTCAAGAAGACTAATGTGCCTTGGAAAGTGTGTCAAATGAAGGCCAATCCTCACCAAACTATAGATCTGAATTGTCGTGGATGCTATAGAGGTGGGTTTTCAATATCTTACCCAAAGCCAAGCTAGATCCAAGTAGATCTAAGAAAAAGTGAAAAATGAGGGTTTTAATCAATTAGGGTTTTTATGATCTAAAAGTTATGGATAAGCCAAGGAAGAAGAAGACCATACCTTTGGAGCATACCTAGATGAAGAGATGAATGCTAATTGAGATGAGGATTACTTTTGCCAAAGATCAAATGAAGAATTTCTTTGAAGCCCTCTTGCCAAATCAATTTTCTCCAAGCCACATGTGTGTCCCTCTAACCTATCAAAACCAAGGAGAAAAGCACCAATCAGTTTAACATGTTAAAGGTAGATACAAGCAAGAAAGAGATAAGCAAAGAACAGTTGGTACAAAGACAAAACCCCTCCCTGATTAACCAAAACGTCCTCCTCCAAGCTTGAAGGGCAAGCCTCCCCACCAATTCTTGTCAAAGAAGTCTTCTCCACCTGTAAAAAGATATGGCAAAATATGCAAGATAGCTACAATAGATCCTCCAGTGCAATGGACAAAAGCATTTACAATCAAAGCAACCAACATCCACTCTAAGATCCAAGCATGTACTCCAAAAGATAGAAATTTTATTCCAAGAGCCAAAAGCCAAAATCTCTAGATGATTTTACAATGAGGGGGTCTCCTCCTTATATAGGATAATAAAGACCAAAACCCTAGATCTCAAAAACACTTTATGAAATGAGTGGTTGAGATTAAAAGATCTCAATACATGATCAATGGCTAAGAATGAATCATAACAATATAACACATGGATCACTCAAATAATGATGACGTCATAGCTAAAAGATACTCATGGAAGGTGACGTCGTCCACTAAAGGGGGTAAAAGTACAAGAGCCCACCTCATATGACTAGGACATGACACATGGAGCTCATGGTGGGGCTAGGAGGCATCAATCTTTACTAGCTCATCCCCATGGCACAATAAAATAATATAATATGTCCAAACTAAATACAATTGATCAAGTCTGTCCTCAAAATCTATGACAGACAAGCAGTAAAAGGCCTCTTGTGGCCTCTGTGGACCCACCCAAGTGATGAAAACTGGCTAGAAGATAGGGGGTTCACCCTGGAAGACCTCTATGAAAACCAAGTGCCAAAACCTTGCCTCAATTGCCTAAATCGAATTCCTCAGTGACCCTTTTATCCCATTTCTAGACTGCCTCGGTAACTGTGAAAGTGTTGAAACTGCCTCCTAGGGCACCTGCACTGTCAAATTGAGCCCACCAAACTCTCCAGAAGGGGCGGTAAATGGTAATATCAAGTGGCTGTACTACCCCCTCCTCATACAGCGCGCTAGGTGAATTGGCCTCTCAAGGCCCCTACTGCTCAAGCTGGGAAATCAGCCCCAAATCTGGTCAACAAGTGGAAAAATACATCTATCACTGTCAGAAATGCCCGGAACTGAATGATAAGTGTCTCATTGGATCCAGAAGACCCAAATCTACTAAGAATGTGTACTCATACACCATGGGTTGCCCTGATGGGCTAGTTGTAGGGTCCACCATATATGGACAGTGCATAATCTGATGATCTGAAGTAATAATAAAACATGTTGAACTGCATCAATCATCGCCTGAATCATATGTCCATCATATAGCATCATCATCAAGAGTATGTGGGACCATCAATCATCATCCATAAGCATGCATGGCCCACATCAACACGGATCCCAAGAAATGACCATAGTCAAACTATGGTTTGACTAAGTCCATATACAACCGAGGATAAATCATATCAATAGACTAAGACATGTTCCTCTAATCATACTCACAGCTTAACTTAAAGTATAACATCATTTAGTGGCATTAAACATATTTGTTCATTCCGTTGTTATTTGTATTCACTTGCACAATAGCTTAAATGACAAACTCACCCATTGGACATGGTTTAACTGCTAGTTAAGGATGAAGGCTAGAAACAAGGTTGGGCAAAGGGGGGTGACTTGTCTAGACTCAACTAAAAGACACTTTGGACTGGGAGAAAGGGGGAGCTACAAACTCTGTGCTGGACAAAATAAACACGGGGAATGGTTGTGCCTCACAAATAGATAAGTTGTTTAGAGAGTGCTTATTCAACTTAGGCATCATGTCTACATCAAGTTGATCCAAGTTCATTAGGATCATTCAATTTCATTTCATGGCCTTTTTGGCCTACATAACCCTTCAGATCTCAGGTGTGCTGATAAGCACAACTAATTGCAGCTTGCATCCAGGGCATGTTTTTATACATATATAAGGTCAGCAATTGTTTAGATATAGCATTTAAGAACCATTGCTTTTTGGACCTTTCTTATACTCTTCGAGGAGTATTTTTAGCAATTCATTGCTCTTGCCCTTTTTAGTTTCCATAAGTAGGACATGAGCTTTCAGTTTTAGCCAACAACATCTCAAGTGACTAGGGGGAGTTCGAGCCAGTGCCAAACATCGGGACAACCGACCAGAATGATTTAGGCCTACAATCCAACTTACCAAAGGCAAGTTTTGTCACTAACTCAAAGCCGAAACACTAAACATGCAGGGATGCGGTCCAAACACAGAGGTAGAAAAAGGGGAAGTCCTCAATATCAGAAAGTCAAGTAAGACAAGTCATGGGTTAAAGCCAAATAAGAAAGGTCATGGATGGATGGAGTCAAATGATGGTGAAGCCTAAGCTAGCAGACAAATGGTGTCAAGGAAGACCATATCTATACAAGGTAGTGAACCAGTGAGTTTTGTCAAACAACCTAAATGTGCAAGTGAAATGTTAATTTTATAATTTATCATAAAGATAGTTCATTTTATAAAGTTTGCCACATCATGAATTATATACCAATCCAATGCTGTGAACATGACTAAAACAACAAGATAATAATCCATAGTCAATGATCAGGAATCCATAGGTCATACAACATCATCATAAGAATAATCATCATATACTATCTGAAACACTGCTGCAATACATCTCTAGGCACTGAACTGAAACTGTATGGAATAAAGGGTCACATCGGTCATCAAATCTGAACTCTCAAGGCTCGGCCTTGACAAAAGGTCTAACATAAGTCTAAATAATACACTGCTCTGATCATGAGTAATCTCAAAATATAAAGTTATCATAGCCAAGCTCTGAATAATGTAAGCTCTGGAATGTGCAGATATCTGCTAAGCAAGAATAGTAGCCTTGCTACTATGGTGTGATAACAGGTCCTGTTGTCACCTAAACTGTAGTTGCCCCTATGGATGTATCCACTCATGGATGGCAATAGGGAAAGGCAACTCAAAAGGTGCAACCACGATCACCTCGACCTCCAATATATGGTTGTCACGCCAGTCGAGGCAACCTTCGCTTTATGTTATCTAGCCCAGACAACAAAGGGGGAGACCCGATCTACTCCCGACAGGAGAGATCAAAACCAAGACACCAAATCAAGTTAATTCTAAGTGAAGTAAGGTGTATGGTTTATCCTAGACCTTAGGATGAAGTCACAAGACAAGTGAGGGGTTCAATGAGTATAGCTTTGGTTCATTCTTGATGTGAAAGTGACTTATGATTTGTGAAATAGGATCCAGGGTTAAAGTACTAGTTCAATGTGAGAAAATCCACTGCCTTGGGAACCGTGTCCAATGCAGGGTAGTTTAGGGGTTGAATTGGGGCTAACTAGTACAAGTGACAAGCTTGATCATTAAGTATGATGGCATCAAAGGGTTTAGCTCACCAATCAAGGGTCAAACCACAAGTTAATCCAACAATCTAGGAAAGTCGAATTGACTTGGAGAGAGACCAGTGCCTTGGGAATTGGAATAATGGAGTCAAAGTAAAGTTAACTTGTGGTTAAGGACTCCTATTTCATGAGACAAGTGGGCAATTAAAGTCTTGATGGATTAATAGGTCTAGATCTAGGTTTGACCTAAGTGGACCACAATCCCTTAAAACAAGGAATGCTATCCCCAAGGCAAGATTTGATGAAGTGACACATTAGACCTAGGTTTTGAATTATGCCCGTTCCAAATCCACAAAAATCTCAAGTACCCACGTCCTAGAAGTGGGACAACTCCCTTCTCCAAGGTAGTGCGACTTTACCCAAGGAGGCTAAAATGTGGGTTAAGTGGGTCAAGACAAGTCCGATGGCATCCAAAATTTAGATCCGGGTAGGTTAATCAAGTAGGAGTGTGGATCTACAATTTCAAGGCAATCCGATGGCTAGATCTTACTAGATCTGAGTTTAAAGATACCAAGTGGTCCAAAATGGGGATTAAATCCCTTAAAATGTGGAATAGGACCCACAAGGTAGCAATCATAAAAGTGACAATCTGGGGGTAGGTTATTGGATGTGTAGATCATGAATCAAGCGGGATCTCACCTACCCACATACTAGATCTAGGTCAACTCACCAAACTAGGAAGTGCGCCCTTGCTTGGAGAGGCTAAATGCCTTGGGAAGAGGGTCAAATGGAAGCCAATCCTCACCAAACTATAGATCCGATATGCCGTGGATACTATAGAGGTGGGTTTTCAAATCTTACCCAAGAAGCCACTAGATCTTAGTAGATCTGAAAAAATGTAAAAATGGGGTTTTGATTGATTAGGGTTTTAAATATTTTAGACAAGTGGATAGATCATGGAGATAGAACTTACCTTGAGATCATACCTGAGTGATGAAGAGAGATGCTTTGATGTTGAGGAAGATTCCTGCAGAGATCAAATGGGAGATTGTTGGTTTTGCTTGCCAAATTGATGCCCTAGCCCACAAGTGCGCCCTCCTCAACCTGTCAATCCAAGGAAAATCGATTTCAATCAGAGAAGTCAAGTATGGAGGAAATACAAGTAAAATGCAATGATAACATAGAATAGAAGGTCCTGGGACAGTAATACTCCCTGTTACCAACGAAGAGATCCAAAGAAGAAGTAGGGAGAGTCTTCCCCTACCAATACTTCCTCCTCAAAGCAAATCGGCCTCCACTTGTAGATGCAAAAACGTGGTACAAAAGATATGACAAAACAAGATCTCCAATAACTCAATGCAAAGGAAGAACCAACGAACGAACACCAAAAACATTCACCACAACACTGGAGAAAGATGCAATAATAATTTTCTATTCCAATAATCCAGAGCCACAATTCCCCTTACAATGAGAAGCTCTCTCCTTTAAATAGGAAGGAGAGGCATCAAAATCCTAACCACTTTTTGAATGAGTGGCTAAGATTAAAAGATACAAATGTCTAATCAATGGTTGAGATGAGCTCAACAATAAAATACATGGATCACTAATAAAATATAATATAAGTGGATAAAATCGCCCTAGAAGAGGGGAATCCCACCAAATCATGATGACAAAATATAATAGGAAGCTTATGGTGGGTCCAAGGGGTAATTTTAGCCACCCTTGGTCAATCCCCATAGCACAATAATAATATAATAGTCATCAATATACCAAATCATGCCTCCATGGTCAAATCGTAGGCCTCAAAAGACCTCAGAAATCATCAGAAAGTGCCATAAGTGATGGATGCGGGCCCCGATGAAGCTAAAACTGCTGGAGGAGGTGTGGAAGACATCGATCCATCATCACTGATCATCCCATGCCATAACATTGCCTCAGTAGCCCAAATCGATTTCCTCAATAGCCATTTCTACCAATCCTGAAATGCCTCGGGAAGCGTGAAACTGCCCCAAACTGCCTCCTGGAGTGCCTGCGCTGTCAAGGTGAGGGCACTAGTGTGTCCGGGAGGGGGGTAATATGGTAAAAACAAGTGGCTGGACCACTCCCTCCAAGCACAGCGCCCTAGGTCAACCGGATAAAATCACATCTGCTCTGACAGGGCCTCCGACAGACCAAAACTGCACTAAGATAGCCTACTGAGACTCAATCATCACTGTAAGTGCCCGGAACTGAAAACAAACTGTCTCATTGGACTCAGAAGGTCCAAATCCATCCAAGATGTGTACTCATACACCATATGAGTCTCTACATGACCAATATATATATCCAATATACCGGAACAGGGCAAATAATAATAATCTGTAAATAATCAAATACTGCTGTAAAACATGAATCATCATCATAACCCTGTAGCTGCTGCATAGAATCATCATGTACATGTACATAGACCATATATCATCAATCCATATCATCACAAGGTCCAACCATCTCATGTCCTATAGTTGACCTTGGTCAACCTAGGTTTGACCAAGTCAACATGACCAAATATAACTCAGATCCTCATCAGAAGCTGCTGCAAAGTGTCAAAGGTTAGTGCATGCTCTACAACTTATTCAAATAACAATTATAACACAAAGTAATCATTACTGGCGATCTAAATCCAAATATATAATGTCATTAATTATTATTATTACTCAGACTAGACTTTCAAGATCATACTCACTTCATAGCTGCGATCAATTTGCTAGTGAAGGGTGAAGGTTAAAATAGCTAGCTAGGCTAAGGGATGACTTGACTGACTTAACTTTGTGACACTTTGGCAAAGGGAAAGGGAATACACACCATAGTATATACTGAATGAGCAACAACACAGGGAATGGCGGTGTCTCACAAATGGATGAGTTGTTCAAAGAGGGTTTATTCACCTTTAACAGATGCGCACAATCCATAATACAAATAAGGCCAACAATTGTTTTGATATAGCATTTAAGTTCCATTGCTTTTTGGGCCTGAAGTTTCCATAGCCTTGGTCTATGTGTGTTTATAAACACATTGCATAGATTTTCATTTATTTTAGGCTTTCTGCTGCAGGTGTGTTTTTAAGGCACTTGTTTACCTGAGCACTTCTAGGTGTGTCATGGACAGCTTGTTTACCTAGGTATTTATATTTCCAAAAGATACAACATTTTATTTTCATGGCCATTTTCATTTGGCATGCCTTTCATTCATGTGTGTTTAGAAACACATTGCATGAATGGGCTTTTCATACAAGATATAGCATTTCATTTTCCAGATTTTGTATTCATGGCAGTACTAAAAGTTTCAGGTTTAGCCAACACAACTTTAGTGACTAAGGGGAATTCCAAGGAACTCCAACTCACCATAGGTAAGTTTTCTCACCAACTCAGAGCCGAGACACAATAAACAGGGAAGCTCATCCAATACAGAGGCTACAGTGGGGAAAAGTCCTCCATGCCACTAGTCAAGTAGTAAGTCAGAGTGATAAACTAAAAGGTAGGCAATGGATGGATGAAGACAATGAATAATGGAGCCAACACTAGCAAGCCAAGGTATGGTGGAATGATCACCTCTATTCTCCCTAAGGAGGGTAAAACCAATGACTATGAATAGTGAACTTCTAAGTCTGAGTAGGGACAATATAATATATATAATAAGATCAACCAGGTCCACATATCTATATGATCGCCAGATCATGACACTAAGTGCTAAGACATGCTATAAGAATAAGTGTAAAAGCAATATAACCATAACACAATGATATACCTGCTGAGTCATAATACCTGAATGCTCATCAACCTATACCATCATCTGTCCTCTGAAACTGCTGCTGTAACTCTGGGCACTACTGACTGCTCTGTACCAATGGTATAATGGCTACATCGGTCATCTCTCTGAGTGTCCTGAGACTCAGTCATGGCATGGGGAATATATACTGTTGTCGACAATCTGATAGTGATCCAATATAGATGCTCATCTCAACATCTCAAATGTAAGGGAACTACCTGAATAGTGTACTGGCATCAGAAAAATAATGCATGGTAGCCCGGCTACTATATATGTGATAACAGGTCCATATCTAATTTTAGCTGAA
Source organism: Larix kaempferi (assembly GCA_027924585.1). Taxonomy (NCBI): domain Eukaryota; kingdom Viridiplantae; phylum Streptophyta; class Pinopsida; order Pinales; family Pinaceae; genus Larix; species Larix kaempferi. The sequence goes on from BSBM01000476.1 coordinate 8,570,892, forward strand.
CTGTTGCCGATCACTTCCGCGTCGTTTCAGATCCATTCCGAGCCGTTTCAGATCCATTCTGAGCCGTTTCAGATCCATTCTGAAAGGCATTCCAAATCCATTCTGAAAGTCGTTCCAGATCCAGCCATTTCAGATCTATTCTGAAAGTCGTTTCAGATCCAGCCGTTTTCGATCCATTCGGCGATGTTTCAGATCCATCTGTTGCCGATCACTTCCGCGTCGTTGCAGATCCATTCTGAAAAAATTTTAAAAAATTTAAAAATCTTGTTTTTTCACCATATCTCCCTTGTTTTAACTCTGTTTCCCTTGAAACTTCCCTGACACCCCTGTAATCCCATTCTACATCTTTCATTCCTGAGGACCCTATCCCAAATTCCACTTCCCAAAGCCAGAAATCCCACATTTGTCTAATTTTAGGGTTTGCCATAACTTCTTTAATATTTTACCCAGTCGCCTTCAAATTTTGCTACCATGTTCATTCCTTGTTTCTGCTTCTTTGTCCCTCTCCGACAAATTTTTGCATTCTTTCACCCCGCTTCTGAAATCCTCATGTTTTGCTTCCCTGTCCATCCGAAAGTGTCCAAAACCTAGTCAAACCCCAATTACCCATCAGAGTTTTTCCCAAATCTAAATTTCTCTTTACTAAATACGGTTCTGTTTGTGTTTTTCTACCCATTCCCAAAAACAAAAACAAAAAAAACTGTTGGTTATAGTTGTCACCCCGCGCAGGAGCAAAAACCATGGAGGAAGCACTTGCAGCCCTCCAAACAAAACTCCAGGATCTGGATGAAAAATTTATCGGCCTCCATCTTGAGCATTCAGCCATGAACAAAAAACGACATTCCCAGTCTTCATCAGACAATGGGTTCTCTTCTTCTGGCAATTTCCGTGGCCCAAAGCTTGATTTTCCTCACTTCAATGGTACTGATCCGACTGGATGGATCTATCGTGCAGAACAATATTTCAGTCTGCAGAATACTTTTGATGTCAACAAAGTTCCACTTGCATCATTTCATTTGGAACAGGAAGCTCTTCAATAGTACCGTTGGTACATCAAGGCTCATGACGAGCCAAAATGGCCAGATTTTTGCCAGCTCCTTTTGCAACGATTTGGTCCTAGTGCTTTTGATGACTTCACAGTAGCCCTCACTAAACTTCGCCAAATTGGCACTGTGAGAGAGTATAAAACAGAATTTGAGAAACTAGCCAATCACACAGAAGGATTGTCTGATGAATTCTACAGGAGTTGTTTTATCAGTGGTCTTAAGGATGAAATCCGCTCAGAGGTTAAAATGTTCTGTCCCAACACAATAATGGAAGCCCTAAGGTTGGCCAAGTTGGCAGAAGACAAGATTGCAGCCCAACAACGCTCCAAACCCACTTTCGTTCCCTTCCGAAATATGGGTTCTCAATGACCTCCCATCCTGCCAGCTCCTCGACCAACTCCTATCAAGCATTTGTCTGAAACAGAGATGCAAGCACAAAGAGAAAAAGGACTTTGTTATAATTGTGATGAGAAATTCACTCGGGGACATAGATGTGTTCAGCAAAAGCTCTATCTCTTGGATGTGGATTCTCCGCCTACCTATGAACTTGGTGAAGCAGCTCCAGATACAATGAATGATCAAGTCGACATTCAGGAGCCGCCTATTGACCCTCCGTCTCAGGAAGACCCCCCAGAGATATCTCTCCATGCTTTAGCCGAAATCACCACCCCCCAAACAATGCGGGTCAAGGGTTACTTCAAGCAGATCCCTCTTACAATACTCATTGATTCTGGTAGCACTCATAATTTCATTAACCATCGGATCGCCAAACAGGTTGATTATTTTGTCCATCTTTGCTCCAACTTTAAAGTCATGATTGCCAATGGGGACACCTTACCTTGCAAGGGGAAGTGTCACAATGTGTGTATCTCTCTAGAAGATTATAACCTACGCTCTGACATGTTTGCCTTGTCCTTAAGCGGATGTGATGTGGTTTTGGGTGTTCAATGGTTACGCACTCTTGGCCCCATCTTATGGGATTTTGCTAAACTTTGGATGCATTTTTCAGTCAATGAGAAACAACACAAATTTACGGGCTTACAACCAGGGTCTCTCCGCATCATCAGTTCACATCGCCTGGAAAAGATCCTTAAGAAGAATTCACATGGTGTCATCGCTCAGCTCCATTCCATTCAGATGCACCCATCAATGGTCTCCACTACTCCCTTAGATAGATATGCAGGTGTCTTTGCTGAACCAATGGGCTTGCCGCCTTCAAGAGACCTTTCCGGTAAGAATTTAGCCGCATCTACATCTTAGCAGGAAATGATGGCTATTTTGCAAGTAGTACAGAAGTGGCCGCCATACCTATTAAGGAATTATTTCTGCATCAAGACTGATCTCCCAAGTCTGGAAAATTTCCTAGAACAACGGGTCTCCTCCCCAGCACACCTAAAATGGGTTATCCAACTCATGGGTTATGCCTACGCAATCACTTACAAGAAGGGGCACTCTGGGTTCCTCAAAACGTATGACCAAGAACAATGTAACTCCTTTTGGCAGGGACTGAAAATGACAATTCAACAAATGGTGGCTGACTGTGACACTTTCCAAGTCAACAAGAGTGAAACGACACTCCTTTCAGGACTGCTCGAACCCATCCCTACACAGATTTGGACAACTATTTCTATGGATTTCCTAGAAGCGCTCTGGTGGTACAGTACCACATCTAAAAGGACACCATATGAAGTAGTCTATGGACAGACACCACCAGTTCTTCTTCCATACGCCCTCAGCAACTCCCCAGTTCAGGCAATTGACTCAGTTCTTCGAAACCATGATCAGATTCTTCTGATTCTGCAGGACAATCTTCACATGGCAAGAATTTGACTGCAACAACAAGCCGATCAGCACCGTTCTGAGCACACTTTTCACACAACTGATATGGTTCTTCTTCATCTACAGCCTTCCAAGCAATCCTCCCTGAAACTCAAAAGGCGTCAATGGCCCGGAATGCAACCTAAGGATACTACAGGGGAACCACTCCTTCAGATTATGCATCAATTTCCACATCTCGAGCTTTGAGGACAAAGCTTTTTCTAAGGGAGAGGGGATGTTAGGAACCCGTGTCAACCCTTCTCTTTACTTTATTAGTATATTGTTGTTGAACGCATATGCTTTGTAAGTCGTCCCGTAGTATTATATGTCCCATGGTATTGACCCATAATATTGGGCATAGACTTAGTATAGAAGTGTGTGTTGAGGCCAATGAAGGTACCGTGAAATTATTTGTATTGAGCTTGCTCAAAGGAGGTTGCGCCCTCGAAGTGGCCTGCGATCAATAAAGCGATTATGAGTTCTGTATTTCTACCATCCCGTGTGTTTTCATTAATTAATTATTGAAGGTTCTTCACACAAAGTTAAAAGAATCAAGTACTTTAAGGTAAGTGAAGCTAAAATAAAATGTTGTATACATGAGGAATGCACCCTTGCAAAGCCAAATTCCCTATGTCCCATTTGCAAAGCCAAATTCCCTATGTTCCATGTTATCAAAGCCAAATCTAAAGCAAAGGGGACTAAGCCAAAAAAAAGCCTAAAAATTTAAAAAAAATTAAAAGAAAAAGAAAAAAAAGGATCACAAAAATAAGTCATGAAAGAAAGGGTAACTCATGAAAATTATTCCCTTCTAAGGTACGTATGAGGAAGAAAAATCATTAACCTCTAGCTCTTGAAAGCTAAGAGGTAGACCTAGTACTCAATCACAATTCTATGATGGTCAAATCACAAACACCCTCTCCCTAACATCACATTCACTTCATCACCCTAACCTTACTTAGAAACTTAGGAAATCCACTTGGTTGTAGGGGTGTAACATGAAAATATGGATCAATTATAGCTGCACCATGGTAATTCTAAGGTTATTGGGATAATTAATTAGTGAATTATTAGAAAAGTGCACTTAATAGCCTTTTATGTTAATGTTTGACTTTGCATGTATAAAGGTGTTTTCCTTAGCTCTGCTGCGTGGGAGCGCCCCCCACCCCCCACCCCCCCGCACTCGCTCTCGAAGCTCGCTTCCTTCATAAGCTCGCTCCCAAAATGCTCCCAGTTTTGGGAGCACACTCCCAAGGCGCTCCCTACCTCTCCTATACTAAAAGCTCCTATACTAGGTTGATCATTTGATGACACAATGTTATGGTACCTCCCTTCATTGCCAAGCCCATATAAAAGTAGTTATGGTTGATCATTTGATGATAATGTTATAAGTTATAACTACTAGATGATTGATGTTATATGGTTTAAATCCATGTTTTCTATAGCTAATTCAACATCCTGCATGTTTTTTAGATATAAATCCATCAAAATATATAGTATATAAAAAACGCTCCCGGAACGCTCCCAAAACAAGAGCTTTTGAAAATTTGATTTTTCGCTCTGCTCCCGCTCCTCGCTCCCAACAACATAGTTCCTAAGTCATACATTGTATGGTCTAACACTTGGATTGTATTGTACCGATGATGTATAGTCTCAATGTGATGAGTACCCTCCTTGTACACACATTTGAAGGCACACGTGGTACCTTTTGACATTTTTGATGGGACATTTTTTTGGAGGGGTGTCCTGGATTTGGGAGCAATTATCTTTTGACAGATTGCCCAGAATTTTGTCGTCTCAAAAGCAATAGTAGTAGAGTGGCCGTGGGATTTTCAATAAGTGGTTATATAACAAAATATGATAAATATTGAGGAATTTGGCAATTTCAAAACTGCCACCTTGAAGCACTCGTTGTTTTTTCTTTGACCACTCAATTTATGGAGTGCCTCACCTATTTGGTTTACACATGCCACCTTATCTTGGAGCATCATAACTTTACATTGGTTTTGATGAGAGCACTCCTCTCTTTTGTCCACTTGTATTGAAAAGTGAGTTGTTAGTTTTGACTTGTTAATGAGGTTATTACATCATTGACGTGTCCAGATCGAGGGTTGCTAGTTTTGACCATGTCATTGGAGGATTTAGAAACTCTCTCATTTATATAAAGAGAGCCTCTCTCATTGCACTATTTGCTAAAACTTGGGGATAATAGAACTCTCTCTTGCTACTCACGCCTATTTTTTTTTGTTAAGTGTATTGGGGAAATTTTGTAGAAATAAGTAGAAGATCTAAGTGCTTGATGTTTAAATGTTTATTCCTTCTTCAAATTACTAATGCATGGAAAACTTTCAAGTTTTATTTTCAAAGTTTAGTGCTATTTGTTTGTTAAGTAGTTTTATTTTCAAAGTTTAGTGCTATTTGTTTGTTAAGTAGTTTTAGTTTCAGCATTTGATGTATTGCTCTTACTTTCATTTGATGTATTGCTCTTAAAAGTAAGTTCTTATACTTGGTTAATAGGATTTCTAGATCTTTCATGCAGTTTTATGTGGAGATTTCCAGCACTCGACTTCTCCATATAGTTTAAGAAAAACAAGCATCTATCCATCAAAAGACTAAGACTAAGGTATGAGCTCTTCAACCCACCCTTACTCTTTGATCACCAAAATCTTCATTTTTCCCTCTATGACTCCATGCCCTTCTCACTAAACTAGTCAAGAAGATTTCAATTTTCTTCTTTTAAGTTCTTTTAATCTAGAAATTAATCTTTACCTTAAGCACAAAAGATTCACATTGCTAAACACAAACACTTAAGTTATTTTCAAATTTTGCATCAATTTAACCTCTTTGAGCTTATTTCATTTAGAATTTAAGTTGGGTTAAATTATAAATTGTTTTATAAGTTGTTCATTGTGCAATTTACATAATTTTTCAGCACTCTTTAGCAGTTTTATATGTTAATTCACATCTTATTTATTCCTACAATGTTTTATGGCATGAATACATCATTAGAACACTTAATCAATTGCCTAATATAGATCTGAAATATAATAATAATTTCAAGTAACTAAATCACACTCCTGCTTTTCATTTCAAGCAACTAGTTACTTGTCTTTTTCAACACTTTGCTGGAATTTTATGTTATTAGCCACATGACAATAGCTCCATCAAATTGGTTAATTAACAATTTTATTTTGTTGTGAGTGATTTCCGAATGTGGTGTACTCTATTCTATTGGCAATCACAACAATTGAATATGGGATTGATTTGGTTTATCAAGATACGCTCTTGTATGCCATTTTGTCAAATTCGCTTGCAACCATTCTTATTTCTTTTAATCAACCCTTTCTAAAAGAAATAAGAATGGTTGCAAGTGAATTTGACAAAATGGCATTGTTATCACACAACTTGTAGTTATCTCTAAAAGGTACCCTATCCAGGACAGTAGAGGTGTAGACAACTAAAGAGGTGACCCAAGAGATGCCACGGTTCCCAATGCAAGTTGGGTGTCATGTTAACCGAGGCACTCTTTACTTTAGATCAAGCCTAAGCAAGACCAAGGGGGAGACCCTAGCTTAGCTAATGAAGGCTAACGAATTCAAACTAGACCTCCTAGGGAAATGTGATGATGAAAGAGTAGGAGACCAAGATGAAGCAAGATCTAGATCTAGGATGATAAGTGGACCCAAGGTGGTTAAGGCTTGGTTGAAGAGGCTTAAGGCAAGGACAAATGTTCAACCAAGTGTAAGATAAGGTCACTTATGGATTAGGAATAATAGATCTAGATAGATCTAATGCCAAAAAATAGTACCCAAGTGGGGCCCACCCTTAAAAGTGGAAAATGGTCCAAATGGGGCCCACAAGGTCAAAATCAAATTGAAATGGCACTAGGGGGTATGCTATGACATGGATCCATGGAGTTGAGGAAGAATGAGCAATACCCACATGTGGGATCTAGCAAAAGACCACTTACCCAAGGAGTGCGACTTGCCTCAAGAGAGGACTAGTGCCTTAGATCGGGGGGCAAATAGTCGGATGTCCACCAAAATTTAGATCGAGATAGTTGAGATGATTATTAAGGTGGGTTTTAATTATTAAGCCCAAGTGATTGCTAGATGTCCATAGATCTAAAAAATAAAAAAATGCAAGGGTTTTGATTTTAGGGTTTAAATGACCAATGGAGAAAAGATGGATGGATCTAGATACATACCTTGTAGAACTTACCTCAAAAGCTTGTGGCCACTTTGCAAATTGATAATTTCCCCCCTTTGTGTATATTCAAGAGTGAGATCAAAGCTCCAAGTGAAATCGTCCTCCTTCCAAGTTGACCAATTCGCCCTCCTCCTGCAAGACAAGATCAAGATGAGAAACAAATCTAGCAAAAGAATGGTGATAATGATGAAAAGATGAAAGAAAAAGCATCAACTATGTCACTAAGATACAATAATGATACTCCCTGAGACAAAAGGCCAATCCAAGGCAAGATATGGGGTTTCCCCACAATAGCCTCCCTCAAAATCGTCCTCCTCTTCACCAAATCGGCCTCCCTGTAGAAAAACGTTTGAAACCCCAAGATCCACAAATGATACACAGAGAAAAGATTGTATATTCAACTTGCAAAAGAATCCATCAAGACAAGAGAAGAAGATCTACAAAAAAGTATTTTTATTCCAAGTTTGAAGAGCTCCAAAGGTGCCTTTACAATAGGGGGGTCTCTTCCTTAAATAGGATGAGGGAGACCAAAACCCTAAACCACTTTTGAAATGAGTGGTTGAGATCAAAAGATACAACAATATAATCAATGGCTAAGATGAGTTGGTACATAATATGACATGGATCACTCACTAAAGGGATGACGTCATGACTAAAATGCCCTAGGGGGGATGGCGCACAACACAAGGGAGACTAACACATGTGTGTGCCACATGGGATGACTAGGACAAGTGACTAGGGGCACATGATGGGGCTCGCAGGAATTATTCCCCTTCACTAGCATCACCCCATAGCACAATAATATAACATGAGACTCAATAACATGTCCAAGTACACAAATGATCAAATCATGTCCCCCTCATCTGAGAGAAAAATACATCAAATGACATCCTGTGGACTGTGTGGACCCCACTGACTGCTGCAGACTGATCTGGAAGGAGTTGGATACACCATAGATGACCTCAAAGCAAACCTCATGCCAAACCTTGCCTCAATTGCCCAAATCGAATTCCTTTATGACCTTTTTATTCCATTTTTTATCCTCTTGCAAACCATGAAACTGCCCATAACTGACTATCTGGTGCCTACGCTAGGAAACTGACTATGCCATCATGTCCAGAAAGGGGGTAATATGGTAAAAACAAGTGGCTGGACCACCCCCTTCCTCTATAGCTCCCTAGGAAACGACTAGCCTCCAATGATCTAGCTAGATAGGCCACATCAGCATGGCCAAACTGGTCAACAGGTGGAAAACTGCTCAAATCCTTCCTAGGAGTGCCTGAAACTGAAAGATAAGTGCCTCAATGGATCCAGAAGAACCAAATCCACTAGAGATGAATACTCATACACCTCATGATAACCTATAAAACCATCTGTAGGGTCCACCATACTCGGACAAGTAAAAATACGATGATCTGGAAATAATAATAATCATGAAAAACTACATCAATCATCATCTGAAACCTGTTCCCATCATATGGAATCATCAAAAAGTATTGTTATCACATATATAGTAGCCGGGCTACCATACATTATTTTTCTGATGCCAGTACACTATTCAGCCAGTTCCCTTACATTTGAGATGTTGAGATGAGCATCTATATTGGATCACTATCAGATTGTGGACAACAGTATATATTCCCCATGCCATGACTAAGTCTCAGGACACTCAGAGAGATGACCAATGTAGCCATTATACCATTTGTACAGAGCAGTCAGTCGTGCCCAGAGTTACAGCAGCAGTTTCAGAGGACAGATGATGGTACAGGTTGATGGGCATTCAGGTATATGACTCAGCAGGTATATCATTGTGTTATGGTTATATTGCTTTTATACTTATTCTTATAGCATGTCTTAGCACTTAGTGTCATGATCTGGCGATCATATAGATATGTGGACCTGGTTGATCTTATTATATATATTATATTGTCCCTACTCAGACTTAGAAGTTCACTATTCATACTCATTGGTTTTTGCTTAGGTGATCATTCCACCATACCTTGGCTTGCTAGTGTTGGCTCCATTATTCATTGTCTTCATCCATCCATTGCCTACCTTTTAGTTTATCACCCTGACTTGCTACTTGACTAGTGACATGGAGGATCTTTTCCCCACTATAGCCTCTATATTGGATGAGCTTCCCTATTTACTGTGTCTCGGCTCTGAGTTGGTGACAAAACTTACCTTTGGTGAGTTGGATTGTAGGCCTAAATCATTCTGGTCGGTTGTCCCGATGTTTGGCATTGGCTCGAACTCCCCCTAGTCACTTGAGATGTTGATGGCTAAAACTGAAAGCTCATGTACTATTTATGGAAACTGATAAATTCGCCCATGGAAATTAAAAAGGGAAAGAGCGATGAACTGCTGAAAAATACTCCTCGAAGAGTATAAGAAAGGTCCAAAAAGCAATGATTCTTAAATGCTATATCTAAATAATTGCTGACCTTATACATGTATAAAAACATGCCCTGGATGCAAGCTGCAACTAGTTGTGCTTATCAGCACACCTGAGATCCGAAGGGTTATGTAGGCCAAAAAGGCCATGAAATGAAATTGAATGATCCTAATGAACCTGGATCAACTTGATGTAGACATGATGCCTAAGTTGAATAAGCACTCTCTAAACAACTTATCCATTTGTGAGACACCGCCATTCCCTGTGTTGTTGCTCATTCAGTATATACTATGGTGTGTATTCCCTTTCCCTTTGCCAAAATGTCACAAAGTTAAGTCGGTCAAGTCATCCCTTAGCCTAGCCAGTTATTTTAGCCTTCACCCTTCACTAGCAAATTGATCACAGCTATGAAGTGAGTATGATCTTGAAAGTCTAGTCTGAGTAATAATAATGATTAATGACATTATATATTTGGATTTAGATCGCCAGTAATGATTACTTTGTGTTATAATTCTTATTTGAATAAGTTGTAGAGCATGCATTAACCTTTGACACTTTGCAGCAGCTTCCAATGATGGTCTGAGTTATATTTGGTCATGTTGACTTGGTCAAACCTAGGTTGACCAAGGTCAACCATAGGACATGAGATGGTTGGACCTTGTGATGATATGGATAGATGATATATGGTCTATGTACATATACATGATGATTCTATGCAGCAGCTACAGGGTTATGATGATGATTCATGGTTTACAACAATATTTGATCATTTACAGATTATTATTATTTACCCTGTTCCGGTATATTGGATATATATATTGATCATGCAGAGACTCATATGGTGTATGAGTACACATCTTGGATGGATTTGGACCTTCTGAGTCCAATGAGATAGTTTGTTTTTAGTTCCGAGCACTTACAGTGATTATTGAGCCTCAGTAGGCTATCCCAGTGCAGTTTTTGTCTGTCGGAGGCCCTGTCAGAGCAGATGTGATTTTTATCCGGTTGACCTAGGGCGATGTGCTTGGAGGGGGTGGTCCAGCCACTTGTTTTTACCATATTACCCCCCCCCCTCCCAGACACACTAGTGCCCTCACCTTGACAGCGCAGGCACTCCAGGAGGTAGTTTGGAGCAATTTCACGCTTCCCGAGGCATTTCAGGATTGGTAGAAATGGCTATTGAGGAATTCGATTTGGGCTACTGAGGCAATGTCTTGGCATGGGATGATCAGTGATAATGGATTGATGTCTTCCGCACCTCCTCCAGCAGTTTCAGCTTCATCAGGGCCCGCATCCATCACTTATGGCACTTTCTGATGATTTCTGAGGTCTTTTGAGCCTACGATTTGGTATATTGATGACTATATTATTATTAATGTGCTATGGGGATTGACTAAGGGTGGCTAAAATTACCCCTTGGACCCACCATAAGCTTCTTATTATATTTTGTCATCATGATATGGTGGGATTCCCCTCTCCTAGGGCGATTTTGTCCACTTATGTTATATTTTATTGGTGATCCATGTATTTTATTGTTGAGCTCATCTCAACCATTGATTAGACATTTGTATCTGTTAATCTTAGCCACTCATTCAAAAAGTGGTTAGGATTTTGATGCCTCTCCTTCCTATTTAAAGGAAAGAGCTTCTCATTGTAAGGGGTCTTTGGCTCTTGGATTATTGGTATAGAAAAACTTTCTTGTGGAAATTCTTGTGGTCTCCTTTGCATCTAGTGTTCTTGGATGGTGATTGGAAAGTCTATTGCAACCTAGCATTTGGAATTTGTGGTAAGATCTATCTATTTTGGAAATCATTGTCTTGTCTACAGGAGGGCGACTTCAACAAGGGCGATTTTGCAAGGCTTCTTCAAATCGACTTTCTTGGCATTTGCTTGTATCAGGGGGTTATCATTAGTATCATTGTGATCTATGCTATCTTTCTATTACTTCTCTTGTGGCATTAGTCTTATCTCTTGATTACATCAAATCCGATATTGTTGACGTTTGTTGTGCAGGAGAGAGGGCGCATTGGCTTCTTGGACTAAATCTATTGCATAGAAAACTACCTCAAAGCTTCTCAAATTGATCGGGTTTGCATAGATCATCATCATCAAGGCACCTACAAGGTTACCTAGGTAAGATCCACAGGTTTGTTTCTCTTATCTTGATCCAATCCATTGACATAGCTCATAAATTGATAAAACCCTTATTTCTTCAAATCCTCATTTTTACATTTTTCAGATCTACTAAGATCTAGTGGCTTCTTGGGTAAGATATTGAAAACCCACCTCTATAGTATCCACGGCATCCCGGATCTATAGTTTGGTGAGGATTGGCCTCCATTTGACCCTCTTCCCAAGGCATTTAGCCTCTCCAAGCAAGGGCGCACTTCCTAGTTTGGTGGGTTGACCTAGATCTAGTATGTGGGTAGTTGAGATCTCACTTGATTCATGATCTACACATCCAATAACCTACCCCCAGATTGTCACTTTTCTGATTTCTACCTTATGGGCCCTATTCCACATTTTAAGGGATTTAATCCCCATTTTGGACCACTTGGTATCTTCAAACTCAGATCTAGTAAGATCTAGCCATTGGATTGCCTTGAAATTGTAGATCCATACTCTCGCTTGCTTAAACCACTTGGATCTAAAGTTTGGATGCCATTGGACTTGTCTTGACCCCACTTATCCCACTTTTCAGCCTCCTTGGGTAAAGTCGCTCAACCTTGGAGAAGTGAGTTGGCCCACTTCTAGGACATGGGTACATGAGATTTCAGTGGATTTGGAACGGGAGTAATTCAAAACCTAGGTCTAGTAGGTCACCTTGTCAAATCTTGCCTTGGGGATAGCATTCCTTGTTTTAAGGGATTGTGGTCCACTTAGGTCAAACCTAGATCTAGACCTATTCATCCATCAAGACTTTAATTGCCCACTTGTCTCATGCAATAGGAGTCCTTAACCACAAGTTAACTTTACTTTAACTCATTATCCCAATTCCCAAGGCACTGGTCTCTCTCCAAGTCAATTCAACTTTCCTAGATTGTTGGATTAACTTGTGGTTTGACCCTTGATTGATGAGCTAAACCTTTTGATGCCATCATACTTCATGATCAAGCTTGTCACTTGTACTAGTTAGCCCCAATTCAACCCCTAAACTACCCTGCATTGGACACGGTTCCCAAGGTAGTGGATTTTCTCACATTGAACTAGTACTTTAATCATGGATCCTATTTCACAAATCATAAGTCACTTTCACATCAATAATGAACCAAAGCTATACTCATTGAACCCCTCACTTGTCTTGTGACTTCATCTTAAGGTCTAGGATAAACCATACACCTTACTTCACTTAAAATTAACTTGATTTGGTGTCTTGGTTTTGATCTCTCCTGTCGGGAGTAGATCGGGTCTCCCCCTTTGTTGTCTGGGCTAGATAACATAAAGTGAAGGTTGCCTCGACTGACGTGACAACCATCTATTGGAGGTCGAGGTGATCGTGGTTGCACCTTTTGAGTTGCCCTTCCCTATTGCCATCCATGAGTGGATACATCCATAGGGGTAACTACAATTTAGGTGATAACAAGTATATAGAGGACCATATCAACATCATACAATAAAAGTGATCCATCTCATCACAGATCCCAAGGTTGACCTTGGTCAAACTAGGTTTGACCGATCAAATTGATCAAAATATAACCCTGGCTGAAGAAGCCATGTTGTTGCAAGTGCAAATAGTTAAGACATGCTCTCTAAATCATTTTCATAACGAGACTCTAAAGTATTAAGCATCATTTCGCTAGAAATTAATAAATAATAATAGGTTAGTTAAATAATTTTCTTCCAAGAAGAATCTCAAGAATATACTTGTTTGTAAACATGATCAAATTGCTAACAAAGGGTGAAGGCTAAAGACACAAGGCTAGGTTGAAAGGGATGACTTGACTAACTTGACACTGTGATACTTTGGAAGAGGGACATGGTGTTACACACTTAAGCATGTGTTGGACAAGGAGTACACAAGCAATGGCGGTGTCTCACAAATGGATGAGTTGTTCAGAGAAGTGCTTATTCAACCTTGGCAAAAATGTCCACTACTAGAATGGCCATTAACTAGTGTCAGGCTAACCGTAACTTGAGGTTCTAGGGGACACTTCGAATTAGTTGTCCCTTACTCCATCTCATATCATAACCCGCAGGCTCAATGAGGAAAGGTTCACATAAGGTCAGTAGTCTTCAGATTTGGCATACGTTTAACCATTGCTTTTTAAGAACTTTCATTTCATTGAATTTCATGGCCAGCAATCATTAGATTTAGCATACATTTATCCATTGCTTTTTAGGCCTAATATGACCCCTCTAGGATTTTACATGTGCTTATAAGCACAACTAATCGCAGCTTTCATCTGGGGTGCATTTATATTTCACAGCATTGAAATTCATTTCAATTTCATAGCCCTTTTCATTGGGTTGTACCAGATATAACAATTATTTCCATATGTAGTACAATTTTGCTTCAGGTTTTAGCCAACACAACTTAGGCAACTAGGGGGACTTCCGCAAATCTAAACCACACATCGGGGCAACCGACTAGAGTGATAAAGGCATAAAATCCAACTCACCAAGGGCAAGTTTTGTTGCCAACTCAGAGTCGAAACACAAAATAAACATGCATGCAAGTCCAACACAAAGGCAGAAGCGGGAAGATCCTCCATATCACAAGTCAAGGTGTAAGTCAGGGTGAAAATCATCAAATGGGGAAGGACAAATGGACGGATGGAGACAAGTGGAAATGGTGGCAAGGCTAGCAAGTCAAGATAGACAATAAATGATCATGTTCACATTCATAGGAAGGTAAAAAACAACAAGTATAAAGCAAGAGTTTCCAAATGTCAGTAATACAATCATGCATATAATCCATAACAACCAATTTCATTTCAATTTTAATACATTGCCAGATCATAAATACTTTATACCAAGTCAACGCTACCAAAATGACCTAAACAACAAGGTAATAACATCAATGCACATCATATATATACTGGCTCATATATCAACATCTATAATCTGAACCAACTATAACCACTGAGAACATTGTATCTGAAACACTGAAAACTGCACTGCATCTGGATGGAACAAAGGGTCATATCGATCATCAAATCTGAGGTATCAAGGCTCAGCCTTGGCATAAGGTCTACTAAATGTCTGATACAAAGATGTTATGATGTGTGAGTGATCATAAATAATGCTGCTCATCATAGCTGATCTCACTGAATAAGTGTAAAGGCAAAGCTCAAAAAAGTGCAGATATCTGCTCTGCTGACATGGTAGCCCAGCTACTATGTATGTGATAACAAGCATAAAAGAGTGTATCTTGATAAACCAAATCAATCCCATATTCAATTGTTGTGATTTCCAATTTTATTGTTTTAAGGAAATTTATTTTCATTGCTGGTTATTTGCACTCAACTCAATATATTACAGCAATTTCATCTAGATCATCAATGTTTAACGAGAAGAACTTCAATTGTTATGCTTAAACTCCTCATTGCTCATTTCTTGATCTAGTTTAATGTAGCAAGTTAGTCTCTCTTGGCAAATTCACTCAAAGTTCTCTTTACGTACATGCCATGGTTATACTTCATGGTTTATTGAAACGAGTTAGTTTAATGTATGGAATCTTGATCATCCTTTCATGTGTCTCCATGGATTTTATAACTCATTTGCTTCCTTTAAGACATAACCATGCATTAATATTTAATATAGTGATTTGCTTAATCTCTTGACACTTAGTTGCATTTAGGGAATCCCCCTTGGTGATTTCTCCAAATCACTAGAAGTGAAAGGGAAATAGTTGCAGGTGACAAATGCACTGTTTCCATAGTTGCACTTGGCTAGAACCTTTTGAGTCATGTTATCACCAATCTTGTAGTTGCCCCTAAAGATGGATCCTATACAAGATGGTAGAGGGGATAGGCAACCAAAGTGGTGAACCTCGAGAGCCTCGATTCCCAAAAGGATTGGTTGTCACACCAACCGAGGCACCCTTCGCTTTATGCTATCCAAACCCAAGATAACAAAGGGGGAGACCCTGATCTACTCCCAACAAGAGAGATCTAACAAAATCACCAAATCAAGCTATTAGGATAGGGTACGTAAGGTGATAGGTATGGAACCCTAGATTTAAGGTTATGAAACCACTGTGGAGGCTTAGGAAAGATGTGACTTGGCAAAGATTGATTACACACAGTGATTCAATAATTAGATATGATTCCAGGATTCAGGTGCTAGTTAAAATGATCCAATTCAGCTGCCTTGGGAAACGTGACCCTTACAATAGGAAAAGTATCCCAAAGAGTGGATCTGAGAATTCGGGCTTACTAGCACAGCTTGGTAGATGGATGTGAAAGTGTCATAGCACACAAGCTCAGTAAGAAGGATCAAAAGATAGGCAAACTGACTCTCTCTGGGAATGCGCAAGGGTTCAAGAGAACTAGTGCCTTGGAATTTGGGCCAATGGAGTCCTCCAAGTATGACACCTTGGAGAACCCACCTAGGGATTTGCAAAAGACCAAGAACCCAGAAATGGTTTGCCAGTAAACCAAGTCTTTTGAGCCAGAGAATTTTCCAATTAATTTTAAATGAAGGTTTGAGAGAAAATGACAGATGAGTAGGATAGAAGAATAAATTTCATACCTGACAAGCGTACCTAAGTCATGGAAATGTTTGCTATGATGTCGATGATTGTTCCCGCAGAGATCAAACGAGAGTTTGAAGCTTTTCCTTGCCCACACGAATTGCCCATCTCCACAAATGCGCCCTCCTCTTCCTGTTGAACCAAGGACAACAAGAGATCAATCAGTTCAAGCAAGAATGGAAGAAATACAGATAACGAACATGATAACAAGAAGTAAGAGGTACAAAGACAATGATACTCCCTGAAACCGACGAAGAGAAAAGAGAGGAGCATGGTGAGTCTCCCCAGCCAATGCGCCTTCCTCACCAAATTAACTTCTTCACCTATAGATAAAAACGTGGAGAAAAACGTGCAAAGATATTCACCAATACTCTCAGTGCAAAGGAAGAACAGTTTCAATCAACACCAATAGCATCCACAACCACAAGACAAGTACCTGCAAGAATATATTTTATTCTAGAAGCCAAGAGCCAAAAGTCCCTTTACAATGAGAGGGTCTCTCCTTTAAATAGGAATAGAAGAGACCAAAACCCTAACCACTTTTTTAATGAGTGGCTAAGATTAAAAGATACAATAGTGATAATCTACAATTGAGATGAGCTCAACATAAAGTCCATGGATCAACTCAAAAATATAACAATGCCATGGACAAAATCGCCCTAAGGGGACGTCCCACTCCAAGTGACTAGGAGAACATAACATAACGCTCATGGTGGGTCTAGGGGGTGACATATAACCTCCCTGGTTGTCCCCATGGCACAATAATCATCTAATATATCATCTAAGTGTAAAATCATGCCCAACAAGGAAAGTCGTGAGCCTCCAAAGGCTCCATGAAACCACAAATGTGCCGGAGAAAAATGTGAGGGCCCCACTGACTGCTGCAACTGCTCTAGAGGGTGTGGGAGACATCATACACATCATCAAAACCATTCCTATGCCATTTCCTTTCCTTAGTAGCCCAAATCGATTTCCTTTGTAGCCAATTTTACCATTTTGTATGCCTCTGTAAATCACCCGAAAAGTATAAAAATGCCTGTAACTCATGACCTGTTCACCCGGGGCCAAATCTGACTGCACCAACATGTCTGGGAATATAGCAATGTAGTAAAACAAAGTGGCTACACTCCATACTCCCTCTGTAGCGCCACAGGTGAACCAATCAAATCATGACACTGCTCTGACAGGCCATTTTTAATGGCAAAATCTGCACTGAAGTGATAAACTGAGAGAAATCTCAATTGAAACTGCTCGGAACAGAAAACAAACTATCCCAATGGACTCAAAGAGCCCAAATGCACTAAAGGTGCATACTCATACACCATACGGATGACTGCATAATCATATAAATAATAATATCAACCCCATGCTCAAACAATATAAAAATAATAATAATCTGCAAATGATCAAAATCATTAAAAGTACTGCAAATCACTATCTAAACCTGTAACTGTTGCATGGAACCATCTAGTGACCAATAATAGATCACATATCACCAATAGCTATCATCCAGGGTCTAACTCATCTCATGTCTTGTGGTTGACTTTGGTCAAACTGGGTTTGACCAAGTCAAACTGACCCATAAATGATCCAAACAATAAACATCAAGGTGTTTCAAGTGTAACTGGTTAAGACATGCTTCATTAATCATTCCAATACCAATATAATATTATAAACACAAGTTAATCATTTCACTGGCGATCTAAAACAAGATACTAAGGATTTTCAATAATAATAATAATAGCTCAGATTAGAACCTCAAGACTATACTCACTTCATGGTTGTGATCAGTTTGCTAGTGATGGGTGAGGGTGGATAAATGCAAGGCTAGGCTAGGGGATGACTGTACTGACTCAACACTGTGACGCTTTGGACGTGGGAAAGGGGATACACACTAAAGCATATGCTGGACAAGCAATAACACAGGGGATGGCAGTGTCTCACAAATGGATAAGTTGTTTTAGAAGTGCTTATTCAACATTGACAGATGTCTACAACTCACATCCAAGCTAATACAGCTCCGTGAGGATCTTTTCTAGAGCCGCCATGACCAGGTGCCAGGCAACCGTAACTCAAGACTCTAAGGGACACTTAGAATTAGTTGTCCCGGGCTCCATCTCATATCAACCCGCAGGCTAATGAGGAATAAATCATTACAGTATAAGGCCAGCAGATCATTAGATATAGCATTCATTTAAACACTTCTTTTTGGGTCTTTCATTCATTTCCATAGCCTTGATCCATGTGTGTTGAAAAACACATTCTTGGATTTATATTTATTAGGCTTTTTGATCCGTGTGTGTTGAAAAACACATTCTTGGATTTACATTTATTTCACATGGCTTTCATTCACGTGTGTTGAAAAACACATTCTAGAATGGGCTTTCATTTAAGATATACAATAAAGTTTCCACATACATGTAATGATAGTAGTACTATCTGTTTCAGGTCTAGCCAACACAACTTAGGCAACTCAGAGCCGAGACACAAGTTAAACAGGGAAGCTCATCCAACAAAGAGGCTAGAGTGGGGGAAAGTCCTCCATGTCACAAGTCAAGTAGTAAGTCAAGGTAAAACAATAACTGGAAGGTAACGGATGGATGGAGATAGTGAAAATGATGCCAACACTAGCAAGCCAAATCTGGTGGGAATGATCACATCCATTCTCCTAGGAGGGTGAAACCAATGAGTATAGACAAGAACCTCTATCATTTGAGCAGGACACTAGATAAACACATAATAAAGACCAAGTCCAATATCTATATGATCGCCAGATCATGACACTAAATGCTAAAACATGCTACTAGAATGACCAGAAAAGCAATATAAACCAATACACAAGATAATACCTGTTGGATCATATACATGTGCAAACCATCTGAACCATCATCTATCTATTGGGAACCTACTACTGCAACTCTGGGCAATGCATACTGCTCTGTATGGCAAAATGGCTACATCGGTCATCAAATCTGAGTTTCCTAAGACTCAATCATGGCAAAGGAATATACTGGCTGCTCATAATCATAGGAGTGATCCAAAAGTAGATGCTCATCTCAAGCATCTCAGTGTAAAGGACTGGCTAAAAAATATACTGGAAACTGGAATAAATATATGGTAGCCCCAGCTACTATAGATGTGATAACAAGTCCTTGCATTTAGGATGCTAGTTTTTGTGGCAACAAACCCAATAGGAATGTTAGCAGATCCCTCATTGATGTTGTGGAGATAATTAAAGATCTTTTTCCGACCTCATTTGTTCATCTAACAAAAATCCTGCATTTGATCTCAGCATATGTAGCAGATGGAAAATGGACAAAGTTACCGTTCAAACTAGCAGGCTAGGCTTACAAGTGAAAGGCAATCACACAAGAAACTTGGACTGCTGCCACCTTTGTCCAATCTCTTAACTTCTTTGGGATCCAATGTTGTCCCAAGAGGAGAGCCCTTTAATGTACCTGCCAAGTAGATGCCAAATTCCTTACAAACACCTTAAAGCATAGATCAGTGCCTCTAATGGAGTCAAACACAGAGTGATAGAAAGAGTTAGGATGGTGCTTGTATAGTAGTTTTGGCAGTTTTGCAAGTTTGTTTAGGGTTAAAAAAGATAGGCCGAGGATTTCATGCCCGAAATTTTAGGGTCACAAAAATTTAAGGCCACGAGAATTTAGGGCGGAAATTTTGGGGTCGCGAAAATTTAGGGCCGTGATGATTTAGGGCCGAGATTTTAGGGTCGCGATGATTTAGGGCTACGATTTTGGGGTCGCAAGAATTTAGGGCCGAAATTTTGGGGTCGCGGGAATTTAGGGCCACGGGAATTTAGGGGCAAGATTTTAGGGAGGCCAAAAAATGAAGAAAATTAATTTTTTTTATTTTTAGGGTTTTTGTTATAAAATTGCAGACCTAATTCTAACCCTAATTCTACCATGAAAATGCAAAATTACACATGAAAATGCAAGTTTAACCTAGCAATAATATTTACAAAAATTTGAACTAGGGTTTGATGTAGAGAAAATGGACAAACTTAGGGTTTTAATGGATGTTACCCCAAACCCTAGCCTTAGAGGAAGGTTACAAGCCTTCCTCTTGGAGGTAATTCTCCTTGCTACTAGGTTAGGGCTTCTTGAAACAACCTCTAGGGTTGGTTTCAAGAGTCTAAATTAGGGCAAAATTGGAGCTCCAAGGCCAAACTTCGTTAAAACCCCCTCTTGGGAGCATTTTTAGTATGTAATGAGGATAGAATAGCAGGTAAAATCCTTATTCAAAGAGAATGTAGCCCTAGGGCT
This sequence comes from Larix kaempferi, assembly GCA_027924585.1. Taxonomy (NCBI): domain Eukaryota; kingdom Viridiplantae; phylum Streptophyta; class Pinopsida; order Pinales; family Pinaceae; genus Larix; species Larix kaempferi. The sequence continues at coordinate 8,591,337 of BSBM01000476.1, forward strand.
TCCATTCAATCATTCAAGATGCAAAATTGACCTACCATTCATCAAACAAACTTTAAAAATGTAAAAGACTTACTTGAGCATGAGTTATTCCAACCATTCTAGCATCCACAAAGCATTAGCAAAACAAAGAAAGCATCCAACTTCATCCATGAGCAAGAAGAATCATCCCTCTAAGAGGTGCACATCACTTCATAAGGCCCTTCTAGGTTAAAAGAGTAGCATAATGAATCTTATCCCATAAGTTGTTATGTTCAAATGAAGTGAAGAGAAGTTTATTTATAGCTTCTCACACTCACTTTACAAAAATATCTAGGCCGACATGCCTTTAAAATGTCAATTTGAAATTATAAAATGTCAACTTAAAATTATAAAATGTCAACTTAAAATTATAACAAAATTTTTAAATAATATAAAATAATCAAATATGTGGGTAATTTGGGACATTTTCCCCAGAATTTACCCACATGACTAAAATAGGTAAAAATGAGCAAAACACTCTGATTTGAAGGCTGGAGTGCGGGGGGGGTCATCATACCCCATCTAACCCCAATAGTAGTGAAAATACCTCTATGCCCCCCCTCAATCAAGCAATGTAGGCCTAGAAGAAGGATGATGTCATCATCAGAGCAAGCCAAGGAGAGAGGGCGCTGCTGAGCTAGAGGACCAGGAGGGTGTGGATGGTGGCCTAGAGGAGAGACATGAGCCTCAGTGTTAAAAGAGAGTGCCACCAGTGTGATAAAGCAAGGTGGGGTTCATGTAACCCAATGACCCACCCCTGGGAGCCCCAGACACCAACCTCAGGGCTTCAAGCCCTTCCATGAGGTAGTCAGCAATGCCACTAAGCCATAGTACCCCCAGAGGAGAAACCAAAGGGTCTGGCCATAACCCCTACTTGGAAAAAGATGGATAACACCCCTCTTGGTCAAGAAGAAATTACCCTCTCTCCCTGGGGCATATCTGCAGGTGCATTGGTACTGGTACCACGTAACAGACAGTGTTAGATACAGCCTTTAGGAGTGCCTTGAGGGCAATCCAATCAGTCCAGACTAGCATTTTAAAGAGCATTTTCAGATTTTAAAATGGTCAAAGGAGAGATACAGTCGGGATGATTCCAGTAGTCTTGTAGAACCTTAATTAATCATCTCAGGACAACAGAATGGGGTGTTGTTTAACTATTGATTTGAGAACAGAAACGAATACTAAGTATGGCAGCTAGTTCCAGGCAAACAAACCTGTAGCACTAATATCCTGTAGCGTTCAGCATCCAGCCAGGGTTCTGTAGCAGCATGACAAGAGACTTAGAGTGCACCATTAAGAGATTTATTCCAGCGTTACTGACAAACCCATCAGCTCACTTAGGACAGCATCACAGACAGTAGAAATCAATTTTCAGATCTGAATGTATTTTTCAGCCATATGTGTGTTGACAGTCTCATCACAGCAGTAAAAAGAGAGTATATCTCAGACCTGGGAATGTGATTTTGCTGACATTTTGGGGTCTCCTACCCTAAACGCCCAGCCTATTAATGTAGTTGTCAAAATTGTTATGCAGCAGGTCCGTAGCATGCTTGTCACCTTGGTGAATTTAAATAAGAAAATGCTTGACCAATCAATCAAGAAGAGTTTGATGATCCAAATACTATGTGAACTTATTATGGATTGCTACCCTCATATTGTGGATCTGAATGGTCCCTTTGGTCTAAAGATTGGGGATATCACACCTGTCTTTTAGGACATTTTATGCTATTTGGTGGAGCCATCCCTTTGTGGAGGGTTGTTTTGATTAATTTCCAGCACATTTTTGGGTGAAGTATCCACCCTTTAGGGTTTCTTCATTCATCCACTGATGGATATTCACTTGGAGAGCCATTTGTCTTGATCATTTGTGATTATTTGCACCGTTATTCATGCTATTGGTTGAGGCAATTCCACTTTTGGGAGGTTGGTCGCATGTTCTATGCCTTTATTGATAAGGGCGCCCAAATATGGAGGTGATCCACTGTAAATTTTCAGACCCTAGGTGACTGCTGTACTATGTTTCTTTATTAAAAAAAAATCAAATCTCGAATTTATTCAATAACATAAATAAATTCCTAAACATGCAACAATCACACAAATGGCTGAAAATATGAACATAAGCATAAACACAGTGCAAAAACTTTACTCCTTCAAATCAACTTTTCATTAATGGATCAAACCTTACAAGGAAACCTCCACAGCTGCCAAAACTTACAGTTATACGGTACACTAAAAAACAGAGCAATCAGAAAACTTACTGAGGAAATTTGCCCACAAAAAAACAAGAACTCAGCCCAATGCTTGCTAGGCACTGCATGGACTGTTTGCAGGTCTGTACAGACTTGTCCATACAGCTCCATATGATTGTACATCTCTATAGAATTGTATGGATCTGTTGTACCAGCAGTCTACATGCTGAAATTTGACCGGTTGCTCTTCTGGGCTCTAACTCTGCTCCTCAAATGAATAACTTCACCTCCCGACCAAACTATCTTTGAGTGAATAATGAATGTGTCTTAAACCTTTACCTTGACCTTCCTTTATACTTTAGTTGAAATCCTAGTCTACTAAAACCCTAATCTCATGGTGAGATGTATGGTAGAGATTAATTTAAATCACTAATGTATTAAAAATTACACTTTATTAGACTCAAAAGCTAGTTAAAAGACTTTCACTTTATAAATAAAGTGAATTATAAAATAGATTTGACTTGGACGACTTCATACACATTTGACACTAAGCGGAATTTACTGACCAAGCGACAAACATCAACATCCACATGTCATTCTTGGCCATCTTTGCAAGAGTGTCCCACATTTGAGGCATCCTACTCATATTTGATGCTTCTTAGAGCTATCGTTCACCTCTTTGGAGCATTTCATGGAGAAGCGTTCACTTTAGAGGGTGCCCCTCATGCCATATCTTACCACTCTTGAGAAGTATCCACACTTTGGAGGGTTTGTTGCACACTTTATGGAGGTTGTTGGACTGTTGGAGGAGATCTAGGGTTTGTCCACTCCTACCTAACTTTGTGGACCATCTTGTTGGAGCACTATCTCTTGGGGAAGCCTATAAAGACTATGTTTTGGACCTTCTTCTTGCCCTATTCCCTCATTTGGTGGAGCCACCCTCCTTCTTGGGTCCTTTTCTCTCTTGGACATTGTACTTCTGATTTTAACCACCTCTTTTTATGGATCTTGTTAGAGTTTGTTGGAGTAGTGGAATAGTTTGTGTTTGTTTACTCCACTTTAGGCCAGATCTAGGGAATTTATCATTATTTTATTTCAGGAGGTTGAGGAGCTTAAAGCTATATAACACTTTGCTCTCTCCCTCATTCTTTATGTTTGGATTTTGAGAGCCCTCTCACTTTTGGAGCCTAAAAGACATATATTCCATTGTGAAGTTTGAAGTGTAAGGGTTTCTTCTCCATTCAAAGTGTGGCATCCTTGTTCCTGTTTCGAAATGTTGCTAATAAATAGTAGAATAGCTAGAACTTGTTAAAAAATTGCCTCATTGCAAGCGTTTTATTTGAGAATTGCATCCCCTATCTCCCTTCAATGTCTTATGCATGATTATATACATTGTTTCAATCATCTATCTAGAGTAAGAGCTTGTAATACTTTATTCTACGAGGCACACCCTAGTTGACATTGTTTTGATGTGGCACCACTCTAGGGACATCCTAACTGATTTTGACATTCATTTTCAGCATGTTAGGTTTTATTTGTGGCATGTGCATGTAGTCCTAATTCCCCTAACCTTTCATGAACTAGCCCCTTTCTTGGACTAGCCTCTTTTGACTCTATTTGCCCTATGGATTGGCACTAGTCTTCATGGTCCTCCCATCACCCCTTTTTATCTATCTATACTACAAAAGTACCTAATATTTCACTGAGTCTAACTCTTCAAATCACCTTGTGCCTTCACCATAGCCTAGAAATCCTATCTTAGGGAAGCTCCGTTGAGTTGGAGAAGAGCCAGCCTAAAGATTAGAGAGGTGTTTATTGAGGTGACAGTGGGTAACACCTCTAAGTTATAGTTGGGCTAGCATTGTTCTTTGTAGGTTTTAATCAACATGCTAGTTTGAGTTGTAACTCGTCCATTCAGTGAAAACCAACCACGAGAGTTTGTATATTAATTACAAAGAAATTAAATGCAATTTAATGCCAAATCATCTAACCATCATGTGTGACTAGAGCCAACAAATAAATTTTATATGCATTGTGTCAACCTGTCATAACCATCGTGTGTGGCTACAACCAATGAATAAATTTCATATGCAACGAGTTGACTTGTCATTCGAATGAATGACCAAGGTGGCACCCATGGTTGTCCAATGGATCCGGACAGCTATGAGTGTGCTTCATGTCGAAATCATGCATAAGACTTACAAAAGAGAAATGCCCTGTGTCATAGTTAAATTTGTTGAAAAGTTACCAAGGGAGTGTTGTTCATCTTGTGTTGCCTTGGGGTGGACAAGAACACTTTAAAAAGGTGACCCCTAGCCATTAATTAATAAAGTGAGAAGTACTTTATATTTATAAAGTCACTTTATTAAAAGTTAAGTCATGGTTATATCCTAAGTTCTTTTTAATGATAAAGTCAAGTGAGTGATTAATTAAAAAGGGTCATCACTTTATTAAATGACATGAGTGCATTAAGTGTTATTTAATAATTAATTATTGAGCATTTATTGAGAGCCCTTCATCTAATCTAATCTAGACCATTGGATTGAAAAGAGGAAGTTGCCATGAACAAAAAGGCTTGGGCAAGGCAAACCTAAATCATTATTCACTTTTCAAGAGAGATTTTTTAGAGAGGGGAAGAAGAGGAGAAAAGAGAGAGAAGAAGATAGGGTTTGAAGAGATTTCATCCAAGAAGAAAAAGAAGACAAAAAGATGGCTCGATTTCCAAGGTGAGGAATAAGGGCACAATTCCCAAGAAATCCGTACAGCATTAATGTGCACAGTTTTCGAGAAGAGACCGTACGGTACCAGATCGTACAGCTGGCTCAGATTTCGAGAAGTTATTGCAGCACAGAATTCGAGGACCATACAGCATTAAAGACAGTCCGTACAGCACGCTTTCCAAGGCAGAAAGTACAGCATTTAATGCTGTCCATACAGGTTCAGATTTCAAGAAAGATTTGTTGCACAGAAATCGAGAAAAGGACAGCCATACTGCTCGCACGTGTGAATCCGTACAGCATAGATTTTGGGCACAGAATTTCTAGGAAAAAGAACAGTCCGCACAGCAGGCCATACTGAGACAGTTCGACATTAATTTCGAGATGAGATTGGTTGAGATAAGTACTGCTGTAATTTTTATAATTTGTCTCTGAAAAATCAAATTTTCTCTCTTAGTCAGGTTTTCCCTTCGGGGTTTTATCCTGGACCATCTTGGTCAAAAATACTGTGTTTCTTTTATGTGTGAATGGCTGATATAAATTTATGAGTTTGAGTTTCTTGGCAGAAAATTAAAATTTCTGAGTTATAAAATTTGAAAAAGAATTTCATGTGTCTCAAGTCAAGTCATTTTTGTGAATAAAATGTGCATACTTATTTGGGCATTAAACCATATGCAGAGAAGCTTCAAGGCTTGAAACCGGGTTGGGGTTCTAAAACTTTCAAAATTGACCCCAAAAACTTCATATACTAGCACCACTCAGGATTGACATCAAACCACCATCCACTGACATCAAATCTCTAGATTTGCATAATCATAAGTATCTTAACCCCAAAAATATGTAGAATTCCACTCAAACCACTGCATTAGACTGAAAAAATTACTTGCAGCACGCGAAAAACCCAACCAACAGCATATTTACTGTAGATCTACCTAAAATCTCTCCAGCATCAATTCATATCTCAGCAAAAATTGTTCCAACACCCATAAAGCCACCCACAAAAAATTATTTCCATAAAGACGTGAAACACTTTGCTAATTACATCATACCTTTACTGCACACCCAAATCTGAGAGATTATTCACCTTCCCTGTGCCAAGGGAAACGAATAATGATGTTGCGGCAAAAGATACATCCCATCTCACTGGAATGTAGGCCTCTGCTCCATGAACTACAGAAAAGAAACCATAACCACGGATTCTTCACAGCAGTCCCTCCATGATGCCACTGCTATCACCCAGCCATGAAGGGTAGAACAAACCACTCCCTCGGCAATGGCACAATGTTGGCTCTTAGAGGCACCAAGGTGTTTAACGCACAGAACCAAATACACAAGCAAAGGAGATGCCTTTAACAGAATCAAGTCCAGATCATATGCCCCTTGCCTGTGGCATGCAAAGGGGGCGAACTCTCATGCAATCATCCACCTCAAAGATACAATAAAGTATGATGAAAAAACCCTAACCCTGATGTCTAAATTCGTCTCTAATACCATGCCTATGGTGGGATAATTAAGTCCCCACCAAGGAAAAAAGGAATACTCTCCTCGACCACCACCCAGCAAAACATATAATATTGATTACATCAAATCACCTCCAAAATCACTAAGTCGCTAGGCCATGAGTTACAAGCTATGGATTACAGCAAACCACCTCCAAAAGCACTATGTCACATGCTACCCACTAAGAATAAGGCGACCATCATGTCATGAACACAACTAAGAACCACAAATCCAACTCTTGGATAAATCTTTCCCAACAGATACTAACCTCTTCCTTGCGATTGACCTTTCTGGATCACCATAGCATTTAACGAACACGCATAAAACATCTGAATTACTTTTGTTGCATTCCTGAGTCCTTAGGTGCAAAAGGTAAATAAGTATGTGATACAACAGGCAATTCATAACCATTAGAACTGAAGTACACTGTTACAAACAAAGAATTCAAAACTAAAAAGCTAGAATAGGAAAATTCTGACTTTGAGAGCAAATTTATTTATGCAAATTTATCATTTCTCTCACATTATCTTTCAACAATCACCATTGAAACCTGCAATTGCTGAAAAAGCCAGCTTATGAAACACATGATAAAGGTAAACACTCGGATTTAATCACTGCCACTGAACATTAACAGAAACATGAAGCATCTTCACCATAACCCCCTAACCGAACATACATCTTCCACTATTTTCAATATGTTCAAAAGCAAAGTAAAACAGACAGACATCAAACATCAAACATGCGGTGCCCCTCAACTATTTCTGCTACTGCAAGGTGTCCATGGTACATACAAACCAACCAAACTCGAACAATAAAAAAATAACCAATAGCTACTATTAGACCACCAAATAAAAACCCTCGACTATGTATTGCTACCTGTCCTTTAATTATTATTTATTCAGGACCTAACCTTCGAAAGAATCAACTGACAATGTTATTGGCCCATTTGAACATTTAAGTCAACTCCCTTTGCTGTTTTATCTCACAAGAAATTGCTTTAGCCCAATATTGACAACACTGTTTTTGCTGTCACCGATTTAGAAAGCCTTGAATGATCTATTGCATGTATTCAGTGTTGCCAGGGCATCTCTGCGAACCGTTTGACAAACTTACTGATCTGATTTTGTTTATGTTGAGTTGAAAATGGCTAAGTTTTGATCAGAACAAACATTAGCAAACTCTTGGTCTTGTGGAATTGACTGTTTTTTTATAAAACTCTTCCACAATTTTAATTTTGCTGATATCGTATGCAAAAAGCCTGCACTGATCAGAAGAAATACAATCGACTGTTGGATCAGAAGAAACACAATTGACTGTTGGATTTGGAATGTTTGCTTGCTATGTGGTAGACAACATTAGTAGAAAACTTCTATTGAGAATAGATGCTAAAAGAGTTGTTCTGTGTTGGATTTGGAATGTTTGCTCGCTATGTGGTAGACAACATTAGTAGAAACTTCTATTGAGAAGAGATGCTAAAAGAGTTGTTCTGTGTTGGATTTGGAATGTTTGCTCGCTATGTGGTAGACAACATTAGTAGAAAACTTCTATTGAGAATAGATGCTAAAAGAGTTGTTCTGTCTGAATGAAATATATAAATCACTGTACTGTGAAAGATCATTACACCAAATGAAATACAAGACTTCAGTAAGGATTTTCTGAAGACTGGATGCAAAAGAGTTGCCGTCATCAGAAGAATATATGTGACTACTGTGTTCCTCTCAAGGTATGCAGCAAATCTTTTGAGTTTTACTGAGATTGTCTGCCATGGAAAGATTATATATCCAGTTATTTCATTTTCTTGAGATTGTATCATAAATATCTGGCTTGATGAACCGAAAGAATTCAAAATATGTACATCTACAATCGCATCCGTTCAAACAATAGCATAGAGATTATAAACACCCAAGACTGCCCCTGGTCCTCACTCTTTTTCTTGTGCAAATATGTCCCATGCATTACACTAACCATTCAATCGACTAAAATTTCTCTGCTTGAAATACATCAAAACCCTGAATATTTAACCTTGAACATTTCAATGAAGCAAATACCAAATATTCCTTGTGGGTTTGCAGCACTGAGCCAGGAGAGAAGATACTAACCTCGTACCTGTCACTGAGTATTCTGGATCACCACATACATAACTCATCTCCATTAATTATGCTGCAAAAGGAAAATAATCATGTGAATACTACAGGCAATTGGTAACCATTCAATTTTTCAAGTATAATGTTACAAACAATAAAAACAGAATTATAAAGCTAGGACAGAAGATATATTTATGCACATTTTCACAACTTCATTCACAGTATCCTACAACAATGGCCGTTGAATCCCGCCCTCAAGAACTGAAAAAACCAGCAAGAAGACAGGCCAGTAAATCATTAGTTATTAGTATGCTCCTACAGCTCTCCAAGAGGCGTTCTCCTTAAAATAGACCATTAAAAGGCAAAACTGACTTAACTTATTGTGAACCCCATTCATAAATCTTTTCACACTGACAGTAGCGAGCAGGCCCTGATCGAAAGACGATACTTACATTATTTTGTTGGAACCCATTGATACTTTTCACACTGGCATGCCATGATCTTAAAGAGAGTGCCAAATTTTATAAGAGGCCCACATTTCCATCCGTTACCAATTAGCTTTAAAAAATGGAATGTGCCAACCTGCAGCTGTGATTGAGTTGACTGCACTGAAGGGAGAAAAAAGCGAGCACAGCAGTGCAGGACCAGCGATAGGTCCGTGATGGTATACGTGGAATGACCATATTTTACCAGCAGCGCCTCCTCTCTTTAACATCGATAGGTGGGCTCTTGGACCTGTGTACCAGCAACAGCTGGTCCATAAATTATATCCGAGAATTAAACAAAACAGTGGATAATGGCGGCTGGAGTTGGAACATGATAAGAACTGATCCAAAAAGTAAACTGCCCAGGTACATGTTGAATCCCTGAAGAGCCAAGGAAACAGAATTTCCGAGGGGAACTCCAACGCGCGGAGACTCGATCGAGATCTGCACATATTTTTATATTATGCTATAGTACAACGCAACATAGTATAATGCCTAGTTCAGTAATATTTAGATTCAGTTTCTGGGTTGTGTCGTACCATAAGGATTTTATAAACTAGCTATTGTCCCACATAGGTGCAAATTTACGCAGATAGAATAAGCTTTTCTTAAGAGATTATATATAACTATTGTGATAATATCCATTTTATCTATAAAACTACATTTTTACACGAGTATTAGAACTTTAAAATGTAAAGAAGATAGAACATATAAAATTCATTTTAATAGTTAAGCTATCATGTTTGAATTCATTTGATGAATGGTTTTCTTCTGAGTTTTTTAATCCAACAAAATGTTGAGAATTGCTTATTTTTTAAATGCAAGGAATTATGAATAAGATTAAAAAAGAATGTATTAATATTTGTCTTTTATGGTGTAAAGGGAAATTGTAGAAAAGTATCATGTGGTGAAATTAAAATTAGGAAAGAAAAATATATATTGTATATTGATATTAATAGATGGTTGTGTTGGATCCGAGGAAAAAAAATAGATGGTTGTGTTGGATTTTGTTGTTTTTATTTTTATTTTTAAAATAATAGATGGTTGTGTTGGATTGTGTTTTATCTTTATTTTTTATACATAAGAAAAAATATTTATTGCACCGAGTGAAATGAGGTGCTCACTCGGTGCTCTACAGCCAAGTATGGGAGAGATCCTCTAACGTGATATAACGTTATAACGTTAGTAACAAAATAATTAAAAAAAATTATGTCAACTCGTAAAATAAAAAAATTATGGAAAATATTTTTAAAAAAAATCGATGTTGGTTCATAAAATGAAAAGTAATTAAAAAATAGATGTTGGTTTATAAAATAAAAACTTAAAACTTAAACCCGGATCTATCAATCAAGAAAGATCAAATTTCTTGAGTTTAAATTTAAAAAAAGAAATACACCTCAAGAAATTGGATCCCTCTCGATGCTTGATAGATACGAGTTTAAGATGGATCTTTTATTAGCTTTTAAGATATGTGTCAAGACAAAACTTATTTGGAATGTTAACTTATTTCTTTGTGGAAAATTAGTGATTATTCATTTAAAACCACTTTACACTTGTACTCCAAGATTCACTTTTTCACTAGTATCTAATAAATACTATCATGGTTAGCAATGATCAATGAGGTTTCCATAAGTGAATCTTTCCTACAGTATGGACTAGGGATAATAACCTTCACTGATGAAAAATCCTAGATCAGGTTTTATTTTGGGCATAGCTCAGGGAAAAGCCATTAACTTAAAAATTTAAATTATTTATCTAAAACAAAACAAAATGTAAGAGAATGCATTGGTTGATAGAGGATTGTGATCTTGGATTATCTTAGCTCTCGCTACCACACTCATTGTAATCCACGTTGGAATGCCTCCCAAGCTCTTGAATTGGCTTTCATGATAGCAGAGAAGTTAAGGAAGAGGAGATTGGGTTTGGATCTCTCAGAATTGGGTAGTCAATTCAAAGGACTTGTCTCTTTGTAAAGGGCCTTTTATAATGAAATAAGGAGACATGGGTTGAGTTTTAGTGAGAGAGGGGGCCTTGTTTTTTAGTATTTTGCACTATTATCATGGTTATGGTTGTGTGTCACTATTTCACTTCGCTTGTGTATTGCTTAATGTCGTTTTGAAATAAAATATCAAAGATAGTTTGTTTTGAATATTTTTTTATTGTGACTTGAAAATGTTCTTGGTATGAGCAGGTAAATTATTCATCTATCTATCTACACCAAACCAATTGTTCCTATTTTATTTTCTGGGGTACACACATTGTTGATGTATATATGCATTGAGATTGTTTTGTATGTGGGAATGTAATTGATATCAACCAAACATGAGCAACAAGAAAATAAAGACCTTCAATTAAGTGCTAGCATCAACCATCGATGAGAATCAAAAGATATTTCATCAAGTCTAATGGGATTTCTCCCCCAATCCAACCATGACCTGAGATCTATCTTGGGAACGAGTAAACAAATAAAATGTCCTCCTAACTACTAAATCAACAATAATAAATAAATGTCGGTCAAGGCCACATGTACATATCTCCATCAAGTGATACCAACTACCTCCTCATAATAAGGGTATAAAACCTCCAACATGAAACGTCATCCTCAAAGTGTGACAATGTGGAACATCCTGCTCAAAGTAAGGCATTCAGTCATGCAAGAGACCTCCAAGTGGACATCAAAGCGAGGAGGCCCCAAACGCTCCAATGGATGTAGCATGGATGAGTGAAAGGAAACTCCAAGATTTAAGATGCTTCCTCTAAACATGTCATAAAAGGGTGGGAAACTACCCAAAAGGAAGAATGCTCTAGCCAAAAGGAAATGAAATGATATGTGATCAGCCTCCACGTGAATGATCCAATGTAAGTAGCCCCCAATAGTGAATGTTAGCCTCAAAAGTGGCATGAAACACCAACAAAACACCTCAAATACGGAACGCTCCTCATAATATGGCCATGAGTGATGCTTATATGTTCACCAAAATGGGATGTTCCATCCAAAAAGGCCTAGGTCAACCTCTAAAGAGAGATGACTCAAAACCAACCAAAAATGTTCTCCAAACAATTGTGATATTGATCTGTCAATGAAGGGGAGCTGGATCAGCTTATTGTGCGGCTTCCTCTACTCCTCTTTTGCCAAAAGACGCACCCACTCCAAGCATTACATTCCCCGAATTACTCGTAACATCCTTCACATCTACAAAGTCCACATTAACTAAACCTGGAACTATCAGTATATGAATTCCTTGCACAACTTGACGTAAGGCGTCATCAACAAGGATGAAAGCCTCTTCCAAGAGGTTTCTTCTCTTCAACAGGATCTGGTAACCTATCATTTGAAATGAAAAGAAGAGTATCCACACATTTATGTTGTCTCTCAATTGCCTCCAAGGCATGTACAGATCTACTACAACCTTCAAAACTGAAAGGATAAATAACTACACCAAAATTCAGATTGCTCGCTTCTTTTGATAATCGTGTAATTCCAGTTGTAATAAATTCAAGGTCTAATTCCTTGAGAGCTTCAACCTATGTTACCAGAAACGAGAAACGAGCAACGGAACGAGAAACGAGAACGGTACGAGAAACGGAGTTTGGAGGTTTCACATATAAGAAATGAGGAGAGAGAAAAAAAAAGTGGTAAAGATCCAAAATATTACAAGTACACTTAACTCTTAACATATTTTCCACAAAAAAAATTTAGAGACTTGAAAAACTCCCTAACATGCCAAGGAAATATTTTCATTTCTTATCATAACACTGCTCAATAAAAATGAAGATATGTTCTCAAACCAAAATCATACCTAACAGTTTTTAAACATCTCTATAAATTGTTAAATACATCTACAAGCTTTAGAAACATCTAAACAAGAAGCATTTGAATTGTTAACATATTTTCCATTTAGAGACTAGGAAAAATCCCTAAAATCTCATTGAAAACCTTTTCTTTCTTATCATATTACCACTGAATAACAATCAAGAACTAGACTTACAAAAATCCCTAAAATACCATTGAAAACTTTGCCTTTCTTATAATAATACCACTCAATAAAAATTAAAAAAACGGTTCTTAAACCAAACTTATACCTAGAAACATACAAGTGAAGACTCTATAAATCGTTAAAATTATTAAAAAAGGAAAACTCCAAAAATAGTTAAAATTGTAAAAAAATATAATAATACACTCAATAAAAATAAAAATAAAAACTATTTTTAAACCAAACTTATAGCTAGAAACATGTAAGTGAGGACTCATTCAAATCAAAAGTTGAAATGGCTCGTTCAAATCAAAATCGTGCCTCAAAATTCCAAAAACAATGAAACAAACTAGCTTATTTTATATTTCATATGTCTCAAAAATTTGAAGTGCATGAAACTCAGTTCAAAATTCAAGAAACGGTCAAAGAAACGACCATGGTTTCCTAAGAAACCGGTCCAGGCCTTCAAAAACAGGAAACAACCATAGAAAACAACGTTTTCGTCCCGTTGTCGTTTATGGGCCGTTTTTTCAAAGAAACAGTTGCCTCCATCTCGTATCTGGCAACAGAGGCTTCAACTATAACTTCCTTGGATTCTTTTACTTCTTGTTCCCCGAGTTCAGAATTTCCACCAATACCTGCATTTCCAGTCCACGAGTTAATTGTTCTCCAATTTGAACAGGGTTCCCTGCAACATATTTTAGCATAGCTTGAGCATATTTATTTATGGCATAAAATTCAACACCCATGCTGGAAAGAATTGTTCCCGACAGGATGCCAAAGAGTAATATTGGTTGTTGCATTCTCCAGGTTTATTTTGCTCTCAGATTGGCTTCATAAACAATTATGATCAGGTTTGAAACATCCAAGTCATACATGCATATTGATATCGCTAATTTGGCAACTGGTAGCTTCTATAAATTTGCACGGAATTTCGTTTATTTGTTGTCAAATAATTCTCGAAGAGATGCAATGAAGTCGTCATTTTTTTTACCAATTATGGGTTCAAACAGCAGGTACATCATTGCAATAGGCCCAAAACTTTCCATTAACTCTCATTGCCCAATGTCTTGAATCATATCATGATGCAGACCTCCCAGAATAGCCTGCCCATACTGCTCATGGCACTCATGGCACACATTATTGTTATGTTGTTCCTAACTGTGTGAAAATAGAAGATTTAGAAATGAAGACAGTGCCCAAAATATTGACGGTTGGATGAGATTCATCATACACTATCCATGCTATACAACATTTTCCTCAAAGACTACTCATATCTTACAATAATAGTTTTTTTAATAGTTTTGAGTCGATATCAATCCTAGAAGCACTTAAAGGGATATAATTGCTAACATAACCAAAATGAATTACAAAATTCATTGTCATCAAGGTCATCAAAGCATATATGTGAAATTTAATCTATATATTGATTTTGATCAACCAATAATGGACAGTCAAACATGTCAGCAAAAATGATTTCAATCTAGAAACAATATTCTCGAACTTCACAACCTTGATGTTGTGCAAACTTGTGAAGTTAATGATGTTATGCAAATTTTTGAAGTCCAAATATGCATCCACAAAATTTGCAAACCAAGATGTTATGAGAACTTATCAAATATAACATGCATCATTGCATTTTGGAAATAATCCACAACCTTGATGTTATGTAAACTTGTAATATGCATCCTTGAATTGACAATCCACAACCTTCATATTATGCAAACTTGAATTGACAATCCACAACCTTCATATTATGCAAACTTGTTAATTCTACATATGAATTCTAAAATGTCACAAAGTTTACATATGTGTTAGGACTGGAATTGTACCTGGCCCTTATTTGATTTTTTCTCAATTTTTTCATTCCTTTCTATTTTTATTTTATTTTATTTTTAAATTGAATAGTTTTCATTTTCTATGTTATGAATGTTATTTTATTTTATTTTATTTTACCTATATACATAGTGGCTTATTAAAATATTCCATAACCTCTCTCACTTTTGCAACAGCTCTCATGGTTTGAAAGATTCGAATTGATCTTTATGGCCTATTTTTCAGGGTTTAAAATATTAAATAATTTACTGTTTTAGTTACAAACTTTCGGCACATCTTCCAATCAATTGGAGAGGAATTTTTAAAAACCAAGAGAGGTTTTTGTTCATCACGGACTCATTTACAAAAATATCTCTCAGTTTTCGCACAGGTGTCCCGGATTGAGAGATATGGAGGCTTCTTTAAGACCCATTTTTCATAAATTCGTCAAATTTCCCAGAATCCGTTTTTGCTATTTTGGGTATTTTCGACCCTAGGGTTTTGGATCTCATAAACAGGATTTGTAACTGCTAAGTAGTTTCAGCCTGACCTAAAGAAGTGGTTATAGAACTACTTCATTTTGGATCTTTGTAATTATAAAAGTAAGAAGAAGATAGACTGTAGGGGTTGGTATTTTGTTCAAGAAGGGCTATAAGGCTAAATACATTGATGTATATTCAAACTGATGCTTATTACTCTCATGTAAGTTCTTTTGAAGACCGAGACTGATTTGAATACATATATAAGCCACTATTATCTCTTTACTGATTTTTTTTATGACCAATTTGATCACTCAGCTTGTAATTTCATTTCTTGATTAAAGTTTTATTCATGTGAATGCTTATGAGTTGTGGACAAAACCAGTGCTTTGCTTATGAATGTTTATGGTTTATGTATGTCTTTTATATATTTATATCTCAGTTCTTCAAATTTGTTTCATGATTTAGTGTTTGTATTAGTTTGATGATTAATTCCCTTCTTATGAATGAAGCCTTCAAACCAAAAATTACAAAAACAAATTTCATTTTCTTTTAGTTGTTTTGATATTGTACTAGCTTGCTCCCTTTGTAGTCTAGGGGCAATTTCTAGCACAAACATCTTTGGCGCCGTTGTCGTTTCCGAAAGTGAAGATTATCTTCCCCGGGAAGAACCACAACAACACAGATCTGACTCTTGATGGCAAACAAGAGAAGGACATAGAGATAGACTACAATCATCTGCCTGGCAACTCCACGATTAAAGATTCCATTGGAAGGAGAATTTTGCTGACAGAAAAATGAAGAAGCCAAATGGAAAGACTAGGTATCAGCTTTTTAGTTTCCTTCATGAGGTTTTGTTCTTATTCATCAATTATTTCCTGTATTTCCCATTGCATGTCAAAAGAATCATTCTTTGCTTTGTCTACACCGATGATCATAAACCTTCAGTTACATATCCCTCTTTGGAAGAAGAAAGTTTGCATTCCTCTTGCATTGTTGATGTTGATCCTATTCCTTCATTTGAAGTACATGTACAACATGATGTACATATACCCCTATCTCCTGAACCTGATTATTCTTGTCATCCTACAGAGAATAAAACTGATCCATTACCTTTTATTATTACTGTTGTAGCTTGCAATCATACTTTTGAACCTCACCCTCAACCCACTGAATTTCAGTCTAGAATTAGACAAAAGATGTTTAAATCTCTCAGGCTGTCATCTCACTTACATCCTTATCCTCCCAATTTTGTTAAGTATCTTCCTTGGTTTATTGGAGAAAATCATATTACAACAGAAAATCATTTGGAAGCCTTCCACAATTTCATTGACAATTTTGAGATTGTACACGAAGATGTTGTTATGAGATTATTTTCGAAATCTTTGGTTCGAGATGTTGATTTATGGTTTAAAGGTCTGGAAGCTGGTTCAATTAGTTCTTGGACTGATTTTTATTATGCATTCTCAAAGTATTGGAGAGAGAATAAATTCTTCGATCAGTTCCTTTCTGAGTTCTCTACCTTGAAGAAGAAGAGAAACAAAACTATCATTGAATTCAACAGAAGATTTCATAAATTCTATTTTAACATGCCAAAAGAGATCAGACCTTCATAAAAGGTTGCTATGATATATTATGCATCAGCTCTTCAACATCGTGATTTAGTCCTTCATCTCAGAGAGAGGAAGTCCTCTTCTTTGCAACAGATATTCTCAAATGCTAGAGAGGTTGAGGACAATCTACGGGCTTGTGGCAAGCTTCATGATCAAATTCTTGATGAAGATTCTAATGTACGGGAAATGGAAGAAGTGTATGAACAACAGGGACCAGCCTTGAGGTTTTATTCTTGTCGAAATGCTAATATGGCATCTTCAAATTTATCTTTAACTTCAACTATTAAAATCAATGAATTAGATGTGCCAGCTATCAATGATGTGAAAGATACATCTACTTCTCAATTGCATCGACAAAATGATTTTATATATGAAACAAAAAATTCTTTTGGTTTAGAATATAAGAGTGATTTCGTTATGAATTTTCTCACTGATTTTTATAAAGTTGGTTATGCTTATCAGCAGGAGGACAAGTTTGCAGCGAATAATGATTATTTTCTTTCAAATCAAGTTGTTCCTCTTCAGTGTCTTGTTGTTAATACTAGAGATCAGCTGCCATTTGTGACTTATAATGACCTTAGAGATCATATGTTTTCAAATTTCGGTCAAGGATTTTATTTGCAGGCAGAGAATGAAGTTGAGGATGCTAATACCGATCAAATCCATGAAGAAATAGTTGAGCAGAAACCAAAAGAAGACTATCAATACCAAAAATCAGATTTGAGCTTTCATGTTCTTCAAAATTCTGATATTTTATCTTCACATGTGTGTTGTTTTTCAGATGTTGAAAACAACAGATTAGATCTATATTTTGTTGAAAAATGACAACAAAAACTCAGAAATCTGCCTACTTAACAGGCAACTGTAATCTGATGTCAAGCGCTTCATAAACCTCTGAAATTAACTTCTACAGACAGATAAAGAACCACAATGCATAGGTATTAACTTTAAGTGAGTTTGTAAGTTAATATATTGTTCATAAAGTACTTTTAGCAGCGAAAAAACTTAATAAACAGCAGACTGTCATAAAAGTTCATGCACAGGAAAATATACTAGCATGAAGTAAGGAGCATTTAAACACAGAATTTTTGGTCAATGATGACCTTGGAAAAACCCCACACTTAGGGGAAAAAACCAGTCTAGAGAGAGATTTATTGAGCTTCTAGAAAAATATCAAAGAGTACAACAACAATTATAAACAACAGAAGGTACACAGCAGTTGTCTTGAAAACTGTGCCAAACATATCACACAACAGACTTAGTCTCCTGCCTTGAAAACTGTGCTCAGTTTTCAACAGTATAGTCTGTAGAATTCGGCCTCCCTAACAGCAGAAATACAATCTCAAAAATAGAGCAGAAAAGATGCAAAACTCAGCAAATGTCACTTTGAAAATCGTGCCCACAGGCTGCATCAATTTCAGTGCATCCTCATTGTTGTACGGCCTTCTTCCACTGTATGATTTTTCCTATTTCTCTGTTGTACGGACCAGTTTCTATCAGCTGGAATTTATCCTGGGAATTCGTGCCCTTCTCCTGCTCTTCTCTTCCTCCAACTGAAGGCTGCTGCTCCTGTTCACACTTAGGGAAATGCGTCCCCACTGGTTCAGCCTTCACTCTCAGCCCAACCCTCACTCTCTCTTCTAGAAAATTGAGCCACCAGCTCTTGCCTCCAACTTCTCTTGGAATTCGTGCCTCTCACCAAAAATTCTCTCCTTGGATTGTGTGCCCAAAAATGAAGTCTCATACACTTTTTATTTACCCTATTAGGGTTACTCTCATAACTCTTCAAATTCAATGGATGAGATTAGATCTTGGCCAAGAGATCTATGGCTAGGATCTAATCTCTCATTCACTTAAAACTCCTAAGTGAACTATACAATAAATTTTTCTTTTTGAAAAGTCACATTACCCTAAATATTTAAAAAGTACACTTTATGACTTAAAGTCACTTTAAAAACATAAAAAAGTGCAACTCACTTTAAAATCATAAAGTCACATCAAAAAGGTACTTTAATAAAAGCTTATTAATAAAGTCAGTTTAAGAATATTAATGAGACTCCAAGTATTGACCCCTGCACCTAGGCACCTGATGTAGGAGTGCCATAGAGCTATCAAATGCTAACACTCCCTCTTAGCAAGGGAGGTACTACTGTCATCAACTCCACCTGGATCTCTCTCCAGTCCTCTCCCTTCAATAGCTGAAGCTCCCTCTGAATCTGAATGCCTCTCAAATACCTGCACTGGATCAACTGCTGAAGGTCTCCGTCTTACAACTCTGAACTGAGAGCTCTGCTCACTCTCCTGCTCATCCTGAAGAACCATATCATACCAACTCAGTTTCCTCACAAAGTTGGATGAATCCTCCACACTGACAGCCACCGTTGTTGCCACTGAGCCTGATCTCTCACCAGGCTCACCATCCACAGGATGCCCCAATACTCGGTATACCCTGCCATCACGGATGCCAATCAAACTCGCTGCACCCAAGCCCCCACTCACCGGATATATATAAACACGCCCACTCACATGAAGAACCGCATATCCATCATCCTCCAAAGCTGAAACTGAGAACAAGTTCCTCTTCAGCTCTGGAACAAACAACACATCGTCAACCTCCAGATAACCACCAAACTCGAGTTGGAATAGAAATTTTCCAACTCCTACTGCATGGGTGCCAGCATACTCATCCTCATTCAGTATAACTCTGTCAATATCTGTAAAATCTCAGAACACTGCTCGTATCCCCGTCATATGGCGTGCTACTCCACTATCTATGTACCATGCTCCAATATCTAAACTCTCTGCTACACTACTATCTGAAAGAATTGAGACGAGCGAGAATTTCCTCTCGAATTTCGTCGCAAAATCTCCCACTTTAGCTGGAGAGGCTTCCTCAGACTCTTCTTTCTTCTTCTTCTTCTTCTTGTCGGGACACTGCCCAGCATAGTGACCATAACTCTGGCAAGCAAAGCATTTTACTTTGCTCAAGTCTTTGGCTCCACTGCTTGAGCCACCCTTTTTCTTTCTACCCTTAGCTGAAAGGGCCACATTTTGATCATCAGTAACATGCTCAGTCTTCCCTTGAGATCTTTCTTGGATCTCCTCCTGAGTAAAATCATCTCATAGTCTTTCCCAAGAGGGAAATTTCTCTCTTCCAACTACACACTTCACGAACACATCCCACTCCTTAGTGAAGCCCTTCAGGGCTATCCGCACTAGCTCGGGATCAGGAATCATCTCACCAACTGCACTCAATTCATCTTTTATTTGTCTGAGTCTAGTGAGGTAAGAGGCTACATTCTCACCTCTCGCCATCTTAGTGCCATGAAGCTTATCTTTTAGAGCCATTTTACGATTTTCATTCTTGTTCTCATACAAACTTTTTAAAGTATCCCACATCCCCTTAGCAGTTAATTTCTCTGCCAAATGTGGGATGAGGTGATCTCGAACACCATCCAGAAGTAGTCTCTGCGTTCTGGCCTCCTTCACCTCATGTATGTCAAGGGCTATAGGATCAGCTGCGGGAGGAACCATTGTGGTACTAACGAAGGTCCATAACTTGTTTTCCTTGAGAACAACTGTCATCCAGGCTTTCCACTGTAAATAGTTGGAAATCCCTTCCAACCGATCTTCATACCAGATGCAAGCCATCATTTACTTCTGCTCTTTTTCCAACAAGGCACACTCTGCCTTCTTGACCAAAAATACTCAGCTGTACTGAACCAACACTTCTCTGCTCACTGTGTAAAGAAATTAACACACAGCACTTCACATGCAAATCTCTTGCACATCACCTGCAAAATTATCAGCACTTCTCTGCTGCCCAACAGTCCACTGAAATCTCAGAGCCCTAGCTCTGATACCATGTTGAAAAATGACAACAAAAACTCATAAATCTGCCTACTTAACAGGCAACTGTAATTTGATGTCAAACGCTTCATAAACCTTTGATATTAACTTCTACAAACAGATAAAGAACCACAATGCATAGGTATTGACTTTAAGTGAGTCTGTAAGTTAATATACTGCTCATAAAGTACTTTTAGCAGCGGAAAAACTTAATAAACAACAGACTGTCATAAAATTTCATGCACAGGAAAATATACCAGCATGCAGTAAGGAGCATTTAAACACAGAATTTTTGGTCAACCATGACCCTGGAAAAACCCCACACTTCGGGGAAAAAACCAGTCTAGAGAGAGATTTATTGAGCTTCTAGAAAAATATCAAAGAGTACAACAACAATTATAAACAGCAGAAGGTACATAGCAGTTGTCTTGAAAACTATGCCAAACATATCACACAATAGACTCAGTCTCCTGCCTTGAAAACTGTGCTCAGTTTTCAACAGTATAGTCTGTAGAATTCGGCCTCCCTAACAACATAAATACATCTCAAAAACAGAGCAGAAAAGAGGTGCAAAACTCATCAAATGTCACCTTGAAAATCGTGCCCACAGGCTGCATCGATTTCAGTGCATCCTCATTGTTGTACGACCTTCTTCTGTTGTACGATTTTTCCTATTTCTCTGTTGTACGGACTAGTTTCTATCAGCTGCAATTTCTCCTAGGAATTCGTGCCCTTCTCCTTCTCTTCTCTTGCTGCAACTGAAGGCTGCTACTCCTGTTCACACTTAGGGAAATGCGCCCCCACTGATTCAGTCTTCACTCTTAGCCCAACCCTCACTCTCTCTTCTAGAAAATCGAGCCACTAGCTCTTGCCTCCAACTTCTCTTGGAATTCGTGCCTCTCACCCAAAATTCTCTCCTTGGATTGTATGCCCAAAAATGAAGTCTCATACACTTTTTATTTACCCTATTAGGGTTACTCTCATAACTTTTCAAATTCAATGGATGAGATTAGATCTTGGACAAGAGATCTATGGCTAGGATATAATCTCTCATTCACTTAAAACTCCTAAGTGAACTATACAATAAATTTTTCTTTTTGAAAAGTCACATTACCCTAAATATTTAAAAAGTACACTTTATGACTTAAAGTCACTTTAAAAACATAATAAAGTGCAACTCACTTTAAAATCATAAAGTCACATAAAAAATGTACTTTAATAAAAGCTTATTAATAAAGTCAGTTTAAGAATATTAATGAGACTCCAAGTATTGACCCCTGCACCTAGGAACCTAATGCAGGAGTGCCACCGAGCTATCAAATGCTAACATCTTTTTCTAAAGATGTTTTTCATAAGGTTAACTATGAAAGAAATGATTTAGCAAATGATTGCTGTCAAGAAACTGAAAGAACATTGCTGGTTGATCACATTCCAGATTTCGCTGATTATATTACTACTCTTTTTCCTATGATTGATGAAGACTTACAAATATTTGCAGAGTATCCAAGAAATTTTCAGCAAAAGCAGCACATAAGTGAAGGGAAGAAATTAAATCAGAAATTTCCATAGAATGCATTCCAAGAACAGTTGGTTTCTAAACAAGAAGAGATAGTTGTTCTCGATCTAATGGCAGTTTATTTGAAGGATTTTATCAGCCCAAATTATGCACCTTTCAAATCAAAACAAAAGGATAGCAGAATATTCAATGTAACAGATTTTGCACATGAGCTGTCTTATCTTCTGAATCAGCTAGAATTTCACCACGAGTTTCATGATCCGATAGTTGTCTTAATGGATTCAGTTTTTCAAAAGGCTTCTTATGTTGCAGCTTTGGGTTTGGTACAAATTTTCAGTTGTAAGCATGAATCGGTGAAATTTCTACTACAAATGTCATTTTCTTTCTTATTCAGGTGCATGCAAGATGAACATGTAATCAATTATCTGCTAGTATGGCTTCATTGGAAATCTGATTACACTTGATCAAGCAATATTTTAGCTGATTAAAGTAGGATCTGTATTTAAATAAGCTCATCTCTCGAGCATGGTTTCAATTTACAGTGTGTGGGTTTATTTTTAGCAGTTCCTTTTCAACATGTTGGCTTACAGTAGATCAACATAAGACTCCATAGCCCTTGGAGCACTGGCGCTTCTTATTATCAGTTGCAGAGTAACCTCAGTTTGCATAACAAGGTCTTTTCAGATTTTGATTGGAAAAACAAGTTGCAGCCTTTGGTTTGCAATGAATGGTAGGCAGGATAGGGTACAGATGTCAGAGATGGTAACAGGTTGGGAATGAGATACAAATGATTCCATCACCCAATGAATAAGACACAAGGTCTACATGATCTTGAAACCTCACAAGGAGGCTTTCATCCACCAGCTGGAGCCAGATGTTAGGACTGGAATTGTACCTAGTCCCTATTTGATTTTTTCTCAATTTTTTCATTCCTTTCTATTTTTATTTTATTTTATTTTAAATTGAATAGTTTTGATTTTCTTTTCATTTTCTATGTTATGAATGTTATTTTATTTTATTTTATTTTACCTCTATACATAGTGGTTTATTAAAATATTTCATTTCATTTTACAGTCTTCCAAATACTTATTTAAAGTTTGCCCTAACTCCTATGATTAAAGTTTAACCTTTATGTTGAGCTTGTTTGCAAAATTTGCATATGGAGACATTCCCGTGGCGTGGTAATTAAACTGCATACACTAAGGTCTTGCCGGAATGTATGTTTTTCTCTATTTTAGTCATGGTCTTTCGGTGTAGATTACGAGAATATGGAAAGGAGTTTCAGAAAACCAAAAGAGGTTTTTGTTAAGCACGAACTCATTCACAAAAACCTCTCTCACTTTTGCAACAGATGTCATGGTTTGAAATAGTCGAATTGATCTTTATGGCCTATTTTTTAGGGTTTAAAATATTAAATAATTTACTGTTTTAGTTACAAAATTTGGGCACGTCTTTCGATCAATTGGAGAGGAATTTTTAAAAACCAAGAGAGGTTTTTGTTCATCACGAACTAATTTACAAAAACCTCTCTCATTTTTCACACAGGTGTCTCGGATCGAGAGATATGGAGGCTTCTTTAAGACCTATTTTTCAGAAATTCGTCAAATTTCCCAGAATCCGTTTTTGTTATTTTGGGTATTTTCGACCCTAGGGTTTTGGATCTCATAAATAGGATTTGTAACTACTAAGTAGTTTTGACCTGACCTAAAGAAGTGGTTATAGAACTACTTAATTTTGGATCTTTGTAATTATAAAAGTAAGAAGAAGATAGACTGTAGGGGTTGGTATTTTGTTCAAGAAGGGCTATAAGGCTAAATACATTGATGTATATTCAGACTGATACTTATTACTCTCATGTAAGTTCTTTTGAAGACCGAGATTGATTTGAATACACATATAAGCCACTATTATCTCTTTATTGATTTTGTTTATGACCAGTTTGATCACTCAGCTTGTAATTTCATTTCTTGATTAAAGTTTTATTCATGTGAATGCTTATGAGTTGTGGACAAAACCAGTGCTTTGCTTATGAATGTTTATGGTTTATGTATGTCTTTTATATATTTATATCTCAGTTCTTCAACTTTGTTTCATGATTTAGTGTTTGTATTAGTTTGATGATTAATTCCCTTCTTATGAATGAAGCCTTCAAACCAAAAATTACAAAAACAAATTTCATTTTCTTTTAGTTGTTTTGATATTGTACTAGCTTGCTCCTTTTGTAGTCTAGGGGCAATTTCTAGCACAAACAATATGTATTCTCAAACTTCACAACCTTGGAATTATGTTAAAATATGCAACTTTAGAATTTACAAACTGCAACCTTAATGTGAACTTATTAAGTCTAAATATGCATCCTCAAACTTTACAAAGGTTAAATACGCATCCTCAAAATTTTATAACTTCTGAAGTGTAAAATTGCATCTTAAAAATTACAACCTTGATATAATGAAAATGTATGATGTTATAAAATTTATAAATTCAAAATCTGCATACACTATTGTGATGTTATGTGAACTTGTGAATCTTAAATATGCATCCTCAAACTTTGAAAAAATGATATCGTGTAAACCTATAAAGACCAAATATGCATCTTTAAACTTTGCAACCATGGTGTTATGCAAACTTGATTAGTCATACTTTTAACTTCACAACCTTGATGTTTTCTAACTTGTGATATACAAATATTCATCCTCAAATTTTGCAACCATGATATTATGTAACCTGTGAAGTCCAAATATATATTCTCAAATTTCACAACATCGATATTGTGCAAACTTATAAGGTCCAATTTGCATCAGCAAACTTTGTAACTGTAATAGTATGCAAATTATCATGCAAATCTGATGGTTGAAACCAAAAAGTCATATCAATCTAACAATATTGAATACAACAATAAAAAAATATTTCATGAAGGGACAAAGTAACAAGTTCCTCTTTCTCCATAAACTATATGTCAATTCATATATCAATATAATCATGAAGTAAAGTAGATGCAATTTTTTTTCGAGAAGAAGTAGATGCAATGATTGAAAAAGATATTAAATCAAATGTCATAAAAATCCTGATGTGTGGTTTGTGTGGTTACCTTTGAGTGGTATAAGGGTGGTTCAATTGAAGTTTTTTTTGAATTATGATGTTAATTCATTTACAATTTTTTGGTTTGATTTTAAAGTTTTCATTTCATAAAAACTTAGAGGCTCAATGATTCCTTGTTAATTAGTAAGTGTGTAGTTCTCATATCTTCATATTTATGTCCTCCTCTAAAATAATAGCACAATATCAAGGCCTGGAAAGGATATCCGCGCCATTTCAAGGCAAATGGATTGTTGTGACTTGAAAATTACAACATAGGGAAGGACAGGCCAATGGTCTAAAAGAATAAAGAGAAAGAGACATATATAATAGAGAGTTGTGGGTTATATAAGAAATGGGAAATCACTAAAAAATGGTTAAATTAGTGAGAAATCTAGTGTGATACACCCCAATTGTTATTGTAGGCATACAACCATACCGTTTTGGGGGGATAACATCCACATTGTGGTGTTGGTCTTCCACATCCTAGAGACCCCCATCTACTGAAATTGGTCAATTGAAGGATTTTGTCCTAACATATGAGTCTTTGGGCATATCTATGCCTATTGTTGTATATTGGGTTTAGTTGGGTCTCTAATACTTGTTCCAGCCTCTTGATGGCTACAGAATGCATACTCTCAAGGAAGAGAAAGTCACCATAAGAAATAATCTCATCTCCCTACTGCATGTGCATGAATATTATAGATTATTAAAGTACCATCATTGATTCAACATTAGATGTGAGGATTCATTCTAACTATATTGATTCTTTAGAACTGAAAATTGATCATAGTCGTCTATTGATTAATACCCTAGATGAGTTTGAATGCCAAACTTTATCAAGAGATCTACAAATATTTATCGATAATGATCAAAATAATTTTGAAGACCCAGTTGGAGTGGCTGCACTTAGCATGATGATAAAAGCTTGGCAATTAACAGTTTTATTTGCAACATTAAGTATTATTAGCCTAAAAAACATTTGAATTATTTCGGGTGCCTTCAATTTGGTCATGCGGCATGGACTGACATTTGCCATTGCAAATATTAAAATAGGATTTCAGTTGAATATGTGTTTGCAATCTTTGTGAAAGTTGTATATTTCCCAATAATAGACAAAAAAATGGGGCTTCCAAAGGGATCAAAAGATTGTTTTATCCATCATCGTGATTATATTGATATATGAATTGACATATAGTTTATGGAGAAAGAGGAACTTGTTACTTTGTCCCTTCATGGAATATTTTTTATTGTTTATTCAATATTGTTAGATTGATATGAATTTTTGGTTTCAACCATAAGATTTGCATGACAATTTGCATACTATTATTACAGTTACAAAGTTTGCTAGTGCATATTGGACCTTATAAGTTTGCATAATATCAACGTCGTGAAATTTGAGAATATATATTTGGACTTCACAAGTGACATAATATCATTGTTGCAAAATTTGACGATGAATATTTGTATATCACAAGTTATACAACATCAAGGTTGTGAAGTTCAAAGTATGACTAATCAAGTTTGCATAACACCATGGTCGCAAAGTTTGAAGATGCATATTTGGTTATTATAGGTTTACATGATATCATTTTTTCAAAGTTTGAGGATGCATATTTAAGATTCACACGTTCACATAACATCGCAATAGTGTATGCATATTTTGAATTTATAAATTGTATAACATCATACATTTGCATTATATCAAGGTTGTAATTTTTAAGATGCAACTTTACACTTTAGAAGTTAAAAAAGTTTGAGGATGCATATTTAATCTTTGTAAAAACAATTTCACTAAAACGGTTAAAAAAATATATTTTAAAAATAGAGAAAAAAATAGGTAGCGACCGTATCTAATACAACCTGGTTACAATTTTTCACTTCCATCTGTCACAATTCAGATTTATTTGTTTTACCCTGTTCATTGATATGAATCCAGAATTTTAATTATGTTCCTAATTTTGAAATCCAATCATTATCAATTTTTATAAGCCTCATCCACCACATCTTTCCTTCTAGGCTCCGAGTTTAATCTATCTCAAACTGCAAAGATGGTACTGAGATACTGAATAGTGTATTTTAAGTCTAACTCGAGCAGCAAATGAGGTCCTTAGTTACTAAATATGTGCTTAGTCGATCTCATACAAATTGTCCTGATATGCTTCGGTCTTTACTCTGTCTTCAACGATCTTCTAAAACCCGCTATACTCCTTTCTAAGTTTCTCCTCTTATTAACTCTATCTTCATCATCCTTCTAAGTCCTGTACTCCTTTTAATAAAC
The DNA here is from genome assembly GCA_027924585.1 of Larix kaempferi. Classification (NCBI taxonomy): domain Eukaryota; kingdom Viridiplantae; phylum Streptophyta; class Pinopsida; order Pinales; family Pinaceae; genus Larix; species Larix kaempferi. The sequence goes on from BSBM01000476.1 coordinate 8,618,932, forward strand.
ATTTGGAGACACTCCTCTGCAACCGGCTATGAACTTGATCAGTCCTCTGTAGCAACGATCCTCATTCTTCATATGCGTGCTCATCTAACTTCTACGCATAACAGCGGTTATGGTATTGTGTGTCTCCTTGCTAATCCTTTATTTGTTTCAAAGTGTTCTTGTATTAAATTGCATCCTAAATTTGCTAGCCTATCCGATTCCTTATTTGATTCACGTAGGATGTGAAAAATTTGGCACTTGGAGAATTGCTTTATAGTGTTTCGAATCCTTTCAAGGATCCTATTAAGATTGATGTTGTCAAATTGTTTCTTTGTATTCAATTTGTTGATCAATATCTGAGAGTCACCAAAGATTTGAACATCTGTGTATTCCTTGCTTAGAACCAACTAACAACCTTTGAGGAGAGCCAACACTTCTGCTTGGTTATTGGAGTAATTGCAATCCCCAACTATAGTTGACCTCTTGTTTTCCTCCAGGAGAGTAGATCACCCCCCCAGCTCCTGCTGCTCCAGGATTGTCTTTAGACGCTCCATCAAAAAAGATAGTGGCTTTGTCTTGCACTATCCACCATTCCTGGAATTCCATATCCGGTGATCTAAGCATCCAAGTTGATGCATTACCCGGTATTTTTCCTATTTTCTTTCTATTGCTAATTATTGTATTTCCGATCTGGTTTCTCTCTTACGTGGTAAGAGTGGAGTCCATCTCTTTGTCATGGTTTCTAATTGCTCCTAGAAAATAAGCCTTTGCTTTGGCAGCCACCTGTTCCAAAGTTTGCAGCTGGTTGTTAAAAATTCCGCTATTCGTCGCCAACCAGAGTTTCCAACATATGAATTTAGGAATTGATATCCATATATTTTTCCATACTGGATTTTTCGGAATAGAAATGGGATAGCTATTTTTCCAGGAGGTAAAGATATCAATAATATAATTCTGAGTAGGTATGGGAATTTCCATATTTTGAAGAAAGATGGTCCAAACAACAGTCGCAAAGGAGCACTTCAAGAAAAGATGTTCTATATTTTCCAGACTTCTGCAGCATAGTGACCATCTATCTATGAAGCCACGTTTTTTTAGATTTTCACCTATCAAAAAACATTTATGCATTAAAAGCCATATGAAAAAGTTGATTTTAGGAAGACCAAAAGGATTCCAAACAAACTTCCAGAGAGAGAGGGTGGATGTAGGGGAATCTAGGTAAATTGCAAGTCTTTGAAACCTTGTATACTCTTGAGTTCCCCCATCCCCACTTATCTTTCACATGCCTATGTAGAGGGGCCAGTCCATTGAGATTAAGGAGGAGTGATGTCTTTTGTATTGACATTCTCTCTGGAGTTGCTGGCATGACCCATGCCAACCAGTTTCCATTATTGTCCCAGTGGGAGATATCTGCCAGTGTTACTATACCTTTTTGAGTGAGCCAATCTCGAATATCAGTTAAAGATTCTATGCTTCCAAGCGGCTGCTTTCCCATAATTTTGTGCATCCAAAGTTTAGGTTTTTCCCCATTTCCAGGGATACGATATAACTTATTTTGGAAGTGTTATATGCTAGCTCTGCATAAGTTTTAAATATTAATACCTCTGGGGATATGATCAATTTGTAGATTGCTAATAAATCCTCCTTTGAGATATTTTTTCCATAGAAGTTTGCTAACCGAACGGGCGTGATTAGAATATAGATTCCATAGAATTTTTCCACCCAGCGCCATATTAACTAAGCGAGGATCTCTGACCTGAAGACCGCCTTCCGACAGAGGTCTTTTAACCAATTCCCAACTGACTAAGTGGTATTTATTTTGGTTTCCTTTTCCTCCTTTCCAAAGAAATTCTTTAATGAGACATGACATTTGATCCATAATATATTTTGGTGCCATGAGTATTGAGGATTGGTAGATTGGTAGTGAAGAGAGCACTAATTTTATCAGAATCAGTTTTCCAGCTTAGTTGAGCCAATATCCCCCCCGGGCATGAATTTTTTCCTGTATCTTGTTTATGACTTCAGTCCAAAGAGAGTTTTTAGTTGTTCCCAGAGTTAAGGGAAAGCCGAGATATTTTATTTTTTCCCAATTAGCAAATCCGGAGAAGCCTAATAAGTGAGCTATTCTATGTATAGTTTGTTGGTTTGCATTCCAACCGTAAACTGCACATTTTCTGTTATTAACGAGCACTCTCGTTTCTTGACAATAACTCTAGATTATTTCTTTAAAAGCACTGGCAATATTTAGAGATGCTCCTCCCAGAAATAGGGAATCATCAACAAAAAGAGCATGATTTAGGGATTGAATACCTTTAGCCAATATTATTCCTGGAATTTTACCTGCTTCTCTTGTTGCTTCTAGTTTCCTACTCATTGAGTCCGCCATCAAAATATACAGAAAAAGGGGATAGTGGACACCCTTGTCTAATTCCCCTCATGGCCTGAAAGAAGTTAGTAGGTCTTACATTTATTAAAGGAGCAATCCAAGGCTTGTCAATGCAAGCTTTCACTAGGTCAATCAAACTTTTGTTGAATCCGAAGGATGACAAAACTTTGTAGAGGAACGAGATTTTAACTCGATCAAAGGAGTTCGCCATGTCTATTTTAATTAGCATTCCTTTTTCTTTTCTAAGCTTTCCCGAGTGCATTGATTCCTGCACTAGGATCACATTATCTAGAATTTGTCTCCCTTTTATAAAACCTCCCTGATTGGGAGAGATCAGCTTGCTGAGTAGAGGTTTGATCCTACTAGCTAGAAGTTTTGATATTATTTTGTATGAGGCATTACAAAGTGATATAGGTCTGTATCTATCAAAGGAGCCATGGTTTACTTCTTTAGGTATCAATGCAAGAAAGGTAGAGTTAGTATTACCTCCCATTTTGGCTTTATTTTGAAATCCTCTGATCATACGGATGAGATCTGATTTGATGAGGGGCCAGCATGCTCTGAAAAAGTGAATTGTAAAGCCGTCTGGTCCTGGTGATTTCTCCGACTCCATATTCCAAATTACATTGGCAATCTCTTTTTTCTGTAAAAGGCTTCAAAATATTTTTATTTTCAAGAGGGATGATTATATTTGGAATATGATCAGCAAGGAAGTTTGTTGTAATCTCCTCATCACAATCGCTATCCTTCGTGTACAATGCTTGGAAATGAGTTCATGCTGCCTTTTTAATATTTTCATAACCTTTTATAGTTTTACCTTCTTCTGAGGTAATCTCAGAGATATGATTTCGTAATTGCCTGGATTTTGCTTGTCGATGGAAAAATGAAGTGTTGCGGACACCTAACTGTAGCCACAAGTTACACGATTTCAATCTCCAGTGCTCTTCCTCTTGACGGAGTGTTCTAAATACTTTAGCTTGGATCTGTTGTTCCTTCATCAAATCATAGGAAGCTATGTCTTGCTCTTCCAACTCCATATGGAAAGAGGACAGCTCCAGGACAACTTCCTTTCTATGCGCAAGAGGCCCTTTAGTCGCTTTCTTGATCCATTTTTTTAACGCATGTTTTGTATTCTTAAGTTTCTACTCCCAAACATAGATCGAAGATCCCGTGATAGGGATTTCCCAAGCTTTGGACACTTCCTCTGCAAAACCTTCCTTCTTAATCCAAAGAGGACAGAGCCCGAATGGGATTGGTCCTAAATATTCCTCGTCGTTCAAGTGAAGGAGGATTGGTTTATGGTCAAAGGCTAAATTAGGCATTATTTTCGATAGAAGAATTTTCTTTTCGAGAAGAATTGTGCTCTGAATTAAAAATCTGTCAAGACGTGCTGCGATATGTTGAGCGCTCGTCCTATTGTTTGTCCATGTATAATTTCCCCTCTTAGACTTTATGTCCATCAAATCCCATTGTTGCAACAATTCTTCAACCTGCTGAAGCATAGGATCTCTTCCGTTGTTTCCACCTTTTTTTTCTTTTGGATTCATAACTATGTTAAGATCCCCTGCTAGAATAATATTATGAGGTTTGTAAATCTCCAAGAAACCTGTTAGAGTTTACCAACAGTCTTTTTTTTGCGTAATTAACAGGAAGATATAAATTGAATAATGCAAACTTTAAATTACTTTGGATGTGTTGGAGATCTGTGTAAATCCAGTGTTGTGCTGTGAAGGAGTTTTCCAATTTAAATTCCTCTTCGGACCACAAGGTAGCAAGCCCATCGAAGGAGCCTCTTGCACTAACAGCCTTTCCTGTGTTCTTCTTCCACTTGGATCTGCTTATAGATAGAAGAGTTTCCTCTTCTATTTTTGTCTCTTGGAGCAAGAGGATATCTATTGTATCGATTTTGAGGAGATATTTTACTGCATCAGCTTTCGAGGGATTCCCCAGTCCTCTACAATTCCAAGAGACCAAGTTCATTACTTACTGTTTGATGGTGGTGGACTGCCTTTAGGGGTCTTGTATCTAGTATTTATGCCATAGGACATATCCATGGTTCCCTGACTTCCTTGTATCATGTGTATTTTAGCTTCCTCTTCTCTTATTTCTTTGTTAGATTTCCTCCCAACTTTCTTTGAGGATTTCTCTGAGAAGTCTTCCTCTGAGGAGGAGACCACCTCTGTTGGTTTTCTTTTTGTCATTTCATCATATGAAGGTGAAGAAGTTACCTCTTTACATGAGTTTGATTGTTTTTCCTCAGCTTCTTCTTGTAGCTCTCCCTCTTCCTTTTCTTCGTGGGCAGCCTGTTCGTCCAAAGTACTTAGAATTTCAAAATGATTTCGTGCCTCTTCTACCCTGGGTTGAGCATTTTCCAGTTGTTCTTTTTCTGATGTGGTGTTAGTGATAACAACAAATAGTGTAGGGATGTGTCTACTCTATTTTAGTTATTTTACTAAGAAGTGGTGAGCCTCTATGTCAGCGAATTAAAATGATTATCATAAGTTATCTATAATATCTACATTCATTTATCAAACATGATAAGCAAAGATAAGATCTAAAGCCATTTGAAAATTTAAATCATACAAGATAAGCAACATTCAAACATTCAAATGGAACAAAATTGAATCATTTCATATCAAAACAATGAATAGATACATCCTTACCATGGATCTTGGTGTGAATGCCTCCTCCATTGCCATGAGCTTTCATTTTTCCACCCTTGCTTTTGAAGAAATTGAGCTTCTCCTCCTTCAAAATCTTTCCAGCATGCCTTTGCTCTTCCTTTGTGCACCTTACAATGCCCCAAATGCCTTTCTTATATAGCATTGGGAAGTGTGCTCTCAAGCTTCTCTTTTCAATATGGGATTGCTCTTTTTCATTATTTTAGATCATTTTCACTCAAAAACCCACTTTTCTATAGTTTTTAGGCTTTTTGCACAACTTAGCATACTTTAAGCACAATTAATGCACTTTAATGCATGCCTCTTCACTTTTTGATTGATCTAGCTTAGTTTTGGACCTTTTTCGAGCGGTTCAATTACTGAACTTGGTCTCCTTAGGTTCTTACTTTCTTCACCTAATCCTTCCATTTATGGGAGGAGTGATTAGATCAAAGAGGATTTGTCTCTGAATGTACTTTGTGTTCTGTCTTCATGTTGCGGGCGCATAGTAAAAATATGCCTCTTCTGTCACATGACTAGGGGTGTTAATTTGATTATTAACAGTTAGAGGTCCCAATAGGATTTCCATTTCCTTTTGGCTTGGGGATGGATTTTGTTGTTGTTTGTCTCTTGACTTGTTTCCACTCATCTTATTTATGTTTTTTTGTTTCTTCCTCTGTTTTTTTTTTGCAATGGCGAGTGAAATGGCCGTATTCGCAACAATGTCTGCACTTGAAGAGGATCTATTCGTAGTCAAGCTCCTAAATGTGAGACCAATCTATTATGGTTAGATTTATTTCTTTCAGGAGTCCTATTTCGAGATTCACTTCCACACATATCCGTGTGCATGTGTATTGGTCTTTTTTTTCATCCTTATCTATGTATCGCCCCAAAGTGTTCCCTATGGCCTCTAAAGATTCTGGGTTCCAACAATGTAATGGTAAATGGGGTAGCCTGATCCAAACAGGGACCATCGAAGGAATATCTTGGGTGGGATCAAAATCTAGGGTCCATTTGTTTAGATACAGACCTTGCGGTCCCATGAAATAGGGCCCATTTCAGAAGATGAGATCCCGATCCGATGCGCTATCGAAAACAAACACGAAATAACCCTTGACTACTAGATAACTTTTAATGTCTTCTGTCGTGAGAGGTTTCCAGTTTCGTTTCACCCATAGTTCTATGGTTTTTGGGGATGGCCATAAGCCTATAAACTGGCTTATTAGGCCCCTCTCGAATAGATTCATAGCAGTTTTGTAGGGCCTCTCAGCCGAAAGGGCCACGGTAGGGATCCTTGCAATTTTTTTGACAAATTTATGTTGAGTTGAAGATGCTTTTCGCTTCCATTGAGTTGCGATCAATCTTTTGAAAGCAAAATTTTTTGAAGGAGTTGGTGAAGGAGGAGGATCTGATCCTCCCCTTGGAACCATGACCGAAGGGCCTGTGCAATCTCGAGCAGAGAACGTACAAGACGTGCTGTCTCAAGCCATGCTGCCACACGAATCAAAGTTGTGCATAAAGGATGCGACAACCTTAGACCACAATGATTTGATCGATGTTGTTGCAGAGCGCTCAATCCCAAACACTCATATCTATACGCAGCCTCTCTCCACACTACCACGCTGTTGTAGAGCTCTCGGAATGAGTAATAATATCCTAGGTGGGCCAATCCCAAACCAAGATCAATCGAGGTCAGGATAGCTCTCGCCAAGGGCCACCGATCAACTATACAGAGCTAATCCCTCCATAAAAATTACGAACGATTTTTTTTAATTGTTAATGTCAATCTCTAAATAATCTTTGTAAAATTTGAGGATGCATATTTAGAATTAATAAGTTCACATAACATTAAGGTTGTAGGTTGTAAATTCTAAAGTTGCATATTTTAACATAATTTCAAGGTTGTGCAAAGGAACATCGAAAGGAAAAAAAACAAGTAAAGTAGGCAAATTCTTTAAAATTGTAGAAACATTGAAGACAATATAAAGTAATGTTAACTATAGTACATTAGCTCATTCTACATGGTACATGTTAATTTTAAAGTCCTTAAAAATCTCAATGGGAAGGTACAACACAATTTGGATTGATGGAAATCATTAGGAACCAATTAATTTAAAGGATATAAAAATCCATGTGTAATATCCCTTCAAAGGAAAGTCCTTGGATTCACCTTGTTTTGACTCTAGGGTTTTGTTTACAACTGGCTCCAAACACCTCCAAATGATTTCAAAATTGGGGAGGAAGGTATTTATGGGGAATAGGACATATTAACACACCTATCATACATCGAAACAACTTATATACCCATCCATGGTCTGCAAATTGCATGGGAAGAATTTTCGGAACAAGACTAGTGAATTTGAGAAGTGGAGATCCCCCCTAGGTCTGACATTAGATGCTCTTCCAAACACTGTACGACCTTCACTAAGTCTTGGTCTGAGACTTGGCTCTGTTAGAGGACATTAGGAATAGTATATTTGCATCATTATATTTGTTTTTAGGGTTGAATAGGTATCCTAATGAAGAACAACTTCTAGATTCTAGTTTTTGAGGTGAAATTGGTGGGCAAGGAGTCTCGAATTTCTTCATAAACCATAGTAACAATTCATAGGTCTGCACATGTCATTTGGGCCATCAAATTAAATTCATGTGCATCTCATAATATGATAAATAACTCAGAAAATTTTGATATAAAATAGGTACAATATCATTCCAAAATCATTATGCAAATGCTATGGGGAAAATGGCTCGAATCTCTTCCTTGAATGTAAATATCGCTTGAAATACATAATGTTTCGAGTTGTGGATCTGATGACATGATTATTACAAATATATATAGCAGCTGACATGTCCATGAATTCAAAATAACAGTCCTTCACTAACTATATGCAATTGCAAGTGTGCCCTTGCACATTTACATGACATTGAGAGAAAGATAGTAGAATAGGCATAGAGAAGAATGAGAGAAGATGAAATCGAACTCAGTTGGGGTTTGAACCTACATCAAAAAATATCCATGAATATCTGTTTAGAGTTTTGAATGGCCTCTCCATCAACCAACTAGGATGGGAATCTTGCACCCTCGAAATTGGTTCTAAGGCAAGAAGGATAAGCATCCACCTTGCAAGGACAAGCTAAGCTCTCCAATTTTTACCAAATGAGAAATGACCAAAAGCTGCTCTCCTTATTTATTCTTGTCTTTTATTAACCTCCCAATGCCTCCATGTCACGAATTCCCTCCAAGAGCTTCATCCCAACTCAAATTAGGGGGAGATTCGAATGAGTGCCACTTGTCCAACATTTCTTAACCTTCCTCTTCAATCAATTCGAATGGGGGGATCTTGGCTTCCATAACTCCCTTGTGCACCCTCTTGGAGGCTATTTTTAGCCTTGACATGTCATATAGGTCAGATGTCAACAATTAGGTTTGATCCTTTTCATAAGTGTCATAAAATCTTCATCATTGTTGTCATAGAAGTTAAAGAATATAGCCCAAGTGTCACAATACCTCTAAGATTCCTCTTCCTTTTCCATGGGAGTTACTCTTCCACTCAAATTCGACCCTCATTGAGTCATCCCAAGTATAATGCCTCTCCAACTCCCCCAAGAACATTAGACTCCACCTTGGATTCGAATGGGTGAGAATAGGATTCCATGTGGCATGGAGAATCTTGCCTTGTGTGGGTCCCACACCACCTATGCGGCCTCATGACCAAGTGCCAAATTATTTTCTTATTATTAATATTTATTTATCCCATTTTAATATATATTTGTCAATATAATGTCCATTTGGGGTCTTATAGCTCCCTTATTCCAAGTCTAAATGTTTCCACCCCAATCGAGGGAACTAGTACATTGGTGGCATTTTCCTTTCATGTGATTTATTTGGATGGGGAAATTACAGTCCTGCCCACCCAATATTGCTTGTCCTTAAGGAATTCCAAATTGGGATGCTGCAAAATTTGTTCCTCTTCCCATCTGGAATCCTCACTTGGAAAATCTTTCCATTATACCAAATATTCTCTTATGATTCTGCTCCTCAATTTTCTTTCTCTTGTCTTCAAATTTTTTTCTAGAATGGGTATGAGTTGTCCTTCATCATCTAATGGAGGGAGTGTTTCTGAAATAGAAATTTGCTGACCAATATCCTTCTTAAGGCATGAAACATGAAATACATTGCAGATTTTGCTACCTTCCGGAAGTTCTATCTCATAAGCTACCTCCCCAACCTTTCGAACTATCTTGTATCGACCATAAAACCTTAGTTTAAGCTTTTCTGATCCTTTCCATTTTAAGGTGGTTTGCTTATATGGTTGCAGCCTCAAATAAACCAAATCATTCACTTGAAAATTTCTTTCCTTCCTATGTTGATCCACATATTGTTTTTGTTGATTTTGGGCAACCTGCAAATTGTCTTTTAAAAGCTTCAAAATATCTTGACTTTCCTCAACCCAATATTTAGATTTTGGAGCTCTACTATCACCAAAAATGTGATCAACAAAGGTGAGTGCTTCATAACCATAAATTGATTTGAAAGGAGACATGCCAATGGACACATGGAAAGTAGTATTGTAGCAAAACTCACCCAAATGTAGCCATTTAACCCATGCTTTCTGTTGCTCACAAACATAGTTTCTCAAGTACCCCTCCAACCATTGGTTCACCCTTTCTGTCTGTCCATAAATTTGAGGATGATATCTTGTGCTAGGATTCAATTGAGTTCCCACCAACTTGAAGAGTTCTTTCCAAAAAGCACTCATAAATCTGCTATCCCTATCACTCACAATGTTTTTGGGAAGTCCATGCAATTTGAAAATATCTCTAAAGAATAGCTCAGCTACTTGTGCAACAGTAAAGGATGATGTAATAGCAAATAAATGAGAAAATTTGGTGAGTCTATCCACCACAACATAAATACAATCCTTACCAAAATCCTTGGGAAAATTTGTGATGAAATCCATTGAGATGCTTTCCTATTTTTGTTTTGGAATGGGCAATGGTTGTAAGAGACCAGCGGGATGGGTGTGTTCAAATTTTTTTTGCTGAAATATCTTGCATTCATTCACATACTTTAAAACATCTTCCTTCAACCCTTTCCAAGAGAACCTTTGTCTTAATTTCCTATATGTTTTAAAGAAACCAGGATGGCCTGCTAAAGGAGAATCATGAGCTTCCTTCAAGATCTTGTGCTTTAATTCTAACCATGAACTAAGTATATTTGATCTTTATAGTAGATTAGGCCATTCAATATCTTGTATCTATCATCTCCTTTGATCCCATCTAACAAATCACAAGCAAATCTATCTTTGGCATACTCTGCTATTAGCACATCTTTCCAATCTTTTGAAATGTCCATAAGGGAAAATGAAGGCCTCCTAGACAATGCATCTGCTAAAATATTATTCTTCCCTTTTACATATTCATTGTCAAAATCAAAATCTTGGACCTTACTTACCCATTTTTGTTGCCTTTCATTGAGATCTTTTTTTTGTAAGGAAATGCTTTAAACTGTTATGATCAATTTTGACCACAAACTTGTTCCCCACCAGATATTGTCTAAACTTGGCCAAGGCATCCATGATGGCTAGCATTTATTTGTCATATATGGAGTAGAGCCTCTCATGTGGCAGCAATTTTCTGCTCTCAAAAGCTATGGGGTGTTTATTTTGCTTTAGGACCGCTCCTATATCTTCCCCTGATGCATCACATTCCAAAACAAATGGTTTAGAAAAATCTGGTAAGGCAAGTATCGGACAACTAATCATTACCTCTTTAATTCTTTGGAAATAATTTTTTAGCCTCTTCATCCCACTTGAAAGCATCCTTCTTGGTCAAATCAGTAAGGGGAGCAATTAGTTTGGAAAACCCCTTCACAAAATTCCTATAGTAAGTGCATATCCCAATAAAGCCTCTCAATTCAGTGATGTTCTTGGGTGATGGCCGTTCAAGAATAACATTTATTTTCTCCAAGTGCACCTTTACCCCATCTTGCCCAATGATGTGCCCGAGATACAAAATTTCTTTCAACCCAAACTCACACTTGGATAGCTTAGCAAACAAAGATTGTTCATGCAATATTTTCAATACAACTTCTAAATGGTGCAAATTTTCCTCCCATGCCTTACTGTAAATCAAAATATCATCAAAGAAAACCAAAACAAACTTACGGAGCAGCTTGCAAAATATTTTGTTCATGCATTATTGGAAGGTTGTTGGAGCATTGGTCAAACCAAAAGGCATGACAAGAAATTCAAACTGACCATAGTGACATCCGAAAGCAGTTTTCTACACATCCTCCTCCTTCATTTGAATATGATGGTAACCAGATCTGAGATCAATTTTGGAAAATAAATTTTCTCCAAATAGCTCATCCATGAGCTCATCTATTTGAGGGATGGGATATCTATTATTTATTGTCTTCTTGTTTAAAGCTCTAAAATCAATGCACATCCTTAAGGTTCCATCCTTTTTCTTCACCAAGACAACTGAAGAAGCATAGGGACTTGAGATTGGTCTAATGAGCCCCAATTCCAAGAGTTCTTGAATAGCCTTGTCAATCTCATCTCTGAACCTTTTTGGGTGTCTATATGGGGGTATTTGGATAGGTGAAGTACCCACCTCCAAAACAATGGTATGCTCAACTCCTCTATCAGGTGGCCTTCCAGGGGGGAGGTCTCCAAAAACCCTTTCATACTTGTGTAGTAACTGCCTTATCTCCCTTGGGTGTTCTGCAATCTTTATGTTTGGTTTGGGGGAAGTGATGAAACATTTTGCAGCCCATTCAATGTCCCCATGTCTCAATATGGACCTCATACTATGGGAAGACACCACTTGGTTCGGATAGGTGTGCATTCCTCTCACTACCCTTTGTTTTCCTTTCGAATCCTTGAACTTCATTTCAAGTATTTGGTAGTTCATTGTATGTTCTCCTATAGAGTACAACCATTGTACTCCCAACACAACATTTGTATCAGGCAAATCCACCACAGAGAAGCTATCTGAAAATGTGTAATTTCCTATGGTAAGTTGTAGCTTTGGAATCCATGTGTTGCATTCCATAGAATTGTTACCTAGAATGATGACTGTGAACCCTTCGAATGATTCAGTGGGTAACTTTCTCCTCTCTACCAAGGCTGCATCAATGAAGTTATGAGTTGCTCCCCCATCTACCAATACTGAAACTCTCTTCCCTTGTACCACTCCCTTGCATTGGATGGTGTGAAAACGAGGCACTATTGAAAGCATTGCCATTCTCCCTTTTTCGGGTGATGGATGATCTTCTACTGTGTCATATCCCTCTTCCTGGGCTGAAAGTTGTTCTTATTCCTCCATGTCCCCTTCATCATCAGAAAATACTTCAATGGATTGTGCTTTCCCCTTAGCACATTTATGCCCTAGTACCCATGGTTGAAAACATGTGTAACATAGTTTCTTTCTTCTGAGTTCTTCCTTTCTTGGTCCCTCTTTCTTTTCCTTCCAAAATGAATATTTTTTCCATGGTCTCTTGTCACATCTGAACTTGGAAAGAAAATTTAGCTTGGGAGGATACTTTATCTTGGGTAACACATTTTGCAGATCTCTTTCCAAGTTCATGGCATCTTTTAATGAAGTAGGTTGGTGACCCTTAACTAAACCTTTCAAAGGTTCATCCAGTCCTTCATTAAAGAGAAATACCAATTGAACCATAGATACATAAACCACCATAACTGATAGTTTTTGGAATTCCAACATGTACTCCTCAGGGGTTCCAGTTTGCTTCAACTGTGCTAGTTCCTTGAAAGGAATTTCAGGGTATTTTTGCTCAAATATTTCCATTAACCTGTTAACAAACTCTTCATATGATGTGACCTGATCATGTCCCAAGGTTTTAAGCTCGTGGAACCACAAAGCATTTGCTTCTCCCTCAAGATGCAAAATAGCCATTTTTAAAGCATCCTCTTCAACCATTGGATTCAGTTGAAAATATTCATCTAACTTTTGTATCCAAGTATTTGCAGAACTTTGAGATGAGCCATCAAAGGTAGGAAGGGGAATTTTACCTATGGCATAATTTAATTCTTTGTTTTGGAAAGGATTTTTGTTGCCTCCCCTCATCTTGAGCTTGTTTGAGACAGTAAAGAATTGATCAAATGGTAACGTCCTCCTACAATCTTCACTCAATTGCTGTCATTCTGTAGAAATGATTGCATTCCATATTGGGTGTGAAGATCCTCTTTGGTCTCAAGAAACTTGGGTGTGTGGCTCTTGTTGAGCTATGGAATTGATTGGGTCGATTGTGAGGCCCTGTTTTTGAGAAAATGCTTCCACCAAATGCCTTCTTTTCCTCGAAAGGGGAACTACTGCTGCCTCATAATTCCAATTTGCTTCCAATTTGAATAGCCATAAATTCAAACCCTTGAATTATCTGCCTTTTCATGTCTTCAAAAAATGGCTTCATGAATTTCCTAAATTCCTCTTTCTCCTCCATCTCTGAGGTTCCTTTCTCATCCTTGGCCATAGTTGCAACAGAGTGCACCTCTTCTCCTGCTTCTTCCTCTTCACCAAATGTACTTTCAGTTTCGGTTTCTAAGGGTGGGGGATGAATTATTGACCTCATAAATGGTCACCCAAATTAGGTGGAATGACCATGCTCTGATACCACTGTAATATCCCTTCAAAGGAAAGTCCTTGGATTCACCTTGTTTTGACTCTAGGGTTTTGTTTACAACTAGTTCCAAACACCTCCAAATGATTTAGAATTTGGGGAGGAAGGTCTTGATGGGGAATAGGACATATTAACACACATATAAGACATCCAAACAACTTATATACCCATCCATGGTCTTCAAATTTCACGGGAATAAGTTTCGGAACAAGACTAGTTAATTTGAGAAGTGGAGATCCCCCCTAGGTCTGACATTAGATGATCTTCCAAACACTGTACAGACTTCACTAATTATTGGTCTGAGACTTGGCTCTATTATAGGACACAAGGAATAGTATATTTGCATAATTATATTTTTTTTTAGGGTCGAATATGCATCCTAATGAACAACATCTTCTACAGTCTAGTTTTTGAGGTGAAATTGGTGGGCAAGGAGTCTCAAATTTCTTCATAAACCATAGTAACACTTCAGAGGTATGCACACATCATTTGGGACATCAAACTAACTTCATATTCATCTCATAATATGATAAATAACTCAGCAAACTCTGATATAAAACAGGTGCAATATCATTCCAAAATCACTATGCAAATGCTATGGGGAAAATGGCTCGAATCTCTTCCTTGAATGTAAATATCACTTGAAATACATAATGTTTCAAGTTGTGGCTCTGAGGATATGATTATTACAGAGATATATATTAGATAACATGTCCATGAAGTCTAAATAACATTCCTTCACTAACTATATGCAACAACAAGTGCGCCCTTTCACATTTACATGACATTGAGAGAAAGATAGTAGAATAGGCATAGAGAAGAATGAGAGAAGATGAACTCAAACTCAGTTGGGGTTTGAACCTGCATCAAAAAATATCCATGAATATTTGTTGATATGTCTGAATGTCCTCTCCATCAACCAGCTAGGATGGGAATCTTGCACCCTTGAAATTGGTTCTAAGGCAAGAAGGATAAGCATCCACCTTGCAAGGACAAGCTTGTTAGAAAAACAGGATCGCAGAGCAATAACAATAAACAGAAATGCAAATACAATCACACATACAAATTACAAGAGAGACACAGATATATCGTGGTTCACCCAACTTGGGCTATGTCCACACTGAAGTTGCCAGTCCTTATTATTATTTTGTCCAGCAAAGTGAAGGGATACAACCTGCAGCACAACCGCTGCACTTCCTCTTCACTGTCTCACAATCTCTCTTCTTGATCTCAGAGATCTTTACAATGCATAAAACCTAATACATCAACCCTAGCCGTGTTACAATTTCTTTCTTTTATAAGGGAGATACAATGGGAAAATACCACGGGTTACCCAAAACCATGGGCCCGTAAAACAACCCCAAAAATTTCCTTCGGGGGCTTCGCCCCCGAACCCCCGCTGGGGTGAGTGTACAATCCTTTTACATACCATATAAAGCTGGGGTACAAACATGGCTGAATAATAATGTCTCTGAATCTAGAGATCAAGCTCCACAACCAACAAAGCTAAGCTCTCCAAATTTTACCAAATGAGAAATGATCAAAAGTTGCTCTCCTTATTTCTTCTTGTCTTTTATTAAAATCCCAAGGCCCCCATGGCTCGAATTCTCTCCAAGATCTTCATCCCAAATCGAATTAGGGAGAGATTCCCATGAGTGCCACTTGTCCAACATTTCCCAACCTTCCTCTTCCATCAATTCGAATGGGGGGAATCTTGGCTGCCATAACTCCCTTGTGCGCCCTCTTGGAGGCTATTTTTAGCCCTGACATGTCATATAGGTCAGATGTCAGCAATTAGGTCTGATCCTTGTCATAAGTGTCATAGAATCTTCATCATTGTTGTCATAGAAGCTAGGGAATCTAGCCCAAGTTTCACAATACCTCTAAGATGCCTCTTCCTCTTCCATGGGAGTTACTCTTGTTGGCAGGCGGTTTGATGAGTCAGCGTTGTGAATGCTGCGCAAAGCCAAAGGTACCGCCAAAGGAGGAAAGAAGCACGCAAGGCGACAGTAGTTTATGTAGTTTTGAGTCATTTGGACCGCGTCATGTGTATTTTGGGTCATTTGGACCGCGTCATGTGTATTTTGGGTCATTTGGACCGCATTTTGTGGATTTTGGGTCATCTTTTTGTAGAGTTTGTTAGGAAGTAGTTAAACGGTTGCCTAAGTGGACTGTAAATGTAAAGGCGTGAGCCTATAAATAGACTTAGCATTGTAAGGGTTAGGACACCAAGTAGAAGAGATAGTTGATAATTGAATATCTAGCGATTGAGAGATATATGAGTTGATGAAGGACTATCTTGTTGTATCTGGGTTTTTGCGAAGATGAATATGATGTGATAGAGTTTTTGAGCAGAATCATTGTGCCTTTCTTGCTTCCATGTGGTAAATGCATTATTTGATGAATCTATGAGTGATGCGATGTTTTCTTGCTGCGATTAAATCTTTACTGTTATATCTATTGCGCATGTATGGTTCTGTAAATGATAAGATCTATTGAATGATGTTGCAATTATGCTTAATGCCTAAGTGAATGTTTAAGATATATTTCTGAATGTTGCGATAAGTTTATAAGTTTATGCACAACATCCTCCCTCATTCGGTAGAAACATGGTTCCGTCAACTCTCCCTTGAACATCTTGGGTGAGACCTCATCTGCTCCGCAGGTGTTGCTCGACAAGGTAAAACCTGTCTGAGCCGGTGCTCAAGGAGATCACCGTGGTTTGGGTGTCAACAGCGTGAGGAACCCCTGTCCACTAGGTTTGTGTCAACAAATGGTTCCGTTGCTGGGACCGTAGCATGAAGTGAAAGGAGGATATGTTGTGGCATCCGACGAGACTGGAGATGCAAGATTGGTTCGACCTAAAGTTGCAAGAGTTCATTGAAAAAGAAAATCAGAACCCTGGGTTGTCGACAGACTGGTGGTTGGAAAAGTACATACACGACGGTCCACACGAATATTTTTTCTGTGATTTCCCAATCATCCTGTATGAGTGGTTAGCAAAATTGACCTATCAGAAGAGGAACTTCCAAGGTGATGAGCTGACAACTTGGACCCCAGAACTGATCCAAGAGCTGCAACAAGTCGACAACAAACCATCGCGGGATGTTGAGGTCTGGGTCGAAAGTATACTGGAAGGTTATATCACTGAGTTTGCGGTTGATACGACAAAGTCTTATAGTGAAGCAGAAAGGGAATTCTTCAACGGACCAAGAGGTAGGTTTATGTTGTCGCTACAGTTGTCCATTAAGATGATCATTTGAGAAAAGGGCATACTGAAGATGCACCTAGACCAGTAGAAACCTGGTGGGTGAAGGCTATGGATACCGTGACAGTAGGGGGGGTGGTACATGGAATGATACGGGGTAGATGGGTACAAGCTATGACAAGACTGTGAAGGAAGCCAAGGAAGAGAATGGTCTTACAAGGGGAGGAGCAAGGTTTCGACAGGAAAAGAGGCAGAGGACAGGAGAAGGTCCTGCTGCGATCGAAACACAAAGCCGTGAAGGAAGACCACATGGGATGAAGTGACCTCACAGTGTCGACAAGGAAAACCAGGCTACGCCTAGGATAGAGGTAGGACCAACCCCCAGCAGTAACGTGCCCACACCTCCGCTCACTATCTCTCATCCAGGAAGAAATACAACTTTGACACCACCATGCTCATCGTGTCAACAGAACTTGATTGCTAGTAGCTCAGTGACTGTAGGAAGGAAGCCCAGGATGGTGGGAGAAGATGCAAATTTGCCGCTGTTCCATGGAAATGGAACAGATAATCCTGAGCAATACTGGTTCTTATGTGAAGCAGTATGTACTGTTAATCAAATTACCGATGATGAGGCCAACAAAGGACAATTGGTGACAACTCTTCGAGGTCGCGCATTGGACTGGTTTATGAAGTTTGTTCAAGTTCCCGTAGGAACCCTAGAGAAGACGCTGGAAGAAGTAAGAAAAGGATAATTGCAGAGTTCAGAAAACCCAAGTTTGAAGCGCAGTATAATACAAAACTGAAAGAAATTAAGCAGTATCCCAATGAAACTGTGTGGGATTTTGACCAACGGTTCAAAACATTGATGGTAAGGTTCAACTTTGACATGAGCGATGTCCAACACAAAGAATGGTTCATCGCGACATTGCTACCTCACATTCGACTACCGCTGATGCAACAGAACATTACAACATCGAGTGAAGCTCTAGAGATTGCAATGCGGTTAGAAGCTTCGTCGATTGGTGAGAACGCGGCGGGCATGTCGCAGATTCAGACACAGCTGGCCAACTTGACAATACAATTGCAAGACCTTAAGAAGGGTACGGAACATCGTGAAGAGGCTTGGTGTATGCGATGTCGTGCAGAAGGGCATACTAAGGATAGCTACCCAGACTTCCGCACCTACCTGGTATCTGGAGGGCCAAATCCATTGACTGGCGGGGGTATGCCGTGGTGTCGCATATGTTAGGTATATGGGCATCGCCATGACAAGTGTCAATACATGCAAAAAATGGTCACAAAGCCAATGAATTTGTATTGTACATTCTGCAAATCCGTGGGACATGAAGATAAAGATTGCCGCGCCTATGGATTGCTTCAGGAGAGAACGTACGATGTATTCTATGTGAAGGACGATCAACGTGCTGTACAACAACTGCAACTACAGCCACAGGTATCCCAGCCACTACATCAACCGCAGATGCAGTTTGTACCACAGCCGCAACCACAACAATTTATTCCACAATATACTCAGATGTCGATGGCTCCGCAGCAGCCACAATACATTCAACAACCACAATACTTTCAGCCAGGACAAGGCATTCAATTACAACTCAAACCCATGCAGCATAAGTTTCCTCAACCACAATATCAGAATCAAGGGGATTCCGCAAAGGATTCCGGAGGAGGACGAGGTCGTGGACCTGTCCAATGTTATAATTATGGAGTGTTGGGACACTACCAGAGAGATTTCCCACAATTGCAGATGCAGTGTATGTTTTGTTTTGTTACTGATCAGACTGTTGAAAACTGTCCGCAGTAGATTGCGCGGTGGAAGGCAGGAAATATACCGTAGTTGCAGAATCAGAACCAGTTGCCAAATCAGAATCAACCACAGAACCAGAACCAACGTCCAAATCAGAACGCCAACTAGAATGTGAATCAACCTGCGAACACACCGCCGAACCAGAATCTGGGACCAACTTTTGTGACAATTTCAGCAGAGCCGAGGACACAAGATGCTGTTGTTGTCGTTATCACTTGCGGAGGGGCGACAATAAGCGAAGATGGTTCGCATTCTCTGATCCGGTTGGCTAGGAAGAAGAAGGTACAGTTTGACATTGTTTTCGAGCATGATGCATTCTTCCAAGCGTGTAATGTGATGGAAAAAGATCGCGGTAAGTCGATTGTTTCTAATATGCCCTCAGATTTCGACTCAACGTTGGAAGCAGAATCGTCGCGTCAGTATTGCACTTTACAAAACTTCTTTGAAATTTGTTTATCACTGGCACGCGATCTTGATGCACTTGCTAAGCTCGAGAGTTTTCTGCATTGGCCGACTAAGTTACGGAGGGAGTCCACGGTGAACTCCTTACAGAGAAAGAAGACAGGCAAAGAAATGCACATGAATGTCCAGATTGGGGATTACGATGTCGATTCAGTTATTCTAGATCTAGGCTCTGATGTTAACATATTGACAAAGCAAGAATGGCAAAAGATGGGGAGTCCAATGCTGAGCTAGTCTCCTGTATAGCTGCGATTGGCTAATCAGGCCAAGGTGACACCGATTGGGAGAGTTCCATGCCTTGTTGTGGACATTGAGGGGATGAAGACATATGTTGATTTCTATGTTATCGAGGTTGTTGAAGGTGGAAGCTCCTATCCCGCATTGCTGGGGATTGGATGGGCTAATGACAATGGAACAGTAATTAACATTAAGAAGTGGATGATGACTTTTGAAAATCACAACCTCAAAGTCATAGGCCCATTGGATCTAGCTGAAGGATGCAGGTATGTTGAACCGGTAAAAGAGGAAGTTTCCAGCAGATGGGACCATGCGTACAATATCTCAGAAGATTACATTCATCCGACTGCCGATGGTGAGCTTGGGTGGCGCAGCTCCAATTCTGCATCTTCCGACTCTGATGACGCTTTAGAGAATTGGAAGAATCGCTTGCTTGAGGTTTCACTTCGCAAGTGTGGGTTGATCATGCAGTCATTATGCCGTGTTGCGACTGAAACTGTTGCACTGCCAATATATGAAGGGATTCCCGGATTGTCTAAATTTCTAGTGGTGTTTGAGGAAAAGGTCTCAGAACCACAACGATTGTTGGCATTGGAGGAAGTGCTGAAGGCTACTCCAGCACGGTGGTGGGCGACCCATAAGAAGTTGGTTACCGGTTGGTCGCAGTGCCGCAGGTTGATGACGGTTCGCTTTGGCGACACAGAAATATACCACACTAGTCGGTATGATGGGAAGAATGAACTTGGTAGTCATTTGATGGAATGTCAGACGTTGTGAACATCGCGACCAAGGGACGAATGGGTCCATGCCTTTGTCCATACTCTGGACGAGATGCTGCGATCATGGTATGCCGCAGCTGAATTGCGAGGGGATATTACTACTTGGTTAGAGATGACAGTTCGCTTTACTCATACCTTCAGCTTCGCGGATGCCAACCCAGATGACCATAATGCTTTGCAGCTCATCCACGATGTTGTTCTGAAGGTTACCCCAGTGGCATGTCATGCGGATCCGCATGCGCAGTGTCAGATGCAATCAATGTTGGAATGCTACAATATTACTGGAGGGCCAGAAGATGGTCATGATCCGCGAAATGTCAATATTCTCCAGGAGGGATGAGATGACGCTCCAGGAGGGATGAGATGACGCTCATACCTCAAGTGACACTGCAACCATTCGATAAATGGGCAGTGGATTTCGTGGGACCTATCAACCCACCTGGGAAGCGCACTGGTGCACGATACATAATCACAACGACAAATTATTTGACAAGATAGGCGAAGGTTGCACCAGTTGTAGATTGCACCGCTGCAACAGCAGCACGTTTCTTGTTCGATAACATTGTCACTCGGTTTGGCTTCCCGAAGGTATTGATGAGTGATCAACGCAGTCATTTCATCAATCACACAATCAGCGCATTGGAATTAGAGCTTCAGATACAACATAAGAAGAACACGCCATATCATCCGTAGGCAAACGAAATGGTGGAAGATTTCAACAAAGTATTGGAGAAGGCGCTGACCAAGGTTTGTAATGCGAACCGCGATGACTAGGATTTAAATATTCCTGCAGTCTTGTGGGCGTATTGCACTACTTGTAAAAGGTTGACAGGACAGACACCCTTCAAATTGGTGTATGGGAAAGAGGCAGTTATGCCTACGGAGTACATTGTTCCGAGTCTGCGCATACGACAGCGACATGTATGAATGATGAGGCAGCATTGGTAGAGCGACTGGAGCAGCTGGTACATCTTGCGGAGGATCGCTTTATTGCTGGTTTTCACCAGCATGTGGAAAAGGATTGATAAAAAGCTTGGATCGCCATATCAAGAACAAACAGTTTCAACAAGGTGACTTGGTGCTGTTGTATGACAGCAAGTTCATGAAGCATCCAAGGAAATTGCAGATGCATTGGCTTGGTCCATATCGCATTAATAGCATAACATTAGGAGGCACAATACAGCTGCAACAGTTGGATGGAGCGATGCTCCCAAAGTTGGTGAATGGTAGTAGGTTGAAGCCCTACAGGATGGGCTCGGAGTAGCGCGATGCCTGAGTCGTATCGCGGGGAAAAAAAAAGAGTGCAGGATGTTAGGCACCAAGATGGCGCACCAGCAGGAATAGGATGCCCAAGTCGGAGGACTTGTATCACGGTTTGGGAGCTGGGTCGCGATAGCTACAGGGTTGCAACACATAATGAAGACAGTTGAATATAGTTAACCCATGGTGCCAGGCAAAGTGACCGGCAATACCAGTGAATCTGATTGGTAGGTTGACAGGATTGACGACGGAGTCCAGTCCATTTGGCACAGGTAGAATAAGGTGGCAGCATGGCTGATGGTATCAGGGCTGATGGTTCGCACGTTTTGGCACGAATGGTAGCTGGTGGAAGCATGGTTACACATAACAAGTCCAGTCTACACATGCGTGCTAAGGATCCACCTCGCCCGAAAACTGCGAGATGATATGATGATAGGATCAACGCCTTAGGTGAACAGATTTGCGAATGATTTCCAAGGTAGGCGTCCAGGACGATGGAAATGCATAAATATAGGTGACAATGTCATGTCCCAAATTTGGCATTGGGTCACAATGGCCTAATCACATTAGACCTATTCATTAGAGTTTGTCAAATTGATGCTAAAGGTCAAATAATTGCCAAGGAGGAAAATTACTAGTTTCCTAGGTTTGGGGTGGAAGCTTTGGGATTTGGAATAATGGGGATAATAAATGATGTTTGAACATTAGAATGGAATAAATATTTAATAAAGGAGCTAAATAAATATATACAAGTGAAAATCAAAGTGGCATTTCATGATGAAGACACATGGAGGAAGTGGGACCCACATATGGCTAGATTTCCCCACTACATTTAGCATCATTCTCTCACCAATTCGAATTCAAGGTGAATGGTAACATACTTGGGGGATTCCAAAAGGTATTATTCATTGCATGACTCATCCAAGGTCGAAATATAGAGGAAGAGTAACTCCCATGGAAGAGGAAGAGGCAATTTGGAGCTAGTGAGACACTTGGGCTAGATTCCCTAGCTCTATGACAACAATGATGAAGATGCTATGACACCTATGACACAAATCAGACCTGAAGGCTGACATATGACATATATGACATGTCAGGTCTAAAAATAGACTCCAAGAGGGCGCTCAAGGGTGTTAGGGAAGCTAAGATGCTTCCACATGTGATTTGGTGGAAGTGGGAGACTAGGAATTGTTGTACAAGTGGCGTTCTTTGGAATCTCTTCCCAACTTGAGTTGGCATGAGTCTCTTGGAAGGAATTCGACCCATGGAGGACATTAGAAGTTTATAAATGTCAATAACAAAGAAGTAAACCAGCTTTTTGATCATTTGTATAATTTGCAATTGCATTTGTGAAGAGGGAGAGCTAGTGGATGACTAGTTTCTTGCCTTAGCCAATTTCGAGGGTGAAAGATTCCCATCCAAGTTGGCAATTGGAAAGGCCATTCAGACCTTTCATTTGGAGCTTTAATGGAGTCTTTATGTGCAGGTGTAAGCTACAGGGCAGCTCATGGTTTCTTCTATTGCAGCTCACTCCTTCAACCATTTCCATTTTTGATGGCATATTCTTGATCCTTGAGGGAGGGCATTTTTGGTGAGCTATTGTACTCTTTGGGGGAGCTTATAATGCCCCATTTCTTTTGTAATATGAATTAAATACTCTGTTCTTCATCTCCAAAAAGTTTCAGGTCGAAATTCCAAGTAGAAATGTATAAATCTCATTTTTAATGGAAGAACAATGTCATTTCCCCACTACCTTGTTGTGAGCCAATGTATTGATGATGATTTCGAATGAATGGATGATTCTATGATATATTTGTGATAAATATACTACCATGGATGTCTTATACAAGTTTCATGTGCTGTACTTGAGCATTTGAATCATTTTTACTCAGTTTAATTGCATTGGGAGAAGAAATAGTGCCATTTCCCCAAGGGTCGAATTGGGGATTTTTGCAGTTGAATGGGAGAGGGTGAGAACAGTTGTAATAAACCATTAATGGTGCATATGAAACCTTAATAACATACTTAACACATTACATACCTCTGTTCATAAATTTGAGTGGTTTTGGAGGCATTTGGGAAGCCATTTTCAGTACTTACCTTAGGGGGATTTGAACCCCAAATTACTAGTAAAATTGCATACTTGGTCCAGAATCTTAAGAGAGTTTGCAGAGGTCTTTTGGTGGCCATATGTTATCCCTGAACATCATATTCAATTCCTAATATCATTCATAAACCTTCCCTGAAGATTTGAAGGCATTTGGAGTCAATTTGAGACCTAGAGACCAATACTAGTCAAAGGGAAATCACTAGTAAAGTTACCTACATTGACCAGAATTGAAAGAGTATTTGCAGAAGTGTTTTAAAGGTACAAAGGCATCCCTGAAGCACATATTTATGTTCTAATATCATTCATATACCTTCTTAGAAGATTTGGGATCATTTGGGGCAAATTTGGGACCTAGAGAGCGAAACTAGTCAAAGGTCGAACCAAGGAAAAAAAGGTGGAAAATTGCAATTTTAATAAAATTCCTAACAAGGGACATTACAGACAAAGAGGAGGGGAACAAAAGAGGTATCTACCAGACAATAGAAATTCATGCTGCGAGTATATCAGGAGACTCGATAAGTTAGGAATTGTTGGGCCTAGCCCAAGTGGGGCAATTTTTATCACGAAGGTATTTTGGAACTACGGAGTTGAGCGCAGTTCGGCTGAAACAATTTTGCATAAGTTTCTGGGATGCTGCAAAGTTGCGCACAGCATAGAAACAGAGGAAGCTGCGAGGATCAGTAATGCGAGGAGGCAGTGCTGCGAAGTGTCCAGTCCATGGAATGCCAGCAAATCAGAGTGCTGGACGGAGGATGGAACGTGTTCCGGTTAGACCGTCGGCAGTCTATTTTTGGTAAAGATGCTCCAGGAGTGCTAAGCAACGGGCAGGAGGAAATCGGGAAGAAAGCGACTGGTTGCACGCACGGAAGTTGCCACTACTTGAGCCAGTCGCATGAAACTGTTAGAGGACTAACCGCTTGGTGAAAGCGACATGTTGGCACGCGTGCAACAGGAAGGCCGATAGCGACGTGAAGCATGCGTGGAAGAGCACCACGATGGAATATTCATTACCATGAGCCAGAAGTCCAGTTTTGGGGGAACCGTGACAATTTTGTAAACCCAACGATTTTTTCCTACTGATTGTAAAGACATGACCTACGAGCATGATCTGTAAATACATGAATTTTGGTATGGGAAAGGGTTAACTCTTCGTTTTTGTAAGCTTTGAATATTGTTGGATCTTTTGAGCTTGAAGCTATTGTAAAGGCTCTACAGCTGAGTGCACAGACTAAGAACTGTTGTACCCTTCCCAATAAACTAATTTAACAACAGTTCTTGTGGACGTAGCCTCCATCCGGGGGGTGAACCATGTTAAATATTGTGTAGTGTGATTGTTTGTGTTTGCAGTATACATTTGCTTAGTATGAATGTTTAATACCGCAGTTATCTGTTATGTGATTTCTTTTATATGTATTCACCACTGGAAGGTGGGAATAATATGTTAAGTAATGCATGTGTGGATGAATGTTAAGTATTTAGCACTTATGAGTCTGTGAATGTATGAATCTGTTGGTTAATCATATAGTTGAACGCTGGATTTGAGCGCAGCGTTGGAGCGCGCAGTATTATGTGTCTCATTCATTTACATATATCATAAAGATAATATCCTAAGTGTGTTGAATGGATAAAGAACGTAAGTAAGATTGGTTAGAGTTAATCGAGTCTTGAAGTAGACGCGCGGTCTAGTTGACACACTGACCCCTTTGAGAGTGCTGCGAGATAAATTGTCCATAGCTTATCGTCGTAACGTAGGAAGTACCCATTACTGCGCAGTCCTTGGATGCACCGGTTGGGCAAGCGCTGCAGCTTGCCGAAGTGTCCGACGCAAAGTAGAGACTTCGCACAGTTTCTGTCCGCAGTAAGAGTCTCTTGTCACGCTTCCTATCAGTCCCTTTTGCACTCGCATCTTCAGATTGTGGAAACTTGATTCTGCAACCATCCCCTCAGCTTCGCCTTGGGTGAGACCTCAGGCTATGTGCAATATGTTTCCGAAAGGGACGGTGAATAGGGGTTTTGTTGGTTCCTTGAAACGCAAAGTACCTGGGTCTACATTGGAAACGTCTAGCTCAGTTATATACACCAACAAATGGTTTCGTTGCTCGGCTAAGACCAGTGATGCGATAGTGTATTTGGAAAAGTAATATGTGAAGAAGAATACCAGTTCTCGTTGGGTTCAGACAATTGGCATCCCAAAAAGAAAGAGATTTGGGACTGGTGTCACAAGATCGAAAGAGATTTTGCAAAGAAAGAGAATAGACACCCACGTCTCTCTGACGTAGAGTGGTTGAACAGATATTTGTGGAAATAGATTCACAAGATTTTCTGGGCTTCATTTGGAAACGAGCTGCATGAGTGGATCTCGCGACTCGCAGAAAGGAAAATTTGTTTTAAAGGAGGAGTTCCTATAGAGTGGACTCCAGAGCTCACAACGCAGCTCAAAGCAATAGACAGCTCACTATCGCGAGTAGTCGACTTCTGGGTTGATAGCATACTTGAAGGATTTGTAACAGAATTTGTTGTAGACACGCTGTAGTCATATAGTCAAGCCGAAGCATACTTTTTCGAAGGATTCAGAGGTAAGTTCCTGAAAAATCTCAGTCTATACATTAAAATTATTTTAGCTGAGAAAGGCGTTTTAAGAATGCAGTAATATTTTTGAATCTGTCATGGTAGAAAGTATATTTAGTGATTCTGACGAAGAAACCCATAATTTGAGAAGTGGAAAGAGATATAATTTTAATAAAGAGATGAATCCCGGAGGACCTGGACTCCGTGTGAATACTGAACTTCAATGTGACCTTAACAATCAAGCCGCGCCGTCATCAGCTGCCATCCACCCTATCACACCTCAGAACCCGCTGGTTGCAGAAATTGTGCCATCCCTATCTCAGAATCCACCTGCTGCGAGTGTAGCGCATCCTAGTTCACATAACATCAATATTGGTAACACCGTAGGAGTAGGTGCTCAGACCATTCCGACTCAGACTATTCCAGTTCAGAATACCCAATCTCATAATATTCCATAGAGTAGTATTCCTGGCACTATCCCGAGTACCACATTTACTTTTTCCGCTCAGAACAATGCGCAGAATCAGAATATTACTCAGGGTGTTGTACAACCAGGAAAGAGAATGACAGATAACGATACAAAACTGCCAATATTCAAAGGAACGGGTCTAGAAGACCCTGATCAGCACTGGTTCCTATGTGAACTCGTATGGAGTGTAAAGCAGGTTCAGGATGATGTTGTGAAGAGAGCGTAGCTCATCACTACTTTTAGAGACAGAGCCTTGCATTGGTTTATGAAATATTCTCAGGCACAGCCGAGAACCCTAACAAAAATTAAGGTTGTGCTCGTAGCAGAGTTTAAGATGCTGAAATCAAAATCGCAGTGCATAACAAAATTAAAGGAAATCAAGTAGAAATCTACCGAAACGGTATGGGAATTTGACCAAAAAGTTAAGACATTGTTCGATCAAGTGAGCTTTGAGATAGTTCCCCAACATCATAAGGAATGGTTCATCGTTGCGTTGTTGCCCCACATCAGACAACCATTGATCCAGTAGAAGGTTGCGTCACAGGCAGAGGCTTTAGAGATCACAATGAAGTTGGAGGCTTCACCGATTGGAGAGAGTAGTTCTAGCATGTCTTAGATCCAGAATCTGTTAACCACCTTAACGTTAGAATTGCAAGGCATGAAGAATGGAAAAGAACAGAGATATGAACAGAGACACGAAGTTTGGTGCAAAGGATGCAAAGAAGAGGGCCACACTAGAGAACATTGCCTTTTATTTCAATATTATCTTAACAGTGGCGCACCGAACCCAATGAATATGAATCACAATCAGGCGTCGTGGTGTGAAATTTGTAGAACCAGAGGACACCGACCTGAGGACTGTTATCTAATACATAAATATGTCAAAACACCAAAAAACTTATATTGTAATTTCTGTAAATCAATTGGACATGATGAATCCAACTGTCGTGCATATGATCTCATGAATGAAAGAAAGCGCGATATGGAAGCGATGGGAGGTGCTGGAATGTACCGTGTCCAAGAGGAAAATCAACCAAAACAAGAGAACACCTACTATGATCAGGGTGGATATAGAGGTTGTGGTGGTGGATACCGCGAGAGAGGAAAAAATGCCGACCCGACGCAGGTAAGAGGGCATGGCCAAGTAATTTGTTATAATTGTGGCCAGCCAGGTCATGTATCTTGAGATTGTACAAACCCATGCATTATGTGAAATTATTGTAAATCATTTGCGCATGTCATTGAAGATTGTCTTGTTCTTGAAGTAGAGATGTAGAAACGAAGAAGGACAGAACCACCGAATCCCAACATTCAGTTGATCGCAATAGAAAGAAGACCTGCGGATCCAAGTGTAAACATGGTAACGCGTAGTGGCGCTGATACAGGAAGGGATGGAGGTACAGAAGCTTCGACTTCTGGAACGCGCGATCCTAAGAAGAATTTTGGTGAACCAATATGGATTAGAAAATCTCCTGGGAAAGCACCGGGTCTGGACTTATAGAAAAATAAGGGAGCATTCAAGGAAGCGCAGGACATGTTCAAAACACCGCCACCTGGATCCCCGAGAACCCAGTTGCGTAGTGAAGTACCGCAATTAGAGGATATTCCAGCGGCATATGACTAGACGAGTGCTGAAACAGATACAGGGACATCTATTGCGCAGTTCCTACAGAGCTGCATGAAATTACTGAAGAGCACAGATGCTTTCATGGAATTTGAAAAACTACTCAAGCAGTATGAACCACGCGGTGAGAAGGGGGCTGCCAATGGTGCAGTCCATAATATTAGGAGTCCCAAAAGAACAGGAAGGGAAATGAGGCTCACTGCACAGATTGGGGACTATGAGATGCATGATATCATTCTTGATCTTGGATTCGAAGTAAATGTATTGACAAAGCAGACATGGTATCAGATGGGAAAACCAAAGTTACAATGGTCACCTCTATAGTTAAGAATGGCTAATCAAGGGATAGTTATACCTTTGGGGAGGTTACCCAACACCATTGTTGACATTGACGGAGTGCGCAGCTATGCAGATTTCAAAGTGATTGAAATCGTGGATGACAGCCATCCTTATCCAAAACTGTTGGGTATCGACTGGGCAATGACTAACTCTGCAATTATTGATATGAAGACTATGAAAATGATATTCGAAGGCAATGATATAAGGGTCATTGCGCCATTGGACCCTTCGCAGGGTGAACGATATGTTGAACCGATTCAAGAGGAATCCAGAGCTCAAGACTTGGACTGTATTTACAAGATGTCGACCAATGCTGCTAACTGTATTAATACAATTGTGGATGGAACACTCAGCTGGCGCTGTGATAGCTCTTTCATTTCAGACTCTGATGCAGGAATGGAAAACTTGCAAAGCAGAATGCATGAAGTATCTGCCAAGAGATGCGCGCGGATCACGAAGTCAATCCGCTGGATTGGCAAAGAGGTAACTCCAATCCCTACCTTTGATGGTTTATTTAATGTTTATTGATTTATCAAAGAATATACTGCAGCAATTGCAGATGAATACAGTATATCAACATTAGACATGGCACTACGCGAGACAGCTGCCATATGGTGGGTTGCGCATAAGAAGACATTGACAACCTGGGATCAATGCATAATTAAAATGCAAATCAGGTTTGCTAAGAAGGTTACACTACCTTTCGCAAAATATAAATGGACAGTCGGATCCAAGGGACCATATTGAAGCTTGTTCACAAGCTTGGGTGGAAAGGCCACGAACAGAATGGGTGCATCTATTTGTGCACACGCTGGAGGAACCGATTCCAAAGAAGTGGTACCCAGACCTGGAGTTGCACAGAGGTACAGCGGACTGGTCTGGCCTAATTGCGAGCTTCCAGCAGGATTTCAGTTTCAAATATGAACATCCAAGTATCAATGATGCACTGCAGGTTATTAAGGAAAAAATATTCAAACCAAACTGTACTCAGGGAAACATGACACTAGAAGAATTCTTTGGAGCAAACACCGTACCTATGCGCCTACAACCAGAATGGGAGGAGCAACTAGAGCACACTCTTGATTGTTATCACATCACTGAGGAATGCGAGGATAGAGCAGACAGTGATGAGGAGGACCTACGCAACATACAGATACCTGAATCAGAGGGATCGCGCAAGGTAGAAGGACCTCCACTGGAAATTCCAGATATGAGCGGACCTGTGAAAACAAGAAAAGTTAACATTGGCACCACCGAAGAGCCAAAGTTCACAGCTATAGGAGACTACTGGGATGAAGATATAGTCGAAGAGGTCGCGGGAATATTACAGGAGTATCGAGAATTATTCCCGACCAAGTTCACAGAGATGAAAGGTATTCTAGGAGACTTAGGAGTGATGAAAATTCCCCTTAATCCTGGAGCGAAACCTATGAAGCAGAGACCGTATAGACTAAACCCGTGCTACAAAGAACGAGTTAAGGTAGAACTCGATAAGATGCTCGATGCAGGGATCATTGAGTCGGTTGAAGAATCTGAGTGGATAAGCCCGATGGTTATCCAGGATAAGAAAACGAAGGGTGAGATCAGGATCTGTGTGGATCTCAAGAAGCTGAATGACACTTCGATGCATGACCCATTTCCTACACCTTTTACAGATGAAGTGCTAGACAATGTTGGAGGGAATGAGGCATATTCTTTTATTGATGGATTCTCTGGCTACCATCAGATTAGGATTGATTGCGTAGATAGGAACAAGACGAATTTTTCTACAGAATGGGGGTCGTTCCATTACACAGTGATG
This sequence comes from Larix kaempferi, assembly GCA_027924585.1. Lineage (NCBI taxonomy): Eukaryota > Viridiplantae > Streptophyta > Pinopsida > Pinales > Pinaceae > Larix > Larix kaempferi. Next base: position 8,649,283 of record BSBM01000476.1, read on the forward strand.
CCTTTTGGTATGAAGAATGCACCTGCCATATTTTCTAGAGTGGTCGTCGCAGCATTTAAAGACTTCATACATAAGTTTTTAGAGGTTTATTTTGATGATTGGACCATTTTCGGTTTCCTGAAGAATCATGCCACGAACCTCAAGATGATGCTGGAAAAATGCAGACAACATCAAATTTCATTGAATCTGAAGAAATGTGTCTTCTGTGTTCCCTATGGAATCTTGTTGGGACACATTGTGTGCAAACAGGGCTTGATGGTTGATCCTGTGAAGATCGCAGTCATTGTAAACTTGCCTACACCAAATTCAGTCAAGCAGTTGCGCACTACATTGGGGCATACCGGCTATTACAGGAAATTCATAAAAGGGCAATGCACAGATAACCGCAGCTATGGAGAAATTGTTAAAGAAATATGTGTCGTTCATCTGGAACGAAGAATGTGAACAAGGATTTTATACACTAAAAGAGAAGATGGTCACTGCGCCGATCCTAGTTTTTCCAGACTGGGAGAATCCATTTCATGTCCATGTTGATGCCTCATGTATAGAATTGGGAGTTGTTCTTGCTCAGCCAGGAGAGGGAGGTAGTGATCATCCCATTGCATTCTCCAGCAGAAAGTTATCATCCGCTGAGAAGACTATACCACAACTGAGCGAGAAGGACTCGCTATGGTCTACGCGCTGCAGAAGTTCAGGCATTACTTGCTTGCTGTGCATTTCTCTATGTTCAATGACCATTCTGCTTTGACATACCTCAACAATAAGCCAATGTTAGGGGGGCGCATATGCAGATGGTTACTACTCTTTCAGGAGTACGACTTTGAAATTGTGGTTAAGCTAGGAAGGTTGAATTTGGGACCTAATCATCTATCAAGAATTGAGTCAGGAGTGGAACCTACGAATCTGGAGGACAATCTGCCTGATGTGCAGTTGTTTTCTATACAGGTTGCTGATGATTATTATAAGGACATCACTGAATTTTTGACTACAGGGATGGCACCTAAGGAGTTCACTACGCAGCAAAAGAAGCAGCTGGTAGTGCGTGCAACAGACTTCACTATAATCGCAGGTTCGTTATATAAGTTGGGACCGGATGAAGTACTGCGCAGATGTGTATTAAAGCATGGGAAACCATTCATATTGGCTGATGCACATTCATGCCAGTCGCGGGAGGCCATTACGCAGGAAGAGATACTACGCACAAGGCTATGGTGGCCTACAATTCATAAAGATTCGAAGGAACATTGCCAGAATTGCGATGTTTTTCAAAGGACAGGAAAGCCATCACATAGAGATGAAATGCCATTAAATCCACAATTGACATTGCAGGCCTTTGAGAAATGGCCTATTGATTTCGTGGGTCCTATTAACCCATCGGGGAAAAGAACTGGTGCAAGGTACATTATTACCGCAACTGACTACCTCACCAAATGGGCAAAAGCAAAGCCAGTGAAAGACTGTAGCGCAGCTACAGTCGCGAAGTTCATTTTTGAAAATATCCTTACAGAGTGATTAAGGCACTCATTTTCTAAATAGGACCATTGAGGCTTTGACCGAAGAGTTCCACGTTCATCATCAGCGCAGCACGCCTTATCATCCATAATCGAATGGAACTGTTGAAGCATTTAACAAAGTGTTGGAGAATGAGATAACCAAGATATGCAATGTCAATCGGGACAATTGGGACCTGCGCATTCCATCTTTATTATGGGCATACAAGACTACATGCAAGAAACTGACAGGCCATACACCTTTTAGATTGGCTTAGGGGCAAGAAGCAATAATGCCAATGGAATATATTGTTCCCAGCTTGAGAATAGCTACGTTTATAGGCATGGAAGATCGTGATGCGCTGGAAGAACAAATCTTACACTTGGTCGGTCTGGAGGAGGATCGCTTCATCCTAGGCTTTCACCAACAAGTGCAGAAGGAAAGAGAAAAGCATGGCATGATCGCCACATCAAGAACAAGTCTTTCCAGGTAGGTGATCTAGTCCTCCTGTATGATAGCAAATTCATGAAATTTCCTGGAAAGTTTAAAATGCATTGGCTTGGACCATATACTGTAATGTATGTTACTAACGGTGGCGCAGTTCAGTTAGCCACCTTATCCAGAGAGACCTTGCCAAGTTTGATAAATGGAAGTAGACGAAAGCTTTACTGCGATAGTCCTGCTTCACAGAATCTGTGATGATCAGGCAAAAGAAATTTCTAAGTGCCAAGTACAGTTGAAATTGGGAACTAGAAGCTGAATGAATCTGTATGCGATGTATAGTAAGGAAGCTGTATATACCGCACAACACTGTTAGAAAATGCTGCTAAAAAAAAAAAAAAAAGGCAAAAGAGAAAAGGAAATGCGCAGTTGCGACGTTCAAAAGGCAATTGCGATGAACAAGTAGACAAGGATAGCAATTCAGTTCAGAAGCAAGAAATCAGGCACCACGAAGAGACTGCGCAGGAGAGAATAGGACCTGCCACGCAGTTCGACGCAACACTCAAAAAAATAGCCGTTACAGTGTTGGTCGGAGAATATAGCCGTTGCTAGCGACCTCTTGGGCATTTAACGCACAGATAGCTGTTCTGAGCGATTTTATGACGGAAAGGACCGAAGGATCCACCAGATTTGGCCAACAGATACCAGAATTAATGCTTAGCTAGCCGTTGAAGGGCGCGGAGGAGGGTCAGCAGTGCCTATAAGTAATGCCGCATTCAGACTCACAGGCATTACCAAACACTTAGAAATTTCTTGCGAAGAGTTCTATTCGAGTTATTTCTTGCAAGCTATCTGAAAAACCTATGAGGGTTTCCTAGTGGATGTCTGAGTGGACCACAATAGAAGAAGAGTTTACTATACAAGAGACTGTGAAGGTATTCCAATATGGGGGGATTGAAGGGTTAATTAGAACCCCAGCTAAGAAGGTTTTCTTCGAACCAGGTCAGGCATCAAGACGATCACCAAGACACGGTTCAATGATGGAAGATAGAGGAAAAAGTCCAGTAGGACCAAGAACGAAGGTTCCTAAGATGGCGTCAACAGTGCAGAAGCTGCCACTAATGGATAAGGAGATACCGTTGACCTTAACTCCAGACTACATTTCACCGTGTTCTCTAGATGCACCGATCTTCAAGCTTCAGAAGAATGCAAAATATGAGATACCACTGTCACCGATCTCAAAACATGTTGAGGTGGAGAAAAACTTGCTGGGTAAAATCCCAGGATGTAGATGGGAAGATTATGATCTACTTGCAGTGTAGAAGGAGGAGCCCAATGAGCTGAAGTTTCCACAGCTCCAACCGGACCAGTACATGTGCTGGAAAAAGGACGCAAAGGGTGAGCTTAAACTGGTCGCCCAAATTTGGTTATCCGGAGTAGTCCAGTCCGGGATGCTCAATCTACTCAAGCTTCCACATTTCGATAGGTCTCCAAAGCTGAATGTGGTTGTGCGCACGTTGATGGCATGCATTCACGAGGGTTACTTGTGGCTTGACCGCAATGTTGACCTAACTATTGACATCATCCACTGCATTACCGGGTTGAGTAAAAAGGGTAAGGATCCCAAGCAATTCTTACAATGGAAGAGCAAGGACAAAGAAGTGGTGGAAAAAAATGAAGAAAACTCAGGCTGTCGTCAAAGGAAAGAGGGGCTATCAGACGGACAACATAGATGATAAAGTGACAAGATTTGTCACGCAACTGTTCGTGGGCAAGATTCTCCGCACATGCAGGCCGCTGGAGGTAAGCGCGGGCACGGTACTACTCGGTGCCTCAGCTGCGAAGGGAGAACAATTTAACTAGTGTCAATACCTTCTGAATGAGTTCCTGGAGGAGCTCAATGACACGCAGATCAACGGAGGGAATTTCCACTATACTTGACTTATGGTATTTATCGCTTTTGTCAGCTGGAAGGAGCCGAAGGATTATGTTGGTGTAATCACTGGTGCCAACGAGTGCATAGGACCGCTTTATTCCAATCTGTGGACCAATATGAAAACGCAAAGACAACACGTGAACGCTGAGGACTTCTACCAGTATTATGACCAGCTTCGTGCATAAATCATACTGACACCGCGGATAACAAAGTAAGTAACCAGTAGGTATATCCGCATTGTAAATTTTTATGCTGACATGTGTAGCATTTATATTTCAGCCAAGGCACAAAAGAAGAAGGTGGAATGGTTCCAGGGGAGCTACCATATGTACGAGGAGGATATCGACAATATCATGAAGGAATGTCCTGCCGAGTTCTGCGTAGAAATTGTAGACATCACAAGTGAATCCGGCGAGGACGAGCCTATTCCATGTCCTATTATTGAAGAGAAGGAGACAGGGAAAAGAAAGGAACTTGAGAGCCCAGTGCAGAAAAAAGGGGGCAAGAAAGAAACAGAAAGCTGATAAGGGTAAGTTGGACACAGTACTCAAGAGCGACGATTATGAAATGATCGGGGTAAAGTTCATAGAGCAGATGGAAGATCTAATGTCAGATAAAGAGAAAAAAGATAAGGCAATACAGGATATGATAGAAAAGAATCTGACTGCGCTGTAGGGGATCACGCTGAAAATTGACGAAGTCCACAAGAGGTTACCTCCGCTGCGCGATTCCGAGTCCGAAGGGAAGTCGAGAGGGACTTCGCAGCAGATGACAACGTAGTTAGCAATGACTATTCCCGCGAAGTCTCGTATCGTCCACCTGGACCCGATCACAGTAAATTTACCTATGCCAGAGCAACTCTTGTTGGATACAAAGGATGTCGAGCATGTGGAGCTTGACTTGGAAAAAATACCACTGGCAGGCCTGCATTATTTGCATATGCAATGTATGGAGGAAATGCCTGAGCGAACCACTGATGCACTGAAGGGGCAGGCTGAGCTGCAAGCAGCTAATCAACAGTTGGAGGAAGCTAGCTCGCGGAGAGCTATGGAACTGCAGGATGAGTTTGATCATCGCCAGAGGCTGGAGTCCACGATCACTGCGGTAGCAGATGATATAGACGACTTGGAGGTCCAGGCAGATCCTGGGGATACTATTGTTAAGATTGGTGAGATGGTCACCAATCTTAAGACAAAGATGCAGGATATGCGGATTGAATATGAGGCTGACATCGCTGCTTTGAAGGAGCAGATAAACCCTCATACCCCACCGAATGAGCAGCAGCTTAGAGCAGAAGCAGTGAATGTCGCAGTAGAGAATATTGCTGCCAAAGTGGCTAAGTGCCAGAATCTATTGGAAGCAGCGTCGAAGGCATTCACTGCCCTTGAAGAAGACCCGCCATTGCTGCAAGTAAAGAATGCAGCAAAAGAGAAGCAAGCTGCCTTGGAGCAATTGGATACAGAAGTGAAGACCCTGCTACTGAGAGATAGGCTTGCGAAGTACAAAGAGATTAATGTGATCAAGAAGGAAATGCAAGACTTACGAGAAAAAGAGACAGAACTGGGAGACAAAATGCAGCCTTTACTAGAAGTTGCCAACACGATCTTGCAGGAGATCGAGGAGAAGTTAAAGGAGATGCGCAAGAACCAGGAACAGGTTGAAGGACAATTAGGTGATGAGATAACACCTGAGATGAAGGATACAATCAGGCAAGTCGAGTAGGATACAAAGGACGCAGTAGACAAGCTAATCGGCACATATAATGAGTTCGCTATGAAGCTAGCTTCATAGGAGACGGAACAACTCGGGGAAGCCGAAGTTGCAGGTGGCTCGAGGGCGAGCCACACGTAAGTGTTAGGGGCCTGTTGGGCCTGGCCCAAGTGGGGCAATTTTGAGCAAGAAGGTATTTTGGAACTGCGGAGCTGAGCACAGTTCGGCTGAAACAATTTTGCATAAGTTTTTGGGATGCTGTGAAGTTGTGCGCAGCGCAGCAACGGAGGAAGCTACGAAGTGTCCAGTCCACAGAATTCCAGCAAAGCAAAGTGTTGGACAGAGGATGGCATGTGTTCCGGTTAGACCGTCGACGGTCTATTTTTGGTAAAGATGCTCTAGGAGTTCTAAGCAGCGGGCAGGAGAAAATCGGGAAGAAAGCGACTGGTCGCACACGCGGAAGATGCCACTACTTGATCCAGTCGCATGAAACCGTTAGAGGACGAACCGCTTGTTGAAAGTGACCTGTTGGCACACCTGCAACAGGAAGGCCGATAGCGACGTGAAGCATGCGTGGAAGACCGTCGCGATGGAATATTCGCTACCAGGAACCAGAAGTCCGGTTTTGGGGGAACCGTGACAGTTTTTTAAACCTAAGGGTTTTTGCCTACTGATTGTAAAGACATGACCTATGGGCATGATCTATAAATACGGGCATTTTGGTATGGGAAAGGGTTAACTCTTTGTTTTTGTAAGCTTTGATTATTGTTGGATATTTTGAGCTTGAAGCTATTGTAAAGACTCTGCAGCTGAGTGCGCAGAGACCTATCTGAGAGAGAAGAGAGTCTGTGGCTGAGTGTGTAGACTAAGAACTGTTGTACCCTTCCCAATAGAATAATTTAACAACAGTTCTTGTGGATGTAGCCTCCATCCGGGGGGTGAACCACGTTAAATACTATGTAGTGTGATTGTTTGTGTTTGCACTGTTCATTTGCTTAGTATGAATGTTTAATACCGCAGTTATCTGTTATGTGATTGCTTTTATATGTATTCCTCGTAGGAAGGTGGGAATAATATGTTAAGTAATGCATGTGTGGATGAATGTTAAGTATTCAACACTTATGAGTCCGTGAATGTATGAATCTGTCGGTTACTCATATAGTTGAACGTTGGATTTGAGCGCAGCGTTGGAGCGCACAGTATTATGTGTTTTGTTCATTTACATATATCATAAAGATAATATCCTAAGTGTGTTGAATGGATAAAGAACGTAAGTAAGATTGGTTAGAGTTAATCAAGTCTTAAAGCAGACGCGCGGTCTAGTCGATGTGCTGACCCCTTTGAGAGTGTTGCGAGATAAGTTGTCCAAAGCTTATCATCGTAACGCGGAAAGTACCCATTCCCGCGCAGTCCTTGGATGCACTGGTTGTGCAAGCGCCGCAGCTTGCCGAAGTGTCCGACGCGAAGTAGAGACTTCGCACAGTTTCTGTCCGTAGTAAGAGTCTCTTGTTGCACTTCCTATCATTCCCTTTTGCACTCGCATCACCAGGTTGTGGAAACTTGATTATGCAACCATCCCCTTAGTTTCGCCTCGGGTGAGACCTCAAGCTACACACAGTCTGTTGCCGAAAGGGACGGTGAATAGGAGTTGTGTGCGTTCCTTGAACCGCAAAGTACCTGGGTCTAAATTCTAAACCTATAGCTCAGTTATATACTCCAACAGGAATTCCAAGGAGGCTATGGAAATGATCCATTTAATTTCATGTGGTATCACACCAGGTGTGCTGAGGGCCCGAACGACGAGTGTGCATGAGCACCTGGAGATGGAGGCAGTGAGGACACTTGGATGTAGCAGAGATGAATTCTCATCCGAGATGTCTAAGTATGTGGTGGTAATTCGAAGCTCCGTGGTCCCTGCGACCACCAGAACGACAGGGGCGGAAGTCCCCTAGTCCCGCTAGTAGGTGATCCTTGGTGCGAAACAGATGTGCCAGAGCGGTTGGCCTGTTTGTACCTCGATGCTGCTCATCAAATTTTCCTCAATCTGCACCCGATTTTCAGAGACTGGAGGATGAGTTTGAGAAATACATGACAGCAAGTCGGATGATGACCATATGAGTTTGAGAAGTACATGACAGCAAGCCAAAGATCACCATAGCAACAGCGTGGTCTAGACAGCAAGAACAGTGATAGAGGAATGGTCCAGCGACAGACAAGAACGAGTACACAATGTCCAATTGACATGGCTCGAGGGCGAGCCACAAGATTGTGTTGGGGGCCTGTTGGCAGGCAGTTTGATGAGTCAGCATCGCAGCATCACGAATGCTGCGCAAAGCCAAAGGTACTGCAGAAGGAGGAAAGCAGCGCTCAAGGCGACAATAGTTTGTGTAGTTTTGGGTCATTTGGACCGCATCATGTGTATTTTGGGTCATTTGGACCGCATTTTGTTGATTTTGGGTCATCGTTTTGTAGAGTTTGTTAGGAAGTAGTTAAACGGTTGCCTAAGTGGACCATAAATGTAAAGGCATGAGCCTATAAATAGACTTAGCATTGTAAGGGTTAGGACACCAAGTGGAAGAGATAGTTGAGAATTGAATACCTAGCGATTGAGAGATATATGAGTTGATGAAGGACTATCTTGTTGTATCTGGGTTTTTACGAAGATGAATATGATGTGACAGAGTTTTTGAGTAGAATCATTGTGTCTTTCTTGCTTCCATGTGGTAAATGCATTATGCGATATGAATCTATGAATGATGTGATGTTTTCTTGCTACAATTAATGCTTTACTGTTATATCTATTCTGCATGTATGGTTATGTCAATGATAAGATCTATTGAATGATGTTTCAATTATGCTTAATGCCTAAGTGAATGTTTAAGATCTATTTCTAAATGTTGCGATAAGTTAATAAGTTAATGCACAACATCCTCCATCATTCGGCGGAAACATGGTTCCGTCAACTCTCCCTTGAACATCTCAAGTGAGACTTCATATGTTCCATAGGTGTTGTTGGACAGGGTAAAACCTATCTGGGTCGGTGCTAAGGGAGATCACTGTGGTTTGGGTGTCGACAGCCTGAGGAGCCCCTATTGACTAGGTTTGTGTCAACAACTCTTCCACTCAAATTCAACCCTCATTGAGTTATGCCAAGTATAATTCCTATCCAGCTCCCCCGAGAACGTTAGACTCCACCTTGGATTCGAATGGGTGAGAATAGGATTCCATGTGGCATGGAGAATCTTGCCTTGTGTTGGTCCCACACCACCTGTGCGCCCTCATGACCAAGTGCAACCATATTTTCTTTTTATTAATATTTATTTATCCCATTTTAATATATATTTGTCAATCTAATGTCCATTTGGGGTCTTATAGCTCCCTTATTCCAAGTGTAAATGTTTCCACCCCAACCTAGGGAACTATTAGATTGCTGGAATTTTCCTTTCATGTGATTTATTTGGATGGGGACATTACACCATGTCTATGTATGTATTCAATGTTGACATTTAAATTGACATATAGCGGAACCAAATTTGAACCTAATAAATATTTGTATTTGTTTTTTGTTTGAAGCCATATTTATAAAGTATTTGTAATATTGATGACTTGATTAGGATATAAGTTATTTTAGGTAGGTAGACACACAAATGGAGGAGACTATCAATAGGAATCAACCTAATAAAAGAATAAAACGTCAAATCTTGGAACATGACAAAAAAGTGAAGTTTGCAGTGACCATACTGAAGGGCCATGCATCCCTTTGGTGGGATGGATTAAAAGACGAAAGAAAGGAGAAAGAAAGAAGAAAGAAGAAACACACGTCCAAGATCAAAATATTGGATTGGATGGTGGCTAAATTGAAAGGTAAGTTCATGCCTAAGGACTACCAAACTAATCTTTTTAGACAAATGCAATATATTAAATAGAAAGGAATGCTAGTGAAGGAATATACATAAGAGTTTTATAGGTTGAACATCAAAGATGGTCATATTGAAGAATATACTTAGAAAGTAGTTAGATATCATAATGGACTTAGATTTGAAATTCAATAGGAAACAAAGTATATGCGGTAGAGGCTGAAGTTTCAAAGCTAGAGAACATCAAAGTGGAAGAGGACAATTGCAAGTTCAAAAAGAAGAAGCCATCAACTCACATCAATAGGAACAATCCTCATGAGGTAATGACTCCTTTAGAGGTATAATATCTTACTCTAGAGGTAGAGGTCGAGGATTTTTGGGAAGATGTTATAAATGCAATAAATATGGTCATAGATGGTATGAGTGTCCAGATAATCCTTCAACAAGATACAAGGAATTGCACATGTTGAAAAAGTTGATGACGAAACTGTGAATTCACCTTCACGTGAAGATACCCAAAGTGACAATTCATTTTGGACCGTTGAAGGGATCGCAACAAGGTGTTTTTTATGAATGGATTTTAGAATTGGGCAATGTCCTTTGGTTTGCCCATTTGTTGTTTTATTATGATTGAGAAGCATAGAGAATTCCGTGGTACATGGAATTTTGTTTATCGACTAATACATTAGACTTTAGGGACCTTATTCTTCATCATCCCCTTAGTCTTAAGGAATTTTGATAATGGGTGATCATCTAGTCATGTATGTTGTTTGTTTGATAAATGCTTCCACTTTTGAATATGAAAATACCTCCAATAGTACTTCATCATATAACCATGTTAAGCAAAATGGGGTGAAATTCGTAAATACATCATCCCATTTCCAACATGGGTTATTTTCATGAGAAGGTGTACATCCAAGCAAGTTGATGATTCTAGTGAGAGGGACGGGAATTTGATGAATGTTCTACTTTCCATGAGGAGGATGAGGACATAAGCATGGATATACCTTGCGCCTATAGCAGTCGTATGAAAGTATGTATATGTTCTTGACAATCTATCTTCGATATTCTTTTGTATGTCCGAGTAACTAATTCAATCTAATGGGAAGGTTTAACACAACAATTATGAAATGTTTCAATGATTTTCTTGGTCGCATACTAGCACTTTGTTAATTTAGTAGTTTTTGTATCCAATTAGCAAGGTCGAAGAGTTTGTCTTCTACTTTTGTATCATAAAATATTTGGGATTTTCATTTTGCATAAATAGGATCTTTGTGTTTAATCAATATAGTTGCTTTTGAATTATTTGGAAAAGAAACAATCATTCATTTGTTAAGATATTTCTTGACTTATTTAGGCATATCTTCTTATGTGTATTTAGGTTTTGGGTTTTGTTGGAATAAGAGCCTTTTAATGGTTGTGAAGTCATGACCTGCTTATTGATGTAACTTTGGTGTGCCCTATATTTTGCAGTATGATCATTGTAAATGTGCGCAATGATGGTGCATTGAAAAAAGAGACATTACTTGTGAGATATTCCAATAGGTGAGGTGACATAAAAAATATGGAAGTGTCCTTAGACACACAACTTTTATTAATGAAGAAAAGAAAAATTACATTAGAGACAATGTGAGGGATAAGGCCCAAAATCTACCTCACATTAAACATAAGTGAAATTAAATAGTTAATCTCTTGTAACTAAAAAAAGTAGTTCCAAATAACTAATTATGGACAGCTAATCACATATTCATTTGAAGTGATAAGTGTCCATTTACAAATGTAACTTATTCTTAAACTAAATTTTAAACTTTAGGATCACAATTTTCTTGCACCACCAATTAGTCCAAAATTTCTCTTGAGTAAGCACCAATTAGAGTTTTGAACTCAGTAAATTTAATTCATCCGAGAGGTTTGGTGAAGATGTTTGAATTTTGATCTTTCATTGGACTGTACTTCAGTTTGATTATTCATTTCATGACAAGCATTCTAATGAACTGGTACTTTGTATCAACATGTTTGGCTTTGAGTGGAATATCATATTTTTGGTTAGCTTGATTGTTGATTGATTTTCTATCAATATTGTAGTAGCTTCATTCTAAATAATACCAAGATCCTGTAAAATTATTTGCAACCACACTATTTCACAATCAACTTCCCAAGCCAAAATGTACTCTACTTTTGTTGTTGAATTGGCAATTGTATTGTGTTTCTTATAACCCCATGAGATAGCACTTGATCCCATATTCATTAAATAACCTAAAGTAGAATCCCTATCATCTCTATCTCTAACAATATCTGCATCAGAATATCCAACAAATCTAAAATATGTATCTCTTCTATATATAATCCCAAAATCCTTTGTTCCTTGAAGATATCAAAGTACCTGTTTAGTTGCATTCTAATGAGTTTATTCGGGTTCTTGCATATACCTAGAAAGAATGATGACATAAAAACATAAGCTCAAATGAGTGCTTGTTAAGTGGATTAAACTTCCAATTACTTGTATATACCCGGTACTACTGACAAGTTCCACCCCCTTCAAACTTGGATAGTTTCAAGTTATGTTCCATAGGAGTAAGGGAAGGTTTATAATCCTCCATTCCAAACTTCTTTAATGACTCTAAAACATACTTAGATTGAGAAATAAATATACTTTGATCTTTTTATACCACTTCAACTCCAAGGTAATAATGAAGTAACCCAAGATCTATCATCTCAAAGCCTATTTTAAGTTCTTGTTTTACCGGAAAGATATGATCATCATTGTTCTCTGTAAGAATCAAATCTTCAGCATACATCACCAAAATGACTAAGTGATTTCCTTGAAGTTAAACATACAAAGTATCATCTGACTCACTCCTAAAAAAACTAATTGGTTGAAGATAAGCATCCATTTTAGCATACCATGCTCTCAGAGCCTCTTTCAATCCATATAAGGCCTTAACCAACTTGAAAACTTTGTTTTCTTGTCCTTGAACTTCAAAACATGGAGGTTGAGTCATATATACCTCCTCCTATAGCTATCCATTAAGAAAGACATTTTTTACATCCATCTAGTGCACGTTCCATCCATTTTGAGTATCGAAGAAAAGCACCATCCTAATCGTGTTCCATTTAGCTATTCGAGCGAAGTTTTATTCATAGTAAATCCCTTCTTTATGAGCAAATCCATTTTCCACTAATTGAGATTTGAACTTATCAAATTAACCATTTGCTTGATACTTAATTATGTAAACCCATTTGCAACCAATGGGTTTAATGTTGGAAGGACAATCAACAATCTTTCAAATGTGATTATTGATCATTGCCTCATACTCTTCTTCCATTTCTTTTTCCCATACTACATGCTCAATAGATTTTTCAAAAGTGGAGGGCTCAATAGTTACATTAGCCGTGAGAGAAAAATTCACTGGACCCGACCTTGAACTTCTAGTACATGTTTTATGTTTTTCATCATATTTGACCTCCTTAGGAACTTGAGTTGCCCACTCTGGAAACTTGTGTGCAATTTGTGTTGGATTTGATGTACCAATAGGAAAAGTATGATCTATGTAACTTTAGTTTAATATACTAAGTCAACTTGTGAATAATTTTCTAACTCTTCATCTTTCATTTTATTATCCAAGTCCATATCAAACCAAAGGATGTTGCTTGAGTTATGTATTTGTTGTCTTCTTTGTTTCTCCTTAGTCATGTTTTGTTCCAAATGACTAAGTTGCTTATCAATTTCTTCTACGCTAAGAATTTCTGTTTCACCAAAAATGACATCTCGACTGACTATGAATTTTCGATTTGATAGTAGTATATGCCTATTTTTTTGTTCTGAATAACCGATCAATATGCATTTCAAACTCCCTGAATCTAACTTATAAGTTTTTTTTCTTTTTGAATAAGAGCATAGCATACTGAACCAAAAACTTGAAGAAATTTATTTTCGGTTTGAATCCATACCAAGCTTCATATGGAGTAATACCATCCAAAGAAGAAGGAGACATGTTCTGCAAATAAACTGATGTATGAATAGCCTTGGCCCAAAAAGAAGAGGTCAATTATTTGAACTTCAACATTGATCTAGCCATGCCCAACAAAAATTGGTTCATTCTTTCAAGGACGCCATTTTGTTGAGGAGTATAGGATTTTTTCAATTGCCTCCTAATTCCATTTTCCTAACACTAAGTTTGAAATTTGGTTGAAGTAAACTCTCCACCATTATCAATGCATAAGGCAACAATCTTTTCTTTGACTTCTATCTCCATTGAACTCTGAAAACACTTAAAATTTTCAAATGCCTCTGATTTTTCTTTTAAGAACTACTCCCAAACCATCATGCTAAAATCATCAATAAAAATAAGAAAATATTTACAACTCCCAAGTCAAACATCCAAAGGTCCACAAATGTCACTGTGAAAAAGTTGAAATCGTCTGGTATCCCTCTAAGTAATCTTCAAAAAAGGTAGCCTTCTATGTTTTCCATAAATACAAGCTTGACACCTTGCATTTTCCTTTTGAAATGTTGGAAGTCCCTTCACCATTCCTTGTTGTTGAAGCTAAATGAGACTATCAACATTCAAATTTCCAAAACAAACATGCCATAATCGAGGGGGAGTAATGTTAATATCAACTAAACTTGAAAATTCCTTCAATTGTGGAAGAATTGTTCCTTTCATCTGAAGACATTTACCATCCTCATAACCTATCATGACTATTTTAGAACCATCATTTTCTGAATTGATTTTAAGAATCTCTTTCTGCATCACAATTTGATGTCCTAATTGGCGAATCAATACTAAAGACAACAATTTTTTCTTGAAAGCGGATACATACCAGACATTAGAAATAATATTTTCCCCGATATCTGGCAAAAAAAATTAACTAACCCTTTTCCAATAGGATTGTGTGTGATATCATCTGCAAGAAAGATAAAATTTAAGTAACAATCCTAATAAGTCCAAAAGAAACCCTTATGGAAGGTCACATGTTGAGTGTCCCTTGTATCCAGAAGCCACTCATCCTCATCGTCACTTCGAAAAGAATAACTACTGAATTTGTTTCCTCTGCATGTTTAAGTGTTGTAAAAACATATTCACAAATTTCATTTTCATCTGCATGTGCATGCTATGTCGGAAATGAAGAAGTGTTTTTTTCTAGTTTCTCATAAGGGATTCTATAATTTGAGGCATAATGTCCAATTTTATTGCATTGAAAACAACTAATTGTTTTCTTTCCTCTTCCTCTTCCACTAGATTGAGAATGTTGAGTGTCATTTTCCTTTTTTTGTTGTGAATAAGATATTATATTTCTATTCTAAAAAGAGTACATGGCATCATAACAACGAGCCTTGTCGGCAAACAAACAGCATGACGACCTGATTTTCAACAATCGATATTTCCCTACAACCCATCATCCTAATAAAAAAGATTGACTTTGAACTTGATACCATTCGGAACCATACAAAATAGGTCTTGTTCTTCATACATCGATTCCTATCATCTTCCCTTAAACTGGACTCTAAGCTACTATCAGTCGATATACAACAGAGACATGGAAATACAAGACGTGGATAATAATAAAATTGAAGTACCGAGGAAGGAAATCAGAGAGCCTTAATGAACCCACACAGGTGCTTTGAACTGGTGTTGATGTCACCTCCACCATCTCCAGAAGTATCCTCAGCTGCAGTAGAACCCCCCTTGCCAATAACCAGCCCCGAACCACTTACGCCCAGATTTAAAGTGCCTGCACCAGAACCCGTAACTAAGGGGGTATAATTGGATACCCATCTTGCTATCCATTATATCAATATTCTGATTCCAGAGCAGGTTCTAATTATGTTCAATCCAGGCCAGAGTAGGTTCTTCATCCCCAGTTTCCTTGCTCACACATTCCATTAAGATGTGGGAAATAACTCCCTTCATCATCCAGTAGGTAACCAAGATCCAGTCATAGGAAGACAATGGGCCTGTAGTTGAACCAGGGTCGTGCACCCATTCATCACCCTCCTCTCGGACCTCCTCCATCTTGAGGGTTTTCACTTGCTCCCATAAATCCTTTTCTACTTGCTCAATTTCCCCTTGGATGGTCGGAGGAATTCTGTCCTGAAAGAAACGAGCCTCTTGACAGGCCCTCCTTTATCCACGTGTCACCCTTCAGGTCTTAACTTCCTTTTTAGTCCTCATCTCCCTCTTTGATTCCTTCCCCCTGGGTGCCATGAATTCCTTCCAAGGGGATGGACAGTATTCCTCACACAGATTCTTCCCTACTAAAATCCGTAGAATCTCTAAAAGGATGAAAATGCTTGGGAAATTGCATTCTGGCTGGAACTTTCCCACTTCATTTATATCCCTTCTGTCGCGCCATTCCTTAATTGATCTCATCATGATTCTATCCTTATCGTCAAGTCACTGGATTATCCATGCTTTCATTACATCACTTCGCATTAGATTAGTATACTTCATCCTCTGATCGAGGACAATGTCATATCCCTTCCTCATCATCGCTCACACAGGGATTTAATTGATCATTCACTTTGTCATTTTTTCCATTAGTACTTTTATCGCCAGAAGGAGTTAGGACATTATTGTTCCAGATGGTTATCGTACCTACCGCAAGGATATCATGAGAATGATTCGTGTCGCCACCTTCCCTCCTCGAAGTATGAGTGTCCTAGATGGCCAACTAGGAGCATTGATTAGCCTAGGCTTGAATCTCAAAGCAATCCAGCTGTCCCTCCTTGAGTCTGTGCTTCTCTCTTTCCCCCACATTTTTCAAGTGGTCTGCTACCTTTTTTCCATCACGTTTGACGTGGACAAAGGTCCACACGTGAGGTCTGTTTAGCATGGACTCCAATTTTTCCAGCTTGTAAACCAACTTCCAGCTCTCCACCAACTTGGACAATCGTTGTCCATTTTGTAGCTTCTTTTCCATTTGGATGATGATCCTAGAATCCCCCTCAATAATGGTTGGCTCCCAACCTTCACGGGAAACCAAATTGATCCCAAAGAGGAGGCCCTCAAGTTCTGCAGTATGGTTGGTATCGTTGTCGATGTAGCCAAAATAGATTTGCATAATTTTTCCTTCATGGTTCCTTACCACCCCACCAAACTCCGCAGATCCCGGGTTGCCTTTGGAACCACCATCAAAGTTTAACTTGAAGGATCCTGCTGGGGGAGGAGACCAAAATGTTGGGCTAGCTGGGGCTGAGGCTTTAGTTTTCCTTTGGATCCACCCTTGGTCTGATTTGAATATGCTCCATTCTGCTAAAATTATTTTTCCTGTGTCTCCCACCTCCCAGTCATTTTCCTCCCACTGAGTGATTTTAATTTTCTCTTGTATATTATTTTCTACCTTGGTCCAAACATCCTTGAGGGTGGTGTTCGTATCCTGAAAAATCCTTTGGTTTTGCTCCTTCCAAATTTCTCACACAAGGAACCCCGGGAATATGAGCCATATATAGTTGATGACGGGATTTTGGAAGGCTTTCAGATCCCAGTATCTAATGGTTTGGTCCGACTACCCCCTTATGTGATTGGAATGATGAAAGATATATGTCCCCATGTCCTAGAGGGATGACACAAAAGAGAATGCATCCAAAAGATGGTCCATAGTTTCTTCCTCATTTTTTCACATGGTGGACTGCGAAGGGCCAATCATTCCCCATTTTTTAAGGTTCTCTCCAGTGAGGATTCTTCGGTGTGGCAACTTTGGGCTAAGGTTTTGTCTTTCAGACCTTCTTCCATATTTCCTGCGTTGGATCCTCCCTTTGACCATTCCAGAGCTCATATGCTTCCTTTGTGTTAAAGACACCCTTTGTCAAGTACCCCTAGCTCAGTTTGTTTGGACCTCATTGTATTCTCATCCATCTTTCCTCTATGGTGTCCCTAATCCTAGGTACTTATTCGTCTAAGAATCTCTGGTGCCACCATTTGGGCGAGTTCCATTCTCGATATTCCCTTTCCTCTGAATCCACCTTCCGAGACTGATTGACCTCGGTAAGTCCAGTTCCACACATCTATCTTGGATTCTCTGGGAGTTAATCTAAGTGGACATCTTGGGAATATATTGCCACAAATCATCCCAGAAGTATGTTGCCTCTCTAT
Source organism: Larix kaempferi (assembly GCA_027924585.1). NCBI lineage: Eukaryota > Viridiplantae > Streptophyta > Pinopsida > Pinales > Pinaceae > Larix > Larix kaempferi. Next base: position 8,666,814 of record BSBM01000476.1, read on the forward strand.
CTTTGATTTCCCAGAAACTATGGTCTTGGATAATACTTATGCTACGGAAGGCAGTGATCCAAATGTGTGATCCTTGTTTTTCCTCATTGAAACAAATTAGCTCCTTTTTCAGGTGGTCTTGGGAATACTTTATGTGCTAGATTTTTTCCCATGGATCCGAAGTATGCGTGACCCATCCCCATCATATTTTAGCTCCCAGTACCTCACTATTTTTTTTTGGGTCTCTAAAGCCCAAACCTCCTTGGGGTTTTGGTTTACATAGCTTGTCCCAGCTTAGAAAATCCCATATGTGTTTTATAGGGATACCAACCCACAAAAAATGGCGCTGAAGAATTCTCATTTATGTTAGGATATCCTTAGGAGCAACTATGACTGAAAACAAGTAAATAAACATTACTTGGAGCACGGATTTGATGAGGGTGAGTCTGCTTTCCATATTAAGAGGTTGCACAACCCAATTAGACAACTTTCTTCTCGTATGATCCAGTAAATTGTCCCATGAAATTTTCCTAATTACTCCTTCTGCTAGAGGGGCACCTAAGTATTTGGATGGAAGGGATCTCCCTTAGAATACTAGAATTCAAATTATATTTCTTTGACAGACCCTGGAATCATTGAAGAAGAACACCTGAGACTTATTGATCCAGCAAGATCATTGTATCGTCGATCAAAGTTAAAGTCTTCAAAAAGTAAATCAAAGGTTACCGTGGTAAATAGATCGTTGACAACTTTCCGTCAACACTTGTTTCGTGCAAAACAAGCTCCAGATGAAGAAGTTGTCAACTTTTAAAGTTTCGTCAAGGATGGTTAGAAGTGGTAAAAAATGGTTTAAAAGGTTAAAAAATGGTTTATAAGTTATATGGTAAAGGGGGTTGGACTATATGGGAGTCGAACCCTAGACCTCCATAACCCACCAAGCTACACTCTACTTAACAAACATATGGTTCAAATCTTATTTGAGGTTGAAAGGTTTAATATTTTAAAAAGGGGGTGGGGCCAAGGGCATAGCCCTCGACCCCATGTCAACACCGAGACTCCACCATGTTTTTACAACCGTATAACAATTAATCCATAGCGGTAGAACCATATGTTAAACCTTATCATAACGCGGAGCCATACCACCGAACCATACAAACCATATCACAACAAACTATACAACAAATCATAGCGTGGACCATATATTAAATACCACACTTTAACCATATAACAATATGTTAATACAATATGCACCACCATTCAAAAGGAGCGTGGAAGGAGGAGAGGCCCACAAGCTTGACCCCGGGACCTCTCCCCACATAATGCAACGCCTTATCATTGTGGCACTTCTCCACCATTGCATGGTAATTGGCGCGAAATGGTTTTAAGTTTGCAGCGTTGAAACCTTATAAAGGACCATGAAAACTCCAAGCCACGGGAAGGGTGTTAGGAGTTCAACACAATGCACATAGTTGCACAGAGTTCGAGACAGGGTATAGGCACAGATGCCGAAGTGCACGTGCCATTAATGGGCACGGATCCTAAGGAAAAATCCGTACAAGTCATACTATTTTGCCTTATTTGCAGGAAGATTGTCCCGTTTTGCATGCTAGAGGAGCCCTCAGGCACATATAGTCAACTTTATACTCATTTTCTCAAAATTTTGAGAGGAACACAGTGGTACAGTCTGTTTCTGAGTTTGATAGACAGAACTTAGAAGTGTTTCTAGAACATTCATTTTGTAACCTTTGAAGACTTAATAAGACCGGCCTTCCCATTGGAAACGACTTAGAGACGTAGCCCAAGAAGGGTGAACTCCGTTATCAGTTCTTGTCTTCATTTTCTGGTTTGCATCTCTCTTTAATTTGCTTATGTTTTGATGTTAAAGCACTTTAAAATCATCTTTTAAGCCATTTTTATGAATGTTACATGCAAATTTCACATGCAATTTTTTGGTTAAAAAGATCCTGAAATTTTCAGATCACTTATCTTTGTTGATTTCTAGACCCGAGGCTTTGGAGAAAGTATTTAGGAATTTTTTTAAAGCTTTGGCCTCTTGGACTGATGGGTGGCCCATGAGCATCGTGTCATCGACGAATTGTTGGTGGCTTTTCTTATCAACTCCAATGTGTAGACTTAACCCTTTGATTTCATTCCTTTCAGTCATGGATTTAATTTTCCTACTTATACCTTCAACCATTAGGATAAATAGGAAGGGTGATAAGGGACCCCCCTGCCTAATTCCCCTGGATGGACTAAAGGTTTTCATAGGAGATCAATTGAGCAATATTGAGAAAATGGTTGAAGAGGTCATATTCATAATCGATTCAATCCAATCTTGGTTGAAACCATAGGCCTTGAGCATTTCTCTCATAAATTGTCAGCTTAGCTTTTCATAGGATTTTGAGATGTCAAGCTTGAGAAGCATTCCTGGCTTCTTTGTTATCTTCAGGGAGTGGATCACTTCATGAACCAATATGTCTCCATACAGAATCTGGCGTCCCTCCACAAATATCAATTGCTATGGGGACACTAGGTTGGGTACGATAGGATTTAACCAATTGGCCATGACTTTGGTAATAATTTTATAAATGACATTGCATACGGATATGGGTCTGAATTTACCTGGAGATTCATCTCCCTCGCTTTTGTGGATGAGATTCAAGAATGTAGAGTTGAAAATTTTTAATACTCATCTGGCTTGTTTAGAATCTTTCACAATTTTCCATACGTCCTGCTTAGTTAGATTGTAGAAGTGGTGGAAGAAATTCGTTGTGAAACCATCAGGACTTGGGGCTTTTCCTTCCTCCATCTAATGAACAGCTTCCTCCACCTCTCTCATCTCAACCTCCCTATTTAGGAGCTCGTTCTTCCTAGGGGTAATCAGGGAGGGGATATATTGAGTGATATTTACTATGTCCTATGATCTATCAACTCTATCATATTCCATGATTGGTCCAAAATAGTTTACCAGTTCTTCTTCCACATATTCCATACTTTCCAGATATTGCCCCGTATCCTTTTTCAGTCTGTTGATTTTACTCCTTTTCCTATTTTGGATAACTGATTGGTGGAAGAATTTGGTGTTGCGTTCTCTCTCGTGGAGCCATTGATTCCTAGACTTATGTTTCCAGTATATTTCCTCCTGGAGTTCTTGGGCATTAAGTTGTTCAAGGGTTAACTTTTCCCTCTGTTTTATATCCTCGTCGTATCCATTATTCATCCCCTTTTTTTGAATTTCCTCTAGTTGTTCCATCAGGCACTTTTTGTCTTGGAATATATTTCCAAACTCCTCCTTATTCCAAGTACAGATCCTTGCTTTTAGAGCCTTCAGCTTCTTTTGCAATTGATACATCTGTGTTCCCCTTGGGGTGTCCAGGTCCTCCCACCAATGATGGACCAATGATTTAAAGTCCTTGTGTTCTAACTAGAACTGTTCAAATATGAAAGGTTTCTTATTCGCGGGGGGGGCATCCCATCGCAAATAAGACTAACATGCCAGTGGTCTAATCCTGCAGATGGAAATACCATTGCAATCAAATCTCCACCTCTATTGACTATCCCTTATTATATTAGGAATCTATCCAACTTGGAAGCCACATGGTGATCATGCCCTCTCCTATTGTTCTAGGTGAAATAACCATTCCTTGTTTCTGCATCCACCATCTGAGTTTCCTCAACGAATTCCTTAAAGGATTCGTTTGAGGCTCCCAGAACCCGTCTACCACCTTTTCCCCCCCCAAAGAAGTTATTAGGTTGAAGTCTCCAACAATAATCCATTGTTTGTCTCCTATCCACCTAGCCTCCCACATCATGGTTTCCAAAAAAAAAAAAAAATCATTTTGGGGAATGACACTTGGGCCATAGACGTTTGTGAGAACTCATATGATAAAGGTATTGTAGATCTGGAAGTTAGCTAAGAGGAAGAATCTCACGGTCCAAAATTTTGAGAGGTTGACTTCTTTCGGGAACCATAAGATTGCCAGACCTCCTACCGTTATGTTCGCATCAATTTTCATTGTTTCACTGCCTTTCCATACTTTATTTCCTATTTCCTTCATAACATATGCTCCACATTTTGTTTCTTGCATAAAAACTATCATTGGTTTCTCCATTCTCAACTTATTTTTCAGCATCTTAATCTTACGTGGGTGACTCGCCCTGCGAATGTTCCAAGTTATCACTTTCATTGGGAAACTATGTTAACTTCATAAAAGGTCACCTTGATTGTAGGATACTGGACTGATTCCACCAATACGGTACCTACCTCTGCTATTCTTTATTTGTTGGTCTTCCTTCCTCTCTTTCTCCCTCTTCCAGTAGTTTCCTCTTGCTGCCCTTATGATGTTCTTTTGCAATACCCAGCTGAGGGGTAGCCTTTCTCCTCAGTATGGCCTCTTGTAGAAGCTTGATCTGTCACCTTGGTATGCAACCCTTCGCTTTCTTGTTGCATTCTTTTTCAATCTCATTGAGGTCGAGTTCCCCCAGATCCATGTATTATGCTTCCTCTAGTTGGTCTTCTTCCATCTCTTTTATTTGTTCTTGCTATCACTCCGGGGGTTTCTGGCCCATTTCCAGGATCGTTTTCCCTTCCTGGGAAGTTGTCTTCGGATCAACCTGGATTGAATCCCCCAGTCCTTCTCCCACTGTATATAGGGTTTCAAAACTATTCACATTGGCTATCTTCCTCCCTGTTATCTTCTTGTTCTTTGTTTGGTTAGTTTGTTTTCGCCCATGCCTCCATCTACTGCTAACCTAAGTGAAACCCTCATCCTCTTCCCCATTCTCCTGGGCCACCTGGGAAGGAGGCAGGGCGCTGTTGTTTTGGGGGCAGTCTCTGTTGAGATGTCCATATTCGTGACATTGCCTACGTCTGGAAGGGAGGTGTTAATAATCGAGAGGCTGGATCCAATCCTCGTCCTCCTAGGTTAGATTAATTGCCTCAGGAAAATCACGGGATATATCCATATAAACGCAAATACGGGCATAAGAGTTGTACCTTGGTTGTTTGGTATGTTTTGATAGCTTCACGAATTCTCCCAAGGTATTGCCAATATCTTGCAGAATTTCAAGTTCCCAGTATTCGCATGGAAGCGAATATAGGTAGATCCAAACTGGGGCAAGGGTCATGTCCTCCTTGTCTGGGTTCAACCGCTCTTTCCATGGTCAGAGATACAAATCTGATGAGAAGAATAAGTATCCCCCCCTCCAGAATCTTATCCCTATCTTCCTGATTGAAGAATATGATTGTAAAGAATCCCTTCCATCCTAAGTGCGGGTCATAATGGCCCTTAGGGTTCCAAGTGGCCTTGATCCATCTGAGGAGATCTCTTTCCTTAGGCCAAACCCCAATAAACTTCCTGATTAGGGATTTTTCCTTCCATAGTTCCACACGTTCTCGCAACTTGTTGAATCGGATATGAAGTGACGGGATCTCGTAGGTTTGGGCATACAAACCCCTTGCATGTGTCTCGTCCCCATCCTCTCCCACTCTACAACCTCTTCCCCATTGTCGCGCTTAGACCTGTCCTTCGCTGAGTTCTTTTCCGCTCCCTTCCCAATTCCATACTTCCGATTCAGGATGGAGGGGGGGGATCCCACTCCATTCGATCCCATCCTCAACCACCGTTGGTTCCTTCACGCGCTCGCACTCCTTGCTGCCCCAAAAAATCATATCTCCTCCAAACTTAGAAGGGTTAATTCCTTTAGGTGGAGGATATTTTGAATTCCTCCATGAGGGTGAGTGTAATTTTCCTTAAATGATCCTCTCTAAGACATTTCCTCTACCTCTTCCTCTTCCTTGGCTTCTATCACTATTTGAATACCGATATTGATTTCGTTGATTTTCATTGCGCTTCTGGTGGAGGAAACAGTTTTTGCAATTGAATCATGAGTAGTATTCTTATTGGTGCTTTCAACCAAAACATCCTCACATGTTTGTTTCTTCTTGACAAAAATTTTGTCATGATTTTCGAACAACTCATTGAGCTTATCAAAAGTGATATTCTCCAACTTATCAATAATTTGTAATGTTTCCAAAAAAATGTTTGTATGATTCTGGAAACCCTGAAATCAAAATAGTAACCATCAAACTATCCTTAATTTTAGCAAAACCTTATTTATCAATCTCTTATCTAATTTTTTGAGTCTTGAAATATATTCCATGAAATCTCCTCCTTTAAACATTTTTAGTTGCAATAACTTTAAATATCAACACGTTTGACCTCAGACTAGGAATCAAATATATTTTTAATAATTTTCAAAGTTGACCATACAGCTCTCAATGTAAATAAAGATTTCATTAGAAACAATACTTTGAATAAGAACTACAACTCTTTCATCTATCATCTCCCATTTGGCTAACTATGTTGCATCAATGGGATTTATGGGATGTGCATTGCAAACTTCTTTCCATAATTCATTGTAAATGAGTGTACCTTAAATGTGATGACTCCAGGATTTATAATTTTGGACCCCTCCAATTTATCCGATTCATTGAACAAACTTACAACTTTAGGCATTAAACCTTATGCCACCAAATAGAATTAAATGCATAATGTTTTTTAAACCATAAATATGTGTTATGATTTGTCGTGATGTTGCGTCGCAATTATGATGGTGTGTCATAGTAAAAGAAATTGTGCCGATGACAAGTATAAAATTGAATAACACAAAAAATAACACCGCATGATCATGCACTAAACATACACAACTCAAGGCTTGGCCTTGACCCTCGTATAGCTTTAATAAAGTGATTGATTGAGTTTTATTGCACTCTATTCAACACAATACATCATTAAAGTTTTTACAATGTGAATATTGTTCTTATTAGTTCAAATTCCCCTTATATCATTTTGTTGACTCAATTTCAAGTTATGTTGGCTTGATTACATAAAAACCAATAGAACCAAAAATGGTCGTTAAAAAACTTATTACTCCAAGCCAAAATCTTTGTTGATAGGGCTTGCTTTTAAATAATAATACAATTTCTCACATAGCAAACTTAAACATTCACTGGGATAGCTTTTTAACATTAACAGCTTTGATTTAATGCACCTGGCATAAAAAATAGGGTTATGCAGTGTCTTTGTTCACGTCGGGTTAACCAGTCTGCTCCATGACGAATCTGTCGTAAGTTCAAACAGCAATTTCCACTTGTCAAATTATTTGTTCGGTGTTGAAAATTTCGCCCTCTAATCGTCTTTCTTCCTTCAGCCATTAATCGACTGTTTTTCTTTTCACTGGAAAATATGGATTTTTAATAAAGAATCAAGAAATTTCAATTACATATAGTTTACTGTATGATTCAAGAAAATATGGATTTTTAATAAAGAATCAAGAAATTTCAATTACATGTTAAACTGTGAGATTTAAGAACTTGAGTAAATTGAGTAAAGAGTATAAAAAAAAAATTTAATCATTCAATCTATACTCAATTGATAATTAAACAACTATCTACATTCAATTAATAATTAAATAACTATTTTGAATGTTATTTCACATGTATTTGTCACTCCCAATAACAACAATGCCTCACTATTTTTTTTCCGGGTCTCTAAGTCCCAAACCTCCTTGAGGTTTTGGTTTACATAGCTTGTCCCAGCTTAGAAAAGCCTATATGTATTTGTCAGGGCTATCAACAACATTTTTTCTAATCACTCAATCTATACTCAATTGATAATTAAACACTCTCACTCAATCTACACTCAATTGATAATTAAACACTCTCACCTGTATTTGTCACTCCCAATAACAACAATGCCAAAATCTTGCGGAAGCAACAAGATTCACTGAAGCAACAAGGATTCAATTGGGTTAGCATCTGCCTCACAACGGAGGAAAGCTGATATCTCTCTGCTAGCTGCAAATGAAGATAAGGAATTTAGAGAAGTTATATCTCAGAAATAGACTCGTCTGCATTCACCATGGTATACAATGAAGCATATTCTCTTTTCAACAAAATAGTATAAAGTACCATTCGCATTATATTCCTGCCCACATCTTCAGTCACAAACCAAATTGTCTTGCTATCAATTATTATATTTCAAGAGGCAAACAGAATCTTGAGTACATATAGAGAGAGCAAGAATTCTGAAAATGAAGACAATTCCAAGGATGCACTGAACAATTGGCGTCCAAAAATAAAGAGCCACTTCATATGTATCGACTCCAAAGCTTATTCCTCACTATTGCAGGGATGCGCCAAGAGAGGGGCATTAGCAGAAGGCAAAACTATACATGACTACATTGTAAAAACCGGATTGAAACAAGAAGTTTTCTTGCAAAACCGCCTACAATTATAGGTGTTGTTATTCAATTTGATCTTTTTCCTCAGAGAGGTTTCTTCTTGATTTGTTCGTGCAGCAGAAGTAGGGAGAATGATCTCATGAGTGGACTGAAGTTTTCTACCAGTCCTCACCACACCAGGCGCAACCAACTACCCAGAACTCAAAAGAGAGGTATATGCAAATCTAAAATATGTATCAACACCCCCATAGTTTTATCATTCTGTAGATAATGCACAAGTAGAAACAAAGAGAAAAAACGACCAAAGAAATAACCTGACACCTTGACATCAATGGGAGGGCTAAAGATCAAAATATAGCTCACATTTAACGGAAGTGAACTTAAATAGTTAATATCCCGTAACTTAAAAAAGTTATGGACATCTAATGACATATTCACGTGAAGTTATAAGTGTTAATTTACAAATGTAACTTATTTCTAAACTAACTTTTTAAACTTTAGGATCACAATTTTCTAGCATGTGCATATTTACAATAGTTTCTCTTTTGGATGTTTTTCTTTAAGTGCAATCTTGGTTAAAATGGTTCATCATCATTCAATGTTTTTAGTTTGTTGAGAGGCCCATGTAGCAATATACTTTACATTTTATAGTGAATGTATTTTTAACATGTATATCATGTCAATGTGCATTGTCAATTGGGTCTAGCACGAGTGGGTCAAGACTCATGCTATAAATCGCTTGATGCATTTTTATATTTTCCTTGTGTGTGTTATGCCATCGACCTTTCGTTAATGCATTTATGTTTGTTGAGGGAATCTCCTTCTAGGAAATATTCGAAACATAAAAGTTACACTGGTGGCTTAAAGTATATATGTTTGCGATAATTGATAAATCTATCATGTAAGATGATTTTAAATTTATATTATTATGTGAGTCCATGTATTCATAAACAAAAGGTAGTCAAAACTAGCTTGATTTATTTTAACAAAATGATTTGAAAGTCAACACCTTGCCACGCAAAGAATGACATGGAAGGGAATGGATTACTTATTTTTAGGGTTGCATCTCACTCATATCGATGACATAAGCAATACATTTCACAAGAGCAATTGTCTCTCATTTTTGTTTTTTGAAATATTGAGTGATTATTTTAGTTTCTACGAATGCAAATTGACTTTCATTTTTAGGTGCATTAAGTCATATTTCAGTTATAAATCTATATTTTTAGCATAAAATTAAATTGGTATTTTGGATTGATGGAATGGCATATATCATATGTTAATATTGCACAATCCTATGCAGTAGGGGTATTAGAAGTATTGGGGGTGTTGAATCTATTTGTGCATTCAAAACAACAATTTTAGTTAAGATTGCATAAACAAGAAAAGTTCAAATTCTTAGAAGGTTTAGCCACCTTCTTACTAAATTTTTAAATATCATCCTTCATAAATATCAAAACTTAGGTACATTGATTCAAATTCGAATTACTACAATTCAAAGTGTCATCCAATGTCATCCTTCATTTTATTTAATAACTGTGATCATAATGCAATATGATCTCACCTCTGATTTATTCCTAGGTTTTATCATGCCTCTACTTTCTTTCTAGGTTTTATTTTCAAAGTTTCCTTGATATTTTTGTGTTTCTAATTTTTTCTTTCAAAATTTCCTTAAGTGTTTCAATTCGCTTCATTGCATATTATTATAATTTTCTACAATATTATATATAAACTATAATGTATTGGCATTTCCATCACACTTGTCCAACTATTTTTTTGGTACAAATGTCTCTATCCTTAATGGATCCATGGTTTGATTTCTACTAATAAAAAAATATATATATGTTTAATGAAATATATTTGTATTCCCATATAAGGAAAATGGGAATAAGGTTTGAACCTGCAAGCGGAAAGGCTCGTCTAAATAAATATGATAAAGGCACGACTTTGGAATGCTAACCTCCATGCCTGAGGCCAGACAGAAGTAGTCCAGAATCTCTTTAAAATGAGACCACTATAACAAATTAAGGATCATTCTGCTCAGTCCCTCAATTACCAAGAGAAAGAGTAACGGCGAGAGCAGGCATCCCTGGCAAAGTCCACGAGAGCTTTTAAAAAAAGAAGAAGGATTGCCATTGACGAGAACAACAAAGTTGGTTGAAGATACACAACCCAATATCCACTAAGTGACCTCAAAATTCAATCCAACATTCAGCAATAGGAGTCGAAGAAAAGACCAATTGCCTTTGTCATAGGCTTTCACCAAGTTAAGCTTCAATACTACTAAATTGTAACGATGGATTTTAGCAGAGTGTATAATATCTTGGGCCACTCTGATAGCGTCAAATATCTTCTGTTGATGAAGAAACCCAAACTGCTCCTTTGAAATACCCCTCGATAAACCAACCTTCAGTCTGTTAGCAATGACTTCAGCAATAATCTTGTACATAAGATTATAGAACGAAATAGGGTGGAAATTCTTAAATGAAGAGGGGTTAGAGACCTTTAGAATAAGGGCTAAAAAGGTGGCATTAACCCCACTCGACACCCTACCAGAAATATGGGATTCTTCCACCAATCTAACAAGATCAGGACCAATCAAGTCAAAAACCTGAAGGTAAAACTCAACAGTCCACCCATCCATCCCAGGACTTTTGTCCTTGGCCATCTTCTTGAAAATACCCTCAATCTTTGAGCTGGTAACAGGTCTTCCCACTAGATCATTATCCTCCTCCGAGAAGAGACGAGGCATGCACTGTAAAACCTTAAACTGAGCACCCAAGTTATCAACTGTAGGCTTCATGAAAAGTTCACATAAATATTTGGAAGCATTGGTTCAATACAGGCTTGTGAAGTGACCTTATCACCATCAGAATCAACAATCTCCCAAATAGCTTTGTTGGCTCTTTTTTTATTCGCATAGGTGTGAAAAAACCTAGTGTTATGATCACCCTGTGCAATCCACGAAGCATGGCTTTTCAACAACTAGATAGTTTTCTCAACCAATAGAATTTCCTCTTTGTCACATTCCAAGGATTTAATGTACACCACCTCCTGAGAATCCAACAAGTCGATCACAGGATCAGAGTAGAATTCAACCATCAATACTTCAATATGGCACAACTTTCCTTTTGAATATAATCCAAGGAACAACCTCCTCCTTAAGAGACATAAGAAAACCAGGGAGGATTATCATAGCCGTGCCATTACCCCTTCCATGGTAAGAATTCCAGTGATTTCGGACCAATGCAATGAAATCCAATTCCTATGACCAAACAGGACAATACTTAAAGGGAAACCTGGAAATACGATGACCATTTCCTATACGAAGAACCACTGGCATGTGGTCCGAGATGGCAATAGATTCAATTGAAGAAAATCATATGTCCACCGAGCCAAACAACTCTTCATGGACAAGCACTCGGTCAAGATGCTTGGCTATAGCATCCACGTCGCCCCGCCCATTATGCCAAGTAGGAGCAAGGGGTTTAGGCACCACGTCTACAAGTCGATGATTACTCAATAGTTGAAGAAACCAAGAAGATAACGGGTCCATCCTAAACCTGGCACCCCAAGATTCACATGCACCCACCCAAAAATTTAGATTACCAACCAGAACAAGGGAGGAAATATTCATACTTTCTACTTTAAAATCACTTTGAGTATTTAAATGCAATAATAAAATATATTCATAAATTTGATTTTGAAACTCATTCTTTCGTTTCAAAGCTTACTTTCTTAATTTTCACATTTTACCTTTTCTTGTTGATCTGAAATTATGCTATATAAAATTAGTTTTCACATTGCACCTTTTTTAAATTACATGACATAAAGTTAGTTTTACATTGCATGTTTTTCAATTCATTTAATGTTATGTTCTGTAAAGCAAAAACAATTTTTTGAAATTATATTGCATAAAGTTACTTTATGCATGGCTAGGTTTTCAATTCATTTAATGTTATGTTTCATAAAGCAAAAACAAATGGATTTAATATTGTGTTGTTTCATTATATCAATTTAGCTTAAAAATAATTTTTTGCCTTTAAAATTTGAATAACTTATATAGGAACTTGTTAAGTTTATCCATGGAAAATATTATAGTGTCATGGATGTTTTGAGAACAATATTATATTTCTTTCACATGAAGTAATGTTTATTGGAACGGGAAATAAAGACATGATAGGAGAGAGAGCGCTTGTTTCTGCAACACGCCTAGGGTTTTTTTTGCTCTGGTTGTTGGCCTTTGCCATTCATATCAGTCTCCCTTCTTCCTTCCTTTGTGATCGCCGACGTCTCTCACTTCTGGTAGGTAACATGGCCTCCCTGTAGGGGGGCAAGAGGCCCCTCCCCGATTGGCTCAACTCCTGACCCTTCCTCGTCTCGTGATAAACCTGCAACTCTACAAATAGGTACAGAGGAGATACCTCTACTGACATGGCTGACAAAACTACTTCTCAAGGAACCCCAAGCACTGACACAACGCATGAGAACAATCACAGCACCAGTACATGCATTGCAAAAGTTGTTGAAATACCTAGCATCTCCCTGCCTCTGAACCGGATAAATGTCCGATCTCATTTTATGAAGGATCACATGTTGATCAGAAAATTCATAGGAATATGGCCCACGGAGCAAGCACTTAGGAACTCGATTGAAGTGAAGTGGAAGCTGAAATCCCACTATGAGCTACATTTGGGTTCCAAAGGATTCTTCATAGTCATCTTCCACCGAATAGAAGATAAATATAGGGTTAAGGATGGAGTGCCCTATTTCTTCAATTATGTTGGACTTTATTTGTGTAAAGTGGAAAGAACGCTTTAATCCAAACAAGAGGATTTTACATGGGCTCTAGTTTGGATCCGCATGTACTCCCTACCCCAGAAGTATTGGGATGAGGAAATGCTCCAAGACATAGGTAATGCCTTATGCAGTTTTGTCAAAACTGTGGATCAAATAAGGCACAACAAATATACCTCATATGCTAGGATCTGTGTCTACATGCACATTGCCAAAACACTGCCACACTCAATCTTCCTCCTGCATGAAAACTATGAATGGATTCAGTCGTTGGATTACGAGCATGTCCCTTTCGAGTGCAGGAAATTCCATGAACATGGTCATCTATACATGGATTTCCTGTTAAATAATCTCAATAGTAATGCAAAGCAATCTGAAATTGTGGATGAGGAAGGATTTTAGAAGGCAACAAAGAAACGTAGATAGCCCCGTAAACCTCCAATAGCAGAGAAAGGAAATGCGCCTTCTACCAGCAATATTTCCAATGCCCTGGATGGGAAACCAGAAGATCTTATCACTGCGGCCAATGAAGAGCAACCAAAGGCTAAGAAGCCGCACCTAGATTCATATCTGGACAAAAGTTAAAATAAAAAAGGGTTTCGGGTGGAGATGAACCAAGCAGACACAGTGGTGCATTCAAACCCTGCTAAACATGCGAAGACACCTGAGACAAGTCAATTCCAAAGAAACGAGGAGCAACGCCCTGATATGGTTATGGATGAAGATATGGGTGAGTTACATCTTGGAGAGCTGGATCTACTTGGCTTGGAATATGCATGTGCCCACAAAGCCTGCAGCTCCATCTCTTCCAGATAGATTCAGCTGCTCAAGGAAGCCCTAGACAAAGCCAAAGCTACAAACAAGTTAGGGGTTCAAAACACCCCTCAGAAGGAAAAAAAAGGGCCCATAGAGATAATAAGAAAAAGGAACAAAAGACGAACCTACAGAGGATTAACTTGTTCGGTACTAGGTTAGTAGAATCAAGGAAATATGCCCAGTTAATGAAATTTTTCCCCACTCTCAACCCTAGTTTGCAATGAAGCTCATATCCTGGAACATTCGAGGAATAAACGATCTTCCCAAGCATAGGATGATCAAGAGGAAAATCCTCCAAGACAATATTGTTGTTCTCTTTCTACAAGAAACTAAGTATACCAGCAAAAATCTTGATATCTTAATGGAGAGGATATGGAGGGGCAGCCAAACTGTGGTTGTTGATGCAACTAGAGCCTCAGGAGGGCTCGCCATCGTCTGGAACCCTAGGGAAATATTGATTTGTAACATGGCATCTATAGCCAATACCCTGTCAGATTCTTTCCATTTACAAGGTACTGGTATCCATGGCTCTCTCATGAATGTATATGAATCCCAGATCCCAGTTCAAAAGACCTGATTGTTAAGTTACCTGGAATGGTTTGTGCAGCAAGATCCGGAAGTTGTGCGCATTATAGGAGGAGATGTCAATATGTTCACTTCTTTGCAGGACAAAAAGAGGGGAAGGAGGATCCTCATGCCTGAAGACCTCAGATTCAAGGATCTTATAGACTCAAGTCACCTTGTAGATTTGGAAACCTCGGGGGGTACTTATACCTAGAATAACATAAGAGGAGAAAAACAAATCGCCTCCCAATTGGATCCTTTTTTGGTTATGGAGAATATTGTAATGGATGGAGGAGACCTTATAGCTTCAATATTACCGGTTGCGGGATCGGATCATTAGCCAATTTCTCTTACCTGCCAGCGAATAGGATCCCATATCCATCGCCCTTTCAGATTTGAGAAGTTTTGGATTTATCATCCAGACTTTAAGGAAATGATACAATCTTGGTGGAGGAATGCGGCGGTATCGGGATTATCCAAGATGGCCATCATGCAACAGAAACTGAAGCATATCAGATACAAACTCAAAATATGGAATAGAACCACCTTTGGGAACATATTAACTGCGAAAGATGCCATTGAAAAAGAACTAGAGAAACTTCAAGAACAAATTATTGAGGGAGGACATTTTGAGGATAGACGGAAAAAGGAAATCGATCTGAAAAACCATCTTGATGAAAGCTGTAAGCAGGATGAAATCCTTTGGTGACATAAATCAAGAGTAAAATCGTTGAAAGAAGGGGAGTGGAACACGACTTTCTTTCATCAATCCACGATCCAACACTTAATGCATAACATGATTAGTGCTCTCAAATATGAGAAGGGCATCACTCTGGAAAATCATGAGGATATACAACAAGATCTAGTGAACTTTTATAAGACGTTGCTAACAGATCCAAACCCGAATCGGCAGGAAGCCATTGGTAAAGTTACCAGGAACATACCAAGATTACTGTCAGAGGAGCGCAATACTATGCTTATGCAACTCATCACCATTCAAGATCTGGAGGCACCTGTGAATCAGATGGCCGATGATAAATCCCCTGGACTGGACAGCTTCACTACCAACCTCTTTCACCATTGTTGGGATTGGATAAAGCACGAGGTCCTGGAACTTGTGGAGGATTCAAGAAGTGGGTACTCCCAACCCTTAATGCCACTTATATCACCTTATTCCCTAAAGAAGAAGGAGGGGAAAGTCCAAGTAAGTTTCGGCCTATTTATTTATGCAATGTGATTTATAAAATTATCACCAAAGTGAATGCTAACCGGTTAAAGCCTCTATTGCCCCTTCTCATTTCCTTGGAGAAAATGAGCTATGTGGAAGGTACTCAAATCCTAGATGGAATTATTCTATCCCATGAGGTTACCCACTTATTGAAAATCACAAAAAAGTCAGGTATGATTCTCAAGCTTGACCTTTCTAAGGATTTTCCAAGCTCAGCTTGGGTTACATTGAAAAAGTCCTTCTTGCTTTTGGCTTTTGCCACTCTTGGACTCGTTGGATTCTTTCCCTTACTTCCTCTGCCTTCTTTTCCATTCTGGTCAACGGTTCTCCTTCTTCTACCTTCTCCCCTTCCAGAGGCATTAAGCAAGGTGATCCTCTTTCCCCCTTCCCCTTCATCCTCATGGCAGAAGGGTTGGGATGAATGTTGAAGAATGAACTTGCTAAAGGTAATATTAGAGGCCTCTCTCTACATGACAGCCTGCCTTTTACTCACCAGCAGTTTGTGGATGACAATCTCCTCTTTGGACACTCATCAGTCTAGGAGCCCCGCACTTTCAAACGTTTCTTACATCTTTTCTCAGATGCCTCAGGAACCACCATCAACCTTGAGAAGTCCCAAATTTTGTTTTTTAATACCCTAGCTCTATCTCAACGGAATATAGATAGAATTATAGGTTTCTCCATCTCCACTTTACCCACCAAGTAATTGGGATCCCCTCTCTTTGATTTTGCTATTAAGCACTCCTCTTGGAAGGAGCTCTTGGATAAACTAGAACACAAGTTAACTTCTTGGACTCTTCATTCTCTGAATCTAGACAGTACTAGATTAGTGCTCCTCAAATTTGTGTTCCAATCAATGCCCCTCTACCTCTTCTTAGTACTAGCTTCCCCTAAGTGGGTTCTTAAATCCATTCGCTCTCTGCAACGCTCCTTCTTCAGGGGGGGACAAAATGTTAGGATATTTTAATACTCCATCCTTGTCCTACTTGCATTATTTACCATTTGCTATCACTTAGTGATGTTATTTTCCCCTTAGTGGTGTGCAGATGTCATCCAGGACTCAGTAGCCACCTAATGCGCCCTGCATGCATGATCTTAGGACCACTAGAGGTATTTCCCTACATTTTAGGAGCCAACTCAGTGTTCTAGGTCAGTCCACATGAGTTAGCTGACTCTTGTGGGGGGTTTATGCTCCGAATGCCATTGATTGTGGCCTCATGCACCCTTTTCTGAGTGATTTGCATGACAAACTCATGATTGCACCCTCCTTGGTCAGTTAACTGACAGTAGCTTCAGTTAACTGAGATTTAGTTGAGTTTAACTGAGTTCGAAAGCTCCA
Organism: Larix kaempferi; assembly: GCA_027924585.1. Taxonomy (NCBI): domain Eukaryota; kingdom Viridiplantae; phylum Streptophyta; class Pinopsida; order Pinales; family Pinaceae; genus Larix; species Larix kaempferi. The sequence continues at coordinate 8,683,781 of BSBM01000476.1, forward strand.
GAGCACTAATAGAGGTGACAATTCCTATTCTAGAAAGACTAAGACTCGAATTCTCCTAGGTGATTTGAATTCTCTCCATCGTAACATCATTGTTCATTATACTGATTATTGGATCATGTGACATTATTCTGTTCCTATCTGAGTTCTCATGCATCATTAATTGTATGCTCATTTTTACTGCAATTTTCACTGTAAATCAATTTCTCTGCTCATTCCTTCTCTGTGAGGTATACTCAACTCCATGATCTGCTATGATTTAGAATTTCACACAAAATTGGGCACAAATGGGAGTTAGTAAAATGGGAGACGACTTGCAGACCCAAGAGCATAGGGGGCTTAGGTATCAAATACCCAGAGATCACAAATGCATCCCTCTGTGCACAATTTTGGTGGAACTGGATTTCCAAAAATTCAAGCCCCTATGCTCAATTTTGGAATAATAAGTATGCGAAAGGGTAGCCGGTATAGCAACTCATCATGTATGATCAAACCCCTCAAGGATCACTCATATGGAAAGAAAATAATACTCAAAGAGATTTAGTACAACAACACAACTTCTGGGAAATTAGAGATGGAACCTCGACAAATTTATGGTCAGATTCCTAGCAACAACTCCCTCGATTGGATAGTTTATTCAATCTTCCTAGGGTTCAAGCACACCTACTGAAATCTTGAAAGAGGGAGTTTTGTGACTTCTGGGTGGATGACAACCCCTCGAACTTCAGGATTTGGAAACCCCCAGAGTTATGGCACAACAATTGGGGAAATTGCTCAGTGGATGAGGTTTGGGTTGAACTCCAAAAGAGGGAAATGTCTAAGCAGCAAGGTCCAGATATCATCCGTTGGGGACACATGCCTAAAGGTTTTTTATCAGTAAAATAAGCTTACAATTTTCTAGCTCAAAATTCTGAAGTGTAGTCGCTCCCACATTGGAAAAGAATTTGGAATTCTAAATTATGGACGAAGCTCTATGCTTTCATTTGGATTTTGTCCCACAGACGAATCTTAACTTGGGACAATCTTAAAAAAATAGGTTTTCAAGGTCCCTCCTACTGTGTTTTTTGTCTCAATGATGAGGAAACTATTGACCATCTATTAGACTCCTACCCTCTTGTGGGAAAAAATAGCTATAAAGAGTTGGAGAACCAATAAAGTTAGAGGAGATGTGGTCAAAACTTTACGGTCTTGGGAGGTTGATCCTTTTCAATGTGCTATCCTAAATTGTATGTGGCAGCTCATTCTAGGCTTCCTTGTTTGGACCATTTGGAAGGAAAGGAATCGACACATTTTCAAGGGGGAAAGCAGTTGTGAGGCTGATATATGGAATATGTTTAAAAGAGATCTTCTAGAGACTCTTTTGGTGCAGGTTTGGACTAATCAGGATCTCTTGGTCTTATAGGCTTAAATAATCATCTTGAATGAGTGGGAATTAGGCACTTTGGGGTCCTTGTCCCTCTCCAAGCCTAATAAAATATCTCTCTCAAGCTCTGGCACGTGGAGCCCACCCCCGCCCAACCTTTTCAAGATTAATTTCGACGGGGCTTCAAAGGGTAATCCGGGGACAACAAGATTTGGAGTTGTTATCCGTGATGATGCAGGTAGTATTTTTTGGAGCAATCGGGAAAAATAGTAACAATGCGGCTAAGCTAGCAAGGCTCATTGCGGGTCTCTAGATTACTATTAAAGGGAGCCTCCTCCCCCTGATAGTTGAAGGAGATTCAACTTGTTATATCCCTAGCCAGTAGAATTCATAATGGTTCCCAGGTATCCAAGATGTTTCCTAGTTGGCGCCTCAAACTGGGCCTTAACTGTTTGGTGGACTTGATTCCCCAGGCAGGAGCAATCACCTTCCAGCATGCCAAAAGTAAATCCAATGCTTTGGCCGATAGATTTCCCAACGAAGGAGTCAATAGAAACTCACACTTGAGGGATATGGATCTAGGTTATCTCACCTCAGAGGACCTGGTTAATGAATGCAAAGGAACTTCCTCAAAGGATATTACCCCCCGGGATGAGGGTGGAAACCACGTGCTCGCATGTGGGGAACATGCCAGAAGCTAGATCTTCCCTCGAAGCGTGAATGGGAGAGCTAGCGGAGAGTAAATGAAGGTAATTCAAATCTTGATGCAAGGTTTAATTGCTTTCTAGTTGTTGGCTCTTCGCGTTGGGGATATGACAGAGTCTAGGACAGATTCCTTTCATTTTTGGAGGATGGAGAGATAGCTCCCGCATGTAGAGTGCAGAATTTATATGCAATTGGAAAATGGGATGGAGCCAATGCTTGGGTTTGTGGTTTTCTGTTCTCAATTACATATGTTGATGGTCTGTAAAAGCACAAGGAACGGTGTTGGCGAAACTATGGCTATGTGCCAGAGGGGTAAGCCCAGAAGAGGAAGCAGTGAGCGAGGGGATTTAGGTAGCAAGGGGTCTGGTAGTTATGGGGGTGCAGTTTATGTGGATTCTATTTTTTCGCTGATTCGTTTCTTGATCAACGACTAGGAGGCTATCATTGTATCCCAACAGTTGGCCTCAGCAAGTACAGCTGGTAAGATAAACCATTATTGGGTTTTCAAGAACATGGTGGGCTCGATGATGGAGTACATCCAAGTTAGATGGAGAAACTCCAAAGATACTACTTTAGAAATGTTGGTTACCATGGAGAAAATGGTGGACAACCTGAACAGTCTCGATGATAGATTTGATTGGGGGCATGCTCTGTTCAACAAACATTTCGAACCGGTGGGTGCTCAGGGGCAAGGTCCTTCTGAGGAAAACGTGCTCGAAGGGGTTTCTCAAATCGTTTCCATGGATCCTCATGGGCAGGTGGGACAATATATCAAGCCTCCATACTTTACCTCTGAAGGATGGTTGGAAGCCTCAATTCCCACTGAACCTGTTGCTAGATCGGCGAAGAAGATTCGAAGAATGGAATTCAAGGATTTGGTCATGCCAAGGAAGAGGGAGGCTCTGCCGATGAAGCTTCCAGAATCAGAGTCCCCAGATTCGGAATTCAAAGTTTGTCCAATCATCGAAGAACGCAGAGACTCTTCTCATGGTGCGCACTCTAGCTAGACGGTGCTCTAGTGCTTTGGAAACTTCCTATGTTTTTCGGTTTTTTTGGTTTTATGTTTTAGATAGTCTGCTTTCCAGTATGCCTTATAGTTCATGGATAATGAGTCAGAACTCTATGTTTTTAAACTGATACTTGGCATGTTTTCCCTCTGTTGGGAGGGCCATATTATTTTTTGAACTTGATAGACCTGATAGTATTTTTGCTTGGATAGGATGGTGCTTTCACCTTCTCAGGCCACCATGAAGCATGATGAGGACATGACTATAATTTTGTCTTTTTGTTTTATATAATATATAGATACTGTGCAGCGTTACAAAAAATAAATGTTTATTGGAACAAATTTTATTATTGTTATTGTAGTGTCAATAGATAAAAATAATAATTTGCAAATCTATGTTTATCATGACATTATTTTGTGTACACAACAATATTAGTATCCATTAACAACTATATTACTAAGAATATGTCGTGAATTAAAAAAATATATAGCGCATGGTGTTAGTTGCAAGATATTGTAGTGTTTTTTCTTATTTCTACTTAAAATATCAAGGACATTGTCACTAAGCAATTCTTGATGAAATCAAACATTTCATAAGATAATTTTTTAATAAATTATGTATAAAATTACAATAATTAGCCTTGTATCTAGGTGCAAACCAAGGATTGGAACCACGACCAAGCCCTCCCTCCTAAGGTGACAGATGACTCAATTCAATAGATACTTGACACAAGATTAAGTAGCAAACTACATGCAAGATCATTTGATGTACAAGGCATCTCCTAAGGCAATGAATTGTGGAAATGGCAGTTTCAAGTTTTGATACACTGATGACAGGACAAGGGAACTACCAAGAAGTAATGGCTCCCTTGTTAGAAATGATGATCGCTAGGCTCGATGGGACAACTCCCTTGCGATGGAAAATAATTAAGGAGACCATCCTAGCACATACACTTGTAGAAAAAGCTGACCCTCCTAGTGTTATTAAATGGGATTCTCTACATCTATTAACACATAGTGTTGTGATTGCAAATGACCATTGGATGGTTTGTGGGGGTTGTGTGGACTCTTCAGCTTAGATAATAGGGTTTCAAAGGACCCTGTCCAAGATGGTGAGTCAATATCAAGCTCACCGAGGTAAGAATGGGAGGAACCCAACCCACACGCCACGAGTCCAGAAAGAGACGCGAGATGCCAAAGTAGTTTTTAACAATTCATCTTGCCTTATGTTTGGCAAGAAATTGCAACAGTCGAGGTTTGGGTTAAGGGTGAACAAAAAAGCATTGGAGCAACAAATAATCAAGTGGATATGGAACCTTGGGTGCAAGATGCAAGGTCATCGCGCACCCAAGATACTAAATATTCCAAGATTGTTGTTTTGTACTAGTTTATGAAGGCCTTACTTGGTAGAACCTAATGGACAATAAAGAGGAAAAAATATAAATGTTGCTTCAATTGGATGAAACCCAAGAGAAAATTCATCAAGTGGATGTCAAACTCCTTCTCATCACCAAGCCTATAACAGAGTTGGGAGCTAATCTAAATATGCTAACAAAAGCAACTATTAATATGCTTTAAAAAAATAGTCTTATATTGGGGAATGGACAATAAAGAGGAGAAAAAAATGTCGCTTCAATTAGATGAAACCCAAGAGAAAATTCATCAAGTGGGTGGATGCCAAACTCCATCTCATCGCCAAGGCTATAACAGAGCTGGGAGCTAAGCTAAATGTGCTTGCAAAAGCAACTACTAATATGATTTTAAAAACATGTCTTATGTTGGGAAACACAGTGTTGCTCCTCCAGGGTTGGCAGGTGCAAGGGGGTGCTTTTTGACCTTGGAGGAAAAATAGCGAATATCAACAAGAAATTAAGCTGAGGCTTTGGTACTATGGAAGGGTTTGATGCAAGCACAAAGAAGAAGAATTAAACATATGATTGTGGTTGGCGACTCTATGGTAATTATTAAATCGAATCCAAAGGATGGTATTCTCGATCGTCTACTATGTATAATCCATCGAATGATATCTTGTGGTTGAAGACTCTATGGTAATGATTAAATCGACTCCAAAGGAATGTTATGGAGAATCCATCAAATTATATCTGGTTTGGTTTTTTGGAAGTAAATTTTTACCATGTTCTCTGGTTTGGTTTTGTGGAAGTAAAATTTTACCATGTTCTTCGTGCATTAAATAAAACAATTGAGAACATGCATTAAATAAGACCGTTGATCAAGCGAACAGAGCATGTACCCTTGGTAACAGATTATGTACCCTTGAGCAAGAATCTTTGGAAATAAATGGCAAGGAGGAAACTCTCTCCATCATCTCCTAATTGTGGAACCAAGGTTTGTTTCAAAGTATAGTGAAGATCCACCCTCATGGAATTATGTGAAGGTTTGTTGTAAGAGCAATGTATGCAAAGATCCAGTCTCTTGGATGCAGATCCTTGGAGGGAGTCTATTAATGACGATTAACTTGAAGTACATTTAGCATGTGGGAGATTTGTCAAGGAGCTTATGGGTACATTAATCACTCCACTATTTGTCACTACTGACCTCGGTGGAGGATCATCCACCTTGTGGAAAAATTGGAACCCCTAGGTTAATATAGCGATGTGCATTATTGCTAGAGCGGAAATTGAATTTTCCCATGAGCATTTCTTGCTATCGGGAAGTTTTCCATCTCCTATCGAAGGATCAAATAGTATTTCGACTTATTAAGCTACATCAAGTATAGTAAATCGTACTATGTTATATTCTGAGTTGAATGGAAGATTGTATTTGTTGGGGATAATTCGGAATTGTTTGATCAGTATGGAGGTGAGCTTTAGTATCAGTGGAAAGGAGAGGGATATCTTTATAGCTCGTGAGGTTAATTGGGAAAGTGATAGTGTGCAAAAGGAAAAAAGGAAATTAGGTCTAAACCACCTGTGTTTTGTTTCAAGTAAGTGTACTGGGGAAATGCTTCAAGGCCCCAAATTCTTTCGGAAGACTCTATCAAGCAAGAAAGGAAACACCTTTGGAGAAGAGAGATGAGACTAGGATGCAAGGTGCTAAAATTTCTCTGACAATAGAAATCAAAATTATCAAGCAAGAAGGGAAAGAACTCAAGGAGATCAGGTTCATCATGTTTTTAAGGTAAGTAGAGACTTCCTTGACTTATAATTGAACGATTCTCTTGGAATGAAACTATAAACTTTGAATTATATGATATTTGTTGTAAGAGGTTGGAAATTATTAAAACTCACAGTAGAATCAAGGGTGAAATGTTTCTTAATTCTGAGTTGGAAAAAGCAAGGGGGGAGTGTGATATCGTTGTTAGTCAAACCATATTTGGTCAAAAAAAATGCATAGGTTGAATTGGGAAATTGGAAATCCAAGTATCTTAAGGTTGTGCTTTTAAATAGTGGTTGGACAAACTTCATTCAACCCAACATGAAGAACTCTACTTAGAACAAAGAGCAATCTATCTGAAGAGTTGAACGTCTATGAGAAGTATCTCAGGAGTTAGTTGCGAAGGCACTTAAAAAGATGGAGAACTGGAGAAAAAGTTGGGAAACCAATTATGCTCAAGATCTTTGTCAGTACCTTCTATGCAAGAATATAGCAATTGGTTGGTCGCTATTAATGTTTGACTTTTTTATTAATAAAAAAATAAACTATAGTTTTTTCAAATGTTTTATAATAATTTTATATTAAATTTATATTTTAAAAATAATAAATATTTTGTTTAATATTTAAAGTTAAAATTTCTTATTTATCATTGGTTAAAACTAGGGATTTAACAATATCTTATTTATCATTGGTTAAAACTAGGGATTTAACAATATACCCTTGTTGGGACGTGAAATTGTAAAAAAAAAAAAAAAAAAAAATTTAAATATTTCGAAAAAATCTTGAAATGCCACTTTGTTTATAAGTCATGATACAATTTTTAAAATCATTAATCATACATCTTTTTCATTAATAAACTAAATACATATCAGGTAATTGTATAATACTATTTTCATTAAAATTGGCATCTCACCAAATACATTAAAATCGACATGAAACTTCTACATAGAGAGAACATCTCACCATATACAACCTATACAACCTCGATTTGCAATAAAATCGACATGACATTTCTACACAGAGAGAAAGAAACTGATAGATCTTGAGACCTACGATCTCCATTTGCATTTAAACAGACCCGACACTTCTGCAGAGAGACACAAAGGGATACAATCTCAAGGTATGAAATGAATAGCCATTCAACAAAACACCCAATTACACATTCTCTCAAAGACATATAATGATTTAACAAAGTAATCTATCAAAGGTTCTTGACAGTGAAACAAAATAATATTATACAATGAGGTTCTTTTTTTTCAGAGAAAAAAAACGTACTTTTGTTATTTCAAAAGAAATCAAAAAGTACAAACCATCTTGTCCAATATATGGACATATGTCTCCCATATATATGTTCCTGTCATTATTACTAGTTCATGACCAGATTTCACACCAAAAACAAAAACATATCCATGTGCCTTCTACACATACCAACATATACAGTTCTTACAATCCTCCTAAAAAAGACTATTACAATTCAAAAAAAAAAAGTGTTTATATGTGCCCTCAGAAACAAGTAGATCTTCTACCCATTCCTCCCAATAAAGTGTACCTGAATCCCCATCAATAGTTTCCCTGGATAATGCGTCTGCAACATCATTATTCTCCCTATAGATATGTTCTATAGTGAGAGAATGAAATCTCCATAACAAAGCAGAGATTCTATAACACCAATGTTGAAGAGTGATGTTCTTCAAATGTACCCGATTATTGGCCCAATTGATAACAACCATGGAATCTCCAAATATAACTAACGGGTCCAAACCACATAATAACGCCACTTTTGTGATGCCCCAAAGACCCAAGAGTTCATCTTTTGTATTTGTACCAATTCCACCCGACAAACGAAATTTTAGAGTTAGTAATTCCACATCTGAGAACAAAACCGGCCCCACATTTGTGTACTATTGAAGCACCATCGAAAAAACCCACTTCCTTATCATCATTATTTAATAAGAGAGGACACCTTCTTCTTCTGTAGTTATGATTCTAGAATGTCCCTTTTTCATATGAGTGGAATAAGATCCATAATGAATTAAGAGTCCTCTTCTGTGAAGGAATGGTATCTTGGAAAATAGCTTGATTTCGGACTTTCCAAAGAGTCCAAGCTAGTATACTGGGAAAAATATTAAGTGTTTTGTTCTTTTGTAGCCATATAAAATATGCTTGTCCAAATTCTAAATCAGGCCAATCCACCTTAATGGAAAGTATCTGACAAATCTCTTTCCATACTGCCTTCGAAAAATCAAATTTGAAAAACAAATGACTAGCTGTTTCCTCAGATTTCCTACAAAGATAACACATACCTTAACCACTTTTTCCACGTCGAATGATGTTCTCCCAAGTCAAAATTATGTTATTAAATAATAACTAGAGAAAACACTTAGTTTTTTGTGGCATCTTCCATTTCCATATAATAACATTCCACCATTTCCTTTGTTCTACAGTATGATATTCCACAATAGCCAAATATGCAGAACTGGCCGTGACCTGACCTGTATCGGTGTTTTTGACCCACACCAGAGAATTTTTTGCCCATTCAGTCGAATCCCTGCAAGGTTAAGGCTTTGTGTATAATGGATCCATTCTTCCTTCCAGCCACCCACGAGCCACGGATCTGATGGTTTCAGCCAATAAGAAATATCTGGAATCATGTACCTAGATCTCTTAAAATGGTTCAATGTAATCAATCCATAATCAGAAAGATGTTTGCGTAAACCCTGAGAAATATGAAAATTACTATTGAAACCAAGGATTGGATCAATGCCCACAATGACTTATGTGCCTTCTCTAACTTTCCACGCCAGCTAAGAGCTAATCCAAGAAAAAACTTTCAGAAATACTTTCCAAATAAAGGATGCGTTATTAGCAGAAATTGGAGGATTTCTAATCCACCTATACAAATCCATTTTAATGTATTTTTCATGTAGTACCTTAGACCAGAGTTGATTCCCCATTAACCCGCACCAAATACTCTTCAAAGTGAGAGCAGTATTGAACCAGTGAATATTTTTAATATTGCATCCTCCGAACGTTTTTGGCAAAGCTAATGACTTCCATCTAACAAGATGATAATGTCCCTCGTCTAAATTTCCATACCACAGAAACTGGAACATAATACTATTGATTTTATTTAGAACAGAGCAAGGAATTTTGGCCAAGAGAGCCCAGTATACAGGAATAGTGCTCAAAACATTTTTTAGTAATATAAGTCGACCCCCCAAAGAGAGAAATTTCAACATCCATAAACTTACCCTCTTTTCAATCTTGATAATTAACCAACCGTCAGTCCTGAATTCTGTAACAGTTGGGATTTATAAAGTAACCAAGATATTTAATCCCATCATCCAGGTTGGAATTGTTTTATGGGAGGAAAGTGAGTATCTCATTTAGAACTGGAGAGCCCATCATATTGATAATAAAGTTTGATTTGCCAGGACTGATTTGCATACCCGTAGCAGTACAAAAGAGAGCCAAAATATCTGCAATTGCCCTCCATTCCTCCACAGAGTCGGCCCCAAACATAATGACATCATCAACGAAAAGTAAGTGTGAAATAGATAAAATTTTAGAGATTTTAACACGTTTCACAATCCTTTCACTTCTGGCCTTCCTGATCAACAAGATTAATCCTTCAATCACCAATAGAAATAAAAGAGGAGAAAGTGGACACCCTTGACGCAACCATCTGTAACTTTTGAAAAAAGGTGTAGGATTACCATTTATCAAAACTGAAAAGTTTTCCGAAGAGACACAAGTCATGATCCAATTGCAAACATTACCTGGAAGCCCAATCTGAAGAAGTATCAATCTGAGAAAGTCCCAATCAACCTGATCATATGCCTTAATGAGATCAATTTTCAAGATGAGAGCATTTTGTTTCTTAATTTTAACAGAATGTAAAACCTCCTGTGTTATACCAACCGCATCCAAAATATGTCGATCATCAAGAAAGCTGAAATGCTCACATGTCATCCATATAGAAAGATGTGGTTTGATTCTATTAGCAATAATCTTAGAGATTAGTTTATAGACCAAGTTGCAGAGAACAATAGGCCTAAAATCATCCAAACCTTTTGGCTTGTTGTTTTTTGGTATGAGGGTAATAAAGGTCGAATTTAAGCCACTTGCAATCCAACCCATAGAACGAGTGTACTCCTGTTGATATATTTGTAACTTCGGAATGTATTTCATATATGTATATTGTATTCCTATAGAGATGTTATTATTCCTCTATACGGAAGTGTTTGTATTCCTATAGAGATGTTATTATTCCTCTATACGGAAGTGTCGTCATTTATATTGTAAGTGTCGTAACTTATACTTGATGGGTTATTAGACCACCTTGATGGGGTCGGCCCTGTATAAGTCATGTGGGTTAAAGGGTTATTAGACCACCCTATTGGGGGTCGGCCCTGTCAGCATTATGCTATGTTGTTAAGTTGAGGCCGACCTAGTAAAGGTTATTAGGCAAGTCAAGTCATGTATAAATAGAGTGCGGGAGGCACTCTATTTGATTATTCACTTTCTCACTCATACTCTCATTGGAGAGTGGCGCACTTGTGGAGGAGGAGAAGTTGCTGCTAGGAGAAGACTATATCTTATGCATGGGTTGTATCATTTCTCTATCTATCTCTGAGGAAGTTATGGGGTTTTTCACCTTTATGGTTTTCCCCAGTGAAACTCTGTGTGCCTATTGTCTCTTGTGTGCTTGCATTATTATGTCCATGATTGATATGTTGTAGATATGTTGTACATGTTGTTCTCTCAGTTAAGATCCTAGATCAGATTGAAGTAAATTCTGAAAAACTAACATGGTATCAGAGCTAGCCTGAAAAAAGGCATGGTATGGCATTTATGACACTTGTTGCACTTGTGAAGCTAGGGCTTGATATAGAAAAAACCAGTCATCGTAGAACTTTCGCTATAAATCCATTTTGGTGAAGTTTCAGGATCTGAAACTTTTATAGGTCGAATATAAGATCCCAATGTACCTTGTGTCCGAAGCACAACTTCTAATTCGTTGTACTTTGTGTTTTATGATATGTACAATCTAGGGTTTTTGTCTCTTCCAGATCTCAGTCATAAACAGGTGACATAGGAAAAAGGTCACAAATTGGGCTAGGAAGCTCCAAATGAAATTTAGTAAAAAGTAACAGGTAGCGCACGGACTGTAGTTTCTCAGGTAAGGTTTTTAGAGGCTGAAATTGAACCAGTGACACGTGGCACTCCGTACAAGTTCGCTCTCCTGTTTCATCCCATAAACAGGTCACGTTGCGACACTTGGCATAAATCTCTCTCAGAGAATCAATTTGAGGTCAGACCTGTGGGGTTGGAAATTTAACAGCTCAGGCTACCACAGGTAGAATTTTCAGACCCTATAGATCTGAAATTTCGGAGTTACACCAGAAACAATCAGGTGCATATTTCTGTCAAAACAGAATTAGATTTTGAGCACCTTCATTCATGGCTCCGGGAATTTAGGGTTTTGAAGAATGTTGGAATTTTTGTATCGGAGACCATGGCTGGATCAAAACCTAGTTCGGGACTTTGATCGAAAAAGTGAAAGGCCGAGCTTGATCAAAACCTAGCTTAGGACTTTGATCGAAAAGTGAAAAATTAGGGCTTTTGCAAAAATGGGAATTTTTGAAATTTGTGACCATAGCTAGAAGCTCCTTGGAAAAATCAAAGTTTAGAGCTTTGGATCAAACTATTTCCTTGGGTGAAGCTCCGAGAAACTCAAACCCTAATTCAGGGTCCTCCCTGGTGAATCTGAAAATCTAAAAGGCAATTTTGAGGGGTGAAACTTTGCAGTTTTCAAATTCTGAGTATACCAGCTTGACTAGCTCAGAAAGGCACATCTTTCTATCCTTTCAGAAGTTTGAAATTCAAAGTTTGAATTTTTAGGGTTTCTCTGAAAAACCCTAATCCAGGTCGAGATCTAGTTTCTGCAAATCAAAGTGGATTGGGTTAATCCTAGAAGAGAATGGATTAGTCACCTGCATAAGTGAAGAAGTTCCTGTTTCAAAGGGAGTTGAGGCTAAGGCCTTACATAAGAAGATTACAAGCAATCTCGACAGGTATGACTTATCCAGGTATGTTTCGAGATCTGTTCATGATTAAGTTTATGGTATGTTTGTCTTCATTAAGGTTAGTACAATTTTGATTAACTTTAGACTTGTTGTATCACCTTAATAAAATTATGAATGCAGATATTCATTAATTAGGGTTTTGACACTTATGATTGTAGTAATGCATTGCGGTGTTGTATGAGGTTGATGTTGTCCGCTAACATGAAAGGTACATCAAGAAAGACAAATCATGTTCTAGTTCAAGAACATATGACCATGGTGACATGAAGAAAAAGATTCATCCATTGTCATGGATCACATAGAAGCTCTACTTACGAAGTATGTATAATTTGGTTCTACAATGCTTAAGCTATGAGAGATGCAGGTTACTAGCACAAGTCATTGAAGAGAACAAGAAGACATTGCTAAACATAACTAGCAAATATGATAACCAGGTATGTTTTTACTATAACAAGTTAGAATCCTACCTTGTGTCAGGATCTTATACTGTTGTATGGTTGATAATGATTATTCATGAAGTTATAAATGTAAGTAATCAAGGGTTTATGCATATTATGTCTCTTACCTTGATTGATGATATGACTAACCAGAAAAGTCCTTTGGTCAAATAAGAATATGCATGAGTAAAAGAAGTATTTCCGGAAACCTTGAATACTAATGTTTATTATATGTGTTTGAAATGATCATGACTATACATGTTTAAGATTATTGTGTTCTGATAGTATTGAGATTATACTAATGAATGTATGTATGAGACCTCGAGGATAACACAATGATGATAATAGTAAGTATGCATAAGTGATCAAGGATGGATATAAGTTCAAGGACAGGTAATCAAGGAAGCAAAGATCAAGAGGGAGCACACTCCGGTAGTTCCTGCAAGGAAGCAAATATTGAGAGGGAGTCCACCCTACAAACCAAACAAAGATAAGTATTTGAATTGTCATTTCTTGCATATTTGTTTGTTTAATAATATTGTTCAATGATGCATATGCTTATGTTCCTATACTTAGGGTGTATATTATGCATATTAGAATAATTGCATTAATGAACAGTATACTACTAATACGCATGTGATGGGTAAGTGGCCTATGGCACTTTACAACATTCCATTGCTACTTATCTAGAATGAAACCTCTTTGCTGACATGTTGGGAGTTGTGCACACTCTTAACAATGTTCTGGTAGAGATTGGAAGGCATCTAGAAAGTTACGGGATACGGATAAATGTTGTATTGAAAGCATTTGCTAAAATAATTGCATGACTGTATGACATATTTCTTTGTGTAAGAATTTGTTCTGAAAACTATGAGATGTTTCTAATCATGCAATTTAACTTGCTTTGTAGGAAAGATCGTATACCATCACCTACAGAAGAAGGACTACAACATTTGTTCAACAACAAAGTTATCTATTAAAGATATTGAAGATATTGAAGTTCCCAAGATTCGGGAAGAATGCCATGATTAAGGAGTACCAGTCGATCATGAAGAATGATGTTTGGGATGCAGTCCTAAGACCTGAAGGGAAGTCTGTCGTGACTTCCAAATGGATCTATAAGATCAAGCATGCTGCAGATGGTAGCATGGAGAAATACAAAGCGAGGTTTGTAGCTCGTGGCTTCTCCCAGAAAGAGGGATTGACTATGAAGAGACTTTTGCACCTATAGCCAGGTACACTTCCATCAAATCAGTACTTCCTCTGGCTGCAGTGATGAAATGGAAGATACACTAGATGGATATCAAGACAACTTTCTTGAATGGTGTAGTCGAAGAGGAAGTGTATGTGGAGCAGCCACTCTGGTTTGAGACACATGACCGAGAGTCACATGTGTGCAAACTGAAGAAAGCCCTGTATGGTTTGAAACAGACACCCAGGACCTGGTATGGTAGGATAGATGGCTTCCTATCCAGTTTGGGCTTTACCAAGAGTAAAGCGGATTCCAACCTTTACTACAAGGTTGAGGAAGGAAATCCAGTGATACTACTATTGTATGTGGATGACCTGTTTGTAACAGGTGAGAATAGATTGATTGTTGACACGAAGAGGAAGCTTGCTGTCGATTTTGATATGAAGGACTTGGGTATGATGCACTACTTTCTTGGTATAGAGGTGTGGCAGAGTGCAGATGGAATATTCCTTGGACAAGGGAAGTATGCAGTAGAGATCCTGAAGAGGTTCAGGATGATGGACTGCAAGGCCATGGCCACACCTATGGCATCGAACCTGAAGCTTTTGTGTGATGCTTCATCTGAGCCGGTTAATGCCACGATGTATCGTCAGATGATTGGGTCATTGATGTACCTGACGAACACAAGACTAGATATTTGCTTTGCGGTGAACACATTGATCCAATTCCTGACGGATCCGAGAGGTGTTCACCTGGTTGCTGTAAAGCATATTCTGAGGTACTTGAAGGGTACAATTGAGTATGGGCTCAAGTATGAGGCGAATCAAAAGTTTAACCTGGAGGGTTATGTTGATTCGGATTGGGCAGGCAGTGCCATTGATCGGAAGAGCACTTCGGGATGCTGCTTCAATATGGGATCAGGTATGATCTCTTGGTTTAGCAGGAAGCAGTCCTGTGTGGCACTGAGTACATCCGAAGCAGAGTATGTCGCATCTTGTTCAGCTAGTTGTGAGGCAGTATGGCTTAGGAAACTACTGTCTGATTTGTTTGATCTCCAGTTGAGTGCTACTTGTATATATTGCGACAACCAGAGTTGTGTGAAGTTGTCAGAGAACCTGGTGTTCCATGACAAGTCGAAGCACATTGAGATCAAGTTCCACTATATCAGGGATATGGTGCAGAGAGGAGCAGTGAAGCTCCTGTATGTTGCGACGGACGAGCAGATAGCCAATGTGTTGACCAAGCCGCTGGCCAGAGTGAAGTTTGAGTACTTCAGAGAGAGACTTGGTATACTTCAGATCGAGATTCCTTCCAAGGGAAAGTGATGAGTCCGAAGACACAGATGCACATGAGCCCTTCTCACATGGTGATAGATGTGTTCTCCCATGGTGAGATGTAAGTGCTAGAGCCATTCTCAGATAGTGATAGATTTGTTCTCCTATGCTAAGATGTAAGCGCTAAAGCCATTTTCAGATAGTGATAGATGTGTTCTCCTATGCTGAAATGTAAGGGCTGGGCCATTTTCACATGGTGATAGATGTGTTTTCCATGGTGAAATGTAAGGGCTGGGGCCATTCTCACATGGTGATAGATGTGTTCTCCCATGGTGAGATGTAAAGGCCAAGTGAGCCTTTCCGACATGGTGACAGATGTGTTCTCCCATGGTCGTGATATAAGTGTTGTGCCTTTCCGACATGATGGTAGGCAGGTCCTCCCATGTTGACATGGTGGTAGGTAAGTCCTCTCATGGTCGTGATGTAAGTGCCGATCATTCTCTAAATGGTGATAGATGTGTTCTCCCATGTCGGTGGTGTAAGTGTTGTGTGATGTGCATCTGGGTTGTGCTCCATGGGACTATGAGGTGATCTGAAGACGATGATGTGACAGTAGGGTACATAGGTTTTGCAGAGGCATGTAATCAGTCCTGAGATGCTCTTGCAGGTTTTGCAGAGGCAGTGTAATCAGTCCTGGGAGATCTTGCAGGTTTTGCAGAGGCAGTGTAATCAGTCCTGAGGTGTACCTACTTGATGGCTTGCTCACTGAGATGACATGATCAGTATGATCATGAGTATCAGGATGATACTCTCTGGCCATAGACAGGTTGTGCAGTGGCATGTAAAAGGTATTGGGAGATCCGATAGGTTGAGCTGTGTGCTCGTAATCACTCCTGGGATGCTCTTTCGAGGTTTTGTTGACTCACGTAATAAATCCTGAGGATTCCACAGTATGGCCAGTGATGATGAAGACCTACAGGTGGTGGGCCTACATCTAGCATGAAAAAGGGCTAGCTTTGTAGAACTTCCTATGACGAGTAGATTGGAGATTGATTGAGATAGCAGCAGCAGTGACGATGACGATGATTCAATGACGATGATTCAATGACGATGATCCAGTGACGATGATCCAAAGAAGAAGACTTGTGCTAGCATATCTGTGTCGAGAAATACCTTCCTAGTTAAGAGGGAGTGTTGATGTATTTGTAACTTCGGAATGTATTTCATATATGTATATTGTATTCCTATAGAGATGTTATTATTCCTCTATACGGAAGTGTTTGTATTCCTATAGAGATGTTATTATTCCTCTATACGGAAGTGTTTGTATTCCTATAGAGATCTTATTATTCCTCTATACGGAAGTGTCGTCATTTATATTGTAAGTGTCGTAACTTATACTTGATGGGTTACTAGACCACCTTGATGGGGTCGGCCCTGTATAAGTCATGTGGGTTAAAGGGTTATTAGACCACCCTATTGGGGGTCGGCCCTGTCAGCATTATGCTATGTGGTTAAGTTGAGGCCGACCTAGTAAAGGTTATTAGGCAAGTCAATTCATGTATAAATAGAGTGCGGGAGGCACTCTATTTGATTATTCACTTTCTCACCCATACTCTCATTGGAGAGTGGCGCACTTGTATAGGAGGAGAAGCTGCTTCTAGGAGAAGACTATCTCTTATGCTTGGGTTGTATCATTGCTCTATCTATCTCTGAGGAAGTTGTGGGGTTTTTCACCTTTATGGTTTTCCCCAGTGAAACTATGTGTGTCTTTTGTCTCTTGTGTGCTTGCATTATTATGTCCATGATTGATATGCTGTAGATATGTCGTACATGTTTTTCTCTCAATTAAGATCCTAGATCATATTGAAGTAAATTTTGAAAAACTAACAACTCCACCATATTCAATAAATCCATGCACATAATATCCCAGAAAGTGATAATTAAGTCTATCGAACAACTATCGGGGTCGGGGCTTTTATATTTCTTGAAACCTTTTAACACATCTTCAATTTCCTTCAATTGGACTGGTCTACCAACCTATAATCCTTCCTCTTCTGTAAAAAAATAGGTATAACATTTAATGGCATTTAGTTGAGCAGAAATATTGGAGGTCTTCGGATCTTCAAAATGTGCAGAGAAATGTTTGAAAGCTGCGTCTCCAATTTCCTTTTGAGCCTTCAGTTCAAGACCTTCCCTATCATTTATAGACCAGATCGTATTTATATTTCTCCGGTGGGAGGCATAGTTGTGAAAAAATAGGGTGTTATTGTCCCCAAGCTCAACCCACAGAGCACATAGCACGGCTCTTAAGCCGCCACGAGCTTTCTTCAGTCTTCAGAATTACATTTAATTTGTCCTACAACTTCTGTAGCTCCAAATGATCTTCCTCAGTGAAAATACCATTTGTATTAAGCATATGTAGCTGCTTAATTTGACCTCTGATTACAGATAGATCATAACGGTCCCTTTCCTTCTTCAACTTCTCCTAGACTTTAGTTTTCCTTTTTAAACCTTTCAGCTTATATATCAAAGAGTCCACCGAATTATAACAAGCAGTAACATCAACTTGTAACCAGTATTCCTTAACCAAGTTACAGAACTCCAAATATTTTAACCAGGTACTGTTGAACCTGAAAGGCTTCAACCTTTTTTGTTGTAGATCATCAAACTGCAAAATGATGGCTTGGTGGTCTGAAATATCAGAATATTCTATCCAGGTCCTATACCAGATAAATTTAACAGCCAAATCTTCTGAAATAAGGAACCGATCTAATCTTTTACACACACATCCTTTACCTGCAAATTTGTTACTCCAGGTATATCCCATTTTTCTGGGTAAGACATCAATCAAATGGCATCTTTGAAACAAACTTTTAAAAAAGTCATCCAAGTCGTCCACCAGCATCGAAGATCCCCAAATTTCGGTCGCAGATAAAGTCAAATTGAAATCACCTGCCATATTCAAATTAGTGGTATTAAGTAATCCAGAAAATTCCAGAGTCCTCCAGTACCTCTCCCTATCTCTGTAAGGAGCATAGATATTGAGAATGGCCAGTTCTGTATTGCTAGACAGAAAGCGACCTTTCATAAGAAGACTCCCCAAGGTTTTGTAGGTCTTAACAGACGCAGTAAGTGGATTCCAGCCAGACAATAAACCCCCTAAATGTCCACAGGAGTCAATAGCACTGAAATACCAACCCGACCAATGTCTGGTGAAAAAAGAAATCGCATGTTCAACCGAGCATAATGTTTCGTGTAATAAAAAAAGTCAAGACTAGTGGATTTAATGAAATTGACAAGGGACCTAGCCTTTGAATCCCTCCCAATTCCTCGGATGTTGAAGGACATAATAGACATTAGGAAACTCTCTATGGGGATGAACCATCTCTAAGGATCCCAGGGGCAGAAGGGGCATCAGAAATTATAGCAGCATTAGTCAACTCAAGTCAAGTAAATAAAGGGATAAATGTATCCCCAATTTCTTTCTATTTCACTTTCTTTTTCCTGCAAATGGTCACATTCTAACACCAAATCGAAGGTATAACCAGATCATCTGAAGGGTTGGGGTTAACCGCATAAATTTCAAGGGGGGAACCATCAATACTTTTCATATTAAGCAATGAAACAGGGATATTTTCGGGACTAGTCTTCTCCTCAGTAATGGAAGGATCCACGACATTTGAAAGGGAACCCCCAACCCCATCCACCAACAAACCTAAATCTTCAATAGGAGTCATGCCAGATGTAGAGGGTAAAACGGAAAGAGGGGCCGAATAATTTCCATTAGCAATGTCAATAGAGGGAGCTATAACAGGTTTATCCAGGGTCGGAAAGGAAACATTAGGGTTTGTTTTACAAGATTCAACATCTAAATTGACAGCCTCAACCGAATTTAAATCATTTAACAGGCTTCTAGCCAGAGGTTTTGAATTTGAAATACGTAAATCCAGAGCTTTCTCCATAGAGAGATAGAAATCTAACTCCCCTTTCGTGACACCTTCATATACCGATGGTTCATCAAGAGACATACTTGGAGACTCATTAGGGTCCGGAGTCGTCTTGAGTGTAGAGTCCAAACCTTCTGTAGAAGTAGGAAAATGCATCACCGTCTTTTTCCCAGCAGAGGACATTTCTCCTTCAAGTGACCCGTGCAGCTACAGTGAAAACAACAGAAAGGGATATTCTTATAATCAATTCTCTGATTATAAACCTTATTCCTCTAGTGGATGTCCACATTGGCCGGAAACCCCCTTGTGACATCGAATTCGACCAACATAGTCGACATTCTCTTTTTATGCTAAAGATTAGGTTTTTCTCCATTCTGATAAACCTCCCTAGAAGATTCCCCAGACCTTAAAAAATATTGGGCATCCAAAGTTCGAATGGAAACCCTGGGAGCAAAACCCAAAGATGACGAAACCTCATTTGTTCAGTTAAAGGATTAAAATTGATGTGCCATCTTTTCAAAATCAGCAAGCCCTCCTTTACCAGCCAGGTCTGATCCAAAATCAGTCGAATAAACTCTTCACCGAGTAACATAAATGCAACCCACCAACGAGATAATAGACTAGTACGCGGGGATAAACCAACAATGGGAGTCCAGTTCAAATTAACCCAGTCGACCAGTTCGGTTTGCGAGAGTTTAGTTCCTTCAATCTTACCCACTATGCATCTCCGGGAAAGTAGTTCAATCCGATCCAAATTAATCCATGAATCCAAGGTGTAGGTCACAGACTCCTCCCAAGCCTTATATGTTTTGTGCCTTCTCCTCAACCGGGTCGCAGCACCAGATATCTTATACTTCGAAGCCTGAACCACTGCCTTCCCAGAGTTTGTCAATGATAAACCCTCCTCCGTCGGACCACATGCTGGAGACAGGTGAGACCCCGAATGAAGTATAACCGGGGTAGATGAACCGACAGGTATATTGTAGGGCATTGGGCACACCATAACAATCAAGTTGATGTGACATAAAAAAAAGGGGGAAAAGGAGCCAGTTGTCCATCAGAAAAACACCTCCGCCAAAAATAGTAGAAATGTGTAGCAGTAGAAATAGGAGGCCCATGTACAAAATCAAAATAAAAGATGAAAAACCCACCTAAAGTAGCGAAGAGACCGATAAAAAAGAGGAAGGGTAGATTCTGCAGAATTTAGATAGGCAAACTCTGAAAACAAAAATTAAATTCCCACTTTTTTATGCCTTGGTTGGTACTAGAGCTATCCGGGCGGCTAGATGGACTCCAAGGTGTCTCAAAGAGCCATCCTCATTCTGCAAAAAGTCTACCCAGCCTCCGAACCCAAAACCCTAAGCCTGAAAACCCCTCCATCCGTTTTCCTCAGCTATAAATGAAGTTGAGTCACAATGAGGTTCATAGATGCACTTCTTTCATAGTCTTATTATTTTATTTTAAAATTTCTAATTAAAATTCAATATTAATAAATAAATAAAAATACTTTTATAAACATACAAAAATTGTGTTTTGTTTTAATTGGAACTATTTACAATTATTTTGTAAGTGCATCTTACATTTATATTTCAATTAAGGTTATATTTATTTTTATAGATTATTGTTTTTTTCCTATATTTATTTTATAGATTATTGTTTTTAATTTTTATATTATTTTGATTTGTATGGGAATAAATATAAATATGTAAATTTATTTAATAAAATTATATATTTTTTTAAGTAGATATGGACATTATTTTAATAGAAAAAGTCCACCAATGACTAATTCCTTAAAAAATAAATATATAAATTAACTTTTGTTGACTCTTCCCACAAATATTTCCAATAATAAACAAAAGCCACATGTGGCAATGTCTATGACAAAGCATGAAAGTAGAGTTTGAAAATGCAGGAGCTACAAGCAGTAATGTCCATAATGTTACTACTTGAAAGGATGCAAGTTTGCGGCATGTTGTAGAAAACAACAAAGGCAATGTGATTTGCAAACTTAACCATTCTTGAACACAAATCACATAATAGAAACCCAGATGATGCCCGACTTATCAACGTAGTTTGGTAAATTCTCCACTCATTGTGTTGTGTTTGGGTGAATATTTTTTGTTATCTCAGGTGCTAAAACAGAGGAAGAACCAGCATTTGATTTTGCAATTGCGTCCGGCACATCTTGAGGATCCCGGAAGGAGAAGCTTCGGGTTGCTAAAAGGACTAGTTCCAGGAGAGGAAGGGTTGCTTGTGAAAACAGAAGTAAACCACCGATCCTCTTGGATTGTGAAAGCAGGAGTAGACCACTGATCCTCTTGGCTTGGGAGCTGACGTCGAACCTCTTGGATTTCTGACCCTCTTGGCTGGGAGCTGAGCTTGAAACCTCATCTTCAATGTCCTCCGTCCGCACAATGGACCAATGTCCTCCATCCGCACAATGGACCACCCATCTCACCATTATCCTTGCCACTTATATTAGGATCTTTCATGAAATAGTAGAGATGCAAAGAAATAAATATAATGAGAGCCACCAATTTGTTCTTCCAGTGATCAAGTAGAGACCTTGGAAATTCTTCACACTTAACCTATTGAGGTCCACGTTTTCTCTAGAATCGTCGCAGTCGGTGCCATTGGACCACTTGGATTCAATCACTTGCATTTCCTTGTCTTCTGAAAGAGACTGAACAACCATCGATATGTCTGAAATGACGTGGGAGCCCTTTGGAAAATCCTGTGCAAAACTCCAAAACTTCTTATCGTTAGATACAACCCATCAAAGAATTCAAATGCAATAGATTTTTTCACAAATTACGGACGATTCGAAGGAACATACAAACCCCAAGCCCAAAGTCCTGCAGATTGGTCCAACCATTATATAGTTGCAGTGTGAGGCTAGAAAAATGGGGATGTAAGGAATCTCATAGAAATTGGCAGCAACGCCTCTTATCTTCTTTGGGCATTTTTAGAGAGACTCTCCAGCTGCTTCAAGTGTTGAGTATGTTATAAGATTTTCCTTTGCTATGTGAAATTTCTCCTGAGAAATCCAAGAGGGATTATCATTAATGTCTCTGTGCATATTACCCTATGTTATTTGAAAAAATGAAAAAACTGTCAATAATGGGCAGGGTCTCGGTGATTGTTATGCACTTTGAGTTGAATCATTGGGCAACAAGGAGGAAATGGTGGAGCCATGATGTAAAGAAGGAAATCTACGTGTTCCGAACGGTTATTATTATATTCACAGTCTCGGACTGTTGGGAGGAAAGCTAGCATTTGTGTCTGATCATTTTCACTGAAATCTGAAACCCTAGCTGCTAGGTATATCACAATTGTGATCTATCTGCCAATAACATCCTCAAAAGATAAATTCAAAACAATTGACATCCACTGGGCTCCAAAAAAATGTCTGGTCAAAGTTTAGAGATCAGTGAAGAGTACGTACGCTTCAGGTACTTGAAAAAAAATGCATCCACACTCGGATAGTTGAACCGTGGATGGACTCCTACCCGGAAATTGGAATCGCAAATAGTTTTTTGAAATTTAGTATGGTAACACTGATTACTACCATTGGCACTGATGATTTGCATTCTACAGCCTTATGGAATCTCTATGTATTAAATTGTTCAAAGGTTTATATGCAAACAGTTTCACAATCCTGAAACTACGTCCACTTATGTAGTAAGTCTAACGCGTTCAATCTTAATATAATCAAAGGGCCCAACATTTTTTAAAGGCCTTTAAAAAATCCTCTTAAAAGACACGCTATTCATGGCCCATGTCAGTACAGACACGCTACAAAACAGTGATCGAGGAGGATTATTATAATTTATGAACGTTGATTTTATGACGGGACAGAGATTTAGGGTGCCTCGGATTCAAAAACTGTGAAGCCCAACTGTTGGCACACTCGTGCAGTGGATTTCAAACATTGGGTGAATCCAACACAAAGAAGTTAATGTTGTTGCAAACTTTGAAACTGTTAGCGCTCCAAGGAAAGCGTAATTAATTCTACCTGACAGGCAAGCATTCATTGCACAGTACCTATGGGTAGACAGATATCATCTTGATTCCTCGCTCCAAATTTCGATGCAAAAATCAACTCACTCTACTAAAGTTTTACTTATCAAATTGAAAAATTGATTCTTTGAATTTTGTGCAGCTAAGTTAATATGTCGAAAATGATTCCAATATGTCATAGACATAATAACATAATTAATATTATAAGCATATATCATATCTCAATTATAAACATAATTTTAAATCTGAAGTTATCAAAGTACAAATGAACAAATTGAAAAATAAATTGGTTATGGTAGATATAAAGATAAAATGTTTGAAGAATAATATTTTGAATTGGAGCAATATTTAAGATTTACAATTGAAAATGAAACATCTTAAATTGGAGCAATATCCAAGATTTGCAATTGATAAAAAGATTCCAACCCTCGAAGGCTCGAATGGTTCTTTTGGTTTTGATCAAAGAATTGATACAAAAGACCATACTATAAAGCAAGTACATAAGGAAATGCAACGAGCTCATACTTCATACTTATCTTTTGGTTTTGATCAAAGAATTGATACAAAAGACCATACTATAAAGCAAGTACATAAGGAAATGCAACGAGCGCATACTTCATACTTATTTGTCATAGTTGGACAAATAGAAGAAGCCCATACTTGTGATGCTTCCTGCAACAAGTATGTTCCACCATGGCGGGAGATGAGTTCGCAGAGGAGGTGATGCTTCGTGCAACAAGTGGCTTCTACAACAAGTATGCTCCACCATGGCGGGAGATGAGTTCGCAGGTGAGGTGATGCTTCATGCAACAAGTGGCTTCTGCAACAAGTATGTTCCACCATGGCGGGAGAGGAGTTCACAGGTGAGGCCGAGGGTTATTGTACGTCTATAGTTGTAGGTTATGGCTTATCTGCAAGGCTAGGAGTCCGTCACTTTCACATTCCACTTAGTACCAACCTATCCTAAACAAAAAAGTAGAAATTTTTACTCTCAGTTTGTTGTCTGGCATGACAGATATTTCTCCTCTGTATGTGACTCGTCATGTTTCCTCCATGAATGTCGGCATGGGCATTAGTTCTGAGGCTACTATGGCAGAGGGTCAGCCTCACGAGCGTTCGTTGGTTTTTTCTCTGACTCGGAAAAACCCTAAGGTCTGGACAAACCCTAGTTCAATGGTGTTTTACTCCATTCCGGCGATGGCTAAGGGGAATACGCTTCCCCCGAGTCCTAATGGTCCCCCTACTGACCTATGCATAGGGGAGGTCCCTTTGAACCTTCCTGGTTCGATGCCCGCCAATACTGGGGGTTTGTCGGAGGGAAAACAGTTCCCCGGCTTGCAATGCAGGTTATTTGGCGAGAATGCATCTACATGCTAGAGGACCAAAGTGGAGTGGGTTAAGAAAGCTAAGCCACTATGTGTATTGGGGAAAGACATCACCTTTCATATGGTACAGTCTTTGTCCACCTGGGAGCTGATTGGCAGACATGAATATGTTCAGCTTAGAAAACCCGAGCTGTTGAACTAGCTTCCGGTATCATGGAATCCTATCATTAACTATGTGTCATGGGTGGTTGCTTTGGTAAATGGCTGGTTCATTTTTCATTTTCTCTCGGAGAATAGTTTACAGGAGATATCATCGATGCTCTGGGTTTTTGGTTTAGGATCTTTGGTCCTCTGAAGATGGAACTCTGCTTTCGAACCATGGTAGATGTTGAAGAGGAATTTTTGGGTTCTGTTCCCTGATTTTCCCCTCACTATTGGAATTTTAAGGCCTTTTTGGCGATGGGTAATACTATCAGGCGCTTCATTGTGGTGGAAGAAGCTACGCTGGTGTCCCTGTACCGACGTAGACCCAGGATACTTGTGGAAATTGAGGTTGCGGAAGGGCTTCCCGACAAAGTGGAGATTCGTTGGGACGGTGGTAGTTTTTCCCAGCACCTCAACTATTGGAAACTCCCTTTTGGGTGCTTTCGGTGTCATCGGACGGGCCATCTACAACAAGATTGCAGCGATAGCTTGGCGGAGGTGGACGAAGAGACTTATGATTCGGACTCTTCTGAAAATACACAACAGGATGATGAGGACCACCTTAGGTTTCCACTTCCCCTTGATGTGGAATCTACAGCTTCCTTCTTGGGTAAGTTTCAAAATTATCTTCCTCTCTTAAATTCCTTAGTACCGAGGACAATTTGGGTGGTTTATGTCTACCTTCCTCGTTGTGTGATTCTCCCTAATCCCCCTATGACGATCCTCCTAGGTTATTTGGTGATTTTCCACCTCAGTTGGGGGTGTGGTGGCGTCGATCAATATTGGGGGTTTGGATGGGAACTTTCATGTGCCCTCCCCTATTGGTCCTCCCGGTTCGGTTGGGGTTAATGGTTTAGGTTGGGTGGGGACTGGTGGGTCTTGTGTTTCTCCTCAGGATGTTTATTCGTATTGAACTCTCTTCATCCCCGTTAGCCACTGTTCAGGATCCCTTCCCCTCCCCGAGGGACAATACTTTCCATTCTTCTCTTACCAATAATTTCGGTCGACCTCTCGATGTATACTCTGTCTTGGCAGGGGAATCCCAAGACCACTCCGATTACTTCTATTCGACAAGCCTATGTTACTACCAAGAAAAATCACAAGAAAAATAAGTCCTCTCCTAACCAAAAATTTACTAACCCTACTATTTCTTCACTTTATTTGTGTCGATTGCTTTGAATGAAAATGTGTCCTCCCCCAGGGTCCTTAGAGCGGATGCGCCCCAAGATTCGAGTCCTTGATGTTGATTGTGTCATTAAACATTTAGGGGATTTGCAATTCTCCCAAAAGAACTGCACTGAGGCGTCTCCTGGACTCTTCTTGTCCGGTATTAATTTTGATTCAGGAAACTATGACTACTACGGAAAAAGCCTGTGCTTATTTCCTTAAATTGAGACCTACCTGGTTATGTTGTGGACTTGATGCCTGTGGATTCTCCGGGGGTTTATTAATTGCTTGGAACCCTAACTTTGCAGTTTTCAGACCATTTACTTATGTGGTCGGTCTGATGGTAGAAGGGCGTTTGAATGGTTTGGATCATGTAATGACCCTTTTTCAAAATTTATTTAAAATGCCAATTTTTTCACTTTTTCCCCAATTTCGACCTTTGACTAGTTTTATTGTTTTGACCTCCAAATCAACCCAAATGCTCCCAAATCTTCTGTAGGAGTGTATGAATGGTATTTAGACTTGAATATTAGGTTCAGGGATGTTTTATGGCCCTCCAAATACTGCTGCAAACTTGATTTGTATTCTGATCAATATATGTAATTTTGACTAGTAATTTGTGCATCAAATCCCCCCGGGGTAACACTACAAATGGCCTTCCAAATGCCTCCAAACTCCCACGAATTTATGAACAGAGGTATGTAATGTGTTAAGTATGTGATTAAGGTCTCATATGCACCATTAATTGATTTTTACTACTGTTCTAACTCTCTCACATTCAACAGCAAAAACCCCCAATTCGACCCTTGGGGAAATGGCACTATTTCACCTCTCAATACAAACAAACTGAGTAAATATGCTTCAAATGCTCAAGTACAGTACATGAAACTTGTATAATATATCCATGGAAGTATATGAATCACAAATTTATCAGATAATCATCCATCCATTCGAAATAATCAACCTTATAGTGTCATACATCAAAGCATTGGGGAAATGGACATTGTTTGCTCATTAATCAATAATTTTGCATACATTCAATGGGTATTTCGATCTGATAGTTTCTGAATATGAAGAACAGAGGATATGAAGCTATTACAATCAGAAAAATATCATAGGAAGCTCTCCCAATGAGTGCAAGATCTCACCCAAATCGCAATCCCTCGAGGAGCCCGAATATGCCTTCAAAATTGGAAATGGTGAAGAGAAAGTGCTGCACTAAACCAAACCATGAAACTTCCTGTAGATACTACCTGCAAATAAAACTCCATTAAAGCACCATGAAAGACCTGAGTGGCCTCTCCAAACACCAACTTGGATGGGAATCTTTCACCCTCGAAATTGGCTAAGGCAAGAAACTAGTCATCCACTAGTTCTCTCTTCACAAATGCAATTTTTCTCAAATCATCAAAAGCCATTCTCATACTTGATTTCTACATTTTATAACCAACATTAGCCTTCAAGGGTCGAAATCCTCTCAATAGATTCAATAATTTTCCATTTAGAAAATATTCCTCATTTGCCACTTGTCTCCTAGTTCCAACCAGTGTAGTCTCACTCGGCTAAGACTCGCGAGTCTCGCCGAGTTTGGCCGAGTGAGCGGCCAGCCGCGTAACCACAGCATACTCGGAGCCCTAACTCGGCACTCGCGGGTTTTAGGGTATACTCGTTGAAACTCGGCCGACACCCGAAACTCGCTGAAACTCGCGGATACTCGCCGGCGTGTTTTCCATCCCTCGTGACGGTTAATGCGCCAATAGTTGAGCCGCGAAGTGACTGTGAGAGCGAGCCGCGGACTGTGAGAGTGAGCGAAGTGTGAACACTAAATAGTGAGCCACGAAGTGTGAGAGTTCTGGTTGAGGGTTCGTGAGTGAGAGTTCCAGTTGCCATTGCCATCGACGGGCTACCTTAGTACCTACTCTGCGATCTATTGAAGAGCTGTTGCACAGGAGGTATCCATTGAAGCTCGGTTTGCGACTTTGGTGGACATTTTAGCTCACCAGTTGCCATCAGCGGCCATCGGATTTAGCATATCAGGCTTCAGCTGCCATCGACCAGAGCCTCCGGTCGACATTTTTGTATTTTTTTATATTTTAATTGTATTTTAAAATTTAAAATTTTAAGTTTTTAATCTTATGTCTTTAAGATTTTAAGTTTAAAGTTTAAATTTTATTTTTATTTAATGTTGTTTTGCCTTGTATTAGCGTTTCATTATGGCAAAAAAAATTAAAAAATTTAATTTATGTTTTTTTTTTAAGTTTTAATTTAAATTTTTAAAATACAATGTGAATAAATTTATAATTTTATTTATGTTTTTGACATTTGTTTTAAATTTCATTTGAATTTTGTATTTTAAATTTGTTAAGTTTTTTATTTTATTTTCATTTTTTAAGTTTTTCATTTTATTTTCACATTTTCAAAATAACACTATCTTTTTTTATTTTCTATTTATGTTATTGTTTATCTATGTATTTGAACTTGGTACAATTTTGGAATGTGTTCAAAGAATCATCTTTCAGTTCACTATTTTGCAGACAAATATAGAGTGTCAAATGTTGTATTATTAATTTTTATGAGATGATCTAATGAATTTCTCCATAGAATTGTTTTTATAACTTATATGGATTAGAAATGTCATTATCTATGTTTTTTGTGCTTAAAAGTTACCACATTTTCAATTTTTTTCATATTTTTCATATTTGCCGAGTCTTTGCCGAGTCTTATCCGAGTCTTATCCGAGTCTACCGAGTCTGCCGAGTCCCAAGCCAGCCGAGTATTTGCCGAGTCCGAGTCTGACTACATTGGTTCCAACCTTCCATCTTCTCCCAAATTCGAATTTGAGTCTCTTTAGATTCCCCCAACTCCATGAGCGCCTTCCTTGAACCTATTTTTGGGGCTGACATGTCATAATGGTCAGGTGTAAGAAGTCAGGTCTGAATTTTGTCATAAATGTCATAGATGCTTCATTATTGTTGTCATAAAACTAGGGAATCTAGCCCAAGTGTCCACTAGTCTCCAATTTGACTCTTCCTCTCCCATGGAGGTTACTATTCCATCCCATTTCGACCTAAGATGCCCAATGCCATGTGTTATGACTTACCAACTCACCCAAGAGTGTTCACCTTCCCATGAATTCGAAATGGCAAGAGAGAGCTGCCATGTGTCATTGAAAAATCAAGCTAGTGTGGGTCCCACCACCTCCATATGTCTCCAAAACCACTTGCCACCTAGAATTTCTCTTGAATTTATTTATTCACCATATTTATTAAATGCTTGAACCCTTCTAATGTCTAAATATCATTTATTAGCTTCCTTATTACCATCCCACATGTGCCCATCCAACCTAGGAAACTAGTAGGATTGATGGGATTGTCTTACTATGCACTTATTTGAATGGAGACATTACAGTCCTCCCCACCCAAGATTGCTTATCCTCAAGCAATTTCAAATTTGGATGCTGCAAAATCTTCTCATCTTCCCATGTGGCATCTTCATTTGGTAAGTCCTTCCATTGCACTAAATATTCTTTGATGATTCTACCCCTCAACCTTCTTTCCCGTGTCTTCAAAATCTTTTCCGGAACAAGTGTGAGCTGACCTTCATCATCCAAAGGAGGAAGTATTTCTGAAGTGATGATTTGCTGACTAAGAGCTTTCTTAAGACAAGAAACATGAAATACATTGTGGATTTTACTCCCTTCCGGATGTTCTAGTTCATATGCTACTTCTCCAACCTTCCGCACTACCTTGTATGGCCCATAGTACCTTGGTTTTAATTTTTCTACTCCATTATTTTTTAGAGATGTTTGTTTATAAGGTTGCAACCTTAAATATACTAAATCATTGACTTGAAAGGTTATTTCTTCTCTATGTCTATCAGCATATTGTTTTTGTTGATTTTGAACAACCTGCAAATTGTCTTTCAAGAGCTTTAAAATTTCTTGGCTCTCTTCCACCCAATCTTTAGCCTTTGGGGCTCTACTATCACCAAATATAATGTCAGCAAATGTAAGTGCATCATAACCATATAATGCTTTGAAAGGAGACATTCCTATTGACATATGATAAGTGGTGTTGTAGCAAAACTCACCCAAGTGTAGCCATTTTGCCCATGCTTTTTGCTGCCCTCCCACATAGTTTCTTAGGTATCCTTCCAACCATTGGTTTACCCTCTCTGTTTGTCCATCAGTTTGTGGATGATAGTTGGTACTTGGAGTCAATTGAGTGCCTACTAATCTAAAAATTTATTTCCAAAAAGCACCCATGAATCTACTATCTCTATCACTGGCAATGCTCTTGGGGAGCCCATGCAATCTGAAGATTTCTTTGAAAAAAATATCAGCCACTTGTGCAGCACTAAAAGATTATGTAACAGCAAAGAAATGAGCAAATTTTGTCAACCTATCAACTACCACATAGATGCAATCATTACCCAAGGATTTAGGCAATCCGGTGATGAAATCCATGGAAATACTGTCCCATTTTTGCTCCGGAATGGGCAATGGTTGTAATAGGCCGGCTGGACATGTAAGTTCTGATTTGTTTTGTTGACATGATTTACATTCATTCACATACTTCTGAACATCTTCCTTCAGCCCCTTCCAAAAAAATCTTTGCCTCAACTGTCTATAAGTTTTTAAGATCCCCGGATGGCCCGCCAGTGGGGAATCATGTGCTTCTTGCAAAATTCGGTACTTGAGCTTGGAGTTATGAACTAAATAAATTCTTCCCTTATAATATATCAGCCCATTCAAAATCCTATAATTATCATCCCCTTTGATTCCATCCAACACATCACAAGCAAATTTGTCTTTGGCATATTCAGCTAGTAGCATGTTTTTCCAATCTTTGGCAATATCCATGAGAGAAAAAGAAGGCCTTCTTGACAAAGCATCTGCTACTATATTATTCTTTCCTTTGACATATTCAATATCTAAATCATAAGCTTGAATCTTGCTTACCCACTTTTGTTGCCTTTCATTTAGATCTTTTTGGGTGAGAAAGTGTCTTAGACTATTGTGGTCAGTTTTCACCACAAACTTGCTGCCCACCAAGTATTGTCTGAATTTGGCCAATGCATGCATAATGGCCAGCATTTCTTTATCATAGATGGAGTAAATTTTTTCATGAGGCTGCAACTTTCTGTTCTCAAAGGCTATGGGGTGTTGGCCTTGCTTTAAGACAGCCCCTATTCCTCCACCTGAAGCATCACATTCCACAACAAAAGGTTTAGTAAAATCAGGAAGTGCAAGTATGGGACAACTACTCATTACCTCTTTCATTTTTTGGAAGGCCTTTTCAGCCTCTTCATCCCACTTGAAAGCATCCTTCTTAATCAAATCAGTGAGTGGAGAAGTCAACTTGGAGAACCCTTTCACAAATTTTCTGTAGTAGGTGCATATGCCAATAAAGCCTCTCAATTCGGTAATATTTTTTGGTGATGGCCATTCCAAGATAGCCCTGATTTTTTCCATGTGTACCTTCACTCCTTCTTGCCAAATAATGTGCCCAAGATACAGTAGTTCTTTCATCCCAAATTCACATTTTGATAATTTAGCAAATAAGGACTCTTCTTGCAAGATTTTCAACACAATCTCTAACTGCTGCAAATGCTCTTCCCATGTTTTACTGTAAATGAGAATATCATCAAAGAAAACCAAAACAAACCTTCTTAGTTGCTTGCAAAATATCCTATTCATACATGCTTGAAAGGTGGCTGATGCATTAGTTAACCCAAAAGGCATAACAAGAAATTCAAAGTGGCCAAAATGACATCGAAAAGCGGTCTTTTGCACATCTTCATCTTTCATTCGAATTTGGTGATACCCTGATCTAAGGTCAATTTTTTAGAAGTATTTGGCCCCATGTAGCTCATCCATGAGCTCATCAATCCTAGGAATATGATACCTATTCTTGATAGTCTTTTTGTTCAAGGCTCTAAAATCTATGCACATTCTCAATGTTCCATCTTTTTTCTTCACTAGCACTACTGAAGAAGCATAAGGGCTAGAGCTTGGTCTAATGAGTCCCAACTCTAGGAGTTCTTGGATAGCTTTTTCAATCTCATCTCTGAACTTTTTAGGATGTCTATAAGGTGGTATCTGAATGGGTGAAGTACCCTCCTCCAAAATAATACTGTGCTCAACCCCCCTATCCGGTGGCCTACCATGTGGAAGGTCTCTAAAAACCTTTTCATATTTTTGCAAAAGTCTCTCTATCTCCTTTGGGTGTTTGACAATATTTATAGTTGGCTGGGGAGATGTAATACGAAATTCAGCAGCCCATTCTATATCCCCATGCCTCAATATAGATCTCATACTATTGCAAGTCACTACTTGATTTGGATAAGTGTGTTGCCCTCTCAGAACTCTTTGTACTCCTTTTAAATCTTGGAATTTCATTTCGGAAATTTGATAATTTACTGTATGCTCTCCTATTGAATACAACCATTGCACTCCCAAAACCACATTAGTATCAGCAACATCAACCACATAAAAACTATCAACAAAAGTATAGTTACCTACGGTGACTTGCAGCTTTGGAACCCATGTTTTGCATTGCATTGTGTTGTGACCAGGAATGACAACTGTGAAACCATCAAATGGTTCAATAGGTATCTTTCTTTTCTCTACCATCTCTGCATCAATGAAGTTATGAGTGACTCATCCATCTACCAAAACTTAAGTTCTTTGTCCTTGTACCACACCTTTGCATCGAATAGTATGATAGCGAGGTACTGCTGAAAGCACTGCCATTCTTGCTTTGTCCGGTGAAGGCTGATTTTCTTCTTGTCTTTCCTCTTCTACTGCTGTCTCATATGCCTCTTCTTGATCTGAAATATGTCCATCTTCATCCATGCCCCCATCATACCCCTCATTATCAGAAAATACTTCTATGTATTGAGCCTTTCCTTTGGTACATTTGTGCCCCGGTGTCCATGGTTGGAAGCATGTGAAGCACAGTTTCTTTTTTCTAAGTTCATCCATGTTTAGTCCCTCTTTTTTATTCCTCTCAAATGACTCTCTTTGCCAAGGTTTCTTATCATATCCATCCATTTGCCAAGGTTTCTTTTCAAATTTATAGCTAGGCTTAGGAGGAAATCTCGTTCTAGGAAGCACATTTTGGAGATCCCTAGTCAAGCTCATTGCATCTTTTAATGTAGTTGGCTTGTGGGTTTTGACCAAACCTTTTAAGGGTTCAGCCAAACCTTTTAAGAGTTCTGCCAAACCTTCAGTGAATAGCAATACTAATCTTCCCATAGATACATCAGCCACCTTGACTGATAATTTTTGAAAGTCCAACATATATTTAGTAGGGGACCCAGTTTGCTTCAATTGAGCTAGTTCTTTGAAGGGCAATTCTGGATCTTTTTGTTCAAATCTTTCTAGTACTCTGTCAACAAATTTTCCATATGTTTTAACCTGATTATGACCCAAGGTTTTCAGCCCATGAAACCACCATTCATTGGCATCTCCTTCCAAATGCAAAATGGTCATTTTTAATGCATCCTCTTCCAACATAGGATTCAGTTAAAAATATACATCCAATTTTTGCACCCAAGTCTTAGCAGAATTTTGAGAAGAACCATCAAAAGTAGGAAGTGACATTTTTCCAATAGCACTATTTAATTCTTTGTTTTGGAATGGACTCCTATTGTCTCCCTTCCTTTTAATCTTTTGCATAGCATCAATGTAGTCACTGAGTGGTACACCTCTTTTACACTCTTCATTCAAATCTTTCCAATCATTTACTAGTTTCTTGTAATCCAATTCAAAATTGGGTTCTTCTTTGGGTGTGAGAAATGTAGGTGCAGTATGCCTTTGTGTACTTTGAAATTCATCAGGTCTATTATGAGGTCCTGTACTTGAGAAAATATGCTCATTCCCTTTCATCTTTTCTCCTGAGTGTGAACCACTATTATCTCCTATCATCCCTTTGCTTTGAAGCTGGCTAATCAACAATTCGAATCCTTGCAACAATTTGTCACCTATCCTATCCATGTTTGCTGAAAGTTTAGAGAAACATGGATCTAAGGTTGCAATAAGTTCCTCCTTATGTTTTAATTTGTCATCCTCCTCTCTACCCATGGTTTCAGCAAAAGACTCATCTTCTTCTACTACCTCTTCTTCAACAAAAACCTCTTCAACCACTGGTTCAAAGGGTAGTGGATTATTCTTTTGACTTCTTGTTAAGACCATCAGGTGCCAAGAACATGCTCTGATACCACTTGTAATGTCATTTTTCAAAATTTATTTAAAATGCCAATTTTTCCACTTTTTCCCCAATTTCGACCTTTGACTAGTTTTATTGTTTTGACCTCCAAATCAACCCAAATGCTCCCAAATCTTCTGTAGGAGTGTATGAATAGTATTTAGACTTGAATATTAGGTTCAAAGATGTTTTATGGCCCTCCAAATACTGCTGCAAACTTGATTTGTAGTCTTATCAATATATGTAATTTTGACTAGTAATTTGTGCATCAAATCCCCCCAGAGTAACACTGCAAATGGCCTTCCAAATGCCTCCAAACTCCCACGAATTTATGAACAGAGGTATGTAATGTGTTAAGTATGTGATTAAGGTCTCATATGCACCATTAATTGATTTTTACTACTGTTCTAACTCTCTCACATTCAACAGCAAAAACCCTCAATTCAACCCTTGGGGAAATGGCACTATTTCACCTCTCAATACAAACAAACTGAGTAAAAATGCTTCAAATGCTCGAGTACAGTACATGAAACTTGTATAATATATCCATGGCAGTATATGAATCACAAATTTATCAGAGAATCATCCATCCATTCGAAATAATCAACCCTATAGTGTCATACATCAAAGCATTGGGGAAATGGACATTGTTTGCTCATTAATCAATAATTTTGCATACATTCAATGGGTATTTCGACCTGAGAGTTTCTGAATATGAAAAACAGAGGATATAAAGCTATTACAATCAGAAAAATATCATATGAAGCTCTCCCAATGAGTGCAAGATCTCACCCAAAGCGCAATCCCTCGAGGAGCCCGAATATGCCTTCAAAATTGGAAATGGTGGAGAGAAAGCGCTACACTAAACCAAACCATGAAACTTCCTGTAGCTGCTACCTGCAAATAAAACTCCATTAAAGCACCATGAAAGACCTGAGTGGCCTCTCCAAACACCAACTTGGATAGGAATCTTTCACCCTCGAAATTGGCTAAGGCAAGAAACTAGTCATCCACTAGTTCTCTCTTCACAAATGCAATTTTTCTCAAATCATCAAAAGCCATTCTCATACTTGATTTCTACATTTTATAACCAACATTAGCCTTCAAGGGTCGAAATCCTCTCAATAGATTCAATCATTTTCCATTTAGAAAATATTCATCATTTGCCACTTGTCTCCTAGTTCCAACCTTCAATCTTCTCCCAAATTCGAATTTGAGTCTCTTTAGATTCCCCCAACTCCATGAGTGCCTTCCTTGAACCTATTTTTGGGGCTGACATGTCATAATGGTCAGGTGTAAGAAGTCAGGTCTGAATTTTGTCATAAATGTCATAGATGCTTCATTATTGTTGTCATAAAACTAGAGAATCTAGCCCAAGTGTTCACTAGTCTCCAATTTGACTCTTCCTCTCCCATGGAGGTTACTATTCCACCCCATTTCGACCTAAGATGCTCAATGCCATGTGTTATGACTTACCAACTCACCCAAGAGTGTTCACCTTTCCATGAATTCGAATTGGCAAGAGAGAGCTGCCATGTGTCATTGAAAAATCAAGCTAGTGTGGGTCTCACCACCTCCATATGTCTCCAAAACCACTTACCACCTAGAATTTCTCTTAAATTTATTTATTCACCATATTTATTAAATGCTTGAACCCTTCTAATATCTAAATATCATTTATTAGCTTCCTTATTACCATCCCACATGTGCCCATCCAACCTAGGAAACTAGTAGGATTGATGGGATTGTCTTACTATGCACTTATTTGAATGGGAACATTACAAATCAGGTTATTTGGGTGTTGAATGTATATGCCCCTTATCATTGAAGGGAGGATTTTTGGGGAACCATGGAGGCATCTGGCATATTTAAGGACACGTCCTTAATTGGGGGGGGGGGGGATTTGAATCTGACATTGTTCTCTGCAAGTGTCTAGGGCTCGAATTGTGTGTCTGGTCCTTTGGAAGTTTACTTCAGAGACCTATTTGACTCGATTGGTCTTATAGATGTTTACCCAGGGAGCTTAGTTCCAACTTGGTCGAATGGTCGCACTAGCAAAGCGAGGGTGGCCAAACGTCTTGATTGTTACTTAATGGCTGAACCTTTATGCGAACTTCTTGGTAGGTATAGGTCTTGCGCTTAGGCTCATGGTGTATCGGATCATAAGGCAGTTTATTTACAACTGGACACTGACTTTGGCCCTAGTGCTTATCCATTCAAATTCAACCAAACGTGGTTAGAGGATTGTGATTTATGTGCTTTTGTACAACAGAAATGGAGTTCCTTCACTTTTGAATATGGTTTATCTCTCGCTTACCATTTTGTCACGAAACTCAACATGCTTAAAAAGGAGGTGGTATAATGGGATAAGGCTAAGAAGAAGGCAAATGCCTTGAAACTTGTCTCGATGAAGAAGAGATTGTTGGGTTGATGGGCTCTGTGGACGAGGAATATTTCTCAATGTAGAAGAAAGATGCAGTTCTACAGCTCGAATATCAGAAGACTCGGATGCTTAAACAAGAGGAAAGTACTTGGCGGCTCAAGAGTCGGGCCACTTGGGTTGCGTTTGGTGATAACACCACCAAGTTCTTTCAAAGATTTGCCAGTAAAAGAGGAATGCATAATTCTATTTGGGAACTCAATGATTCAGATGGCAATGTTATCAATTCGGATTTGTCACTTAAGGCTGTTGCGGTTACTTTTTTCAAAGGTATTTATGAAGACAGGCCTTCTTCTAACCTGGAAAATTCTGTGTTTATTTTCTGGGAAGTTTGGATGGCGCGTATCAGAGCCATCTTCGAGGATCAGAGGCCATCCATTTTCAAAATCAAAACTGGCTCTATATGTTCCTTTTTAGATTTTTACAAGGGGAAGACTAGCCAAAAAACCCGTGTGCTTATCATCCCTGTGTGGAGCGGGTCTGGTTTATGATTAAAGGCGAATCATTGCTTACATTTGTGGTCAGGTGTTGGTCTCGGTACTAACACTCGTGCGGAGCTTGTTGCTCTTTGGGCTCTTTTATGGATCTCTCGACGAAAGGGCATTCCCAATTGTATGGTTTGGGGCGATTCACATATTGTTATTGACTAGGTTGTTGGTATATCCGCTCTACAGGTTCTTAATCTAAAAAACTAGATGCAGAGTATTGAGCAAATGAAGGAATACTTCATTGACCTCACGTTTAAGCACATCTAGTGTAAACTTAATGGTTTGGCTGACACTTTGTCGAAGAATGTTGTGGAAAATATGGATGGTCGCCTTCATTATGAATAGTTCATTGAAGACCAGCTGGTGGTCACGAGTTATCTTCACATTTTCTAAAATCCAACTGGAGCAGTTGTTACCTTCTGTTATTTTGCAGCTTGTGAAGTCTTGTGTTGCTACGAGCTTATATAGTCTTTTGTAGCCTACATTGGCCGCTCTTGTGGATATGGTGTTGTCCTTGTTTTTCTGTTAGTTAACTTAAACTTGGGACTATTAGATTTTTGTTATCTTCGTAGTGATCAGTTTTACCGATTAACTTTGATTCTACCTTTGGAATACTAAGTTACTGTTTTTTCTATTGAAAGATAATAATAAAAAACCATATTTTAATTCATCTTTCATAGTTCGACAATCTAATTCATCTTTCATGGTTTCGTATAAATTCCTAATCAAGTTGTCAAATGAAAGACCAACTAAAATATTTTGTGTTTTTATTTATATGATAATACAAAGACAAAAATTGTGAAAATTAGATTAAAATCAATCAAAGTCTTTTCCAAAATTCTTTTAAAAACTTCCAAAAATATCCTCCATTTTTACTTCTTCCTCCAAAGCAAGTTCGATCAATAACATTTATTTAAGAAGCCCATGCTTTATACTTCATCTTTCATAGTTCGACAAATGGAAAAAGTACAACCCTTTTTTGGATTCGTATAAATTCCTAATCAAGTTCTCAAATGGAAGAGCAACTACTTAAATATTTTGTGTTTTTATTTATATGATAATATACTCTATTAGCTTAACGAACAACAAAAATTATGAAAATTAGATTATTCTTTACTATTTTATAATTAATTATTAAAAAAAAAATCATAATCAAGTTCTCAAGTGGAAGACCAACTACTTAAAAATATTTTGTGAAACAACAAAAATTATGAAAATTAGATTAAGATAGATCAAAGTTTTTTCTAAAAATTTCCAAAAACATCCTCCATTTTTACTTCCTCCAAAGCAAGTTCGAAAAATAACATTTATTTAAATCAAACAAATATTCAATAAATACCGTACCTTTAGATCAATATCATCTTTCCAACTACCTAAACTCTCAGAAATGTATAGTCTTATTTCAACCCTGATTTCTTAGGTCGAATACCCAAATCTTTTTTTTTCACAGAAAAATATAACTTACTATTAATATGCGAAATAGTAAAATATGTTCAACTGTTAGTCCATGTCCAATACATACAAATCTGCCAATAGAAATCCCCCGAACAAACCGGTTATATCATCAATATGTAAACATGACGGCTGTCTAAAACAGTCAACAAAAGCTACCAACTCCCATAGTCAAACTGCTATGTATCCAGTAATATCAGAAAAACAAATGCCACATCATCAAAAATATAAATGTCTCCTAAAAAGTCCAAAATATAGATATCCACATACAATAAATATCAAAGTCACCCCAGCAGAAAGTGGGGTGAAATACGAATATTACACCCCAAACCTGATTTAAACTTGGCGGTCATAATTCAAAGTACCAAACCCCAAACCCTTCTTTTATAAAAAGTGTGGTAATGTGGTTGGTATGCAAGTCTTCTTTTATAAAAAGTGTTGTGATGGGGTTAGTATGCAAGTGGTTAGTGGTAGTACGGTAATCGGGTGATTGGTACAGTTCAATAGTGAAGTGGAATTTAGAAACGCAGTCAAATTATATGGGTTTATTTAATTTTGACAAGAGTTTTTATTGATCCAGAACTTTGATAGTTTTTCGAGCAGCTAGATTAACTGTTCCATACCTTTGGAACTCTGCCCTACCTGAAATTTTGCTGGATTTATAAAAGAACTCAGCCAAAATAGGCCGCCAGAAGAAATGCAAATAATTATGGTTTTAGCTCTATAATATAATAGGTTAAGGTCAACAGAAATTATATTCACGTATAATAATATAGATTAAATAGAATTCAGATTAATCTTTCAAAAGCAGCTAGATAACAGAAATTATATTCACATACAATAATATAGATTATAATAGAATTCAAAAGCAACTAGATATACTGCAACCACCTTTGAAACTCTGCCCTACCTGAAATTTTGTTGGCTTTCTAAAAGAACACTGCTAAAATAGGCCACCAAAACAAGTGCAAATAGTTATGATTTTAGCTCCATAATATAGGTCAAGGTCAACAGGAATTATATTCACATATACTAATATCCATAATATAGGTCAAGGTCAACAGAAATTATATTCACATATACTAATATAGATTACTAGAATTCAAAAGTAGTGTAAGTGTACAATATTTATATATACAGAATTTAAATTTTAATTTGATAAACAAGGGAATTATCCATTTCTTTTTATTATCAACTATGGGATAAGAATTTTGTGTTACAAAATAATTAGATAGTTGGTACATTTCAAGTAGCTTTCTGAAGTAGATTGGAAGACAGCAGCCAAAATGTCGCTAAAAAGTTAGCCATATTTTTTAAATTCAATCACGCCAACAACAACAACAATCAAAAAAAATTCACTCAAAATAACCATCCATACTTTTCTATATACAGGTAATAAATAAATATAGAATCCATAGTTTATTTCTAAAATATCAAACCTACTTGTAGTTTATGTACCCTACATGAAGAAGATGCAGGGTAATGACTCATGTACCTGCATGAACGATACAATAGTAACTGATGTTCTAGTGACCCATAGTATCATGTTCTAATGACCAGGACAAGATGAAAGCTATCTTTGATAGGAGGACCAAAGAAAGATATTTTATCACAGGGGATCTAGTAATCAGATGGGATGCAAGGAAAACATGAAAATTATATAATTTATGGTTCAGTCCTTTCCAGATCATAACAGTAGATGACAACAATACTTTTCAGCATAAAAATCTGGATGGTGAACTCCTAAGAGCGCCTATGATAATATATACAATTACAATAATATATACAATTACAAGTAGGAATAGATTGTTATTTGAGTAGATTAGATAATTTTTTTTTGACTGATTTGGAAAAAATTAGATCATAATTTTTCAAATTCTAAGTTACAGCTATGAAATTATGGGTATAATAGGGGTTTTCAAGATCTAAGTTACAGCTATGAAATTCTAGAATTATGGGTATAATAAAGGTTTTCAAGGGTGCTGAATCCATTTCAATCTTCAAAATCTTTATGGCAAAATCTTTATGGGTATAATAGAGGTTTTCAAGGGTTAATTTTTCAAATTCTAAGTTACAACTACGAAAATATGGGTATAACAGATGTTTTCAAAATCTAAGCTGCAGCTATGAAATTCTAAAATTATGGGTGTAATAGGGGGGTTTTCAACAGTGCTGAATCCATTTCAATTTTCAAAATCTTTATGGGTATAAGTACAATAGGGGTTTTCAAGAGTGTTGAATCCATAAAAAATCCATAAAAAGAAAATTATGGATAAAGTACAATAGGGATTTTCAAGAGTGCTCTTCAAGGATGCTGAATCCATTTCAATCTTCAAAATCCATAAGAAAATTATGGATAAAGTACAATAGGGATTTTCAAGGACGCTGAATCCATTTCAATCTTCAAAATCCATAAAAAGAAAATTAGAAAATTATGGGTAAAGTACAATAGGGATTTTCAAGGGTGCTTTTCAAGGATGCTGAATCCATTTCAATCTTCAAAATCCATAAAAAGAAAATTATGGGTAAAGTACAATAGGGATTTTCAAGGGTGCTTTTCAAGGATGCTGAATCCATTTCTAAAAAATATGGGTAAAGTACAATAGGGATTTTCAAGGGTACTTTTCAAGGATGCTGAATCCATTTCAAAAAAAAATATGGGTATAATAAGGGTTTTCAAGAGTGAATCATTTCAATCTTGGTTTTGAATAGTGCTGAATCCATTTCAATCTTCAAAATCCATAAGGGGTTTTCAATAGTGTTGAATCTTTTTCAATCTTCAAAATCCATTTCAATCTCCACAATCTTGATAGGCAATTCCAGATTTTGAAACAATAAAAAATATCACATCATGGCTAAAAATGACCATCCAAACTCTAAATCATTGAATTCCTAAAATTAAAACTCAATGAGGTGATATTAAAAAATAATTATTTAACAAGTTAAGGCCTAAAATAAATATTAAAAAAATAAAATTATAACACCATTTCTAAATTATATGGAGAACAAGCAATGAAGAAATCTTCTAGTCCACCTAGAAAATTGAATAATAAATTAATACTAATAAGATCGCAATCTGCTCAAAACCCATTTTCAAAACCTCTCAATACGTATTAAAACGTATTTTCTGAACCGCTAGAGATATATTAAAAGGCATTAAAGCAAGCATTAAAAAACCTCCATAACCAGGAAATTTTCTGCGATAAAGAGCAAATCCAGAGGCAGAAATTTCAGACGCTAAAGTAGACGTAACTAGGTTACCGCCAAAGCGTTTATCTCAACTCCAAAAGATCCAAAACCCTCGAAACCCTAGGAACTTATGCACCATAAAAGAAGGGAAATAAAAAAAATTCAAGCGAGCTGGCCACAGTCGGCAATGGTAACCGGCTTTGAAGTTCTACCAGATCCGGAACCGACTTTCTCGATCTCGCGCACAACATCCAAGCCCTCGACGACTTGCCCGAAGACGACGTGCTTGCCGTCCAGCCACGAGGTCTGGGCAGTACAGACGAAGAACTGGGAGCCGTTAGTGTTAGGGCCAGAGTTGGCCATGGAGAGGATGCCAGGCCCCGTGTGCTTCTTTGCAAAGTTCTCATCTGCAAACTTCTCACCGTATATAGACTCCCCACCGGTGCCGTTACCCCGCGTGAAATCACCGCCCTGGCACATGAATCCCGGTATCACGCGGTGGAATGTTGAGCCCTTGAAGTGCAGGGGCTTGCCGGAGCGACCGGTGCCTCTCTCGCCGGTACACAGAGCGCGGAAGTTCTCGGCTGTCTTCGGCACCACATCGGCATAGAGTTCCATTACGATCCGGCCAGCTGGGGCGCTGCCGACCTGCATGTCGAAGAAAACCTTTGGGTTCGACATCTTATGCTCGGATCCTGCAAGGCACAAACAAAATCCTGCCAAGATTTACACCTATCATTCATAAAACCCCCTTCAAAAATTAAATTATCATTTTCTTCAGACAAAAGCTAATTTAACTTCAAAGGCTCACAAGTAATGTTTTTCAAAGAAAAAGCTTATTTTCTTTCTAAGACTACAAGGTCATCTTCTTGAAAGGAAAGAGCTTATTTTCCTTCAAGGCTGTTTACTTTAAAACCATTTTTTATTTTCATAACTCAAATATCGCTTACCGCTAAGTTTCTGCAAAACGCTGCAACAAAAGACTGACTCTGTCGGCCAATTTGATCAACCTGCGCAGCAGTAATGAGACAAAACCGCTTTAAAAACAGCAAAACCGCCAATAAAAACAAGCTCGCATATGAAAAAGACTGCCCGATTTACAAAAGAAAACAAGCTTCGCGTATAACAAACCGCTTTAAAAAATAAAACCGCCTTTCAAAATGCTTTTCTTACAGACACCCACTTACCTTGCTTTCACTGCTACAAAACCTCTGCTTTTCTACATCTCTGAATCTGAGCCCTTGGCATCGTTTATAAAGCCTCCCTGGAATTCCCAAGACCAAATCCTAACCGTCCGATCCCACACACCAACATCCAACGGCCTAAATAATTTGTAGAAACTCGAGAATGCCCGATAAACGCATTTGTCTTCCGAGAGCCGGTTAACGCATCTGACGGTCCGTAAACGCCGGTAAATGCCCGTGAAAATATGTAACTTCCGATGCCGCTTTCGAGATCGGGCGGTCAGAGATATCACGTGAAACTGAAACTTAGATGACTTTCAGGCCGTCCGATGTTCATTTTATAGATCGGACGGATGGGAAAATTTGGGATGGGATAAGAAGCGTAAAGTACTTTCCTTCTTCGTCAAGATCTTTTTAAAGATATCGTGTACACGTTTCTAAATTGGTGCCATCGAAATCTGGCCACGTAGCTTGAGTTTTGACACATTTAATTAAAAAATCTCAACGAGTCGCAGTATTCCAACGAATATCCTTTTATGATATTAATAATTTAATTTTAAGTTAGCATAGAAATGGAATGGGTTTAATTTTTTAATGTTGATAATTTAATTTAATGTTTATATAATAATTTTATTTGGTTTATGTGGGTGTATATATCTTATATTTGAATTCGCTGAAAAAAAAATATCTTATATTTGAAATAGTATTGGATTCCAGTGGGTAGGAAGTTGGAAAAGAATTTATTTATCATTTTTGTGGTTTTTTTTTTTTTTTTTGGGATGTTTTCACATTTTCTTTGTTTAATTTGACTATTAATTTAAAATATACTCTTAAATAACATATATTTTTATTTTTAACTGTAAAACTTGTTTAAAGGTGTATAAAAAATTTAATTTTTTAAAAAGAAATAAGCATTATGGTGTAGCGTAGCGTTTAATTGTAAAGTAAAATTATAATCCTGGAGTTGATTTTTACAGCGTGACGTACTCTATGCTTCTATGCCCACCTTTTTTTAAAACTTTCGTGTTGGATATTTTGATGTTTCATTACAAAAGGGCAAATGTGGTGTGGTGGGATGGGGTAATTGTCTTGCATATTTAGAGATTATTGGTAACATGTTTGGTTTAGTCGTGGTTATAGGACAAATACAAAGATTGGATTCATTATTGTTTGGGGATTTTAGATGTGGTGTTTTTTCTTTATAGGTTTTGGGTGATTCAAATATTATCATTGATTGGGTTGCAAGTAAAGTTACACTACATGTAGTTGTACTTGAGCATTAGTGTACCAGAATGAAATTGCTTTAATCATTGTTCAATTGGCATATCTTTCAAGCATATCTTCAGACAATTTAATGTCGTTGCTAACAAATTATCTAAAAATGGTGTGGACTATGAAGTTGGATGGCTACATTATGAAGAATATTTGGATTT
Source organism: Larix kaempferi (assembly GCA_027924585.1). NCBI lineage: Eukaryota > Viridiplantae > Streptophyta > Pinopsida > Pinales > Pinaceae > Larix > Larix kaempferi. Next base: position 8,728,020 of record BSBM01000476.1, read on the forward strand.
TGCTTTGAGCTCTCAGGATGAAGTCAAGATGATTGTCAAGGGATGAGTGCCGACTTCCCCACGCGGTAGATGCCCAGTATCCTCCCAAAAACAATTGAAGTCGAAGTAAATGAAAACTGTGAAGCATAGGCAAATAAGCATTCGATCGATCTCTTTGAAAGAAGAACATGAAGATCCACAATAAATCCACTTGCAAACAAAACCCCTTGGGCCCTTGATCTCTTTGAAAGAAGAACACGAAGATCCACAATAAATCCGCTTGTAAACAAAACCCCTCGGGCCTATAAATGTGTCTCAACATTTATGTATCAATGTACAGATTGGGAGGAACTGCTAACTACTACACGCCATGAACAAGAAATTCGGTGAAATTTGATCTATAAGAGCTAAAGAAGATGCATTGTCTCCAAGTTCTATTGTCAAAGTCGTTGAGACTGTATACTTGTTCTGTTAATTGCTTGGACACTGCATGAGTGAGTAGATCTAAACACGAACAAGTTGCCTCGGATCGCCTCAGTTCAAGAATAATACAAGACCGTATGATCTTCCCCGCAAGTGCACCTACAGTGTCATTGAACACTACCTGAGAGACCGAGGAGTCCTGAAAGTCAACTCCCTAGTCAACAACGATTTTAAGCTACGGTACCCAGGGAACCAACACAGCATAGAGTGATGACTCTTCTCTCACTTGTTTTTGATGGACCATGAGGAAGACACTACCAATTCTTTTATCATCGAAACCCTAGATCCCCAGCATGACGATCTCTTCTACGTTCCCTTCTTCTCCTCCCTCAGCCTCATTGTAACCCCCCCAACAGACAGATAACGGGAAATGATGAATCATCGACGTCTTATTACAACTATGAGGAAATGCGGGGAGACTTGGTCATATGGATAAAAAAGCGTCCCTACTGGAGGAGGTACCGTTGGCGTGACCATGTGATCATTTGACAAGACCTCAATGCGATGTACAAGGTAATCAACAACTTCAAGAATAGTGTGCTCCTCATTTCCAATTTCGGGAGATTGGAGCCCTTACTCCTTATCTTAAATCATCAATGGAAAACCAAGTCCAACCACCCAGTTTGGATGTGTCAATTACAAGAGCTCGAGCATCTGCAACACAATTTTCAAGAAAAGAACAAGTTTCTAGGTTTGAATCCAGTCAAACCAAGTCCGGTGGGAGGACAGAATTAGGTGGGGAACTTCAATCAAGTCAAACTGGATCCTATATGCAAAAAGAGCAAATTAAGTGGTGGCTTGAATCAAAATAAACAGTATCGCAATACGAATCCTTCACTTAAAGCTAACAAAGTGAAGTTGTATTGTCTAAGTGCGGGAGCTTACGCAGCTCATATCAAATCAAAATATGACTCATAGGAGAAATCAAGTTGGCAGGCTTGAGTTGAATCAGTATAAATATACAACTTCTTCATCTAGGGTAAGGTGTTCTCAACTTCAGTGTCACTTTGTTTCTTGAGTGTAAAGGCCTTCTAAAATCTAGAATAAATTGCAGTTAAGGTTAGAATCAGAGGGAATTTCCCTCGTAGAATTGCAGTTGATAATGAATCAGATGGAAATGTCCTTATATTGAAGGGTGAAAAGATATATTTATTATTGTCATGTATGATTTAAGAGGAATTAAATATTCATTCTTTATATGCCTAATGCATTTCTTGTCTATGAAGAGAATAGCCATAAGCCATAGGTTTCATTTTGTTGCTGCAGTTGGAGAGTTGTGCATGTGTGGACCTTGACTATTTATGTTTTAAATTATGTTTTAATTGTTTTACAAAGCTCGATATCTGTCAAACATTAATGGCACGTTGAAATTTCATATAAATCAGGATCCAATGATCATTACCCATTGTCACGAACACATAATATTTAAGAAAATGGAACACAGAGTTTTCCATGTAGTTAATGTGCAAAGACTAAAGAAAAGAGAAAATGTTTACTTAAAGCTATTTATAAAAATAAATAAATAATTCAGTACTTCAAATTTTACTTTAGGAACACTTGAATAAAGAAGAGAAGAGAACTATTACATGTGATACTTGGATTTTAACATTAGAATTTACTATATTAGTTTATGTATGAATTGTAAATGTGTGGTTATAATGTGAGAATAAATAATGATCATGTGTGTAAATGATGTAAATATGTTTGTATGGATACTTAGTGCAAAGCTTAAGGCCAAGGCTTAATTAGTGAATGACTAAGCATAGAGTTATTGTAAATGTATTCCTATGAAAGGTGTGGTAGACTTGTCACAATGAACTCAAGCCATATGAGCTCAAGTCATTGTAATATGCACGAGCTTGAAGGCTAAATATGTTAGAGATGTATTGAGGGTTTTTTGCAGTCCAACATATGATCGGTTGTGAAAACCCCTTAATACTTAAATAAAAAGATCCAAGGGAGCTCTAACAGAATAGTTCGTAAGGCACAATACTTGCTAAGGTTTTGCAAATGGGGGTAGCAAGCTAAGAGGGCTTGATTGTGGGGAAAAATACACAATTAAGTGCGCTTGAGCCAAATGAGTCTTGGGATGGGTGACCTTTCGGGGAGTCCCAATTACCAGGTGCAAGACTCATAAATGATGATTGATACTATGTGATTCATTTTGTTAGCCTCAATCCCACTTCTTCACCCCTATGAGCATCACCCAATGCAATGAGTGCTAAGTGGACTATTCAAAAAACCATGAGAAATTGGTAAACTGTAACTATGCTCATGGGACATGGGTCATAGCTTAATGACGTACACTATGCATATAATCCCAAAATAATGATATATCATATCTGATTCATTTCGCTAGTCTCAATCCCACTTATTCACTCCTATGAGCATCACCCAATGCAATGAGTGCTAAGTGGAATATTCAAAAAACCATGAGAAATTGGTAAACTGCGACTATGCTCATGGGATATGGGTCAAAGCCTAATGACTTACACTATGCATATAATCCCAAAATAATGATATATCATATGTTAGAGATGGTTAAAACAAAATACTATATATATATTTTTGGGATTGAATGGAGTTCATATAGGCAAAATTGTCGATAAATATTATGAAGTTGAATATGTTCCAAGTAAATTTATTTGTTATTGTATTATTTTTATTTCAATAATGGTTTTTCACTTGTGTTTTCTTGAACTGTAGCTATGTTCAATATTGCTAAAAAAATGTTATTGCTTGGAATGTGGATTAGCGTTATGCTCCTTTTTCAAAGATCTTAAGTGCCCAAAGAGATAATTGCTCCCATATTTTTTGTATATTAGTCATGGTTATGTTGTGTGATAATAGTATTTTGGCACTTAATCAAACTTTGTCTTTCATTATGGAATTGGACCAGGGTTGCTTCTATGTCTTTTCAATCTCTGCACTAGCTGAAAGAGGAAGCCTTGAATTTATTGGCATGCACTAGCTCAAAGTTGTCACGATTGTTGAGATAATGCCACCTTTCGAGATCCTCCAAGTTGTGTTTAAGGGAGGATGTGAGAGTATTTAATGTAAAATGCAACTTGAGAGGTTCATTGAATCATTGAGACTGCTTCATTTTTTGCTAAGTTGTCATGGTTGTTCAGGTAACAACCCTTTCGTAGATCCTCCAAGTTGTATTTAAGTGATATGTAATTCTATGCCTATGGCTTTATTGATTCATCAACATAGATCTTAATGTGGGATAAAATAAATTATAAATTATTAACTTCTTATGCTAAACGCCAACAAAAGGAAAAAATTATTGTTATGAGCATGGCCCATTTAGTTGGGTTTTTTACCAAGTAGGACAAGTAAGAAGGAGGAGGATTGTGTTAAATGGAATATGTTCTCGACGTTTCAAGCCACAAAGTAGGGCTCATATTCAAGAGAAAAGTGCTCCAAGATCTAGGTTTTGAGAATAGCCAGGCATTAATAGGAATAATAGGTTTTAGAGATTGAGTTATTAAGCATACTAGCTAGTTAGGGCATGAATGTTCAAGCGGACCAAAAGAATTCAACCCTAAGAAAAAACTCGTGAGTAGGATCCATTTAATACTATGTTGGCAAGTATGTGCCCATAAACACATTTACAAATTTGATATCCAATTATCATATGTTTAAAATCATTGACTGACTTTAATTGTTGTTAAATATAATAGTGAATTGAATATTAAGCAACGAGGTGTATAAACAAAATAACGCACTATCAAATATTTTAGGGTCACACTTTATAAACTATATGACCCATAAGATCATATCATAATATTCATGTAGACATTTTAATATATGATACATAGAGGTTTATTATTTGTTTATTTGAAAGATTAATGTATTCCTATATAATTATTGCAAGTATAACCATGAACAACTAAGTTGGATAAACTTGTGAGTAGGGTCCATTTAATAATATGTTGGCAAGTATGTGCTCATAATCACATTTACAGATTTGATATTCAATTATCATTGTTTAAAATCATTCATTGACTTTGATTGTTGTTAAATATAATAGTGAATTGAATTTTAAGCAACGAGGTGTATAAAAAAAATAACGCACTATCAAACATTTCACGGTCACGCTTTATAAACTATATGACCTATAAGATTATATTATAATGTTTGTGTAAACGTTTTATTATAAGATACATAGAGGTTTATTATTTATTTATTTAAAAGATTAATGTATTTCTATATACTTATTTCAAGTATAAGTTTTTCGTTTTGTAAAATAAGTATACCTTTATACTAACAAAATGTACAAAATACAGTCAAGGTTCTTCCACATGTCTTTCGATTGGTCTTAAACCAAAACATAACAAGTCTGAGAAAACTACAAAGCTTGGATCCTAATGCCCCTCCCCTGAAGGAGAAAACAGAGCGTATAGCCTTTCATCTACTTCCCAAAGCCCCAAGAGTAAAACCAAAGCTAAACAATGCCTACAGGCTAAGCCTAAATATTTTTCCAAGACGTTGGTGGCCTGAAACCAAACCCCTCGTGCAAAACCCATCCCAAAAGACATACCAAAATTGGACAAAACAAGAAACATCGACCTATCAAAGCCCACAGATGGCGGAAGCTAGTTCTTGGCTGACGGAGGGTCGCCCATCTCACCATTAGCACTGCCTTCGTTTCCACCATTATGCACATCCACTGCTGGGCCCAAAGCAAAATATCCCATCTTTGGAAGGTATGGGACACCCAGTTCCTTCCCTACAACATCAATTTTCATATGCAAAAGCCGAGTGTCTATCTATAGTTCCTTCCAGAAGGCCAGAGGGATATCATCCCCTCCCAATTTCTCCTCCCATTCTAACATAACCCTGCTCAAAAGGCCTTTGATGACCTAGTAAAGAGTCACAGTCTTCTCGTACAGAACCTGGCACGCCCTTAACGAGCCCAAATCCTGGATCCATCTCTCCAACACCACCTCATCCAACGTATGCGAATTCTCAAATACCTCCCGCCATGCCTCATTTCCATCATTTCCAAATCTTCCCTGATGGATGGAGGGATAGACGCCTTGTAGTGCCACGCTGCTTGCGCAACTCGGGTCTACTCCTGATTGGCTCGTCGCTTCTTCTGGATCTTCGTAACCCATGAATTCCCTTATGGTTCCATGGTGAGAGAGACGAACACACAGCACAATCTGTCACCCGTCGTTCCACCGCCTCTCTGCTCTGTATCTCTCGGACTCACGTCTTTACTCACAGGGTCGAATAATCCCCCACTACAATCGCTAAAAATGAAATAGCACTGACACATGGATTTGAATGGGAGGCTTGAGGAAATTACCATAAATTGCAATAAGACCTTCTGTTTATGCCCCTCCAAGCCATCACTGATCCTCTTAATTTCCATAATTGCCTTAAGATGTGCCCAACTGATCCCGGTACCCACATCGACTGCCATCTCCAATCTCATCTTCTCTCTTGTGTTAAAGAAATGTAACTATGAAAGATATTCTATTTGTACTTGTCTATTGTATTATTGTATTCCTCCTTCCGTAGATGTCATTGATGTAATTAATAATGTAAGAGTCATTGAAAGAGTCAAATGTAAACCCTAGGTCTTCTATCGGCCTAGAATAACCCATAAAAGATTATTATATTTTGTATTTGACAAGTCAACTCCGTTAGTTAGGTGAAGTCGGCCCAGTTGGGGAAAAGTCACCCCAACCGAAGAATACAAATAGAGGATGAGTCTCTCATTTGTACTCACTCATCTCACTCACACAAGTTCGCATAGGAAAGAGAGAGAAGTTCGCACGAGTGGAAGAGAAGCTCATTTTGTCTTGGGGTTTATCTTTGTACTTTGTGAATTCTATATTGAGGAAGTTTTGCGGGGTTTTCTCCCTTGTGGTTTCCCCAAGAAAAATATTGTGTTCATTGTGTTTTATGTGCTTGTATTTCTTTCAATGACAGATTGTTTAATGTTATTATGCTAAACAAATAGAAAAACTAACATGGTATCAGAGCAGGCCTGAAAAAAAACATTGTGCAACCTCCGCAACTACAGAAACTAGGGCTTCTTGTTCTGGTAGCTCCCTCCACAAATCAGTTGAAAAAGAGAGTGCATCTAACTCCCCTCACTAGGGCACATCTTTCTGTCAAAGCATATTTCAATTCCGATAATTTTCATTTTTGGGTCCCCCACTGCAGCCCGAGAGAACTAGGGCATCAAGTTTTTGGATCATCTACTCACAGAATTGGGAGAAGGAGTACTTTGCTCAACTTGCCTTGAGGAGGCAAATTTGCTCATCCAATCAGTTTTCCAAAATCCTGAATTTGGAAAAATAGGGTTTCTCGAACAAAGCCTAGGTGACGGTAGAAGCAGCTTTCAGAAGGACAACTTTTATGGTAAGTCTCAAATCTATCCTATTTCCATTTGAGGTTCTCATTTTATCAAGATTACAAACAATACCAAGCTTGATGAGAAGCTTGAGGGAGCTGAGAACTTTAGGGCATGGAAATATAGAGTCATGCTTGTTCTTGAAGAACATGACCTAGAAGACTTTATAAAGGAAGGACTTATAGAACCAAGGGGAGATGAAGCCAAAGCAAGGCATAAGAAGAATATGGTCAAGGAAAAGAGGATCATAGCTGATTCTATCAAATATCACTTGATCCATCAAGTGTCTTTAAAGAAGACTCCAAAATAAATGTTTGATGCCCTGACCAACCTGTTTGAAGGAAAGAACATTAATAGGAAGATGACCTTGAGAAATCAAATCAAGGGAGTGAAGATCTTGAGTCCATGCACTCATACTTCTCTAGAGTGTCCCAGATCAAAGATCAATTAGAAGCTATTGGAGACACTGTTGAAGATGTTGAAGTTGTGATGACCACTCTAAATGGTCTCCCTAGAGATTGGGAACCATTTGCTCGTGGCATTTGTGCTATAAATAAATTAATCCAGTTCAGATAACTATGGGAAGAGTGTGTGCAAGAGGAAGAGAGAATAGCGGCGAGAGAGGAGAAACTAAATGACAATGAAAATCAAGCTTTGGAAATTCATGCCAAAGGTGGAAGGAAAAGGAAGAACGATGTACATCCCCGTGAAGACTCTCCAAGAAGATCCCAAATATCTCAAAAGAAAAAGAAGTTCAAGAGATACATATCTTTAGTTGAATGTTACTCTTGTCACAAAACATGACACATTGCGAGATATTGTCCACTCAAATCTGGACAACATAAGAAGCAGAAGAAGAGATTTCATGCTCATGCAGCGGAAGATAGTGAGTATGATAGTCAAAACTAAAGAATATGAAGAATCCAGTGAAGAATATGTACTAATATCAGCCCTCACTGGTTCAGTATCTCATGGAAGTGATACTTGGCTAGTGGATAGTGGAGCTTCAAAATATTTGACGGGATACAAAGAATCCCTCTCACATCTCATACAGAAGGAATCTCCACACTAGGTAAAGCTTGGAGATGACTATCAATATCCCATCAAAGGAATGGGAGAAGCATCTTACAAATTAGACTCTGGAAAGTCCATGAACATGAAGGATGTACTTTATGTACTAGGTCTGAAGGAAGAACCTTCTATTTATTTCAGCATTAGATAAGAAAGGTCTTCAAATTGCATTTATAGATGGTGAATTCCTTATGTGGCCAAGGGGGGAAGACTATCAATGATGCATTAGCCATTGGAGTAGAAGAAGGAGGAATTTACAAGCTGATGGGTCATGCAGATACATAATTGATGACCAGTACCATGAGCCCCTGTGAACTATGGCATAGAATACTGGCTCATGTACACTACAAAGCCTTACCAATAGTAAGTAAGGTGGTGATTGGACTACCAGAAATACAGGTTGATCATGAAGGAGTATGTAAAGGATGTGCTCAAGGAAAGAGTACGAAGAATCCATTTCCAAGTCGCGACAACAAAGATAAAGGTATTCTCGATATTATTCACTCAGACATTTGTGGACCTATGTCCACCACTTCATTAAGTAGGTATGTTTATTATGCTTCTTTTAATGATGATTACTCCCGCAAAACATGGATTTATTTTCTAAAGAATAAGAATGAAGTCTTTGAAAAGTTTAAGGAGTTTGAGGCTCTTGTAGAAAACCTCTATGAAAAGAAGATAAAGATTCTAAGGACAGATAATGGAGGGGAATACACTTCAGGCGATTTCAAGGATTTCTGTAAACAAGCAGGGATTAAAAGGGAGCTTACTATTCCCTATAATCCACAACAAAATGGTGTAGCTGAAGGAAGAACATAACCATCATGGAAGTAGTGAAGGCAATGATCCATGATCAAGACTTACCCATGCATCTATGGGCATACGTATTGAAGGCCATGATCCATGATCAAGACTTACCCATGCATCTATGGGTAGAAGTAACTAGAACTGCAGTATATGTACATAACATAATCTCTCACAGTGCTCTTGGAAACAAGACCCTAGAGGATATTTTTATCGGTATGAAGCCTGAAGTTATCCATCTAAAGATATTTGGATGTCCAGTATTTATCCACATTCCAAAAGAGGAGATCGAAGTTGGAACGTTCAGGAAAGAAGGGAATATTCGTGGGTTATAGTGAGCAATCAAAGGCTTACCGTATCTACATTACAGGATTCCGCTAGATTGAACTCAGTCGGGATGTTACATTTGATGAAGACAAAGCCTTCAACAAATCCAAGAAGCCTCATGAGGATGAATGAAGCTCCTAGAGTTACAGAAACGAACAATGTACCAAAAAGAAATGTTGAAGAAGAGCCTATTCCAAAAGATCATGATATGGCAGACCTCAGACACCTGAGGAGACACCTTGTGTAGAAAATCCAAGAGAGAGAAGACCGACTTGGGCATGAGAATTAATACAATGTGCAGGAAGGTATGGTGCCCCATAAGGAACCAGTAGAGAAAGCAAAAGACCAAGGCCATATTCCAGTTATGTAGCTTTGATGTGTAACCTTGTTGAAGAGGAACCAACATGTTTTGAAGATGCAATAAAGAAGAAGGAATGGCTAGATGCTATGAATGAAGAATATCAGTCCATCTTCAAGAATGATGTTTGGGATGTGGTATCAAGACCGAAGGACAAGTCAATCGTTTCATCAAAGTGGATATTCAAAACAAAACACTCAGCAGACGGAAGCATTGAAAAGTACAAGGAAAGATTCATAGCCTAGTGGTTCTCTTAGAAGGAAGGAATTGATTACGAGGAGACCTTTGCTCTTGTGGCCAGATATATTTCAATTAGAACCATTCTTTCCTTGGCAGCCAAGATGAAATGGAAGTTACATCAGATGGATGTAAATACGACATTCTTGAATGGGAAGATAGAAGAAGAAGAAGTATATATCAAGAAACCAGAAGGATTTGAAATAGAAGATAGAAATTCAAATGTATGCAAACTGAAGAAAGCATTGTATGGGTTGAAGCAAGCACCTAGAGCATGGTATGGAAGAATTGATAGCTTCTTGATGAGCTTGGGCTTTACCAAGAGTAAAGTATGTTCTAATCTTTATTATAAGATTATGGATGATGAACCTATGATTCTACTATTGTATGTGGATGATTTGTTCCTGACAGGAGAAGACAAGCCCATCAATGAATGTAAGAAAAGGCTTGCAGCAGAATTTGAGATGAAATACCTTGGCATGATGCATTATTTTCTAGGTCTTGAAGTATGGCAGTATCCAGATGAGATTTTCCTTAGTCAAGGAAAATACACAGTTGAGATCCTAAAGAGATTTGGGATGTTGGATTGTAAGGCCATGACTACTCCGATGGTGAAAAACTTGAAGCTCTTGAATGATGCTTCATATGAGATAGTAGATGTCCCCATGTACAAACAAATTATTTGTAATACCCCAATTTTGACCCTTATGAAATATTGGTTCTTAATGTAAATATTGTATACAAGCGATGTATGTGTCACTAGCTTGGAGCTCAAGGCCAAGGCCCCGCTAGTGTATGCTCGGATTTTATTTTAAATGGACAAGCATTTGACATTTTGTTACCCATGTGCTATTAAGCCATGGGATATTGTAAATTGATGTAAATATTTAATATTGCAATAAAATACCAAAAACTGGCTATGGGGGCAATGAATGAGAAGGGGCCATGTGTATCCACTAGGGAGTGGTGAGAGGGCTGTGGGGATGAACCATATGCTACCAAATGTCATTGTGAGAACCTATTTGACTTTCCTTGATGACATTTATTTATGTTGTAAGGAAGTAGTTGAGGATTTCAGTCCATGGCTTCAATGGAGCATGGGCAGCCCAAAAATTCGTATGGCAGAGTATGGGCTCTGTTTTCTTGTACCACAAGTCACTCTACCTCATGGAGGTTGCTTCATTCTCATTCCCATTCCAGTGTGGAGGAACCCAACATCAATTTTCATCAAACAGAATTTTGAGAAATCCAAGTGTGAATGTTGAATGGAGGTTGGGTTTGCTTGATAAACTCAGTGAAGGCTGGAATCTCAAGGAATTAGCAGCTGGACCTTTCTATGCCCACCCTGAATAGCACTGGAGGGAAGGGACGCCTAAGGGACTGTGTAGCAAAGAAGGGGACCTTCCTTGTGTTGGGTGAGGTAGGTATTGTGGGTGCCATGATTGTTGAATTCATTTGAGATACCTATAGCTTTGTGGTTGAGCTCATTGGCTTAGCATTGCCCTCCTTTGTCTTTCATATGCTTGATAAACCCAACTGTGTGTTGGCTTAGCATAGTGGTTGAGTGAAATCATGGTTGTGAGTGAGCCCAGCTAGTTCCTCCTTAGTGGATACACAACCCAGCTTGGGGGTGATCTCTCAGCTAAAAGAATACAAGCTGGACAGAGATCTATGGTTGGGTGGAATGTTGCTCTCACATAGCCAGTTGTTTGGACATCTTCATCTTCAAGATAAGTGTTTTTTGTGATTTACATTATATGCATTATGTGTTTTGCAGTGTGTTAATTATGAATGATAATTGTCCATGTTAATGAAATGAAATGATTGTCTTAATGAAATCGACATGAAGTTTGTGCATAGCATGAGTACGAGATTGAATTCTCTGCATAATGGATCATCGTATGCCTGTGTTAGATATGATGATACATTACTGTTTGTGTGCTTGCAAATATGTTTATTTCCACTGTGTTTATATTGAGTATGAGTTTGCACATAGAAGATTTTAATTGTTATGAATTTATGAGTAATGTATGGGGCTGAATTTATCAAATAAGCCTGGTATGTTTGGTTCACATTTCCTTCCTTGTATCGGATTGATGGAAGGGGACATTACGTTATTGGATCATTGATGTACTTGACCAATACTAGATCAGATATATGTTTCGTTGTGAACACATTGAGCCAGTATATGGTGGAGCCCATAAATGTTCACTTGATTGCAGCAAAACATCGGATTAGGTACCTAAAGGGTACGTTAGATTATGGACTCAGACATGATTCAGATAGTGAGTTCAGGCTGTACGAGTACACAGACTCAAATTGGGATGGAAGTGTCGAAGATAGGAAAAGCACTTCAGGATGTTGCTTTAGTTTGGGATCAGGCATGATCTCATGGATCAGTAGAAATCAACCCTGTGTTGCACTCAGTACATCAAAACCTGAATATGTAGCATCCTGTTCAGCTTGTAGTGAAGTAGTTTGGATTCGCAAGATGTTGGCAGGATTGTTCGATGCAGAGATAGATGTGACAGATATACTCTGTGACAACAAGAGTTGCATCAAGATGACAGAGAATCCTGTGTTCCATGATAGATTGAAACACATCGAGATCAAGTTCCATTATATCCAGGATATGGTGCAGAAGGGAGTTGTGAAGCTCAAGTATGTTCCTATAGAGGAACAAGTTGTTGATGTGTTGACTAAGCCTTTGTCTCGCATAAAGTTTGAGTACTTTCAAGACAAGCTTGGTGTGGTCCGAAAGGACCTCCTTCGAAAGGGGGAGTGATGATGATGATGATTCTGGTCCAATGGTGACTAATGTCGGTCCAAGGGTGACTGATGCTGGTCCAAGGGTGACTATGTCGATCCAAGGGTGACTGATGTCAGTCCAAGGGTGATTAATTTCGGTCCAAGGGTGACTGATGCCGGTCCAAGGGTGACTGATGCTGGTCCAAGGGTGACTGATGCCAGTCCAAGGGTGACTGATTCCAGTCCAAGAGTGACTGATGTCGATCCAAGGGTGACTAATTCCGGTCCAAGGGTGACTGATGTTGGTCTAAGGGTGAATGAAGATCAGTACTTTCCAACTGATAGAGTTATAGTCCTTATGCGACTGATGCCGGTCCAGGGGTGACTGAAGATCAGTACTTTCCGACTGATAGAGTTCTGGTCCAGAGGTGATTGATCTTGGTCCAAGGGTTATTGAAGATCAATACTTGCCTACTGATAGAGTTTCGGTCCATTGGTGACTGATGCCGGTCCAGGGGTGACTGAAGATCAATACTTGCTGACTGATAGAGTTCCAGTCCAGAGGTGACTGATGCCGGTCCAGGGGATTGAAGATCAGTACTTGCTGACTGATAGAGTTCCGGTCCAGAGGTGACTGGTGCCAGTCCAGGGGTGACTGAAGATCAGTACTTGTCGATTGATAGAGTTCTGGTCTAGAGGTGACTGATGTCGGTCTAGGGGTGACTGAAGATCAATACTTGTTGACTGATAGAGTTCTAGTCCAGAGGTGACTGATGCCAGTCCAGGGGTGACTGAAGATCAGTACTTGCCGACCGATAGAGTTCCTATCCTTAGGTGACTGATGCTGGTCCAAGGGTGACTGAAAATTAGTACTTGTTGACTGATAGTGTTCCAATATTTTTTCTTACTGATGATTGATGTTATTGTTCCAGTATTGTGTTTACTGATGATGTCCCAGCAGATGGTGTTGTTGATGATTTTCCAACAAAGGATGTTGCTGATGATGTTCCATCAAAGTATGTTGTTGATGATGTTCCAACAAAGGATTTTGCTGATGATGTTCCAGCAAATGATGTTGTTGATGATGTTCCAGCAGAGGATGTTGTTGATGATGACCCAACCGAGGATGTTGTTGATGATGTTCCAGCAGAGGATGTTGCTGATGATGACCCAATAGAGGATGTTGCTAATGATGATCCAACAGAGGATGTTGCTGACGATGATGTTCCAACAGAGGATGCGGTTGATGGTGATATTCCAACAGACGACGATGATGATGCTGATGAGGATGTTCCATCAGATGATACCCCAGACATATGATGATCCAAAAATTCCTACGACATATAGAGATTCACAAGTCAGTTGTGCAGTTGTTGATGTTACCTGCAGAATACCTTCCTAGTTAAGAGGGAGTGTTAAAGAAATGTAACTGTGGAAGATATTCTATTTGTACTTGTCTATTGTATTATTGTATTCCTCCTTCGAGAGATGTCATTGATGTAATTAATAATGTAAGAGTCATTGAAAGAGTCAAATGTAAACCCTAGGTCTTCTGTCGTCCTAGAAGAACCTATAAAATATTATTATATTTTGTATTTGACAAGTCAACCCAGTCAATTAGGTGAAGTCGGCCCAGTTGGGGAAAAGTCACCCCAACGGAAGAATATAAATAGAGGATGAGTCTCTCATTTGTACTCATTCATCTCACTTATCACTCACACAAGTTCGCATAGGAGAGAGAGAGATAATTTCACACAAGTGGAAGAGAAGTTGATTTTGTTCTTTGTACTTTGTGAATTCTATATTGAGGAATTTTTACCGTGGTTTTCTCCCTTGTGGTTTCCCCGAGAGAAATACTATGTTCATTGTGTTTGATGTGCTTGTATTTCTTTCAGTGATAGATTGTTTAATGTTATTATGCTAAACAAATAGAAAAACTAGCATCTCGTACTGTTCCGGACACAATATATCACCCACACACTCGCTACCGTTAGATCTACCTTTCCACCACCTACCCTCATTAAGACAACATCCCAACATGTGTTGAATTTGATTGCATGCATGTGGGGTGCCACGTCTCCCTGTTACCTCAGCTCACCCGCATCCGGGGTTATTGCAAGTATAAGTTCACTCAATATGAAAATACATTTTCAATTAAATATGTCAATATCCATACATTCAAATCAGGTGTTAGAGGTATGCAACTCACATGCCTATGACTTCATCGTTGATTTTTAATCGTCGTACCATTTATATGTGTCTAACACTTTAATTTAAAGTAGAATGGTCATGCTTTCTTACCATTTTCCATTTATTTTATTGGTCCTATCGACATTCCTTTGCACCTATTAGGGCAATTGATAGTTATAAATTTAATTAAATTAAGATTTAGCAAGTGCAAATGTTACTTTTAACTTTTTATATATTTAAGAAGTTTTTTTATATTTTAAGGAGTTATATAAACCCGCAATTAAGATAGTTTAAATAGTTAATTGAACTAGTTGCGAATGTCATTAGGTATTTGATTATTTAGGTGCATTTCTATAGTACTAATAAACCCGCAATTAAGATAGTTTAAATAGTTAATTTAACTAGTTGCAAATGTCATTAGGTATTTGATTATTTAGGTGCCTTTCTAGAGTACTTGTTATCACATATATAGTAGTCGGGCTACCATACATTATTTTTCTGATTCTAGTACACTATTCAGCCAGTTCCCTTACATTGAGATGCTGAGATGAGCATCGATATTGGATCACTATCAGATTTTGGACAGCAGTTGTATTTCCCATGCCATGACTGAGTCTTAGGGCACTCAGAGAGATGACCGATATGGCCATTATACCATTTGTATAGAG
Source organism: Larix kaempferi (assembly GCA_027924585.1). Classification (NCBI taxonomy): domain Eukaryota; kingdom Viridiplantae; phylum Streptophyta; class Pinopsida; order Pinales; family Pinaceae; genus Larix; species Larix kaempferi. The sequence continues at coordinate 8,743,258 of BSBM01000476.1, forward strand.
CATTCAGTAGTGCCCAGAGTTACAGCAACAGTTTCAGAGGACAGATGATGGTTCAGATGATGAGCATTTAGGTATATGACTCAGCAGGTATATCATAGTGTTGTGGTTATATTGCTTTTATACTTATCCTTATAGCATGTCTTAGCACTTAGTGTCATGATCTGGCCATCATATCGATATGTGGACCTGGTTGATCTTATTATATATATTATATTGTCCCTACTCAGACTTAGAAGTTCACTATTCATACTCATTGGTTTTACCCTCCTTAGGGAGAATAGAGGTGATCATTCCACCATACCTTGGGTTGCTAGTGTTGGCTCCATGATTCATTGTCTTCATCCATCCATTACCTACCTTTTAGTTTATCACCCTGACTTGCTACTTGACTAGTGACATGGAGGATCTTTCCCCCACTGTAGCCTCTGTATTGGATGAGCATCCCTGTTTATTGTGTCTCGGCTTTGAGTTGGTGACAAAACTTACCTATGGTGAGTTGGATTTCCTTGTGAATTCCCCCTAGTCACTAAAGTTGTGTTGGCTAAACCTGAAACTTTTAGTGCTGCCATGAATACAAAATCTGGAAAATGAAATGCTATATCTTGTATGAAAAGCCCATTCATGCAATGTGTTTCTAAACACACGTGAATGAAAGGCATGCCAAATGAAAATGGCCATGAAAATAAAATGTTATATCTTTTGGAAATGTAATTACCTAGGTAAACAAGTTGTCTGTGACACACCTAGAAGTGTTCAGGTAAACAAGTGCCTTAAAAACACACCTGCAGTAGAAAGCCTCAAATAAATGTAAATCTATGCAATGTGTTTATAAACACACATAGATCAAGGCTATGGAAACTTCAGGCCCAAAAGCAATGGAACTTAAATGCTATATCTAAATAATTGCTGGCCTCATTTGTATTATGGATTGTGCGCATCTGTTAAAGGTGAATAAACCCTCTTTGAACAACTCATCCATTTGTGAGACACCGCCATTCCCTGTGTTGTTGCTCATTCAGTATATACTATGGTGTGTATTCCCCTTCCCTGTTCCAAAGTGTCACAATGTTAAGTCAGTCAAGTCATCCCTTAGCCTATCCAGTTATTTTAGCCTTCACCCTTCACTAGCAAATTGATCACAGCTATGAAGTGAGTATGGTCCTGAAAGTCTAGTCTGAGTAATAATAATAATTAATGACATTATATATTTGGATCTAGATCGTCAGTAATGATTACTTTGTGTTATAATTGTTATTTGAATAAGTTGTAGAGCATGCATTAACCTTTGACATTTTGCAACAGCTTCTGATGATGGTTTGAGTTATATTTGGTCATGTTGACTTGGTCAAACCTAGTTTGACCAAGGTCAACCATAGGACATGAGATGGTTGGACCTTGTGATGATATGGATAGATGATATATGGTCTATGTACATGTACATGATGATTCTATGCATTAGATACAGGTTTATGATGATGATTCATGGTTTACAACATTATTTGATTATTTACAGATTATTATTATTTCACCTATTCCGGTATATTGGATATATTATATGATCATGCAGAGACTCATATGGTGTATGAGTACACATCTTGTATGGATTTGGACCTTTTGAGTCCAATGAGATAGTCTGTTTTCAGTTCCGGGCACTTGCAATGATGATTGAGCCTCAATAGGCTAACCCAGTGTAGTTTTGGTCTGTTGGAGACCATGTCAAAGCAGAGAGGATTTTTATTTGGTTGACCTAGGGTGCTGTGCTTGGAGGGGGTGGTCCAGACACTTGTTTTTACCATATTACCCCCCTCCTGGACACACTAGTGCCCTCAACTTGACAGCGCAGGCACTCCAGGAGGCAGTTTGGGGCAGTTTCACGCTTCCCGAGGCATTTCAGGATTGGTAGAAATGGTTATTGAGGAATTCGATTTGGGCTACTGAGGCAATGTATTGGCATGGGATGATCAGTGATGATGGGTTGATGTCTTCCACACCTCCTCCAGTAGTTTCAGCTTCATCGGGGCCCGCATCCATCACTTATGGCACTTTCTGATGATTTATGAGGCCTCTTAAGGCCCACGATTTGTCCATAGAGGCACAATTTGGTATATTGATGACTATTTTATTATTATTGTGTTATGGGGATTGACCAAGGGTGGATAAAATTACCCCTTGGACCCACCATAAGCTTCTTATGATATTTTGTCATCATGATATGGTGGGATTCCCCTCTCCTAGGGCGATTTTGTCCACTTATGTTATATTTTATTAGTGATCCATGTATCTTTGTGTTGAGCTCATCTCAACCATTGATTAGACATTTGTATCTTTTAATCTTAGCCACTCATTCAAAAAGTGGTTAGGATTTTGGTGCCTCTCCTATCTATTTAAAGGGGGATCCTCTCATTATAAAGTGGACTGGTGGCTCTGGATTATTGGAATAGAAAATTATTATTGCATCTATCTCCAGTGTTGTGGTGAATGTTTTTGGTGTTCGTTCATTGGTTCTTCCTTTGCACTGAGTTACTGGAGATCTTGTTCTGCCATATCTTTTGTACCGCGTTTTTGCATCTACAGGTGGAGGCCGATTTGCTTTGAGGAGGAAGTATTGGTAGGGGAAGACTCTCCCCACTTCTTCTTTGGATCTCTTCGTTGGTAACAGGGAGTATTACTATCCCAGGACCTTCTATTTCATGTTACTATTGCATTTCGCTTGTATTTCCTCCATATTTGGTCTTTTTGATTGAATCGCTATTCCTTGGTTTGACAGGTAGAGGAGGTCGCACTTGTGGGCTAGGGCATCAATTTGGCAAGCAAAATCAACCATCTCCCATTTGATATCTGCGGGAATCTTCCTCAACATCAAGGCATCTCTCTTCATCACTCAGGTATGATCTCAAGGTAATTTCTATCTCCATGATCTATCCACTTGTCTTAAATATTTGAAACCCTAATTAATTAAAACCCCCATTGTTACATTTTCTTAGATCTACTGAGATCTAGTGGGTTGTTGGGTATAATATTGAAAACCCACCTCTATAGTATCCACGACATCCCGGATCTATAGTTTGGTGAGGATTGGCCTTCATTCGATCCCTTTCCCAAGCCAACTTGGCTTCCCCAAGTGAGGGCGCACTTCTTGGAGAGTTGAGTTGAGCTAGATCTAGTTGATGGGTAGTTGAGATTTTAATTGATTCATGATCTACACATCCTAAAACCCACCCCTAGACTCTTACTTTAGCAATTTCTACCTTGTGGGTCCTATTCCACATTTTAAGGGATTTAATCCCCATTTTGGACCACTTGGTATCTTCAAACTTAGATCTAGTAAGATCTAGCCATTGGATTGCCTTGAAATTGTAGATCCACACTCTCACTTGATCAACCTACTTGGATCTAAAATTTGGATGTCATTGGACTTGTCTTGATCCCATTTATCCCACATTTTACCCTCCTTAGGCAAAGTCGCACTTCCTTGGAGTTGGAGTTGGTCCACTTCTAGGACGTGGGTACATGAGATTTTAGTAGATTTGGAATGAGCATAATTCAAAACCTAGGTCTAGTTGGTCACTTCATCAAATCTTGCCTTGGGGATAGCATTCCTTGTTTTAAGGGATTGTGGTCCACTTAGGTCAAACCTTGAATCTCTAGATCTAGACCTATTCATCCATCAAACCTTTAATTGCCCACTTGTCTCATGCAATAGGAGTCATCAACCACAAGTTAATTTCATTTGACTCCATTATCCCAATTCCCAAGGCACTGATCTCTTTCCAAGTCAATTCGACTTTCCTAGATTGTTGGATTAACTTGTGGTTTGATCCTTGTTTGGTGGACTAAACCCTTTGATGTTATCATACTTCATGATCAAGCTTGTCACTTGTACTAGTTAGCCCCAATTCAACCCCTAAACTACCCTACATTGGACATGGTTCCCAAGGCAGTGGATTTTCTCACATTGACTAGTACTATAATCCTGGATCTTATTTTCAAATACAATAAGTCACTCACACATCAACAATGAACCAAAGCTAAACTCATTGAACCCCTCACTTATCTTGTGACTTCATCCTTAGGTCTAGGATAAACCATACACCTTCTTTCACTTAGTCTTAACTTCATTTGGTGTCTTGGTTTGATCTCTCCTGTCGGGAGTATATCGGGTCTCCCCCTTTGTTGTTTGGGCTAGATAACATAAAGCGAAGGTTGCCTCGACTGGCGTGACAACCATCTATTGGAGGTCGAGGTGATCGTGGTTGCACCTTTTGAGTTGCCCTTCCCTATTGCCATCCATTAATGGATACATCCATAGGGGTAACTACAGTTTAGGTGATAACAGTACTAATAGTGAAATTTATGATAGATATTTTAATGTTTATTTTATTTAAGGAGTGACTAATGTTACGTATTCAAGTAATAATGTGATAAAGTGGAAATAAGGCATACCTAGTAAATGGCATTTATGTTAATGTATGCATAACAGAACTCTGCTAGATATATATACAACACCACTTTGAGTAATTTGAAGCACATAGATATAATACATCTCTCTTTCATTATATCTCACTTGTCTCTCACATATTCTCCATATCATAGTTTAACATGATATCAGAGCCACGACAATTGTGGCATTGGGCGATTTCAAAGTTCATTGTTAAGACAACATATGGCACATCTACTTGGAGAAAGAGACAAGGTGATTTATGGTGGCGTCATTAAAAAAATGTTCGACAACATCATAAAATCTAGTGATCTGTATGGTGGCATCATAAAATAAAAAGCATATGATGGCTATGGGAAAAAAATGCATGAATTGCATATTTTAACTTGGTGAAGGATTTCTATGGATTAAAACAAACCTCTCGAGCATGGTATGAAAAAGATAAATAATTATGTACACACAACTATAATATCCTAGTTTTAATCCTTATATTTTAAAGTTGGTGAAGGCTTTGCATGGATTAAAACAACCCCCTAAAACATGTATGAAAAGATTAATAAATAGCATACACAACTATAATATTGCAATTATAACATTTGAATTGTAATGTAGTAATTATGTATATGATGTGGGTTATGAGATGGGAATCTAACCATGTGGACTGAGATAAATTATTCCAAATTTGATACATGTGAAATGCATTGTAAACATTCTTCGTATGGATCTCAAGGCCAAGGCCCAAATAATGAAAGCATGGAGTCCCAATAGTGTTATAGGTTTACAACGTGGTGGGTATGTTTTCCTTAATATGCTCATTGATCTATAAAAGCATGTAGAAAAAAACTACACAATAATATAATATCCCTTAAAATGGATGCTTGGGAGAGCAACAAGGGGACTATGATTGCGATCAATAAGCACCGAGCAACAAAGCATCAAATGCCTCTTGTGGCCAATATATATTGTTGGATTTGAAGCAATTCAAATCCAATGGTATATGTTGGATCCCGAGCGACATTTAATGTTATGTTGATCGGTGCTTAATATTCATCAACTATGATTCTAGCACCCTCTCATCCTAGCCTTATCCTACAACTTGCCATCGTTGATGGCCCTCCTAGACTATTATCTAGGAGGGGGTATCATCCCTTGCTTTGTTGCAATGGTCTTTTAGGCTCTAGTCAGCTCGTTGAACAAACCTCTTGCAAAACCCTCTTTGTTGAAGTTCATCAAATGTTTGGAATCCATATATGAGGCGATGATCCCCACCTCCGCTTCTATACTCAAAGCTATGGTTCTAGTGAAACATGGGCTCATCAGTCATTCATATGAATCTAACCTTCACCTTGATCCATGGACGTTTGGATGAATAAAAACTAGATGGTTCTCATTAGAGGGAAACTATTATATGTTTTGTGGAAAAGGTTTCTATACCTTCCTCTTTGAACTAAAGGAAGATTGGGATCTCATCTTCAGAAATGGCCCCTACTTCATGGATTTCATAGGAATGTACGTGAATAAATAGAAACCTAAATTCGATCTAGAGCTAGATGTACCTTCTATTGTGCCAGTCTGGGTACATCTACCTCATCCTCCCCTCCACTATTGGCATGATGAATCTTTGAGAAAAATAGGAAATGTCCTCGGTAAATACATTAATATATATAAACCAAAAGTAGGGATGTTTGCATGTGCATGTATATGTGTGGAGGTAGATATGGATAAAGGTTTACGCGAAGTGATGAAGCTAACTTTCGACAACTAAAGGCACCTGCAATAGTTGGATTAGGAGCAATCACCTTTCAAATGTAATATATGCCATGAATACAAACATTTTTCCAAATATTTCCCTAAAGTAGTCCCTCTACTCGAAGCTGAAAGAGAGGAACAATGGAAAACCGTTAGGAAAAAAATCAGAGTCGTCATTCAAGCAGGAACCTTAGTGCCTCAAAAATTCATAGTTCAAGTAGGGAACACATTGATATCTGTAACAAACTTGATATTCTCTCTCAGTTGAATAACACCCCCCCCCCCACCCCCCGAAAGTGTCCACATCCTCCAATTTAAATCTATATCCTCAGCTCCTCCCATTATGCAGTTGGATCCACCTTGTTTTCCTGACCCATAACTGCATAGTCAACCCCCTTCAACTACAGATCTATTGACCACATCCTCCCACCACCCCCAATCGAAAAATTCCTCCTTTGGGGTTCTCACTCATCATAAAGGTCAATTTTTGGAGGAAGAAAAGTCAAATGAAGAAATATTGCCTAAAAAAATAGGAAGGAATACCTACAAAGAAATGGGAGGAGGTAGTAAACAAAGAAAAAAACCTTAGATTGCAAACAACAATAGAAAATATGATGGCAAGAACTAACATGCACATAACCATTAAAAGTCTAAGAGTACCAAGGAACACAGAGCAAGGAGGCAACACCAAACCCATGGTTAAATAATGATAGCAGTCTCCTAAAATTGTTGAGGACTTGGTATCAAATACAAGGTAGAAGTAGTTCAAGACCTTATAAAATATGAACGGACAAATGTCCTAATGCTCAGGAGACAAAAATATCAAAACTCGAAATGCTTGAATCTAGTAAAAATATATGGCCACCATGTGAAAGTATAGTGGCCAGATCACCGGGAGCTTCAAGAGGCTTATGCACATTATGGAATAATACATAACTATCAGTGATGCAAATCTTGCGAACTTGTTAATGGATATACATGGATCTGGAATGTCGAAGCTTAGGTAAACATTATAAAATCCTTGACATTGATTTTCCTATGAATTACAAAGAAAAACAAGATTATGGGAAAACTATCAAAGATCTGAGGAACTCTATAGAGCTAGAGTGAAGTATTCTATCTAGTGATCTTAACCTTGTGCTCCTCCAAGAGGAAAAATGGGGTGAAATTCTTGTTAGAGACAACTTCCTAGAACATGTCAAAGAAATAATGGAAGAATGGGAATTATTCGATGTCAAACCCAAAAGAAGTAAATTTACCTAGACAAACAAAAGAAATGACCCGAGCTATATTGTAGCTTGTTTGGACAGATTCCTTGTCCATGGGAACTACATTTGAAACGACCAAGATATCTCTCCCTACATCATCCCATTAGCAACATCAAACCATCAACTGATCTCTCTCATCATGAAAGAGAAACTAGATTACGTGCCACTCCCTTTTAGTTTTAACCTACTTTGGTTACAAGAAGAAGAAGCGTCGAAAGTGAATGATACCAAACAAGCACTCAAAACTAGGGCAAAAACCAATTACAAGGAGCCTACTAGTGAATGAAAGGAGATACAAACAAGGTTGGAACAACTACAAATAAGAATGGAAGGAGAAGAAATAACATCCCAATTTTGATTAGAAGAAAAAGCATTGTATGGGAAAATTTACAAGGTATTTTAGAAGGAAGAAGCCACTTGGAGACTTATGTCCAGAATATTATGGTTAAAAGCGGGAGACAAGAACACCTCTTTATTCCACAAGCAATAAAAATCAAGGCAACAAAGAAACAATATCAATGAAATCGAAAACACAGTCGGTGAGAGGATAATGGAATTCACGAGAATAAACAAGAGGCTCATGATCATTTCAAAAATTTGCTCATAGAAGAAGAGGAGGCTATTCCAACATGCATGAAATATATGCTCCAATGTAATGTACCCAAAATTCTATTATTGACCATTGAAGAGAAATAATTAATTTTGGCATATAGTCTCTATGTACAAATTAAATTATTCATGAAAGGATGATGTAGGCATATAAATTCAAATATTTAATTACCAAATATTTATTTAATGAGATGGAAATGGTATAGGTGGCTCAAGACGGAGCATAGGAGGATGGATAAGATCACATGATTTGTTTCCTTCAAGAAATATGAGGAAAAACAACTAAAAGTAGAAAAGGAAGCTAAAAGCAGGAAAGCAACATAAAGCATAAAAGGCAGCTAAAAGCAGGAAAGCAGCATAAAAGCAGAAAAGACAAGAGCTTCCATATTTTTGCTAAAGGCAGAGAAAGGATTAGTAACTGCCAATAAAACAAGCAAGGAATCTAGGAAATATTTTCCTAATTTCGAATTAGAAAGGGGGGGCTAACTTCTATTCTCTCATGAAAATAATATTAATTATTATTTTATTGATATTTTCATGAGAAAACTCTAGAAGGAAAGAAAAGGTAAATGAAGAGTTATAAAAGAGGTATGAGCGCCCCAGTTCACATATTTTTCCATTTTGTTCATTGTGTTGAAGAGATCTACACTTTTCTAGACTTGGGAGATGTGCCCCTTGTCACCATTTGGGAGATGTGCCCCTTCTGTCAATTGTAGATAGTTTGAGCAATTCAACTAGTGATTGAGTAGTTCGATATCCAGTCCATCTCATTGAGCTTCATGCAACAACTACAACAACATTATATCAGTGTGCAGATGATTTTATGCAGGTTTTGATTCAATTCATGTCATCTTCTAGTTCCAGTTCAAATAGAGTTCAGGTTTCCAAGCATTGTTAACATAGTGGCATTATAACAGAGTTGGTAGTTGTTGGTTTGCATTCTATGAGTCTTGGTAGTTGTTACAAACAAACTATGATATGTATTTACAATCCTCCATATGAATAAATATCATAAGTCTATTCACTGCTGCAAATTTTATTTATTTATTTTGCACTTTTCTCTCCCATGCTCAAACACTAAGAAAAATGGACTAGTTTTGAGTTTTAATGAATCTACCCTAGTTTTGTACCTAAAAATCATGATATGTAAGTTTTTGCACGTATCTAAGATAAAATTGTACCCATCCCAAGTGACAGAACAAAAAATTGTGAGCCCTAGGTGCCATTTGGGATGAGTTGGAAATTGCATAGTTGAGTTGTCCCAGTTTCATACATTCTACATATCTCCCAATTTTGAATCCAAACCTTTAATATCTTGAGTTAGTGGTTTCCATATCAGGTTGGGTTTATCACCAGGTCAATTTTATTCCAGTATTTCACCATAAGCCATTGATTTTCCACTTAATTCCCTGGGACTGACACTACCGGGTCATTCTTGGCCATCCCAGGTGTGATGTACTCAAAGAAAATGCAAATTGTTGAAGTTGGACCTTGAGTATACCTTCCATGTTTGGTTATGAATTATATCAAAGTTTGTAGGATTCCATATGAACCTCTTCTCACAAATTCGAAAGGGTCCAGTAGTGTTTGGAAAGTCTCTTGGTTGTAAGGTTTCAAGTATATTGCACTATAGTCTTGAGGCTGAAACCTTTCCTTTTGGTACATAAATTTATGAGTCATTATAGGTTCTTAAACCTATCCCATTGTGCCAAGAGCATTGTTTCCAGTAGGAAACACTTTTTATTTCATCCAAAATGGTTTTTGAATGCCCAAGTTATGACCATTTTACTAAACTAGTGCATCTTCAGTCATAGTTTCGGCATAGCCTTGAGTTTCGAGGTTCAAAGCTACCTCCAAGAAACTTAATCTCTTTGATTTTCATATTGGGGATATTAAATCCAGGTGGTACCCACTTTAGTCACCAAATTTGAAAATGTGGATCTTGACAAAGATTTTGCATAGATAGAGGTAATGACTGTCGTTTGGGACCTTGAACCTAGCAAAGCGCCAGGTCTAGACGGAATCACTATATCCTTTTACCGAGCTTGATGGGGTATTATAAATAAGGACCTTTATCATATGTTACATGGGGAAGAATCCAAGTTGAAAGTAGGTGGAAGCACAAATTCAATTTTTTTGGCCTTAATACCTAAAGAAAGCAATCCTAGTTCCTTTACCGGATTCAAACCAATCTCTCTTTGTAACTCCTCCTACAAAATCTTGACTAAAATCATTTACCACCTTAAAATCCCCCCCCCCAAATCTTATCTCAAAAAACCATGGGGGATTCTTACAAAAAAGATAGATTATTGACAATATTCTTATGGTTCAAGAATCATTTCACTCCATCCAAATGAGAAAAGAGAAACGAATCATCATCAAGATGGACATGGCTAATGCTTTCAATCGGGTACGTCACTCCTTTCTTTACATTGTTCTTCAAAGATTTAATTCTCTAATCATTTTATTGGTTTGGTTAAAGCATGCATAAGTGGGCCTTGGATAGCCCCTCCTATCAACGATATGCCCTTTGATTTCTTTCAAAGAAAAATGGGCCTTCGCTAGGTGTTCCCTCTTTCCCACTTCCTTTACATTCTTATGGTTGATACTCTAAGCATAAATTTAGAGCAAGAAAGGCAATCAAGATCCCTCCAAGGAATCTAAATTGTACGTGGGGTAAAAGAGATCAATCATTCTCAGTTTGCAGATGACACCCTGCTCTTGGGAGGTGCCTCTGTTGTGATTGCTGAAAGATTCAAAGATAATATGAATCGTTTTACAAATGTTTCAGGAGGAAGTATTAATAAACATAAAAGTTTCATTTATGGATGGAACACCTCTTTAAGGCTAATCCAGTCCATAGCCAGTATCTTGGAATTATCCCATGAAACAAACTTGAACTCTTTCAACTATCTAGGTATCTAAATTATTCTAGGTAAAGCTAAAGGAACTGATTGGAAAGGCATTCAAGAGAAAATATAAAAAAATGAACCAATGGGCAACACAATGGCTCAACCCAGTAGGCAGAACTGTGCTCTTGAAATCCACCATATGCTCCTTCCCTCTTTTTCAATGCACAACAATGATATCCCTTGTGAACAATGCTATCCCCTGTGGGAGTTATGCATCAAATCATATCCAACTTCAAAAAATTCCTATGTCAAGGTGGAAAAACAACAACAAAATATCACCTTATTAATTGGAGAATGGTTACCCCCCCCCCTCTAGAGTATGGATGCCTCAACATAAAAGATCCAACTGTTGATTTTTTTAAACTTAATAGTATAATTTTCATCTATTTCAAATTTAATTTAACAATTCATTTCATCATTATTTGCAGCATAAAATAGAAGCAAGGATCGCTAAAAGGTAACCATGCACAAGAGACACAAATATTTATCCCATAAAACCTAGACACCAACAAACTTTTCTCAGAAGAAATTAATCCAATACAAGAACAATACCAATCATGAAGACTAATCCCTAGCACAAGAGTGTGCCCTTCTTCCACATGAAACCCTATCAAGGGTAGTGAACTTGTATAGATGATAAGATAATAAGATAACCCCAAAATTCCTTCTAGTGATCTTCACTTGTCCTCCTTGAGAAGTGCGCACCAATTGAGAGAGATGAGCTTGCTTGACTGTGACAAATGAAGTGTCACGTACCCAAAATTTCGAGAAAATTTAAAACTTTTCTAAACTATGCGGAAGATAAAATGTGTACACAACATCTATATTTATCACATCATTATAGCATCTTAACATTAATTATTAAATTGTAATTATAAATGAAACTTTACTTGTCGACACAAGTTCTTTAAAAGTCACAAGCAACCCCAATCAAATTATACAACTCGTTAAATTGTATCTTATTGTAATAGCATGAATAAAATTCTAACACTTGTCTCACCTTAACAAATTTTCCTCTATTAACTTGATTATAAACTGAGTAGAACATTTTCATGGAAAGATATAAATAACAACCATCATAATAGTAAAATGCTTAAGATACATAAATTGGAAGTAAACAAAAACTGAAGAAATACCTGAGATGCATCATCAAGGATATATATGAAAGATATACACAAGTACAACCACAATTATCAAGAGAGATATACACAAGAAATACACCCCAAGAGAACAAAGACATACACAAGAGACCAAGGTAACGTGGTTCACCCGTACACGGGCTAGTCCACAAAGGTGTGTGCATCTTTTATTAGTCAAGAGGAAGTGTTACATTCTACTGCGATACAATTATCGCTAGACTTATTTTCTTCAAGTCTTTCTTACAAGAATCATTTTTCCAAAATAACATATCCATTGTTGAGAAGGTGAGGTTCTTCATATAACAACCCAAGCATTGATGTGAAATGAATACCTTTCTATAAAATTCCAAAAGAATAACTCCCTATAACGTTTATATCCAAACTGTAATTATTTTATACATACCATATGTCACATGGTATTGTAATAATACCAAATTATAACCCAAGTATTTTATAATATTAATCACTTAATCCAAAAATCTCATAAAAACATATGTTCTTTTACTAAGAATAAATCAAAAGGTCTTCAACAACACTTTAATAAACTTTCTTTCTATGGAGCAAGGGTGTAATACCCTTTTTCACTAAGTTATCACGTTCCAACTCAATATTATTTAACTTAGTACTAATTAAAAATTCTCAAGGACTTTAAATCCCTCTCCATTATTCTATATACCTTTTAACACTTGAGTACATAAATACATACTTCAATACTTTACTTAATTACCTATTAAGTAAATTAATAGGCTAAGTTCCACTCCAATCTTTCCATTAGAGCTTACATAGGAAAGTAGTCTTTTAACAAATCTTTTAAACATTAAATGAACAAATCTCTATTCTCATTATGATTTCCACTATCTTTTCAAAAGGAATTACCCACAATATAAATATATTTCTTTTAACAAATCTTTTAAACATTAGATAAACAAATCTCTATTCTCATTATGAATTCCACTATCTTTTCAAAAGGATTTGCCCACAATATAAATATATTTCTTTTAACAAATCTTTTAAACATTAGATAAACAAATCTCTATTCTCATTATGAATTCCACTATCTTTTCAAAAGGATTTGCCCACAATATAAATATATAATTTTTTGGAAACTTTCTACAATTCTCTTTCTAATAACAAACTAGGGTTCGGCAGAAAAAAATAGGGTTTCAACCAATCATTCAAATGCTAAAAACTACAAAACGAAAGCCAAAACTTCTAAGATGCCTACCCCGATATCATGGGTTGCTCACGCTGATCGAAGAAGACGACATTTCAATGATGAGCGATATTTAGGGAGGCATAAATAAAATAGCCCATCCATTATTTGGGTTTCTATAGTGGGATCGATTCTCTCATGGGAGAGATCACTCAGTTTTCTTTTACGGCTAGTGAAAAATGCACATAAAAAGAAATGAAAACATAGGTAGAATCCCATCATGCAAACTGCGCTGTATTTCTATAAGCATCAAATTTCAACTAGATGGAATCAAGGAATTATTCACAACTGTAAATAATATATATATATATATATATATATATATATATATATATCCAGCGTAAAAATAAAATAAGCAAAGGTACATGATAGGAAAGGAATCTATCTATTTCCCGACTGTTAAATTTAAGGATTTACATATACAGTCAAAAACGTTTTTATCTCAGCTGGGTATACTAGGTAGCAAATCTATGCCGTAAATCAACGAGATCGCTTTCTACCATATTAATAATTTAATCTCTATACTGAAAAATATTAAAGCGCCCTCTCAAAACCTAGGCCCATTAAACTGATGGAGCTTCCATCAAAACTTATGATGGAAGCGTACAAGATTTAGAGTTTTTCCTCGTCGATATCAACAAAATAAACACTCAGAACTCATTCTTTTAGCAAAATAAATTAAACATAAAATAAATGAATAACAGCCTCATCATATGAGGTTTCTAAACCTCAGGAAATCTAAGAACATAAATCGATTCATGAAGGCAATAGAGCAAAAATAAACGCTTTATGACTCTACTTAATCAAAACATCTCTCCAAATCTATAACTCGGTGAATCCTAATCGTATTCATCAAAGGTCTAAATATGATACAGCACGGATATAATAAAAGTATTTTCAACGAGGTAAGAAGACACATAACTAACCCTTTGGTGCGCTCCAACGGATTCCTCAGTCGAGCAGAGATACGCAAGAATCCTCCTGATGCAGCGATGGCATTATTCCCCCCACGCAGAGACGTCGTGCTCCTGGAAGATTTCTCATTCAGTACAAATTCGCAAGGCTCTTTCAAAACTCCAACTTCAAATCCCCAAACTGGAATCCGATTATCCTGATCCGTCTTCCCCCTGATCGAGATAGTAGGATCCGTATCCAAAAAGATCCTTAATAAAAAAAATGAATCCTGGCAACTGGCGGCAATGGTTTTTAGAAAGAGACAGACTCCCCCCCCCGATCTCGGCCAGTCTCTCTAATATTAGTTTATAATTAAATAACAAACACCTCCTTAAAATTCGTGGTGGAGATCGTGGAGTTAGTTAGGTTAGTGTCGAGTTCCACTAGCATTTTGAGTAATGGTAGTAAGACATGCTCTGACACTCCACTATATAATAAATGAAACAAACCAAAAGTTCCAACCTACTTTCCCTCGATTTTATGGAGTTCGCCGAGCTAAGTGAGAATGTCCCTCCACGAAGGAGACATTTGCTATAAAAACTCTCTATCCAGCCACAGATGGCAACTTTAAAACCCGGAGTGTATCCACTAAGGGCATTCGAGCACTCTACTATGCAGGCAATTTGCTTGACATTCTCCACAAGTTTTCTCCATAAGTTCGACTACTCCATGTTCGCATCGTGCTTCCTCCATAATCTATAGAATGTAATACTTCAATAAAATATCTTACCCCATATAAATTTATTAAAACACATATTGTATATGCCTAATATGTTTATTTTTAAATTTTCATTTAAGATATATAATAATTTGCATATTTCATA
Source organism: Larix kaempferi (assembly GCA_027924585.1). Lineage (NCBI taxonomy): Eukaryota > Viridiplantae > Streptophyta > Pinopsida > Pinales > Pinaceae > Larix > Larix kaempferi. The sequence continues at coordinate 8,758,364 of BSBM01000476.1, forward strand.
CATAAAGCTATGATATGAAATCTTTCATATCCATTTTAAAACTCAAATTTATCTTTTATGCCTTTAAATGCAATAAGTATTCCTCATTCTCAAATTAAAGGTCCAAACCTTTTTATAACCTATTTTTAATGGAGTTAAAAATATAAGTTAATATACAAACCTTATGCAATTCCTTTTGTATGATTTGTAACTTGTATAAGCTTAACTTCCTTTCACCATAAGCTTATTTCGTGAAGTTTTGCTTTATAATATAGGTACCACTTTGACATACCTATAGATATGCTTATTCACATCATGTAGGTTAGGAAAATACTTATACTTTGTTTTTTAGAGATGCCTCTATTAAATTATATAAATCAATTTCACAATTTTCGGATGTGCTTGTAACACTACTTCTTAGTATATAATGTGAGCTACTATTGTTCTCCTCCCAACATGGGATTCCCCTTTATAGTAATAATTAGGAACACTGTTTATTTATCTTTCATGATAAATATAAGTCATAGCTTCCCAACATTTAAATATATACTTTAGGGGTACTAAGAAATTACTTAGTTTGTATAATTAGATTTGTTAGCTTAATCTAAAATACTCGATCCCTTATTTTTTTTTCCTTAGTAAATTTGGTGGTACGTTGTTTATGCCATCCTTTAGTCTCCCACCATTTATGACTAGGAAACTTAAAATAACAATACTCACAAAGTCCACTGGTGGGGCCTTGGCCTTGAGCTCCTCACCAGGGCCATTACATATTTACAATTATTTTACGAAAATAATAATAATAATTAGGGTCAAATTGGAGGGATGTTACATGAAGTGTGAGAACAATTCTATTTATATTCTTCAGATGACTTAGTTTTCACTCTATGGGGCCAACTTGCTAGTTTGAACTTAATCTTTTATTTATCTTGAAGTTGACTTGTCATTTTGTCTTCTATGGTCAATTTACCCCTTTTACTGGGGTATTGTTGGTCTTTCTTGCTTTCCACTTTCTCTGGAACTTATTCATTCGATTGTCTTGACTCCTTGTTATTTCTTCATCATAGAAAAGTTCTCCTCGTTGATGTCTCCTCAAATGTGGATCAGATTCTTCACTAGATCTCTAATGTTGATTTGACCATACTCTAAGAAGTCCCAGACACTTCTAAGAGCCAGTTGTCAAATTCAACATTAGATTAGACTTTGTCTAATATACAAAGAGATAAGATCTATTTGTAACATAGACAAGTAATCTCACTCTGTAAGAATATATCACTCCCGCTACGGATCACTCCCACGTAGAGTACGCAATGTGACCTCTTCCTACTACCAATCCAATCCTAATTATTGGACGAGGCTAAGCATCCGAGCCCCAAGACACATAGTCAATGGCTACGACAGGGCCATTCTCTACATGGGTTTTGGAACCCATTTAGGATAATAATTTGCAGAATGTTTGCCCGATATTGGAACCATGGAGAACATCAATACCAACATACATGAACATAGTGTTGGGATGAGCAAAGTTGCTCTGGCGTCTAGCCTCAAGGCAATGATCTTGGTGGAAAGCAGTGATACTTAGAAAATACCTTCAAGCAAACAAACTTTGGTGCTTAGATAAGCCCTCAAGGACAAGATCAAGTCCCCAATTTGGAAATTATGTAAAGCAACCTTTTCCATTTTCCAAAATCATCTATGTTGGATACCAGGCAATGGATCAAAGATCAATCTATAGAAAGATAACATTATTGGAAAACAACCACTCGGTGGCAATCCAGAGCATCAGGATCTCAAAATTTGGATGATATCATTTGGTTATAAGTCTCTTGTGGACATCTCTAAATGGGAGAATACTAAAGGGGAACATTGGACTAGATGAAAAAAAAACACATTCCTTCCAATCTTCAAGATATTTGGAACTCCCTATAGGAACATCTCATAGGAGTCACCCCCATCATAAGAAGTCTAGAAGATCCAAGAGGATGGGGGTAAGGTATCATGCAATACACTAGGTGGTTAGAGAGCACAAACGGGTGGGAAACACAAACAACCAAGAGTTGCAACATGGAAATCCACATGGAGCAACGAAGCTCTTCCAAAAATCAAAATTTTCAATTGGACTACCAGTCATGGGAAATTATTGACAATTGAAAATATGAAGAAGAGGGAAATTCCACATCCATCCATATGCCATTTTTTCCAAAGCACAAAAGGAAGCTCTGTACATCTATTTATGGAATGCAATTTTATCAAAACAACTTGGAATCATGTGCTAGCTGACTTGAATGTTCAAATCGCTTTACCTCGAAGTTGGGTAGAAATTTTTCTTACATGACACAAACTCTATCCCAAAACTTTCCAAAATAAACCCTTACCGAAAAGAGTTTGGAAAGCATTGCCATACATTCTATGCTATAAAATATGGTTGGACTGAAATAAAGGTATGTTCAAATATGGAGACACGCCTTCTAGGAAATTAGCATCACAAGCATGGGGGATGTTATGCGAGGTTATTTCGTCGAAACGACATGGAAACCAAGTCCTATCATATCTGAAAGTAGAAGAAAATATTTGGATGAGAAATATCCTTTGGATCAAATCCCCAAAGAAAACACATATAAACTCCAAACCCAACATTAACACAAAATGGAAACTAAGGATTCAAAAAGAATATATTAAGTTCTAGATCCAAACCAGAAGGAAACACATCTTCTTCTTTGATGGGGCATCCAAGGGTGGAAGGTGTCAAGGGGGGAATGCTCTACAAACCCGAAGGAAAAAAAGACCAACACTTTCACATGGATCATCACAATAACGACCAATAATCATGCATAGATGCTTGCTCTCTAGAAATTACTCTAGGATATCAAACAAGGGGAAGTAGGTAGAGTACAAAGATAGTGGGAGATTCTATAATAACCATTCGGCAAAGTCTCGCCAAAGAGGTACATTTTGCGGAAAATTATCCTACGAATTCAAGACTTTTTTTCACACCGGAAAACAACTTTTTATATTAGAGAAAAGTTGTATCATAAAATACATCACTCCATGATAAGTAAGACCTTCTCAATACCAAAAATGACTCATCGAAACTAAAAATCCAGTAACAAACGACTTCTAACCCTCCCAATACAGAAATAGATATACATGAAACCTCTTGAAGGTATTAATATCAATACTTACAACAAGTGAGCACAATATTCAATTATGCTTTCCAAAAAGCTACCAAAGACAAAAACTATCTAAAAACCTTAAAACTACTAGATTCCAGTAGTACACCATTCCTATACTCTTCATAAGAGATCCTACCATCCATAGGACTGATGGCTTTCTTGGAAAGAAGATCAACACCTACATTATATTCCCTATAGACGTGCTTGAAAGAAATATGATCAAACTCTTTGTTCATATATCTAACTCTGTACAACCAATGCTCCAAATATAATATAGACAGGTTGATGTCTCCCAAAGCCCAATCAATGAGGATCTTCGAGTCCCCGAAAATAAAAAAGGAATCCAAATTACTCTTTTTTGCAAAATAGAGTAAGGCCCAAAGCGTTAGGATCTCTTCTTTAGTGTTGGTGCCTATCCTAACACCCATCCGAAGGTTAATACAGTGACTAGGGTTAAATCTCACCATCATACCGACTCCACATAAGATGTTCTGCTCAGCTCCATCAAAGAAATATACAGTCTGAACCATCCCCGTATCAGGAACAAGGAGTCTTCGCTTACTTAAAGAATATTTGCTACTATAATATTCGTAGAAGAGAGCCTTCACTTTAATACTTACTTGAACTAGATTGGGGTGGGCCTCCTAGAATATCTAGTTGTTCCTAGCTCGCCAAACTAACCATAACATAAACAAAGGAAGGTTGATCAGATTTGTCTGAGTGTTATACCAATTCCTCAAATTATCCTCAAGCGAACATTGGTCTCAACTTAATTGGAAAGTAAAACACTGCCCCAACTCAAACCAAACCTGTTGAAAGAAAACACAATCACCAAATAAGTGTTCAACAGTTTCCAACTCCTTATTGTACATAACACACCAACTAGGACAGAAGAAGCCTCTCTTCTGTAACACGTCCCATGTAAGAATATTCTTGTTAAGGCACAACCACATAAAGCACTTAAATTTTAAAGGTGCAACTGCTCTCCATAACCATTTAGTTCACCGGGTCAAAACATCCATCGAATTATATTCCATAATCATCAAATATGCTAGATTTTCCTTGACCGAACCATATTGCTTGTTATAATACCAAACCAAAAAATTTGAAGTATTATACATCATAATATCAACCTGATATAACTTGAACACAAAACAATCCCATTTACCTGCCACGTCAGCTGAGAGGCCAAGCTCACTGGCATATTTCCACCAAGTTGTGAATCCATTCTGATCACTTGCATCTTGTTGAAGGACAAATATATTATTTATGTGGAGTTCTCCCAACAAGTCCCCAGAGAATAAAAAAATTTCAGTCAATCCTATAAAAGGATCCACTCCCATAAATATTTGAATACCATGGCCAATAGACCAACATAAAGTTTGATTGATAATGGGGAAGGACTAGAGTAAACTCCGCCAAATACATGAGGCAGAGGAAGGATTTTTTCCACTTTGTCTCAGCCAATAACCCAGATCTAATATTTTTAAGTACTTATATTTTACCACCGTACCCCAAATATCGTTTTCAACCAATGCACACCAAAGAGTCTTTGCACATAATTCCAAGTTAAAACAACTGAGATTATTTATACCCAACCACCTAATGGCTTGGGTTTAGAAATACTCTCCCAGGAAGAAAGGTCAAATTTTGCAGGATTCAAATTTCCCGCCCATAAGAATTGAAAAATATTACTTCTAATCAAAGAAATTATATATTATGGGACATGAAACATGTTAGGAATTATGATCCAAAATGTAATAAATAGAAGTTTAGTTTAATAAATGTAAAAGGGCATCTACACACTCACGTGATTATGTGAGGTGTCCCTTAGTTAGTTTTGGTAACGGTAAATTAGTTGTTACTCTTTGGATATTTAAATCCATCGAGTTTTCCATGTGAGGTAATCTTTCGGGATTTAGCCCTCACATCTCTGTGATGTAATTAATTTCCTTCTTCATTAATAAATTATGTGTTTGAGGACACTTTGTCAAAGTGGTATCAGAGCACGTGATTGAAGCTTGGTCTGGTTGGAACCTGGTTGGAAGGTGCTAAAGGTTGTTTGAAGAAGGTGACTTTCAAGGTTTTGGAATAGCGAAATTTTAACCGTAAGTTATTGCTTCCTATTCTTTTGGGCTAAAAAGAATCTCTGCAGAAATTTTTTTTTATAGACTCAGTTTTTTTTTGGAGAGAGTAAAATATTATTATTTTTTTAAGGCAAGGTTATTTAAAAATTTTGTGGAAGAGAATTTTTACAAAAAGGAAGAGATGTATAAGTTCCAAATCCAATGGAAATGAATAAGAGAAGAACTGTAATAGCACCAAACTTATTAAAAAGGTTGATTGTTTGAAGTAGCCTGCTTGCAATACTGGCATTGAGGGAAGAAAAACATGGACTTATTCCTCAGAAGTCCTTGTCCCCAAGACTGAAATATCCTGGTATCTTTTCCCAACATTGTTGTGTTCCCATATTTTGTTTACTCCATAGTTAACCATCCGTTCTCCGAAGAATGCGCCGGCAACAATGAAGGTCACGTAGGCAAAGTTCCTTCTCATCATCCGCAGCTGCTTCTCCCAATGTTGTTCCACCGCCGTTAAAAGTCAACAAAATAAAAGCAAAGAAAGCGCCGGCCAAAAGATATTATCCGTGCATGTCACACGGAGACGGGTCTCCCAGTGTGAAAGCGAACAGTTGGCTTCGGGGTTTCTTATTCGCCTAACAGCCGGACGTCATGCCCGCCAGTAAAATGATTTATGATTTTGTTCACTTGCAGATGAAAGTGCTCTGCGAAGAAGAAGATGAAAGACTGTGATAATCCCCCTCCAAGAGACCGCCTGTTCTCTTCGCCGTTCAATCCATTATCAGGTTTCGTGAAGAATGGACCCCTGAAGAAATTTCGCGTGCAGAGAGCGCTTCGTTGAGGAGGTCATCCACCATTGCCTGTGGGGAGAAGGCAGATCTGTTGAATTTTTGCGTGCAGAGAAGCACATGCAATACAATAGCCAGCAGAGCCAGTCGCCGTTGGAGAAGTTGCATACAGAGAGATAGCCGAATGGACTGTATGTTGGCCACCTGCTTGAAAACGTCGTAGAGCTGCGCTTCGGAGACATTAGCCTCCAGGTCTCCCACGTATAGCAAAGTCGGCGACTGGAATTGACTGCCCTGAACGGAGACGTTGTTGGCACTGCCATTCAAACTGTTGTTGCCAGAGGCATTGTGTCGATTGACGTTGAGGAGAAGGCAGAGGAACGCTGTGCTACCAGAGTTCACAATCTTGTATAATTTTTTCACTTTTCATGTAATTCAATATTTATGTAATATTTTGAAAAGTGAATAAGTTGTTTTGGAGAGATAAGGTATTTTATTATTCATTTTTATTTTTGGAGATTTTTTATATTAAGAAGAAAAAGGTGGAGAAATAAACTTAAAAAAAGAAGAAGAAGTTATTTTTGAAGTTGATGGGACTGGATCTTGTGACCTCCCACTCAACAATATTGTATCTCTCCAATTCACCTATAAAGATTTGTTATTTTTTGGAGTGATAAGGTGTAATTTTTTATTGGGAATTGGAGTAATAAGGAGCATTGTTGGTGTCATAAGGAGTACTTGTATTTTCACTCAAGGTTTGATTAGAGCAAAGTGAAGCTCTATCAAATTCTTTTCTTGAGGCTATAAGTGGGTCAAGGCCAAGCCCCTATAGCTTTCTTTTGCATGGTGTGTGGTGTTTCTTGCAGCATTTCTTTCATGGTGACTCTTGTTGATGAGTAATTTTCTTTTCCTGTTGGTGGTGATATTTTTGCATAAAATCTTCCATTGGTGATATAAGGTGATTGTTTACTTATTCTGGTGACATAAGGTGCATAATACACATCTTCTGGAGTTACAAGGTGTTTATTATTTTTTTTTTACAATGTCTAAAGTTATAAGTCTTTTTAATGAATCTGACAAGTTGGAAGGATCGAAAAATTATAAAGTTTGGAGTCGTCATATTCAAAGCACTCTTATTTACAATGAATTGTGGAAGGGTGTCTGTAATGCTAAGCCTATCAAACCGACTAATCCTGATCAACTTGCAAAGTGGGAACTAAAAGATGAAAAGGCCTTAGCATTGATTCACAGTACTGTTTCTGATGATATTTATGTGCATATTGAAAATAGTTCTAATGCGTGGTCAGCTTGGAAGACATTGAAATATTTATTTGATTCTCAGAGTGAAGCTAAGAAAATTGATCTTCAATTGAAGTTGTTTCAACAAAAATTGTCTTCTGGAGGTGATGTCATGGAGTACATTTCTAGATTAAAAAATATCAAACAAGAAATTTCAAGAGCTGGTTTTGATAAAATTGAGGACAGCATGATGGTGACCATTTTGATCGCAGGATTGCCTGAGACATATAAGCATTTTTTGGAAACTTTACAAATTACAAATAAATTGGATAAAATTTCTTTTGATGAACTAAGTGAATTACTTGCCACACATGAAAAGAAATTTGGTCAAACAAAGCAAGCAGGAGAAGATGTTTTGGTTGCAAGTACTAGCAAACAGTCTCCAGGTAATCATAAAAAAGGCAATGATTAGAAAGCTTTTCAAAATTCAAATAGAGGTCGTGGTCAGGGTTTTGGAAGAGGAAGAGGCCGCGGAAGAGGAAGAGGAAGAAATCAAGGAAGAGGTTCTAAAGAATTTGAAAGTACACAGTCATAGTTTTATGGAAGAGGAAGAGGTTCAGGAAACCAACAGGTCTCTGGAAGAGGAAGAGCTAATAAACAGGTCACATGTTTTCGTTGTAATAGAATTGGACATTATGCTTCAGACTGTAGAGTTTCATTTGAAAAAATTCTAAAAGAAAGAGAATTTAAAGAATCTTCATCAGCGGCACATTATGCTCATGCAGACGATAGTGAAAATTGTGAATATGTCTTTACAGCACTTGGACAATCAGAATCAATGGATTTTGTTCAAGTTCATCAATTGGAATCAGTGAATTTTGTTCAGTCTTCTTATTGTTTCAAAAATGATTTTGAAGATGCTTGGATTATGGATACAGGGGCTACTCAGCATATGACATATAGGAAAGATTTCTTTTGGAGTTATGAAGATTGTCATTTAAATTCAATTTTTCTTGCAGATGATTCTATTCATTTACCACAAGGAAAAGGAATAGTTAAGGTTGATTTGCCTGGAATTGGAGAAAGATTGATTTCTAATGTTTGGTATGTGCCTACATTTAAGAAACATTTGTTGTCTTTAGTTGTCATTCGCCAATTAGGACATCAAATTGTAATGGAAGATGGTATCCTTTTTGTTAATTCAACAAAGGATGCATACAAAACAGTTATGACAGGTTATGAAGACGGAAAGCTTCTTAGGATGAAGGGAACAGTCATTCCTAGATCAAAGGAACATTTGAAGGAATTTGCAGGTTTAGTTGAAACTGATGTTTCACCTATCCGATTGTGGCACATTCGTTTTGGGCACTTGAATGTTGATAGTCTTGTACAGCTTCAAAAACAAGGAATGGTAAAAGGGTTGCCTACTTTTCGGAAGGAAAATGCAAAGTGTGAAGCTTGCATTTATGGCAAACAGAGAAGGATAGCTTTTTCAAAAAGCACTTGGAGAGCAACAAGGAGATTACAGCTTATTCATAGTGATGTTTGTGGTCCTTTGGAAACTTCACTTGGTGGTTGTAAATATTTTTTGTTGTTTATTGATGATTTTAGCAGAATGATTTGGGTGTATTTTTTGAAGGAAAAATCAGAAGTGTTTGAAAAGTTTCAGTCATTTCAAAATTTGGTTGAAACAACAACAAAGGAAAAGATTGCTACTTTGAGAACTGATAATGGTGGTGAGTTTACATCAAATCATTTTTTGACTTATTGTCAGGAAAAAGGGATTAAAAGACAGTTGACCAATTTTTATACTCCACAACAAAATGGAGTATCAGAAAGGATGAATCAGACTTTATTGGGCATGGCTAGAGCAATGTTATTTTTCAAAGGGTTGAAATCATGTTATTGGGCAGAAGCAGTTCATACAGCAGTTTATTTGAGGAATATATCTCCTTCATCATCACTTGATGGAATAACTCCTTTTGAGGCTTGGTATGGATTCAAACCTATGGTCAAACATTTGAGAGTTTTTGGTTAAAACTTTCTAAGTTTGAAGGGGGGGAACTTGTAAATTGTACTGGATATAGAGAGTTAATTGGATGTTTCATTTACTTGATGAATACTCGTCCTGATCTATCTTATGCAGTTAGCATACTTTCTAGATATATGCAGGAACCTAGAGAAAGTCATTGGAATGCAGCAAAAGGGGTGTTAAGATATCTTCAAGGAACAAAGGATTTTGGACTTGAGTTTAAAAGAAACAAAAATTTCAAGCTTGTTGGCTATTCAGATGCGGATTTTGCTAGAGATGTTGATGACAGGGCATCTACTTCAGGTTACTTAATGAATATGGGATCAGTTGCAGTGGCATGGAGTTGTAAAAAGCAGGATACAATTGCAAATTCTACAGCAGAAGCATAATATATTTAAGCTTGGGAAGCTGCTTGTGAGATAGTTTGGTTAAGAAGGATTTTGCAAGACCTCAAAGTTGATCAGAAAGAAGCAACTTCATTATTTATTGATAATCAGTCAGCAATCAAGTTAGCCAAAAATCCTGTTTTTCATTCAAAAACTAAGCATGTGGATACTAAGTATCATTACATTTGGGCTCTTGTCGTCAAACAAATCATCAAGCCAAAGTATTGTCCATCAGAAGATCAAACTGCAGATATTTTTACAAAATCTCTTGGAAGGGTCAAATTTGATAAGTTTAGAAATGAACTTGGTATTTGTTCAAAAGAATTTTTGGATCAAAGGGGGGATTGTTAGGAATTATGATCCAAAATGCAATAAATAGAAGTTTAGTTTAATAAATGTAAAAGGGCATCTACACACTCACGTGATTATGTGAGGTGTCCCTTAGTTAGTTTTGGTAACGGTAAATTAGTTGTTACTCTTTGGATATTTAAATCCATCGAGTTTTCCATGTGAGGTAATCTTTCGGGATTTAGCCCTCACATCTCTGTGATGTAATTATTTTCCTTCTTCATTAAAAAATTATGTGTCTGAGGACACTTTGTCAAAACAAAGAGACCCAATAGGCCAGAATGCTTTGTAAAACAGAGCAAACCAAAACCAATCTACCCCCCAATGACAGCCATCAAAAGGACCAAGATCCTATCTTCCTTTGAATCCTCTGAACTAACCAAAACCAATCCTGCTTTTTGTAACCATTTGGTTTTAAATGAAAACCAAGATATTTAATACCAACATTAAGGAAATTCATCTTATAAGGAAACAAAGATGCAATCTGATTTTTAACCTCAGGATCATCACAAGATTATACAAAGGTCGATTTCTGAGTGCTGATAGTCATACCTAAAGCCTTACAGAAAATAGAGATGATAGAATGATAATGCTCCCATTCAGAAGAAAAAAAACCTTCCCCAAATATAAGAACGTCGTCTACAAAAAGTAGATGAGAGATATACAAGGATCTGGAAACTTTTATACCTTTAATATTCTTATGCTCTTTATCATGTTTCATGAGTAAACTTAAACCTTCAATAGCCAATATAAATAAATACGGGGATTGTGGAAATCCCTAATGAATACCTCAGTTTCCACTGAAATAAGAAGTAGGTGACCCATTAACCAAAACAAATAGCCTTATAGAAGTTATACACGCCATGATCCAATTAGTGATCTCAGGTGACAGACCAATCTGGATAAGAATAAACTCAGGTATGACCAATCAATTATGTCATTAGCTTTGATAAGATCCTTCTTGAGGATGAATGCTTTTAAAATTTTATGCTTAACTGAGTGAAGACCCTCCTAATCTATCCCCACAACATCTAATATTTGTCTATTTGGAAGGAAACCAAGTTGTTCCTCGGAGATAAATTGACCAAGAAAGGGCTTCAATCTCCCATAAATTATTTTAGTGATAATTTATACAACAAATTACACAGTGATATGGTACGATAATCATTGAAGGTGTCAGGCCTAACTTTCTTAGGAATAAGAGTAATATAGGTAGAGTTCAAGGTTTGTGGAACAAGACCCCTTCTTCTAGTTTCATTCACCGCTTCATCTAGCTCATTACCCAACATATAAAAAAACTACAAATAAAACTCTATAGTCCAACCATCCGAGCCATGCCTTTTATCCTTCGCAAATAAATGTAGTGTGTTCAAGACTTCATCCATAGTGACTTTTAAATTTATTTACATTACTCAGTGTCAAAGTATCTAGGGAAATTCCTTATAGTCTTCAACTGATCTTCAATATGTGTGGAACTATTATTTGCATAAATATCCCTAAAATGCTTCACAACAACATGTTTAAGAGATTTAGTATCACCACAAACCTCATTACTGTCATTCCTCATTTCCCAGATCGCATTAATCAAACGCCTATGATTCACAAAATGGTGGGAAAACTTTGTTTTGTTGTCACCAACTTGTAACCACACCGCCCTACTCTTTTGATGCCAGGTCTCCTCTTTATGTCTAAGGATTTTCTGTTTTCCACTTCAAGACATAAAAGTATTTTCTTTCCTTTCAGTTGAAAATTAATCCTCATCTACAGACCCTAAGAGAATTTGTATTTTAGAATCTATTTATGTTAGTGTGGTGAGATTTTCTTCCTATGGGTAAGATGAAAATCCCTTGGATAATAAAGTGGCTCCCTTAAACCAAATCCAAGACAAAAAGAGAACAAATAGAACCCGAAACGCCTAGATCAAGCATGCACAAGCATTCGGATACAAAAGTGGGAAGAAAAGGCAAATCTCTTACCTTTTAATTTGAAGATTGTCTAAGCTCCAGCTCCAAGCTTGATGTCCAAGACTTGAATAGCTGCAACATAAGATACAAAGCAAACCTCCAAGACAAGTGCATCAACAAGATCTAATACAACATATCATATATCAACGAAAAGACAATATATGGGAGAATAGGGTAGTTATATTAATATGAAAGCCATGACATTTTGTACATCAAAAACGTGTTATACCTGACATTGTTGCAGCATGATCATCCTCCAAGATCTCCTTCAATATCCTTGCAAGAATATTATAATCATAGGTTTGATACCTCCAAGATCAACCCCCTTAGCTCATGGATGGCCTTCTTCTTATAGGATTTGGGAGGCCAACCACTAAGAGGAGATTATGGATCTAAGTGAGGAAGATGTGGATCAATGATCTCAATCATACTAAGGAGGGAATGTGAGAGAGGATTCGAAGGGGGACCTCATCCCATGAAAATATCCTCGAGATCCAAGATCCAACATCTAAGGCAAATAACTATTCATGGATTTTCGCGCCCCTGTAACTGAGCAAAGCGCGAAAAATGTTGTAATTGTCACACCCCTGTTGGCATGTAGAGTGCAGAAATAAGGAATTTATGCGTCTTGCACCACTAGCAGGGCGCGAAAATATCTCTAGGAGGCCAATAAGTGGGTTAAGTCAAGTGGTTTTCGACCCCTAATTTGTTGGATTTGCTTCCAAGTGTGACTAGGGAAGGGACCAACATGATGACAAAGGGTCCTAACATCACTAGGAGGCACAAACATCATGTTTCTCATGGTGATATGACATGAAGACTCTCAATGGTACACAATGTGACAATTAGAGGTGTAACATATGCTCCTTAAAGTGTGAGGTCATAAGGAATATGATGGCCGAAACACTTTACCAATAATTAAGTCTGCAAGGATATCTGAAGGAGAACTGGAGAAGAGATGCAAGGAAATATCAACAATATGTCTAACAACTCGGAGGTGGGCATACCCATGCTTGGAACAAATGACTTGAAGCATGGTCGACCAATACATCGAAGATCCATGATAGTACTGACTCAACAATGACTGAAGATAATCATGGCTACTAGACTACAAGCGTAGATCCATGATAATACAATGACACAGTCACGACCAATACAAGAGTGGATCTATGTGACAGTACATCAATGAGGTCACCAAAATAATGTCGATGTGGAAACCTACTAAAAAAATCACCATCCAACCTGGATGTGCTAAATAGACTTCCGAACCATCTAGGGTCTTCTACTCAATCCCAAATTGATACGAATCTAATCATGTGATTACAAGGTGTTGAAGTCGAACATGGTATAAACCACTTGATTACCGGTCAATAATGTAAACTGTTAACAAGTGCGAGGAAAATCACTAATGATGATAATATCCCCAAGGTATCACTAGTACACTTCAACGAATGTGAATAGATGTTTTGACGTCGAACACTCGTGGAATCATTCGATCAAAGTTCAATGATGAAAACCTACTGTCGAATATGAGGAAACCTGCCATTGAGGCATACAGGTACCAAGGTACTAAAGTGGTTCCTAAGTCTAATTCCTGGATGATGTATTGAAGTCAACAGGAATAAACTCGTTGAAGGAGGGCCATGATGAATCCCACATCATCGACATGAAACCGACATAGGAAAGTGATGTGAAGTAATGAATCAGATGAGTATGGACTGACACAAGGATGTAAAGGCTGACAATATTACAGAGGCTGACTTCGGTAAACTTCCCTTGAACATTGAATGGCACGACAACAATTAGTTGGCAGCAATGACTCAATGAATCAAAGACTAAGTCATAATGCGACAATGACTGAGACATTTTTAAGTTGAATTGAAGGAGTGGGACGACTCACAAAATTGGCATGACTCAGAGACAAGCAGATTACTGAATTGTATGACGAGACGCAAACAGGTGCCATGTTCAAGGGTGACACAAGATGCCATAAATATTTCTAGAACAAACTTAGCTTATTTATCCCCAACCCCCATCATGCTTGATGAGTACCTCTTTTTTTTAACGAGCTCGAGGAGGATAACAGATGCTCGATGTAGCTCACCATCAGATGATTCCAACCTTGCATGTTTTACAGACCCAAGGAAGGAGAGGTTCAGTCCCACAAGGATCCTTCGATGTTTAATTTTATGAGTCCAAAGAAGGTAAACTCGACGATTTTTCGTATTTAGGGAGTCTGAAATAACCTAAAGAAGACTCCAAGATGTGAATTTTTCGTAAAAGTTAGTCCCCAGACCCGAAAAAATGTAAAATAATATTTGGAGGAACTCTCCTACTCAAAGGTTGACTAAGGTGTGCCTTTCTCATAAATAGTATAAACTGTCCGAAAAAGGGATAAACTACCACCGAATAGACGACCTTTCAAATACTTTTACAAGTGTGAAAGAGATAAGTTCACTTGGCGATCTTTTCTTATTTCGAGAGTCTAAAAAGAGATTAAAGAAAACTCTGAAGGGTTCCTTTTTCGTAAATTAATCACCCTAGTCCGAAAAAGAGACAAAATAATACCAGGTTGATACTTTCCTCATTATTTTACGAGCACGAGTAAAGTAGATTAGGCTTGACACTTTTTACTTAAGTTTAACAAGCACGACCCAAGTGTGAAAAGTGCTTGAAATCTCTTTCATATTTCAGATCCAGAGCACGAAAGAGAGAAAGGGAGCTCAAGAAAGGTCAACAAATGACTCCACTAGTATGAACACCTTTAATGAACCTGCCTAAACTTGGTAAAACACCCTAGAAAATAACATTAGAAGATAAAAATATGCGGAAAAAGCCTTTAAACAAAGGTCATAAATGCGAAAGGAGGTAAAAAAACTAGTTTCATTATAAAAAGAGAGTAAAATGTAAAACTAGTCATTGTTACTTGGTCATTTTTACCTCAAGGAGATTTTTACCTTTGTTGGGAGCCAAATTTCAACTGAAGATATCGGGAGATCTAGGGAATCATTTGATCCTTTTTCGAAGCAGGTTAGTCATCTTACTCTGCTCTTTCATTTAATGTCTTAATTTTTTAATTCATGTTGATTTGGGGGGGGGGGGAGTAAGCACCCTAGGGCAAAACATTATGTGCTCAGGAATTTTCGCGCCCTCGCTATATCGCTAAGCACGAAAATTCCAATATTGTCATGTTTTGGGGCATGGTGGGGGCACAAAAATTATCATTTTTCGCGTTGCAAACAACTGCCAGGGTGCAAAAATACGCAGAATGAAATTTTGAAGAGATTTCCCCCCTCTCATTTGGAAAAAATTGGTTTCAAGACTCTAATCACAGGTTCCTTTGATGATTTTTAAGAGTTTTCAAGAGATAAGAGTGAGAATGATCGAGTGGAAAGAGAGGGAGCATGAAGGGGAGGACCGAGATGCCCTCAATGATGATAACACCTTGTCCACACTAAGAGAGCGTGGATTGTTGAAGTTCTTCAAGACAAGAGGAATCCGAAAACAAGGGAAACTTTTGAACCACATAATAGAAATGTGGGAGATGGATATACAAGCTTTTCGTATAGGGGATCATATCCTTGAGATAGAGCTTGAGGATATATATTTCTTGATCGGTATCTCTAAGAGAGGGGCACGAGTCAATTTGGATGGACATCCTAGCACCGAAGAGAGTACAGAGGACTACATATCCTAGTATTGCAGACAAGGATCTCGTAAGAAAAGCAGGAAAGTACTCATAATTGATGTGATAGATCTTCCCTTGAGGACAATTTCGCACACTCTTGCTCGAGTGGCTTGAAGTGTAGGGCCTCATCATGCTACTAAGGCTCAAATGACTTATGCCTTGGAATGTCTAGAGCCAAGGTTGTTCAACTGGTGTGAGGGAGTCCTGGTCAACATCAAGGATCAAATCACCAAGTGTCACAATGGAAATATCAAGCAGTTTAGGTACGACAGTATTCTAGTCACCTTCTTCTTAGAGAGGGTCCCGCTACTACGCCCGTAGATATATAGGCCTTGTCGTCCGAAGTGATTATGTTGGGAGGCTAGCTGGGCCATAAGTTCTAACATTCGGTGAAAACTTATTTTCCTACATATAGGAACATATTGTGATGATTGAGGATTACCCTTATGTTGGGGTAGACTTCCGTTGTGACATTGACTTGGATTTACCAGAGGATGAGTACTGGGATGAGTCAAGTATGTGACTTTTAAACATGTTTTTTAATTTTTTCAAAATATATATATATTTTTTGTTGTTGTGCAAAAGACCTAATATGTACATGTGTAATGTTGCAGATCGTGGACCAATAAGGCCAGTAGGGTCTTCACCACTACGATGACGGGGAGAGGATTATCAGGAAGAGGAGGACGAGGCAGGGGTATTTCATTATGTAGAGCGAAATATCGAGGGCTTGACTATGGGTATCCCTCTGATGAGATTGCATGAGGTACCCTATCATCTCCAGAGGCATATCGTGGGTTTTCCATAGCGTATTGGCATATTACTTCGTTGTGTTGCTAGGGAGGTGGTATGCTATCACAAGCATCGTGCTCCTCATGATTAGATCTCAACAATATCTCTTTTTATAATTAGAGGGATTTACTCGATATATAGGCGACAGTGCCGATTTTTGTACGGGCAATAATCCTGATTTTGTATTTTGATGCATTTTGATACTATTTGTGACATGATCAAAAATTTTTACATGATATTTCCAAGAAAAAAAGCGTAATTTTATTTTAGCAGAGGTGAACAAAATTACATTCTGTATATGCAAGTATGCATGCGGATATCCATTTAAGGACAATCAAAACTGTAAAGTGTAGGATCTTCATTACATCTGTCTGGTGTGTTCAACAGCACCATATTTAAAAGTCTTAAAAAAAAATCAGAACATAATATTCCTGGGGGCTCCCCGAGCCTCCTATTATACCAAGAAAAGACTTTTAAGGAACAGTAATATAAGTCTTCCGAAAGTCGCCACAAAAATCACTGATAGTCTTCTCCAAAAATTGTATTAACAACACTACTATTCTTGTAACGCCAGATCATCAACAAAAGGCCGATGATAGTACTCATATAGAGTCCCTTCTCGGTATTCTTTTACTTTCCACACCCCCATTTCCAGGACCCTGCCAGCTTTAGAAGCCTTGTCCGCCTCCTTGTTATTCTCCCTGTAAACATGTCTGTAAGAAAAGTGTAAAAAGGAGAGCTTTAGTTCTTGAATGTCCTATAGTATGTTTGCAGTTCTAAGATCTCTGCATTGTTGTGTGCCAAGTGACCAATTTGTGACGTTCATAGAATCTCCAAAAACATTTAGAGATTGACAGCCAATCTCAATAGCGAACAAGAGAAGAAGCTTGAGGCTCATGATTTCAGCATAATTATTTCCACCCTCCCCGAGACCCTACAATAGGTGATAATAATGGGTTAACATAAGATGTAATACAGCCCCTCCCCCACCGATGTTTTCCTAAGCTGAGCCATCGTAGAATCCCCAGGGAACCGAGTGGTCAATGTCTAGTTCAAGGACAGTTCATTGATTCGCGACTCTGACATGCTGGGGATATGCCGTTATGAACCCACATATGAGAATGGTTGAGACTGCCAGTGTACAAGGTTTATCAGTGAATATCATCCCGTTCCACGCCAACCATATCCCCAAGGCCACCATCAAAGGAATGGCTTTGAAAGAGATGCCAATAGGATCAATACCCCACTGTGACCAAGCCTGTAACAACGTGTCCGCCTCCCAGTTAAACTGAACATTTGAGATTCTAGAACATTCTGCCCATACCTGCACCGTGTATGGGCAATGGAGGAATAAGTGAAGACAAGTTTCCTCATTTTCCTTGCACAATATACACCACCCCGGTTCGACCCTATTCTTTCGTTGCAAATAATCCCAGGTAGGAATGGAGTTTTCAAGAATATTCCACATGAATAATTTGTGTTTCATAGGGCAATTTAACTTCCAAATTGGTTTCCACCACCAGACCACTTCACGTGGATTAATGAAGTAACTTAAGCTGATGTACCCGTTCTTCGGTGAAAACACACCATTCGGCGCCCCTTCCCATACCAAAACGTCCTCCCTATCACGGATGAGAATTTGTGAAAGAATAAGAGCCCTGTAGTAATTCCTTAATTCATCCTGTTCCACGACTGAGAGATCCATGGCGTTGACATCTATCCATGATTGAGTCCATGGGTGAACCAAATCTCGAATAGCAAGCTGTGATAGATAAGTGATACCTATGTCATGGAGTGATGTAATTAGTCTGACTGATAAAATATGTCGACCTTCGCTCCCAAACCAGGGGTCTTCCCCAACCCGAAGAGACTGTCCATTCCCAATATTCCAAGCCAGAAGGTCATCAACCACAAAAAAAGATTTAATAACAGCTTTCCAAATAACAGAACCACCACGGTGAGACTTATTTGGATTCCGAACCCAATCCATAACTGTTACAGGAGCAATGTATTTATGAATGACAATTCTTGTCCAAAGACTGTCAGTTTTTAACATTCTCCATACCCCTTTGGCTGCCAGGGCTTTAGAGAAAAGATGGATATTTTTCAGTCCCCATCCTCCTAGAGCCTTAGGTATAGCTATTTTCTGCCAACAAACCCATGGGGAAACATAGTCTCCTTTACCGCTCCAAAGAAAATGAAAACATAGTTTCCGGGATTTCTCCAACGTCCCTTTGGGAATCCAGGATAGGGACATCCAGTAAACCGGAATGGCTTCTAGGACTGATTTCACCAGAACCAACCTTCCTGCTCTTGAGAGCCATTTGTGACTCCAAACCTTCAAACGTTTGTGGATTTTCTCAATAAGCCAATTCTAGTCCTGTTTAGTGTATGCATTAGGTTTTAACTGAAACCCAAGGTAGCTCAAACCAACATCAAGAAACAAGTAAGTGTAAGGAAAAATCCTTCGAATAGCCAAGATCTCATTATCACTAAGTAGATGAGCCGACAGAGTGGATTTCCTTTCATTAATCTCCATACCAGTAGCTTGAGAGAAAAGATGGAAGATGCCTTGAAGGGTTTCAATGTCCCTAATTGAACCAGAACAGAAAATGAGAATATCATCCACAAAAAGCAGATGTGTTATAAATAAATCTGGAGCCACCTGAATTCCCTGAAGGGTGCCTTCCCTACAAGCTTTTTTCAGAGCCTTACTTAATCTTCTGCAACCAACAGGAAAAGTAAAGGTGATAAAGGACAACCTTGACGTAGACCTCTTTCCTAACGGAAGAAGGGAGAGGCTGCCCCATTGATGAGGACCGCAAAGGAGACCGTAGTGATACAACTCATGATCCACCTGATAAAGTCTACAGCAAAGCCCAGATGAGTAAGTAGTAAATGTATATACAACCAACTCACCTTGTCATATGCTTTAGACAAATCAATCTTGATAATGGCTCCTTTGATTTTCCTTGATTTCATACTATGAATGCCCTCTCGTGCCACTCCAATTGCCTCATGAATTTTTCTTCCTTCCAGGAACCCAAATTGTTCTGCTGATATATGCTTGGAAAAAATAACTTTTAACCGCTTGGCAATGATCTTGGACACAACCTTATACACACAGTTGCACAAAGAGATAGGTCTGAAATCCCCAAGAGAGGAAGAGTTATCGGTTTTAGGAATAAGGGCAATAAAGGTAGAGTTGAGGGCAGCTAGAATACGCCCAGAAATTCTTGTATCTTTGACCATCTTCAGGAGATCATTCCCAATAAGCTCAAAAAGGGCCAGAAGAAATTCAACAGTCCAACCATCCGGTCCCGGGCTTTTGTCTTTCTGAAAGCTCTGCAGAACCCCCTTCAATTCTTCTTCTGTAACACTTGCCATCAAGGATTGATTATCCTCTTCTTCCACGAACCAGGGAAAGAGTTGTGCCATCCTGACAACTTCAGCAATATTAACATGTGTCGGGGCTTTAAATAGTGTCTGGAAATGATTCACCCCCACCCCCGCCATGCCATCAAAGGAGGTCTGTGATTCCCCCATTGAGTCCTCGAGGTTCCATATGGTGTTGGACACCTTTCTTCCTTTTGCATATGCATGAAAAAAATTTGTATTCTCATCGCCTGCTGCAAGCCAAACCACCCTACTTTTCAAGCACCAAGTTTCCTCTTTTTTCAATAAGAGCGTGTTCCTCCTACCTTCCATTGCAACCAGGTGGCCTTTTTCCTCCAAAGATCCTAGGCCCCGGGATCCAGATTCATAAATTGACTGCAGTTCCAGTTCAATCAACTTTAATTCTCTGTCTTCTCTTCTATTCTTATCATGAGCCCACGCCTTAACCGGTCCTTTAATTCTTTTGATATTTGTAGTAAATTGATGTGAGGCGGATAGAGCATCCCTAGGGTTAAAAGGGACCCAAAGAGAACTCACTAGGTCAGTGAAGGTCTCATCTTTTAACCAAATTTTATTGAACTTAAATGGCCCAGCCGGTTTATTAGGTCCATCTCGGAATTCAAGAAAAATAGGGAAGTGATCAGATGATCCCCCAGAGCCTACCCACTGCCTCAATAGGTAGTTTCTGTCCACAAAAGAGTCAGACACCAAAAATCTATCCAAGGGCGTCTCGACCTGGTTTTCTCTAGTTCTTTTATTTCTCCACGTAGGCTTAAGGAGAGAAGGCTCAATGTCCAGCAAATTATGAGTGACCAGCTTGTGTGTGAAATAATCGGCCAAAGGGTCGGAGCGAGCTCTGCTACCCCAAACTTATGTCGGGCTAAGAGAGAAATTTAAATCACCTCCGATCATAAGGTTTCTTTCCTGTAACAATGGATTTGAGAGAAGAGAATCCCAGAAGGGGACTCGGTTCAAATAAGGGCCATAGATATTTACCACAGTGAAAAATTCACCAAAATCAAGAGACGAGCAGGACAAACCCAAAACAGAGTCCATCCCCCACAAGTTATGACACATCACCATTCTAGTATTCCAGCCAATAGCCTGACCGCCAGACCGGCCACAAGCATCCAAGGTAGCAAAAGACCAGCCACCAAACCAACTTTCTAACATCAACTTAATCACCTCACCAACACCCAAAGTTTCTTGAAGTAGAATGATATCTGGTTGTTCAAGAGATACAACTCTATGCAATGCTGATCTTTTATGGGGACCAGCCAGACCCCGACAGTTGAAAGACATAATTTTCATTAACGCCCCCTCTTCTAGGCACGCACCACTCTAAGCGCCCGGTCAATAGTTACCTATTTACCTTCCAACAAATCCATCTTGGCCTTGGATTGAGCTTTTGATAGATGAGACTTCCTGCCTCTGCCTTTTCCCGGTTTACAAACCCCAGCACCCAGCCCCCCAGGGGAAATCTTTGTAAGGGATCGTAAAAAATAGCTAGAGTCCGAGGAGTTGGTTGGGGAAGAAGAAGAAGGAGCTTCCTCGGGGGTAGGATCAGGTTCAGGGGGTAGGTCAATAAGCATCACACCATGATTCAGAGAGGTTTGTAGAGATGATGGGGGATCAGGATCATTGCATGTAATGTCAACCATCTCCAAAGAGGGAGAGATATTCAAGTTTTTTAAAGCCTCCAGCCAATTCGGATTTTCCATAGAGAAGTTTTTAAAAACAAAATGAAAGGAAAGGGGATTTAAGGAAGAAGGAATACTCGCAGCCGAAGTCCCTGAGGCCGAGAAGGGAGCTGGTTGAGATAACCCAAATTGTATTGATATAAGTGTCGATCTTTCCTTTCCAGTCGCAACCCTAATCGGTTCCAGATGTGATCCTCTCGCCACTTCCGCAGTAGTAGAGGGATTCGGGAGAGCAAGACCAGTAAGAATAGGAACATCCAAGGCCCGGGAATGTCCATGCTCTGCGGCCGTATCCAAAACCACCTTGTTGGTGGGCTCAGATGATGGAATCCCGACAAGAGGAGGAGCCTCCATATCATTTGAAGATTTGTGACTACCACCATTTCTCCGCCGTAAGGGTAGTTTACAATCAGCAACCGGATGACCATAGGCATGGCAATAACGACATCTAAAGGGGACATTTTCGTAGTCAAGTTTCTAAACATATGCATAGGGCCCCCAACTGAGAGTGACATCCGGTGCCAACCCATCCCTGATATTTAAATTGACCAAGATGCGAGCAATCTTCCTCTGACGAGTTTGCAAGAAACTATAATCACCATCCAGATAAGTGCCAATCAAGTTCCCAATACCTTTGAAATGCCGCTCCGACCAGTAATGTAGAGGTAGACCGGGTAGCCAGACCCAAATAGGAACTAAATCCAGGCGTTCGCGACTGGCATCAAACATCGGATGACAAGGTTTAATCATAACCGGACAATGGTCCCAACTCCAGTTGGAATTTAGAACCCACTTTGCATGATCTTCATTATGGAAGTTAAAAGCAAACCAGTTTCGAGTTAATTCCACTACCTCAGGGGTATAGCCCAACTCTGCAACCCAATGTTCTGCCACCCAAGCCTCAATAGTACAAAGAGAGAAGGATCTACCCAGAGCCTTACAAACCAAGGTGACGTTGGTCATCTTGACCAGTTGATGCTACTCAATATCTTCCCCAAGAGCATAGTTGTATTTAGTCCTGCTCAGCTTCAGCCAAAGTTTCCTGCTGCGCTTCGTCGGTTGGGATGCATCATCCAATGAACGCCCTCCCCATTCTTCAGAACTGGTACCAGAACCCACACAAGGGCTAGCAAAACCACGATGTTCATGAATCTCCAATAAACCTAGACCCGGATCTTCCCTCGGCTCTTCAGCGTTCATACCAGGGAGTGAGTCCGAAGAGGGGATTTGTAAACTGCCAGTTCCATGGATATTGCCGAATGTAGAACAAGTGCCCTTGTCAACCACTGTCGAACCTTCAATGGCTTGTATCACCTGATCAGAAGACCAGAGTGGTGTCACAGTATTCTTTAGGGGAGAAACCGATGGTAAGCGAGGCTATGCGGCATTTAACGTCAAAGTGCCAGGGGATAATGCTAGATAACTCGATGGTGAAAACCCCGGATCCAAACGAGTCTCACCGATTGTTAAACCACCCAGCCCACACCTTGTATTGTATGCCACATCCTGCCACCCGGCGCCAGATGGATGGGTCCAAATAGGCAATTCATCCGACGGGTCAAAAGAGTAATCCACTTGATCCTCATAGTTTGCCATGGCAGGTAAAACGGGAGCACAGTAAAACTAGTAACAGGTAACAGGAGTCGTAAGATAAAAACTCGGTAGTAAAAACAGTCTAGGGTTTAGTCTTCAAAGACGCATAACCCAAGAAAAGAGGCGCTGGTAATGATAAAGGGAGGCCTCCACGTCGCAGAAAAACCCTGTCAGTGTTGCAGACTCCAAAGCCTGACAGCAATAGGCCGCAAGCGGCCATCCGTGGCTAGGGTTCCGCAATTTTTAGTTAAGCCTAGCTATCTCTCCATCTCCTCGTCCAACAACAATCCCTATTTTATCAATGTTCCCCAAGACAGAAACTTTTTACATGATATATACATGGACCTATCTCTATCGTTTATCTATAATGATTTGTATTTTACATTTTTACATGTTTTTTCATGGTGATATTGATTATGTGTGAGCTAGATGCCAATTCAACACGTAGTTAGCTAATGAATTAGCCACTGTGTTCAATTGCCTTGGTATGTGTTGATATAAAATGTAATCAAATGATCTTTCAAGGAGGCGTATCCTTCAATATAAGCGAAGTAATATGGGATCGCGAACGATGTAAATGTGATTTAGTTGAGATACCGCGAGTTGAGAGTCTAGGTAGACTATGAGATGGTGAATTCCAAGAGAAGATACTTCACTTAGAAGCCTAATAACTGCATGATATTCTGCTATGTTATTCGTCGCGAGACCTAAGCATATTCCACCTGAGGATATCAACTCCTCAGTAGGGGAATACAGTACCCAAGCTGCAGAAGCAAGATTTTGGGTATGTTGACTAGCACCATCTGCAAATCCGAAGTACATTGACATCTGCGCATGAAAGCACAAATCGAGATAAATAGTTGTGAATGAGACAGGGTCCTGATACGCAAAAAGAAATCAAAATCACACCATAAATACACTATATACAAAGTGTTTACGCAAGATGACCCTACTCATAGAATCTCTTCAGGTAGAGCCCATTACGAAGCTCTCCCAAAGGTATGTCATCACAATCAACTAGCTCGTAGGATCCTTTTTCTAGAACTCGTTTGACAATGAAGGGGCCATACCACATGGATTCCATGTTTCCTTTGCCTAGTTTGTCATGCTTTTGATCGTAAGTCTAGACTAGGTCACCTTCGTTAAAAATGCGAGGTTTGAAGGATTTGTCATATTGAGCCTTAATCCGCTTTTTGTGAGCCTTGTTAGCAAGTGTAGCGTTGCAACGAGTTTCATCAAGCTTGGTTAGGTATAAAAATCATTCCTCCTCAGCGAGAGTATTTGGCAAGAGTTTAATGACTAGTTTGAGGGATGGGATTTCACATTCAATCAAGAGGATAGATTCCAGGCCGTAGACCAATTGAAATGGTGTGAAACCGATTGCATTTTTTACAGAAGTCCTGTAGGCCCACAGAGTTACGAACAGTGCTAAGTGCCAATTTGATTTATGGGTCCCCACAATGCGTTGGATCATTTTTTTCAAGACTTTATTGATTGCCTCTACTTTTCCATTTGCCTAAGGGTAATAGGGGGGTGATTTTTCATGATGAAAACCCAATTTGGTACTTAGTTCAACCATCATATGGTTCCTGAAATGGGAACTGTGATCAATTACAATGGCTTGAGGGACTCCAAACCTTGCAATGATATGATTGAATACGAAGAGTGATGCAATTTTTCCCGTATTCAACATATGTAGGCATAGCTTCAGCCCACTTGGTAAAGTTGTCAACTGCTACGATGACATAACCATGCCCCCTAGATGAACTATGCTTACAATGCATGAAATCGATGCCCCATTTTGCAAAGGGGCCGACAATAATCACGAGATGTAGTGGAGCTGGATGGGAGCGCTTCTTGGAGTGAAAGAATTGACATGGGGGTCACTTCTTGACCGCTTCAATGCAATCTTTGAGGATAGATGGCCAAAAGTATCCCGTGCGCAAAATATTCTAGGTTGTAGCCATCCCAGAGAGGTGACCGCCACAAGCTCCAGAGTGACAATCATTAAGTACACGTTCGACTTCATCCATGGTTAAGAATCGACACAAAATGGAATCGATACCATGAAGGTATAAAGTATCACTAATGATGAGGCAATATTTGGCATGGTGTCGGATGCGACGTCGCTCATCGCGATTGAGATCAGACCGAAAGCGTTGGGTTTGGAGAGTCAATGGGATTGGTTGGGTCATTAACATGAGGAAGAGCACTTATTAGCTCAGCAAAGACCAAAGTTTTTTTGGATCTAGCTTTTGCAAACTCCAAATCGAATTCCTGGAGGACAACAATCCAACGAGAGTATTTTCCCCATAGCACTTGACGTGTTAGGATATAGTACATGGGATTGAAGTTGGCAACAACTATGGTCTTGTGGAGCAAGATATAATGTCGGAATATCTGGACAACAAAAATTATTTCCAGAGCTAGTTTCTCCTCATGTGAATAACATGTTTCAGAGTCGATAAGACCCTTACTGAGATAATATATCACATGTTCTTGACCACTATTGTATTCCTATACTAACACCATTCCAATAGTGAAAGTAGAGGCTGTGAGATATAAGATGTAATCCTGTGTATAGTTGGGGGGTTGTAACATAGGAGTGGTGTTAGGGCCTTTTTTCAGGTTATCAAAACATTGTTGAGCTGCATTATCCCAAATGAAGGGGACATTTTTCTTGAGAAGTCTCATATAGCCCTGGATGATCTCGACGAAATTGCAGACGAAGCGGGGTAAAATTTTTGTGTTCCCTTGCAAACTTTGTAGTTATGGAATATCAGTGGGTGAAGGTAAGGCTAAGATAGCTTCAACCTTCAGTGGGTCGATGCGAATACCATCTTTGGAGACTGTGAAACATAACAATCTGCCGACTTCAACACAAAATACGCATTTGTGAGGTTTCAAGTGAATGTTGTAGTGGTGGCACCATAGAAATATGGCACTAAGGTGCTCTGGATGATCGTCTCGTGAAGTATAATGAGCAGGTAGGTCATCCAAGTAAGGATCCACAATATGCTTGATATTGTGAAATGCATAAGACATGGCCCGTTGAAAAAGTAGCCCCGACATTTTTTAGGCCAAAAGGTAACTTTCGGTATGCGAAGGTTCCCCATGGGCAGATGAAAGTTTTTGTATGCCGGTCAATCGGGAGTATCTCTATCTGATTATAGCCATAGAATCCATCCATAAATGAAAATATGACACTCCCGGCACAATTATCGATAATTTGGTCGATGAAGGGAGTAGGATAGTTTTCCTTAAGACACGCCTTGTTCAGATCCCTATAATCAACGCAAACTCTAATCGTGCCCTGTTTCTTAGCTACAGGAACGATACTAGACATGCAGCCTGTCAATGGGACAGGATAAATAAAACCAGGTCAAAGGATCTTTTCAACTTCTGCCTTAATGGCTGCAGTTTTTCTGGGGTGAACGGGTCGTACTTTCTACCGAACAGGAATTGCTCCAGGATAAAATTTGATCTCGTGGACCACAATAGAAGGGTCAATTCCCGACATATCTTCATTCTCCATGCAAAAACATCGCAAAACTCTTTAAACAAGGCTCTGTAAAATTCCACCTCAGTGGGTGTACAAGTTTCACCTAGGAGGATATGTTCCACGATACTATGCTTCACGGATATGTCTATAGGAAAAGTTTCCATAATATTAGCTAAATTTCCCTCCGAGAACACGTTGTGAGTGAGGATGGGAATTTGAGGGTTTTGGCCAACATCATGTGAAATGGTGGATTTGATTTTGGTTTCTATCATTTGGATCTTGGGAAGGAAAGATGATCGATGATGGTGATCTTTCCATGGAGTTTCATCGATGTTCATGATTTCCATGATAGGCTCGTTAGAGGGAAAAGTCTGTAGAAGGGAATCAAAAGAGGGTAAGGATGAATCGATCCAAGACGAAAGAAGTTCAAGATGTGGTGCCACTAGGTGGTGGTCAATAGAGTTGATATGATCCGAATCAGATTCTATCGCATGATAGGTTGCTTCATTTAAGTTAAAAGGCATGCAGTTGCTAATGGTTTCGTATTCGGAGGGACTCAGTACAACCCAAGAATCATGAGTTTCATAGGATTGAAAGGTACTTGAAGAGATCATGTTGATAGAATAGAATGGGGGTGGAAGATCTGGAAAGACTCCGATGATGGAAGATTCCTTCAATAGACCAACACCAATGTCTTCATAATGATGTTGATATTGTGTCAACATCGGGACATTATTGGTGGTGTTGGAATGAATATCCGATGTGCAAAAGTCTAATTGATTAGTGGTAACAATTTTTCCTTGTTGAGGAAATTGCACCAGGCGAAAAACTGATGATGCTACTGCGGTCATGGCATAAAACCAGTTTCGACTAAGTAGGATATTGTAATCCAACGGAGCATCTACGATTTCCACGTGGATTGATACAGTTTTCCCCCCTAGATCTACTACGAGTGATGGTATGAGTCTGTATGGTTGGAAACCACAAACGTCGAAGGCTTTTAAAGTGGCAGGAGACTGAGTTACTTCTGGAGAGCCAATAGCTCTCCAACATGACAAAGACATGATAGAAGTGGAGGCACCCTTGTCCAAAACAAAACAATGAATGTTATTACCACAAATCTTAGTGTGAATTTGAAAATCTAGTTGGTGGGAAAGTCGTGGCTTAAAATATTCCAAATTAAACATGATCATATTGGAAGACTCACGTTCGATGGCTCCAAGTGTTGACAATAAGGTTCTACGCTGACTAGGGAAATGTTGTAAAAATTCAAGAGTTGACATTGCACAAGGTGCTTGAGCTAAGTCTTCAACGATATTATAGTTCTGGGCAGTTTGCACACTCGGATTGAATGTCACTTTTCGAATGGTGGCTTTTGGTGGGTGCAACACGGTGTCAGAAATAGGCCTTTCGATATGAAGAGGGCTAGTAGATGGAGGAGTGGAGGGAGAATCTTCCAAAGGATATTTATCTTTTGAACTCCCATTTTTGGTCGAATTTGGAACAAGGTCATAGGTCTTTGTCTTGGTGGATAAATGAACAGTCTTGATACTCATCATGAGAATATCTCGGGTCTCAGATGACTCTGGTTGATTGGGGACGTTCGTAGTACCCCCTTGCGGAGGGGTGTGTGTGATCATTTGCTGATGTTGGGGTGGGAAAGGGTCAGTTAGCACTGCCACCTAGGAAGAACCTTTCACAAATTTCTTGACTTCCTCATGGCAAGGACAATCTTTTGTATAATGGTCCTCCTGGAAAATAAGGCAGGGGAACTTAGCTTTCCTCTTGGGTTTATTATCAGCATTAGTTTGTTGGGGTTTTGGATTTTCCTGCTAAGGAGAAGGTTTTTTGGATTTTCCTCTATTGTTCTTATTTTTCCCTCTGGATTTTTGTGACGAGTATTGAACCACATTCACCTTGGAGTTATGAGAAAGAGAAGTATTGCTTTTGGATGTAGCCTGATTTTGAACCGCATTCACCTTGCAGTTCTGAGAAAGAGAAGTATTGCTTTTGGATGTATCTTGATTTTGAAGTGGAGCTGAAGTATTGTGTGGTCCACTAGATTTTGATGCAGGATGGGCCTTCACGGAACCAACTAAACCATGAATAGGAGGTTCGGTAGTGAGCCTGGATGGATCAATGGTGGGGCGAGGGGCATGAGGGATCAATTCATATAATGTTTTGGATTGGGAGTAAACCAAGTCCAGATACTGAGCACGACTGATTGCCTATTCTTTTGTAACAACCCCTCCCATTGCAACATCCCTAGCAATAGGTGGCGGTAATAATTTTGTAAACCAATCTGCGAATAGTTAATCAGTGATAGGAGCCTTAATCAACCTTTGACGTCTCCTCCACTCGTGAATATGATCTGAGATGTGAGTAGAGGTGGATTGTAGCAATGAAGTTAATAGGTTCGTACCAGTTTCATACCAAATGGGTAGTTGAAAATGTTTCAAAACTGCATTGCAAGGGAGTTGAAATATTGGAAAGAGTGTTGTGGTTGCTCAATATACCATTTAGCTATTGTCCCAGTGAGTGTGCGTTGGAATATCCGCAATCGTATGGAATCATCCATCAATGAGTTCGAAGAACACCAAATATGGAATTTCATAACGTGATTTTTTGGTTCTTCCTCTGGTTTCACATCAAATTTTGCGATATTAGATAGTAATTTGGAAGGGATGAGTGGCCAATGTGGTTCATTCCAAATGGGATCGTTAATTACAATTGACAAATTGGGTAGGTCCAATGTTGCTAGGAAGGAATTTGTCTATTGGGTTACAAGTAAGAATAGTATTGATGGGGTGCTAGGATGCCCATAGGGCCTTGCACTACGGATTGTTGCATATTATATCCATATATGTTACTAGCGGTGTACTATTGGAATTTCTGTGGGTTAGGGATCATAGGGTTAACCGATTGTTGATTCATAATCATAGGACTTACCAATTGGTTCTAAATCATATGATAAATCGGTTGTTGTGAGTTCTGCATTGTGGGGTTAAATGGTGTAGATACAGGGGGTGGTGGAACCCATGTATTGTTTACAAATCCTTGATTGGGGGGGTTTCCCATACTTTTATTAAGGGGAGGCGTCGAAGGAGGTGGAACCCATTGATTGTTTGTTGTGCCTTGATTGAGAGGCGGTGTGGAAGGAGGTGGGATCCATTGATTATTTGCGATGCTAGGGTAAGGTATCCTGGGATACAAATGAGGTTTGGGGGGGTAAAATGGTTGAAATTGATTTGTTTCCCCCGGAGAAGGATTCTGGTTACCTACTATATGTTTCCCCCCAATAGGTGGTATTTGTTGTCCCCGTGAAGCAGATGGTCCTAACGGAGGAGGTTGGCCATTGGTCCCGCTTGGGGCACCAATAAAAGGTTGGTCTCCAGAGATGGTGTAAATCATGGTTGAATATTGACTTTCAGTCACAACCGGCGTACCAACAGTGGGAATAGATGGTCTCTCAACTGAAACATTAGAAAGGATTGATCGTGCAGGTTGAGTGTATGCAATAGTAGTACCGATTTGTGAAGATGAATGTGCGCCAATTCCAGAGGTTACAAGTAATAGAGGGATGTTATGAGTCGTTCCCTAACTAGGAACAATCCCTAAAGAGTGACCAAGAATTTCACTCGGTAAAATAAGTGGGAAAGGTTGTACGGGAGTCTCTGGGGTTAACTGCATAGGAGATGGAAAGGGTTAGAAATCATTGAGGGATTCACCCAAAGTCGTGTCCCATAATGATGATTATGAATCAAAAAAAATTTCCGTTCTCGAGTCATCAGGTGGAGGCTGGGAATAGAACATATATGTGGGTGTAGATCGACCTTCAAACCATATACCATAGGTCAAATCACGGGAAGTGGATTGGGGAAGTATCAGATTATAAGGGTCTACCACTTCAGATGTAGCAGGCAATGGAAATTTTGAGTTTGGGGGAGCCATCATTTGTGCATCCTCACGTTTAAACCTGTCCGTTTCCGCGCGTTCGTGAGATAAACTAGTGAGTTCCACTCGTATAGATGCCATAATTTGTTGGCTCGTAGGAAGTTCAGAGGTTGGCATTCCTAATGTTATTCTACTAGAGGATTCAGATGGATAACTGGGCACAAGAGAGGCAACATGTGGTGTTACCAACTCTACAAGTGATTGGTTAAAATTTGCAGCTAATTGAATAGTCATAGAAGGGAAAGGATCATATTCCTCGATAAATTCAATATATCCTCCATGAAGGTCGTTTTGTGATTGCATATCCGGGGCTATACTAGTTTCTGGGGCAATATGAACCTCCACTGTGACGTCGCCTTCTGATGTGATACTACTTCTGGTACGATACTAATCTCTAGTGCTACACTGACTTCTGATGTTACTCTAACTTCAGGTGTTACATTGAATTTTCGTGCTACACTAACTTCTAGTGCTATAGCAACTGGTGGTGTTGCATTGGTTTGTCCCAAGACAACCTCCCGACCAATTGTTCAGTTAGTAGAAGGAGATTGGGTACGTGAAGGTGGTGGTCAACTAAATCGAGGTACAGATGGTTCAGGACTCATCCCTTGCTGCCTCCGATATTTCCTTGGATCCTCCATGGAACCAAAATAAGTGTTGTGGGTGAAGTCTCACGAAAAATAACTCAAAACCCTCAGGAAACCGAGTGTGCAAAAGAGGAACTAGAAGAAAAAGAGGCACACAGGACAAAAAGAAAGCTAAAACAACTTTACTATAATCGATGCCACAACAAGCAAGCTATAACAAAGAGGCCAGAAATCCAAAAAGCAACACTAAAACAAAAAGACCCTGTATAAGGTAAAAGAGCAAGCAATCCCCTATCTAAGATCTAGAGACCTAAACAGATCATATCCTCCATAAGGTGATGAAATCCAACTCGGACAATACGAAATTTGAGACCAATATTGATGAAGGGATATCCCTCTACCGAAAGGGATCCCAGGTAAAAGAGTCTTAGAAGAATGGTCACTAGGATAGCTCGTTCATGACACATCTGGGAAGGTTTCCTGGAGATTCTGCCTTTTAGCCCTTGTACAACCAATATGGAGGCTGGAAAATACAAGCAAGACGATGGATTGATGTCCTTAGGCACTAAGTGGAGTGCGATATTCCACAAATTCCGTCCAGAACCAGTCCTCACTGCTTACCCCCGTGGAACGGGAGGTCCCCCAACAAATTGGTTTATAATTGTGTCAACAAAAACAAGAGGATTTTAGCACCCTAAGAGAAAAAATCTATGTTTCAGATGTAAAATGACATGGGGGAATTATTTGGATTCCTGTCCTCGATGCCCTACCTAATTACACTATTCTTTTAGTTAGGGTGTTTAATTTTAATGGATGTCATTTAACTCAAGGGGAGCGGAAGTGTAACTTGGTGGTGTGTATACTCGACTCAAACCATGCAAATTTGGATGAATTATGCAAGTATTTTTCCCTTCAATGAACTTCTAGCTAAAGTAAGGAAGAGTCCTTTTCGTTCCCAAAGGAAAAAACACAAACGTAACTTATCTAAAAAGAAAAAATCCACTTTTTTCTTTTATTTTTCAAACTATGTGCCCAATTAATCCATGAAACACTCTTTCACACCAAATGATTAAAAAAACTTTAAACGAATCAAAAACATTTTTTTTGTTTTCTTTTTTTCTTCACATGAGCCTAAAATGACAAGTTGAGGAAAATAAACTTCTTTTGATTGCAAAATGTTTTAATATCAAACAAAGAAGTAAAGGAAATGAAATGTCTTGAAATTTTTCCAAGCAATTTTCAAAGTTTGACAAAGCATAGATTTGCCACTATCAAAGTAATGATTCTTTTGAATATGGAAGAGCAAGCCTTGATTTTTAATAAACTTCTCAAATATGCAATGAGTGTGGAATAATTCCCTTTGTTTCTAACAAATATGTGAGAAAATAAATACTTTTGCAATGTTCAAATCAAGGAGTTAAGTAGAGGATAAACTCCTTCTTGTCACTTTCACTCAAAAATCCAAACCATATGAATGTAAAAGCAAACAAACCAAGCAGCCTTTCAGACCTTCAAACAAGGAGCAGAGGAGACTGTAAGTTGTCAGACCAAACTCAGAGGTTTGATAAGGTGATGAAATGATAAGAGAAGCTTTGAAGGTCCTCTAATTTACAACACACTTCTAACACTTGAAAATTCACTCCAAACCAAATGAGGGCTAAAAGGACCAAAATGCAAATATCATAGTGGGATCACACACAGTTGATCAGTGTCAGATGGTAGAGACAAGCTAAAAGAAAAAACCAAGCACTAACCAAGCAAAAAACTAAGCACCAAGGTGAGTTACAGGGAATTTTCGCTCCTCAAAAGACCCCTCAGGCACGGAAATCAAGAATTTCCGCGCTCTGGACTATTGTGGGGGCGCGGAAATTTGGGAATTTTCGCTCTGTAATGCATAGTTGGGGCGCGAAAATATCCTGTAGAGATGGAAAGGGAAAAGGCCTGGTATTAAATTTGCCAATATCTGAAGTCTAAGACTTAGAGAGTCTAGGAATGAAGTCCGGGAAGATTGATCAAGTCAAGACTAAGTGGTTTGCAGAGGAAAAGATGCAAATCTCAAAGATTCAATGGCTTTGCAAACAAGGGAAAACTACCCAGCGGAGTCGCCAGTTTATGTGGTGAGATTTTCTTCCTACGAGTGAGATGAACATCCCTTGGATAATAAAGTGGATCCCTTAAACCAAATCCAAGACAGAAAGAAAACAAATAGAACCCTAAACTCCTAGATCAAGCATGCACAAGCATTCAGATACGAAAATGGGAAGAAAAGGCCAATCTCTTACCTTTTAATTTGAAGATTGTCTAAGCTCCAGCTCCAAGCTTGATGTCCAATACTTGAATATCTGCAACATAAGATAGAAAGCAACCCTCCAAGACAATTGCATCAACAAGATCTAATACAACATATCATATATCAACGAAAAGGCAAGATGTGGGAGAATAGGCTAAGCTATGTTAATATGAAACCCATGAAAGTTTGTACATAAAAAACGTGTTATACCTGACATTGTTGCTGCAAGATCATCTTTCAAGATCTCCTTCAATATCCTTGTAAGACTCTTAGAATCATAGGTTTGATACCTCCAAGATCAACCCCCTTAGCTCATGGATGGCCTTCTTCTTATAGGATTTGGGGGGCCAACCACTAAGAGGAGATTATGGATCTAAGTGAGGAAGATGTGGATCAAGGATCTCAATCATACCGAGGGAATGTGAGAGAGGATTAGAAGGGGGACCTCATCCCATGAAAATCTCCTCGAGATACAAGATCCAACATCTAAGTCAAATGGCTAATCAGGGATTTTTGCACCCTTGTAACTGAGCAAAGCACGAAAATGTTGTAATTTTCGCACCCCCATAAGCATGCAGAATGCGAAAATAAGGAATTTTCGTGGCTTGCACCACTAGTAGGGTGCGAAAATATCTCTAGGATGCCAATAAGTGGGTTAGGTCAAGTGGTTTTCGAACCCTAAGTTGTTGGATTTGCTTCCAAGTGTGACCAGGGAAGGGACCAAAATGATGACAAAGGGTCCTAACATCCCTAGGAGGCACAAAAATCATGTTTCTCATGGTGATATGACATGAAGACTCTCAATGGTACACAATGTGACAATTTGAGGTGTAACAGTTAGGGCCTTCTCGTTTGTCAACTTTTTTTATTTTTTCCCAAATTGCAATTTCCTCCTTTAACAAAGAAAGGTTTTTAATTATACTATACAACGAGGAAGAATGGATTGTAAGAGAAAAGGATTTCCATTTATCTTTAATCAAAGTATTAAAATCCTCATCCTCAAGCCAACATGGATTAAATTTAATGACAAAATCCTTGTCAAAATCCAACTAGAGAACCACCGTTTTATGATCAGAAAGACCTGAAGAGTAATACCATGAACGATATCTACCCAATTCACCACTCAAATCTGTAGACATAAGGTACCTGCCAAGCCTTTTTTTATTCCATCATCCTCGCATCGCCCATTAGACAAGGTTGACACCAGAATATTAGGAACAATATCAACCATTTTTAGGTTTTTGAAACATGTGATCAGATAATCTGCTATCAGATCCTTCTTATTACCTGCACCCCAGACTTCCTCTAATGATAATGTGAAATTTAGGTTCCTGACCAAAATGAAGTAGCTATCAGCGAGCATGCCTGACATAAATATACACTCCCAAAAAGGTTTCCTATTTTGATAGGGACCATACATGTTTAAAATTCTTACTCTTCTGAAAACCTTTCATCTTTCCATCAATGGAGGGTACCTACAAAAGTGAAAAAAGCATTCAATTAAGGAAGATCCGGATTCCATGCCATGATAGTACCCCCAGACAACCTATTTGAATCCATAGCATAGACTCTCTAAGAGGGTTTCAGCTTTAAAAAATAGTTACATTCCTCCACCGATGAAATCATCATCTCATGTAGAAGGATAATACTAGGCTTGATCTGGTCTAGAATACCTTTTAAAGCAATGTGTTTAAGGCCACTTCCCAACCCTTGAATATTCAGGGAAAGCAAGTTCATCGAATAACCCCCTTAAGGGCTACAATCTCTCTAAGAGTCCGAACATTAGAAGAAGTATTGTTCTCTTTGGTTAAACCTTTATCAAACATCGAAGATATCTTCGGGTTGGTGCAAGAATTGGATTTTAATCCAACACCTTGTGAATTTATAAAACCTTCCGACGAACTAGAAGAAGTCCTAGATCCTTTATCCTTCTTATACTTCCTATCTTTTTGAATCGTAACATTACCACTCAAAATCAAGGAAATCGGGATAATACCAAGGGTATCCGAATTCGAGGTCGAATAAACATTGATAGGGATTTTAAATTCCTACTGAGAGAGCGAAGGAAGGGCTATAGATTGAGGAGCATCCTGAACCAGAGAAGAGAAGATGTGAATCCATAATGGCGGATTCTTGTTGCTCATTAAAGGAGGGAACTTTGAATCATGTAAGGGAGAAGAAATGCTAACCTATGGAAGAACAGGTGAAAGCTCAGGGAAAACAACCTCAACAGGCAAGATAGCCGATAACCCAAAATCCAAAGGAGGGTCCCTTCCTGCCCTCGCATCCGAAACACAGAGCCGAGAGGGATCAATACAAGGAGAAATAATAATATCCTGACTAACATCAGAAGAACATGGAACCTTGGAAAGGGGAATTTTATTCTAATCCAAAGTAAAAGACTCCGGCTAGAGAGTATAAGTGAAATTCAATACTTTTATGTCCTCTATGAGCTAAAATACAAAGCAAATTTTCAATAAAACCTTGGTTTCCAGCTTCATTACGGCCAAATAAAAGGAAATGGGGGGGGTATTCATTTATGAGTTGTTGCATGGATGCCTCCACTCCAGGTGGGTTTTTCTTCCCCACCGTGAAGTCATCGGTTTAGGCCTAGGATTCTCGATGCTAGTGGAGCGATGGTGTTTATAACTCTCTCATGGAGTGAGTGTTCTCATCTCAACGCTTCATATTTCATGAAGATTTGTTTTCTTTGGTATTAATCACCATATCCCTTCCTTCTAGAATCAATTCTCTCTCGAGCAACACTCTTGGAATTCCATATTATTTTTACAAAAATATTTAGTGGATTGGTTTTTTTCTTTACGGCTCTTTGGTTGAAGAGTTGACCTAGCGTTGGTTTTAATTGGAATGGTTGGATTGTTCATGGTTATAAAGCCCTTCCCAACACCCTTTTCAACTCTGAATTGCGACATCTAAGGACCTGCCTCTTGGCTCTCTTCAAGCTCTTCCAGGATTGCACTCATTGGATCAATCGTGTTCTGGATATGCACTCCTTTTTTACAAACACAATCGATTGCTTCATAAATTATCTTCATAGGTGCAAACATTTTTTTATGAAGGCCAAAAAACAGTCGCATAGGATATGGAAAAGATGAAATCCTAGAAAATAATGAGGGAAATAAACTATGACAAGGACCTTAGAGGAATATATAGGCAATTGGATGGGTACAATACTCAACAGGGCAGATATAAAACCAAAATTACTTTGCTCAAAGTTCGGCAAGAAGCTGTAAATGAAAATCCAGCAGATCAAGCAAAGGAAATCAAATATCTCAAGAAGAAAGTGAAAAATTTGCAACTGTAATAAGCTTTCTTGAATTAAAATTCTCTCCCTCACTGTCAATCTATATTAGATATTTTGGCCATCAGCAGGTAGAAGCAAAGGAAGCTGACACTATGGAGCAAGCAATGGTAAGAGTTGTACCACCAAAGGTATTCCATTTATCTTATGTTCAACAATCCAGAAAATTGCTCATCAATGGCATAATAAATAACATGTTTAGTCATTTCTATGTTTTGTAAATCAATTTTGCTTCTAAGGCAGTATGTAAGGATTTATTCAAGCCAAGTAGTAAACAATAGTTCCAAAATTTTGAATTTTAGGCATATCGATAGTTGTACTACGCATAAGATGAACCTCATGGAACAACTATGGACAATTTCACTATGTTTGTATTAAATTGCTAGACGATTAGATGTAACCTACACCTTTTTTTAATACAACAGCATATGTTTTCATTATAAAAAAATCACCAACTATGATACCATAAGAAGGGAATAAGAAATGGGAGAAGTATACTCGACAACCAAAACGCCCCTATCTGTCGGAATCCAACAGAGGTAGAATCCCCAAAAATGCAATTTCGGTCGTTCAAATTGTAATTTTGACCAATTGGGTAGTTTCAAAATCAGGCATTTAGTCTAGGATGAAAAATTGTGATTGCCGCAATTGCAAATTTGAATAAAATGCAATTTACAGGCTCGATTTTAACCAGAATTATGGAAAACAAATGTTGGAATAATGGGGGCTAAATTGAAAATTTGAAAAACTACAATTTACAGGCACGATTTTAACCAGAATTATGGAAAAAAAACGTCGGAATAACAGGGCGTTTGAGTTGCTCTTTATCCCATGCAAAATAAATGGGGTTGTTGGGTGATTTCACCTAGTCATTTTCTTTTGGAAGTACTAACTATGCTTCCTTACAACCCTCACATCAATTTTTTACTTGTGTCATACTCCAAGTAGAAGTGTCATATCCCTGGGAAGAGAGAGGGGTCTCATGCAATAAAAGGTTTTCCATTGTATTTTCCATGAATATTCTAACATGATTGGAATATTCACTCATTCATGGGGAGGGGGAGAAGGCAAGCATCCATGTTATGGGGATGTTTCTCCATAGTTTTTATATCTATTATGATGGTTGTTATGGATATAAATGGAAAGAGTTTTCCACGTGCTTTTGAATTATAAGATCCCACATAAGTTGGGGAAGCTTGCTGCTAAAAACATGGAGGAAAATGGAATGGTTGGAGATAAATAGAATGCCTAGAATGTCCACAATAGATGAGGCAAAGCCACCATACATGTAACCTTGTTCTTAATGCTCATTGATTGTCTTGACGCAAAATTCCTTGTGTCCTGAGTTATTACTAGAAGGAAGACAACAGCTTGAGCTCTTTCTAAACACATTGAAGAGCACTCATTAGGATTGTTGAGCACAGGAATCTGTCTTTCTTGTGGTGTGTGGGTCAATGGAAAATAGTGTTATGTATAATTTGAGTGTTGAGGGCCTCAAGAGCTCTATATCGATCATATTTTCTTGTCATGAGAATAGTGGCTTGGGTTGAGTGATTTTAGAGCCTCATAGGAGGTTCCTTTGACTTGGTGATATCATGGTATCGATTGGGGGTGGCGATGAAATTCATAGATGACTCCTACGACTAGGTGGAAAATCACTCCTTAGCAACCAGTTTTGCGGACATGGATTTATTTGCAAATAAGTATTCATAGTTATCTTCCTTGTGGAATACTTTTCTATTTTGCTAATACATTTAGTTTTATGGTTAATGTGATCATTCATAATATGCATTGTTATTTTCGTTGTTTTTTCCTAGAATTGTTATTTTCGTTGTTATTTTCTATTGTATATGAATTGTGGATTGTGTTGTTGTTAGATGTTCAATTTGGCCTCGTAGATTGTTTATGAGGAAAATTAACCTTGTGGGTAGTGCTAGATGGCCAAGGGAGGAATTCTAGGAGTGTTATAGAGTGGTATCAAAACAATTGAACTATTATGGATTAACCCATCAACTCAGCTGGAGTTTATAGGGGGTTTTGTATGTTTTTTTTAGACTGAAACATAGGGTAGATTTAATTAAAAGCCGGTGAAACAGCCACCGGGTGCTTGGTTACATAACTATTTCTGTCTGGAATTACAAAATTCTTGGGCTTGAGATTCCAAGAGACTCCAGGATTATGTAGCAAAATAACAGCTATCAAGCTTGTGTTACAAAAGTAAATACTGAAATTAAAGAAGAGAGCAAGGGATGGGTCTGAGTAGAGATTAATCGATGTTGAGCTTCTCCAGGATCTTTTTGACAGCAGCTTCCAGTGCAGTAATTCCGCTCCCAAAGTTTCCTGAGGTGTTGGCCAGGTCCTTGAAGTGGGTGTAGACCACCTCTTCAAAGTATTTAACTTCTCCCTTGGATTCATTAATTTCCTCTTTAATGTTCTGCAGGTCTTTATTGAACCTTCTCCATTTTTGCAGTTCTTCTGCCTGGTTGGATAGCTGGCGCCCTTCCTGCTCCTCTGATTTTGCTTTGAGGAGGTCGATTGATTGTTGCAGCTCATCCAACCTTTCTTCCAACGATTTGCCTCCAGAAGTTGATCCCACCGATGCCATTTTGATCTGCTCAGTCGTATCCTGGTCTTCTTGCTGCTTACTCTAGCTTTAGCGCAATGGGTTGAACGGTTTCCACTCGTTCTGATTAAGTAGGCGGAGTGGCGACCTGAGGAGTCACGGGTAAAAATGACAACGTCCGGAAGATACAGACTGTTATGGAGATCCTGCTCGATGGCAATCTTGACCATTGAGCTACACTGATCCGCGAATAACACGGCTATCCAGCAAAATTTCGTTGTCAGGATCTTATTTGTCTTAGGGGAGATTGCAAATTGATTCTCTGTCATTAACTGATAGAATACTCCTGCCCAGGAGCACGACCCTGTTTGCCTCTGTGTCAGCTTGTCCGTTATGTTCACGGAGAACATGATAAAAATTGATTTGATTGAGCTTGGACGCAATCATAAAGATTCTTCGCAGGACCCTAGAGAGATTGAGGTTTGGCGGATGCTTGTTCAAAATCATGGCTTGAATAATGATCTGAGAGTCTCCGAAGACTTTGATCTCGGAGATATTGTTCTCCAAAGCAAGCTTCATCCCTTGCCAGAGGGCCAGAGCTTCAGCGATGTTATTAGTGTTCATCCCTAAGCCCCACGCGAAGGAAGTGAGGATTTCATTATCTTTGTTGAGGAGGATTCCCCCCGCTCCAGCTTTTCCAGGGTTACCCTTGGAAGCCCCATCAAAGAAGAGGCAAAACTCTCTTAGTGCAGTTCTCCAACTTTTGAAATCAGGATCACACATCCGAATTTCCCAGTTTTCGTACTGTGGATTTGGAATTGCATCAGGGGCATTTTTTAGTTTGAATTTATCCAGCCATCTTACCTCAAAAGGACTGAGGTTTCTAGTGTTGGAGATATTTATGGAGTCCGCCGTTTCCCCCAACGAGGCCACGCAGTTGGCAGCTACCCGGGAGCTTGAGTTTGCTTGATCTCTGAAGATGCGATTATTGCGTTCCATCCAGATTTTCCAGCAGGTTATTTTTGGGATCCACATCCAGATAGTTTTGAGCCG
Source organism: Larix kaempferi (assembly GCA_027924585.1). Classification (NCBI taxonomy): domain Eukaryota; kingdom Viridiplantae; phylum Streptophyta; class Pinopsida; order Pinales; family Pinaceae; genus Larix; species Larix kaempferi. Next base: position 8,798,794 of record BSBM01000476.1, read on the forward strand.
TTTTTTCTTATGAAGTTCGAAAGGGGAGTTCTTAATCCAGTTGGAGAAAAGTTCAGATAAGCTTCCATAGCTATCAGGATTCCCATGGCTTGGGGAGAGAACTTGCTTCCAGACCTCTTTTGAATAGGAGCACGTTAGAAGCAAATGTGTCATTGTTTCTTCATCATTGAGGCACAGGGGACATCTTGAAGGCCCTTCCATTCCACGTCTCTTTAGCGTGTCTCCCGTTAAGATGCTGTTATGTGCTACCGTCCAGCAAAAAAAGTCTATTTTTGGAATGCCGGGAAAATTCCAGATGAAGTTCCACTTAGCTGGATTGGTGGGGGCTTGATGCACATTTTGGAGAGTTATGTACCCTTCTGCAGCTGTATATTGACCAGATCCGTGACCCCATCCTCTTTTATCATTGGCGATCTCTGAAAGGGGGGCTTTACCTTGAAGAAGGTGAAGCAGGGTCTCGACTTCCCCTAATAGATTCTCAGGGACCACGCCAAGATTCCAATCAGTCCAACTTCTTTTTCCCCCTTCCTCCCAGATGGAGATGTCCCAGAGTGTGTCCTTGTTTCTTTGATGCATCCAGGTTTTCAGGTTGTCAATTTCATTGGCATTTCCGAGTGGCTGGTCTCCCATAATAGAGTCCTCCCAGATGTTTATTTTTTTCCCGTTGCTAGGAATCCAGTAAAGGAGGCTTGTAAAATGCTCAAGGACTTTTTTGCAGAGATTAAAGATTGGGGATCCTTTCTTTCTATGAGGTGGCTTGTCAAGGCACTTTAATCTTGAGCCTGGGAAGTATTTTTTCCTTATGACCTTTTTGCTCCAAGTTTCTCGGCCTGAGACTAGATTCTAGAGAATTTTTGCTCCCATGGCCATGTTCTGTCTAGCCATATTTCTGAATTGCAGACCTCCTTCCTTGTAGGGCTTTTGAATTTTATCCCATCCTACCAGATGAAGTCTGTGCTTGTTTCCTTTTCCCCCTTCCCAGAGGAATTTCCTGATTAGTTTTTCCATTTTCCCGATAATCAAGGCAGGGGCGAGGAGGATGGAGTTTTGATAGATCGGAATGCTCATCAAGATAGATTTAATAAGGACTGTTTTTCCTGCCTAGTTTAGCCAATTTGATCCCCAGTTTTGAATCCGGTTTTTAATTTTATCCAGGATTGGATTCCAATGGTTTGCTTTCGGATTGCCTTTAGCGATAGGGACCCCCAGGTAGTTGATGGATTCCCATTCGTGAACTGCTTCCATTCCTAAGATTCTAGCTATTTCTCCCAGCTCTCTTGTTTTGCAGTTCTAGCCAAAAATCTTGCTTTTTTGGAAGTTTATCTTGCTTCCAGAGACCTGTCTGTAGATATCCAACTCATGTTTGAATCTCCTTGCTACATGGATACTAGCTGCGCCTAGGAGAAGTGTGTCATCAATGAACTGAGCATGGTTGATCTTATTCACATTGGCTGCTATAAGGAGACCAGGGAGGACATGCAATTGCTGGGCTTTTATCAGTTGGAAGCTTAGGACCGAGGCTTGGATTGCGTATAGCAACGGGGAGAGGGGGCAGCCTTGTCTAAGGCCCCGAGAGGCTTGAAAGAAGTCAGTGGGTCGTCCATTGACCAGAGGAGCAATCCAGGGTGTGCTTATGCATCCTTGGATCCAATTTGCAAAAGTGTTTGAGAATCCAAGTTTCTTCATGACCATCAGCAGGAAATCATGATTAACTCTGTCAAAGGCATTTGCTAAATCAAGTTTAATCACCATGCCTCCTTCTCTGGATTGATGGCTGGAGTGAATTGCTTCTTGGACCAGTAGAATATTGTCTTGAATCTGACGTCCTTTTATGAACCCTCCTTGATTTTCGGGGATTATTCGAGGCAGCACTTTTTTGAGTCTATTTGCTATGATTTTGGTTACAATTTTGTAGCTCAGGTTGCAAAGGGAGATGGGTCTAAATCTGGAGAAGTGAATGGCACCTTTTTCTTTTGGAATCAGAGTGAGAAAGGCGGAATTTGTGCTTCCCCCCAATTTATTGGTCTTTTGCGTATGCCTCACCATTCTAAGAAGGTCCAGCTTTATCAGGTCCCAGCAGTTAGTATAGAATCTTGCAGTGAAGCCATCCAGGCCCGGGGCACTATCAGGCTTCATTCGGAAAAGGGCTAATTTTAGCTCCTTCATGGATATGGGGGCAGAGAGAAAGATGTTATCAGCATTTTGGACCAGAATTGGGATGGTATCAAAGGGGTGATCAAGGGGATTCAGGGGGTCTTCGATAGGAGCAGAGAAAAGGTCTTTGAAGGTGTTTAAGGCAGCTATTTTGATGTCCTTGAAATTATTGATCAAGGAGCCATGATAATTGATTTCGGTGACTGCCTTGTAGTTCTTTTTGGCCTCCGCTTGTTTGTGGAAGTAGGAGGTGTTTTTGTCTCCACTTTCGAGCCACAAGCTCCTTGATTTTTGTCGCCAGTATTCTTCTTCTACCCTACAAGCATGGTAGTAATGCTTTTGGAGTTCAGTTTCTGTAGCTTGGGTCTGAGGAGTGGGGGTGATTGTTTCCAGGGATAGTTGATGGTCTTCCAGGGTTTTTTGGGATGCAGTTCTGGCAGTTGTAGGAGAAATGATTTGCTTAGCCCAGGATTTAAGATCCGATTTCAACCTTTTGAGTTTCTGTTCCCATGAGAAGGAGGGAGAACCAGGAATAGGGACTGACCAAGAGTTGGAGACGACTTGGTGAAAGTACTCTTGTAGAATCCAGAGAGGGCTGAAGTGGAAGGGGAGAGGGCCCAAATTCGTTTCAGTGGAGAGCTCTAGAAGGATGGGTTTGTGATCCGAGATGCAGTTAGGGAGGATTTTGGAGTTTGCTAATAGTCCTAGCAGGAGGAAGTCGGAATGAATTAGGAATCTGTCAAGCCTAGCTGCTATGTGCCCCGGGCCCAGCCTTTTGTTAGTCCAGGTGAATTTCCCTACTGCCGGTTTGATATCAATGAGGTCCCATCCCAAGATGAGGTCCTCCACCCATTCTCTGGATTGGTCTCTTATTGGGGAGCCTCCTTTCTTTTCATCAGCAGACATAGTAACATTGAGATCTCCTGCTAGGATAATGTTGTTTGGGGAGTAAGATGAGAGAAAGGTTTCCAGCGAATCCCAACATTGAGCTTTGTCAGAGGCCAGATTAGGAACATAGAGATTGAACAGACTTACTTGTATTCCTGAGTCAACATGCTGAAGATTGGTGTAGATCCAGTGCGTGCTGCAATGATCAGCAATGAGGTTGAATTTGGATTCGTCCCAGAATGTGGCAATTCCTCTCGAGGCTCCTCTAGAACTGATGGCTTTCCCTGGTCCTTTTTTCCAGAAATTGAGAGCAGCTTGATGGAGGTTTAATTCCTCCAATTTCGTCTCCTGAACTAAGAGGATGTCAGGCTTATTGATTTTTATGATGTCCTTCAGAGCTTCTTGTTTGGATTTGGAACCTAGTCCTCTACAGTTCCAGGAGGCGTACCGCATTTAAACTCTCCTTGGGGTGGGGGGCCTTCGGCCCTTGCCTCTGGAAATCATTGAAGCAATGGTATGCTGGGCTCCTTTATTTATGTCTTGCATGGCTTTTTCTTCCCTGTGTTTTTTTTTTGATCTGCGACCTCGAGCTTTGACAGGCTGATTGGGGGTTGCATGTGAGCTGCTGGTGTCTGAGGCTTCTTCATCTGTGCATCCCCCTGATTCAGAATCCAGGTTGGTAGGCTCATGATCCAGATCTTTAGGAGTATTTGGGTCGGATGAAATTCTCGAGGGTTCTAGAGGTTGGTTATTAATTTGATCTTGGAGTGGTCTTCCCTCGTTCTCTTCCTGGGGGATTTCTCCAGCTTCTAAATTTCCTTCCTGGTTAGTATTTGTCTGCTCCTCCAACCCAATTATTTCTATATCTGAGTCCGGAGAGTGATTTACCTTGCTCGGGGTTGGAACATTGGTCTGATCTGCTGCTTTTTTCCCCGGGGCAGTCTCTTTGGCTATAGGGGGATATTTTGATATTGGATTTTGTCCTGAGTTCATGGATCTTTTTCCTTGGCTCTTGGCTGCTGTTTTTGATTTCTTGACTTGTTGCCAGCCCTCAGTCTCCTCCTGGAGTTGGGCTTTTGGGCGGGATCTTTGAAAGTGTCCATGCTCATGACATAGCCTGCATTTGAAAGGCAGTTGCTCATAATCCAGTTTTTGAAAGTGACTCCAGGAGCCTATGGAGATCTTGAGTGCTTCTGGCAGACCTGCTTCTAGATCAACCTCCACACAGATTCGGGCACACGAATATTGCCCCTTTGGATCTGCTTTATCTATGTACCTGCCAAGGCGATTTCCAATTTTTTCCAGTGCATCAGGGTTCCAGCAATGGGCAGGCAGATTTGGGAGCCTTACCCAGACCGGCACTTCCTTTGGGACGTCAATGCTTGGATCGAAATCCGGGGTCCATCTGTTGAGATAGAGTCCTTGGGCCCCCATGAAATAGGGTCCGTTTCTGAAGATGAGATCTCTATCTTCTTTTGAGATGAATTCAAAGATGTAAAATCCTCTTCCTACTGGAAAGCACGTTACACTGTGTTTCAGATGGGGCCTCCAATTTCGTTGTATCCAGTCATCTGTGGTTCTTGCCGTTGGCCACAGGCCCATAAATTGACCTACCAGACCACGCGATGAGAGGGCAAGAGCAGTTTTAATGGCGTTTTCCGCTGGTAGCTCGACTTCAGGGATTTCATCCAGTTTTTTGATGAATTTCGGAATCACGATGGCAGGAGCTTTCTTACCACACTGGTTTGTGAGCTTTCTGAAAGCCTCTTCCGCAGAGATGGGAGAGGAGGGAGGGGGCGACCCTCCCCCAGGTGCAGCCATGGCGGCTGCAAGCGCAGGAACCCTAGAGCCAGTCAATGCGATCTCGTGCGCCCGCTCCTACGACCTCAAAATCCCTCTTCAATCCTGAAAAATCCGGTTTTGTATGTTACAAAAACATATTGAACTGTATAAAACAATTGTTCATAACTAGTAAAAGATGCATTTGTATAACAAATCAAATGAAAAAAATGAAAATGGTCATATATCAAAGGAAGAAAGCTATGAAAGTGAAATATTATACATAAATAAATACAATTGTAGGTATGCCCAAATAACTTAAGATTTTATTCATAAATGAAGTTTTATGTACAACCAAGAGTAACCCAAATAATTACACAATCGACATCGCTTATATTAATAAGATGTTTACAAGACCATATGTTATCCACACTAATTTAAATCCAAGTAGGATGAATCCCTAGGCAATGTAAAGCCTTACTAACTCCACACTTAGATTGTTTGAAGGGTATCCACTACCATGGAAGTGTTAATCATATATACATTTGCAAAGAAATACATACATGAAGCAAAATAAACAAAATTTACCTATAGAAGGAAGCACCTCTGCTTTCACCTTAGTTTTGGAACTTAGATTGTAGCATGTCTACCATTGCTAAGACTATTAGGCTATTAAAGGACCGTGAGAATGAACTTAAATATGATGTAGTAGAAAAACAAAGTTACAACTGTGTTGTTCCTTGAGAAGTTCTTGGCTAGGGAACAGTGCCAAGTCACCCTCTGGAGGGAAAAATGACCTACCCACTTTAGGCTATTCGGAAAGAATCCAGTCGACAAAGGGGGTATCACTCAAACAAAGGTTTTTTGAAATATTTTCAATTTAAAGTTGTTGAGAAATAAAAGTTTATATTCAAAGGGTTGGAGAAGACTTACTGAAAATAGAGATAAAGCAATATTGATAAATTTTCTTATTCAATGTGGGCTCCATATTATCATTTAATCGTACATTTAAGCATTGACGAATAAGAATGAAATGAGTTTTTAAAAGAAAACAATTCTCCTTGAAATAACAAAGCATATAACTATTGGTAAATGAAATATAACAAATATCTATGAAATACAAAGGATGAAAGTCTACAGAGTACTAAGAAGAATAAAAATGTATCAAACATTATCCAAAATGAATCTAATAGTTCATAAATGACCATGAGCATTTACAATAGCTTTAACTTCTCAAACCTAACAAGTCTTTATACTACACAGATCATTAACACATATTGTATTCTCATTCTTTTTTTTTTCCCAGGAAAAAATGCGTAATTCATGTTAACAAAAGTAATGAATCACATTGTTCAATAGAGGCATAGATGCCACGCAGTAACATAACTTGAATAAATACAAGTGGTCTGTAATATTTTGTCTCTTAATAAGTAGTCCCTAAAAATAAAAATAAAAACTAATAAATATCTGTATCAAATGATAGATCAAAAGATAGACCTGTATAAGTAGTATAAGAAGTTATCCAGGAATAGGAGCAAGATCAATAATATTTTCTAAAACTTCATCCCCTCTCCACTACTCCCAAAAATACTCTTGGATAATTACACCAGCCTTTGATAAAACATCTGCCACCATATTTCTTTTTCTATAGATATGGTGGAAAGTAATATTCTGTAGCAGGCCTATATATTTGAGAAGGTATTCAAATAAGGGTCTAAGATGGATGTTTTCGTAGGGTTTCTTAGTCTAAACCAGTCAATTACAAGTATAGAGTCCTAGAAGACCTGTAGTTGTTCAACCCCTTTAGATAATTCCATCTTGATAGTCAATTTCAATGCCATCAACTCTACACAGTTGTTAGATGCCCTACCAATACCAGCTGCAAATTTATGCCAATTGTTATCCGCTAAATAGAGTATACCACTTGCTCCGTCGATACCTAGGTTTCCTTGGGAGGCGCCATCAAAATAACACCAACTATCAGTTTTATCAATAAGCTCCTCGTTAACAATTCTTTGGCGAGAGTGTATCAGAGTTTGTGGGAAATAATCCATTATAGCCACACTCTTTGATGCATAAACCCAATGAAGTATAATGATATCCTTAAATATAACCTTATTATGGGATAACCATATACCCCATATGATCAGAGCTAGTAAAGCCACATATTCCCCATAGTCATCCTTACTAATCTAGTTCACAAAAGCGGCTTCAAGACTATCTCCTTCCAATGTGAAAATCTTACCATAGAACTGTGAAACATATCACCACATATCAATAGAATATGGACATGTAATGAATAGGTGTATAATAGATTTAGATTCATTACAACATAATGGACACCTGCTTGGGCCAATGCCTAGATAGTGACTCAATCTGTCCCATACAGGAACATGCCCAATCAGAACCAACCATAAGTAAAGTTCATTCTTTAATGGGTAATGAAGCATCTATATATTCTTAGTCCACCGGGGAGGATTGGGCCAGTCTTCCTCTTCCCTAGCCACCAAGTAATCCAACCTGGACTGATAAGAACCACCTGTAGCATTACGGGTCCAAATGAGTATGTCATCCCTGTCACTGATCCGTATAAAATTGTTCTGTAAGTCTTTTAAATAGAGGTTCCATATTCTATGAAGTTCTTCCCTAAAACTTAGGTCGACTGCATTATACTAGGCTTGATAGGTGGCTTTGGAATTCATACGGTCATGAATCTGATGAAGATGTATAATACCGTGTTCAAATAACATCTTGATCATCTAAGAAGGAAGTCTATGTGCTACAATACATCCCACCCATGGGTCTTGGCCAATCCTTATATTTCTGCCTAATCCCACCTCCCATGCAATCCAGCCGCCAACTATGTCAAAGGATTTAATGATGGATTTCCAAATATTGGACACATTTCTAATGGAGCGATTCCTATATCTTATCCATTATTCAATAGATATTGGAGAAATATATTTATGGTAAATAACTTTTGACTAGATTCCATCATCAATGATTAAACACGAGACACCCTTTGCAGATATAGCTCTAGCGAAACAATGATAATAATTTAGGCCCCATCCACCAGCATCCTTGGGCATCGCCAATTTCCTCCACAAAATCCAGGGGAAGGCCTTTCGGTCCTCCGAGCCTCGCTATAGAAAACTAAAACATAATTTCTTGATACTGTCCATGATGCCCACGAGAATGTATGATATGGATGTGCAATATATTAGGATTGCTTCAAGAATTGATTGAACAATAATAAATCTACCACCTCAATTCAACCACTTGTTGCACCATAAGTTAAGCTTGCATCCAATTCTTTTAATCATCCAGGCCCAGTCTTTCCTCGTGTAATCGTTGGATTTAATAATAAACCCCAAGTATTTCAACCCCAAATTTATATCAGCCCTTGTGAAATCGAATTGGCTAACAATCCAATTAGTAGAATCTTGTGCAATATTCAATACATAAACAAATGATTTCTCAACGTTGATGACCATACCTGAAGCAGATGAGAAATGTTTGAGAATCTCTTTAATCCTCTAGATGTCTCTCCTTGAACCATTAGTGAATAATATGATGTCATCAACGAACATGAGGTGTGTGATAGATAACATATCACCAATCTGGATCCCCTTCAGACCACTTGTATTTCTAGCATGTATGATTGATCTGCCGAGTCCCTCCACTTTCGGAATAAGTATGAGTGGGGCAAGAGGGAAACCTTACTGAAGTCCTCTTCCAGGTCTGAAGAAGGATGAGGCAGAACCATTAATGAGTACTGCAAAATATACTGATTGTACACATGAAAGGATCCAATTCACCATAGGCAGGTCAAATCCCACTTGAAAAAGTACAAGTTGAAGAAAAGTCCAGTTGACCCTATCGTAAGCCTTGGAGAGGTCGACCTTCACGATCGTTGTTGGAATGTGCTTCATTTTTACAAAGTGAATGACTTCTTGAGCTATACCAATGGAGTCGTGGATCTATCGACCTTAAAGGAAAGCAAACTGTTTAGCATATATACCTTTTGAAAGAATAAGTCTGATCCTATTTGCAATGATTCTGGCAATGAGCTTGTAAATACAATTGCATAAAGAGATAGGCCTAAAGTGGTCCATTGTCGAGGGGTTTTCAAGCTCAGGAATAAGGGAAATGAAGGTGGCATTAAAAGCTGTCAAAATCCACCCTTCACACGAGACTTTTCTATAACCGCTAGCAGGTCATTCCAAAAAAATTCCATAAAACACGAAAAATAATTCAACAAGGAATCCGTCCAAACCCAGAATTTTATCACTCTGTATGTCCTTGATGGTCGTAGTCAGTTCTTCCATGGAAACCTCTTCATTGACATAGATTCTTGTATTTTTATCAAGCATAGATGGGTAATGGGAAATGACGTTCATCATAGGATCAATAGATGCTCGTTCATCTTCCTTAAAGATAGAATTGAAATGGGATACCCCCATCTGAGCTAGGTCCTTAAATCCCGCAACTTGTCTGCCATCTTCAAATTCCGTCTTGTATAGAGTATTAGTATTGATGTGATGTCTATAATGATTATAGAGGAATACAATGTTATCGTCACTGGATTTTAGCCATATGGCTCTACTCTTCAGATGAAGAGCTTCCTCCTCTTCACGGAGGAGAGACTTCCTCCTAGCTTCAAGCTTCCCAATATCCTTCTTCTAATCAAAAGAAATAAACCCTTTCGGAAAAGCAAAGTGGAAAAAAGTTAATGGTTCCTCAATATCTCGTAGCTCAATATCCTGACATCTTCTTCTTTCTGCTGCCCAAGTAATACTCAAGTATTCATCATCTTTATACTATTCATGAACTGGATGGCTGCATATAGTGGACTTTTAGGAACATATGGTCTCCAAGCCATCTTCACACGATCTGTATAGTCAGCACATTGAAGCCATGTCGCATTAAATTTGAAGGATGCTCATTCAAAATTTTGGGGAATTTATGATTTACTTTCATTAGACTTCCTATTTTAGTGTCTCGAGGTTCCTTGAAAATATTTTGAAAGTGGCTTTTACTAGCGTTAGCTAGTTCCTCGAAAGGCCTATCCTTTTCCCTAAAAGGTAGATCTAACTCCCAAATAGCGTTTACACACTTTCTATGGTTGGCATATTGTTGAAAGAATTTTGTGTTGTTATCAACTTCTGCCAACTAGATTTCTTTGCTTATTAACCTCCACATAGATTCATGGATAATTTTAGGGGCTGAATTTAGCCCATGGGCTAAATTAAGGGGGTTACATAAATTTACTGGGTTATTTCCTTATATGGAAAGGGTCTTTTAAGTTGAAATATATTCACCCAATATTTATTATAAAATAAATAACTTTGAAATGAATAGCGTCCTATATATTAATGAGGAAAAAAAAACTATTTTTGCCCTAGCAAAATCTCCCTCCAATCTATCTTTCGCCCTTGATTTCTAAAGAGATTCCAATGGAATCATTCCTTCACCCTCGATTTTCAGTAATGGGGGATCCCAAGTGGATCCCAAGGGTTATTTCTCCCTCCAATCTATCTTTCGCTCCTGATTTCTAAAGAGATTCCAATGGAATCATTCCTTCACCCTCAATTTTCAGTAATGGGGGATCCCAAGTGGATCCCAAGGGGTATTTATCCCTCCATTTTCCCTGTAATTCAGGCATACAGTTGCATTTGCCCATATTTTTAGTCAATTTCATGTTTATACCTTCTTTGAGCACTTGATTTCCAGTATTGGAGGGCAAATCAGGGGAATTTTTGTCTTATATAATGGCTGCAATGATTCATGGTTCACCCACATCAGATTGCACTTGCAGGATGAAGGTTCTGGTTTATGTGATTCCACTTTTCATTCTTAGATTTCTCAACATTTTAATCTTTGCGCAACGTCTTCATTTTCGAAAGTTCGGGTCTTGAAGGGGCATACCGCACATGCAATTTATCAAGGAATATAGACTTGCATCATGCTTTTTATCCAATAATTAATGCGATAAGCTTTTTTATCATGCTTTTTATCCGCAACTACAATAGATTATTATATCGTAAATTTGTCTTTTATCATGCTTTTTATCATGGATGTTTTTTAAGGCTTGTTGAATTCTAGGGCACTCTTGATTCTTAGGGCTCATTTAGTTTTGTTAGGGTTTTTTATCTATCCTAGGAGTATTGGTTTTGTGAAAACATTATAGAGCTTAGAATATATGATTTATTTTATTCCTTGTCATGTTTAAACTTTCAACTCGCATTTATACATTGTCAGTGGCTGCTACTCTTGATGGAGAGATGCCACATGGTTTTTATATATTCAAACTAAATTTGACACAATTGTTTAAAATATGCTTTTATTATGATCTTGCTCTGTAATTATTATTGGACCCGAGGCATTCATGAGAGTGTGTGCGTTCATATTTTTTGCCTGTTATTGTTGATGTTTGGGACATTTGTAATATAAATAAATGCACGCTGATTATAATAGTGGGGCTACAGTGGAATTGTAATTATTTTGGCATTGTCTTCCTGTAGAGTTTTCCAAAGAATTCTAGTAGATTATTTTATTTGCATTGAGAAGTTTGTGATTGGTATATTTTTTATTCATATTTCCAAGTTCGTCAATTTTATTTGTAACCTCATTTTGTCGGGTTTGCTATTTGTTTAACGGTATTTTGTTTTTTGCAAGGGTCATTCAGAAGTAAAATGTTTTTTGGTGATTTGTTTTGATGTGTAATTGCTATCATCATCCAGTAATGGATCTAGTTATGTATGATGAATATATGATTTAGTTGGAACATGATACAAGGCATTTTTTACTTGAGATGTAGACATTATGTTATTTGATAGCTTGTCTTTTGCATCCAATGACGGTGCTAAACTAGTTTTACAACATTTTGCATGCTTTCAAAAATTTAAAGGACATGGATACAGACACCACCTCAGTTTATCTGAGAAAAAGTAGTCTTTAATGGAGTAGTTCTAATGATATGCGCGATGATGCATTAATGTGCTTTCTATTCCTGTTAGTGTATGTTCTTATTTCTAACAACCCTTGCAAGTTTCTAACTCTAAAAATTCTAAATCCAATGACATAATTCAGATTTTGATTGTTAACAAAAGAAAGGAAAAAGTGGTATTCATATCTATAAACAAATAAGTAGGTTTTTCCTTTTTCTTTGAGGGCAGCTTAAAAATGGGAGGTTTGGAAAAAAAGCTAATTGGGAATTCATACACTATATTAAGGTTGTGGGTCTCGATAAGACTCCACGTTGTAATAATGGTTTGTGGGTGCCATAATCACTCCACGGTATAAAGTGTTCAAATATATTTGTTTGTTGATCTATAAAGATTTGGGTCCCCACATGTCTGTTGGATAATTAAGGGATGTCATAACAAATGGAGTCCTCACTTGCCCTGAATCTAGTTAGTGCAGTTGTGTTTCACCAACACCTTTAGTCGTAAGTAACTGAATATTGCTTATGAAATGTATAAATAAATCCCTCCTCTCCTCATTCATGCATTTCTTCATTCAAGAGTCTAGGAGTTAAGAGAGTCTAGAGTTGAGCTCTAGTATATGCTCTTCTATTGCACTATCTTAGTAATCTGTAGAATCAAAAGACGAGTCTTGTTGGAAAAGATTCACTAAGACATGACAAGGTTTTATAATTCGATGAAATATTCACCAAGTTTTTACAATATTTTATAATTCAATGAAATATTCGCCAAGATTTTACATTATCTTATAATTTAGTGAAAGATTCACCAATTTTTTACAAGATTCTATAATGCAATGAAAGATTATCCAAAAAACTATATATACATATTATATTATTGATAAAATAGCCTTCAAATTTTTCTATATATCAAGAATATTCACCCATTTATTATACATATAAATTTTGGGGGGTTTCTTAAAATTATCCCTGCACAGCTTCTTCTTTTATAGTAGGGTATGTTTCAAATATTCTAAGGATATTAGAGTGAGAAGTTCCTCATCTGAAAAGACCCCATTAATGTTACTATTAAAAACACTGAAAAATTCCTCTTCAACCTTTAAGAACCCCCTCTTTGCTTTGGCTACTCTATTCTTTACCAATGCACTACTCTTTTAACTTTTTTTAAATTGTTGGCAAACTATTTCATAGCTAAGTCACCTCACTAAGGACTGTATTTTACCCAATAGCTAGTAATCAAGGATTTGAACTTCTCATCATAAAGCTAATGGTGATTGATTTAAAGGGGGAAGGGGCTAATAGTTATCTCCCTCAATAAGGAAAAAGATAGGGAAGTGATCAAAGAATCCCTCTTGCCCCGTCCAAGTCCCAAATCTGATATTTTGCTCAAGAATCCTTTCTACAACCAAGAAATTGTCCAAATGCTTGCATATTCCAGCTATGCCCCTTTTTGAAATTCTCTAGGTAGGGACAATCTTGATGGGATTTAAGTCAACTAACTTTGCCTCCTCAAAGAGACGTCAGAAAAAAATATGTTGATACCTCACCCTGCATTTTTCTTGAGCTGGTAACAAGGTTCAAATCACCTCCCATGATTATGTTATCACCTGGAGCCCTAAGCCTTTAGATCCTCCTAGTAAGCCTTTCTATTAGAATATGACATGTACATATTTAATATCTTGAAAATGATACCCAGTTTCTTAGATATGCACTCCATAGAGATACTTGCATTCATCAATTGTGTAGACACTACATCAATATTAGTATTCCAAATTATGAACAAACTCCTTAATACGCCAATCGAATCAATACAACAAAATACCTAGTCTTTTAGAAGGGGAGAGAGAGCTTCCATTGCATTATATACTGAACACATCATTTACTCAAGAAGGACAATGTCGAGTTTGTACAAGGAAAAATAATGCTCAAGGGATAGCAACTTAGGGGTGCCCTTGACCTCTTTGACATTTAAGGATAAGATCAACATAAAGGGCACAAGCTTCGGGGACTTCCATGCTCTAAGGATCTTTACAATAGTTAATATTTTCCTTCTTTCACATGTATGGATGCTTTGGATTTGGCTAAGGATATGTGGGATTTTCTTCTTGCTCTTGGAGTATGGCTTGAGCCAAGGGCCAAACCTCCCTCCATAGCTTCGTTCTCTTTAAGTATCTCAACTTCATGGGATCTCAATTTGTAACCCAACTTAACTTGTTGGGGAATGGAATTTGATTTTTGGATTTGGTAGGTTTTTTTAGGCGGTTGGGATTCTCTAGGAGCAACTTTGTGATACCTTCAGAGGCGAGGGGGGGGGGGGGGGGAATTGCATACCTAGGAGAGTGGACATCCTCATAAGAAGTAGGGGAATCAAAAGATATATGACCTTCCCTAATCGAAAAATGACCTTAGAATAGATAACTTAAAAGCAACTTGAGTAGGCATGAAAACCGTCCTTAGGAGACATACCATGAACAAAGCATGCCTAATGCGGTGAGGGAGTTGGGTCTTGAATGGGAGACAAAGCCTTCTCATTGATGGCATATTATTGAATATTTGAGTTGGGGTTTGAGCTTGAGCAACATAACTAAAATATAAGGGGATTGAAATCTTCAACTTCCTCCTTCAAAGCCTCAAAACTTTCATTTCTTACCTAGGCCTCATAGGGTCTCCTCAAGTCCCCTGCAATCTCATAATAGTCTTTCCATAGATGCCCAAATTTTTGCAACTTTTTGACAATAGGAACATTGAAAGGGAATTTTCCAGTAATCTAACCTTTGAAAGAGTTTCCTGGGAACTTAATGAATTTGTAAATCCACAGAGAGACCTTCCTTCATATCGACTTCAATCAAGAGTTTAGATAAAAATTTATCTCCCTTCAACCATCGGTCTTTCTTGAGGGAAATGAAGCACCCAATTAAGTTTTTGCTATCAAATTGGCTAGCTCCAGAATTCTAGCAGAAGCTCAAGTACTCATAACCAAATTTCTGGAAAGGTTAATGGCTCGTTGAAGGGATCAAAACCAAGAGTCCAACATTTTAGCACTAGACCCAAGGGCCTCCACAACCAGGGTTGGGAGAGCAAGGCTTCAACATCTTTTTTTGAACATAGCTAAAAAATTATCCATTTGCAGATAAGGGTATGAAAGGTAGGCAAGTACCCCAACAACTTCTTCCAATCGGCCCCCAACCAATGTCGAAGGGATTTCCCTCTAACTGCCTTTCCAATGAAGGGATGCACTAGAGTATGATTCATAAGACCCTAAACTTCGTTCATACCAATATCGAGGCCAATCACAATTTTTACCCAGTCTTTACGTGCTTTGATACACTTTTACTTCTTTTTTGTAGGGCAACAAACCTTCGAAAGAGGGAACAAGATCTTCCGAATGAGCTTTTAGTGTAATACCCCTGGATGAGACCCCTGAACTCATCAAATGTATGATGTAAATATTGATATGTAAATGCATGTATGGTAGAACACATGTATATTTTATTATTAATAATAATAAAAATTATAACTGGTTGTGGCTGAGGCAGAACATTGAAAAGATCGGGGACTTGTGTATTCCCCAGAGTTAGTCAGGGGGTTAAAATGCCTTAGGTGGGGAAACCTTTGTTATGACTCTTTCATAATCCTAAGTCCCTAAAAATATCCAAATTTTTGGCTAAGTCATAATTACATATAAATGACTTTAGTTACGTTTTTAAAATCATAATTATTAATTAATTATAATTTATGTGGGATTAGGGGGAGAGCTTATATGTTTTTATTTTTAAATAAAAGTAAAAAAAAAAAAAAAATGTGAAACGTGGGTCTCTTGGAGAGCCCACATGGTTTAAACTTGTCATGCATTTAACTTGTGCATGGAAAAAGGTAAATGAATTAAGGAGAGTGGGGAAGTTTTTGGGAGAGGGTTGGCAGAGCTCGGAGTGCACAAGCGCATGGGAAAAAAAAAAACCGAGTCATGAACAGAGGAGACTCTAGCGATTGAACCTACCTAAATTATCACTGAACCTTTGATTGTTTAAGGTTGTTTTTTACTGTTGTTTTGTGGTCAAGGAAATGGTGAAATTTACATAAATTGTTTTGGTGGATTTCATGTGCACTGGTTAAGCAGTGATGGTTTTCACTATGTTGTGATTGGAATGAAACTGGATGGGAAGTGGATGGTTTGGCATGGAATTGGCTTAAGCTTGTATTTCCTGGATGCTTGGAAGATTTTGTGAACCTCTGAAAACTGTGAGGAATTACCCATGATAATCCTGTGATGGAATGATAGTGGGTGGAAGGAATGATTTTCTGGTGAATTCACAAGTCCCAGCTCAGGGGTGGTGTTTTGCTGAGAAATTAATGAGCAGAACTACCTACGGTTGGGTGGAGTGTGGTTGCGACGAAGCCAGTTGCCGATGTTAATCCATTTTGCAGATAAGTTTATTTCCTATAAATTTTGTTTAATTTTCTGAAAGGATAATTAATTATTGTCGGTTAAATAATTGCATGAATTTCTTGTTAAAATTTCCTGAGTTTTGTTTTAAGATAGGAATGTACAATTTATTTGGATTCATTCATGCAGGAATTGAAGTTGAAATTTATTTCAGTACAACTATGTAGAAGAGCAAAAGGCTTGGAAAATAATTAGAAGAATGGATAAATAAACTTGAATTTTATGCATTTCTATTATTTTCCATTAATTTAAAGTTTTATGGTAAAAAGATAATTTTATTACTCATGCTTATGTGATAATGCTAATTTTACACTGTAGTGTAGTTTTGTTTTACCGTGTAGCTCCTAAGTTCAAGGAAATAAATATGCAATTCATTAAGGGTTATAGTCAGGAATGAAATATTTCATTAAATAATAAATGAAGTTTTTGATAAAATTGCCCATCTAAAATTTGAAACTTATAAGTCCAATATAATTAGGAAAATAAATAGAATGTATTTATTAATCAAATGATAAACAATACCTTGAGTTAAGGCATGTTTTTAGGAGCCTTATAGTGAGTGGTATTGTTGATTTGAAAACCACTAGTTAGAGTGGTATAACTACAAATTTATGCTTTAGTTCATGTTAGACATATATGAATATGTTTAAGTGGAAGTTATATAATCCTCCACCGTAGTCGGTGGAGGATTTAGTTGGTTAATGGACTAAGTTATTATGATTGGTAATTTTTATTTGTTATAGTTTTATAAGAGATTTGTATAATTAATATTTTCTTGATTTAATGAAAATGAAATATGCATATACTTGGAAAATAATGATTTTCCGGACAAATACTTGTTTAAGTAGAAGTAGACTATATATTTATATTTAAAAGCTCACTATTTTAATAATCGTTGGGTTAGTTGGAAACCGACAAGTATTTGTTTAAGTTGAAGTTAGACAAGTGTTTGTTTAGACAGTTAATCGACGGACTACACTAACTCGACCATAGTTAGATCTCGACCGTAGTTTATGAAAAAATGGTTGGAGTTCTTAAGAATAAATTTCATAAGGAAATATTTAGAAATATTATTTTTGGGCCAAAATTTATTAAAGTAAATTGATTGCGCTGAGAGGCGCTCTATAGCCTAGTATGAGGGAGATCTTGTGAGTCGAGTGTTTGTCGATATCGTTGACCATAAATAAAATGTAATAATTAAAAGTAAAAAGTAATAATACGAGGGAGATCTTGTGAGTCGAGTGTTTGTCGATATTGTCGGCCATAAATAAAATGTAATGATAAAACGTAAAAAGTAATAATATGAGGGAGATCTTGTGAGTTGAGTGTTTGTCGATATTGCCGGCCATAAATAAAATGTAATAATAAAAAGTAAAAATAATAATATGAGGGAGATCTTGTGAGTTGAGTGTTTGTCGATATTGTCGGCCATAAATAAAATGTAATAATAAAAAGTAATAATATGAGGGAGATCTTGTAAAAGCTCCTTGAGTGCAATACGTGAGAAGAGGTTTGCACCTCGGGAGATTTGATCCCTCTCGGCGCTTGATAGAGCCTAGGATTTGGATCTAGGCTAGTTTAATACGGGTGCATAAATATATGTCTTAATCTTTTTATTTTATGTGAAACTTAATGTACACAACAAAAGAATAAGTCAAAGTTCTAATTACCTTTAACCTAATTAATGGTTAGACAAATAAATAAAGGCACGTTAATTTAAAATTTTAAAAATGTCTATGCTCTAAATTTGTGTAGTTTTACAAGTGGCCCTTAAGCAAGAGTTTTACTGTATAGTTCTTACTGTGCAATGGGTTACTATTAACTTTGCATTTGTACATTTAACTAATTTGTAAGAAATTTTATTAAATAAATGTCTCATAGATTATTCTATGCTTCATATATTATGAGTTATTTAATGGGTCTTTTGAAAAAATTTATGCTTCCGTTATTTTATTTTATAGTTTTTTTTTACTAAAACG
The DNA here is from genome assembly GCA_027924585.1 of Larix kaempferi. Classification (NCBI taxonomy): domain Eukaryota; kingdom Viridiplantae; phylum Streptophyta; class Pinopsida; order Pinales; family Pinaceae; genus Larix; species Larix kaempferi. Next base: position 8,816,984 of record BSBM01000476.1, read on the forward strand.
GTTATAGAGCTTTTTTATTAATCATCTGGCTAAACAGCTGCCAGAGGCTTTACATTCCTAATTTCTGGTATGTCATAAGCATAATTTCCAAAGGCTTTACATCCATAATTTCCATAAGTTCCAAATTTTTTGAGCTCGATTAGCTCTGCCTGGATTTGAGAGAGACAAGTTTCTGAAGTGTAGGACGATCTGGATGCCATATCTAAACCCGATCTTCTCCCTTCCAATTCCTTTGCACACGGTCTGAGAGAAACTCAGCGTTTCCTTCAGCTGAGATGCTTGATGGAGATACGAGCTTGATGGATTTACGAGATGCTTGATGGAGTTACGAGCTTCTGTCTTCATCTGAATTTGTGAGGATTCTCATCAATTTCATGAGATTTCCTTTGCTGGATAGTTGATTGACCTTGCTGGAGATGGATCTTCCTGGAGGGCGCCGAATGGAGGTCATTTCCATTGGAATCAGACCCAGTACTTGGAGAACCAAGATCATGATACGATCTTTGGTACTCTCCTGCGTAGGAAACACTATGCTAAAAGAATACAAGTTTCTCAATTGGCTATCCTGGTCCATTCTGTAAAGGATTACACCACTTGTACTAAGGTATGGGAACGTGGTTGATGTTTCCATTTAGCCTGAGGTCTCCTTTGCTCAACTGGACTCCCAAATTCGCTTCATGATCAGCTAGATGGTTGAGTTGCCGGAGGACGTGGAAGAACTTTAATTCTTCGAAGGTTTTCATCTGTAATGTGACTTTCCTGTAGAAGTGGGTCAGCTCCATATTATTTGGGGCTTTCTTCAGGATGAGAGCTTGGATGGTAATTCGGGAATCACTTATTATAGTGAGCTTCTTAATGGAAAGCATTCTTGCCTGATTAAGACCCTGCCAGATAGCGAGGATTTCAACAACATTGTTAGTTTTATTGCCCAGACCCCAGGAGAAGTTGAGAATGATCCTCCCGGTATTGCTTATCAGCACTCCTCCACTTCCCGCAGGCCCTGGATTTCCCTTCGAGGCCCCATCCACCTGCAGAATGTGCTCATTCAAAGAGGATCTCCATTTAATAAACTCCTGCTCTTCTAACCTGATTTCCCACGGATCATGATGCTTCGTAGAGAGATTGATTCCAGTGAGAATTGAAGTGTCTAACTCATGAAACCAGCTATGCTCCTTATAGTCTGGGGTGGATTCATTAGATAATTTAGGATTTGCAGTAACCAGCTCCCCAATCAAGGCCTTCACTTGGGTTGCAACTTGGGCAAGAGTACCTGCTTTTTCCCAAAAAATTCTGTTGTTACGTTCCAGCCATATTTTCCAGCAGAAGATTTTAGGAACCCACATCCAACACATTTTAATCAGCTTCAATCTAGAGAGGGGAAAGGGAGCTAAGTCGGACCAAAAAGCAAACAGAGAGAGGATGGAAGGGGGGAGAGTCAGGTTCAGCTGAGCAAGAAGAATGTTCCAGAGATCAATAGCAAAAGGGCACTGTAAAAACAGATGAATCGAGTTTTCTTCATGGCTAGCACAGAGAGGGCATCTAGAGGGCCCCTCCCAACCTCTTTTTAGGAGATTATCCCAGGTTAAAATGCTATTGTGCAGAAGAGACCAACAAAACATATCGATTTTGGGGAGCGAGGGGTGAAGCCACAGGTTCCTCCATACCATGGGATCCGGAACAACCCAAGGAATTGCTTTAAGGGCTGCATAACCAGCAGCAGCAGTGTACCGACCAGAGGAGGAGCCCCATCCTCTTTTATCTTTTAGCTTAGAAGATGTGGGGGAGAGACCTTGAAGAGCATCAAGGAGAGAACGAGCTTCAAAAACAAGAGGTTGCGGGACAAGCCCCAATTCCCACTTGATCCAAGATTCATCCGGGCCCCACTTGGAAAGATCCCAAAGGGAGAATTTGCTGTTTGAGTGAAGCCAGTTTTTAATGTTCTCCAATCCTTCCAATACATTTAGAGGAGGCTGACCTAGAATGGAGTCTTCCCAAAATTTTATTTTGGCACCATTTCCCGGGATCCAAGTAAGGTTGGAAGAGATCATGTTCAGGGACTTAAGACAGAGAGAGAGGATTGGGGAGCCTTTCCTAGTCCTTGGGGGTTGATCCAGGCACCTCTCTTTGTGACCTCTGAATTACTTAGTTCTCAATGCTTTGGAACTCCAAGTATTTTTCCCCCTGATCATTTTCCAAAGAATCTTTCCTCCCATGGCTAAATTATGAGTGGCCACATCTCTTATTTGCAGCCCTCCTTCCCATTTTGGGGCTTTGATTTTATTCCAGCTTACTAAGTGCATTTTCCTTCCTTCATTCCTTCCCCCTTCCCAGAGGAATTTTTTCAACAGCTTGTCAATCTCTAGCACTATTCCTTTAGGGGCTAACATGAGCGAGGCTTGGTAGACTGGAAGGGATGCTAGAACAGAGTTTATGAGCACAAGTTTACCAGCTTTGTTCAGCCAAGAGGCCCCCCAAGACATTATTTTGCTCTTGAGTTTTGCCAGCAGGGACATCCAAAGGCTCTTTCTAGGGGCGGCTTTCACTAGAGGAATTCCAAGGTATTTTATGGTATCCCACCTGGAGGTTCCGTCCATATTCAGCATCTTGGAAATCTCTGTCATTTCGATAGGGGGGCAGTTCCAGCTGTAAATCTTGCTTTTCCTCAAACTGATTTCACTTCCAGATGCCTCTGTATAGACATCCAACTCATTCTTGAAGGATCTGGCCGTGGAGAGATTTGCCCGGCCCATGAGAAGGGTATCGTCAGCGAACTGGGCATGGTTCATTCTCTTCACTCTAGGGGAGATTGATAGCCCCATTAGAGAATGCTGTGGGGTTCTCTTGTCAAGCTGGAAGCTGAGGACCGAGGCTTGAATTACATAGAGCAGGGGGGATAAAGGGCAACCTTGCCTTAGGCCCCTGGATGCATGGAAGAAGTTGGCCAGTCTCCCGTTCACCAAGGGGGCGATCCAGGGCCCTGAGATGCAGGCTTTGATCCATTTGACAATCTGGGGATGGAATCCCATTTTTTCCATAACAGCAAACAGAAAATTTAAACGAACTCTGTCAAAAGCATTAGCAAGATCTAGCTTGACTATCATACCTTTTTCTTTCCGTTGACAACTTGAATGAATTGCCTCTTAGACCAGGATGATGTTGTCCTGGATTTGTCTGCCCTTTATGAAGCCCCCCTGATTCTCTGGCATGATCATTGGGAGGATTTTTTTTTAATCTGTTTGCAATAACTTTGGTGATGATTTTATACCCCGTGTTGCAGAGCGAGATGGGCCGGAATCTGGAAAAATTTTGGGCGCCTTTTTCTTTAGGAATTAACGCCAGAAAAGAGGAGTTTGTGCTCCCTCCGATTTTGCTGCAGTTCTGGGATTTCTTCACCATTTTGACCAGATCCTTCTGAATGATGTCCCAACAGGCTGTGAAGAATCTTGCCGTGAAGCCATCAGGCCCTGGAGCTTTGTCAGGGTTCATTCCTTGAATAGCTTTTCTTATCTCCTCAGTCGAGATTGGAGCCATCATCCTGCGATTGTCTTCCTCATTGATCAGCTTGGGGATCTCAGAAAGGGGGTATCGATCCAATAGAGGGGGCGTGTCCATTTTTTCGTTGAACAGATCTTTAAAGAAAGTGTGGGCCGCAGACTTAATTTCCTCAAATTTGCTGATCGAGTGATCCTGGAAATGGATTTCTCTAATGTTATTATGGTTCTTCCGAGCTTCTGCCTGCTTATGGAAGAAAGTGGTGTTTTTATCGCCCTCTTGAAGCCAAAGACAGCGTGATTTAACTCGCCAGTACTGTTCTTCTCTTCTCAGCGCTGAGTGAAGAGCCTTTTGAAGGTCGATTTCCTCATTTAGCAGCTCCGGGGTGATCGTGGACTCCTCCATAAGTTGCTGGTGGTTTCCTAGAGCTCGTTGGGCTTGCAATCTTTCAGAAATTGGGGATGGATAGGTCTTTGCCCATGATTTCAAAGCAACTTTCAGTCTTCTCAGTTTCTCTTCCCAAATGTAGAACGACGAACCTGAGACTGCCTTTCGCCAAGTTTCCGAAACCAGATCTAGGAATCCTTCCCTGGAGACCCAAAGGGGGCTGAATCGGAAGGGAATGGGCCCCATCTTTTCTCCAGTGGTCAGTGAAAGAGAGATAGGCTTGTGGTCAGAGGTGCAGGCCTGGAGGATTTCAGAGTTGGCAAATAGTCCAAGCGTCAGGAAGGACGTGTGAACCAGAAAACGATCCAGGCGGGCAGCAATATGTCCTGGACCAACTCTTTTATTTGTCCACGTGAATTTTCCTTTGCTGGGTTTGATATCTTCCAGATCCCAGCCTGAGATGATATCTTCTACCCACTCCCACGCCGGATCTCTTACGGGGGAGCCTCCTTTCTTTTCCGATAGTGCCAAGGTGACATTCATATCTCCAGCGAGCACCAGGTTATCATGCTGGTTTGCTGTAAGGAACAAGTTCAGCGAGTCCCAACATTCTCTTTTTTCTGACAGGAGAACCGGGGCATAGATGTTGAAAAGGATGATCTGCTACCCCGAGTCTTTGTGCTGCAATTTTGTGAAGATCCAATGGGTGGTACCATAATACTCGAGCAGGTATAACGTGGAGGAGTTCCAGAAGGTGGCTATCCCTCCTGAGGCTCCCCTGGAGCTGACTGCACTTCCTTGTCCTTTTTTCCAAAACTTTTTGCTGGCCTGAATGATCTCAGGCTCCTCCATCTTCGTCTCCTGGATCAGAAGGGTCTCTGGGGAATTCATTTTGACTAGATCTTTGATTGCTTCTTCTTTGGACTTGCTTCCCATCCCTCTGCAGTTCCAAGAGACGACCTGCATTAGGATTAAGAGGAAGGGGGGATGGCTCCTTTCGGAGCCCTGCCTTTCTTTGAGGATCTGGTTTCCATCATGTCCGGGATGGTTTGCTGGACTCCTGCTGTTACATCTCTATACGATTTCTCCTCCCTTTTTTTTCGGTCTGGCTTTCTTCCTCTTGTAGTCCTTTCAGGAGTTCTTACCGAGCTGCTAGTCTTAGTGGCCCCCCCATCTGATTCAGCTCCAATTTCAGAGCCTATAGTGATATTTTCTTCATTCGATTTCAGAGCTTCTTTTGCTATCGAGTCAATCTTGTTCTTGGCTAGATTTTCAGAAGAAGACGCTGAGTGAGTTGCTATCTCTATACATTCCTTCTCCGGTTCCATTGGTGGAGCTGTATCTTTTACCAAGGGTTCCTTCGAAGGATTCGCATTCTCCTGAGTCAGATTCTGCGATTGATCAGGTCTTGTCCCTTTGGGTTTTGATCCTGGTTTGTTTCTCTTAACCTTTTGCCATCCTTCATTTTCTTCCTTATCCAGGGTTTGGTTTTTTGGGCAATTCCTCTGAAAGTGCCCGTGCTCTTGACAGAGTCTACATTTAAATGGAAGATGTTCATAATCCACTTTCTGGTAATGAGTCCAAGTGCCCACCTTTAGTTTCATTGCGTTTGGAAGCCCTGCTTCGAGGTTCACTTCAACACAAATCCTTGCACAGTTATAGATGGTCTTGTTGTATGCCTTATCAACAAACTTTCCTATTCCATTGCCGATCATCTGCAACGCTTCAAAATTCCAGCAGTGAACCGACAGATTGGGAAGCCTGACCTAGACCGGCACCTCCTTAGGCAGATCCACAGAGGGATCAAATTCTGGGGTCCATCTATTAAGATACAGCCCCTGGGAACCCATAAAGTATGGGCCGTTCCTGAAGATGAGGTCCTTATCCTCATTTATAAATTCAAAGAGAAAGTATCCACTGCTCAGGGGATAACAGGTGACTCCATGATTTAGATGCGGCTTCCAATTTCTTTGAATCCAGTCGTCGGTGGTCTTTGCTGAAGGCCAAAGCCCCATAAATTGGCCCACTAGACCTCTTTCAGACAGAGCAAGAGCAATCTTTACCGTAGTTGTCTCTGGCAAGGCGATTTCAGGGATATCTGCAAGTTTTTTGATGAATTTTGGGACCAGGGGGGGAGCTTTCCTCGTCCCACCGCCTGCAACGAGCCTCCTAAACGCTTCCATCTCAGCAAGAAGGGGGGGAGGAAGGGGATCCTCGCCCCCAGAGGCGGCCATAGCTGTGCTGTAACCCTATCTAACGCGCGCGCCCAGCCACAATCGCGATCAGCTCCTTACAATCCTGTTTTCTTACTAGTTTGTGCTTGTTGATTTCATTTTATTTTATAGTTAATATGAATTAAAAATGCATTTGTTGAAGGGGTGTGTTACATCTAGTGTACCAGAGAGTCCAAAGTCCAACTTCATTGATGAATTAGGGTTTCTAGGGACAAAGCTTGTTGAGGACCAAGACTTCAAACCAACATTCAAGAAGAAGAATGATAACTATGCACAGGAATCCACCAAGACAAGAATATTGAGTCGAACATTCAACTAGTTGTATTAATCTAGGACTAGATATTTATACAATATGGATATGATTAGAGCGATTGTACACCAACTCCAACAAATCATTTGTTATAATACATTAACATATTATGTTTATCATAAGATAATGATGAAAATTGGGGCCCTAAAGGGTTCCCTTCAATATCTCTCCCACCCCAAAACTTTTCTTCGTTTTGAAGAGAAGAAGTATGTAGTAACATTTTGGGCCTCTGCTCCTACCAAAGTAGTTCTCACTGTGCATTGACCATGCATACTAGTCTGCATAGGTAACTCAACCACAATAACCACCATTCAGATAGAAAGATGCATGTGTACAAGGCTCTATTGTGACTTGTTACTCTTCAACCTCCATCTTCAATATGGTAAGTGCATGTGTAGCCCGTGAGTCTTTAGTACCAACTCACCCCATCCATACACAACACTTCAGAGTGAGTGTCTTACCTTCTGTGTTATGCCAACCTACCATTTCTCTGCCTTGTAGACTTCAATATCACAACCCAAAGACTGCTCTGCAATTCTACACCGGGGGGCTCAATTAGTTTAGGTGTTCTCATGTCATCACCTTGTCATTAAGCTCTTTCTTTGCATTTGTTTGATGGATTTTGTTTGAATGTCTTCTTTATCTTCTTCTAAAAGGAGAATGTATAATGTCTTTGACTTGACTCAACTCAACTCAACTTACACCAGTCAACTAGGGACCGACTTCATTACAAAAGTGGAGAGGATTGCTTGCCTTGAAAAATACTCACGTTTCATCCCCTCTTTTTATTTAATTGACTTCAAAAGAAATAAAATAGAGTCACTGGACTAGTGACTCAATTAACTCAAAGGGACTCGACCATACTGAAAGGTCGACCATTTTTAGGGATCGACCAAACTTAAAATAATGTTGACTAAAAGCATGTCGACGAAACTTAAGAATCAACCAAGTGGGTGGTCGACCAAATACAACCTGCCTTCCAGCGATTGACGGACATAGTGACTTCTTTTAAAACTAAAGCGTGAAAACTGCTGAAATGACGGGCATATCCCACTCAACATAAAGGCTTTGGTCGATGACCAGTGCAGTCGACGCTGTCGACTCTCCTTTTTAAATGATAGTCGTTTAACTTATCGATGGGTAGCATATGGTCGCTGTCTTCTCTTCTAGTTATCTTTTGCACAGGCAGACTTTTCGCTTTGTGAATAGAAGATTTTTGCAGTCGATAATTATAATATAGTCATTCGCTGGCCACCAATGGTCTTCTTCTTTTCTTGGTTGAATAAGCAGATCAATAGTTGATGAGTTGAACAATCACTTGCTCGACAAGGGTTACCTGTATCTCAACCAAAGCCGTTTTTCTCATGGGTTTCTTCTTCAGTTAGTAATTTTATACAATCAATATGTTTAAAACCCATCATAATCATATTTATTTACAGACTTCAACATTCATCCATAGCCGATTCTTCTAATATTTCTTGATCTAGCACAAATAGGTCACTCATTAATTTCAAGAATAAGATGATAATATATAGTGCAACTTATAAATTCTTTAAGGAGCATTTCCAGCCCTCACGAACAACATCACGCTGTCAATCTTTCATCTTTTCTTGCAGGTTACTTTGTACGAGGACCTCATGGTTTCTTCCGAATTCAAGCCAGCCTCACTTGCTGTCGCTGTCACCCAGACTGAGTGAGGAAGGCAACGACGCCAGATGTTGAGGACCAAGAATTCAAACCAACATTCAAGCAGAAGAATGATAACTACACACATGAATCCATCAAGACGAGAACATTGAGTTGAACGTTCAACTGGTTGTATTAATCTTGGGACTGGATATTTATACAATATGGAGATGGTTGGAGTAGTTACGCGCCAGCTAATCATTCGTTATAATACATTAACATAATATGTTTATCATAAGATAATGATGACAACTAGGGGCTTGAAGGGTCCCCTCCAACAAAGCTCGAAACCTCAACTCTATCTTTTTGAAAAAATGAACAAAGGAAACTCTTGAAGACAAAAGTTGGTTTTTTTAGAGTCTCATCACAATGTAAAGAAGAGAGTAAAGGTGAGCCCACCATTCCCCATATCTTGGTGAGTCTCTCCTTCCAAATCTTAGGCAAGGATCCTCACTAGGTCATCTAGATTGACGTAGTTAGGCCCAACCTCCAAAGGCTCATTCACATAACCTACCTTGAGTGCGCTAGCACTGTGCCAAATTTCCAAAAGCTCTTTGTTAGTCATGAATATGGATTTTGGACTAGGAGAATCCTCACAGTCTACAAGGTCTAAGACGTCATTCATTACTAGGACTAAGAGAGTGCCCCCTCTCCAAGTGTAGAACTTATACTTGTTGAAACCTTAGGAAGTTAGACTTGTGGTCTGTAATAATGTTTATTTGAGAAACTTATAGGATGAAATTTACCCCAAAAGTTAATTTTCTAGATTTTCTTTTTTAAAAAAGAAATTCATCACATCCCAAAAATTATTATATAACTCGAAATTTAAAAATTAGTAAAATACTAAGATTTTTACACTTTAAAAAAATTATAAACCCTTTGCCGATTCAAGACACCAATTCCAACGTGAGCTTATAAAACACTATGGCTTTCCAAACCCATTAGCAGGGGTCCGGGCTTGTAAAATCTAGCGCTTTCCAAACCCATTCGTAAGGGTTTTTCAAAACAGCAACAACGATGGTGATAACGGTATAAACCCTTTGCCCATTCAAGGCACCAATTCCAACGTGGGCTTATAAAACACTATGGCTTTCCAAACCCATTACCAAGGGTCCGGGCTTATAAAATCGAGCGCTTTCCAAACCCATTCGTAAGGGTTTTTCAAAACAGCAGCAACGATGGTGATCATGGTGGTGCCGACTGCGCATGACTTACTGAACATAATCACCCGCAGAATTTCCATTTTAAGCTTTCCACCATCATTGACAACTTCACCCGCCTCGACGATGTGCATCCCTTCTATGGAGATTTATTGAATGTTTTGTATGGCAAAAACCACTACAAACTGGCCCCTTAGACAAACCAACACTGCCCGTAATCCCATTGCTAAAGTTGGCATGGATTACATCCGGTTGGTTAAATATGGGGACTGACTCTACTGCTGCAAAAACCTAAAGGTTGCAGCGTTGGGAAGAATGTGTACTATCATGAAGAGGATTGGGCCTAGTGTGGCCTATTCAGAGCAGGTTAGGCAGCATATGGCAAGATTGCTTTCTATTGATCCTAACACCAGGACTATACTTATCTCTGGGTACCTATAGAGATGGTGAGTTTTACAGCTCTTTACCATTTGAAAGTAGCTCTTCTTTTTTATCTTGGATGTTTCGGGGTCTTGTGGTTACACCATTGCCCAACTGGTTGCACTGTTCCATGTCATAAAGCCTCTGTTTGTGAATAAGCCTCTCATTGTTTTGTGCAACAAGACTGATTTACAGCCCTTGGAGGGTCTTCCTGAGGACTATGCAAATTTGATAGCAGAGATGAAGGTGGAAGCTGCGAAAACTATGGCGGGGCAGTATGGCAAGCCGGGCGAGGGTGATGTTGCGCTCCTCTGCACTCTGAAAGAAGAAGGGGTCAATGCGGTGAAGAATGTGGCGTGTGAGAGGTTGTTGGAGCAGAGAGTGGAAATGAAGATGAAGTCTAAGAAAATCAATGGTTGTCTGAATCGGATTCATATTGCAACGAATGCCCAAGATGCGAGATGGGAGGGAGAAGCTTCCGTGTATTCCTCAAGCTGTTTTGAATGCAAAGGCCCAAGCTACTGCTGCGAAGGAGTCGAGGAAGCTGGAGAGGGATTTGGAGGACGAGAATGGTGGAGCTGGAGTTTACTATGCAAACTTGAAGAATCGTGGAAGGAAGATGAATCATGGAAGGAAGATATTATTCCTGAGGTCTTGGATGGGCATAATGTTGCCGACTTTATAGACTCGGATATTATGCAGAGGCTCGAGGAGTTGGAGAGAGAAGGGCTCAGGATGGCGGCTGACGATGATCAGGATGATGATGGATGAGGCAGGTTTGACTCCTGTGGAAAATGAAGCTTTGGCTGCAATTAGGAAGAAGAAAAGGATGCTTGCTGAGGAACACAGGATAAAGAAGAGCACTGCAGACAGCAGGCCTGTTGTTCCGAGGAAGTTCGACAAATGCAGACAATTTACCACAGACAGGATGGGCAGACATCTTTCTAACATGGGGTTGGATCCTTTGGCAGCAAGAGAGAGAGAGCTGGGAGCAGATCTGTGTCACGACAAGGTTGTAAGGGAGATAGGTCAAGTGGCGTGGAAGAGAATGCTGATGCTATTGATATAGATCAACCAAACAAGAGGCATTGCTTTCTACCACGTTCCAGATTCACTTCAAGGCCTCCTGGTGAAGTCATCCCAGGCGAGGGTTTCAAGGGCTTATCTCAGAAACTAAGGGCAGTGAAACTTGGCAAGAAGGTAGCAAAGAAGCGAAACATGGACTCCCGCATGCGAGAGGGTGACAGGGTGCAAGGGAGAGGGTGACAGGGTTATACTGAACTTGAAACCAAAGCATTTGTTTTCTGAAAAGCGATCTACAGGTAAAATCGATACGATAAAGGTTCAATTTTTGTATGTTTGCATATTTTAGGAGTTGGGGCCAGTGTCCTTCTGTAGTTTTTCAAAGAGGTTTCTCTCCTTTTACACAGATTAGTATATGTTTCTATAGAGGTTCTATATTCTATGTTTAGGGAAATCCAAAGTTATTAGTCTTCAAATTGCTATGGAGGTTAAACATGGAATTTAAATGATTTAGTTTCTTTTTGTAAAACTCGAAAATTAAAGTAAGCTAAAAAATATGTATAGAGTAAAGGAGATTCAGCAGGACTGCATCTTTAGTTCAGATGACATTGTTAGGACTGTTCACCCTACTTATAGAAATGCAGTAATACTGCTAATGGTGTCTAGGAGTCTGTGAAGTAACAGCTTATGGAGTTTTTTTGAAATGACTCCCCACAGGCCGGGGGTTATGACCCAAATTGCAAAAAAGAAGAGACCGACTAAACTGAAAACAAGCCTTATTTTCATACTTTCAAAAACACTAGCAAAACTAATCATCATTAGAGATAATAACAGGATCAGAAACCTGGTGATTGGCACCTGAAGGTTCCGCTTTGAAAGGCTGAGAGGCGACCTTCAAACCAGCTGGAGGGCAGCGCCGAAAAACCATATGTGAGGCCGAGGGATCAGCAAGAGGCACACGACTGAAGGTTTTCCCTGTCAATTCCCTTGCCAAAGCATTCAGCTTGGCATTAACTCTTTCATCCATGACGAACACGCTGCAGACCCTCCTCTAGCCTGATCATCCTAGTGGCCAAAGAAACACCTTGGGGATCTTCCATGAGATTTCCCTCCGTACATTCTTCCAACGCCAAGCTGAACAGGGCTTTCATGTTCCATAACAAGCCCAAGGTGCGAGTATATCTGGTTTCACGGGTTTTGGTGGAGCCCGTGTTTTCCACCATACCTCCCAAATCGTCAATCAACTGACCAGAGCTCGGCTTCTTCCACTTGCGTTGCAGCCGATTTTCCATTGCAGACACCCGAGCTTTGGTTCTCGTCGCACCCTCTGATCGAAATAACCCTGGGTGTTCTGCATTTCCTTGAGAGCTTAAGGCATGTGAGTCCACTTGGGGCCAGCCACAGTTTTCCTCTACGTTACTTTAGTGCGAACCATGGTGAACGGGGTCCAGCGAATTCCACACCGAAAACCACTCATGACGAGAGCTGAGATGAAACAACAGAACAGCTAGAGCGCCACCACACCTCGAAGGTTTACCTCTGTAGCAGCTGCCAATACTACCACCTCGACAACGCCTATACCGGTGATTACCAAATAGCAACTCCATCATGATTCACTCACCTGCAAGGAAATGGTGCGGACAAAAGTGATGAACCATGAATACTTGCACGCAGAAGGATCCAACTGTTTTCAGGCCGGACGACAAAACTCTAGATTGTGCGTACCAAAAGACAGAGGTTCATCATAGAGACAAGAGGGATATGCAATTCCCGAGGAACTGTGGAGAGGACACCTCCAGGCTTGCCAGGAGAGCCATGCTGTAAAGACCATCATAACCAGTCTATAAGCAGCATCTAAACCATCCTATAAACAAAATCAAAACCAATGTATAAAGACCTTGACAAACTGTCAACAGAGAATGGAGATTACTCAAATATTCGTCTTCAAGGAAGGGTTGTGTGGTGATATCCCATCCTTCAGTTCAGTACTGTCAAGAATGCCTTCTGGACCATCCACTCCTGTAAATGTGGTTGCAGGACAAAGTAAAATCTGAGAAGCTGGACCTTGTTCTGATCTATGAGATTAGCTATCCCAATGCTTTGATTTCTGTGCTTCACTGTCACCCACCAACAACCAATTCTGAGTCTCCAAAAATCTGTATGTATGATATTCCTGTCTGCAGCTATTCCTATCAAGATAAAGATAGCCTTCTTCTCTACCACATTTAAAAGAGATTTGATGATACTCTGCTAAGAACAAAACTCCCCCTCTTTTGATGTGATGATGCTCTGGTAAGAACATAATCACCCCAGCTCTGGAAAGAGGCCAGGGTTTCCCCCTGGAGGCTTTGCTTTGTCTATCAAAGGTGTGAGAAATACTACACACATATACAATTGAAGATTCACACAGATGCAGATAAGAAAGAGAGAAAAATTCAATATGATTCATCAATCAAAAGGTATGAGAAACATTGTTCGATATTCTGTTAGGCAGTCGGCTACTAAGTAATAAATGAAAGATGATTGATCCAACATATGGCCCAATTAAACAACAATTTATCTGTTTTGTTAAGCTTCCTTACCATTATGTGCTTAATGAGTTTTAGCTGTAAACTTTGGTTACGCTACATAAAGAACAGGTCTGGTGGTAGCGTGGATTGTGATGCAAGCATAATCGATTATGTGCAAACTTTGTAATGACGCTGGCAACAACAAATAATTGGAGGAGTTTCGGAAGTAGTCTCACATAAAGCATGAGTGAATATCTAATTTCAAAACCATAAAGGTAATTGTTGTCAAAGGGGATGGTCAAAGGAGCTTTAGCCTTCACTCCCCCAAAAGATTGGATCTTTCTACTGAATCCCGCTGTTAATGTACACAACAAAGGGCTCAAGAGGAATAGGGGGTCAGGCTGCTTTTATCAAGGGGCCAACTAACTCTAAAGTCATAAAGTCCTTGAAGTAGGATTTTTTTCCCCATGGAAAAAGTATACTTTTTATTCGAGATGAACCACCAATAGTACAATCCTCATGTGCCCTTGGCACTGATTAAAAACCAAACTGTTAGTAGTTATCAACCATAATTTCATGATAGTCTCTTATACCCAAACACAAAAGAACAACCACTAACCCATCAATGTTAATTTTTGGGTAGAGTTAGAGTTTTAATGCAGAAAATAAACAATCAATATACTTTAATGCAAAAATAGATAAACAAGTATTGAAATTAAATATGAAATAGTACAGCAGTAACTTCTAACATAATTTTCATCTCTTTCAACTTCACACCTTTAACACTACCAGTTAGGTCACTGTGTTAAAGTAATCTTCAGTCCTTTAACACTACCAGTTAGGTCACTGTATTAAGGTAATCTTCAGTAACATGTAATAAAAAATAACATAACCAATTTGTTTATTTAACAATGAAAGAGGCAGTGAAACCATCCCCAAATATCATGATAGACGAGGCACTAAAAAACAAAGTGCTCCTTTGCCTTGATCTATTGCATATGCCATATTTGGCAAAGCTTGTCTACCTATGGAATTTGATGCTTGACCTCTACTTGTAGCCTATGAGAACCCACGTGAGATTGTCCTAGAGTGAGCTTGAGCGTGCGCACCTAGTGTCGAAGTATATAAGTGGTTGAATGATCATGTCGTCTCTTAATGCCACGATTTGCTTTGCATATATGGTCATCTTGGGCTTCAACGCCCTTGGCAGGTCAAGCCAATTGACTTGGGATTCAACCCTCTTGAAGGTGTTGTCTCTAAGGATCCTGTTCATCGCTTGCTTATTTGGCAAGTGATGTTTAGGGGCATCCAAAGAATACCTTAAAGGAGAGAGGTGGTCTGTCAAGATGGTCATTGACCAAAGGAGACTCAAAACCTTTGAAAACCAACAACCATGATCTTGATTAGTTGGTTAATTTGAGGCTATGGCCTAAGAGGAGTAGTATGCGAGGTATGGAAGTGCTCCTTATCAGTGGCCGAGTTTGTGAAATGCCAGATATGATGCGAAAGCGAGAACAATCATAAAATGTAGCATCGCTACAAAGTAGCATAAGAATTTTGAATAGTGGTGCCGCACCTCCTTAATGACGGCTCTGAGAGTAAGAATATGGTCATTGTACTATGATGTCCAAGATAAAACCTTTCCTGCCCTCTGATGCTTAGATGGTGTCTCTCAAGCTCCATTGATAGTTGCAGGTGAAGTGTAGTGGCATAAAGCTTGGAAAATGTGTGTCCTACCATGATTGTCTTGTAGTTGTTTGAATAAGTGTTGGATCTCACTGGGATGAGGATTATGGAAGTCTTGAGCAAACAACATGGTTAAACAAATCAACATTGTAACCTATAAGAGGATGTATATCATGTTTGAAGAATTATGCCTAGAATCCCTCCTCATTGGTTTCCGTACTATTGTTCAATGCCCATATTGCTTGTTGGATATTTGAGTTGATGAAAAAGTGGCATGAGGATGGGGGGAGGTGACCACAGTTTGAGGTTTCTTAGGGACATTGAACAATGTGGAGGTATTAATGAAAGGGGATTGGGGGTCAATGTCTATATGGAGGCATGGAAGGCGAGAGAAGAAAGCACTACATAATTTGTGGGAAGTGAAGAAGGGGGTTGTGCACAAGTCACGTCTTTCCTATTAAATCAAGGTACATTTCTTACGATGGAGGGAATGATGGGATCTTTGTAAGTGGAGTAGGAGGCAGGGTTGTGCATGAGTGTCTAACAACATTGCTTGTGGTGGGTTTTGCGCTCCTCTTTGTACCAGTGGTTCATAGGGGCATGATTTAGAATTGGGACCTATGATTCCCATTTTTGATAAGCTTTCTCCAATATATTTTTGTGAAATGAGAAGAAGAAATCTACTTAGCAATTGAATAGGTCAATTGATTTTTTCATAGTGAATGTCTTGGGATAAGAGAAAGATATTTTCCAAGAAGCATGTGTTATCCTTCTTTAACAAAATATTTTCCATAGTTTGGACCCCACAACATTTTATCCTTAGGCAATATATTTGGTGTTGTTAAGAAGTACATAATAATGTGTTTCGACTAAGTAAGTGTTAGGAGTTCAAGAAGTTGTCATTAATGGGGGATAGGTTCTAATGCTTCCTTCTTTCTCCTATTGTGTCATCATTGTAAATCCTTCAATCCCATCCCAAGTTGTTTTTAAGGGGGGATGTTAGGAAGTTTAGACACTTAGGAAGTGATCCAACGATTCATCTTCTCCTCGATACTGATGGCTATATTGATTCATGGCTTAAGAACTGATTGGTCCATGATCTCTATTTAAAGAGCATGAAGGGTCATTTGTTGATTATCACAAGCTGTTTTTAAGGGGAGATGTTAGGAAGTTTAGACACTTCGGAAGTGATCCAACGGTTCATCTTCTCCTCGATACTAATGGCAATATTGATTCGTGGCTTAACAACCGATTGGTCCATGATTTCTACTTAAAGAGCATGAAGGGTCATTTGCTGATGATCGATTGTGAGAAAATCATATGTAAAATATCTTTCTTTTACATTAATATATTGCTTGAGGCCATGGATTGTTTTCCTTTTTTAGGGTTTTAACCATGTAATACATTGGTGTGTGTGTCGATATTTGATTTGTTTGTGTGAGCGGTTGCTTAAGGTGTTCGACCTATGAGGAAATACCTTGTTTTGTCGAACAATACTATGTCGAAATGTGCTTATAGTTGTGACGACCAAGGCGTGAGGCTCTCTGACATTCATATAAAGTTCTATTGCTAGTAAGACTTGAATATTAATCATTCACTCATTTAAGGCATAATTAAATGTGTGTATTTGGGAATTGGGTTGTATTGGATATATTTGGGATTTGTGGACTTGCATATAATAGTTTTCTAAAAAAACATCGTTATTCACATTCAATTTATATAAATGATTATTTCTCATGCTATGTGTGTAATAGTTTATGTGGAAGAAATTATTAGTGATATTCATTGAACTTTTTTAAATGTTTAGTACTTTAATTTTTAATTTTCATAATAACAATTTTCTTGTCAGGGTGTCGATGATTTGAAATTCTCCATAATTTAAATGGATGGAAGACTTCTTTTGCAAATAATATTGTTTGTAGAGGAGGTAGAAGTTTGTGGTTATTCGTATGACTTGATTTGAACATCTCCTCTTCACCTTTTCACACATTTGAAAGAAGATGCGAAGGGAAGCCGCCCAAGAGCTTCACCCTCTCCACAATCACAAACAAATTCTCCATCGTCACTATGATATCCAATTCCACCACATTTGGGTTGGCGAACGTTTTGTTGAATGAGCCCCATTTCTCCTCATTGATCACTCCTTGGGGTTGCACCTCTTAAATTTGTCAAATTCCATATAAAATATTGGTATTGTAGTGCATTTAATAGAAGAAAAGCAATAATTACCTATATGATAAGCTCTTCAAACATAGCATTTAGGTGGTGAGAATTTCCAAGTTTTTTTTATAAATATTGTGTAATATTTAGAGAGTGTCTTTTAAAAAACAACAGTTAAAATTTGTATTAAAAAGAAGACATAGCTGAATTGGTCATGGTACTAATACAAAAAATATGTTGTTACCTAGTTCAAAATTCAACATATCAACTAAGAAGTAAGAGTCTAAAGCAGGTAGATTTATATCATCCTTTGCAGAGGATTTCAAAAAGTACCTACGGGTATAGACTCTAAAAAAACACCTAAGATCAACACAATTTTGCTTAACATAAGATAAATCGATACTAACAGAAGACATTCTTCCTTTTATGCCTTGTCTTGGTCAACATTGTTGGTTTGAGATTCCTTGTTTTCGAAGTCCAAGTCTTCTAGCATTTGATGGTCAATTTCCTCTTCTCCAGGCTCGTCGGGATAGAGCCCATTGGCATTCTAAATTAGAAGTTGCCAAGTGTGAATCCTTGCTTAAGTTCCAAAGCATCTCTCGTAACATGGAACACTCTACATCCAAGACCTCGATTTGCCTTTTTTTGTTGCAATAATGTTTTCATTATCAATGCATTTTAAGAGTTGCATTGATTCTCATTGCCATGGACTTTGGTTGTTACTGAGAATATGGAAGCCATGCCGTCATTGACAAAATCTTCATGCCTACACAAGACTCTATGTATTTCATGTATTTCGTTGAGATAATTCTCATGATTCCTAGGGTAATCCATGGCATAACCGCGTTAAAATCAAGTAGACATGACTCAAAATAATCATTAGGATCTCGAAATTGGAGGTTCCATCTAGTGCATAGAAGAAGAGCCATGATTCCTAAATTCCAAAGGGAAAGGGGACTCCACCTTCTTGCTGTAGGTGCAATGAACCAAATTGCATACCCTAGAGTAGAAAAACCCAAAGGATACATAGTGTAAACCTTCCTTGGTTCAAAGAAGAGGCAGGTTGGAGGGAATCACAAAGCACCATACAAAATCTTGTTTAGAAAATAACCAACAACAAGATAACTCCACAGAAATCAGCCCTAAAATGTCTCGACTAATAGAGCTGAAATAACTTACCCTAAGGTCATGTAGAGCCAAAGAAGACAACCACAGAGACCCTATTCTAGAGCATCCCCTTCGTTCCTTTGCACCAAAATAGTCCCATCATACCCCAAATGCCATAATCCCACCTTCAACCCATCTTAACTTCCCCAACACTAAAAGATGCCAACTGCTAATTAAGGTTAGCACGTGTGAGGGTAACGTGAGAATGATGCATACATCATCATGCCCCCTCTATATTCGTTACTCTTTTGATGTGGCAAAACATATGCAAACAACAAAAGGAACGTGGCAACATGCATTCATTGATGATATTCACCGACTGAGGGGAGAGGTTGTAAAGATGTTTCCTCATCTTTTCTAATAATTCCTTCTTTCAATTGCGAGGCTCTATTGGCTAGGCTATCTACTTAACAGTTGCAATCTCTCAACACATGGTAATATTTGACATCTTCAAAACGAAGAGCCTCCTTTTTTTATTTTTGCAATGAGACAAGCTAGTTTGCCATCACATGGAGTGCTCAAGCTATTCATGAGATTGAATATTATGGAAGAGTCATCAATGACTATTAGAGACTTGACATTTTGAATTCATAGTTTTTAGTCCTTGAAGGAGAGCACAAGCCTCTACTTTGTTGTTTATGGCTATCCTTAGTTCCCAATCATAGTTCAATTCTTGATTTCCACCAAAATCAAGAATGATCCCTGTGCACCTGCCACCCCCATGGAACATGCATTCATTACGATATTCATCAACATAGGGGATAGGTTGTGAAGATGTTTCCCCACCTTTTCTAAGAAATCCTTCTCTCAATTATGAGGTTCTATTGGCATGGCTATCTGCTTGGCAATTGTAATCTCTTAGTACATGGTAATACTTGACATCTTCGAAATGAAGAGCCTCCTTTTTTATTCTTGCAATTGTTAGAATGCCTAGGTAATGGAGCAGATAAGCAAGGATAGGCCAGATTACTCAACCAAATGGAGAGAAACAAAGACAATGAAATATCATCGTGAATTGCATTTTTCATTAATAATGATACACATATAAGTACAATGTGAGGGGACACTTGGTTTCATCTTCTAAGTTGTCCCTTGGATTCCTCATGACTATTCGTCTTTCTTCAATATTACCTAACCCAAAGGATTAGGTTTCCAACATTCCCCTCCTTAATCTGAAGGGGTGTATGTGAGTCCAAGTAGGAAGCTGAAAACTCGAAGTGGACAACTACCAAATGTTGAACATTTCCTACTTGACAATATGATCATTGCCAAGTAATTTAGCTATGTAAAAATTTAAAGAAATGTACTAAAACCTCATTTAGACATTTCTTCAAACACTTTGCTTCATAAATGATTTAATGCTGCTTTGAGTTATTTAAAATCAGAAATAACTTGAACAAGAAATACTCATTGAAACAAGCGCTCAAACACTGTAGAATGTGAACACATGTGTTTAGGGCCAAGCCCAGGGCAAAACCTCACAAGAGGAAAACCTAGAGAGATGTCTTTTATTAAATGAGAACAAAACTGGAATTTCTCACAACTTAGAAATTCATCTTTCCTTCAACAAAAATCATAAATGCAATTAAACCAACTTATCTCAACAAATTTCAAACTGTTGTATGGATTGCCTTGAAAATTGTGCCAACAGTTGACTATACGGTCTTTGTCTAATGTATGAACTGCCTCAAAAACTGTGGAAACAAAAACTATACGGATTGCCTCAAAAACTGTGCTAGCAGAGGATTGTACGAATTGTATGGATTGTACAATTTTTGTGCTAGCAAATGATTGTACTGACTGTTTGCAGATTGCCTTGGGAACTGTGCCAATGATTTTTCTAGGGAATTGTGCTCTCATAAAATCAGAAATGACTTCCCTTCTCTCTCACTGTGTGTTTTCTCTTTCACTTAGACTTGTATTGATACTTTTGCTTTCCCAAAACCCTATCTCAAAAACCCTAACTATCTTTTCATCCAATGGTTAAGGTGATTTTGATCTAAAGGCTTATATTCAATGCTCCTTTATTAATTACATCTCATAATTAATAATACATTAAATAACTTTTGAGATAACTTAAAGTACATAATGCTGAAGTACTTTATTAAAAAGTCACTTTAAAATTAAAACAAGTCTAGGAAACATAATGTTGTGTCCCCCCCATGGAAAACACAAAAACATGTGACTATGGACATTCCTCATTACAAATTTCAACACTCCCTCTTAATGAGGGAGGTCCCAACACTATCATCTTGACCACTGTCAAGAACTTCCACCAACTCTGGAACCTTATGTCAGAAGACAACTTGAAACTCTGGATCCTGCTCATTCTCTCTATGCTGGCTGAGTCTTCTACCAGTGCTGCTCTCTTCATCTGAAGGTATCATCTGTACATCTGCCTCATTTTCGGATTCTGATTCGGATAGCCATCCACCTGAACATGGAAGTATCACCTCTCCATGCAGAAAATAAAGTTTATCTCTTCTATTCCCAAGTAGAATTGTGGTATCAACTGAGTTCTCTATCTGGTAGAGAAACACATGTCCCTTCTTAATAAAAAGTCCATACCCATCATCCTCCAATGATGACACAGAAAGTCTGCTAACTTTCATACCTGGAACAAATAATACCCTGTCTACTTCAAGAATCTCTCCAAAACCTAGTTGGAATCTCACAGTTCCAACTCCTCTTATTTCTGCTTGAGAACTTCCAATGTCCGTTTCAACAAAACGTCCTGGGGCTATTTATTCTATCCTCTGAAAAACTCCATATTTCTCGATCATATGGCTAGTTGATCCACTCTCAACTATCCACATGTCATGGAAATCTACTGAACTGCCTACACTAGTCTGCACTGAAACTAAGGAAAATTCCTTTTCAAACTGGGAAGCAAAGTCTCCCATTTCTGTTGATGGTGCTCCCTCTTTTTCTTCATTCCCCTTCCTCTTGGGACATTGACTAGCATAATGGCCATACTTATTGCAGTTAAGCATCGAACCTTGCTAAGGTCTTTCTCCATTTTCTTCCATTTGCCCTTGCCTTTGGTTACAAGGGCACACTGTCTTCACTGCTCCGAGTGCTATTCTGGAATGTCCCCTCCCGAGACTCTTCTTGAACAAAGTCATGCCATAACCTTGTCCAATCTGGAAGTTTCTCTCTAGCAACTACTCCTTGCACAAATGTGCGCCATTTTGCAGTGAAACCATTAAGAGCATATCTGACTAGCTCTTCATCATCCACTTTCTCACCAACAACACCCAGTTCATCTCTAACTTGGGTAATTTTTGTGGGATAAGTGGTTACTGTATCAACATCAGTCATCTTGGTATTCCTCAGTTTTTCTTTGAGAACCATCTTTCTATTTTGGTTCTTGCTTTGGTAAAGAGTACATAAAGCATTCCAAATTTCAAAAGCATGTGACTTATCTGTGATGTGGGGTATCACATGATCTTTTATGGAGTCCAAAAATATTCTCTGTCCCTTGATATAGTTCTTCTCAAAGGCACTCTTCTGAGCAACATCTGAGGGAATTGTGATGGTGTCAGAAGCACCAATAATATCCCATAGTTGCAACTCTTTGAACAACACAGTTATGCGTTCTTTCCAAGGGTTGAAATTATCAAACCCATCTAGTCTGGCTTCATACCTTAATCCTACTGAGGCCATGACTTTAACTGATCCTAACTTGAACTTTGTTCTGCCCAACTGTCTTGACTGCTTTCAAGAAATCACAAAATTCACAAACTAACAGAGCCAAGCTCTGATACCATGTAAAATTTTAAAGAAATGTATTAAAACCTCATTCAGACATTTCTTCAAACACTTTGCTTCATAAATGATTTAATGTTGCTCTGAGTTATTTAAAATCAGAAATAACTTGAACAAGAAATACTCAATGAAATAAACACTCAAAAACTGTAGAATGTGAACACATGTGTTTAGGGCCAAGCCCAGGGCAAAACCTCACAAGAGGAAAACCCAGAGATATGTTGTTTATTAAATGAGAACAAAACTGAAATTTCTCACAACTCACAAATTCATCTTTCGTTCAGCAAAAATCATAAATGCAATTAAACCAACTTATCTCAACAAATTTCAGATTGCTGTACGAACAATGTACGAACTGCCTCGAAAACTATGCCAACAACTGCCTCGAAAACTGTGCAAACAAAAATTGTACAGATTGCCTCGAAAACCATGTCAACAAAGGACTGTACAATTTCTATGCCTTGATTTTGTGCCAGTAAATGACTACGGATTGTTTACAGATTGCCTTGGGAAGTGTGCCAATGATTTTTCTAGGGAATTGTACTCTCATAAAATCAGAAATGACTTATCTTCTCTCTCACTGTGTGTTTTCTCATTCACTTAGACTTGTATTTATACTTTTGCTTCCCCAAAACCCTAACTATATTTTCATCCAATGGTTAAGATGATTTTGATTTAAAGGCTTATATTTAATGCTCCTTTATTAATTACATCTCATAATTAATAATACATTAAATAACTTTTGAGACAACTTAAAGTACATAATGCTGAATTACTTTATTAAAAAGTCACTTTAAAATTAAAATAAGTCTAGGAAACATAACATTGTGTTCTCCCCATGAAAAACACAAAAACATGGGGCTAAGGACATTCCTCATTACAAATTTCAACAAGCTAGAAGCTAGTGGCTTTTGCTAATAGAAGATGCTCTCTAAATCTGGTGCTCTTGGGATGACCACAAACCAAAAGCTAGTAGATGCTAATGTCTTCTACTAATTGATGGTTTAAGGATGACCACAAACTCTAGAACTTGGCGCTAACTCATGTTCTGGCTTAGCGGTTCCCTTTGGAGCTTGGTTCTAACTCAGGTTCTGGCTTAGTGGTTCCCTCTGGAAGATGGTGGTTTAAGGATCACCACAAACTAATGTCTAGCTGTAAGTCTTATACTAAATGGAGGTTTAAGGAAGACCACAAACCAAATCACGCTCTATGGAATATATGGCTTTATTTCTCTTCTGGCTACAACTATGACTCTCGTAGTGGCTTTGGCTCGAAGCTCTAATGGCTGGCTCTGGTTCTAGCTGTGGCTCAAGCTCACTTATGTTTTGTCTGATTGATAGGGCTTCGAAACTTGAAGCCTAACTGTCAATCCATGACAATCCTCCCTGTCAGGCACAAGGTGAGAAGCATGAATACTTTCTACAACTAGCTATGCCAAAACTTGAGACAAAATTCTTCGATATGAATGATATATTTTCTTGGATGTTGATGACTATCGCCAGGAATTGATTCACCCATAGTGAATCTTTAGTCTTGTAGGTTTCTTTAGTTTTGAGCATCTATCTAAAGAATGATTATGCTTGTTGCAATATTGACAAGGATGGAGATTGGAACATTGATCCTCCATGTGGCCAATTCGATGACAATGTTGAGATTGATGTTGAACATGTGAGGTTGAATCTTCTTGAAGGAATCCAAAACTTTGAAACTGGATTGGCTTGGCATAATTCGAAATATGAAAGGTCACTTATCATATCTGACACTTATTCTGTATTTGTTGTTCCTAAGTTCTTCTGAAGGTCTGATGATGGGCTTGGAAGGATTATGCTGAACATGTTCTTGATGGGCTTTGTCTTCTGCTTTTGTCGTTGTTTCACTGAATTGGTCATGTGTTGGCAGCTAATAGGAATCATCACCAAATTAAAAAAGAGGGTTCTTCTGAACAAGCGCTAGTTCAAAATGTTGATTGCTTAACTTTGTTTGATCATGATGGAGATGTGATCGAGTTTGGAGGAGTTCTAAATATGCTTGTGAATTATGCAAACAAGTTAGAATAGATTAGAGAGTTGTTTTGTTGATAGTGATTGTGTCGTTAGCAGTGGTGAGTATTAGAGTGTTCAGTAACTTTAATAATATTTTAGTCTGAGCAATTTGAAAGACTAATTGAGACCTCAAAGGGCTTCTTGCAATTCCACCCTTTAACAATCAGATTCAACAACCAAAATTTTGGACTCAAAAGATGAAGGGTGTCGGGTTCAACTGAGAGTGCACCCGATTACAAACACAATTCAACCTGATTTGATTTGACACTTACAAAGAATTATTTCAAGTGTAAAAAACACAAGAAAACTTACAAAAATTCACTGTTTGCAAGTTATAGTTTTGATGTTGAGTTTGACGTTGAATTGCTCTTAAAAAATCCTTTACGCTGCTCCGAGTTCTTTGATGATGCTTTGATGTGGTGCAAAGGCCATTGAAACAAACATGCCTCCAATGTATTTTATAGTACTGTCCACCAACTTCACCATGATTCTTACAAGAGTAGAGGATGCTGTTGGGAAACTTGAAGATGGAATCTTTGGTGGAAGTTGTGCCCTAAGTCACCGGATTTGGTGATTTGTCACCTTGAAATCCGAAATTCGCCGTTTTTCTGTGGCCAGCGATCTAGATGGTTGAAAATCGACGTTTTTAATGGAGTTTCAATGGCCTGCGGGTAAACCCTACCAAAACTATGTCCATCGTCGAGGTCACCGTGAAACTGAAGCCGCCGTCGTGGAGGTCGAGTGAAAGTAGAGGTCGCTGTGAAGTGTGGAGGCAGTCGTCGATGGTCGTGAAGATGGGCCTGCGTTCCAGTGAAGAGCCCATCATGTTTGCAATGAAGAGCCCTCCAATTCCCAATCAGCTGTGGGCATGTTGTTGGCTCGCGGTGAGTCTCCTGTAGACTATAGTGACAACTCTCCAAAGTTTGAAACTTGCTCGCGCGGCCTGTTCGCTCTTGCCCTTCGGTCCACTTGTCGCGAAGGTTTTTAAAATACATGTTTAATGTGTTCAAACTTTATCATTTGCTATGGTTTTACGTTTTAACATATTGAATTTCATTAAAAAAATTCGTATATTTTTTTATTTTCAAATTTTGTTCAAATTATGTTTAAAATTTCATTTATTGATACACTGTTTTTTAAATATATGTTCTAAGTATTTAATGGTTAAAGGTGGTATAGTTTATCATATTAATTTTATTAAAAAAATTATATATATATATTTTTTATTTTCAAATTTTATAGGCTCTAGAATTTAATGCCAACTTTTATCACCAAACCAGGTGACTTAGGTTGTGCCCCATCTTCACCTTAGCCTTATTTCAAGGCATACAATCACACCTTGATTGACCAACAATCTCAACACGATTTTCGCTCAGTAATGCATTAAAATTGTCCCATTTACTGTCTTTTAAAATATACCTCTAGGGATATAAAAAGTCATGGTTAAGACCATGTATCATTCTCAGTGTAGCAGGATGGACATGATAGAAGCAACTCTGTCTTGAAAAAAGAATAAATAAAAACATCCTTCATCTAAATAAGTCTACAACATATTTACTGACCTTCATTCTGGATAGATGCATCGCCATTAGAATCATAATTGGCAAGGGTATGGGATGCTTGAGGCGCTTGAGACAATTTCACTATGTTATGGGCCAGGGACTTTACATGTTTAGGTAGCTCCAGGGGGAGTTGTTGGATTACGACGGACTTTGGCAATTCTTCTAGATGCCAAGGCCTTTTCATTGGCTTTCGTCATCTTGACAGAGAACAACTGAGATCGATTCTTTGTACGAAGGAATTGGTTTCTACGCCACCATTACTAGAGCTTGCTTCGAGGAACTCAACATGGTCTGTTTAGGAGGAGTATGGAGCCCGTAGAGAAATGGACGTGGGATGCCAAGATGGACAAGAGCCAAATAGACGATGCCATCTTGGTCGAGGGTTCGACTTGCATCCCCAAAGTACAACAATTGCTCAGAGTTCTTCAATGGCAAATAGTTATGTAAGAGCACTAACTCGGATGAAGCCGTGGCCTATGGCGCAGTTGTTCAGGCTGCCATTCTAAGCGGCGAAGGCAACGAGAAGGTGCAGGATCTGCTGTTGATAGATGTCACCCCGTTAAGGCTTGGTTTGGAAACTGCAGGAGGTGTAATGATAGTTCTAATATTGTGGAATGCCACCATGCATGATGTGCACTTTTTTTTTTCTAGGGAATGCCAAATGATACACCATTGCAACAGAGATATCGTCCTCTCTATGCTTTGACGAGCATCAGAGGATAATGCAACACCGAGGAAATGCTTGGCATGGCCTACGAAGTGCCCCAAAACGCAACAAATTATCTTTAAAAGATCGGGCACCAATCAAATGAATTCGTGGAATGGTGTGTTTTACCTACTTGAGTATATTTCGATGAAACCCTTTTCGACCAAACCGTGAAGCTGTGTCAAGTCGTACCTCCAAGGCACTAGGAAATCGATAGTGAGGAGTTACCCACGGCCTCTACTCTATTGTTCACCATTCAATACCTTATATGTAGAGCAACGTTTTCTGTGCTTTTAATATATCAATCAATATTTTTTGTTTCTGTGGGTTTCTTATTGGATCTTTATTTTTTTCCACAAAAAATTATACTATACTTTTATTAACAAAGTTAGCTATACAAAATTCTCCTCCATAGACATTGCAAAAAAGTTAATACCAATCCGCACCAGGATACCAATACGCACCAGGATCTATCCAATACGCACCAGGATCTATCTTCAGCACATTAACAACAATTCCACAACACTTCAAAGCTTATATTATGAATGTAGCATCAATTACAGACTCATGTAGATCGGCTTTGGAGGGTGAAGCTCATCACTACAAACACAAACTCAGTGCCTAGACACAATGTCGCTGGCCCATTTACTTTTCAGAACTTCGCAAAGCGATGAACCTACTCAGAGGCTTCCTGGGGATCCAGTAATATGTCTACTAGCACACTTACAAACTCTTACATACCATTTTTACAGAGTCGAACCTTGTATTTTTGATGCTGTATTATATCACGAGGGCAATGAGCAGAGCATACTTCCTTGGCTCTGAACAAGACTCCTATGAATCGCAAAGCTCCAACTACTGGATCGCTTGGTTCTAGACTCCTAAGTTGCAGAGCAAACTACTAGCTCGATGCACTAGACTCGAATGATCAAATGAAGTCCAGGACCTTTCTTTTATAGCATTCTAGCCGGTTTACCGGTTGCTGGAAACAGGCACCATTCAGTCAAAAGGTAGGGAATCCGGGGTAGTGGTGGGACACACCACTATTATCTCGTCCCTTGGAGGCAGCGCCATATGGGGACCCGGAATCTGACAAGTATTATGGGCGACATACATGGCCCACACAGGACTAAAACAGTAAAATTTACCGGGGAACAGAATCCCGACAAAATACAACTGTGGAGCCACTTTTACCGGCCCACTACGACTTCCATTATTAAAAGCATAATGAAAACTATTTACACTAGTCATCTCCAGATCGGCAAACACAAAATAATTCCGGATTACCCGGAGGTCCAACTGGCTGACCGCCACAAGCACAATCAAAGCCATCTTCAGAATAGAGACATTATTCTAACTCTCGGGCTTCCAGTAGGGAGTAAACATCTTGGGAGTCATTAGGAACCACATTGTCTTTGTGTACACTGGAGGAGGGTATAACCAGGTGTTGAAACAGTTCTCGATGTCGGAGCCATGCAAAACTTCATTCTCTTCGCCAATGAGCTCACTTGCAAATATGGATTCAACTCTGAAATCAAGTGGGAGAGTTCGCCTATGGACCTTTGTATCAATACGGTTACCCTTGTGGTCACGCTTGATGTACTTTTGGGTGACATGTACCGTATGCTCCAATGGACTATAACGGCCACCATGATGCCGCAACATAAATTTAAACCAGAGATTATTCTGGTCAGCTACCTGCATATTGGCTTGCATATGCAATATAAAATTTGCTTGTTGATTCGTCCAATCTAATTTGGGACAGAACTTATCCAAAAGAATTTCGGTCCATCCAGACCAGGCTTTGTTTCTTAGGTTGCCAAGGTCTGCACATATGACAATGGATGTTTGTTCTCTACAGAACTGCAGTATCAGGTTATAGCTGGTCCAGGTTAAATTTCCTTTGCCAATATCCACGTACCATACTGGACCTTCCTTCTCATTATTGCAGTCCACCCACAATTCTCTGCATCTCCTTAGTTTTTCCTAAGCTTGGGAAAAACCTCTAAAAGCCGAACGCTCCCAGTGTTCCATAATATGCAGCTTGTAGGGGTTCATCTGAATTTGCTTTATTAAAGTTAAACTGAGATATTTCTCAGCCGTATGTCGATCAACATAATCTAGCAACTCCCTTCTGTCGCTTGGGGATAAACTTTCATCCCAAGGCTTCATGAATAAAGCATTGCAGGGCTCAAACCTGACATAATCAGGCTCAGTACCTTTTGCTGGAGCTGGGCCTTTGTCCTTATCATCTTTTGGAACCGAAGAACTTGAACCAACAGAAAACATATTTAGACTGACAGCTTCCTTTTGCTGCAAAACCTCACGAGTAAGCATATCAGCCAAACAATTAAGATAACTTGGCTTGTAAATGATTTCATAATCAAAATTTGAAAGCCAGATAAACCATTTGAGAATTCTGTTGCTATTTTCTGCCATTAAGTTTTCATTCTTAAAGATTCATGGCATTATCTTTAAATCTGTTCTAATGATAAACTTAACAGGCTTTAAAACAAAATAAAATGCTGAACTATTTTCTTCACAGCAAGAATCTCTTTATGACTACTGGGATAATTAAACTCAACAGCTTTGAAAGAACTGGAACCGTAGCCACAAATATTTTCTCTGCCATCAATCTCTTCAAGCAACACACCACCCCAAGTAGTGTTTGAAGCATATGTTTCAATTATCAGTTTACCAGAACCTTGTGGCAGATGAAGGGCTGGTAGATCTTTTACTTTGGCCTTTATTTTTTGAACTACCAAAGTCATGTCATTGGACCAAGCAATAGGATTCTTTTTCAACCTTTGTTGCAGACAGTGGATGTCTGTTTCCTGACCTCTGTAGAATGGTCTGATGTAGTACAGACTACCTAGACACCTTTGCAGTTGTGTCTTATCTAAGATCTTGTCTGGGAAATGCTCAAAAGATTGCAACATATGCTGTTGCAGAATTACTTGACCCTTCTTGATATGAAAACCAAGGAAATCCATCTCGGGTTTCCCTATTTCCATCTTTGATTCAGACAAAACCAATCCATGTTTATATACAAGATCATAAAAATACTGGAGATGTTTCAGATGATCTTGCAGGTTTCTAGAGCAAATCAAAATGTCGTCTATAAAGACAACCAACCATGGGATGTCTGTAAAGATATCCTCCATCCTTTTTTGGAATTCTGATGGAGCATTATTTATCTCAAAAGGCATAACCTTCCATTGGTATTGACCATGAGGGACGACAAAAGCTGTTTTGAAGCGATCTTTCGCTTCAATCCCAATTTGATAGAAGCCGGATTTGAGATCAAACTTGCTGAATATTGTGCAGCCTATAATCTTTTGCAGCAAGCTGGCTTTATCAGGCAGTGGGTATCTAACTTTTTGCAAGATAGCATTGAGAGGCTTGAAGTTTACTACTAGGCGGGGCTTTCCTCTCTTTTGCTCAGAGTGCTTGTTTACCACAAATGCTCTGCAAGCCCAAGGACTTTTGGAGGGTTCAATCAAACCTTTTTGCAGTAGTTCTTGAATTTCTTTTGAACAGAATTCCCTCTCTGATGGACTCATTATCCGAGATGAAGCTTTCATGGGCTTAATCTTTTGAAGTGGGTCAAATGGTAGAGAGACAAAATATTTCTCATGAGTCCAGAATGCATTGGGAGTCTCAGAACAACAATCTTTTTGGAGCTTTTCTTTTATTGCTGCCAAAGATTTCTCACCATCAACTTCTGCATATGCTATGCAGTGATCCATTTGATTTAAATTGATAGACTTGACAACACTGACTGACTCTGCAGGAATGGGTTTACATTTATTTACAAGACTAAAACTTAAAGGAACAGAGACAGATCGACCAAAGGCTGTACAGGAGAAAACCATTCTGTTTGTATCTATTGAAAAAGGACTTACTTTCTGGAGAAACTCTGAACCCAAGACACAATCCTCTTTCAACACATCTAATCTAAAGAGAGATAAATTACTTGAAATACCAGAAATCTGCACTGGGAATTCCTTCACTTTACCAGACAAATATACTGGAGACCCCTCAATTGCAGAGCCAAACTCGCGACTCTTTTCCCAATAAAACTGCGGAATAGCATTTCCCTTTGCAAGGTTAAACTGGCAACCAGAATCAATTAGACACTGTACAGAATAAGGTTTGAACTCTGGAGGACAGAACTTTAAAGAGATAAACAATTTGGGACCGGACAAAGCACCCAATAGATTAGGAATCTGAGACTACGGAGACTGAGGAGGAGTTGAAGAGGGAGACTCTTCTTTATGCTCAGGGTTAAAACAGGCTCTCTCAATCTGTTTAGACAATTCATCACCATAAGACTGATCTTTCTCACTGACTAAAACAGATATCATGTTTTTTAGGTTATCAATTTCTTTGATGAGGAGTTTTAACTTGTCTTGTTTTTCCTTAAGCTGAAGCCTTAAGAGTTTTTCCTTATCTTTCCTATGGGACTGCCTATCATCATGACTGCCTGGATAATCTTGGTAGATTTTAGCAGGGTTATAATGGACAGATATAGGATGAGACGGAACTTTGTCTTTGCCTTTCTCAGACTTCAATGTTTCAAGCTGTTTTTGCAATCTTTCTTTTTCTTGTCTCAATTCAGTTCGTTCAAAGTGTCTGTACACAGGAATAAGAGAAAGTTGGAGATCAATGTCAGCAATTTGCTTTTCTATTTGGTAAGAAGAAGATCTATATGGAGAGCGAGAAAACATATACAGGGAAAAGTCAAAGTCAGGTAGACTACACCCCCCAAAATGTGCATCTGAATCGGAATCAGACTCAGAAGAAGAGGATGATGAAGGATTAGGATCACATTTAGCTAAGATAGGAGGATCAGGGTCAGAATCATAACTAGAATCAGAAGAATAGTCATCATCGGGAAGGTAGACAACTTCACCGGAAGGCATAGGAGAATTTATAGAAACTTCAAATAAATCCTGCCATGCGGGATCCAATCCTTTACAAAGAGCAGCAAGACGAGGTCTTGATTTCCTTTCTGGACATTTAGCATCCCAATGATCTGATTTTCCACAAATAAAACAAACATTTTTCTTACCCTTCTCGGTCCTTCTCTTAACATAGTGCTTGGCTTTATATTTGGACTTACGATAGGGTTTTTCATACATGTGTTTGTACTTATGCTTATGCTTAGTTTTGTGGTGATAGGGTTTGTCAGGATGATACCTTGGTTCCGATGTGTAAAACCCCGTTTTCTTTCTCTTGCATTTGCAAGAATCTTGACCAAAGTGTCCCCTGTTGTGCGCGCCACACCCCCAGTCGGGCATACCAGCAATATCTTTACAGAATGAGGCAGAATACATTTGCTGGTGTCTTTTAAAATCCTTACTCACCCGTTTCTCTAGGCAATGTTCTTGCCATGTTTCCATTATATGGGCATGTAACTGGGCAAGTGAAAGTGTTCGCAGCTCTATCTTTTTATCTTTTAGGGCCTGCTCTACTGCATCAGGAACATGTCCTGGATAGCTTCTGAGACAGTGTTTCAAATATGCAGGATTACTAGATTTTCCTGATGAAATCAAGAGCTTTTTCATATAACAAAAATATTCTTCACTCTTGCTTAAATCACAAAGACGAGCAGACATAAAGAGTGAAGCAAGATGGTCATAGTCCTCACCATCTTCAGGACCATAAAATTCTCTTCCTAGGGCACTCAAAATTTGTTCATCTGCATCATCAGCAGAAAGCATCTCATTTCTTATTTCTTGTGGCAACCATAGCCACCATTCATATGCTAAACCCGAAAGACCTGCAATAAGCTGGGTTCCTAGCATTTGCCCTGTGAGATTATTGTCTTGTTGTTTCTTATATAATATCCATTGAGCAAGCATTTGTATGGCATTTCTTATATCTTCTTTGGATTGACATTGAATATTCAATACAGGTTGCTCAGGCATCTGGGATATTAACTCATTCATGGAATTTATACCAAAGTGAAAAACTTTGGTTGGAGTAGCTAAAGCAGATGTAACATCTGGCATGTGGGTGTCAAAGTGGGGAGGAAGAAGCTGTCTTCTTTGATTAGAAGATTCTGCATCTAAAGCATTTAGATTGACTAAATGTTTTGGATCTAACACAGGTCTAAAACCTTTGAATTTCGTGATCCACTCTTCAATATTCTCCCGGGTCTGATCACTTTCACCAAAATCCCATTCAGGCCTATCATCTTCAGGTAGAACACTGAATTGTCCTAAAGAATGACTTTTTGTATGAACTTTTGCAGCGAGTTTCAATACATGGTCAGGAATCACATACTGTTTCTTTTTCAGATTCTTTGTTTTTTCACAGAGTTCTTCAAGGACACGCAATCTTCTCTCAAGCTTTTGAGAGGCTTCTTCTATGGCCATGCGGATTTGTGTAGAGTCATGTAGTAAGTGATCTAACAGTTCAAGCTTTGTTTCCACTTTTACTATATGCTCCTTTTGATCTGCACACTGACTTTTTAAAACTAGAAGATCTCTAGTCATATCGTCTAAATTCCTAGCAGTGTGGACTTGTTGCAAATTTCCCCAATTTGCAAGTTTTACTTCATCTGAAATAGATTGGTCTTGGCTGGAAGACTTACAAGGCAAGAATTCTCTTTTGGTCTGACCATCAGTTGTATATTGCCTAAAACCGGACTCAGGCAAATTTCTACCAGGGATGAATGATCTTTGGCCAGTATTTACAACTTCCAAACTCGAACCTTCTCTGGGTAGAGACATCATTTCTAAAGAAGGTAAGACTGAAAACATACTTAAAGAAGGCAATTTTTTTTTATGTTTCTGCTTTTGCTGGTGAATCAATTTTTGTTTGATTTTTTGACATGCTTGACAGGCAGCATGCTGGCCTCTATGCTCATAATCAGATAAGCCGAAAAAAGAAGTTTGATCAGGAGAAGAAGGGTTATTCACAGGAGAAGCGGATTGATTAGCTTTACTCACTTGGTTTGACAGAGCTTGTAATCTGGCATTATTGTAGGAGGAGATGGAGGTAGATTTGATTAAGGGAGGAGTAAATCTCTGGGTTGGATGTTCAGTAGGAACTCGGAAAGAACTGGAGGCTTCATAAAAAATAAGAGGTTGTGAAGTAAAAGAAGCAGCCACTCTTTCCTGATTTCTCAGCTCGGTATATTTCATTTCCCAAGACTAAGGATAGTTTATGCCAGTCCAATTGAATGTTATGGGCGTAGCATTTTTTGATTTCTCCTTTTCCACCACGCTGGTGTCTGCAGAACTCTGGTGAACACGAGTTCGCAACTGGGGAAGAGTATCATTACCAAACTTAACACAAACTTCGCCTTTGAGTTGGATGATTTTGGAACTAGATTCCATGTCAAAACCTTTAGGCAAAATATAGGCCTTAAGCAAATTATATATATGAGGGTCGATAAGACTTATAGAAAACTTAGGATATATAGTACCAAATGCAAGGCCATCATGAAGAAGTGCAGTGAAACCACCTATGACTGCTTTTGAAAACTTTCTATGACGAGTATCGACAATGCAACAGAGAGATGAAACAACTAAACGAGGCCGAACTAACGGACCATGTCCTAGTTTAATAGCACCGAAATGTGCATATTTATATCCCTTTTCTTTAGCCCAGTCAATTTGACATTTATCAAGTAAATTGATGTGAACAGGTTCTTGTTTATCAATAAATGAGACATCTATACTTGACACTCGGATGTGTGTAGCGGCTGTGACATTCCACCATGGAAGTCTGTATACTTCTTGGGGAAGGATCTGTGGTAATTGCCAATTTTCAGAAGTATTTTGATCAGAGATAGATATATAAGATGAATCTGATGAAGATGGATCAATGGATACTATTGAGATAATACATTTAGAATGTGATTCATCTAATGACACTGAAGTTAGTCTTGCAGAACCATCAATGATCAAACTTATCCACTAAATTTTCAGGAAACTTGGGTACAAGGACGGGTATGGGTATATATATATTTAAATTTTTATAATTATAAATTTATAAATTATAATACATATGAAATTTAAATCATTTTCACTATACATATATATTCATGTGCATCCATATGAATCGAAACCATTATACACAAATATGCAAAGTTTCTTATGTATATAGAAAGGGTGCATACAACTAAAAAAACATCAAGTGCGATCCATATCTGACCCACAATACATAAACAAAGAGGCTAAATGGCCTTTAGAGTCGAGTAAACTTCATGCTACAACAAATAAATACATATCAAAATCCTTTCCTATATTGGGATCCTATTCATCAATAACACCTTGTTCCTCCTCTTTTAGGCTCTAGCCCTTGCCTCTACCTTTAATCTCGAAGTTGGTCCTCC
The DNA here is from genome assembly GCA_027924585.1 of Larix kaempferi. Taxonomy (NCBI): domain Eukaryota; kingdom Viridiplantae; phylum Streptophyta; class Pinopsida; order Pinales; family Pinaceae; genus Larix; species Larix kaempferi. The sequence continues at coordinate 8,851,647 of BSBM01000476.1, forward strand.
GAGGACATTAGTCAACACCCTACAGTTTTGATGAAACTTCCTAATCCAAGTGTTAAAATAAGGTAGAAAAAGCTTCTCATGCTTAATAAGTGATTTTCCTTGAGTGAAGGGTACATTTTTGTTAGGGTAACGACAGAGGAGTTCAACAATAAGCACCACCAACATCAAGGTACATAGAGAGGTTAAATGCCAATCCCATACCCTCATACATGATAGAGTCCAATGGAAGCGTTGCAATCTTGAAATCCTAAAAACTGTTAAGTTTGTTGGATTCTGAATGGGATCTAAAATTATATTTTTTGCATATGAAGTCCAATGAGGTTGGTTCCACTCTCAAACATCCTGAAAAAATTAATGGTAATGTTAAAAGTTTAAGATAATGTTACTTTTACTTTAAGGATTTAACATTACCATTTAATATTATTGACTTTAATGTCACTTGTACAAAACTGGTTGGGCTTGTACCAAACTAGTTCCTAGGTGTCCCCAAAACTGGGGTACCCTATACAAAACTGGTCCTTAGGCGTCCCAGGCATCCCCAAAATAGGGGTATCCCATCCCTTCTATAATCAACCTCCTCTGAATCTGTGAGAAACGTCTCGAGTACTTCGACCAAGTTTTGGGTATGACAGGGTGCGGCAGGGTATGTGGGTATGAGGTATCCGGTATAGGTACAAGTACCCTACCCCGGGTACGAATACCCATGCTACTTAGCTTATCCATCTTCAAAACCCATCAATCATCAAACTTATTTGGATCTTTATTTAATGTAGTGTATGCAATAATTTTTAATTTTTATTTGAGATGTTGTATATCTAATAGTTTTTTTAAATAAATTGTTCATTTTACAACTTTTAAAAATGTTTTTTAAATAAATTGTTCCTTTTTCAACTTTTAAAAATGTTTGGCAAACATAATTTTATTTTAAATTTAGCAATACTTCATTGTTAAAGTGTATAATTTTAGATAGAATATTTTCTGACATGAATAAAAGAGTAAAAAAATAAAAAGTAATTGTCACATCAATTACAATTAATTCGGGTCTTAAAATACAGGCTTACAGGCTTCAGGCTTCCTTTATTAGTCCTTGCCTTCAGGATGGCACTTTCCTTCCCTTTATTTGTCCTTGCCTTTTCCCTTTATTAGTCCTTGCCTTGTAATTGGCTTGTCGCAGTTTCAAATGGTCTGCACGAGAATCAAGAGAGTTTTTTACCATTTATCCTATGTTTTCTTTGTGAAATGTTTATTTAACCCATAGAAAACTTTGTGAAATGTTTATTTAACCCATAGAAAACTTTGAGACCTTATTTGGCCTCATATCAAGGCTATTTTCCTTTTATATGTTTAAACTTAGGCTTAAAAGAACATTGAGATATCATATATGTAACTATCATTTTCATTTACATTAATGCTATCTCCAAAGATAGCATTAGTTTATTGTTAGTTTTGTACCTAGGGAAGTGTTCCCCAAGTGACAATAGCCTAATGTCACTTAGAAGGGGGAAAAAGTGACCCTCACAATAAAAACACTTTAATGAGACTTTATAAAATGAAAGTCACTTTTTGCTAAAGTTAAGTGGGTGAGTAAATGTTTATTTAAGTGAATTAAATAAAGTGATATTTTTACTCTCATTCAATCTTGGCCATTGGATTAGATCATTTGTCCACCGTTGGATTAGAACCCACTTAGGGTTAGACAAAAAGATGAGGGAGGCTCATTTCACTTCACTTTTGTGATTGTGAGTTCAAGAAAGAGAGAGGTCGAGTGAGAAGGGTTTGGAGCTAGCACGATTTCCAAGGAGCAGCAAGGCACAGAAATCGAGAATACCTTCAACATTAAATTTTTGGGCACATTTCCCAAGGCACCATACATCATCAATCTGGGCAAAAAAATCGAGGACTGTCTTGGGCACGCAGACCGAGAACAACAACACAGTTATCGAGGTATTCTGGGCACAAATCCTGAGATAACCTACATGATTTTCAAGGGAGTTCACGGGCACATTTCCCAAGATAGGCTCAGGTTTCAAGGCAAGGAATCTGGGCACTATTCCCGAGGCATCATTTATTGCTGCTGTACTGTGGCACACAGTCTGAGACAGGAATCCGTACAGCACGGTTTTCTGTGCAGTCTTGGCACAGAAATCAAGGAAGGGTACAACACGGTTTTCTGGGTAGTTTTGGCACAAATCTCGAGGCAGGGTACAACACTATTTTCTATACAGATTTGGCACTGAAATCGAGGCATGGTACAACACTATTTTGAGACAAGTACAGTGCTGAAATCGAGACTGATTTGGCACAGAAATCGAGGCAGATTTCTGAGTGACTCTTGGTGGTCGAGATAACTAAATTTTTGACTATGAAATGATGTACTGATTATTACTGCTGAAGAAATAAAATCTCTCTCTCTCTTTACTAGTTTTCCCCGTGGGGGTTTTTCCAGGGCTCGATTTTGGCCAAAAATCTCTGAGTCTATCTTTTCATGTGTGAATGTTAAAAATGTGTTTTCAGCCTGTTAGTAGCATTCTATTGTGTGTTTGATTGTTACAGAAATTTTTATAAGTAACCTACAGCCTATGCATAATCGGCTGTAGGTGAAAACCACAAATTGTTAACACAAACCAGCAAACAGTAAAGTGCAAGAAATTTCTACATGGTATCAAAGCAAAGGGGGCAGAAAACAGTGATTGTTTGCAGACACACATAAATTTTCAGATCTCAGAAACTTCAGTATTTTTTATCTTCTGTTAGTGGGAAGCGTTCTGTTGGGTTGGTGTTCAGATGGCTACAGGTTTGAGGATTGAAGATAGGTTGAATGGAACAGAAAATTTTGTGCCTTGGAAGGCCAGAATCTTGTTTATTTTGGAGGAGAATGAGCTATGGGTGGAGGTGGTGAGGAACACTACTACCAACCCCATTGCCATTCCAGATGGCACAGATGCTACAGCTCTTTCAACCTTCAACAAGAAAGACTGTAAGGCTAGGAGGATCATCCTTAATGCAGTATAAGACCACATAATCCCTCACATCTCTGGGAAGACCAAGGCACATGAGATGTGGAGTGCCTTGACCAGCTTGTATGAGAGTTCCAATGAGAACAGGAAGATGGTTCTTAAGGAGAAACTCAAGAGTATCAAGATGAATGGAGGAGAGGGAGTCACAACTTACCTCACTAGGATTTCTGCAGTTCGGGATGAACTGGCAGTGGTTGGTGAAGTAGTATATCCTACTGAGCTAGTACGCACATCAGTGAATGGGGCTTCAAAGTCCTGGAGTGCATTTGTGCATGCCATAGTGGGCAGAGAGAACCTACCATCTTGGGAGAGGCTGTGGGATGACTTTGTGCAGGAGGAGACTGGGAGGGGTCTCGTATAGGGCAGTTCATCAGGTGGTGGGGTAGATGAGGAGAACGTGGCACTGACAGCCAAGGGTAAGAAGAAGAAGGGTCCCAAGAAGAATGGGTCCAAGAGGCAGCAGTAGCAGCAACCATAGGGTGGACAGAAGAAGGACATGAGTAAAATCAAGTGCTATTGTTGTCAGGCGTTTGGGCACTATGCATCATAGTGTCCAAGCAAGAAGAAGAAGAAGGGACAGGGACAGTAGACAACAGCCTCAGCAGAGATTGATGAGTTTGGTGACAGGTTTCAGAGGGAGTTTTCCCTATATGCTGGACAGATTGAGAGAGAGAGAGTCTTCTTAGCCACCAGCACAGACATGGATATGGAGAGTGAGCACTCATTGTTGACAGGGCATCAGACAGGTCCATCCACCACTGGTACATGGTACATTGACAGTGGAGCCTCGAGACACATGACAGGTACTCGGGAGTTGTTCTCCGAGCTATCACGGACAACTAGAGAGGTGGAGGTGGTACTTGGTGACAACACCATTGTTAGAGCAGTGGGTCAGGGGACCATTACATTTGAGAGGGAGTCCATGAGTCCCATGACTTTGAGGGATGTGTTGTACGTCCCTGGGCTGAAAAAGAACCTTGTTTCAGTTTCCACTATTGAGGACATGGGTCTTGGGGTGTGTTTCTCAGATGGGAGAGTGCAGGTGTTTCCCAAGACCACAGGTGTATCTACCCCCATGGATATTGGAGTTAGATGTGGACGACTGTACAAGTTATTGTTTCAGCCACAGCATGCTCTAGCACACAGCAGCAGCAGTGAGCTATGTGAGTTATGGCACAGGAGGATGGCCCATTTACATCACCCCGCTCTGAGATTGTTGAGGAGCATGGTCACTGGTTTACTTGAGTTCGACACTGAGCAGAGTGATGTGTGCAGAGGGTGTGCTTTGGGAAAGTACACCAAGACTGCTTTTCCTAGCAGTGACACGAGAGCAGCAGGAGTGCTTGACTTGATCCATTCTGATATTTGCGGTCCTATGTCCTTAGTATCTCTGACTAGTCACAAGTACTATATTAGCTTCATTGATGACTACTCCAGGAAGACCTGGATTTACTTCTTGAGGAGCAAGAAGTCCCCACTTGTATTGAGTGTCTTCCAAGGGTTCAAAGCCCTTGTGGAGAAGCAGATGGGGAGGAAGATCAGGATGTTGAGATCAGATAATGGGGGTGAGTATACCTCCAAGGAGTTCAATGCTTTATGCAGGCAGGAGGGTATACAGCGACAGTTGACAGTTCCCTACACTCCTGAGCAAAATGGAGTAGCAGAGAGAAATAACAGGTCGATCGTTGGAGCAGCGAGAGCCATGCTTCATGATCAGGGGTTGCTGTTCTTTCTATGGGCAGAGGCTTGCAACACTGCAGTGTATATGTAGAACAGGAGTCCTCACTGTGCTTTGGGGAGGATGACTCCAGAGGAGATGTATTCAGGCAAGAAGCTTGAGGTGAGCCATTTTTGGATATTTGGCTCTCTGACTTACTCTCACATCCCTTCTGAGAAGAGGACGAAGTTCGAGCCCACCGCAGAGAGAGGTATCTTTGTGGGTTACGATGAGACTTCGAAGGCATATCGGATTTACATTCCTGGCCAGAGGAGAGTTGTAGTTAGGCGGGAGGTGAATTTTGATGAGGAGAGGGCCTTCAGGAAGTTGAGAGAGATGGAGCAGGGGGAGCCACCAGCTCCCACACCTCAGTTGAGTCAGGCTTCTTCGATACAGGTTTCAGGTCCGCAGGTCTTCGGGGTGACTGGATCATAGGGTACATGCACGGCTTCTACAGGATCAGTGGTTCAGATTACAGGTACTTCAGGGATAGGTAGAGGGACAGGTTCAGAGATTGGCACAGGTTCAGGATCACAGGTTTCAGGCTCACAGATTGCAGGGTCCTCAGGGACTAGTTCATCAGCTACAGGTCCTCGGGGTGTTAGACCTCATGCTTCTGGCACTTCCTCAGATGAGGATACACCAGTATATGGGCCAAGCCAATGCATCTTAAATTTATCAGGGAATTTCATGAATTTGCTATCATACAGGAGGACTAGATCACCTACCTGAAAACACTTGTTCTCTATATGGCGATCATGCCATGCTTTCTCACGGTCCTTCTGAGCTTGCTAGTGGAAGCCTGCGATGAAGCGATCTTCCTCCAAGCCCAGTAAGTGTAGTAATCTTTCTTCTAGAGATTTGCAGTCTGCCATTCCTATAAATGCAGCGATTCTCAAACTAGGGACAATATATTCCATAGGAATTATAGCCTCCTTCCCATAAACCAACCGAAAGGGTGTCTATCCTGTCAACTTCTTGCATGTTGTCCTGTATGCCCATAGCACAGATGAGACGCGCATGTCCCAATTGTCTCTATTTACATTGCACACCTTAGTGAGTGTGTTCTCCAATATTTTATTGAAAGCCTCTACAGTACCATTCGCCTGTGGATGATATGGAGTACTGAGCTGATGACGAATGTGGAATTCCTCTGTAAGCGCCTCAATTGTCTTGTTCAACAAGTGAGTACCTTGGTCACTCATCAAAATCTTCGGACAGCCAAATATGGTGAGTATTTCTTCATAAATAAACTGCGCAGTAGTACTGGCGTTGCAGTCCTTAATTGGTTTTGCTTCTTCCCATCTGGTGAGGTAATCTGTAGCAGTAATAATATACCTTGCACCCGTTCTTTTTCCTGGTGGGTTTATAGGACCCACAAAGTCTATTGCCCATTTTTCAAATGGCTGCAATGTTAATTGTGAATTTAATGGCATCTCATCTCGGCATGATGGTTTTCCTGTCCTCTGACAGACATCACAGTTCCTGGAATGTTCTTTGGCATCTTTATGGATCGTAGGCCACCAGAGCCCTACGCGCAATATCTTCTGCGCAGTAGCCCTTCCTGCATAGTGACCTTCCGCGATTCCTGAGTGTGCGTCGGCTAGAATAAATGGCTTCTCATGATCGAGTACGCACCTGCGCAGGACTTCATCCGGCCCAAGTTTGTATAACTGACCTACAATTATAGTGAAGTCCGCGGCACACACCACTAACTGTTTTTTCTGCTGGGCCGAGAATTCCTGGGGTGCCAGCCCTGTGGTTAGGAAGTCAATTATATCCTTGTAATAATCATCGGCAACCTGTATACTAAATAACTGCGCATCAGGTAGACTGTCTTCAATATTCGTCGGCTCCTCTCCTGACTCGATCCTTGACAGATGATCAGGTCCCAAGTTCAGTCTACCTGGCTTGACAATAATTTCAAAGTCATATTCCTGGAACAGTAGTAGCCATTGGCATATGCGTCCCCCTAACACTGGCTTGTTGACCAAATATTTCAACGCAGAATGCTCAGTAAACATAAGGAAGTGTGATCCCAGAAAGTAGTGTCTAAATTTCTGTAGGGCGTATACCATGGCAAGGCCTTCCCTCTCAGTAGTAGTATAGTTCTTTTCTGCTGTTGAAAGCTTTATGCTAGAAAATGCAATAGGGTGGTCAATACCTCCCTCTCCTGGATGAGCTAACACGATCCCCAGGGCAATACCTGATGCATCAACATGGACATGGAATGTCTTTGTCCAGTCTGGAAAGACTAGAATAGGCGCAGTGACCATCTTTTCTTTTAATGTGTCAAAACCCTGTTCGCATTCTGCGTTCCAAGTGAACGGTGCATCTTTCTTCAGCAGCTTTTCCATTGCTGGGGTTATCTGCGCATAACCCTTTATAAATTTCCTATAATATCCAGTATGGCCTAATGTAGATCGCAACATCTTAACTGAATTTGGTGTTGGTAAGTTTGCAATAACTGCAATCGTTGCAGGATCTACCATCTATCCTTGCTTACAGACAATGTGGCCAAGTAAAATTCCATAAGGCACACAGAAAATGCACTTTTTCAAATTCAAGGATATTTGATGCTGTCGACACTTCTCGAGCATCATGCGGAGATTCGCGCAATGATTTTTCAATAGACCAAATACAGTCCAATCATCAAAATACGCTTCTAAAAACTTGTGCATAAAATATTTAAATGCTGCGACGACGACTCTAGAGAATATGGCAGGTGCGTTCTTCAGCCCAAAAGGCATGACGATGTACTAGAATGACTCCCATTCTGTAGCAAATGTCGTCTTATGCCTATCCACAGGATCAATCTTGATCTGATGATAGCCAGAGAAACCATCAGTGAAAGAATATGTCTCATTTCCTCCAACGTTATCAAGCACTTCGCCTGTGAATGGAGTAGGAAATGGGTCGTGCATGGAAGCATCGTTTAGCTTTCTGAGATCCACACAAATCCTGATCTTGCCTTTTGCTTTCTTGTCTTGAACAACCATGGGGCTAATCCATTCGGATTCTTCAACTGGTTCAATGATTCCCGCTTCTAGCATCTTATCTAGCTCTGCGCGGACTTTTTCCTTATAGCGCGGTTCAATCTGTATGGCCTCTGCTTGATAGGCTTAGCACCTGGCTTTAAAGGTATTTTCATGACCCCTAGGTCTCCCAAAATTCCTTTCATTTCTGTAAATTTTGTTGGAAATAGTTTCTGATACTCATGTAAGGTATCTGCGATCTCTGCAATAGTCTGATCGTCCCAATAATATCCTATTGATGCGAACTTCGGCTCTTTGTCTATGCCAATGTTCACTTTTTGTGTTTTTACTGGTCCAGTCATATCTGATATTTCCAACGGAGGTCCTTCTACCTCACGCGTGCCTTCTGATTCTGGTATATCTATGTTGCGCAGGTCATTCTCATCGTCTTCATTTGTATCATTGGTATCTTCAGCTAAGTTGTAACACTCAATCAAGTGCTCTTCATGTTCCTTCCATTCTGACTGTAGGTGCGCGGGAATGCACTCTGTCCCAAAAACTCCTACAATGTTATGTTTTGATGATGACAGTTGTCCTGGAATATGCGCTTCTTGATTAGCTGTAATGCTTCATGGATTAATGGATTCTCATCTTCAAAACTGAAGTCCATCTGGAAGTTCACAGCGAGCAGCTCCCACTCAGTTAGTTCAATGCGCAACTCCAGGTCAAGGTACCATTTCTCTGGGATACCCACATCCAATTTATGTACAAATAAATGTACCCATTCTGTAAGTGGTCTTTCCACCCATGCCTTTGAACAGATTTCAATGTGCTGACTAGGGTCTATCTGTCCATTATACTTTTCAAAGGGTAAAGAAACCTTTTCGGCGAATCGGATCTCCATCTTAGTTCTGCATTGATCCCAAGTGGTCAATGTTTTCTTATGTGCATTCCACCATCTAGCAGGTGTATCGTGCAATGCTATATCTAAAGCTGGCAGTGTATGCTCATCTTGTATAGCTGCAGTATATTCCCTTATGAAACTATAAACATTAGCAGAACCATCATATGTGGGAATAGGACTTACCTCTTTTCCGATCCAGCGCAGTGATTTTGTAACCTGCGCACATCTTCTTGCTGATACTTCATGCATGCGGCTTTGCCAATTCTCCAGTCTTGTATCCGAGTCAGAGATACAAGAAGTGTCACATCGCCAGCTGAGCGTACCGTCCGCAGTAGGATTAATGTAGTCTTCCTTGTTCGCAGTCAGCTGGTATAGTCGGTCTAAATCTTGAGCTTGGGATTCCTCTTGAATTGGCTCACTGTATCTATCACCATCTTTAGGATCCAATGGTGCGATGACCCTAAGATGCTTCCCTTCAAAGATCATCTTCTTTGTCTTCAATTTTATGATAGCTAAGTTATCCATAGCCCAATCAATTCCCAATATTGCTGGAAAAGGTTGACTATCATCCACAATTTCAATAACCTCAAAGTCTGCATGACTCTGTACTCTGTCAATTTCAACTACTACATTGGCTAAGCGGCCAAAAGGTATGACCTTCTCCTGATTAGCCATTCGTAACTAGATAGGTGACTAGAGCAACTTTGGTCGACCCATCTGCTGCCATGTCTGCTTAGTTAAGACATTCACTTCTGATCCCAGATCAAGGATGACTTCATGCATTTCAAAATCTCCTATCTGCGCAGTAAGCCTCATCTCTCGGCTTGTTCTTTTGTGCTTCCTTATATGATGTACAGCGCTATCTGGAGTCTCTGTTGCAATCTGATGTTCATACTGGTTGATAAGCTTCTGGAGCTCTACTATCGATTTTTTGCTTTTTAGTAACTTCATGCAGCTTCGCAAGAACTGCGCAACAGAAATATGGACATCTGTCGCAGTACTTGTTTTGTCATATGGAGCTGGCATGTCTTCAACATGTGATGTTTCACTGCGCAGTAGGATCCTTGATGACTTATCTGCTTGTTCTCTAAAGGTATCCCGCACGTCAATGAAGATCTCCTTGTTCTTCTGTAGGTTAAGAGGGGCTGCTTTACCTGGAGCTTTCCTTATCCATATTGTTTCAAGGGGATCCTTCTTCGTATGTGCTTCCCCTGATGTTGAAGCTTCCGCTCCTCTGTCGCGGCCTGTCTCAACGCCACTGCGCGTGACCACGTTAATGCTTGGATCCACTAGTCTATTCTCTACTGCGATCCACTAGACGTTTGGATTCGGAGCCTCTGTTCGTCTTCTCTTCTACATTTCTACCTCTAATACTGGGAAATATTCAATGACATGCTCAAATGATTTACAATAATTGCACGTAGTGCACGGGTTAACACAATCTTTAGACACGTGCCCGGGTCGGCCACAATTATAACAAATGACTTGGCCACGGCCTCTTCCTTGTGCCGGACCAGCATTTCTTCCTCTGTCGCGGTATCCACCACCACGACCTGTGTATCCTCCTTGGTCATATTGTGCATTTTCTTGTTTTGGCCGGGTATCTTCTTGTATGCGGTACAAGCCAACGCCTCGCATTGAGTCCATATCCCTTTTTCTTTCATTCATTAATTCATATGCGTGGTAGTTGGATTCATCATGTCCAACTGATTTACAGAAATTGCAGTATAAATTCTTAGGAGTTTTCACATATTTCTGGATTAGGTAACAGTCTTCAGGTCTATGTCCTATGGTTCTACAAATTTCACACCATGGGGTCTGATTCTGATTTAATGGGTTAGGCGCACCACTGTTAATGTAGTCGCGGAATAGAGGGCAATGCTCGTGGTCATGACCTTCTCCTTTACAACTTGTACACCAGACCTCCTGTCTAGGTTCATATATTTTTTCTTTACCATTTTTTATACTTTGCAGTTCAAGTGTCAGGGTGGTCAGTTGGTTCTGGATCTGAGACATCCCAGAACTATAATCACCAATTGGCGAAGCTTCCAGCTTCATTGCAATTCCCAAGGCCTCTGCCTGGGATAGAACCTTCTGCTACATCAATGGTAATCTGATATGAGGTAACAGCGCAGCAATGAACCATTCCTTATGTTGTTCTGGTGGTATAACAAAAATTACTTGGTCTAGTAAGGTCTTAAATTTTCTGATCAAATTCCCAGACCGTTTCAGTTGGTCTTTGCTTGATTTCCTTCAGCTCAGTTATACACTGAGACTCAGACTTAAGTTTCTTGAACTCTGCTACCAGCGTGACTTTAATTTCTGCGAGGGTTCTCGGCTGTACAGTAGAGTATTTCATAAACCAATGTAGCGCTCTATCCCTGAAAGTGGTGATGAGTTGTGCTTGCTTCACATCATCGTCCTGGATTTGTCTTAAACTCCATACGGCTTCACAAAGGAACCAATGCTGATCAGGGTCTTCTAGGCCAGTTCCTCTGAATATTGGTAGTTTCATATCAGTGTTCGCCATTGTGCTACTAGGTGGTGGAGCGCCGGGATTAGTGCGCGGCTGCTGTAAAGGGATATGCGCAGTAAATACAAATGGGACTATCGAGAGAGATGGACTAGGTTGATTCTTCTGCGGGGTGGGCTATGTAGCGGGTGGGTTCTGCGATAAGGGTGGCATGGTTTTTGCAGCTGGCGGATTCTCAGGGGTAAATGGTTGTGTAACTTCACTATCAAGATCGCAGGGGATCTTAGTATCTATATGAAGTTTAGGGCCTTCCGGATCTTTATTAATTCTATATCTCTTACCACTTCTAAGAGTATGTGTCTCTTCGTCAGAATCAATATATGTACTGTTTATCATGACAAATTTCAAGCATATTACTGCATTCTTAGAACACCTTTCTCAGCTAACAACATCTTAATGTATAGACTGAGATTGTTCAGAAACTTACCGTGGAATCCTCCAAAAAAATTTGCTTCTGCTTGGCTGTAGGATTTGAGTGTGTCTACAACAAATTTTGTTACAAAGCCTTCGAGCATATGATCGACCCAATAATCAACTGCGTGTGACAACAGGCTGTCTAACGCTTTAAGCTGCGTTGTGAGCTCGGGAGTCCACTCCGTAGGAACTCCTCCTTGGAAACAGTTTTCTTCTCTGCGAGCCGCGAGATCCACGCATGCAGCTCATTTGGAAATGATACCTAAAAGATCTCGTGAATGTCGTCTAACAGATATCTATCCGACCACTGTGTGTCGCTTAGACGCGGATGTCTATTTTCTTGTCTATTAAAGTCGCTTATGGTCTTATCCCACCAAGCTTGGATTTCTGTCTTTTCAGGATGCCAATAGTGAGATCCTTCCGAGAACTGATATTCTTCTTCACACATCATAATTGCAACTCAATGAAACCATTTCAACTCATCATGGATTCTAGTGCGACAACGGAACCATTTCAACTCATCATGGATTCTAGTGTGGCAACGGAACCATTTGTTGGCTTAAATTGACCCAGAGGTTTTCAACTAGACCCAGGTTCTTTGCGGTTCTTTCTTTTACCAACAAAACCCCTTTGCACCGGCCCTTTTGGCAACAACCTGTGAGCAGGTTGAGGTCTCACCCGAGGTGTATCTTTATGGGGTACTGCGGAATCAGGTTTCCACAGTAAATGATGAGTTGTTTATCTGGACAAGCTACATAGCACAGGACAAAAGGAGTGCACTGTGGGGCAAAGTGATGCGGTGTGCAGCAGGATCTATGCTGCGAGCAATACTGCATGGTGGAGGCAACACCGCGGGCTGCACCAAGGGTTTCTTACTGCTGTGGATCTTCTACTGGAACTGCGGATCACCCACAATTATCCTCTACTTGGAACATCTCGGAAGTGTTAAGGCACTGAAATGAATATCACTCATCCATTCATTTAGGCACTTACTAGCCATCTTTCTAGCATTCGTCAAGAACTTGGATTATTACAACATGAACTGAAATGATACACATGATTAACTGTGCTGCATTCCTTCACTGTGTTTTAAGAAAGTAATTATGCTTAAGTGACTGATTCACGACCTTAACATAGACTTAAAAATTTTCACCATTCATCTGCTTACGCGGAACCTAGCATATCATTCCCAAACTTCTCCTATTGGTAAATGCATATCAAAGTTATCATATTACAACATGCAAGGAAACATTCAAGCATTCACTCTACAGAAAATACATACAGTCATTCATTCATAAACATTATCACATAGCACAATATTTAACGTGGTTCACTTCCCCGGATGGAAAGCTACGTCCACAAGAACGGTTGGTAATATATTTCTTCAAAAGGGATGGGGCAACCATTCTTAGTCTGCGCACTCAGCTGCAGACTCTCCTTCTCTCGGCTAGGTCTCTGCGCACACAGCTGCAGACTCTCCTTCTCTCGGTTAGGTCTCTGTGCACATAGCTGCAGAGCCTTTACAATATTCTCAGCTCAGAGAGATCTTACAATACAAAAAGGTTATCTCCTTAAGTTCTCAGCAACAACAAAAGACTTAACAATAATCCAAAGAGAACAACCCACAAAGCTAGAACTAACCCCCATCCCATACAAAATGTATTCTTAAATAGATCATGCTCGAAGGTCATGTCTGTACAATGCCGAAGACCTAAAGCCCAAAACCCTAAGGTTTTCCAAACCAGCTTGCTGGCTCCTGGTAGCGTCTGCTTGATCATAGCGGATCTCCACATCCTCATTCTGTCGCTATCGTCCTTCCTGCCGCACGCGTGCTTGCAGGCTGCTTCTTTCGAACCGTTTCTCTCTAACGGTTTTACCTTCTGCGTGTGCCAAACGTCGCTTTCCTTAAGTACCCATGCGTGGCCGCCTTCCTGTTTTGCCTACATCCGTCGCTCGGAAATCTTGAAGTATCTTTCCAAAAATGGCTGCTGCTGGTCGAGCCGGTAACTACACTTGATATTTGTATAGCACACCGCTTTGCTGGCTCCATGTGGCCTCCTAACTCTGCAGCACTGCTTCTGCGCAGTACTGATCTTCGCATCACGGCCAACACTTCGACACTGCACACAACTCCGCAGTCTGGTCAAAAGTTGGATGCTGCGCGCAACTTCGCAGCATCCTCAATACTTAGCCAAAATTGTGTTTCTGAGCTGCGCTCAGCTCAGCTTTCCCTGCCTACCTCAAAATGTGCTTCCCAAAACTTTAACTCAACCTGGGCCCAACATGCCCCTGACACTTACATGTGGCTCATCCCCGAGCCACTGATTGTTTCAGTTGTCTCACTCTGCGCCACGACCGATGGGACAAACTTGGCCGCGAACTCGTCATATGTACCGCACAACTGCACCACTGCTTCTCTTGTATCCTCCTCAACCTGTTTAATTGCCTCAAGCAGTGTTGGAGTTACTTCTTGTCCAATTTGATCTTGTACCTGCTCTTGGTTATCGCACAGTTCAATTAACTTATCTTCAATCTGCTGCGATACCGCCATGGCATTCTCCAGGAGCTGCTACGACTGATTATCCATCTCAGTCTCTTTTTGTCATAATTCCTGCACTTCTTTCTTCAAACTGGATATCTCCTTATATCTCGGCAGCCTTTCTCTAGGTGGTAGAGCTTTCACCTCTACGTTCAACTTGTCTAGCGCGGTCTGTTTTTCTTGTACCGCGGTCTTGACCTGCAGCAATCCTTGATCCTCTTCAAGGGTCGCAATTGCCTGTGAAACCTTATCCAATAGGGATTGACACTTAGCCATCTCACTTGTGATGCTTTTCGAGGCGGCGCTGACTGCTTGCTCTCTGACCTGCTGTTCGTTTAATGGTGCCTTCTTATTTAGCTTCTCCTTCAATGTAGCAATATCGACCTCATAATAAATTTCTTTGTCCTGCATCTCCAACTGCAAGGATCTCACCTTATCTCTGATCCTCAGAACTGTGTCTGCAGGATCATCTTGGATGTCTATGTCTTTAATATCCTTTGCCACATTGGATATGGTGGTCTCCAAATTTTGTCGGCGGTCCTGTTCGTTGCGTAGCTATACTTCTGCCTTGTGCTGAATTTGTCTGTTTGCTGCGGTGAGCTCTGCTTGCAACTTCATCGCTTCAACCGTCCGTTCATGCATCTTCTCCATGATCTGCGTGTGGATGAAGTGCAATCCTGGTAACGGGATTTTGGCTAAGTCAAGCTCTACTCTCTCGACTCCCATTGTGTCCAAGGCCACTTGCTCTGCTACTGGAAACGCAACAGCCAATGGGTCCACATGGACAATCCTAGTCTTCGACGGCATCGTTATTGCTAGCTGCTGGCTTCCTTGCTGCGAGGTTCCAACCGACCTCCTTTTAGCCCCTGCTTCCTACGGCATAATAAGGCTTTTCTGGACATCGTCCATTTTCTTTATTAGGCCTTGCATTGTGAGCCTCATCTGGTGTAGGTCATCATGGATGACCTTGTCCTTCTTTTCTTTAGCCGCCATCAGCTCCTTCATCTGCTCTGAGATTGCTTCGGCTATCATCTCATAGTCGTCATCGTTGAGGACTGTCTCTGATTGAAGCTTTGTAGCCTTCACCTTTTTCCTCGACTTTGGCTTCTGCGAAGTCTTAACTTATTTTCTCTTCCCTGTTTCTTCAATGATTGGGCATGAGAGCGGGATCAACTCATCTTCTTCTGAATCTGTCTCCACATCCATGACCTCTACACGGAATTTTGCTGGCTAATCTTTCATGAGGTCCTCACTGTCCTGCTCGTACATGTTGTACTTTCCTGGGAACCACTCCGGTTTCCTCGTTTGTGCTTTTGGCGATATGAATATACATTTCATATCCGCTTCAAAGTTGATGATGCGGATATACTTCGCTGTGACCTGCTTTGTAATGCGGGGTGTCTTCGTGATTGCGTCGCGCAACTACATATAGTACTGGTAAAAGACTTCTGCGGTTGCATGCTGGTGCTCTGGATTTGTGTTTTCCCAAAGTTTGACAAATTTAAACCCTCTAGGATCCTTGGGATCCATAACGATGCCCACATAATCTCACGGTTCCTTCCATCCACACAAAGCGATCAGGGCGATGAGCTAGGTGAAATGGAACTGGCCGCCATTCACCTGGGTGTCGTTGAGTTCTTCAAGGAACTCATTCAGCAGGAACTGACACCAATTGAAGCTGTGGCCTTCGACCGCTACGACACCAAGGAGTATTGCGCCTGTAGGCACCTTCGAAGGCACCTGTAGGCACCTACGAGCAACTGCGTTACAAATCTTGTTGCTCGGTCCTCTATGTCTTTTGTCGGGAATACTCTTTTTCCCTTTATCACCGAGTGGGTCTTCTTCATCTTCTCAACAGCCTCTTTTTCTTTGCTCTTCCCCTGGAAGAAATGCTTCGGATCCTTACCGCGCTTCCAATAATCCAGAGCCACAAGTCCCTTTACAATGAGAAGCTCTCTCCTTTAAATAGGAAGGAGAGGCATCAAAAGCCTAACCACTTTTTGAATGAGTGGCTACGATTAAAAGATACAAATGTCTAATCAATGGTTGAGATGAGCTCAACAATAAAATACATGGATCACTAATAAAATATAACATAAGTGGACAAAATCTCCCTAGGAGAGGGGAATCCCACCATATCATGATGACAAAATATAATAAGAAGCTTATGGTGGGTCCAAGGGGTAATTTTAGCCACCCTTGGTCAATCCCCATAGCACAATAACAATAAAATAGTCATCGATATACCAAATCGTGCCTCTATGGACCAATCATGGGCCTCAAAAGGCCTCAGAAATCATCAGAAAGTGCCATAAGTGATGGATGCGGGTCCCGATGAAGTTGAAACTGTTGGAGGAGGTGTGGAAGACATCAACCCATCATGACTGATCGTCCCATGCCAAGACATTGCCTTAGTAGCCCAAATCGAATTCCTTAATAGCCATTTCTAACAATCCTGAAATGCCTCGGGAAGCGTGAAACTGCCCCAAACAACCTCCTAGAGTGCCTGCGTTGTTAA
The DNA here is from genome assembly GCA_027924585.1 of Larix kaempferi. Classification (NCBI taxonomy): domain Eukaryota; kingdom Viridiplantae; phylum Streptophyta; class Pinopsida; order Pinales; family Pinaceae; genus Larix; species Larix kaempferi. The sequence goes on from BSBM01000476.1 coordinate 8,868,264, forward strand.
GGTGAGGGCACCAGTGTGTCCGGGAGGCGGGTAATATGGTAAAAAAGTGGTTGGACCACCCCCTCCAAGCACAGCGCCCTAGGTCAACCAAATAAAAATCCTCTCTGCTCTAACAGGGTCTCCGACAGACCAAAACTGCACTGGGGTAGCCTACTGAGGCTCAATCATCGCTGTAACTACCCGTAACTGAAAATAGACTGTCTCATTGGACTCAGAAGGTCCAAATCTATCCAAGATGTGTATTCATACACCATATGAATCTCTCCATGATCATATAATATATCCAATATACCGAAACAAGTCAAATAATAATAATCTTTAAATGATCAAATAATGTTGTAAACCATGAATCATCATCATAAACCTATACCTGATGCATAGAACCATCATGTACATGTACATAGACCATATATCATCTATCCATATCATCACAAGGTCCAACCATCTCATGTCCTATGGTTGACCTTGGTCAAACTAAGTTTGACCAAGTCAACATGACCAAATATAACTCAGACCATCATCAGAAGTTGCTGCAAAGTGTCAAAGGTTAATGCATGCTCTACAACTTATTCAAATAACAATTATAACAAAAAGTAATCATTACTGGCAATCTAAATCCAAATATATAATGTCATTAATTATTATTATTACTCAAACTAGACTTTCAAGACCATACACACTTCATAGTTGTGATCAATTTGCTAGTGAAGGGTGAAGGCTAAAATAACTAGCTAAGCTAAGGGATGACTTGACTGACTTAACATTGTGACACTTTGGATATGGGAAAGGGAATACACACCATAGTATATACTGAATGAGAAACAACACAGGGAATGGCGGTGTCTCACAAATGGATGAGTTGTTTAAAGAGGCTTTATTCACCTTTAACAGATGTGCACAATCCATAATACAAATGAGGCCAACAATTGTTTTGATATAGCATTTAAGTTCCATTGCTTTTTGGGCCTGAAGTTTCCATAGCCTTGAGCTATGTGTGTTTATAAACACATTGCATAGATTTACATTTATTTGAGGCTTTCTGCTGCAGGTGTGTTTTTAAGGCACTTGTTTACCTAAGCACTTCTAGGTGTGTCACAGACAGCTTGTTTACCTAGGTGTTTACATTTCCAAAAGATATAACATTTTATTTTCATGGCCATTTTCATTTGGCATGCCTTTTATTCATGTGTGTTGAAAAACACATTGCATGAACGGGCTTTTCATACAAGATATAACATTTCATTTTCCAGATTTTGTATTCATGGCAGCACTAAAAGTTTTAGGTTTAGCCAACACAACTTTAGTGACTAGGGGGAATTCACAAGAAACTCCAACTCACCATAGAAAAGTTTTGTCACCAACTTAGAGCCGAGACACAATAAATAGGGAAACTCATCCAATACAGAGGCTACAGTGGGGAAAAGATCCTCCATGTCACTAGTAAGCCAAGGTATGGTGGAATGAAGACAATGAATAATGGAGCCAACACTAGCAAGCCAAGGTATGGTGGAATGATCACCTCTATTCTCGCTAGGGAGGGTAAAATCGATGAGTATGAATAATGAACTTCTAAGTCTGAGTAGGGACAATATAATATATATAATAAGATTAATCAGGTCCACATATCTATGTGATTGCTAGATCATGACACTAGGTGCTAAGACATGCTATAAGAATAAATATAAAAGCAATATAACCAAAACACTATGATATACCTGTTGAGTCATATACCTAAATGCTCATCATCGGAACCATCATCTGTCCTCTGAAACTGCTACTGCAACTCTGGGCACTACTGACTACTCTGTACAAATGGTATAATGGCTACATCGGTCATCTCTTTGAGTGTCCTGAGACTCAGTCATGGCATGGGGAATATATATACTGCTGTCCAAAATCTGATAGTGATCCAATATAGATGCTCATCTCAGCATCTCAATGTAAGGGCGCTAGCTGAATAGTGTACTGGAACTAAAAAAATAATGTATGGTAGCCCGGCTACTATATATGTGATAACAAGTCCCTCTGTCATGTGTCTCAAACCCGAGTGGCTACTCCACATACACTTCCTCTTCAACTACACCATTCAAGAAATCTGTCTTGACATCCATATGGTGTACCTTCCATTTCACCACTGCAGCCAGAGCAAGTACTGATCTAATGGAAGTGTATTTGGCTACAGGTGCAAAAGTCTCTTCATAATCAATCCCTTCTTTCTGGGAGAAGCCACGAGGTACAAACCTAGCTTTGTATTTCTCTATGCTACCATCTGCGGCATGCTTGATCTTATAGATCCACTTGGAAGTCACAACAGACTTCCCATCTGGTCTTGGGACCACATCCCAAACATCATTCTTCATGATCGACTGGTATTCCTCGACCTGGCATCCTTCCATTCTTTCTTTTCCACTGCTTCTTCATAACTGGAAGGTTCTTTGTTCATGATATCACAGAGTAAGAAAACATAGCTGGTGTGTGATCTTGTCCTTTTCCTTTCTTTGTGTTCCTCTTCTGGAATGCCAAACCTTTCTGCATCTTGAATGAGCTCTCTAGCCCATGCTGGTTTCCTCTTGTGAGAGTTCTTCTCACGAGGTGGATCTACAGGTTGTTGTGGATCTCCCATCTCACGATCTTCTTCAGGAATTGCTTCATTCATTGCAGTGTCTTGTGTTTTGGATATTATGTGTTCTTCATTGTCTTCAACAGGTGTCTTTCTCGATTTGATGTATGCTGAGCCTTCATCAAATGTTACATCCATGCTGATGTCAATCTTTTTGAATCCTGGAAAGAAGATTCTGTAAGCCTTCAAGCTTTCACTGTAACCCATGAATATGCCCTTCTTTCCTGAAGGATCTAGCTTTGTCCTCTTTTCTTTTGGGATGTGAGTGTATACTGGACAACCAAATATTCTGAGATGGCTAACTTCTGGTTTCTTACCAATGAACACTTCTTCTGGTGTTTTGTTGTCAAGTATCTTATGAGGTGTTCTGTTCTGCACATATACAACTGTCCTTGCTTCTTCAGCCCATAAGTGCATTGGTAGATCTTGGTCATGAAGCATTTCCCTAGCTGCTTCCATGATTGTTTTATTCTTCCTTTCGGAAACCCCATTCTGTTGTGGATTGTAAGGAGTAGTCAACTCCCTCTTAATCCCTGAATCACTGCATAACTTCTTGAAGTCTCCTGAGGTGAATTCTCCGCCACTGTCGGATCTGAAGATCTTGATCTTTATGTCAGTTTGGTTTTCTATCAAGGCTTTGAATTCCTGTAACTTGTCAAACACTTCATCTTTGTTCTTCAAGAAGTAAACCCAAGGATTCCTAGAGAAATCATCAATGAAGGAAACATAGTATACATACCCACTCAGAGAACTGGATGACATCGAACTGCATACATCAGAGTGGATGATTTCCAAGATTCTTTTTGCCTTGCTTTCACTGCTTGGAAATGTCTTCTTTGTATTCTTTCCCTTTGCACACCCTTTGCAAATGCCTTCATGCTTTGTTTGGATTTTAGGAAGACCTTCTATAGCTTTGCTTGCAATTGGTAATGCCCTATAGTGCATGTGTGCAAGCCTTCTATGCCAAAGTTCACTTGGCTCTACTGAGTCATGGACCATGGCTTGTTTTGGCTGGCCCTTCAATTTGTATAATCCTCCCTCTTGCTCTCCAATCACCACTGCATCATCTATAGTCTTACCCTTTGGCCACATTAGGACTTGGCCATCTAAAAATGCAACCCTCATTCCTTTTGCATCCAATGCAGATATGGAGAGTAGGTTCTTCTTGAGACCTGGGACATATAGTACATCTTTCATCTTCATAGACTTTCCAGAGTCTAGTTTATAGGAGGCTTCACCACTCCCTTTTATTGGATATTGGTAGTCATCCCCATGTTTCACCTTGTGGGGTGATTCATGTTTAGATAGGTTCATAAAGGATTCCTTGAATCCTGTCATGTGTTTAGAAGCCCCACTATCTATAAGCCAATCATTACTTCCATGAGTAATGGTTCTGGTGAGAGCAGAAATCAAAACATATTCTTCATCACTTGAAGAATCTTCACTATCTTCTCTAGCCCTCTTCCTGGGAGGTTCATCATCCTCTGCAGTATGAGCATGATGTTTTCTTTTGATGTTCTTCTTTCTTTTGTGAGAGCCATCTTTATTGTTTCTGGGATAATCCCTGGCATAGTGTCCCTTTTCATCACATGTAAAGCATCGGACATTTGATATGTTTCTTTGAGATCTGAAGTTGCCTCTTTGATTCTGATGGTGATGCTTTTTTTTCTTACTGTGGTGATGCCCCTTCTTATCATCATGTCTTTTGGAGTGTGCTGTGAGAGCTTGGTCTTCATTCCCCATCTTTTTTTCTCGAGCTACAATTCGAGCTTCTTCCTATGAACATTCTTCCCACAGTCTACTGAAAGTGATAAGTTTCCTTTTAGCACAAATTCCTTGGAGGAAGGAATCCCATGACCTAGGAAGGCCATTAAGAGTGGTCATTACCATTTCTCCATTCTCTATATCTTCTCCCACAGCTTCAAGTTGTTCTTTTATCTAGGAGACCCTTGACAAATAAGACTGCATAGTTTCTGCATTCTGGATCTTGATATTCTTTAGTTGATTCCTCAAGGTCATCTTCCGATTTATGTTATTCCCTTCAAATAGTTTGGTCAAAGAATCAAACATCTCCTTAGGTGTCTTTAGAGATGACACATGGGGTATGAGATGGTCTTTGATAGAATCAACAATGATACTCTTTGCCTTGACCAAGTTCTTCTTGTGTAGGGCCTTAGCCTCTTCTTCCTCTAGGACAGGGACCTCATCACTTATGTAAGTGTCCAACTCATTCTCTTCCAGGATTAACCCAATCCTATACTTCCATGCTCGGAAGTTATCAGCCCCTTCAAGCTTGGTGTGTTGAGACATCTTAAAGAGTACTTCAAATGGAAATAGAAAAGATTTAGGTCTTACCACTTGATTTGCTGAAAACTGGATTTGGTCCCAGATTAGGGTTTGTCAGAGAAACACTAAAAATTCAAACTTTTGAAAGGATAGAAAGATGCGCCTTGATGAGATGATCAGCCTGGTATACTCAGAATTTGAAAACTGCAAAGTTTCACCCTTTAGAAATGCTTTTCAATCTCTTGGATTCACTAGGGAGGACCCTGAATTAGGGTTTGAATTTCTTGGATGTTCACCCAACCAAAAATTTCGATCCAAAGCTCTAAAATTCGATTTTTCCAAGGAGCTTCCAGCTATGGTCTTAGATTTCAGAAATTCCTATTTTTGTGGAAACCCTAATTTTTAGGGCAAAAAATGAAAGTGCCCAGAATTGAGATCTGATTGGACAGAAAGATTCACCTTGCTTAGGAGAGTCAATCTATCATATTGCTTTTCCAAAATCTATGGAGAGAAACCCAATAAACAAGAAACCCTTGTTTCCGCAACTGCACAGTGTCTTCTTCTTAGGTTAGCTCTGATACCATGTTAGATTTTGAGCATTAATTCAACATACTCTAGGATATTTACTAAGAGAATAACATGTATAGCATATCAAGCATATCAATGCATATCAATCACACCAAGCAATCATATGAGACAATAGACACACAAAGTTTCACTGGGGAAAACCATAAAGGTGAAAAACCCCACAACTTCCTTAGAGATAGAAAGAACAATGATACAACCAAAGTACAAGAGATAGTCTTCTCCTAGTAGCTACTCCTCCTCCTCACTAGTGCGCCACTTTCTGAGTAGTGTAGAAGTGAATAATGAGATGATCCAATATAGTGCCTCCCGCACTCTATTTATACATGACCCGACCTGCTTAATAACCTAGCAGGGCCGACTTGTCTAACTCAGTCTAATAACCCATGGTTATACTAATCAAGGCCGACCCCACACTTGGTGGTCTAATAACCCATCACATCAAGTTACGACACTTGCGATACTTGTTAATACAAATGACGACACTTCCGTATAGAGGAATAATACCATCTCTATAGGAGTACAATATACATAGGGGAAATAAATTCCGAAGTTACATATACATCAACAGTAACTTGCGACACTTGCAAATAAAAATGATGACACTTCCAATTGGAGGAATAATACATCTCCGTTGGAGATACAATAAAGTACAAATGTAATACATACAATATACAAGTGAATATCTTCTGAAGTTACAAATACATCAACAATATTGACCATGGAAGTAGACCAAAATTTATTTGATTTGGTTGAGAAGTTGCTTCAAACAATTGCCAAAACCCAAGAGAATATTGGGGAGATTCTTAAGCTACAAAAGCAACAAAATGAGATGAAACACAAGGTTTTGCAGGACTTTATTTGTCTGGAAAAGGAGGTAAAAATAATCTTGAAAGCTAATAGTAACGACAGGGAAAGTGGATCGATGAAGAGGAATTCATTAGATCAGTCCATCAAGAAACGCCTGAGGATGGAAGACTCAAAGGAAATTGAGCAGAAAAAGAAAAAGTATCCATTGAAATGTTGGGGATGTGGAGGAAATCATTGCCTCCGTGACTGTCCAACAAAGGGTTGTTAGTTTTTCAGAATTTACTTTAATCTGATCTAGGATCTTAACTAAGAGAACAACATGTACAACATATCTACAGCGTATCAATCATGGACACAATAATGCAAGCACACAAGAGACACAGAGTTTCACCGGGGAAAACCAGGAAGGTGAAAAACCCCGCAACTTCCTCAGAGATAGATAGAGCCATGATACAAAACCCAAGCATAAGAGATATACTCCTAGCAGCAGCTTCTCCTCCTTCAATAGTGCGCCACTCTCCAATGAGTGTATGTGTGAGAAGTGAATGATCAAATAGAGTGCCTCCCGCACTCTATTTATACTTGACTTGACATGCCTAATAACCTTTACTAGGTCGGCCTTAACTTAACCACATAACATAATGCTGACAGGGCCGACCCCCAATAGGGTGGTCTAATAACCCTTTAACCCACATGACTTATACAGGGCCGACCCCAACAAGGTGGTCTAATAACCCATCAAGTATAAGTTATGACACTTACAATATAAATGACAAACACTTCCGTATAGAGGAATAATAACATCTCTATAGGAATACAATATACATATATGAAATACATTCCGAAGTTACAAATACATCAACACTCCCTCTTAACTAGGAAGGTATTTCTCGACATAGATCTGTTAGCACAAGTCTTCTTCTCTGGATCATCATCATCGAATCATCGTCCTCAAATCATCGTCATCGTCACTGCTGCTACTATCTCAATCAATCTCAAATCTACTCGTCATAGGAAGCTCTATAGAGCCAGCCCTCTTTCATGCTGGATGTAGGCCCACCACCTGTAGGTCTTCATCATCAGTGGCCATACTGTGGAACCTAGGATTGATTACGTGCGTCAACAAAACCTAGCGCAAACTATAATATCTTTTACATGTTGACCTTCACAAAACCTACTCAGAGCATCCCAGGATGTTACGAGCACACCGCTCTATCTGTCTGGATCTCGATAGAGCATCCCAGGATGTTACGAGCACACCGCTCTACCTGTCCGGATTTTAAAGGATCTTTTCTATGTGAAATTTCACAAAACCTACTAAGAACATCCTAGGATGTTACAAGCATACCACTCTACCTGTCTGGATCTCGATAGAGCATCCCAGGCTGTTACGAGCACACCACTCTACCTGTCCAGATTTTAAAGGATCTTTTCTATGTGAAACTGTAGCAAAACCTACTCAGAGCATCCCAAGCTGTTATGAGCACACCTCTCTACCTGTCCGGATCTCGATAGAGCATCCCAGGCTGTTACAAGCACACCGCTCTACCTGTCCGTATTTTAAAGGACCTTTTCTATGCTACCTGCACAACCTGCTCACGGCCACAGAGTATCAACCTGATACTCAACATACATCATCCTAATATATACATGATCAACCTGATCATCATCACTGCATCATCCTAATGCATGTCATTTGGAGCAACATCCTGAAGCTCATCATCTGTGATCATCCTGATCATCATCATAGCATCATCCTGAAGCATGTCATCTGGAGCAACATCCCGAATCTCGTTATCTGTGATCATCCTGATCATCATCATAGCATCATCTTGATGCATGTCATCTGGAGCAACATCTTGAAGCTCGTCATCTGTGATCATCCTGATCATCATCATAGCATCATCCTGATGCATATCATCTGGAGAAACATCTTGAAGCTCATCATCTGTGATCATCCCAATCATCATCATAGCATCATCCTGATGCATATCATCCAGAGCATCGTCTCGATACTCATCATCCATGATCAACCTGAACATACCATGCATCCACCTGATGCATACAATGTATCTGCCTAACATATCATCATACATGATCCACCTAATCATACAATGTATCTACCTGATACATTTCATCATACATGATCTACCTGATCATACAAGTATCCACCTGATACATATGCAAATACATGATCAAACTGATTAAAGCATCCAACATGATGCATATACAAATATATGATCAAACCGATCAAAGCGTCCAACTGATGCATATACAAATATATGATCAAACCGATCAAAGCATCCAACTGACGCATATACAGAGCAGTAACTGGAGCATCGTCCTGATGCTCATCATCCAACGCTTACATCCATGGCCATGGGAGATCCTCCTCTCACCATTCTTGGAATGGCTCCTGCAAGTGTGTCCATCACTTCTTCCTCGAAGTGTCTTCAATATGAAGAACACCAAGCCTCTCTCTGAAGTATTCAAACTTCACTATGGCTAGTGGTTTCGTTAACACATCTGCAACCTGCTCATCTGTCGCAACATACAAGAGCTTCATTGCTCCTCTCTGCATCATATCCTGATATAGTGATATTTGATCTCAATGTGCTTCGATCTGTTGTGGAACATCGAGTTCTCAGAAAACTTCACACAACTCTGGTTGTCACAAAAGATACCAGTAGCATCCAACGGGAGATCAAACAACTTAGACAGTAGCTTTCGGAGCCATACTGCCTCACAATTAGCCGAACAAGTTGCAACATACTCTGCCTCAGCTGTACTCAGTGCTACGCAGGACTGCTTCCTGCTAAACCATGAGATCACACCCGATCCCATACTGAAGCAGCACCCAGATGTGCTCTTCCTATCTACAACATTGCCTTCCCAGTCCGAATCAACATAACCCTGCAGGTTAAACTTTTGATTCGCATCATACTTGAGCCCATAGTCAATTGTACCCTTCAGGTACCTCAGAATATGCTTTACAGCAACCAGGTGAACACCTTTGGGATCCGTTAGGAACTGGCTAAATGTGTTCACCGCAAAGCAAATATCTGGTCTCGTGTTCGTCAGGTACATCAAGGACCCAATCATCTGACGATACACCGTGACATCAACTAGATCAGGTGAAGCATTACACAGAAGCTTCAGGTTCGATGCCATAGGTGTGGCCATGGCCTTGCAGTCCATCATTTCGAACCTCTTCAGGATCTCTACTGCATACTTCCCTTGTCCAAGGAAGATTCCATCTGCACTCTGCCACACCTCCATGCCTAGAAAATAGTGCATCATACCCAAGTCCTTCATCTTGAACTCGACAGCAAGCTTCCTCTTGGTATTGGCAATCAATCCATCCTCACCTGTAACAAACAGGTCATCCACATACAAAAGTAGTATCACAGGATTGCCTTCCTCAACCTTATAGTAAAGGTTGGAATCTGCTTTACTCTTAGTAAAGCCCAAACTAGATAGAAAGCTGTCTATCCTACCATACCAAGTCCTAGGAGCTTGCTTCAAGCCATATAAGGCTTTCTTCAACTTGCACACATATGACTCCCTGTCATATGTCTCAAAACCGAGTGGCTGCTCCACATACACTTCTTCTTCGACTACACCATTCAAGAAAGCTGTCTTGACATCCATCTGGTGTATCTTCCACTTCATCACTGCAGCCAAAGCAAGTACTGATTTGATGGAAGTGTACCTGGCTACAGGTGCAAAAGTCTCTTCATAGTTAATCCCTCTTTCTGGGAGAAGCCACGAGCTACAAACCTCGCTTTGTATTTCTCCATGCTACCATTTGCAGCATGCTTGATCTTATAGATCCACTTGGAAGTCACAACAAACTTCCCTTTAGGTCTTGGGACCACATCCCAAACATGATCGATTGGTACTTCTTGACCATGGCATCCTTTTATTGTATCCCGTATCCTGGGAATTTCAGATTCTTCAATAGATAGTTTGAACTTCGTTGTTGGAACAAATGTTGTAGTCCTTCTTTTGTAGGTGATGGTATACGATCTTTCCTAAAAAACAAGTTAAATTGCATGATTAGAAACATCTCATAGTTTTCAGAACAAAGTCTTACACATAAAAAAATATGCCATACAGTCATGCAATTATTTTAGACAATGCTTCAATACAACATTTATCCATATCCCATAACTTTCTAGATGCCTTCCATTCTCTACCAGAACATTGTTAAGAGTGTGCACAACTCCCAGCATGTCAGCAAAGAGGTTTCATTCTAGATAAGTAGCAATGGAATGTTGTACAGTGCCATAGGCCACTTACCCATCACATGCATATTAGTAGTATACTGTTCATTAATGCAATTATTCTAATATGCATAATACACACCCTAAGTCTAGGAACATAAGCATATACATCATTGAGCAATATTATTTAAATAAACAAGTATGCAAGAAATTGCAATTCAAATACTTATCTTTGTTTGGTTGTAGGGTGGACTCCCTCTCAATATTTGCTTCCTTGCAGGAACTACTGGAGTGTGCTCCCTCTTGATATTTGCTTCCTGGATTACCTGTCTTTGAACTTATATCCATCCTCGATCACTATGCATACTTACTAGTATCATCATTGTGTTATCCTCGAGATCTCATACATAATCATACATTCATTAGTATAATCTTAATACTATCAAAACAAAATAATCTTAAACATGTATAGTCATGATAATTTCAAACACAGACAATAAGCATTAATATTCAAGGTTTCAAGGAAGACTTCTTTTACTCATGCATATTCTTATTTGACCATAGGACTCTTCTGGTTAGTCATATCATCAATCGAGGTAAGGGAGATAATATGCATAAACCCTTGATTACTTAAATTTCTAACTTCATAAATAATCATTATCAATCATGCCATGTATACTTATATAAGAGATCCTAACACGAGGTAGGATTCTAACTTGATATAGGAAAAACATACCTAGATTAGCATGCTAGCTAGTTATGTCTAACGTACCCGCATAATGTCTTCTTGTTCTCTTCAATGACTTGTGCTAGTAATCTGCATATCTCATAGGTTAATCATTATAGAACCAAGTTATACATACCTCGTAAGTAGATCTTCTATGTGATCCATGACAATGGATGAATCTTTGTCTTCATGTCACCATGGTCATATGTTCTTGAACTAGAACATGATTTGTCTTTCTTGATGTACCTTTCATGTTAGCGGACAACATCAACCTCATACAACACCACAATGCATTAGTACAATCATAAGTGTCAAAACCCTAATCAATGAATATATGCATTCATAATTTTATTAAGGTGATACAACAAGTCTAAAATTAATCAAGATTGTACTAATCTTAATGAAGACAAACATAAACTTAATCATGAACAGATTTCGAAACATACCCGTAAGTCATACCTGTCGAGTTTGCTTGTAATATTCTTATGTAAGGCCTTAGCCTCATCTCCCTCTAAAACTGTAACTTCTTTACTTATGCAGGTGACCAATCCATTCTCTTCTAGGATTAACCCAATCCACTTGATTTGTAGAAGCTGGATCTGGAGTTGAATTAGGGTTTGTCAGGGAAACCCTAAAAATTCAAACTTTGAATTTCAAATTTCTGAAAGGATAGAAAGATGCGCCTTGATGAGGTGATCAACTTGGTATACTCAGAATTTGAAAACTGCAAAAGTTTCACCCCTCAAATTTGCTTTTCAATCTTCCGGATTCATTAGGAGGACCCTGAATTAGGGTTTGAGTTTCCCGGAGCTTCACCCAACCAAATGGTTTGATCCAAAGCTCTAAACTTCAATTTTTCCAAGAAGCTTCCAGCTATGATCACAGATTTCAAAAATTTCCATTTTTGCAGAAGCCCTAATTTTTCACCTTTCCGATCAAAGTCCCGAACTAGGGTTTGATCAAGCCCGACCTTTTGCCTCAAAATCCAATTCTGTTTTGACAGAAATATGCACCTGATTGTTTCTGTTGTAACTCCGAAATTTTAGATCTACAGGTTCTGAACATTCTTCCTGTGGCAACCTGCCCCGTTATCTTTCCAACCCCACAGTTCTGACCTCAAATGGATTCTCTGAGAGAGATTTATGCCAAGTGTCGCAACGTGACCTGTTTATGGGATAAAACAGGTGAGTGAACTTGTATGGAGTGCCACGTGTCACTGGTTCAATTTCGGCCTTTGAAAATCGTACCTATGAAAGTAAAGTCCGTGCCCTACCTACCACTTTTTACGAAATTTTATTTGGAGCTTCCTAGCCCAAGTTGTGACCTTTTTTCCTAGGTCACCTGTTTATGACTTAGATCTGGAAGAGGCAGAAACCATATATTGTACAGATCATAAATATGAAATTACAATGAATTAGAGGCTCTCCTTCGGACACAAGGTACATGGGGATCTTATCTTCAACCTGTAATATTTTCAGATCCTGAAACTTTTCCAAATTGAATTTATAGAGAAAGTGCTACGATGACTGGTTTTTTCTATATCAAGCCCTAGCTTCGCAAGTGCAACAAGTGTCATAAATTCCATACCATGCCTTCTTTCAGAATAGCTTTGATACCATGTTAGTTTTTTAGAATTTACTTCAATCTGATCTAGGATCTTAACTGAGAGAACAATATGTACAACATATCTACAACATATCAATCATGGACACAATAATGCAAGCACACAAGAGACACAGAGTTTCACCAGGGAAAACCAAGAAGGTAAAAAACCCTGCAACTTCCTCAGATATAGATAGAGCCATGATACAAAACCCAAGCATAAGAGATATACTCCTAGCAACAGCTTCTCCTCTTTCAATAGTGCGCCACTCTCCAATGAGTGTATGTGTGAGAAGTGAATGATCAAATAGAGTTCCTCCCGCACTCTATTTATACTTGACTTGACTTGCCTAATAAACTTTACTAGGTCAGCCTTAACTTAATCACATAACATAATGCTGACATGGCCGACCCCCAATAGGGTGGTCTAATAACCCTTTAACCCACATGACTTATACAGGGCCGACCCCAACAAGGTGGTCTAATAACCCATCAAGTATAAGTTACGACACTTACAATATAAATGACAAACACTTCTGTATAGAGGAATAATAAAATCTCTACAGGAATACAATATACATATATGAAATACATTCCGAAGTTACAAATACATCAACAAGGGTAGCAAGAAAGATAACAACCATGAAGTTTCCAGACTTGTGGAACAACTGGGAGGTAAAGAAAAGGAAGGGATTGTTGTGGAGCAATGCCAACATGTGGATCTAGAAGGTCAAATCCAGCAGGAGCAGCCTATGGAATCCAAAGGACTTGGTCCTGAAGATCCAAAGTGAAATCTAGATTACAGGACATACCTTCCATATTTTGTGAAATTTTGGACATGTGCATATACAATGTGTATGTATGCCTAAGTATTGCAACAACGAGGACGGTGTTATTCTAAGGGGGAGGGGAATGTAATACCCCCATTTTCCCCCTTAAAACAGATTGTTCATATGTGTGATTCCTTGCGTGGAGCTCAAGGCTAAGGCCCCGCTAGTGAATGTTTAGCCTTGAGAGGTCAGTATTTTATTATTGTGCTAGCCATGTGCTATTAAGCCATGGAAGATTGTAAATGCATGTAAATAATCATAATGTAAATAAAATACCAAGGGGATGGCTATGGATGCAACTAAATGAGGGGGATATGTGTATCCATTAGGGAGAGGTAAGGGGGTTGTGGGATTGAATCCTATATTTCCATGTGTCACCTTGTGATCTCCCTTTTGACTTTCCCTGCTGTCATTAATTTATGTTGTAAGAAAAGTACTCTAGAAATCAGTCCATGAACTTGATTGAGTATGGGAAACCCATAATTCGTATGGGTGGGTATGGGCATGCATTGATTGTCCCATAAGCCACTCTACCTCATGGGAATTCATTTCCTATCCTCCCCAGTCCATTGTTGATCACCCAAGGATGAGTTTTGAGCCATTACAGATTTCTAACAGGGGGAAATTGTAGAAATCGGAACTTGGGAAGAAGTTGCATTTTCAAGTGCCAAAATGGCCCAGAAATTCATGGAGGATGTAAAATCCATTAGGGAATCCATATATATGAACCCCGAGGTGAATTTGAGACTGTGAAGAGCCTCGAAATTCATGGGAGAACCCTTTTTTGGAAGCCCAGAAGTTGAAATTCGTGAATGAGATTCACGTAAGCAAAAATTGGGAAAATCCAAGAGTGGATTGAAGCGGGAGAGAGATTGGGGGGGGGGGGGGTTGGATTCCATGGTGGAACCAGTGCAAGCCAAGTAGATGTGCATGTATCTCTATGGTTGAGCTCATTAAGTTAGTGAACTCCTTCCCTGCCTCCCCACTTGCTTGACATAGCTAGTTGTGTGTTGGTTGAGCCCAATTGGTTGTGCCTATGGCTGTGAAGTGAACTTGAGTAGTATCCTTAGTGGATACATAGCCCCAGCTCGGGGGTGGTCTCTAAGTGTTGAAAGAAAACAGGCTGGGCAGAGACCTATGGTTGGGTTGGAATGTTGCATTCCATAGCTGGTTTCTTGTTTATTTTCATTGAAAAAAGATAAGTGTTACTATGCTATTAATTATGTTTGATTATCTCTGTTAATTTAATGAAATAGCCCAACATATACAAGAAGTATTATTGTGCATTATTCTGCTAATTATGCATGTGCATTATTGTGTTTTTATTATGCCTGTGATAGAATGCTGGTAAATGCATTCTATGTGTGCAACAATCAGATTTTTATTCCACTGTGTATGTATATTTTGTATTTGCACACACATTGATTTATTATGGAATTTTGAAATATGGCTTTGGGGGGGGGAGGGGAATTGGTCCTGGTTGTGCTCATGTCCCCTCTAGGAAGTCAAATCGATGAGAGGGGGACGTGACAGAAGTTCGATGAATACCTTGTTCTTGCACTCATCGAAGTGCATGTTTACACTTCTAAAAAAATTACTTTTGACATAGATCCACTGTGTATTGTTCATGGCCATGCTTATTTACTGTTGAGCATGGGTATTCCCACCTTAGGAAGATATTGTATATTTGAGAAATTTCTATGTTTGACTTGCAGGTGTTTCCCTGAATCCTACGCCCATGAGCTAATCCTTTATCATCTTTGCTTTGATCAATAAAGAGTATTAGTATGAAGAGTATCAGTTTCGATATTGTATTTCAACCCTTAGCTCTGCTTCGTACCTCACACATTTGGGGGCATCTGTTAACAACCAAATTAACACCCTTAACAAAGTGTAAGGCAGAATCACATTTTACTATGCGTCCACAACATGAAGTTAGAAGACAAGTTCATAATAGAACAATCCTCTCTTATCTAATCACTACTTCCATGATCGGAAGGATTGAGTGAAGAAAGAGGTAGCCTAAAGAGACAAGGTTCAGTGATTTAACTGCTCAAGTGAAGGCTTAAATCTAAGCTCCACCAGTTAATAGTGAGAAGAAATGCACAAGATTACATTAATTGTGCTTGAGAATTATGAATTTGTGACAAAAGCCTAAAAATACTATGGAAAGTGGCTTTTTGAGTCAAAAGAATAAAAAATCAAGAAAGGGATTATCCCACATTGAAAGATGAAACTTGAAATCCCATTTTCCAATGCTATAAAACAAAGGCATTTGGGACATGGTAGAGGAGGAAAAAGGAAGAGCAAAGGCATGTTGGGGATATTTCAAGATTGGAAAGCTCATCTTCATCAAAGGTAAGGATGGAGAAGGATAGCTCAAAGCAAGGGAGGATGGATGCATATCAAGCAAGATTGTATGTAAGTATCTTTTCTTCTTTGGCATAAAATGAAACAATTCAATTTTCCTTCCATTCATGAGTTTAAGTTTTTCTTCTCAAGTTTAGGTTGAATTCATAATGGTTAAAGATCTTATGAAGTGCTAGATAATTGGTTTAAGATCTTAGGAAATGTTAGATAATTGTTCATTTCTGACGTTGAACCTCACCACTTCATAGTAAGATAGTCAATTAAGTGTAGACACATCCCTAACTTAAATGCTATTATCAGAAAAGCCACAGGTTATCAAAGGAAAACCTGTGGGTGACCCACGAGTTGATAGATACTAAAGTCGTGGTTATGGATAAAAAAATATTCACAAAATAGTTAAGCTGAAGAGGATGATGTAAGATTTAGATCCAAAGCATCTATAGTCAATGGGGATCTTCAATCCATAAGGTCCTTTTTTGTGACCGACAATGCAGTGTGGTCACAGATGGAGAATTTCCAATCTGGCTAATAACAGATGCCCCCTAATGCATGATGTCAGAAGGGTAATGATGACCGAAATGCATTAAAAACAAAGAAGTGGAGGAGCGTGAGAGCCACAGGACCAAAGTCTCAAACAATACCTGAAACAAGACAACGTCAGCGTGCAAGTACAATCTTGATATAAGGAGATGTTCAGAATGATAGAACATGATCTCCAATACATAACAGAAAGATGTTTATAGCATGTCCACTAAAATACAAGCATGGATCCATGTCAAAAGGAGATCATATCCATAACAACAAAATGGATCTATGTCTCATGAGGAGCCAATGTGAGTAGTGCTCAGTCTTGCGCAACTTGGGCGATAAACACAGAAATTTCATCATAAGCCCAAGGTCTTCAAGACAACCAATCGAGAAAAAGTACAAACCCTAAACCATGTGAATAAAAGAGTTGAAGTCGAACATGGAGGATTTCGTTTGATTACCGATCAATAATGGGAACCGTTAACAAACGCGAGGACACCCACCAATAATTAAAATGGGGTCCAAGGTACTGAGTACATTCTTACAAGTGTGAATAAGAGGTCTTGAAGTTGA
Source organism: Larix kaempferi (assembly GCA_027924585.1). Taxonomy (NCBI): domain Eukaryota; kingdom Viridiplantae; phylum Streptophyta; class Pinopsida; order Pinales; family Pinaceae; genus Larix; species Larix kaempferi. The sequence continues at coordinate 8,885,421 of BSBM01000476.1, forward strand.
ACACTTGAAGATCTGTGGAGTAAGATACATTCATATAATCCCATAACTCAACAGTGAGAAGATCTGGCACTAAGGACTGCAAATATCAAGGTACTATCTGGGAACTCTAAGTCTATTTCCATTAGAGAGATTTTGAGGTCAAAAAATGGCCTCCTAAGAGATGTACTACAAAAATATGAGATATATTAAAATATTATGAATTGGGGGTTTTATGGGGTAGGTATATATGACAAGTCACCTCCCACACTTTTTTCTATGCACAATATAAATAACCATGGTTGAGTTGCTTTTCAAAATTCACTAGAAATAAAATTAATAAAATAAGTCTACATTGATGTGACTAAGATTCATTGTAAATTCCCAAAATTTGATTGTCCTTTAGCATTTATTTGTATTGAACTTGCAAATGAAATTAAATAATAAAAAATATTTTTAAGAGCTATTTTTTTAATTTTATGTTGACTTTTTATATTTAGTATTTTTTTCATGAATTTAATATAATGTAATTTAATTGAAAATTTATTTACATGTAAAATGTTAATAATATTATTATAATCCACATTGCATTATTATTATTATTATTTATTAAATCTATTATTATTCTTTATTAGTGTGACATTATGTTATTAAATAGAATGGAGTGAATATATAATTTAAAATAAAAAACATAAAAATGATAATATATTATTTTATAAAAAATGTGAAAGGACTTTCTTTATGAATTAAGAGTACTTCACTTGAAAATGACAATAATATTATTTTATGAAAAGACTATCATTATGAGTACTTTACTTTATAACTTAAAAGTACTTACACCACTACCTTGGTTAACTATGTGTTTTCATCCACCATAGAAAATTTGACAAATAAGCATTCTTAACTCATGCAATGCCACCTCAACCAAGGGGGATGATGTCATCAACTAGAATGTGATTGGTTGTTTTTTATAGTACATTTTCTTTGTTTTGAGGCCATTTTTTGACCTCAAAATTTCTCTAATGCTAGAGAAAAATGTGTTGATATCGATAGGAAGAGACCCGTGAGAAGGAAGACATTAATAAATCCTTCAGCATCTCACATGAGGAACACTGAGAGAGTGAGTTGAAACAAAATTGATGTACTGATATAAGGGATGGCCGACAGGAGAAGTCAAGATGAACTGTAGAGTGGCCGACACAGGAGTAATCATTGAACATTGAGCACTAGAGTAAAGTGACTTAGGTAGCTTGGACAGACAGGAAACATTATATAAGCTTGCTATGTAGGATACATAAAAATCTCTCCATATGATTGGAAGAGTAACCAATCAGAGGAGTAAACAACTCTGGAATCAGGTTAAATCCTAAAGCCGAAACTAAAACCCATTGACTTTAACATAAGTGTTGTGTTCAAGCATGGAGTAGACTTGCTGCCATGTGATGAATGAAATGACTGAGAGTTTCTTTTCCCTTCTCTTTTTAAAGTGTCTTTTCATTATTTAAATGAGCATGAAAAGATTAAAAGGAATCTCGATAGTGTCTTTCTTGTTATATTTTAACGAGTCCAAGAAAGTAAACTCATAAAACCTTCTTCATTTTTAAACAAGCTCGAAGAAGAGAGATAAGAATGCTTGATAATGCTCTAACCATGTGTAATTTAATGAGTCCATGGGAGGGAAACTTAGGACTTTCTTCATTTTTTAACGAGTTTAAAGAAGAGATAGACAAGTAATCGATAGGTTACTGATCCGTGGATTTTAATATCAAGCCCAAATCTGTTCGTGCTCGCAAGTGTTTTCATGATTAAGGAGTCTGAAAAAATTAAACAAAAACTCCATACACCTACTCATGGATTTCAGTATCGTACCCGAGTTGGTATGTGCTCGCCGATGTTTTCATATTTAAGGAGTTTGAAAAACTTAAACAAGAAATCCATAAGGACTTTTTCGTAAAGTTAGTCTCCTTGCCCAAAAAAGTATAAAAGTACACGAGAGAGAACACTTCTAGTAAAAAAAAATAGAGTATACATTTTTTCGTAAATAATCCACTAATATACAAAAAAGGGGTAAAATTATATCTAACTGGATGTCTATTCAATTCCTTTAACGAGTTTGAATAAGACAAGTATACTTGGAAATTTTGTTAATTTTAAGGAGTCTAACAAGAGTGTAAAAAGAACTCCATAGGGATGGGAGCTTGATATAAAAGTTGAACAAAAATACATATGCTAAGTGACCAAGTCCCCAAAGTGGAAAGAGACAACATGGGAACCAAAATGACATAGTTTCCTATCTAGGGTGACCCGTGTTAAGGAAGGTCCTAACCATGGAAGAACAATGAAAATAGAGGGTGAAAAATGGGTTAAATATCGCAGTCCATGGTGAAAAAGAGAAGTCCTAGGGCATAAAACGACGAGGTATAGATGCAATGCAATGATCTAATCGTCATTCTCTAGGAAATCAAACCTTTATATAACACCATTGTGAACACATTTGTGAAAGAGCGCCTTCTTGTAACTTTACCTAGTCAAAATAACTGCATTAGTCATAAAGATTAGAAAAATGACAAAAAAGGGTTTCGAAACTATAGAAAGTGGGTAAAAATCAATTTTTTTTACTATGAATAGAAACAAAACCAAAAATTAACCCACATTTACCATTTTACCCTTGGAGAAGAGGAGAAACCTACAAATTTTGTTCGTCGCATACGATCAATCCATAGGACTATTTCGGAATCCATCGCTTGGAGGTAACAAATATCTCTGTGATTTGCATATTTGATGGTTTTTTAAAGTTTTTTAATGGTTTATTGAAGCTTCTTTTTTGTTTAAAATTTTTGAATTTGCGTACCTACGGGTAAGCTCTGTTGAAGTTGTGGGTACGCGAAATAACAACGAGTTGTATTGAGCTCAACTTGCGGGTACGCGCGATTGGGTTAAAAGGAGACCCGCGGCTGGCGCAAAAATGATGTAAAAAACTTCAAACTAATGTAAAAAGGATGGGTGCAATGCAGGTATGGTGCTCACTTGGAGGGAAAGAGAGCATGAGGCCATGGATAGAATAGCCATGGGGACCCATTAACTTTGAATGCCTTAAGATGGTGCGGACTTCTAAAAATTTTCCGCACATCAAACATGAGGGCGCAATCCCACTTACTCCAAATGTTAGTGCATTATTGGGAACCTAATCAGGGGATGTTCAATCTCCAACGGGAGACGATAGATATCATGGTGGATGATATCTACTTCATAAATGGACTATCCTATCGAGGAGAGGTGGTAAACCTCAAAGGAATATTCAGGGGTGTTGGAGCTTTGTCGGTGCAGGACTATATCAACACCTACTACATAGCAGGAACTGAGAAGAGCGACAACCAAGTACCCACTGAGAAAATAGTCAGCTTTCTTTTGAAAGTTATCCTGAGTACGATAAACATGATCGGTGGTAGTGCGGATCAACATCTATCATCTCGAAGCTATATGCAGATTGGCATGGAATGTCTATGCATCGTTATATTTGATTGCTGTTCCGGTTTGTTGGTGATTATGAAACACCAACTTACAGACTGAAAAACAGGGAAGAAGAATAATTTTGGTTATGGAAGCATACTTTGTACCTTCGAGAGAGAGAGAGAGAGTTTGAGCTTTGAGTCTAGGAGTGGATCTCCTACCACTGAACCCTCGTGAGCCAAAGTTGACTAGGTGGGGTGAGATTTTCCTACGCCAGGAGGAGGTGAGATAAATAATTCTTATGCTGACGAGGATTTTATCAGATGGTGGAGCCTCTAGGTGCCAGCATTCGAACAGTTTCCGTATATCGGTGTGGACTTCCGGGGTGATCCCGAGCTCATGTTGTCTCTAGGAGCTTCCTCGGGAGATATAGGTACCAAATTGTTTTGAAATTTATTTAATTTTTTGTAATTTTGTTGAAAAAATAAACATGTGTTTTGGGTGAGTTAGAGTGCTAACAACATACATTTTGTACAGATATTGGGCCAGTAAGGCCGGCTGGGCATCCCAGAATATATGTGTGACCAATGGAGCCAGGTGTTACTGAAGCCATGATGCAGATCATTGAGGGGAAGATGGGCCAATTGACACATGACATTCCTACATATCGCATTGAGCGGATACCCATAGATATGCAGGAACATGTGGTGGGCGTGCCCCATGCATGGATACAGATGATTAGGAAATTAGCTAGGCTAGTGATATGTTATAGGGAGTCCTTGGTTGAGAATGCCGAGGCCCCTACCTCTTCATAGAGAGAGTGACACTATTTTGAGGTTGTTATGCCCATTTTGTATATTGATACTTGTCTTTTGATAGATATTGACTCAAAACTCATAGATTATTATATTTTTTGGACGTATATATATACACTATCAGTTTATATACATGTTTGCTTTATGTGTTTTAATGGTTTAAATTATCGTGTATGATACAAATGCCAATCAAGTACATAATTTGCATCGGCATAAGCTAATGAATTGATTTCTTGAAATATGTTGTTATGAAATGTGATCAAAATGTCTTTCAGTAATCTAATCCTTAAAAACTGACGTAGCAACGAAGGATCTCTAACCTGATACTCACTCATCAACTAGAGTACGACTAACTATGAATCGAGTCTCACTTCCAAACATGAAATTCCATGGTGAAAGGAATCTCATAGTAGCTCGATAACAACACTATACTCATCTATATTGTTCGTCATAGATCCTAAACTAGCACCCCCTGACGAATCAAGTTGGCTTGTAGGTGAGTAGATCACCCAAGCAGTTGAAGCGAAGTTACGAGTGTGACAACTAGCGCCATCGACGAATCCTATAAACCACTCATTTTCCATATGAAACACAATCTAAAAGACACATAAGCAAAAGACAAAAAATAATAACTCTACAAAAACGTAAAACTATAATACAAGAAAAAGCATGTATGCTTAGGCGCAATACTTTTTCAAGTAGATCCCATTTATAGGCTCGAGCAACTTAACTCCATCATAATCAATCAATTCATATGATCCTTTCTTTAAGACTTTAGAAACAATATAGGGACCGAGCCACATAGACTTGAGTTTTTATGCCCCCAAGGGATCCTTATCTTGATCATAGACCAAAACAAGGTCTCCTTTGGAGAATACCCTAGGTTTTACAGACTTGTCATATTGATTTTTGACTCGTTTCTTATGAGCTTCATTGGCAGTAAGTGCATATCTGCAATGTTCATCCAAGTATCCCAAGTGAAGCAATCATTCTTCTAAAGAAGAAGTGTCGGGTAATAGATGGATAACGAAATTTAGTGATGGGATTTCGCATTCAATGGGTGTGAGTGCCTCCAACCCATGGGAAAGTTGGAATGGTGAGAAACCAGTAGCAGTATTGACATTAGAACGATATTCCCAAAGAGTCGGATACACCATGATGTGCAAGTTTGACCTATTGACATTGATAGTGCATTGAAGAATGGTTTTTAGAGTTTTGTTGACTGCTTCAACTTGACCGTTCGTATGTGGATAGAAAGGAGACAAGTGTTCCTTTCTAAACCAAGCATAGTGTTCAGCTCTGTCATCATGTGGTTCTAAAAAATTTCTACCATGATCGGTGACAATCTCTTTAGGGATGCTGAATCTAGCAATGAACTGGTTAAATACGAAATAAGATGTAGTTTCACCATCCTCCTTCACAGTTGGCATTGCCTCCGCCCACTTGGTAAAGTATTCGACGAAAACGATAATGTACTGATGCCCCCCAGCAGAAACTGGGTTGCAAGTCATATAATAAACTCCCCACTTAGTGAAGGGATCTGCTATGATAATAGGATGAAGGGGAGCATGGTGTGCTCTCATTTTATTTGTGAATAACTGGCAGGGGTGATAGTGTTTCACGACTTCCACACAATCTTTGAAGATAGTGGGACATAAATACCCTGCAAAAAGTATTTTTTGGGTTGTTTCCAACCCTGGAAGATGACCCCCACATGCTCCACTGTGGGAATCATTCAATACTAACTCATCTTCATCCAGAGTCAATCAACGATGTAATATCAAATCTAAACCCTTATCTGTATAATGTATCAGAAATGATAAAGTCGTTTTTGGCATGATGCCTGATTTTTCATCGCTCTTCTCTAGAGGAAGCCGTAGGACACCTCAAAGTTTGGAGATAAATCAAAATATCCCCATACCAAGGATCGAAGGTTTCAATGAGGAATATATTTTCGTCAGGGAATGAGGTATCTTCTTCATCGAACTCTACGCCACCAGGAAATTCAGATATCAGTTTCGCGAACACTAAATACGTCTTTGAATTTGCAGATTGAAAGGAAAGGTCGAACTCTTAGAGAATGACAACCCATTTGTTGAATTTACCCCTGATGATGTGTCGGGTTAAAACATATTGGAAAGGATTGACATCTACAGTTACTGTAGTGGTTCGTAATAAAATATAGTGGTGCAATCTCTAAACGACATACACGGTGGCTAGTGCCAATTTCTCTACGTGTGAATATTTTAGTTCAGGTGTTACGAGCATGCGAGAAAGATAATAAATGACATGCTCTTGGATTTTGTCATATTCCCGAACCAAAACTATGCCTACTGTGGAATCAGATGCGTCCAGATACAAAATAAAGTCTCAGGTGTAGTCTCACGGGCTTAACAAGGGAGCTGACAGTAGTGATTTTTTCAAATCCTCTAAATAGTTATGTGCAACTGCATCCCAAAAGAAATGGGTGTCTTGTTTAAGTAGATGCATGAAAATTTTAGTAATTTTTGCATAGTTAATGATAAAAAGTCTAAGAAAATTGGGCATGCCTTGTAAACTTTGAAGTTGTCTGAGATTATGAGGAGGGGGAAACTTGACAATTGACTGTACTTTCAACGGATCGACCATGATATCTCTATTCGACACAATGAAACCTAGCGGTCGTCTAGACTTGACACAGAACACACACTTATTGGGGTTTAACCGAATTTTATAGTGTCTGCATCGTTCAAACAAGATCCGTAAGTGTTCTAGATGATCTCTTCTCTTTCGAGATCACGCACGTAGATCATCTAGGTAAGGTTTGACCACGTGCTTGATGTCATGAAAAGAAAAGTTCATAGCTCGCTAGAAAGTAGCTCTGGAATTCTTCAAACCGGACGAAATTTTCCTATACGCAAAGGTACCCCAGGGACATATGCAAGTTTTCTTGTGCTAGTCTTTGGGTTTGATTTGAATCTGGTTATATCTCGAAAATCCATCCATGAGAGAAAATATTGCATGGCCTGCACAAATGTCTATGATTTGATGAATGAAAGGTGTGGGGTAATTGTCCTTAGGACAAGCTTTATTAAGGTCCCTGGAATTTGTACACACACGTATGGTACCTTGATTTTTATCAACCAAAACTGGATTGGACACCCATTCTATCATGTCAATAGGATAAATGAAGCCGGCTTTGAGGATCTTCTCAAACTCAGACTTGATGGTTGTATCCTTTCTAGGATTAACTAGACACAGTTTTTGTCGAACTGGTTTCACATTTAGAAATGTCATGATCACATGTTCTACTATCGAAGGGTCGATGCTTGGAATCTCCTCATATGTCCAGGAGAAAGCGTCATGGATTTCTTTAAACAAGTTGGTGTACAAATTGATCTCCTATTGAGAATAATTTTCCCTAATGAAGATATTTTCTACGACATCCGGTTTGGTGGAGATATTGATTGGGATAATTGTTGAAATTTTATCCGTATTGCCTTCAACGAAAATCCTATGTTTCGTTAAAGGGTTGATGGACAAGTCAACATCTTCTCCAAGTCTCAAATAGAACTCATCATTCTCTATTTTGTTTAGATTTAGAAGGAAATATGATATATGATGTAGGTGTTACCAAATGTAAGAACCATACAACTCATAAAACCTTCTAAAAAACCAAAATTCAATAAATAAGGGAAAATCTAGAAAGCAATAGTGGAGTTGGTTTGGCAACATTCGGTAAAGCTGTAAAGCTGCATTTCCCAATCATTATCCATAGAAGGATGATATACTTTTAATGTATTTGCATTGATATACTTAATGCATTTGAATTAATATATATTTAATGTATTTTCAATATTATTAATTAATACATTTGAAAGTTAATGCATTTTATCTATGTATTTGAATTAATTACATTAATTAATGCATAGGAATTATTTTGCTTAATGCATATTGAATTTGTAATAATTAATGCATTTGAATTACGAATTTTTCATTTGAAGTAATTAAATGAATTGTTTTGAAATAATAGAGTTTTACATTTAAATGATTATACATTTTAATTAAGTAATTAATGAAAATTAATGAGTACATTTAAAATTAATTATGCAATTCGCTATTAAAGGTTGATCGGATGGTATGATTCTTAGGGAGAGGGTGAGTAAGGAAAAGAGGAAGTAAACAAACACATAGTCATTAATTATTAATTAATTATCTAATGCTTATGTATGTATGATGCATGATTGATGATATGGTTGCATACTAGACTCATAGGGAATTACTTAAGAGCATGTTGTAACTTAGGGCGTTTGATTGTATTAGTGCGGTTTGGAGACTTCTATGTGGTGGCCAAACATATAAACCTCTAAACTTCACAATAGTACTAGCTACCTATATATTATAGTATTTACTTCATTGATTGATTGAATAAGTATTGTATTTATTGCTTGAAGATTATAACTTCGGGACGAAGTTTCTTGAAGGGGGGAAGTATGTAACAACCCTCATATACGAATAAAGGGCATATTTAATATAGTAAATATAATGTAATATAATATAATATAAGATAATAAAAAGAAACATGAAAAAGAAGTAACAGAAAGCAAATTTTGCATAAAGAAAGAAATTAAATAAGAAATTAAGAAATTGGGAGAAGGAGGATATAAAAGGAGGAGAAGAAGTGAATAGAGGGGTCTTTTTTAGTGTCTTTGGGCATCTTGGAAGAGGAGCTCTGGAGGAGAGGAAAGCAAGATAACATTGGCATAGGGTTAATTGTTGGGGGATTAGGGGCCTCAGCCTTTTTGGCTGGGGTTTGGTTGGGTGGAGAGTCGTCCCCCCACCTTCAGTTGCTCTATTGGACCTATCAAGGTAATGGTAGCTACTAGGTCATCTAACCAGGTATGGATCCTTTATTTTCATAGCATATTTTCTATTAATATTGATTAAATCCACTTTCTTTGTCAGATCTTCTATGCATGTTGTTCTTGTTTGTTTCTGGATTTTATAAGATCTACATGTTATCAGATTCTTGTATTGGTTCATAGATCTGCATGCATATTTAATATTATTTTTTTATTTAGAAGGTTTTATGAGTTTTATGGTTCTTACATGATCAATACCTATCATAGCTTCCAGAATAGCTTCATCTGATTGTAAAACAATGTCTAAACAATCAAAGGAATGGGTAGAGTCTATTCCCCATGCAGGTGCATAATCGATATCTGACTCCATGGAGACTAAAGGAGTCGAGATATAATCTATCACAACATCTTCTGAAGCTTGATAAGCCACTTCTGCGAAGGATAGGGGCACAATTGGTTCCTTTTGAGTGGGAAGAATCCAAGGATAAGTTGTTTGAACAACTGTGAAGACATCCTTAGATGACATGGTGGTGTCACTCGTTGAACTAATATAGTTCATGGGAGCACGTAAATCAAAGGTTCCCATCAACGATGAGTACATACCTACTCCTATAATTTCATTGGGAGGGTGGGCCTGATCAATCCATGGAATATTTATATTATGAATGGGTTGTGTTATTTTTTCGGGTGAAGGAGAGTTGGTCAACTGTGATGATTTTTCCTTCATGAGGGAACATGAGTACCCAAAAAACAGACGAAGGAATGGCTTGCATTGCATACATCTAGCTTCTTCCCAATAGAAAATTATAATGGAGAGAAGCGTCTACAACCTCGACCTCCACGGACACTACTTTTCCCGGTAACTCGATCTCAAAAGAGGGTAAGATCCCATGTGGATGGAACAATCTGCCGTCAAAAGCAGTAAGCAATGTATTGGAAGGGGATAACTCTAGGGAGCCTAAATCTTGCCAGCATGAAATAGACATTACGCACGTAGATGCGCATTCATCCACTATGGCTGGTCTAATGGTTTTGGAACCATGGACCACTTCGATTTGGAAGGCCATGTGGTACAGAAATCGGGGTTTGATGTTGGACATATCAAACCTTACCAACAGACTTGAAGTGAATTTCGCTGTGATGGATAACTTTGCAAAACTTCTAGAGTGGACATGGAACATGGCGTTTGGGATAGGTCCTCTGCAACTGAGTAGTTAGGATATGCCCGTGCATTAGGGATGTACGATGTGCGTTTATAGACACCTTTCGGTATATTCGGCATAGGATTTGCAGGTCTCTCAATATGAAGAGGAACATATGTCTCAGGGATTTCTTTATCTTTCTGCGGCATATCCGGGGTGTAATTATTAGCTCTCATTTGTAGAAAAGCATGTGAGTTAACCATGTTTATATAGGATTGATCAGCCGATGTGACACGATGAGTTCCCCTAGTGTTAAAACTACCAGAAGCTGGGTTTTGTCCTTTGGGAAACGGTTCCTTCAAGACAACAGGTTTCTTTTGGTTTAACAACTTCTGGGCTTCATCAATTAGAGGGCACTAATGAGTCAGGTGATTTTATTTGCAGAGTTTGTAAGGAAAATTCACCTTCTTTTCTTTTTTTCCCTCCTTGACATTCTCTGTGGTTTTGGGCTTGTGTTGGTTTCCTTCTCCCTTCTTTCCATTTTTCTTTCCATTGGGTTACCGAGAACCTTCTTGACTTGAATGCACATTGTGTACAGTTTTAGTCTGAGAAGGGAGGGATGCAACCGAATTTGTTTCTGCCGCCAAGTGCTTTATGGAAAGTTTGTGAACTTCTTTAGATAAAGCTTCCATGGCGGATGAATTGGATGAACCTACAATTCCATTGACATGTGGTCCAGCTTTAGGCTTACAAGGATCAATGTTTGACCTTGGTGCATCTAGAATAATTTCATAAAGGATCCCAGACTGAGCATAAATCAAGTCTAGTTGTTGGGTCCTTAGAATGGCTTCCTCTTCAGAAATGACCCCAGAAGTCAAGACATATTTGGAGATGTAGGGTAGCAGTGATTTCTAAAACCAGTCCAAAAGAAAATCTAGGGGAATCTCATCTTTAATGAGCCTTTTCTGCCTTCTCCACTCTTAAATCGGATCAGAAATATGAGTGGCTTTATTATGTCTAACCGTAGATAGAAGGTCTGTACCAACATCATACCAGACAAGAAGTTGGAAATGGTTCTAAAAAACTGGCGCTAAATCATAAAATTTATGATAAGATGTTGCTGGTAGCTCGATGTACCATTTGGATGCAACAATGGTCAAGGTTCTTTGAAAGAGCCTCAAATGAATCGAATCATCATTCAACAAGTTAGAATAACACCAGAGATGAAATTTTGTAACATCATCCCTTGGATCTTCACTAGTTTTTCCTTCAAACTTCAGAATGTATGAAGGAAGCTTGGTCGAAATCGGAGGCCAAGCAGGATTATGTCACACAGGGCCATTCATCACCTTTGAAAAATATGGAAAATTCAATGTTTCCAAGAAGGGTAAGTGATGCCTAACCGATGGTGTATGAGTTTGGGGAATCTGGTAAGGAGAATTACCTAGACCATAATTCCCATAAGGTTGGTTGGGGTTGCCCCCAGCCATCGGTTGTGATGAGAACATGTTTTGGAAAGTGCTCCATCCGTAAGCCAATGGATTGCTTCCCTAAGGTCCAGTCCATTGCGGTTGAGTATAATTTCCTCCAAACGGAGTTGAAATGTGAAAATTACCTCCTCCTCCACCAAAAAGTGAAAAATGATTGTTCCATATAGGCACATTAGAAGTTTGAACATTTGATCGTTTCCAATTACATCCTGTAAAGGGGTTCGAACTTGGTAGTTGTGCAGTGGAGGTGATAGGAATTGAGCCTATAAATGGGATTGAAGGATCAATGTTCCCTCCATGCCAAGGGAAGCCATGAGTAAATGGAGTTGAACTAGTAGGGTTAGCCCGGAACTGTTGAAGAAATGGGGAAGAAGTAAACGATACCGTAGGTATCCCACTAAAAGGGACATTGGACGAACCAATAGTTGATCCAAAAGGTAAATAAGTAGATGCAATCTGAGTACTTGATGACCCTAAGGATCCTCGGTTAAAGTTTGGTAAAGTGAACGAAGTAAAAGATATATGCAACAAAATGGGTATCTGGGTGTTTACATGAGGAGGGGAAAGACCTCCTGGAATAATAGTGGATGTAGGAGTCTGTGGAAGTCCTGATCCGTTCCTTGTGTTTTCCATGGTAAATCCATACGTAAAACTATATACACTAAACTTGGTTAAATATAAAGAGTCAACTCTCACTAACAATGGATCGTCAGGTCCAGTTAAAGGAGGGTTAAAGTGTCTTGCAAAGTCTTAAGTTGGAAATTATTCAACCTCTATAGTCTGTGATACTGATGAAGTTTGAATGATGAGTTGAGGTTCCCTAGGTGGTTCGATCGTACCCATTGGTTCAAAAGAACTGCTTGAATTTGTTCTACACTGTTGGGGTTGTGGTGGAGGCTCCACAGTGAGTGGAGGAAGGTTTCTTAACCTTCCTGACCTACAAGGAGGTTGGTCCTCCACAACTACAAAAACAAAAAAAAATGTTTTAACTAATTAATCATAGGGCTAGCTGGAAAAAAAGCAAACACACAACACACCACTAAAAATCCTAAGGTAATCCAAAACAGGAAAACATATGAACTTCCAAAGGAGATTCTGGGTTGATTAGGGCCCAGAACATACTAGTAAAGTGATGAATAATAGTTATTCGGGATCCATGGTACAATCAAGATGGGGCCAAGCGCTGGAATCACCCAACTGCCTTCCCAAAGAGCTGTAGAGGATTTCCGCCTAGATCTGTCCTAGGAGAAGTGGAAATATCCTTCCACTATCACCTGTGTAAATCCCTAAAGGTCTTGGATGCTAAGGCTACCAACAATGCAAAAAGAGTCTAGGGGGATAGTCGCAGGTCAAATCAACACGCATTTGCAAGGTAACTGAGCCCGAAATCCAAAAGCACTGAAGGTACTAGTGGATCTGCGTATGTGTATTGATTCTGGTAGATGCTTGATTGAAAAGTGGAGGGGTATCTCTAACTAATCAATCTCACATGTCCTCGTGCTTAACTCCAGTTTGAGTGGAGCTTCCTAGTACACCTTCCACAAAGGTGGATTTACCTAGTGATAGTCCACTACGATTCAATTTTAAATGGTTTTGGATAGTTAATCAACCTAGTCCAAAACCCTAGACTAAGCTAGTTGGTGTGTGTTCCCTAGAAAAAAAGTTACTATTCAATTTTAAATTTAATATTATTTTTAGGGTTGTTGTTTACTCAAAAGGAGTGAGTGTGTGTGTAAGATGGTTATGACTGAGAAGTGAAGTGTATAACGAAAATGCAGAATTCCCTTCACTATTTTTCTTTTTCACTTATATCTTTCAAAATAAAAAAGTTTGCAAAGTAAACCTAAAATAACTTGAAAATTTCTTTTTCTTTTTTTCAAAAAATAGTATATGCAACTAAAATCTTATTTGAAAAAACAATGCTCTTTCTAAGGGAAAAATACTTGTTCTTTTTTTTTTGCAATTTTCTTTTAAACAAAAGAAATAACAACTGACTATGAATAAGAAAAGCACACTCTAGAAATCAATTGTAGGCTAACTGTACCTAAGCCTATAAGAGACAGAATACTACCCTCGAATGAAATATGAAAATAACAAGTTCAAAATGTTTCTTCAGTCCAAGTAAAGAAGTAATTGACTTTGGCAAAGAGACACTAATGGAAACAACCAACTAAAAGAAGAAAACAAAGATATTTTTCAAGAAATCAAAATTTTCTTAATCAAGTCAATGATCATAAAGAAACATTCCAAATGCCAACCAAACAAACTTTGAACTCAAAAGACCTAGGAACACACTAAAAAAGAAAATGAAAACCAAACAAGATCTCTTGAAAGGGTAAAAAGACTCAATCACATCCTGCCAATAGGTTAGGATGATCCAAAAAAAAGCAGATAAATTCTTCAAAAAATAAAGCAAAGACCAAAGTTTAAACTCAAGGAGGAAAAAACAATCCTATAGGGGTACCCGCGACTGTATACACAACAACGTGTGGGTGGCTCACGGGTTCCACACAGGAAACTCGTGGGTATAATGGAAACTTGCGACTATATATACTGATAGCCCGCAATTCCGCTTCAATTTTTTTTTAAAAAGGGAGAAAATCAAATGGGAAAGACCAAGTCTGAGTATAGTAAGATGAGAAGATAGGTTTTGAAATGTAAATGGTTAGGGAGGTTAAGGTGGTTATGATAACTACCATAACCATCTCTAATTATATTTTTTGATCTTTTTTTTCGTTATTTTTGGAGGTACCCGTAGGTATGATACTTGACACCTTGCGAGTAACCCGTGAGTATCATACTAGTCAACTAGCGGGTGCAACATTTTGGGAAAAACCACGGGTTGCCAAAGGCAAACCTGCGGGTGACCCACGAGTTGATAGATACTAAATTCACGATTATGGCTAAAAAATTATTCACAAAACAGTTAAGCTGAAGAGGATGATGTAATATTTAGATCCAAAGCATCTATAGTCAATGGGGCTCTTCAATCCATAAGGTCCTTTTGTATGACCGATAATGCAGTGTGGTCACGGACGGAGAAGTGCCAATCTGACTAATAACAGCTTGACCTATGATTTATTTCAATTATATGTTTGATCTATATTTTTGGTGGTAACTCCATGGGAAGGTATTCAAATACCTTTTTTATATTTTTGGAGTAGATCCTGTACTTCTGGATGACCTGATTTGAAAACTTCCGAAGTTAATAATTCCATTTCTTGGCATTGTATGACATAAGTTGGTGCTCCTTTACGAATTAGCTTCTCCATTTCGTGGGATGACACAATTTGTGTGCGAAGGGGTTGAAATCCATTTAACTTGTATTTTTATCGTTGCCACTTGAACTTGATAAAGTGTTCTTGGTGGTTGGATGAGTAAGTACCTAGTTTCTGCATCCACTAGATTCCTAACACTGCATCAACTCCTCCTAGGGGTATTGCATAAAATTATGACTCAAGGTTATACTTTGTAACTGCAACTTAACCTTCTGGCATTTTCCCACTTTATCGATCTTCGTCCCATCTACGACCATTACCTTCATGTTAAGCACCATATATATGAAAAGGTTATGCCTCTTTGCAACACTTACGCCAATAAATTTGTGGGTGCTTCCTGTGTTGACAAGGACAAAGACATTGTTATTTTTGACATGCCCTTTAAGTTTTAATGTTTCTAGCTGGTGTATTTCGGTTATGGTTGCGAGTGATATTCTCTGTGTGTCTTCATCTTCTAACTATAACAGAGGATTCTGGAGGTCCCATGTTTCTTCTATGTAAAATTCATCGCTGCCTTATATTACTTCCTCTTCTGCTTCACATAGATATAGGTTTTTGTTGGTATCCTTTTTCGAGCATCTATGTCTTGGGTCCCACTTTTCTTTGCAGTATTTACATTTACCTTCTTTATTCGTTGGGATTCTAAACTGGTTTTGTTGTCACTTCTTAGATGTGGTGGATGGTATTTTGTTTCGGGCTTGTTTTTTTGGACTAGCTTTCGATTTGTGTACTCCTTGTCAGGGTTTCTGTTCCATGACTTTTTGAACTTCTCTTCAATGATTTTCTCCTTGCATCTGGCCTTATCCAAGTTTGAGACATTGAGTAATTCCAATTCATATCTGATATAGGGTTTCATCCCATACACATATGTCTGGAGTCCTTGGCTATCTGTTAGCTTTGGAAATCATGTCGCTAATGCCTCCCATTTGTAGGTGTATTCATCCATGTCACCTTTCTGTTATAGTCTGGTGATATTTACAAAGAAATCCTTTTCCTTTATATCTTCATATCTCTTAAAAAATTCATTATTGAATGTGCTCCAATTGTGGACACCTTTTTTTGTCGTAATGTTCTGCCACATATACCAATTATATTCCTGACCTTCCAGTTGCATCGCGACATATTTTATCCTCTCGTCATTCGATAGGATTTTGTGTATGAAAAAGAATTCTTCGGCCTTACTGATCCATGCCACACTCTGCTTTGTTGTGCCATTGAACTTGGGTAGCTCTAATTTGGGCTCCATTTGATATCCCCTGATTGGTTGCATTGGTAATGAGTATGGATGATTAGGATTTAGGCTTGGATGGCGATTGTGATCGGTATGATTCTGTGGTGTTTCCCCATTGATGAATTCCGATGTGTCTGGTTAATTTTGTGGAATTTCCATCCTAAATTCTTTTGTTGTATTTGGCTGATCCGAATCCATATTTTTGGATGTGTTGATGCCTCAAAAATCGTAGCATCAATCAACAAGGGATTCTCCCCGGTAAGAAAGCCCAATTAGATCGCTCACCATTTGGTGTAGGGAATCCGTCCGGTTAACGGCCCGGCTACCATGTAAGATTTAAAGATTTGTTTTCCTTTGCACCAGTTGTGGCCCGATCCACCGTTTATGTATTTTATTTTTAAAGATGAGATGAAAGTGTTTTAATCTAAATGCAAACTGTAAAAAATCTAATCTAAAACTGTTTTAAGCAAATTTAATCTATCCTCGTAAGGAGCAAATTTAAAAGATGAGTAATAAACTGGAAATGAAACCAAGAATTTCACAGATAGCTGTTAAATTGAATGAAAGCATTTGCAGCAGAAAATAAAAGATTATCAAAGATAGCCTTGATAGAGATAAACATTCTATTACCCATTTTACATAGAAATTTTGCATGAGAGAGTGAAAGCATTCAAAGCAAAGAAGTAATTCAGATGGTTAAGAATGATCTCCCAGCCAATGTGTGAATAATGCATAAGTAATTCGGCTAGTCATTCAAACATTCCCATAATAAAACTCCATGCAGGCTTCCATCAGGCAAAATAGAACTTCCTTTATTGATGTAGTAAAATAGTTCACGTACAACATAAGTCTATCCTTTCACCTGCCAAAAGTCATTTCTATCTCATCTATCTCTATATTTATAGATATTACAACTTTGTCTCTTCTCAAAAACCTAACCCTAGGGAAAACAAAAGTTTGTCATCTAGTGCCTAAAGAGACAAAAAGCATTTCCTGTTGTCTTTTAACATATTTATACAAAAAACAAATTTCCAGCTGTCTTTTCCCAAAATTTATAATAAAAACAAATTAAGTTTTAGATGGCTCTGCTGCTTCATTTGGTTTCTCTTCCTCTGCAGACTTGTTCCCTTCAACCGGGTCACCTGCTTTTGCTGATTTGTCCACCTCTTGAATATAACTGGCCCACTAGATAATTTCTCTCAAGATGGTCTTTCCCCGCACATAGATTGTCACTTTCCGAGCTATCTCGTGCTTGCACAAATTTGATTTGACACTTGCTTCCCCTGCTACAGCCTCTTTCACAATACTCTCCAGGAAATAAGTGTGAACAACGGTCTGCTCAATGAATTGATGGAGGTGCTCCGAGGTTATAGCCTCTATCTTCTTGAGATAGTCTAATTCTACATTCAAGTTACCCTGCAATTCTGCCAGGCGTTCTCTCTCAGGGAACTCATAAATGGTCTGAGGTAAATCCATGTGACACTTCTCGGGAGTTTCCCGGATTTTGGAGTAGACAATGTGGCATTTTTTTATGGTCTTCCGGATCTCAACACTTAATTTGTTACCACAATCTCTGCAAAACTCGAGGACTCTTGTATCCATGTCTAATTCCTCAGCGGTTGTAGCACACAGGTTTGAGGGAAAGCCAGATCTTCCTTTCCTCCATTCAAATTGTTCCTTTATTTCTACCATGTGTTGTGCATACTTGTCCTTTATTTTAAGCGCCTTGACCTCAATGGATGTCATCTTGGTTATCATTTCTTTCATCCTTTAGACCTCTTCTAATATCAACACTAGCGATTGATAGGTCTTTTCTTGTATGTCACAGGCTTGCTTGTAGAATGTAGCTAGATCTTGCTTCTTTTCATTTGCTTCCTTGAGATGTTCTAACAGCTCTGCCTTTTCTCGCGTTAGCCTCTCAAACTGAGGCTTGAAAAACTAAATTTGTTGAATGTTGTTGGCTTCATGATTTCCCAATTCTGTTATGTGAGCCTTTAAGTCCTTTTGCTCATCTTTTGAGATTGCTAGTTGCATTTCTAGTGTATTCTTTTCATTTTCGAGCTGCCGGATCTTCAAAGTTGTTTCTTTCTTCTCTTCTGCAAGCTCTTTGTACTTCTTTTTCAATTCATTTCCTTCTAACACCTCCTTCTTCATGTCAACTTTTATCTTGAAACATAGCTCTTTGTATTTTTTAACATCTTCAACCAGACGATCGACATTGTCTTTACTTGCTTGGGCTGAAGCTACCGAGCATGACGCTGTGAACACAGGGTCGATGTTAGTCCATTGGACAAGTGTGGTTTCTGATACTTTGAGTTCATATAGGTCCTGTCCAATCTCCATTTTCTTTACTGATATGTCAATGCTAACCTTCTTCCATTGATGAAAGTAAACGGAATCCAGGTTGGCCACTTGGCGCTGCTTTCTGGGGTTGTATGGGGTAAGTGCTAATTGCTCAGTGGTGACAACCCCTTCACTAGCTATACCTGGTTGGTTCATCATTTCCAGATCCAAGTCCATGGCCCGCGGGATGGACATGCCTTGTTCCACGACTTTCTCAACTTCTTCTCTTGCTTGCCTCTCTGCCAGCTCTGCTTGTAACCTTTCTGCCTCCTCTTGCTGTAATTTGGAACTGACTTGCTCTTGCGCGATTCTTTCTTCTTCCTCTTGCTGTAATTTGGCAGCTTGTTCTCGTAGAATACACTAGAAATGTTGTTCTTCTTCCTTTTGGAGTCTCTCTTCTTCTTCCTTCCTCTTTGATTCTTCTGACTGAGATGTTGTTGCCTCTTGCTCCTTTTGGATCAAACCGACAGGTTTAGGACTGGAACTCTTTCCGCTTTTAGGGGGTTAGTGTTTTCCCAATTCAGTTAAGTTCCTAGCACTTCGGAAAAATTCTTCTTCTTTGTCCCAAAGATGTGTGTACTCATAAGAAGTTCTGAAATTAAGAAAATGCTTAGCAACCCTGGTACTAGGATAATGTCTTCTAAAGGGCTTTGTGCCAAAAATGAAAAACCTCTAAGCCTTGAGCAAATTTTTCACTGTCTTTTGCCTTCGGGAGACTATATGCATCGATGGTGAAGGGAATCGATGGATAAATACCTTTCTTCCTCTGCATGAGGATTTTGCTGACTCCACCAGTGCTGAAAAGTTGTCTGAGAGCCTCCTTATGTACTACAAAATCTGTGACATATCGACGAAAAAGAAAGGGAGGTTGAGATCCTCCACTCATTCGGATGTAGGTGCCCTCAGTGGAGAAGTAATAATCCCCAAACTCTTCGATGATGGGCATGGCATTTTCAGATAGGTAGTTCAGCTCCTCTATAAAAATGAGCTGGTACAGGGGCATGATGAGTTTCTCACAAATTTGCTAGTAGTAATTCGCGTATTTGCTTGCCCATGTGGGATGGTAGGCTACAAAGAGAGGAGACTCTTTTCTGTTCCATATGCAACCCAAATCCGGGAAGGAGTGTTTACTTAACAAGCAATCCATCAAATAAGAAGACATTAAGAAGTCAACCTTCTTCTGGGTCAGGCCTCCTTGAGCAGCGGTTAATTGCGAGACCATACTGTCTGAAATTATGTCGGCACAATTGAATATTTTACTGGACATGGCCACGTGGACCATCACCGACACCCAGCCAAGCTTGAAAACATTTCCATTCGGAATGCCAAAAATCCGACTCAGCATCAGGCAATGAGCCTATAAGGAGTCCTTAGCAGAGCACTTTCATATTCATTGGTATTCCTTTGCCTGATTTGTCTTTCACTTATCATCATCTTTCTGGCAGACTCCAGAGGGTCCATAGTTTGCTTGGCTATCCACTCATTGTCCAGCCAAGTCCTTGCCTGGGGAAACTTGTAAGTCGCCATGATGTGTTCAGGTTCGAAAGATACCGGATTCATCCCAGTCTTGTCATTAATGAGCCTTGTATCAGTCTTAACATGAGGAATTATCTAGCCGATGACCTCTAAGCATGTGAACAGCTCGGGACGAGTCGCTGCCTTGTGAAGGTAGGATTTCTTGATGTTCGAGTAAACCATGGTTTCTTCTAGGGATGCTTCAGGGTAGTTTTGATATTTGATAAACTTGTATAAGTCACCCCATTGAAATTATGGGGCAGAGCTTCCTGGGGCTACCCTGGTGACAGATTGCGTGTTGCTAAACATGGTTTCGAGCGACGTGTCTAACAAGATTTCCGCATCTGAATCTGATTCTGCGAGCCTAGCCTTCTTCCTGGTAGACCTCCTATGCATGTCAAACCTGCGATGATGAGGGTAGCACAAATGAGGAGTTTGACGAATTCTCGAGCAACCATTCCTAGCAAAAACACATCTTATGATTTAAGCAGAAATTGAGCATGCAATAGTATCGGCTTTCAAATTAAAATGACCTTCACTGACAAGGGTGACGAGGAATAACTTCTAAACAAAAACACCCATGCAATAGCTCAACATGCAATTTAAAAAATGAAAGGTGTTAGCTAGCACTTGACCACATTTTATGATAAAAAAAATCATTTACTGGTACTAGATTTTTTGAAGGATGCATAATTATGCAAAGTGCTAGCATCATGGGACAAGGATAATTCTCGAAACTTTTGCGGCTTCAACGTGGAGCTTTATCATCGAGAGAATGACTTATTACCACGACAGTGAGTGCGTAAGGTATCCCTTGGTAATAACAAATCTTCCTACATGAGTTGCGGAGTAGAATGTATGCTATAGAGCTGGTAGCGCTATTGGTGGCTTTAGAACAAACTGTGATAAGGAAAGTTTATAGGCTTCGGCTTTCATTAATAAAACAAGCGTTGGGAGGAAGCTTTTTCTATAATGTCGAGAAACAACGGTTGACAAGCTGAAATGCATATGCGCATAAGGCAGTTTTACTCGGTCGTGGTTTGGCAGGAGAGAACGAAAACTTTTCATTTTTATCAGATTTGAAGGAGGCTTTACCATTAAACAAAAGGGGTTCCCTTATATCACACGAAAATAGTGGGAAAAAAGAGATAAAAAGCTTAAAACGGGGAAAAACAAGCCTCAGACATAGCTTCTTTTCAGCTAAAAAAAATAAAGGGGAGACAAAACGCTTACTTGTCAGTCTTGGAATGGCTTCTCGACGGTTGACACGCATACCCAGATGAGTGACAAACTAAAAGCTCCCAATGGCGAATGTCGAACTTCTCTTCTCCTCGGCAACAGTAGAATGAGCGAAAACCGTGTTCTAAGCATCTATATATAGCGTGGGCATTTAATCGCACGGGGTGGTCAGTTGGATTATTAATGAGTACAGGGCTCAACGCAACGGGTGATTAATTCCGCATGGGGCGGCAATAAAAATTTCACCAACTTTAACTTTCGTGCCTACCCAAAATATGGGTTGCGTTGTGGCGGCGATTGGGCTGATAACTTATGCGCAACGGGCGGCGACCCTAGGGCTAACTTCTGTGATCAAGAGCTGCGCCCGAGAGGATTGAAGTGGATGTCGGCAACTTTAAGGTTAAAAACAACGCAACCGGCGACAACTTTAGCCATAGAACCTGCGATCAAAAGCTGCGAGGAAGAGGGTGAGGTCCTAAAAAAGGCAGTAATTTTAAGACTAAATCCTG
Organism: Larix kaempferi; assembly: GCA_027924585.1. Taxonomy (NCBI): domain Eukaryota; kingdom Viridiplantae; phylum Streptophyta; class Pinopsida; order Pinales; family Pinaceae; genus Larix; species Larix kaempferi. The sequence goes on from BSBM01000476.1 coordinate 8,907,250, forward strand.
CGCAATGGGCGAATCTTTTAGCTCTAAAACCTACGATAATCAGAGCGGAGTTATGGTTTAGAATTTGGTGCAAAGCGGCCGATTTAGTGTTAAAAACTGTGCAAACGTGGAAAAATTAAAGTTTAAAAAATGCGATGACTCGGGAGAGAAGATAGAAACAAAAGCTCTTAGGTCGACAATTTTAAGGCTAAATCGTGCGCCATAGTCGGCCAAAAATAAGGTGAAAATTTGCGCAACTGTCGCAAAGTTTATCGTTAAAAACTGCAACCAAAGCTGAAAAGATAAAATTTTCCTTTAGCCGAAAAATCAGAAAAATTTGGAAAAAGAAAGGAACTTGCAAAGATGAACAAACAAGCTTCAAAAACCAAGGTATTCTTCAGAAATAGGAGGAGGGGCCCCAATATTTGCAAAATTCTTTTGGGGGGATGTTACAACAACAACAGGATGCTAATCGTTTCTTGAAGTAATTCACCAATTTCTCAATTCCTTCATTAAGATCTATTTTCATCTTTCCTATTTCGCTTGTTACAACATTGATGATCTCACTTTGTATCATCCTTGTTATTCCTTGCCTATTTTCACGAATCTCGGCTTTGAGTTTGTCTAATCTTGCTTTAATGCTTTGAAGCGTCTTAGAATCTTCCGCATGGTTCTTTTCTATTAGCTCCATTTATTTGTTCATCTCTTATTGGAATCGAGAACAAGGAGGGGTGTGCCTAGATCCCATTATGTTTGTTCAAGAATTTAAAAAATTTAATATAATAATTATTATTATATTTAAAACTTTGAATTTAATAATGGAACTATTAGAACTTTAAATATAATAATAATTATTATTATATTTAATACAAAAATTATTTTAATTTATAATAATATTATTATTATAATAAAAAATCAAAGTGGATTTGAATTAGGTTTTAAGTGGACGGGCGTGTAGCAGGGTTGAGGAGTGGAGATGAGATACGTGTTAAGGGAGGGGACACAAGCAAGGAGGAGGCAATAAGTGGAGCAAGTGTGAGGTGGGGAGGGAAGAGGTGGTGCAAGCAGGTGGGATGGAGGTGGTGGAAGAGGGGAATAGAGCGGTGGAAGGGTGGTGGATTGTGGGATTTGAGGCCCGCGGGGATGCAGAAATCGATGGTACGGAGGTGAGGGAACACACGAGATGGATGGGAAACGGGGGAAATAGGGAAGAGGAAGGATATGGGCGTGAAGTGAGGGAAGAGACAGGGTGCATGAGGGAGGATGGTGTGGGAGAAGAATGAAGGCGAAGGGAGGGCAACAATGAGGAGAGGAGGAGGAACTGCATAGAGGAGTTTGTAGCAATGAGGTAGTGTGGTGTGAGGGAATATGGAGAAGGGATGGGGTAGAGGAGGAGAGGTGCATGCAAGGAGTGTGGCGGGGATCAGTGGAAGGGGGCGATGACGGGATGTAGAGGAGGATAGGTGCGTAGAGGAGGAGAGGTGCTTGCAGGGAGTGTGACGGAGAGAAGTGGAAGGGGGTGGTGATGGGGGAGTAGTAGAGAGGTGGGAGGAATATGGGAGGTGGGGGGATGGCATGGATAGGAGCGTGGAGTGAGAAATGAGGAGCAGCGAGGAGTGGGACGCGAGGGAGATGTGTGAAAAATGGAGAGTACATGGAGCCGAAACTGAGCTCTGATAGCAACTGGAGTAGTAAAAAACTCGAAAAACCAATAAATAATTGATAGTAGATAAACTAGCAACAACCACATTAGTAATTATTAATGTTTTCGAATACGCCGATAGGCGTAAATGGGACACATACTATAGGAAAAACATTAATATGAAAAGTATGTGCCCAATTTACGCCTATCGGCGTATTCGAACACATTAATAATTATTAATGTGGCTGTTGCTAGTAACGGGTGGTCTCCAAAATATTAATAGAATAATATTGTTTAATAATTTTAATTAAATACATAATTTAATTGTTTTATTAATAGTATTGTTTAATTAAAAAATATTATTATTTTATAATAATTAATTAAACATCATAATTATAAAATAATTTAAATCATATTATAGTTATTTAGTTAATAATAATATTAGTTAATTAGTCAATTAATGATTATTTAATTAAAAATATTAATAAATTAATATTATTTAATGATTTTAAGGAAATCCATATTTTAATTGTTTGTTTAATAATATTTTTTAATTAAACAATTTTCTTTTTTTTGTAAGCTACATAGAAAATTATATTATAATACAAAAGAGTACAATCCTCAGGAGAGGCTGAATATGACAGTCTGGTGCTACTTTCAGAGCCCATATTACAGAGAATTATAGAGTCCATATTACAGAGAATTATAGAGCCGATCATGAAAGACAGAAAACATAGTGAGACTCTGCAATACATAACGACAAAAAAAGCAAAACTAGACAAGCTTGTTTAAGAGCTAGCTTTCATTCCCTTGGAGTCTTGGATATCAACATAAATGGGGCAGGGACTGAATAAATCATCTATCCATTGTTGTTCTGGGAACTTGGCGGGCAGGGGTTCCATTTTGCGTGGGATGATATCTTCAAGGCCATCTTTGCGATTGCGTTTGTGTTGGGTGACTGCGATTGTGGATGGAACTAGAAATGAGGTCCTAGGAGACACTCCTTGCACCACGACCGCTGCAGGGGAGTCCAGGCCAGAGTTGAGTCCTGGGATTGGTGCCACCACGGAGTCATGAAGAGAGCTGTCGGTCGCCTGCGCTGTTGCCTGAGAGATGGTACCTTTTTTGAGAGCATTGCTCTCCTTCCCGAAACCTGCAGCAAGCCCTTCACGTCCAAAACTGATGGGCTGAGTCGGCTGAGGAAACAACGAGTAGAGGTGGCGGTTTGTTAGATTGGATTCCAGTGCCACCATAATGCCATCCAGATGAGCCATGGTGGACCTGGTGTCTGTTATGGACATCTTGGACAAATGCCAATGGGTCAACATTTCTTCAACCAGCATGCCAATCAGGTTCTTGAGCAACTAGTAGTGATTCACCTGTGTGCCCGGGCTGCCAAAAGCAAGGATTTCAGCCACATTTCTTGATTCCCAGTCATCCACCAAGCGTCGAACCGACATCGAAACATTGTCCTTGTATCCAATGTTTGTAGGGATTTCTTTTTCTGTCGACGTCGATTTTCCAGTACTTTGTGTGGAGCCGCGCCTGGAAGTGCCCCTGGTGCGCTTCATGGCCGTGTTGGAGAGATTATAGGGGCGATGGATAGGGGATGAGCTTTCAGTAGAAGACACAGGCGGAGAGAACTAGGAGAGTGGAATGAGCGCAGGAGAATGGGCTGAGCTCTTCATATCTCGGAGGGGGCGTCTAGGAGGGAGGAGCTTCACATGGGACAGAGTAATGGTGAAATGAAACTAGCAGGAGTTAGAGGACGTAGGGAACTGATCCGGCGTTAATGCCACCCACCAATCCATGTGATCAGAGTCAGGTGGAGCGTGTGAAATGGCTAGCTGGGAGTGGAGTGATTCTGGCATTTAAGCATTGTCTTGGAAGGAGGCCAGCCTGGGAGCTGGAGTCGGTGGAGGTGGAGTGTCAAGGTGGCTGCTCTGTACTTCACACGTAGCCAGGGCTTGCTCATGCATGAAAGTTCTGTCATCACGTACGAGGTGTTGTGGTGGCGCCAATTCAGTTGACGTCACGTCCAAGGGAGACGCAGCAGGATCACCAGCATCTGGGAATTAAACAATATTATTAATTAAACACTACTATTATTTTATAATAAGTAATTAAACAAAATAATTATAAAATAATGTAGTGAATGAATTAATTATTGTTATTTAGTTACTAGTAATATTAATTAATTAAATAATTTTTTGTTATATAAAGAATTAATTATTATATTATAATTAATTTCAATATATTTTGGAGATATTTATTAACATTATGATATATTTCACACGTTAATAATATTTTTTAATAAAATAACCTAATTTAATTATTTATAATATAATAATATATTATAAAAACTATTATTTAATTATACTTTAGTAAATAAACTTAATAAATGATAAAAACATAAAAAACATAATAATTATTTAATTAATTGTAATTCAACAATTAATTAAATAGTAATATATTTTTTAAATATAATGATAATACTTTTAATTATATAATATTATATTATTCTATGATAAGAAGATAGTATTTAATTAAAATATTATAATCAAAATAATAATAAAGTAATATTGCTTAATTCAAAATATTATTATTTGACTATTAATTATAGTATATATACTAGATAGAGATATTAAATATATTAGAATTTAATTAATTATGATATTTAAATCAATTATAATATAATAATTACTCAAAAATAATTTCATTAAACTATAGACATATTAAATATATTTTAATTTAATTAAATATGACATTAATCAATTATGATATAATAATTAATTAAAAAATAATTTCATTAAAATACAGTAAATTATATTATAATTTAATTAAAACAATTAATATAGGTTGATGATAAATCAGAGTATTAAAATAATGATGAAGAATATTATAACGTGATATAATATATTATCCTCGGATGCGGGTGCCACCGCGACAACTGGCCGACACGTGTTGGAGGTTCCTCGGCATGGGATCCCATGACGTGGCACTATGCATTAACCCGCTTGGATGCCTTCTTCCTCTTGTCGCTAATGGCACATTCAAGAAGCTTCATCTGGACCTCCCCTCACCCACTGGCTAAACGCACTCACAATGCGACAACGTCGATGAGCATCAAATTTCACATTGTGAATATGTCGCATCTAACCCTTGATGAATGCCACAATGCAACGTAAGCCTTGATAAACACCACAATGCGACATAAACCTTGATGAACATCATATTTCACATTGCGAATATGTCGCATCTAACTCTTGATGAATGCCGCAATGCAACATAACCCTTGATAAACATCACAATGCGACATAAGCCTTGATGAACATCAAATTTCACATCTTGGGCATCGTCGCAATGTGACACAATCCTTGATAAATGCCATAATGCAACATAAGCCTTGATAAACATCACAATGTGACACAAACCTTAATGAACATCAAATTTCACATTGTGAATATGTCGCATCTTGGGTTGTGTCAGCATATGTGTGAGATATTGGGCATTGTCACAATGCGACATAACCCTTGATGAACGCCATAATGCAATGTAACCCTTGATAAACATCACAATGCGACATAAACCTTGATGAACGTCAAATTTCACATTGTGAATATGTCGCATCTGATGCTTGATGAATGCCACAATGCAACAACATAAACCTTGATAAACGTCAAATTTCACATCTTGGGCATCATCGGAATGCGACATAACCCTTGATGAATGCCAGAATGTAACATAAGCCTTGATAAGCATCACAATGTGACACAAACCTTAATGAACGTCAAATTTCACATTGTGAATATGTCGCATCTTGGGTTGTGTCGCCATATGTGTCACATATTGAGCATTGTCGCAATGCGACATAACCCTTGATGAACGCCACAATGCAAGGTAACCCTTGATAAACATTACAATGCGACATAAACCTTGATGAACATCAAATTTCACATTGTGAATATATCGCATCTAACCCTTGATGAATGCCACAATGCAACATAACCCTTGATAGACATCACAATGCGACATAATCCTTGATAAACATCACAATGCGACATAAACCTTATGAACGTCAAATTTCACATCTTGGGCATCGTCGCAATGCGACATAACCCTTGATAAACGCCACAATGCAACATAAGCCTTGATAAGCATCAAAATGCGACACAAACCTTAATGAACGTCAAATTTCACATTGTGAATATATGTTGCATCTTGGGTTGTGTCATCATATGTGTCACATATTTGAGCATTGTCTGCGACATAACCCTTGATGAATGCCACCAACATGACCCTTGATAAACATCACAATGCGACATAAACCTTGATGAACGTCAAATTTCACATCTTGGGCATCGTCGCAATGCGACATAACCCTTGATGAACGCCACAATGTAACGTAATCCTTGATAAGCATCACAATGCGACAAAAACCTTAATGAATGTCAAATTTCACATTGTGAATATGTCGGATCTAGGGTTGTGTCGTCATCTGTGTCACATATTGAGCATTGTCGCAATGCAACATAACCCTTAATGAACGCCACAATGCAACGTAAGCCTTGATAAACATCACAATGCGACATAAACCTTGATGAACGCCAAATTTCACATTGTATCTATAATGATTTTAAATTAATTATAAAATTGGATTTTTTTATTATTAGTTTATATATTATTAACTAATTAAACTTTTATTTTGATCAATGCATTAGAACTTTCATTTTTTCAACGTATTATGAATATCAATATTATTTTTTTATTTTGAATTTGTAAAAGTATAAACATATTATGAATATCATATTTCTTAACAAATGTAAAAACAAACACACTATGAAATACTATTCAATGGGCTCTTATTAAAAACATAAATACAAACCATTTTATTTTCAAAGTTCAAAGAACCCAAAAACTACCATGCTTGCTTGTTTTAGGTCATAGTTATATCATAAACCAAAATAACAATTAACAATAAAGTATTGCATTTCTCTCTTTTTTTATAAGGTGTAAAATATAATTTGGACGATATCCATTTGATAAAAAAGCTGAAAATTTTCGAAGTTAATACTTTTATTTCTTAACAAATGTAAAAACAAACACAGTATGAAATACTATTCAATGATAGAATAATATAAATGTTTTATTTTTTAAATATTTTTGGTTTTTTAAATGTTTTTAATATTTAATGATTTAATCAATTTTTATAAAAAAAAATACAATTTAAGCCCTGAAAAATCACAACTTAAAAAAAATCACGGGATGCACCTTCGCCACAGTGTTCAACAACTGCAACGCGCTGTTACACCAATGCTACGGTTTCCGCACCAGGAGGATGTGTATGGTTCAGCCAATTAACACTTGTTGATAGTACGCTTAGCACCGCCCACAAAGTATTCCAGCTTGAACCTTTCATGAAGTATGTTAATATTAAACTATTTATTAAACGATAAATTACCCTTAACTAAAAGAGACGACCATAGAAACGATCCTGAATGTACAAGTGTCGTAAGTCACCTTCAATCTAGCAAATCCATACTTCCTTCTCCTTCTCCAAAAAAATCTAAGATATTAACGCCTATCCGCGTAAATATGATGGTTTTTACATTTACAAGCTTGACCATTTATAGGTCAATAGGTACCATTTGAATGGAAACGATGTACCCTTAGAATTCAACTAAATTAATCAATTAATCTTATTTAAAAATAATTTTTTATATATTTAGATACATAACACCCTATATCCTAGAAATAGGAATTTACCAATGTACCAATGGTTTTGGAAATCCATGGTATTTTTCCATGGTATTACATATAAGAGAATTAATTTATTTTTATTTTCTTAAATCTACCTTATCTCCTAGAAAATATGAATTTACCAATGATCCCATGGTTTTGGAAACTCATAGTATTTTCCCATGTTATTACATATAGGAGAAATAATTACACATGCATCCAACATAATCAACATTATCATGCCCTCTCTACAAGTATTTATTGAATAATAAATATATTGCGATTCAATCAAATGCATGAATTCCTTTGACATCAATGAAATTATTGCTAACAATGTTTTATCTACCTGTTCACAAAGTCTACAACATGTCTAGTTGTTGCTCTATGTAAATAGGATTTCTTTTAGCCTCGTTGCTGGTATCATCATACTATGTTGTGGGAAGAGCCTCTTCCTTCTCCATATGATAGCATTTACGACATTAAATTATCTCCGTAGACTTAGAGGTACTGTGGAGAAGCCTGAAGCCTAAACTAATGTCGGCAAACACACATTAATGCCATAAATGAATTACACAAACAAATAAAAATAGACTACCACTTTGGGGTGAAACCCGACGTGAGGAAACAATATCTCACAGCTTATGTCTCTATTTATTCATTAGAGATTATCCAGTAACTCTAAACAAATATTTGAATCAAATGCAAGAAAAGCAAACCAAATTAAAAAAAAAATAAAGACAAAAATAAACTAAACTACCCAAAGCAACCTAAAGCAAACCTACATCTAAACAATCTTATGCTCAAAGTCCACCCTTCACTTGTATTTAACAACAATACAAAATATGTTACAAAATATACAAAATTTTAAACAAACCACAAAATATAAAATTGATCAAATATTCACAATTTACAAAATATACAAAATTTATTTAAACAAATTACAAAATACTTACAAAATTTATTAACAAATTATAAAATATAAAGTTTATTGAATGTTAAAAAAAAATGTGTTAAATATTTACAAATAATTAATATTTATTGAATAAATTACAAAAACAAATAAAACCACACATATATACAACGTGAAACGATTTTCAAAACATTTATTTATATGAGAATGGCATCCAAAATATGAAATGAATACAGCTACGAGAATGGCAATACTCATAAAATTGATGTTTATAAAAAAGATTACAAGGTTGCCAATAATGAAATTTAAAACAAAGGTAATTATCGTTTCGTAACATAATTCCATTCTAGAAAATAGAAATGATGTTTTGAAATAACGTAAACCTAACATATTTATGGCTCTATCTACAGAAATTGTTCTCAGCAACACAACTTTTGGAATGAAGGAAAAAATATAATGAGTTCAACAGAAACAATACAATATGAAAGAGACACAATCAATCCAAATAGAGTTCGCCAACAGGAATTAGCAAGTGTACTGTGAATGGTATTTTACGGCGAGTTGACACTTGATGGTTTTTTCCATTGATTTTCCTACAAATAAATTCAATTAAATCAATTAATGGATGTGAGCTCGAAAAGGACAATACATAAGATCACACTATTAAACTAGATCTGTACAAAAGTGAAGAATATATATCCTGAGCATTTATCGAACCAAACTCATGGATCTAAACTAAACAGCAGGTAATTCAAATTGACAATTACAGGAAATGCATGTAAAGCAAATGAAAAAATAAACTATAACAGAAATCATACAAGCTAATCTACCTTGCACAAAATATTAAAGACCTGAACTAAACTAGAATAGGAATCTTACACCAGAGCCGAGTTTAAACTAAGCCTGCTGCAATCTTCAATGAGTAAATTCCATCAAAACACAAAGATGAGCTAAGATGTCTGCACGCAGAAGTGAAATAACAAAAAATAAAATTTCTATTTTCCTGAATAATTACTGGCATTTACATATGAAGTACAGGGATATATATATAACCAGGCTGAGCTTGTCTTTCAATGCAGCTCAACGGCCTCATTAAAACATTAACTGGTTCTATCTCCAAATCCTTGACTCACAACAAATTCTCTAAATTTGAAAAACCGGCAGTAACCTCAATTTTGGAGAAATTACATCAGTTCGGGCACGTTTTTCTCCACATATATTAAGAAATTCCAAAAACTTCCTGCAACTAGGGGTAAATGACCATATTTGTGAAGTGGGTTTCGAACGGTTTCACCGGATTCGTCATGGATTGTTCACAAATGAAGCCCGAAATCAGGCTCCTGGATTAATGACAAAAGTGTCGGATTGAGTGCCGGACAGTTGCTGAAATCAGGGTTCCGGGTTTGATTGCCAACACACATGATTTCGTGTCTTCCTTCAGTTACACCATCTGTTTTCTTTCCTTTCACGGTTAGATCTGCACATTAAAAATAGATTTCATATACTATCTGAAAACTAAGCCAACAATATTTTAAAATGCCAGCAAAGATTTTTATAATCTTAATGTGTTGAAAAAAATAATAAAAATGTGATGAGGTCATTCACTTTCTACCCATTTCCTTTCATCCATATATTCTTAAATTAATGTTTTTATTAAGTCCAAGTGCTTATTGAAAATCTTATAATAATATAGCAAAAGAAAATAAAACATTTATACATTTTGAAAAACATTTGAAAAAGTAAAAATACATAAAAACGTTTATATGTACATTAATATTTATAAGCTATAAATCCTAGGTTATTTTAATATATACAATTTTATTTATATTTATATTTACATTTTTTTTTGTGTTGTGCAAGATTATTGTGAAATTGAGAGAATCCAATGTTCAAGAACTAAGTACAGCCATAAGTGTTGGAATGAGTGTCGAAATCACAACACTGATGTTATCATCAATAAATTAAAACCATGTAAAATACATTAAAAATATAAAATCACATCATTTATTTTTTTAATGCTTTTAATTAATATGTTTTAAACAAATGATATACTTTAAAAAGGTGAATGGATGGTTTAAGAAAATATGATGGTAAAATAGTGAAATGAAGTAAAAGAAAGGAGTAATTTTAGGAGCCCATCATCCCCCAGACTGAAGGTAAGGGAGGTCCTCGTGCCATGAATAGATTGAAATCAGTTGTTCTTTAAAACTCTATATTTGTTGACAGTAGTTTACAGGTAGTCTTTAGGAGAACTAAGCTAAGTTTATTATTGCAAGAAAAACTAGAACTTAGAAAAATAATTATTAATGTTATGTTATGAGATGAACAAAACAACTTCACATTAATTCAAATTTCTTAATACATGCAATTCCGTTAGGTAGTAACAGGTCATGCTTATGAATACCGTATAATTTGTGATGGGGGATTTTCCCTTGTTTCCTGAAGCTAGAAACATGAGGATATAGATGGTATGTAATTTATGCAAAGCCCATAGGAAACTAGTCATCCCTGTATTATTTTCAAATACTTACTGTCATCCAAGTTATATGGGTAAAGTTCACATTTGAGTTCATTAAACTTCTACAGTTATGGGTCCCACTTCTAGGATAGTGACATCCCAGATATAGTATGAATTAGACGATAGGGTCTTAATATCATCTTATGGACATTCTCAAATGGCATTTAAATTAATAATTGGCTTAACCATGTATATATGCACTCAGGGTCTCTATTTGATTGAACTATGTGAAAAACATTGTAATTATGATGACTCTTTTACCCGTCATAGCCCCGCTGCCAGCGAGCCTGTTTAGTACCCCGACGGGTTTACCTTGGTACCATACAAGTATGGCCCCGCTGTCAGTGAGCCTGTTCAATACCCCGACAAGTTTGCTTGTATTTACCGAACTTCCTTATTTATGTTTTACTTGGCATAGACTCGTTGCCAACAGGCTTGTTCAGTACCCCGACGGGTTTGACTCGTAACTATATAATTATTTCAAAAGATATTAAAGTATGTGGAATCCGGTTGGTACTAGGGTATATTAGGTCTACTAAGCACATAATTCAACATTTCAATTTAATCCCATGAGTAACATTATTTATAATAGCCTTAAATTATAATTCATGTCAAAAGAGAATGACCTAAAGCTATTCTCTAGTCCCTAAGTCGATCTTCTTCATATAAGTTTCAGTAGTCTTCCTCCACAAGTAGAAATGTCACTTACTCTCCCGCTACTATTTAATGAAAATAATTAAATAACAAGCTTTGAGAATGGATTTAGGATGTATGAGTTACCTATGGGTTTTACTATGTAGAATTCAAGTAAATCCCCCATAATGTTAAAGATTGGTCTTGTAGCAACTGTTTTTATAAATAGTCAGAAATATGTATGTAATAAGAAAAAGATCAGAAGTTGTTTTGGTTAAATTATTAATAATGTCTTCATCTTAGTTCCTTTATGTAAAAAGAAAAGAAAAAATGAATTTGGATGAAACTTAAAGCTAACTAACCACATGCTACTGTTTATTTATATACATATTTCCCTACTTTACCTAAAAGAAAGAAAAATCTTTACTTAATTGTAAGAAATTTTCCAATGTAACCATGTGTGAAGCAAGGTAAGAAACATACCCATATCCACATATGAGGAAGCTATCACAATGATTACTTGGATATGAAGAATCAACCGACCTACTTGTTTTGGCTGCAGGAAGCGTCGAAGGAGAGAATGGTGTTGTGGCTTGATCACCTCTTGGAACCAAATTTAAATGTAGTCTTTATGCAGATCCTCCTCTTCTGAATAATTAATTTCTTTAGTACAAGAAGGATCTGTTGAGATACATGTGGAAAACTCCTCAATCTCAAATCGCTCTCCATCAAATGTAGTCCCTAATTTTTCAGCTTCCTCTGCAGTTTGGCAAGGATAATATTTTTGTAGCTCGTGGGAATTTGGTTCTTCTATCATGTCAGGAGAGGTAGATAAGTTCTTGGTTGATGTCAAGATATGTGTTTCCTGAGAAGGAGAGATCTCAGCCGCTGCTAGGATTTGAGAGAGTTCTTCCAAGCTTATCGTCTTTTTTGAATCCATCTTGTCGGTTGATAAGTCCTGTCTCACACATGGATTAGTTTCCGGGGTTCTTACAACACCCTATGAAATAATAAATGAAATTTAAGAATCCTATTGAAACAAAAATGAAATGAGACTAATTACAGAATTAAAGTACACTACTCAAAGCAAACTTGAACTCCTCTTGCTACTTTAGACCCTACTGTCACCAAGTTATCTTTTCACAAGAGTTAGCTCTTCCAAAGTAAAACAAACTTGCAAGAAGGAAAGCACACTTGCAAAAAATTAAAATGCAGGAAAGTAAACAAACTCAAACTTGCATAAGGAAAAGCGCACTTGCATGAAAATAAACAACAAGGATTTGGGGCAACCCACTAAAGTGGAATGCGTCAGGTTAGTACACTACAAAATATCTGTAGTGAGGTCGTCTTTGTGTCTTACTGTTTCCTCCTCCCCCTTGCTGTATAATGTAAATGAAACCTATCAACCTACCCTTCAACCCCTTTAGCACCTCCCTAACAACAGCGCCAAAAATGTCGGTAAAAATATATGATAGTATTTACGGCATTAATTATCAATCGAGATTCGTAGACTTAAAGGTACTGGCACTATATGTGCAGGATTGAAGCCTAAACTAGCCTAGTCTAACCTAACTTAATGCCGACAAACACACTTTAATGCTATAAATAAATGACACAAACAAATGAAAATAGACTACCACCTTGGGATGAAACTTGACATGAGGAGACCATATCTCACGAGTTAGGTCTTTAATTATCCGTTGGGGATTATCCAATAAGTCTAAACAAATACTTGAATCAAAGTGCAAAAAAAACAAACCAAACTAAAGAAAAATAAAGACAAAAATTAATTAAACTACCCAAAGCAACATAAAGCAAACCTACATCTAAACAATCTTATGCTCAAAGTCCACCCTTCACTTGTATTTAACAACAATACAAAATATGTTACAAAAAATACAAAATTTTAAACAAATCACAAAATATAAAATTCATCAAATATTCACAATTTACAAAATATACAAAATTTATTTAAACGAATTACAAAATACTTACAAAATCCCAAATTATAAAACATAAAGTTTATTGAATGTTAAAAACAAACGTGTTAAATATTTAAAAAAATTATACTTATTAAATAAATGACAAAAACCAATAAAACCACACATATATACAATGTGAAACGATTTTCAAAACATTTATTTATATGAGAATGGCATCCAAAATATGAAATGAATACAGCTACGAGAATGGCAATACTCATAAAATTAATGTTTATAAAAAAGATTACAAGGTTGCCAATAATGACGTTTCAAACAAAGATAATTATCGTTTCTTAACATAATTCCATTCTAGAAAATTGAAATGATGTTTTGAAATAACGTAAACTAAACATATTTACGGCTCTATCTACAAAAATTGTTCTCAGCAACACAACTTTTGGAATGAAGGAAAAATTATAATGAGTTCAACATGACCAATTTGAAAGAGACACAATCAATCCAAATAGAGTTCCCCAACAGCAATTAGCAAGTGTATTGTGAATGATAGTTTACGACGAGTTGACACTTGATGGTTTCTTCCATTGATTTGCCTACAAATAAATTGAATTAATGGATGTGAGCTCGAGCAATATGAATCTATCTTAGAACGGTAATTCCAATCAAGGAAAGGACAATACAGAAGATCACACTATTAAACTAATCGGTACAAAAGTGAAAAATATATATTTTCTGAGCATTTATCAAACCGAACTTATGCATCTAAACTGAAATGCAGATAATTCAAATTGACAATTACAGGAAATGCATGCAAAGAAAATACAAAAATAAACTATAACATTGTAGAGAACCTGCAACAATTAATTAATGAAAATACACGAGATAATAGTAAGAACATGACTCATAATCACTTTTATTGATCACAAGCCACTTCGAGGGGGCAACCTCATTTGAGCAAGCTCAATACAAATAACTTCACGGTACCTTCATTGGTCTCAATACAAACTTATATACTAAGTCTAGGCACCAATACCATGTGTCAATATAAACCATGGGCCAATACAAACTATGGATCAACAATTACTACGAGACGACTTACAAAGCATATGCGTCCAACAACAATAATACAAACTATGGATCAACAATTACTACAGGACGACTTACAAAGCATATCCGTCCAACAACAATATACTAACAAAGTAAATAGAAGGGTTGACATGGGTTCCTAACATCCCCTCTTCCTTAGAAAAAGATTTTTCCTCAAAGCTTTAGATGTGGAAATTGATGCAGAATCTGAAGGAGTGGTTCCCCTGTAGCATCCTCGGGTTTCTTTTCGGGCCACTGACGCCTTTTGAGTTTCAAGCAGATTGCTTTGAAGGTTGTAGACGAATAAGAACCATATCAGCTGCGTGAAAAGTGCGCTCTGAACAGTGCTGATTAGCTTGTTGTTTCAGTCAAATTCTTGCCTTGTGAAGATTGTCCTGCCAAATGAGAAGAATCTGATCGCGGTTTCGAAGAACCGAGTCAATTGCTTGAACTGGGGTGCTGCTGAGGGTGTATGGAAGAAGAACTAGCGGTGCCTTTCCATAGACTGCTTCATATGGTGTCCTTTTAGATGTGGTATTGTATCATTGGAACGCTTCTAGGAAATCCATAGAAATAGCTGTCCAAATATGTGTAGGGATGGGCAAGGGTTCGAGCAGTCTCAAAAGGAGTGTCGTTTCACCCTTGTTGACCTGGCAAGTATCACAGTCAACCACCATCTGTTAAATTGTCATTTTCAGTCCCTGCCAAAATAAGTTACATTGTTCTCGATCATACGTTTTGAGGAACCCAGAGTACCCTGCCGAAGAAGAAGCATGGAGTTCATAGAAGAGATAGCCCTGTTCAAAAGATTGCAACCAATTTGGAACAAGCAGAGAAATAGCTGTAAGAGAAACTCGATCATCAAATGTGCGAGAAGGAGCATCTTCCACCATATTGTCCTTACCCTTCTTGTAAGTGATCGCATAGTCATAACCCATGAGTTGGATAACCCATTTCAGGTGTGTTGGGGGGGAGACCCGTTGTTCCAGGAAATTTTCCAGACTCTGGAGATTAGTCTTGATGTAGAAATAATTCCCTAATAGGGATGGATGCCACTTTGGTACTGCATGCAAAATAGCCATCATTTCCTGCTGAGATGTAGATGCAGCTAAATGCTTACCGGAAAGGTCTCTTGAAGGCGTCAATCCCACTGGTGCATCAAAGACACCTGCATATATATCCAAGGAAGTAGTGCCAACCGTTGATGGGTGCATCTGAATGGAATGGAGCTGAGCGATGACACCATGTGAATTCTTCTTAAGGATCTTTTCCAGGCGATGTGAACTGATGATGCAGAGAGACCCTGGTTGTAAGCCCGTAAATTTGTGTTGTGTCCCATTGACTGAAAACTGCATCTAAAGTTCGGCAAAATCCCATAAGATGGGGCCAAGTGTGCGTAACCATTGAACGCCCAAAATCGCATCATATCTGCCTAAGGACAAGGAAAACATGTCAAAGCACAGGTTATAATCTTACAGAGAGATACACACATTGTGACACTTTCCCTTGCAAGGTAAGGTGCCCCCATTGGCAACCATGACTTCAAAGTTGGAGCAAGGATGGACAAAACAATCAACCTATTTGGCGATCCAGGGGTCAATGAAGTTATGAGTGCTACCAGAATCAATGAGTATTGTAAGAGGAATATTCTTGAAGTAACCCCTGACCCGCATTGTTTGGGGGGTGGTGACGCCGGATAAAGCATGGAGAGATATCTCTGGTTGGTCATCCTGAGATGGGGGGTCAATAGGTAGGTCCTGAATGTCGACCTGATCATCCATTGTATATGGAACTTCTTCACCAATTTTAAAGGCAGGAGGAGAATCCATATCCAAGAGATAGAGCTTTTGCTGAACACATCTATGTCCCCGAGTGAATTTCTCATCACAATTATAACAAAGTCCTTTTTCTCTGCGTGCCTGCATCTCTGTTTCAGAAAAATGCTGAATAGGAGTTGGTCGAGGAGCTGGCGGGATGGGAGGATGTTGAGAACCCATATTTCGTAAGGGGACAAAAGTGGGTTTGGAGCATTGTTGGGCTGCAATATTTTCTTCTGCCAACTTAGCCAACCCCAGGGATTCCATCATTGTGTTGGAACAGAACATTTTAACCTCTGAGCGGATTTCATCCTTAAGACCACTGATAAAACAACTCCTGTAGAATTCATCAGACAATCCTTCTGTGTGATTGGCTAGTTTCTCAAATTCTGTCTGATACTCTCTCACAATGCCAATTTAGTGAAGTTTAGTGAGGACTCCTGTGAAGTCATCAAAAGCACTAGGACCAAATTGTTGCAAAAGGAGCTGGCAAAAATCTGGGCATTTTGGCTCTTCATGAGCCTTGATGTACCAACGGTACCATTGAAGAGCTTACTGTTCCAAATGAAATGATGCAAGTGGAACTTTGTTTACATCAAAAGTATTATGCAGATTGAAATACTGTTCTGCATGATAGATCCATCCAGTCAGATTAGTACCATTGAAGCGAGGAAAATCAAGATTCAGACCACGAAAATTACTGGAAGAAGAGAACCCATTGTCTGATGAAGACTTGGACTGCCATTTGTTGTGCATGGCTGAATGCTCAAGATGGAGGCCAAGACATTTTTCATCCAGATCCTGGAGTTTGGTTTGGATGGCTGCAAGTGCTTCCTCCATGGTTTTTTCTCCTACGCGGGTGACAACCATAACCAAGAGTTTTTTTTTTTGGGGAATGTGTAGAAAAACACAAACATAAGCTTATTTAGTAAAGGGAAATTTGGATTTGGGAAAAAATATGATGGGTAATTGGGATTTGACTAGGTTTTGGACACTTTCAAATGGACAATTAATTAATGAAAATACACGAGATAGCAGTAAGAACAGAATTCAGAATCACTTTTATTGATCACAGGCCACTTTGAGGGGGCAATCTCCTTTGAGCAAGCTCAATACAAATAACTTCACAGTACCTTCATTGGTCTCAACACAAACTTATATACTAAGTCTAGGCACCGATACCATGGGTCAATACCATGTGTCAATACAAACCATGGGCCAATACAAACTATGGATCAACAATTACTACGGGACGACTTACAAAGCATATGCGTCCAACAACAATAATACAAACTATGGATCAACAATTACTACGGGACGAATTACAAAGCATATGCGTCCAACAACAATATACTAACAAAGTAAATAGAAGGGTTGACATGGGTTCCTAACATCCCCTCTCCCTTAGAAAAAGATTTTTCCTCAAAGCTTTAGATGTGGAAATTGATCCAGAATCTGAAGGAGTGGTTCCCCTGTAGCATCCTTGGGTTGCTTTCCGAGCCACTGACGCCTTTTGAGTTTGAGGCAGATTGCTTGGAAGGCTGTAGACGAATAAGAACCATATCAGCTGCATGAAAAGTGCGCTCTGAACGGCGCTGATCAACTTGTTGTTTTAGTCGAATTCTTGCCATGTGAAGATTGTCCTGCCAAATGAGAAGAATCTGATTATGGTTTCGAAGAACTGAGTCTATTTCCTGAACTGGGGAGCTGTTGAGGGTGTATGGAAGAAGAACTAGCGGCGCCTTTCCATAGACTGCTTCATATGGTATCCTTTTAGATGTGGTATTGTACCACTGGAGCACTTCTAGGAAATCCATAGAAATAGTTGTCCAAATCTGTGTATGGATGGGAAAGGGTACGAGCAATCTCGAAAGGAGTGTCGTTTCACCCTTGTTGACCTGGAAAGTATCACAATCAACCACCATCTGTTGAATTGTCATTTTCAGTCCCTTCCAAAATAAGTTACATTGTTCCCGGTCATAGGTTTTGAGGAACCCAGAGTGCCCTGCCGACGAAGAAGCATGGAGTTCATAGAAGAGATAGCCCTGTTGAACAGATTGCAACCAATTTAGAACAAGTAGAGAAATAGCTGTAAGAGAAACGGGGTCATCAAATGTGTGAGAAGGAGCATCTGCCACCATATTGTCCTTACCCTTCTTGTAAGTGATCGCATAGTCATAACCCATGAGTTGGATAACCCATGTCAGGTGTGCTGGGGAGGAGACCCGTTGTTCCAGAAAATTTTCCAGACTCTGGAGATTAGTCTTGATGCAGAAATAATTCCCTAATAGGGATGGCTGCCACTTCGGTACTGCATGCAAAATAACCATCATTTCCTGCTGAGATGTAGATGCAGTTAAATGCTTACCGGAAAGGTCTCTTGAAGGCGACAAGCCCACTGGTGCAACAAAGACATCTGCATATCTATCTAAGGAAGTAGTGGCGACCGTTTATGGGTGCATCTGAATGGAATGGAGCTGAGCGATGACACCATGTGAATTCTTCTTAAGGATATTTTCCAGGCGATGTGAATTGATGATGCAGAGAGACCCTGGTTGTAAGCCCGTAAATTTGTGTTGTGTCCCATTGATTGAAAACTGCATCCAAAGGTCGGCAAAATCCCATAAGATGGGGCCAAGTGTGCGTAACCATTGAATGCCCAAAATCGCATCACATCCGCCTAAGGACAAGGAAAACATGTCAGAGCGCAGGCTATAATCTTACAGAGAGATACACACATTGTGACACTTTCCCTTGCAAGATAAGGTCCCCCCATTGGAAACCATGACTTCAAAGTTGGAGCAAGGATGGACAAAACAATCAACCTGTTTGGCGATCCGGGGGTCAATGAAGTTATGAGTGCTACCAGAATCAATGAGTATTGTAAGAGGAATATTCTTGAAGTAACCCCTGACCCGCATTGTTTGGGGGGTGGTGACGCCGGATAAAGCATGGAGAGATATCTTTGGTTGGTCGTCCTGAGATGGGGGGTCAATAGGTGGGTCCTGAATGTCGACCTGATCATCCATTGTATCTGGAGCTTCTTCACCAATTTTAGAGGCAGGCAGAGAATCCATATCAAAGAGATAGAGCTTTTGCTGAACACATCTATGTCTCCGACTGAATTTCTCATCACAATTATAACAAAGTCCTTTTTCTCTGCATGCCTGCATCTATGTTTCAGAAAGATGCTTGATAGGAGTTGGTCGAGGAGCTGGCAGGATGGGAGGTCATTGAGAACCCATATTTTGGAAGGGGACAAAAGTGGGTTTGGAGCACTGTTGGGCTACATTCTTGTCTTCTGCCAACTTAGCCAACCCCATGGCTTCCATCATTGTGTTGGAACAAAAAATTTTAACCTCTGAGTGGATTTCATCCTTAAGACCACTGATAAAACAACTCTAGTAGAATTCATCAGACAATCCTCTGTGTGATTGGATAGTTTCTCAAATTCTGTCTGATACTCTCTCACAGTGCCAATTTGGTGAAGTTTAGTGAGGGCTGCTGTGAAGTCATCAAAAGCACTAGGACCAAATCATTGCAAAATGAGCTGGCAAAAATCTGGCCATTTTGGCTCTTCATGAGCCTTCATGTACCAACGGTACCATTGAAGAGCTTCCTATTCCAAATGAAATGATGCAAGTGAAACTTTGTTGACATCAAAATTATTATGCAGACTGAAATATTGCTCTGCACGATAGATCCATCCAGTCGGATCCGTACCATTGAAGCGAGGAAAATCAAGCTCCAGACCATGAAAATTGCTGGAAGAAGAGAACCCATTGTCTGATGAAGACTCGGACTGTCGTTTGTTGTGCATGGATGAATGCTCAAGATGGAGGCCAAGAAATTTTTCATCAAGATCCTGGAGTTTGGTTTGGATGGATGCAAGTGCTTCCTCCATGGTTTTTTCTCCTGCACGGGTGACAACCATAACCAAGAGTTTTTTTTTTTGGGGGGATGTGTAGAAAAACACAAACAAAAACTTATTTAGTAAAGGGAAATTTGGAGTTGGGAAAAAATCTAATGGGTAATTGGGGTTTGACTAGGTTTTGGACACTTTCGAATGGACACGGAAGCAAAAAATGAATATTTCAGAAGCGGGGTGAAAGAATGAGAAAATTTGTCAAAGAGGGACAAAGAAGCAGAAATAGGGAATGAACACGGTGGAAAAATTTGGAGGCGAGTGGGTGAAAATTGAAGAAGTTATGGAAAACTCTAAAAATAGACAAATGTGAGATTTCTGGCTTTGGGAAGTAGAATTTTGGGATAGGGTCCTTAGTAATGAAATATGCAGAATGGGATTGCAGGGGTGTCCGGGAAGTTTCAAGGGAAATGGAATTAAAACAAGGGAGATCTGGTGAAGGGATCAAAACAATTGGATCTGAAACGACGCGGAAGGGATTGACAACAGATGGATTTGAAACGACACTGAATGGATCGAAAACGGCTGTATCTAAAATGAATTTCAGAATAGATATGAAACGGTTGGATCTGGAACAACTTTCAGAATGGATCTGAAACGGCTCGGAATGGATCTGAAATGACGCGGAAGTGATCGACAACAATTCAGCCGAAAATAGATATGGACCCCAGGTATGTTCGGCTTCCTAACAGTTCAGGGGTTTCACTCGGCCACCAATGCTGTCTGACGGCTTGTGTATTGGGACAGTACCCCTCACTCCACGGCTCAGGTAAAACTGATAATCGCTTTACCATAAATGACAACTCTTCGTTTACCTCACAGGTGGTAACTAGTCAATCAGGTTGGGGTCGTTTCCCTTTTTGCTGGCAGGTCCTCTCAATGGGCCAGCTACTTTGGGGTTCCTGTGGTACTCCTCACAATGAGTTTTAGGGCTTATGCCCAAGTACTTCCCATATTTAAGCGGATAGGAATTATTCCTAGATCCGAACTTGCAACATATGTGAAATTTGTTTTTGGAAGAAATTCCACCCAACGAGCCCAAGAAAGTGCTTTGATACCAGATGTGGAGAACTTGCAACAATTAATTAATGAAAATACATGAGATAGCAGTAAGAACAGAACTCAGAATCACTTTTTTTTTATCACAGGTCACTTCGAGGGGTCCACCTCGTTTCAACAAGCTCAATACAAATAACTTCACGGTACCTTCATTGGTCTCAACACAAACTTATACACTAAGTCTAGGTGCCAATACCATGGGTCAATACCATGTGTCAATACAAACCATGGGCCGATACAAACTATGGATCAACAATTACTATAGGACGACTTACAAAGCATATGCATCCAACAACAATAATACAAACTAAGGATCAACAATTACTACGAGACGAATTACAAAGCATATGCGTCTAACAACAATATAGTAACAAAGTAAATAGAAGGGTTGACATGGGTTCCTAAAAAACATAAATCATGCAAGCTAATCTACCTTGCACAAAATATTAAAGATCTGAACTAAACTAGAAGAGGAATCTACTTAAACAGATTAATCTACTTCAACAAAAACAAAACAACCACACGATCTTGCACGATGGGCCCTTACCAACTAAGACCGTGAGATGAAATTTACACCAGAGCCGAGTTTAAACTAAGCCTGTTGCAATCTTCATTGAGTAAATTTCATCAAAACACAGAGATGAGCTAAGATGTCCGCACACAGAAGTGAAATAACAAAAAATTATATATTTCTACTTGCCTAAATAATGACTGGCATTTACATGCGAAGTACAAGTATATATATATATATAACCAAGCTGAGCTTGTCTTTCAATGCAGCTCAACGCCCTCATTAAAACATTAATTGGTTCTATCTCCAAATCCCCGAGTCACAACAAATTCTCTAAATTTGAAAAACTGACCGTAACCTCAATTTTGGAGAAATTACATATGCTTGGGCACGTTTTTCTCTACACATATTAAGAAATTCCAAAAAATTCTTGTAGTTAGGAGTAAATGACGATATTTGGGAAGTGGGTTTCGAATGGTTTCACCGGATTCCTCATGGATTGTTCACAAATGCAGCCTGAAATCCGGTTCGTATATTAATGACAAAAGTGCCAGATTGAGTGCCGGACAGTTGCTGAAATTAGGGTTCTGGGTTTGATTGCCAACACACATGATTTCGTGTCTTCCTTCAGTTACATCATCTATGTTCTTTCCTTTCACGGTTAGATCTTCACATTAAAAATAGATTTTGTATACTATCTGAAAACTAAGCCAACAATAATTTAAAATGGCAACAAAGATTTTTATAATCTTAATGTGTTGAAAAAAGGAAAATAATCTTTACTGAGGTCATTCACTTTCTACCCAATTCCTTTCATCCATATATTCTTACATTAATGTTCTTATTAAGTCCAAGTGCTTATTGAAAATCTTATAATATATGCAAAAGAAAATAAAACATTTATACATTTTGGAAAAAATTTGAAAAAGTAAAAATACATAAAAACATTTATATGTACATTAATATTTATAAACTATAAATCCTATTATATTTTAATATATACAATTTTATTTTTATTTATATTTACATTTTTTGTGTTTTGCAACATTATTGTGAAATGGAGAGAATCCAATGTTCAAGAACTAAGTACATGAATAAGTGTTGAATGAGTGTCAGAATCACAACACTGAATTTACCATCAATAAATTAAAACCATGTAAAATACATTGAAAAGTATAAAATCACATCATTTTTTTTAATGCCTTTAATTAATATGTTTTAAACAAATAATATACTTTAAAAAGGTGAATAGATGGTTTAAGAAAATATGATGGTAAAATAGTGAAATGAATTAAAAGAAAGGAGTAATTTTAGGAGCCCATCAGTAGCATTGTACTTCTCTGATACATCTTGTTATCCTATATCTCAATATCATCATCTATGTTTATTAGTGTGATTAGTAAACAAAGAAAAAACATATTTAGTCCCGGATATGAAAAAATTCAATCATTCATTATTAGCATTCTAGGATTTTTTATTGAACACTTAAATTCAAAGAAAAAAGGCTTAAAAATAGAAGTGCATCAAGTTGTATGCCTATCATTCATTGAATTAGTAGAGGAAACTAATAAAGAGTGAGGGTATGAAAATAATAAGAGTATAGGAGAACCTAAAATCTAAATGTAGGCTTGGTTTTTGGCTATTGTTTGGGTGCTTTGGAACCCCATAAATGCAAATCGATGATGGTTTATGAAGGGATCCACCCAAAACCCTTCTAGGTCTCTTTCGAGGTAACAAGCATGGTCGAGTGGTAATAAAAATGTGTTGGGGCTTGAAGGGAGGGGGGGGGGGGAATTTGGGTAAATAACTACAAAGTGTAGTATTTTCCCAACCCTAATAAAAATGAGTTGAAGGTCATGTGAGTAAGTGTCAAATTCTATAGCATATGTACAATATATAGATTCTCTTAGGAGGCAAATCGAGAGACTTAGTGGAAAGTTGAGTAGCTCACAATAATGAGGGCTTACCTAAACTAATTCACCACTAACTCACATTAATGCCAGCCAACTCATACTTGGACCTCACAAATTGGTCAATAACACTTATGAGAGCCATGAGTGGATAATTATGAACCTATATGTGGACCAAAGTAGTGGAGTAGTGGTTTTATGAGCACTAGTGGCCATTAATACACCAATTTGACCAAATCAAGCATGTAGCACCCTTATACTCCTTAAAATAGGGAAATGGCATAAATTACTCATAAATGCATGCATTGACTCTCAAAACCAAGGAAATATGGAGCTCTTGTGGACATACAAGGTGGATAAGGCATATCACTTGTCTAAGTAGTCAAATGTGGACAAACATGTGGTCCAAGATGTTAGGATATTTTAATACTCCATCCTTGTCCTACCTATCATTATTTCATTTTCCTAGTAGTTTATGATGTCATTTTCCCCCTAGTGTTGTGAAAATGTCATCCATGATCCATCTAGCACCTTCTCAGCCCTACATGCATCATTTTAGGACCACTTTAATCAGTTCCCTATGTTCTAGGAACCTAGTCAGTGTTCCAGTTCAATCCACCTGAGTTAGCTGACTCTTGTGGGGGGGTTAAAGCTTTGAATGCCACTGATTTTGGCCTCATGAGCCCTTTTCTGACCGTTTTTCATGGAAAAATCACTAATTTGACCTCCTTGGTCATTTAATTGATTGTGTCTTCAATTAACTCAGTTTACGATCATTTCGGTTGAGTTTGAGTCTTCCGGAGTACTTCAGTTGTGACAATTCCTATGCTAGATCAATTGAGGTTCAAATTATCCTGTGTGATTCGAATTCTCTCCATTGTAACATCATTGTTGACTATACTGATTATTGGATCATGTGACATTATTCTGTTCCTATCTAATTTCTCATGCATGATTAATTGTCTGCTCATTTTTACTGCAGTTTTCACTGAAATTCATCTTTTTTGCTCATTCTTTCTCTATGAGGTATACTCACCTCCATGATTTGTTGTAATTTAGAATTTCACATGGTATTAGAGCCATTGAGTGTAGGTTGAGCAACTTTTTTCACTAGTGCACCAGAAGCCTCTGGATTTCCACAGCAAATATTGGTGCCATTGCAGTTAATTCATTGGAGAAATCCTTTGAGATCGATCCAGGTGTGAAGGATCCAGAAAAAATTGCCTATTGTCCTAAAGCAGTGTTCAGTAGTAGTCTATGTGAAAATACTCATAGTAGATCTAGGATCCGATGTATACCTCAGAAGAAATATTAGGATTAAGCAGGAAAATAGAAGAAGAGTGGTCATGCAGTGTAAAGGAGCAACAAAATTATGATACAGTAGAACTCAGATAGAAGCAGAATAACATCACACACTAATTCATTAATCACAATATGGACAAATAAATAATACAATGGTGAGGATTCGAATGCCAATGTGGCATGAATGAATGAAAATGCAAAAATGGAAAATGCTGTTAGGACTAGGATGGAGTATAGGAATATCCCAACACCCCCCCTTAATCCATCCTGGGCCCTGATAACTGAGACCAAAGGTCACCCAATACAATGAATAATAACAGTCAATAAACCGAGGAAATGGGGAAAACCTCATGGGAAAAATACCCCCCCTCAAAATAGACTGTAGAGCACATAAAAAATAAATGCTCCTGTAGCTAGGGTTTTCACCCTAGCTTGTGTAAATGAGCACCTACTAAGGAGAAGGGACTCCTTAGTAGCAGTTCAATACAAATGGTAAAAACAGTAAACAAGACAGTAAATAAAAACAGTAAACTATTCTAGCATGTGCATAAAAAGAAAATAACAAGATGATGAAAATTGGTTTTGTATTAAGTTTACCTCAAATGTGAGGTTGGTGAAGCTCTTGCATTAGTCCAGGAGGGCTGCTTCCAAGCTCCAGTGATGCTCCTTCTCCTTCTTCCAAGGTGTTTTGGATATGGGCCAAAGGGGTTCTCAAGTGGGAAATTAGCTCCAAGTGGAGAGCTAGGGTTTCAAGAGAATTTTTTGCAGTAATAGGATGGTGAAATTGTGGATATGAAATGGGGAGCCTCCATCACCTATTTATAGGTTTTTTAGTGGTGGAGTGTTGACCCATGGTTTTGGGCACCATATGGTTTAGGTCAGTTGTATAGGGTTTTTGCTTCCTTTTTTCTCTCTTTTTCCTCTTTTTTGTATTTTTTATTCCCTTTTATTTGGTTTTTGGGAATTTAGGGCCCTTTTTAGAGGGTTTTTGCTATTTTTGGAGGAATTTAAATTATTTTGGGGAAAAAAGGGGTTTTTTTGGCCTTTTGGAGGCTTTTTGATGGTTTTGGAGGCAAATATGGTAGGAAATATAGACAAATGAGTCATGTAATGAGGGAGATGAGGTAGTGAGCACTTTTTGGGTGTTAACAGCTCCAAACTCAAGCAGGTGTGATGCTTGGTCATATGCCTGGAGGTATCTTCTTCTTGGGAAGAAGTGGATCATGCTGAAAAAGCATGTGCTTGTACTTTCTCTTCAGATTGAATGTGATGAGAACAAATCCAAAAGTATGAGGATGATCCTGGAACCTGTGATTCAAATCAGCTGAGGTAGGATCAAAACCATGAATGTGTAGATAGTCTTTTGTTTTCTCCTTCGAACCATCATAGGTGAGATTATTCCCAAAAGAACCATCACATGATAGTGAATGCTTTGAATCCAAATCAGATCCAAGACTTGAAGAATGGTTTCTTGAGATATCCTTTGAACCATTATAGGTGAGATCAAAACCATGATGTGCATGAGAAATTATCCCAAG
This sequence comes from Larix kaempferi, assembly GCA_027924585.1. NCBI lineage: Eukaryota > Viridiplantae > Streptophyta > Pinopsida > Pinales > Pinaceae > Larix > Larix kaempferi. The sequence goes on from BSBM01000476.1 coordinate 8,933,759, forward strand.
TAGTGATTTCTTGGATTTTAAATCAACTCCAAGACTTAATGAATGGTTTCTTGAGATCTCCTTTGAATCAGTAGAGGTGAGATCAAAACCATAAAATTCATGAGAGTGATCAAGGAGAGCGAATGCATTACCTCCAATTGTTGATTTTACCTCCGAAACATTCAATAGATCATGATGCAAACCAACAGACTCTTGTGCAAGAGAGGATTTAAGAACCTTTGCAGTTTCTAGAGTGTGAGCTAGCACATAATTCAAAATAGAAGAAATTTGGAGCATGAGTGCAGAATCTGCAAGTTCTTCTTTGTGGACAACTTCAATATGAGATAAGTTTGAAACTGATTCATGATAAGAGAGACCATACAGGAGGGCGAATGCAACAGTGGGCTTGCTCTCAAAATGGTTTGGACAAATCTCTTCATTTTTTTTGCCAAATCTTTCATCCAGATGGGCCCATAGCTATTTTGTATATTCAACAGAATCATAGAAGTGGGATAACATACAACGAGACATAGCCATCAACATTGCTCCATAGGATCTGTCACCTTCATTTAACCAATCATTCTCCTCTTTAGAGGATTCGAACTCTCTTTAAAAACAATAATCAAAGAGACCATGTCTCTTCAAATGTGCTATCATCTGTGGTTTCCATTCATCATAGTTGAATGGATAAAGAGAAGTAATTCCTTCTGAATTCATGGAAGCTGTTTCAGAAGACCTGCAAAAAACAATAGAAAATGTCTGCAACTGCTACTGCTGCAAAAGTGCAGAAACTGCTGCACTCGAAATCTTGATAATAACCTGCAAAAAACTCTCAGGAATGGAGATAGACAATACTCTCAACAGGATCTGATACCATGTGAAAATCCTCACGGTAGATCTAGGAGATGATGTATACCTCACAAGAAATATTAAGATTAAGCAGGAAAATAGAAGAAGAGTGGTCATGCAGTGTAAAGGAGCAACATAATTATGATATAGTAGAACTCATATAGAAGCATAATAACATCACATACTAATTCATTAATCACAATATGGACAAATAAATAATACAATGGTGAGGATTCAAATGCCAAGGTGGCAATTCAAATTAGCCTTCATGGAGTGATCATCAGATCAATGGAGTGTCATGAAAGCACAACTAGAAGTCCTGATCATCATCAGTGGAGTCATCAATGCACAAGTAACTGTCAACTAGATGTCAAATTGAGTCTAACTGAGTGTGGTAGGTGTAACTGGCACATGGAGGCACTAACTGAATGAAGGAGGCTCAGTGGAGGGCGCTGAGGAGCTAACTGGAGTCAGAATAGGCAGTCTAGTCTCACTAGAGGTCCATCGGAGTGATACAGTCAGCTGAGAGTCAATCTAGACTTAAATCAAGGAAAGATATAAAGATAACTCAACTAACTAAAGTGAAACCGAGTGGTAGGTGAGAGAGGGCGCCTTTCACAAGTGGTAGGTGAAAGGAGGGTGCACTAAGCACTAGGAGGGATAAAACTACTTAGAAAGAAGCTCCTGGGGCTAGCTAACTGAGGGCTAGGTGTTGGGATTGATGACTGGGATGCATGCAATTGCGTGCATGCATGCAAAATCATGACTACATGCAAAATTCATGCATGATTGAAAATGCAAAAATGGAAAATGTTGTTAGGACTAGGATGGAGTATAGGAATATTCCAACAGTCTATCTCCAAAAATTGAGACTTTTTGTAGGTTATTGAAATATTTTTGAGTTGCAGTAGTAGCAGCAGTTTCACCTTGTATTCGCTCCAGTATTTCTCATGGACAATTCGAACTCTACTCTCTCTCTCTTAGGATACTGACACCCTTTAATTACCTTGATTGGAGGGATGATATGCAGATGGTCTTGCACAACAATTCATTGTATAGGGTAACAATGGGGAAGGAGGTCGAACCTCAAGAAGCTGTTGAGAAGGCCAAGTATCTGAATAGATTGGATGAAGCATTTAGTTTCATGTGTATTCATATTTCCATAGATCTACTCTTCAACCTCGAAGCATTGAAGAATCCAAGAGAGGTTTGGTTGAAGTTGGAGACCCTCTTCGGGAAAAAAAAGATGAGATAAGGGGCCATTATCTGGAGAATGATTTGATTTCTCTTCAACCCAGCTGTTTCGATACCATACAACAATTATTTTCCAAATTCAAATATTTGGTCATGCAATGCAAGCAGTGCGGCATCGAGAAGAATGATGAGCAGTTGGTGCTTTCCATTCCGAGCAAGCTAGGTCCCGAGTTCTCCATCTTTGTGTCTACCTTCCATTCAGGGAGATTTTCAATCCCTAGTTGGAAAATTCCATCTCTAGATGCATTCACCAAATCTCCCATCCAAGAATAAGACAAACTGATTCAGATGGGTGCTTTGCAAGCCTCCAAAAATCAGGCTCTTATGGTGGAGAGTCAAAAAGTGAGAATGCCAAAGGGAAGGACAAGGGAAAATAGAAGAGGCAATCTGAACCCAAGCAGAATGCCAAGTCTAGTCCATTGGAAGGATCCTCCAGCTCCAAAAAGGACAAACAAAAGGGATTTGAGAAATCCAAGTGTTCATATTGCAAGAAAGGAAATCACCCAGAGAGATCTCTCATGATGAAGAAGATAGATCAGATGACCAAAATTCTTGAACATCACAACATTTCCCTCCCAAAATGAGCAAGAGAGACTGATTCTACAAGTGATTCTAATGAACATGAGAGATGCCATACACTGAAGGATATATTTTCACAATCACAAGACTTCCCCATAGATTCAGGATCCTCCAACCACATGGTTTCCTCCAAAGAATCATTTTCTTCTCTAGATCTCAATGATGGTCCGATTATTCACATGGGAGATAACTCTCAGATCTATGCTAAAGGGAATGGAATAGTACATTTGGAGCATGGAAATTTCGAAAATGTTCTATTTGTGCCTTCTTTGTCGGTAATTTTGTTGCATGTCTATCAGATGACTTACATAGGTTCACCAAAGAAAGTGGTCTTTGGTCCTGAAACAGTTGAGATTACAAAGATCTCTTCTGGGAAGATTATAGCAAAAGGGTTTGAAAATGATGCCTCAAAGGCATATGAATTCTCTCACTTTTTTCCATACTATTTGCCTACTCCATTGGCATCTAATGAATATTAGAGTGATATCTCTTCTAATGAAGATGAGAATCAAGATCTTGATGTTGAGAAAACATTTCAAGCAGATCTAGATCCAGATCCAACTCCTGATCCCAATCCATGGACAAGGACAATATGGGCTCACAAAGTCCTTGTAGCTGCTGCGAACACAATTGGGGATCCATCTGACCATAGAACCACCAAATATTAGTATCAAGCAAAACTTGCACTATGTCATGCAGATCCACTTCTCTGAGAGAGGTGTTACATGATTGTGGGGTTTGATCCACAATATCCTAAAGAGACTTGCCATGGGGGATCTACAACCAAGTACAAATCTTGGTTTTCTGACAAAGGGTACTCGAAGGTTCATGATTTGGAAAACAATGAGCCATTTTCTCCAGTAGAAAGAAGGGTTCCTGAAAGACTTGTTTTGGCAAATACAACTTCGAAATAGTGGGAGTACATTAGAGGAACAAATCCAGATCCAGATCTAGATCTAGCTCCTGCATTGCTATCCTACACAGGAGCAGATTGCCAATATTTTTGCAAAGGCTTTCACTCAGGAAATGTTTCTCCTTATCTTCTTAGTAAGAAGGTTTTTTTGAGTTCCCTACTACTGTTCCTTTTGAGGGGGGGGTATTTTTTTCCCCATTTCCTTGGTTCATGGATAGTTCTTTATTCTTTTTATCATTTATTTCATTGTATGGATGACCTTTGGTATTAGTAACTAGGTCCCATGTTGAAAAAGTATGGAGTAAGGGGGGTTGTTAGGATATTTTAATACTCCATCCTTGTCCTACCTAGCATTATTTCATTTTCTTAGTAATTAATTATGTCATTTCCCCCCTAGTGGTGTGCAGATGTCATCGAGGATCCATCTACCACCTTCTGAGACCTGCATGCATTATTTTAGGACCACTTTAGTTAGTTCCCTTTTTATAGGAACCTACTCAGTGTTCCAGTTCAGTCCACCTGAGTTAGATGACTCTTGTGGGGGGGTTAGAGCTCCGAATGCCACTGATTGTGGCCTCATGCGCCCTTTTCTGACTGTTTTGCATGGAAAAATCACTAATGCTCCCTCCTTGGTTAGTTAACTTATTGTGTCTTCAGTTAACTGAGTTTATGATCAGTTTGGTTGAGTTTGAGTCTTCTGGAGCACTCTAGTGGTGACAATTCCTATGCTAGATCAACTGAGGTACAAATTCTCCTGTGTGATTCAAATTCTTTCCATTCTAACATCATTGTTGACTATACTTATTATTGTATCATGTGGCATTATTATGTTCCTATCTGAGTTCTCATGCATGATTATTTATCTGCTCATTTTTACTGCAGTTTTCAATGTAATTCATCTTTTATGCTCATTCTTTCTCTGTGAGGTATACTCAGCTCCATGATATGTTGTGTTTTATAATTTCAAACAAGACACTAGAATAAGAACTAATGAACCAAACAACACTAGGTATAATAGCATAAGGGTCCATAGCATGTCTATGATGGGAATATTGTTCTAACAATAAGAAAAACAACGCCATTCTTCCAAAGGGAAACCTACATGAGTTTGGTGTAAAACACACTAGGTACACTAAGAGGGGGGGGTGAATTAGTGTCCTACAATCTACTTACTTTTTTTCTTTTCAATCAAATACATTGATTCATTCATTAACAATTATGATCATTCATTGACCGATCAATGCAAGTAACCAAATAGTACAAATGTAGACACAAGATAGATATGAAATTCAGTAATATATATTTGTAAGATCAATAGATTACATTTGGTTTGTGGACATATCAGTCTTCTAGTCAGCCACAATCAGTGGTAGTATTTGATTTTCTTCATCCCTCTTCTTAGCCTCTAATGATGTAAAACCACCATTTATATTCTGCCACTAACAGTAGTTTCCCACTGCTTCTCCTATCCCCCAAGCAATTATTTCTCACTGCTTAAACTTCTTGTCCCACGAACAATGCTACTCACAACAGATGTTACAAAGTGGCTCTTTCTTATATTAGATTATACAAAGTGTAGCGTATCGACATGTATAAATAGTTGTTTTGGTAACTAGAAATAAGTCTTGATAAATTCTAACAGTTACACTTCTCCTGTTTGCACATGTTTTCCCACATGCATTGGTAATATTCTCCCTGTCACATCCCTTGTGGGTAGCCTCGACAAAGTGAACCTACTATTTCTCCCTTCTCAAAAGTCGACTCCAATAGTATAATAGCCCATGGTCACCTCCTTAGAATTTTATCCCGGTGGTTAACTTGAATAACATTCTCAATGTTTTCCAACAAAGCTCTCCAATTGTCATCTTCAACGGTCATCTTTCCTCAACGATTTTTGCAAACACCCTAAACAATGCATATTTGTTTTCTTTCTTTGGGAATTTAGCTATGTTGACCTTACAATGTTCTTCTCTATCAGACCAACACCAAGTCAAATAAAAATGACGAGGGAACAAATTTTGTCAGTTTCTAGCATACATTATCAGTCAGCAATACGTGTGTTTCCCTATCACCATTTTGTATGGTAAATGATGCCTGTGGTGAACGTTTTCTTCCAACATGGTATGACCCATTTGATAGGATTCAATCAGTGGGAAATGCATAATTCTTCGGACATTAATACAATTATCTTATCTTATCTTATCTTAATTAGTTGGCCTATTAACTTTTGATGTATCAGTTCTGCAACACTTGCCAATGGCCACCTCCTGCTCGTGTTCTCTGCTGGATGGTTGTGTGGAGTACCATCTCCAATTTCATTACTTAGTTTTCATGACATGTTCTAATGACCCCCAAATTTGATAGGTCATCCTCATTTTCATGTCCATCTCTCCATGCAATTGTCTTAATAATTGATGGGTGTTTATTATGTCTTAATGAATTCACTAAATATTTAATTATCGGCCAGGGTAGGTAATCTTGGAGTTGTCACAAAATATATGTTGAGGTAGAAGGGTACCTAAGATATCGGCTCGACAGACCTTAGAAATATTTAATAATGAAAATATCTAAGGATCTTTCAAAATGAAAAACCGAGTCAAACTTTCAAAATAAAACTACTAAGTTGATTAGACCTAACCAAACCAATAGATCAGAATAGTATCAATCTATACTACTCTACTCTATGGACAATAATTGAAAAGATAAAAACAAAACTATTCTACGAAATAAGACTTGGTAAAAAAAAACTACTCTTATGAAAATGGAAACTACTAATCAATTATTCAAACTCTTATCTAGGAATTAGAAAGACTAGCTACTATGTAATAACTATGAACAAGTTCAGAAACCTATCTATGAAACAATTTAGTTTACAACTAACTATGTAAAGACAAGAAACTATACTATCTTGAGCAAGACTAGCTAAACAATCTATGAAATTCAACTTAACTATGAGACAAGATGAAATACTGATCTAAGATTTAAGCATGCATTAATCAACAATGAGTGATTCATAATCAAACTACCTAGTTCCAATCGTCTTGAAGAACTACCGTGTCTAAATGACTTACGAAAGCTAAAGAAATGCAAAATGGAAATAAATCTAACTTGAATTCTACAAAAATGTGGAAACTAAAGATTGACCAATTACAAGAAATCTTGAACATTGTAACCTACTGTTTATCCATAAGCAAATGACAAACTAACTATAATACTTGAAATGAAACACTATTTTGACAATCTATCTTTCCTTGAGAAGTACAAAATCTAAGTTACTTGATCTCTAATGAATGCTTTGAAATGCTTATCTAATTCATGCACATGCCTATCAATATTAAATTACTTCAAACTAGTTCATAAAACATAAGCTACAAGAAAAGAAAACTAAACTAAGTTCAAGAAAGAGCCTTAGATGATTGGAATCAATGTTAACTTGTGATCAAAACCTACAACATAAAAACAAAGTATTCTTATGCTATCCCTACTGAAAATCAAACTATAACCTAAGACAATTATGAAAGTGCAATGCAACTGATCTATAACTTGAAAAGTAAACCTATATTAAACTAAGCTATGAGAACTTTCAAAATGAAACTTTGAAATACTGAAAAACTAATGCATTTATATGAAACTCCAAATGAACTATTAAGCTTGAACTTAAAACTAATTACTAGTCTATTATACCTATTGAAATGAAAGAACTTGAAACAATGAACTAAACCAAGTCTGAACAACAAAACACTATGTAAATAAAAATGAAGTTTGATTATAAACTTGAATGAAAACTAGAAATGAAATACTGAACTGATTTCATAAACAAACTTGATATTTAATAAGGTCTACGATAACATTTTAAACAAACTTAAGCTAATCTAGGTTCTAGGTATGGAAGCAAATGAAAGTGAATCATGAACTACCTAAATCATAAGCAAAAGACAACTATGCTGCTTCTACTTGAACCATAACTATTTCTCATTTGAACAGTGAAACATATGCCGAATGTAAATAGATTTCATCATTATTAAAACTGAAATAATTAACCTATGTGTGAATATAAAACTGAATATGAATTGTTGGAGTTGGTAAAGATGGATTCAAACCCCAATCTAACTACATAACATGATGAAGTATTGGAAAATTAACTTATCTTCTAACTAACTATCTCTGCATAAAATGAAATACTAGAAAGTCTGGAAATGACTGAAAATTCTGGGAAATTCTGTCTAAATGCGAATGGAAGGCTGAAAGACGGTCTGAAAGGCAGTCTGAATGAAAGGTACGAATGGTCGACCGAATGGATTCTGGAGTTATAAATTACATAAAAACACAGGAAAATTACAGTTTATAAACGACAAAATGTCATCTACAGGAAAACGAACCATATGCATACAAAAACGAAATGACTTACTTGCAAATATAAAAAGAAACTGTTGAATATACACAAATGGAACCTCTGATTGTTGAGGGGGCCTTCCTACCAACAGGGGTTTGTCTCCTAAGCTACTCAGTCACCAACCATTAACAGAAAACGAAAATGATCATCAACAGCTGAAACATAGTCTTTGTATTAAATTGAAGCAAAGCTTTACAATGTTTTTCTCTATATTTATCCTTGTGCATTTCTCAACCTGAGACGTCTTTATATAATGTTTACAAAGAGAGAGCAGGTCGACCCTTTCAGTGGTCGACCTCTCTAAAAATAGAAGGTCTTTACTGCTGTAGAAATGGCCCATTAAAATGCACAGGCCATTTTCCTCATTCTTTGCGTGTTGGTTCCCTTGATGTGAGCAACAAATGCATTGGAAGCTTGGATGAGTGAGGACGTGGATATTCTCGAACAAGGGCTCACGATCCATCAGGGGCACATTACCAATAGAACCCACGTCGTCGTTTCCGCCTTCAATGCCCCAGAATATGCTAACCAACGACTCTGAGGGTGCAAACGAAGGTCTTAACGGAGGTCCGAATGTGGATGGGCGTCTGAACGTGAATGCGCGTCCGGATGAGAGTCCGTATGGAAACCATAAGCTGGAGAATGAAGACTATGTTCCAAGCAAGTCGATAAATGTTAAATTAATGTTAATAAACCATAAAAATATGATAATCAACTAAGATTTATGAGATATTCAAATATATTCATACCTGAGTTTGAATGGTGGTCTGAATGTCAAGAAATATGACTTATTATACCAAAAATGGGAAAACTAGTGTCAACAGAGCATGTTCAATGATCAAAAGTGATGAAAAATTGGACATCAACAATAATACGTTCATCAACTTGTGAAAACTATCACAAAGAGATCATCTATGCCCAGGAGTGCAGGCACTCCTATAGTCGCACTCATGAGAAGACTCGAGGTTTCCAATTGAGTTTGAATATCTATCTTTACTAAATGTAGCTACAGGTAACCGCTTACTAACAAGAGCATTTGAAACATTTAAATATGCAGCTTAGATACTTTTCCATAGCTGACCATATGTTGTTACTTCTTCCTCTTTTAATGAATATGCTTTAGGATTATTTAGTTGACTACCACTCATCTGCATTCATGCCCAATATTCAATTAGGGAATACGATTATACTCGTTAGAAGCTCCAGAAATTGATCATTAGTTGAAAATAAAATGCGACTAGGGTGTATTACCCAACACAATCAAAACAATTAGCAATACTCACACCTCCAACTCCAACATTGACCCTTCATAAGATCTCTGTGCAATCCTATTTTTTTTAGGCTGTAAGTTTTTGCTCTTTACTGTAGGGATATAACTCCCATTTTTTTCCTAAGGTGCTCAAATGTCTCCTTAAGAAAGGGTTTAGTAAATAAGTCTTCTATCTAATCCTTTGAGTTTACATACTCCAATCTAACCTTTTTGTCACTAACTTGCTCTCTCAAGAAGTGATATTTGATGCGTATATGTTTGGTCTTTGAGTGCATGAATGGATTCTTGGAGACATTGATGGTGCTTGTTTTTTCACAGTAAATAGGTATTGGTTGATCATATTCCACTTTAATGTTAAGTTTAGCCTAATTTCACAAGAAAGATCACTGAAAGAAACACAATCACAAGATAGACAAAGATTCACCCTAGGAAACCCTCATGGGGTAGAAAACCCAGCAAAGCTTTCCTCAAAATAGATAATCAACCAATACAAATATGTAGTCTCAAACAAGAGCTCCTTATCCTCCTATGCACACCTCTCTCTCTCCTATGCGCCAATCACAAGTGAGTGAATGAATGAGATAAATGAGGAACACACCTCCTCTATTTATACTCATGTTCTAACTGAATTTTTACCCTAATGGGGTCGACCTCTCCTAAGAGAGTCTAATAAGCCCTAAACAGCTAACTCAGGGCCGAACTCACATGGGAGATCTAATAACCCTAGTTAACAAAATCTCTCGGAAGAATAAACCTCTCCGAATATACAATAGATTCTCCTCGGAGGAATGGAACATCTCCGGAATAATAAAGGACAAATATAATATTCTTAGAAGTTACAATATTTCAACACTCCCCCTTAACGAGAAGGATATTATAACAACATCTGCAGGAGCAAAGAGTCATCAACTACATGATACATCTATAAATCATTGGAATCTTTCTTTAACATCATCAGTAACTCAAACAGTTACTGGAACATCTTCAAGATCTTAAAAACTGGAACATCTTCAAGATCTTCAAAACTGGAACATCAACATCTTCAGTACTAAGTCTTCATCTTCTGCAACACTTGAAAAACTACAATAACATCATCATCTGGATCTCCCGATCAACATCATCATCATCTGGATCTCCGATCAACATCATCATCATCTAGATCTCCAGATCAACAACATCATCTAGATCTCTCGATCAACAACATCATCTGGATCTCTCGATCAACAACATCATCTGGATCTCTCGATCAACAACATCATCATTTGGATCTCGGATCAACATCATCATCTAGATCTCTCGATCAACACCATCATCTGGATCATATCGATCGACAACATCATCTAGATCATCTCGATCAACATCATCATTTGGATCATCTCGATCGACAACGTCATCTGGATCATCTCGATCATCATCATCTTGATCATCTGGATCATCTAGATCATCTCGATCAACGTCATCATCTGGATCATCTTGATCAACCGCATCATCTGGATCACCTCGATAAACAACATCACCATCGCAGCATACTCTGCAATACATATGATCCTTCCTTTCGGAATTACCGGATCATGGACAATCCTTCCTTTCGGAATTACGAGATTCTAGTCCATCAACTCTGGTGATCCTTCCTTTCAGAATTATGGGATCATGGACAGTCCTTCCTTTCGGAATTCCGGGACTCTAGTCCATCAACTCTGGTGATCCTTCCTTTCAGAATTATGGGATCATGGACAGTCCTTCCTTTCAGAATTCCGGGACTCTAGTCCATCAACTCTGGTGATCCTTCCTTTCAGAATTACGGGATCATGGACAGTCATTCCTTTTGGAATTATGGGACTCTATTCCATCAACTCTGGTGATCCTTCCTTTCGGAATTACGGGACTCTAGTCCATCAACTCTAGTGATCCTTCCTTTCGGAATTATAGGATCATGGATAGTCCTTCCTTTTGGAATTATGGGACTCTAGTCCATCAACTCTGGTGATCCTTCCTTTCGGAATTACGGGATCATGGACAATCCTTCCTTTCTGAATTACGGGACTCTAGTCCATCAACTCTAGTGATCCTTCCTTTAGGAATTACGGGATCATGGACAGTCCTTCCTTTAGGAATTACGAGATCATGGACAGTCCTTCCTTTTGGAATTACGAGACTCTAGTCCATCAACTCTGGTGATCCTTCCTTTCGAAATTACAGGATCATGGAAAGTCCTTCCTTTCAGAATTACGAGACTCTAGTCCATCAACTCACATCTTAGACAATCCTTCCTTTTGGAATTATGGGATTCTAGTCTAAGGATCAATATTTAAGACTATCCTTCCTTTCAGAATTACGGGATCATTGTCTAGGGATGATCAATCCCACCACAATACAAGGATCAACATTTAAGGCTATCCTTCCTTTCGAAATTATGGGATCACTATCTAAGGATGATCAATCCTGATTCATTTAAGACACCTCTCATGTCTATGGACGATGTAGTCTAGATCTACTTGCAGGATGATCAATCCTGATCCATTTAAGACACCTCTCATATCTATGGACGATGCAGTCCAGATATACTTACAGGATGATCAATACTGATCCATGTAAGACACCTCTCATGTCTATGGACGATGCAGTCCTCTTGTCCACTTATACAAAGTCTAAGGACCATACATCAACTTAATTGTAGGAACAGGTGACCTCATCAGTATTCTCATCAATACAGGTATCCACATCATCGACCTTACTGTTGATGCAGGCAATCTCATCATCAGTGACCACATCACTCCCCCTTTTGGGGAGGGTCTTTCTGAACTACACCAAGCTTGTCTCGGAAATGCTCAAACTTTACTCTAGATAGAGGTTTGGTCAATATATTAGCAACTTGTTCGTCAGTGCTCACATACTCGAGCTTGATAGCTCCTTTTTGCACCATATCTTGTATATAAAAATATCGGATCTCTATGTGCTTTGACTTATCATGGAACACTAGATTCTCTGTTATCTTGATACAACTATGGTTGTCACACAGGATCATAGTGGGGTCCATCTCTAAGTCAAATAATCCTGATAATAACTTTAGAAGCCATATTGCTTCACAACTAGCAGAGCAAGCAACAATATATTCCGCTTCAGCTGTACTGAGAGCCACACTGGACTGCTTCATGCTAAACCACAAGATCATGGCAGATCCCAGACAATAACATCCTCCCGATGTGCTCTTCCTATCTGATACACTTCCTTCCCAATCAGCATCTGTGTAGCCATACAATATGAGATCATGATCTCCAAGATAACATAGACCAAAGACTATCGTACCCTTTAGGTACCTCATCACATGCTTTGCAGTTATCAGGTGAACTCGTCTAGGTTCCACTAGATACTAACTTAAGGTGTTCACAACAAAGCATATATCTGGCCTGGTATTCGTCAGATACATCAGTGACCCAATAATCTGTCTATACAGAGTCACATCCACTAACTCTGATGAGTCATCAGCTAATAACTTCAGGTTGGAATCCATGGAGTAGCCATGGCTTTGCATTCCAACATATCGAATCTTTTCAGGATTTCCACTGCATACTTTCCCTGGTTGAGAAAGATCCCTTCTGGGCCTTGCCATACTTCCAGACCTAGGAATTAATGCATCAATCCAAGATCTTTCATCTCAAACTCTGCAGAGAGCTTCTTCTTACACTCGATAATTTGTTTCTCATTTCCAGTCAGAAATAGATCATCCACATAAAGCAATAGTATGACAGGTTCATCATCCATAACCTCGAGATAAAGATTAGGATCAGCTTTACTTTTGGTAAAACCCAAGCTCGTCAAGAAACTATCAATTCTTCCAAGCTCTGGGAGCTTGTTTCAACCCATACAAAGCCTTCTTAAGTTTGCATATGTGGGTTCTTCTATCTTCAACCTCAAATCCTTGTGGTTGTTCTATGTACACTTCCTCCTCAATCACACCATTCAGGAAGGCTGTCTTCACATCCCTCTAGTGTAATTCCCACTTCATCATGGATGCAAGTGCCATGATGGTTCTAATGGAAGTGTACCTTACAACTGGTGCAAATGTCTCTTCATAGTCAATTCCCTCTTTCTGAGAGAATCCTCTGGCCACAAACCTTGCCTTATATTTTTCAATGCTACCATCCGCAGCATGCTTTATCTTGTATATCCATTTGGAGGATACCACACTCTTGTCTTTTGGTTTTGGAACTATATCCCAATCATTCTTCATTATTTGATTGGTACTCTTTTGTCATTTCTTCCACCCACTCTTTCTTATGAGATGCTTCTTCATAACTAGTGGGTTCTTAATCTACAAGATCACACATCAAGGCCATATAGCTGGAGAATGCCTTTGGTTTCTTGCTCACTCTAGTGGAGCCTTCAGGAGCTCCATAATTTTTTGCTCCTAGTATAATGTCTCTTTCCCATGTTGGCTTTCTCTTCCTTGATATGTTTATGGCAGGGGGTTCTTGTGGTTCCATCATGTCATGGTATTCAGGTGTTGTTTCTTTAGGGGTGGGTGCAACTTCTATAATTCTGGAAGGTGCATATTCCTCATATACTTCTTCATACTGGCACCTCCTAGATCTCTTGAGAGCTTCCTCTTCATCAAATGTCACATCCCTACTTATTTCCATATGATGGAATCCTGGGATGTATATTCTAAATGCTTTGGATGCTTCACAATATCCAACAAATATTTCCTTCTTCACATAAGGGTCTATCTTGGTCCTCTTTTCTTTTGGAATGTGAATGTATACTGGGCATCCAAATATCTTGAGGTGACTTACCTCAGGCTGCTTCCCTATGAACACTTCTTCCGGGGTCTTGAAATCAAGAGCACTAAGAGATAGTCTATTCTACACATAGACTGCTATCCTGGCTGCTTCAACCCATAGATACATAGGTAGTTCTTGATCATGTATCATTTTTTTTACTGCTTCCATAATGGTTCTATTCTTTATCTTTGCAACACGATTTTGTTGAGGATTGTAGGGAGAGGTTAGTTCCCTCTTAATCCTAGCTTATTTACAAAAGACTTCAAAATCCTTTGAAGTGTATTCTCCACCATTATCTGTCCTGAGTATCTTGATATTCTTTTCTGAATGGTTTTCTATCAAGGATTTGAATTCCTTGAACTTTCTGAAGACTTCATCTTTTCCCTTTAGGAAATATATCCAAGTCTTCCTTGAGTAGTCATCAATAAATGTAAGGTAATATTCATACCCACTCAAGGATGTGGATGGCATTGGTCCACATACATATGAATGAATCAATTCCAAAGTACTCTTATTCTTTGTCTCACTCTTTGGAAATGGGTTCTTGATATTCTTCCCTTTTGCACATCCTTTGCATGTGCCTTTATGATCAACTTTCAAATTTGGTATTCCTATAACTACCTTGCTCACATGGGGTAATGCTTTGTAGTTAATGTGAGCAACCCTCTTATGCCATAGCTCACTAGGGCTAGTGGCCTCATGAAAAAGGGAAACTTCTGGATGACCCTTGAGTTTATATAGTCCTCCTTCCTCTTCACCAATAACTATTGCATCCTCAATTGATTTTCCTTTGGACCACATGAGCACTTGTCCATCTATGAATGCAACCCTATAACCTTTCTTATCTAATGCTGAGATAGAAAGTACTTGTTCTTCTTCAAACCTGGTACATATAGAATTTTCTTCATTTTTAGTGGAGTTCCAGAATCAAGCTTGTATCTTGCTTCACCAATTCCCTTGATGGGATATTGGTAGTCATCCCCCAAGAATACCTTCTGGGGAGAGATATTTTCATCCAGATTTGAGAGAGTTTTCTTTTGTCCTGTCATGTGCTTTGAAGCACCACTATCAATGAGCCATGTATCTTCTCCAGGTGTTACTGACCCAGAGAGTGCAGAGAATAGAACATACTCTTTTGCATCTTCTTCTACTACTTTAGCTCTCTTCCTTTTAGGCCTTTCATATTCTTCTTCTTCACTATCATCTTCTGCTAGATGTGCATGATGTCTTTTCTGAAGATTCTTCTTCTTCCTTGAGGGACAATTTCTAGCAAAGTGTCATGGTTTGTGACAACTGAAACATTTAACTGAGGAGAGATCTCTTTCTGAGCTTAATCCTTCTTTATTTTGAAATCTATGTGTAGGATGAGATTTATTATGGCCATTATTCATGGAGTTGAAGTGACTCCTTCTTCTTCTGGTGTGAGTGGCCAAAGCTTGGTCATCTTCTTTGAGCATGGCTTCTCTATTGGCTACCCTAGCCTCTTCTTGAATGCAATCCTCCCATACCACATCAAACTTCATACTTTATTTTTTTTCCCACATAGTTTGGATGAATGACTCCCAAGGTCTAGTGAAACCATTGAGTGCAGTCATGACTAGTTCATCTTCATCAAGGGTGTCTCTAATGGCTTCTAGTTTTTCCTTGAACTGGGAAACCCTTGTGAAATAATCTTGAATAGATTCTCCTTTATTCATTTTGGTATTCTCCAATTGAGTTCTCAAATTCATCTTTCTGTTGATGTTCCTCCCTTCATACATTCTTCCTAGGGCATCATACATTTCCTTTGGGGTCTTCTTGGATGCCACTTGGGGAATCAAGTGGTCCTTGATAGAATCAGCAATGATTCTCTTTGCCCTAATCAAGTCCTTCTTATACTTCTCTTTGGATTCATCTTCTTCAGGTTCTGCAACCTCATCTTTGATATATTGGACAAGATCATTATCTTCAAGAATGAGACCAAGACTATATTTCCATGCCCGAAAATTCTCTATACCCTCTATCTTGTCTTCAAGATTAGTGCTTGGAGCCATCTTATCCAGGAGGTCACAGAGAATGAAATTTATCAAAAGGTATAATAATACTTACCAAGAGATGAGCTTGATTGAATTGGATTACTGGTGTGCTCAACTTATGGAAACTTCAACTTTTCACCTTCCGGATATGCAACAGAAATTCTGGTTTTCTGGTCTTCACCTTTCTGGTTTACTGGTGCATAGGTTCGCAGCTTTTCTGGTTTACTGGTGCATAGGTGCGTAGTTTTTCTGGTTCACTGGTTTTTTGGTCCAGAAGTCAAACTAGGGTTTGAAAAATATCAGGGTTCTACCCACTCAAAAATTTCGATCTAGGGCTCAAAATTTCGATTTTGAAGAGGGATATCCAGCCATGCAA
Source organism: Larix kaempferi (assembly GCA_027924585.1). Lineage (NCBI taxonomy): Eukaryota > Viridiplantae > Streptophyta > Pinopsida > Pinales > Pinaceae > Larix > Larix kaempferi. The sequence goes on from BSBM01000476.1 coordinate 8,950,168, forward strand.
TCAGATCCCAAAAATTCCAACTTTTGCAGAAACCCTAATTTTCACCGTAGGAGGAGAGAGAGGTATTTTCACCTTGTGAAAGATGCCCTATTCAGGCTAGCTTTGATACCATGTTAATTTTATCCTAATTTCACAAGCAAGATCATTTCAAGAAACACAATCACGAGATAGACACAGATTTACCTTGGGAAACCCTCATGGGGTAGAAAACCCAACAAAGCTTTCCTCAAAATAGATAATCAACCAATACAAAGATGTCGTCTCAAACAAGATCTCCTTCTCCTCCTATGCATACCTCTCTCTCTCCTATGCGCCAATCACAAGTGAGTGAATGAATGAGATAAATGAGGAACACATCTCCTCTATTTATACTCATGTTCTAGCTGACTTTTTACCCTAATGGGGCCGACCTCTCCTAAGAGAGTCTAATAACCCCTAAACAACTAACTCAGGGCCGACCTCACATGGGAGATCTAATAACCCTAGTTAACACAATCGCTCGGAGGAATAAACCTCTCCGGATATACAATAGAGTCTCCTCGGAGGAATGGAACATCTCCGGAATAATAAAGTACAAATATAATATTCTTAGAAGTTACAATATTTCAACATTTAATATCCTCCAAGGTTTGTATCATCCACAATATTTAAGTGCAACACTGAGCAGCAACAATATATTCAACATTTGTTGTAGATAGTGAAATTGATTATTGTTTTCTACTTGACCATGATATTAGACATTCTCCAAGAAAGTATGCACTACCACTAGTGCTCCTTTTGTCATCCACACTACCAACCCAATCAACATTAGTGTAAGCAATCAGATCAAATCCTTTATTTCTTGGGTACCATAAGCCAAAATATGATTTTCCCTTGAGATATCTAAAGATTATTTTGATAGCCATTACATGTGACTCCTTTGGAGATGATATAAATTTTGATACCATTCCTACTGCTTGCATGATACCAGGTCTATAAGCACTTAAATATAGGAGGATCCCAATCATAGACCTATATAGAGTTGAATATACCAAAGGAGACTCATCATGCTTGTTGAGTTTGCAATAGGTTGTCATTAGAGTGCGAACAAGTGCACTTCAACCATTCTAAACTTGTTAATCATATTTTTCAAGTATTTGGACTGAGTGATAAATATTCCTTTCGGTGATTGAGTTATTTGAAGTCCAAGGAAGAAGGATAACTCTCTAATCGTATACATCTCGAACTTCTTTGACATATCCTGAGAGAATTTTTATTTATTAATTCGTCATCATTGCAACCAAATATGATGTCATCCCATAGACCACTCTGATTAATAAACTATCCTTCTCAACTCTGATATAGATATTGTTGTTAGCCATACCTCTTTTGAATACTTGTTGTATAAGGTAATTATCTAGTCTAGCATACCATGCTTTGGGTGCTTGTTTAAGGCCATAAATTTCCTTCTTCATTCTATACACATTCTTCTTTTCCCGTTTGTTCAAATCCTTTTGGTTGATATATGTATACCTATTCTTTTAGGTCTCCATTAAAAAACATGGATTTTACATCCATATGATACACCTTAAAATTATCAAAGCATGAGTAAACTATAAATAACCTGATGGATTCCATTCTTGTAACTGGAGCAAAGGTTTCTTCGAAATCTTATCCTTCTACTTGAGCACAACCCTTGCACACTAGTAGGGCCTTATTTCTCACTATTTATTCATTCTCATTTAGTTTTTTCTTGAATACCCATTTGGTTCCAATCGCATTCTTGTTCTTTGGTTTTGGTACAAGCTCTCGGGTCCCACTTTTCTCAATTTGATTTAGTTCTTCCTTCAAATCATTGACCTAGATTTCTTCTGTACTAGCTTCACTGAAATTATTAGGTTCGATTATTGACAAAACAACCACTTTTGTATTGTGTGTAGTCTTCCTTTTGGTTTGTACCCTTGATTCAAGATTTCCAACTATCTAAATTTCTATATGATTTCTTTGGACATCTTTGGATGGAGTTTTGGTGTTCAGTGGATCAGTTTCCTCATGATCCTCCTTTTCCCTTGCTTCTCCTTCTTCATGGTGCTTTGTTGCTTGATTTTATTCATCTGTATTTTTTGTTTCACACTCTATTTGAGTTTCTGGGCTGTCTAGTAGCTATTCATCTACTCTCACATCAATGTACTCAATCACCTTCTTTAGTATCTTATTGTAGCACTTGTATGCTTTTCTTTTTGTTGAATATCCTAAAAATATACCTTCATTAGCTCTTAAGTTGAACTTACCTAAATTATCCTAATTTATCTTCATGTAGCATTTGCTTCCAAAAAAATTGAAATATTTGACTGGGGGTTGGTCTTCCATTCCATAGCTCATAGGGAGTTTGATCACTATTCATTTTCAATTGTACTCTATTCATAATATAGACAGTTGCTGACACTATTTCTCTCCAAAATATCTCAGGTAGATTTGCTTCAAACAACATAGTTATAGTTGTCTCTTAAATTGCTCTATTTTTTCTCTCTACTACCCCATTTTGTTGAGGTGTTTATGCAATAGAGAATTTCCTCTTAATGCCATGTTCTTCACAAAATTTGTTGAACTCATTTGAAGTAAATTCTCTCCCATTGTCTGAGCATAGGCACTTAATTTTGCAGTCACTCTCATTCTCATCTAAATCTATAATATCTTAAAATTGTCAAAAGATTCATATTTCTCTTTAATAAATGTAACGCACACCATTATAGTGTAATCATCAATAAAAATAATAAAATATCTCACCTTGAAGAGTTTGTGTTCTTGTTGTCCCACATAGATCTATATGTACTAGCTCCAAGGGTCTTGAAGTTGACTCTTGTTTTCTTTCCAAGTTGACATGACTTGCGTACTCTATTTTTAGGCTTGGAGATCTTGGGGAGGCCTTCCACTGCTTTTGTTTGACTAATATTCACTAGTTTTTCAAAGTTCAAATGTCCTAGTCTTTTGTCCCAATGCCAATTTTCATTTGTCTATCCTACATAGAAATTCTCTCCTTGAATGTCATCCAAGATATATACATTTCTAGGAGTTCTAACTCCTCTTACAATTATTTCCTTTGAGCCATTTATTCGGATCTCATTGGCTTCGGCATAAAAAGTGAGATTGTAACCAGCATAACACATGTAACATCCCCAAAAATTCACTAAAAATTAAAAATTTTTGAGTAGTATTAACTGCTTATGATTGTTGTGTGGAAGTATTAAAATGTTAACTTAAACATACTTACGTGTTTTTAATTAAACAATCTTAACGACAACAACTCCTATAACTGTCATTGCTTCTACTATCTGTAACTAGTGTATTAAAATGTCGTTATGTCTTTTATCGTCAATTCTTTTTCCGGATGTTATGAGAATTTCAATCTTACATTAAGTATTTTAATGTTCAGAAAACGTGTCAACAATTCTTCGTTCTATAATATGAAATTTGGTTCTAGAGACTAAATGTTCGTTTTGGTGATATGAAGGGGTCCTTGAATAGCCCCAAGGCTTACTTAGCTATCGCTAGCTAACACTCTTGAATTCCACTTGCAGAGAACAAGTAAGAGAAAGAGACTTCAAGAACAGCCTTCTGATGTTTTTCAGTTTATTATACAACATCGCATTCGAAAATTTTAAGTTATCAATATGAATGTGTAGAAGATTATTTGCTCTGAAATTCTACTCAGGTATTTTATTGGAATTATTCGATTTCCCTCGTTACATCGTAATTATAACAATTGTTATGGAGAAAAGTTTGTGTGTTAGAAACCTGTAATTCTTATGTCGCTACTATAGAAATTTGCATAATTTCTTCATTAAATGTTCTCTATCAAACTATAGAGAAGGCAATGTAATAATCTCCATTTTAAATTTTGGATACAATACCTATGTTGAGTAATATTTTATATGGTTTATAAAAAACTATATATTAAAGTTTTGATACCAAATTATACGCTATTGCATAGATTTTATATGGAAAAGATATTCATTAAATCTATTTTGCAAAAACTATATGCTTGGAAATTATTTCGCTATATCATACCTATCACCTTGGGTTTTCGATTGCAAGTGGCAAAGCTATGTTAAAATGTAACGTTTTATAAACTTACTATATGCTTCCAAACGCCGCAGGTATATGAAGTGTAACCTTGTAGTGGAAGATGTGTTGGAATACACTAAGAACCGATGGATAGAGCATTTAATGACTTCTTAACTGCTATGTCAGTGGATTGTTTGGTGGCTGCTATAGTGGTCGAGTTTCACGTGAAGTGTCCTGGAGTTTGATGACAAACTATACAAACGTAGTGTGAAAATCGCCGAACTGTGCATGGATGGCATGGTAGGATCCTAGTTGGATCTCCATGCTGGTCGTAAGTTATATGTTGGAGGCTGTGTTAGTAAATGTCATTAAATGTGATTGTGATCATAAAATATCTTTGTCTCGGTGGCTTGTTTTGCGTCATTGATCTTGTGGTTGATCTCGGGTTTTGGGTTAAAACCTAACCCTGGCATTGATATGCTCCATTACTCAAAAATTAGTTCATTTTGCGAAATAGGTAAGGATGCCGACAGGATTTCGACCCTTCAGGGTTTTGTTTGAGGTTCCTTCAGGGGTTTCGATACCCTGACCTCGCCATAAGCAATGTTTCTCAGTAGTTTTTGTAACCGTACAAGTTTCATTTGAATGTGAAGCTCGTTCATGAAGTCTTCTTATGAACCGAAGGCAATACTAGGGTTTACAAGTTCGGAGGTAAATTTAGTAGTTGCATCTGCACATAGTTTGTACTCTCTTTGAAGTCTAAGGTGGAACTTCTTATCTTCAAGGTCTGCGTTAATGAACCTGGTGTATTCAACCGTGCTTCGGAGATTCGCAGGTGATGTAATATTTCTATTCAATGGTTGTTTAAATAGTTATTCCTTTTGCTTTTAATACTTGGTTCTAGAATTTAACCCTTCGTTGTGTTGTTTTAAATGACAGCTGAACCTTCTTGGCAATGGTTGCAACTGGTCAAAAATGGGTGAAAGATTCTAAATGGGCCCTGGTAAGCCTCGGAGACACCCCAAGGGTATCCATTACTGCGAATAACTTATCACCAAGCAAGTTCGTTTGTTTTAGCAGAGAGTTGGTTTTTGTAAAATAGGTCTCGTCGAGATTCATACGAGGTTTTTAGACCTTGGTTGTATTAATACTGAGTCGTAAGGCATTTTTGTTTCAAGGTTCACAACCTTTGAGCTATAGCTCACATCGGCTTCACGATGTTTCGTTTGGGTTACTGTATGTGGTTTGTTTTTGTGAAGAAAGAAAATAGAGGACTGTTTCGAAATACTCCTTTGATAATGAAATAAATGTTTTTGCTGAGAAATGTTAAAGAATGGTTTTTGGAAACTAATTTCTGGTTTAAACTGAGTAGTAGGGAGGGTTGAACCCTCGACCCATAACTCGTATTATCTTGTAATGAACTAGCATGAGTTTGCAAAGGTTCTTTCCATGAATAAAATATTTAACAGTCGTAAAAACATTTCGGCTATTCAGAAATTGTTGTAAAGTATGATGGTTATCGAAAAAGTTTGGGAAAATCCCGTTTCTGTTTTATGAAGAATGGTAGGGTTTGGTTTTAAGAAACTCCGGCAAGGCCCGTCATCGAAAGTTAAAAAAACCTGTACCGAGGGTTTCGACTCTCTGTAATCGCACTTCTTTTATGAGAATTTCATTTAATGTTAAGTAAATTTTTATTATATTACTAAAGAAGTTTAGCCACAGGATTTGAATCCCAAGCCATTTTCCCGAAACTTTAAGTATTAATATTTTATTAATAATCGATGGGAAAATGATGTGAATGTAAATCGGCTTTTGTAGATGATGATACTGTGGTTAAATACAGGGTTGAAACCCTAGCCTTCTTAGAGTTGAAACTTATTCTCTATAACTATTTACGATTTAGATATTGTTTTAAGACCTAATGTATTGTTTTGTAGTGAGCCAAATGTTATATGCTTAGATATATTATTTCTAGTTCTGCATGGCAAGACCAGACATTGTTTCGATAATGATAGACATTTATACAGTAGTTTGTTAATAATTATGTAGTGAGTTTAGGAAATTCTGAAAGTGTCTCTTTGTAAATTAATTGGTTTTACATACTATTTCTGCTATAGTTTGAAAAAGAAATTCACTTAGAATACTATGTTGTTTGTAAATAAAAGATAGGATTTATTGTTAAGCATAAATAATGAAGTGTTTGGAATCTTTGTATTTTCTGTTTACAATTCTAGGATGTCTATTTAAATAAGACAATAATATAGTACTGAAATAACATGGCTCTGTTTATAAAATAAATCATTTAAATTTATTCATTGCATAAGATCATTCTGATTTATTCTAAATATCCTTTCTTGTACTAGAGTACGGCACTGTATCCAGTGTGTGGAAAAATGCAGGAAAGTAATTTTATTCAATCATTCTAACTACATCAATCATAGGCATTTTATCCTAACAGTTATAAATTACAGAAGTAAAAATATTTATTAATAGTACAGAATATCTAAGATTTAATTGCAAAACTAATAACACAAGACATTCAGATTTATTTTACTAACTTTGACAAAAGTAAATAAGATAACACAATATGAACCTGGAAGCTGTAGAAGAAGAAAAAAACAGCCAAAGGAGCCCGTTCCACCCAACCAATCTCTTGAAGACAACCAAGCTACTTTCCTTAGGACCCCCAATCCTGTTCACTGAACCACTAGGACGAAAATGCTGTGTGGATTAATGGAATAAATTCCCATGCAACTCAGCAATAGCACTTAGCAGTACTACTTCCTGCCTTTAGCAATATTGAACTCATCAATGTGGCTGCACTATTTCAGAATGCAGTCTTATTTCACTCAAACACTTCTAACTTTCCACTCATCAAATCTCTTGTGCTCAGAAATTATCACAAGGTAAGAATGAATAGCCTCCTGCTGAATTCGATGGGTAGATAAGTAGCATGCCTAGGTCTTTGGTCAGTTTATTTCAGTAAATGAGCCACCTGCTCAGTTCCACTTTCTTGGGGAACATGACCATAAAAGTAGGGAAGTTGCCCCCTGCAATAGTTAGAAGTGAGTTGAGGATGCTGCCAAGTGTCAGTTTGCTCTCCACCCTAGTCCATTCCTCCTAGTGGGTCAGTGAACACTCATTCAACAGTATCCTTTGGATGTTTGTCTCCACTTTTATTTATTTATAATAAAATATTCAAAGTAATTAATTACAGTCATCCATGAATTCACTTGGTCAATAGTCATAAAACTTTACAATAAAAATAAAACATAATGTTTTCTCAATAACATAAAATGTCTAGAACTTGGGTATGTGACAACACACTTTTTCCAACACTTAGAGTATCATGTTTCAATCCTTCAACATACAATACATTGTGTGCTTTAGCCTTTCCTTTTAGAGTCATTGTTCCTTTCCAAATAATCTTTTCAATTCCATCATTTCCAAATGATACACCTCCATTGTTCTCTTTCTTAAGTTTGATAAAATTCCCTTTGTCACCTGTCATGTGTCTTGTGCAACCACTATCTATATACTATTTATCTTCTTCTTTTTTAGCATACAAAGCTACACCACATATTTCAGTTTCTTTTTGATTGGATTCAAATCCAATCTCTTTCCTATATAAAGTATATTTTGGATGAATAAGCATGTTGTCCATATATGATGTTCTATTTTCATATTCTCCTCCATCATCATATAAGGATTCTTCTATTTTCATACTAGTTTCCCAGTGAGGACACTTAGCTACAAAATTACCAATATTTCCACGTTTAAAGAATTTCAAATGTATTTTGTCATTGCACTTGCATGTACCTTGTTTTAGCTTCCTTACAAACTGTTCCATTTCATCAGATTCTTCTCAAGTTTCTATGTGTGTTCTTAAGGATCTCCTTCAAGCTGGATAGACTGGTATGAAGGCCTCGCTATGATACCAATTGTAGAACACACCAGAGACACTAAGAGGGGGGGTGAATCAGTGTCATACACTCTAGTTGCTTTTTATTTTTCAATCAAATACATTAATGTATTCATTAAAAATTATGAGCATTCATTAACCAATCGGTGCAAGTAACTAAATAGTACAAATGTAGACATAAGATAGACATGAAATTAAGTAATATGTATTTTTAAGCTCAATAGATTACATTTGGTTTGTGAACATATAAGAATTCTATTCAACCACAATCAATGATAATATCTGATTGTCTCCATCCCTCTTCTTAGCCTCTAATGATGGAAAACCACCATTTATCTTCTACCACTAACAGTCAGTATTCGATTGCTTGTTCTAGCCCACAAGCAATGATTTCTCACTGCTTAAACTTCTTATCCCACAAGCAATGCTTTATCACTGCTTAAACTTCTTGTCCCATGAACATTGCTACCCACAAGAGATGTATGACTCACTATTTAGATTTTGAATATCTTCTACCCACTAAATATCTACTTCAACCCTTTAATCACTCCGAAAAAAATTGTGTTCTTTGTCTGCAATAGAGATAAGAGATAAATCCCAAAAATTATTCTATAGATAATCTTCTTGCCTTGGATCAACAAGTAGTTGACCTCTCCACCTTCTTTATTGTTGTACCTTCACTTCCTGTTATCCCCAATCTTTTTCAATTTCATATATTTCTCCTTTTTTCACCCACTAAAATTAGGTATGACCTTTTCTTAATTATGCATATCCTCCTTTGTTATAAATTTACATTAGGTCCAACCTTCACTTTTACAAAAATAATTTTTCTTTTTATAAAATATCTTTTGTATAGTCGACCTAACATTTTAATTATAACTTTTCTTTTTTAAAATTATTTTGTAGGATCATCATAAGTGTTTTATTCAATACTTCTTTAAGGTATTTCAATGCTTCTTCAAGGTTTCACATTGTCACAACATTTACTTGGGTTGTTTATTAATATTCTCCAAATCTGATCATACTCTTCAATTAATCCTTATTATGCTCTCATCACTTGGGGCTTTGACAACAATGACAACCATTGTCAACATTTGGTTGTTTTAAACCATAGATTTATGATCCCTAGGCCATTTTATAAGGTTCCCTCCTTCTTAATCTATCGATATAGTTGAGAGTTTTTCATGAAGAGCTTGGGAAGGGGATGGAAACCAACACACCACCAATGGGGTTCTCTTTTAAAATCCAATTTTATATAATTCATTTCCTCCATGTCAAATTAACCTAAATCAAAACATATGCAAGTGACTAGAGGATTTTAAAGTCAAAGTGAGGAAAATTTCTTGGAACAGGGACTAGAATGTTCAAATGCTCCAATATGTGGTCCATGGGGGTACCTTGATTCATCCACTTAGAATCCATATGGCAACGAGCTATCAAGGGGGGTTCTTCCTTTCAAGGTGATAATATTGGTTTAAATGATGGTTGGGTAAGCATTTCACCAATTTTATAACCCACTTTTTACCTACATGCATCAATGGATTTATCCCCACACTAAGGCAATTGGCGACTTAAAATGTATTCACATGATGTGCATTGATACTTTAAAAATTGATTGGATGACAGTGTTTTTCTCCTTATCATCCTCTTAATAATTAATCAAGAGATGGGAAATTTCTCTTCATTTGAATTTTAAACTTTATTTTCACTATGGGGTATTTCTATTGGAAAGATTTTTCAATCGATCTCTTAAAATTTATTGGAGCGATAGGGTATTCTTTGTGTTGGTGCTTTAAAATTAACGTAGTAATGGTCCTTTCTTTATCGTCACCTTAAAATCTATCTTAGTGATGGCTCTTTTTTTCTTCATCAACACCTTAAGATTTAACTGGTCAATGGCTCCTTTTTCTCCGTTGACACCCTAAGAGCTAAATGAGCAATGACTCTTTTAACTTATTGGTGACTTAAAACACTAGTTGAGCAATGACTCCTTTTTCATTTGCCATTGAACCTTTAATCACGGGAAGACTAAAAACTTAATTTTTTCAAGCAAATAAAGCAAGAGGGCCTAGTGAGAATTGAGGCAAGAGAGTGAAAGTCACTTAAAACACAATCAAGGCACATAACATGGTGAAATAAACCTAAATTTCAAAGTGCTCCAAAGCAAAAAATTTCATCACTTAAAAAACCAAGTCTTCTCCCGAGAAGATATAATGTTTTTTTTAAAAGGAAGTGTGCCAAACTCTTAATGGGAACAATCAAAGAGTCATAGAGTTCAAGACTAAAGGAGGGGGCTCTTTTTCAAGATGGGATTTGAAAAAATCGATATTTTGGAAGGTAGAAAAAAGGGGTGGGCGGTTGTAGGTGCAACAATTAGAGACACATTAGTTGTAACTATTTATGCACAACCTAATGGTCAATGGATATGCATTGAATCGATCACTAAACCAACACAACTATGGCCCTCCTTCCCAATGTGTCACTACTGGGAGTTTCTCTTTTATATTTCCTATGTCCAACAGTAAATGAACCTAGACTAACCAAGGGAGAGACCCTAGCCAATAATTTTCTAAGGATAACCAAGAAGACCTAGATAACCCCATATACCATCCTAGATCTATTTTTCTAAGAAAGGCGTCTAACAAGGATATTCAATTTAAAAACACATTTCAAATTCCATTATTTCAAAGATGTATAAAATATGACTATGAGCTTTAAAATACAACAATATTAAAAATGAAAGAGAAGCCTTCGATTAACCAATAATCATACGAGTTCTTCGGTAATAAATCAACCCCCCCCCCCCCAATCCCAAAATGGTATATAGTCACAAGGATTGTCAGTATACTATAACCCTTCTATCTACCTATGGTATCCAACGATGTTGCTTGGCCCAATATTTTAGAGCACTAACCAAGGAGGATCGACTGTACCCTTGATCACACCAACCGACCTCTCAGACGCATGAATAGTAATCTTCTTGAATGTTGTTTTTGGTGCACTATTGTAATGAGATGGATAATAGGTTGGTTTTAGGATTCCTAGAGGGGTCCCTGATATACGTAAGGTATGTGGGGTTCAATTTTTTGCTCAGTGTTTTCTAATGTGGTTCTACTCAAATAAGGGTACCAGACCAGATTCAAAGGGAATGTCCAACATATTTCACCTAATGAGGATGCAAGGAGATGTGTCTTAGCGATGGTCATTGTCTAGTAGAGTTCCCTTCAAACACAGTTTTACCCACCTAATGAAAGCTCCTAGAAATATTTATAGACGTCGACACACATCTTCTACCCAAGAATACTAGATGTCTTTAATCCAAATATGAGCATTAACACGAAATACTTCCAATATGAATAATGTATAAATGTATGATTTGCATTCAACAATAACTCACAGTATCAATGTAATTGTTATCATTAATGAAATAACAACCACCTGAATAAGGAACAATAACTTATATCAAGTTTTAGTATAACGATGACAACACAATAAGCAATTGTTCAAGAGAGATATTGCATATAGTTAATATGAAATTCATTCATAGTATGTATTACATAAACATAGTAAAATGACCATCAATGACCTTATTAACATATCCACGTAAACTTAAATACCAATAATTTTGAGATACTATATGAGAAACATAGCCAAATATATATAAAATGTGAACACTAGAAAATACCAAAAGGTTTAGTTGCTTAAATTCATTATCCTACAAGGCATTCAATACTTCTTTAAAATGTGGACTAAATGTTTCACTTGCAAATCATTTCCAAAGAATGCTTATTGACCAATAGGTAGTAAATCAATCTCAACTCTTTAACATCATCCTCATCATTAGGCTAGCATGATAGTAACCAACTAACAAAATGATTACAACAGTTATGAGTAATTTCAAATTGTGTTTCTTAGTAGATCTAAAGTGTCGAGTATCAATGTAAACTTCAATATGTCCAAAAGCAATAAGACTAAATACCACTCACAAGGAAATTTGCAAAAATGAATCGATAGTAATATTATATTGTTACAAGTATAAGATTCATACCACCTTTTATATCAACAAAATTATGAGTCATTAACATTCATCAAATCCATATATGCTTGAATGAGATTTCCAATATTTAAAGCCAATGAAATGATAAACATTTGAATTTGTTTAAAGAATTGGCATGAACATACCAGCATAAGAGATGAGCTAAACTGTGGTATTGATGTCAATAAACAACATTAGGGTTACTTTCATAAAGTATGTGAGAAGATATAATAATACTGATAGTGAAACACTCAAAATATTGTAATGTACCAACTTAGGATTGTGGCACAAAAACTCAAAGACTTCTCGAAATTGCCTAAAACAGTGATTGTGGAAGCTAGAATTGCTGGAGATGGGAAAGATCAAAGACTATGGATGGATGGAAGGTTCTGATATGATTTTATACCTATGCACAATGTACTGAGATCATTTATGTTTCAAGAACAACCCGTTTGAACTCTACTCCAATGCTCCTGGGGTTCTCGACATATACAGACTAATATGGGTAGGAAACTTGACTGAGGGTTGGATAAGGTTGTTGCAGACATCAGAGAGGTTAATTAAAATTAATTTACAGTCATATAATCATTAAATATAATATCACAAATTTATATGCAGATCTGGGCAAGTCTTATAACAAATCTAGTAAAATGGCAATTCAGGACAACTCAACTAGTTCTACTTTTGGACTCTCAAACAGTGCTCAAAGGAAATTGAATTTCTTAAAAAGAGGTTGGATCATGAAATATGACATGTTGTCTAACTCCAATAATAGTAATTACTTTATTTTGACTTATACTCATTGACTTATGAATCATACACTGAAATCTAGTCAAATTCTAGCTAAATGTAGAAGGAGTACATAAATTGGAGAAGAAATCTGAGTTCTGTAATTTTATTCAAGCTGAATGATATCATGGGATGAGTTTCACTGTTATTACATCCTATATGGGCCAAGGGGATCCTCATATCATTACAAAACATTCTCTCCATTTCTACTTAACATTACAACACTAGAAATCAATTAATGGAGTTGAGATTCGAACCATAGACTTGTAGAAAATTCCTGAAATTAGACCATTGATATCAAAGGATTAAATTAAATTTCATTACATCAGAAATAGGCCGAAATAACTCTCAAAACATCATGGAAAAATCTCTCTTCTTCTACACCAGAAACTAGCTCTAGAAATCCATAGGAAGCTTGGAGATTCGAACTCTGGAATGGATGAAGCTTTTTCTAATCTTAAAATTCGACTTGATCAGCTACAGGACCTACAAATAAAAATAATGAAAATGGATGAATGCCATAATCCTATCACAGAAAGTTGGGGCACATCTCCCAAGTCTCAGATGCACAAATGCATTCATAAAATTTCTCAAACTGACAAAAGATGTGAAATGGAGTTGGAATCTTTCTTTTATAGAATTCATGTTGACCTGTTGAGCAAGTTACTTGGCTTGATGACCTGTGAGAATAGGTCACCCATGAGTGGACATACTTTCCTTTCTTTTCTTTGCTTTGATTTTCTTTGGCTTTCCTTCTTTTTCCTCTTTTTTTGACTTTCCTTCTTTTCTGAACTTTCCTGCTTTCTAGATTTATGCTGCTTTTCCTGAAATATTCCTCTTTTCTCATTTTTGGCATCATTTTTGGGCTCTAGTGCTTACTTGACTTCTACTCCAAGTAATTCCTCCAACCTTATCCACTAATTTGAATTGGTGGGACAATTTCTCCATTTATTCAGCATAACAAATAAAAATATTAATTGCACCAATAATATTAAATGCTCCATAATTATTTATTCCAAGTAGGTAGAAAACTATGGATAAATTTAAATGCACACTCCTAATTAATTAATTGCCTCATATTAACCCCTCATTAATTAATTAATTCAATCTATCACTAGGATCCATGGGGTTTGATCTTCTTCATGGTGCTAACAGAATGGGAACATGAGAGTCCTCCCCTCCCAAGATTGCTTGTCCTCAAGCAAAATATCCCAAGAGGTCCATCATGCTTTTGCTGCACTACTCTGATCATAATCATCTCTGCAAGAAAATATTCACTACATCTGTAACTGAACATGCCTACTTCTATCCAAGTGAATCAACTGGAAAGTGTGTCAAGATCCCATAAGAATATCAGAAATGCAAAGATACCATTACTATGTAAGTTATAAGTCCATCCAAGGAGGTGTTCCTTATGTGGGAAACTGAAACCAAGTGCAACATAGATGAACTGGTGCAAAAGAGGGTTGGCTTGCTCCATCATGCCAACATGAAAACAAATGCTCCAAGGACAAACGATGCTAGGATCTCATTGCTTGTATCAGAATACCATCCACCAAAATCTGTTAAGCAAAAGAGTGCCTGGATCCCACTATTCATGTTGCATCTCCCCAAACATTAGTAACAAAAAAAAATCAGCATCATATGAAATGTTGGGAAAGATGGAAACATCATACCACCATATTGGAAAATCATCCTTTTCAATGCAACTCTGAAACTTTGAAGGTCCATCAATCAATATATGCAACCCTCCAATGTAGGGTTGAATCAAAGAAAGACTATACATCCCCAAATATTCCTCCAAAAAGTGAGGTCACAATTCCATCAGTCTTTCCATTCCACCTGAAAAGTTCTCATGTGACCAATGCACACAAGGAACAAGTGTGTTATCCATGAAAATCAAGTGAAAAGGGTGAGGATCCCATGTCCTAAAATGCTGCTCCAAAAGAGAGTAAGTTGTATCAAAATCAGTCATGTTCATGTTTCCCTCAAATAACGAGGTATCATGGTCTCTATGGAACTCAACATGTGCTCCCCTCTTCATCCAATGGTTCAACTCTCTGTAATTGATCCAAGGGTGCAAAACTCCATCAATTGACCCACACATTGAAGGTAAGTGTAGATCTGATGCCTTATTGTCAAAAGTGGCTGCACACACTTGCCTTTTTTGCTGCTTGTAAATCATAGAAAAATCACCAATATTAAAAACAATTTTCTTGCAACAAGACATAAAACTTTTACCTTCCATATTTTCCTTTTTAGTGATTCCTCTATCCAACCATCCAGTGGATGAATCATAGATATTGCTTGTTTATTTATATGAGATATAATCAGCTATCTCTTCTGCAATAGGATCTATCTCCCATGGGGACAGATCATGATCCCCCTGTTAGACATGTGACACAAACCAGAAAAATTTATTCACCCGTTGTTCATTCCCCATTGGTGTTGTTGAATCTAGGACATGTGGGAAAGAACTGTGAACCTTTTTTGCATGTCTGCAACCTCTGGTAATCAGACTTATGGCTGCAACTTCTTCATTATTGTTTGGCCCAAATTGGGTGCTCTCATCCCACTCTTCCATGGGAGAGTGACTGTCTTCAAGGAACAACTCAGGTTTCCTTGGAAAGAAATCAAGTGCTTGGTTCTCATCAAACCATTCTGCACACTCTTCAAGCACATGTAAAAATTAATGATCCTCATGATTCACCAAATCATGAGGTTCCTCCATATGATAAAGAATGCTCCAGCCAAATGAAGTTGACTGAATGGTGTGTAGGAGGGTAGGGGGTTCTTTGCAACTTTTCATGAAGCTGCAATATCTCTATCTTGGATTCTTGGAGGGCACTTTGAGTGCTTCTCAAAGAATCTTGAGTCGCCATCAATTCATCATTGAGATTGCTGATCTCTTCATCATCCCTCAAAGATTCACCATGAAACAATTCTACAAGCTCCAACAAACTATCTCCATCAGAAAGCAGGTTCAAGAATTTACCTTTTATGCTTGTCATGGCTTTCTAAAATTCTTCCATGTCTCTCATGGAAGACTGCTCCCCCAACTTCCAACATAGGTTATTCATTAATTCATGGATGTCATTGAGGGTTTGAAGGGATTCTTGGATCTTGCATTCATTCATATTCAGTGTCCCTTCAAGGAAATGAGGTTCTTGAAGATGAACCTTCTCTTTTTCTAGCTTCATAGGATCAACTTCAGTTGATTCTGTTGAAGTTATGAAAACTGATCCATACTTTTGGGCTGCAATATATTCATATTTCAGATCATGAATATCATATCTTTGGCTGCAACTGGGGTGCTCATTCATCTCTGGTGCACTAGTAAGGCTTTCTCTCCAATTTTCAGCCTTCCCCAATTCGGGAGTCTCAACCCTTGGGGGTTCAACCATGCCCATCTTCTCCTCTGAAGTGGCTGCCCCATCATACTGACACATAGGCATATAAAAATCAGAACTTACAAAATTCCCATGTGTTATATTCTCCTTGATCCCCAATGTGTTCATCTTTAATGGTTCGGTTAAGTAAAGAAGTTCTTGCAGATGAACGTCTTCTTCTTGTTCTTGCAATTCATCCTTCTCAAAGTCATGAACCCCAACACCTAAGGGCTCAACTAAGCCAATATTCTCACTGGAAGTGGTTTCCATTTGGGTA
This sequence comes from Larix kaempferi, assembly GCA_027924585.1. NCBI lineage: Eukaryota > Viridiplantae > Streptophyta > Pinopsida > Pinales > Pinaceae > Larix > Larix kaempferi. The sequence goes on from BSBM01000476.1 coordinate 8,966,625, forward strand.
TGCAACAAAAGCATACAGAAATCATATTTTGAATCATACCTTTGATCCCAATTCTCCTCATCGGGTAGTGTGTTTATGGCACCATGCTCCTTCTGCAACTTCCTTGGATCACACCCAATTGATATGATCTTGTCTTCTGCTTCATTATGGATTTCAAGTGGTGACTGTGATTCTGATTTATGTCCTTCTTTTGGATCTGATCCAAAAGCTATATCACCACCCTTAACCAAATCACCCTCCTTTGCAGTAATCTTGAAATCACCAACAAAGAAATTTGAATGTCTTGAAGTGGAATCTCTTTCCACACTGTTCATAACTTTTGCACCTTTGGATTGGTCCTTGGATGCTTCTTCTTCTCTGTCATCCTCCTCCAAGTGGCTTGTGGCTTCTTCAACTTCATGGCTGCTACAATCACGCTAACTTATGCATTCTTCATGCTCCTATGAAGGTTGATCCCCCACTATGGATCCTTCTTCCATTCTGTCAACAGCCTCATGATTAGTTCTTGGGTCTTGCTTCTTCCAAAATGATGAAGCTTCCTCCTTGGTTGTTTTAGGGTCAATATTATTGGAGGCTCTTATTGAAGAGGATCCAATAATTCTCATGAAGTGTGAAACCACTGAATCCAATGAAGCTTCAAATTTCTTCATTCTCTCTTCCTCAGAAATTTGATCTTTGATTGTGGAACATGCAACCTTTCCCTGAATATGGCTATCAGAATAACCATCGTCTGTTCTGCCAATCATGATCTTATGGGAGATGCTTTTGGAAGGTAATTCTTGGAAATTCTCTTCCTCATACTGTCTTCCATATTCTTCATACTGCTTATCATATTCATCATCATATTGTTCATAAAAATAATATTCTTCTTCATGCAACTCAAACTCTAAATATTCCATGACTGTAACTAATTCCACAACTGCAACTTGAAGATAGTGTTGAGATAATTTTACACTGAGAGTTACTTTCCATATTCTGAGCCAAGGAAAGTGCTTTGATACCACTGTAATGTACCAAATTAGGATTGTGGCACAAAAACTCAAATACTTCTCGAAATTGACTAAAATAGTGATTATGGAAGCTAGAATTGCTGGAGATGGGAAATATCAAAGGATATGGATGGATGGAAGGTTATGATATGATTTTATACCTCTTCAAAATGTACCAAGACCATTTATGTTTCAATAACATCTCGGCTGAACTCTACTCCAATGCTCCTGGGGTTCTCACCATATACAGACTAGTATGGGTAGGAAACTTGAATGAGGGTTGGAGAAGGTTGTTGAATACATCAGAGAGGTTAATTAACATTAATTTACAGTAATATAATCATTAAATATAATATAATAAATTTATATTCAGATCTGGGAAAGTCTTATAACAAATCTAGTAAATTGGCAATTCAGGACAACTCAACTAGTTCTACTTTTGGACTCTAAAACAGTGCTCAAAGGAAATTGAATTTATTAGAAAGATGTTGGATCATGACATATGACATGTTATATAACTTCAAGAATAGGAATGACATCATTTGGACTTATACTCATTGAATTATGAATCATACACTGAAAGTTAGTCAAATTCTAGCTAAATCTAGAAGGGGTGCATAAATTGGAGAAGAAATCCGAGTTGTGTAATTTTATTCAAGCTGAATGATATCATGGGATTTATTTCACTGTTATTACATAATATATGGGCCAAGGGGCTCCTCATATCATTACAAAACATTCTCTCCATTTCTACTGAATGTTACAACACTAGAACTCAATGAATGGAGCTGAGATTCGAACCACAGACTTGTAGAAACTTCCTGAAATTAGACCATTGATATCAAACGATTAAATTCACTTTCATTACATCATAAATAGGCTTAAATACCTCTCAAAAAATCATGGAAAAATCTCCCTTCTTCTACACCAGAAACTAGCTCTAGAAATCCATAGGAAGCTTGGAGATTCGAACTCTGGAATGCATGAAACTTTTTCTGATCTTCAAATTCGAATTGATCAGCTAAAGGACCTGCAAATAAAATCAATGACAATGTTTGAATTCCATCATCCTCTCACAGAAATTTGGGGCACATCTCCCATGCTTGACTAGGGGCACATCTCGCAAGTCTCAGATGCACAAATGCATTCATAAAATTTCTCAAACTGACAAAAGATGTGAAATGGAATTGGAATCCTTCTTTTATAGAATTCATGTTGACCTGTTGAGCAAGTTACTTGGATTGGTGACCTGTGAGAATAGGTCACCCATGAGTGGACATACTTTCCTTGCTTTGCTTTGCTTTTCTTTGGCTTTCCTTCTTTTTCCTCTTTTTCTGACTTTCCTCCTTTTCTGAACTTTCCTACTTTTCATACTTTCCTGCTTTCTGGATTTATGTTGCTTTTCTTGAAATATTCCTCTTTTCTCATTTTTAGCATCATTTTTGGACTCTAGTGCTTACTTGACTTCTACTCCAAGTAATACGTCCAACCTTATCCACTAATTCGAATTGGTGGAACAATTTCTCCATTTATTCAGCATAACAAATAAAAATAATAATTGCACCAATAATATTAAATGCTCCATAATTATTTATTCCAAGTAGGTAGCAAACTATGGATAAATTTAAATGCACACTCCTAATTAATTAATTGCCTCATATTAACCCCTCATTAATTAATTAATTCAATTTGTCACTAGGATCCATGGGGTTCGATCTTCTTTATGGTGCTGACAGAATGGGAACATGACAAATATACTGAGCTTATATCATAATATACTATCTCCCCTATCAACGGTATTGATGCAGTTTGGAGGTTGTAGGGTTTGCGACAACTAGAGATATATGACATCCAATTAGGTAATGAAACAAATTGATGAATCAATGAAAAACCAATAATCCTACGAGTTACACGATGATTGCAATATGGGATTGATTAGAGGATTGTCATATATCATACTAGTAAGATATCAATTTAAGACTATGTCAACATATGTTTAACAATGATTAAGTTTACATCAATAGAGATCTACCAACAATGAGACCCTTCAAACAAACTTAGTTTTATTCTAGATGTGAAGTATGGTTAACAATCTTATAAAAAATAATGATTGGAGATTATTTTATGTAAGATCACGCATCAATCATAGGCATATGAAAACTAGCATAATGATTTATTACATCACTAACAAGTGCATTAAGTGTCGATTTAGTTCCACAAGTTAGATCAACATTTGCAACACGTGATTAGTCAATTTATGCACCACCATATGTCATTAAGTGTTAAAAATACTCCCATATCGTAGATTAGATATAAAGTATCAATGCCAGCTAGTGGAATATTATATTAAGAGTATAATATGTGCAGTAGTATAAGCCCAAAATAAATCTAGTTATGATGGCAATGAGTCAACAATTATGATAATATGAGTAACTCTCATATTCTCTGTGGATTTAGATCAATATGTCTTGTAAAATGTGATTTGGTTACAATCATAAGGATACAATATGCTTAACATATATAAAGTGCCATGTCCTCAATTTTCTAGTACCAAGGGAAACAAATATTTCACCAAACCCCATGGATCCAAGTGAAAACCAAGGAATTAATTAATAAAAGGGAGGATAACATTAGCCTAGGCAATTAATAACTGGGGAAAATTTATCCTATAGTTGTTTATTTAATTAAAATTAGAAGTAAAGTAATGATTATTTTAATATTTAATTATAAAATCATATATTTTGATGAGTTGGATGATGATGAGGACCCCATGAGGGTGCATGGAGAGATAAGGCTAGCATGATGAGATGTCACACAAAAGGAGAAAGTGAAGAAAAGTTGCACAAAGCAAGGTGTCAAGCAAACAAATAAAGAAACTAACAAAACTTCAGGGAGGTGAGGAAAATAGAAATATCCAGAAAGCAAAGGAGGGAACAGTTTCCTAAAAGGATAAAATCCAAATCAGTTTGAAAAGCAGGAAACCTCATGAAAAGATGGGATGGCATAGTTTCCAAAGAGGGATAAAAAGCAGTCAGTGTGAAAAGCATGAAACATTTGGAAAAGTCAGGAGGGCACAGTTTCCAAAAGAGAGAAAGCAAGCAAGTTTGGAAAAGAAAGAAATTTCCTACTCAGTAAAGGAGGGGGCATTAGGTGAGGCCAAGGAGGTTGAATTGCTCAACAAGTCACCTATTCTATAAAATGAGGAGGGCGCACCACATTCACATATTTTGCTAGTTTGTTGATTGGATGTGAGAAAGCTTAAGCTTCTCTAGGCTTTGGTGATGCACCCTTAGCCACCTGTGGGAGATGTGCCCCATAGTTCCAGTTCTTCTCTTCTGCACATGATCCAATGCATACATTGATACCAAATTTCAGATATGATCCAGCCATTTCATGTGAAGATCCATACTTCGGAAGTTGATGCAAAGATCTAGAAGTCTTGAGGTGATTTTGTAGAGTTTCATAGAGAAAGAACAATCATTTGGAGAGATTGCAAGAATATATAGAATTCTAGTGCACATCCCATGAGAAACCAGCAGCTCATATTCATCCTACATATCTGATACAGTGACCTCACCTTCTCTTCTTACTCATTTATGTATTCTCCTTCTTCCACCATTGTAAAAATTCAAGAATAAGAGAATATATATGATGTCTGAGGCCATGCCATGTAATGATTAGATTAATGAAATAATTTATTACTTGATGATAATGTACATTAAATATTAGAGACACTTTAATATCATAAGAGGAATTAGAGAGCCTCCCTTGGAAGGTTGAGCCCTATCTCTCAATACTAGTTCAATATACACTTTTAATTGACTAGTTTTCCAGTTTAAGCATTATACAGAGTTCATAATAAAAAATTGTCTTTATAAAGGTTTCTGTAGTTTTTTAACTTCCTGTACCATCCATACCAATCCAAAATTCAGATATTTGTGACCCTCTCTTCCTGTTTGAAACCCCAATTATCAAGATTAGATCATTGGGCACCCGAATTTGACTAGTTTTGCAGTTTGATCCATTAATGAGTATCTGTATGCCCTTATTTGATTATGTCAGTTTTGTTAGGTTCCTGATACCTTAATGAATCATATCCAACCATTTTCATGATTATTCGAAGGCATCTCATCATGTTTGGAAGAACTTGGAAAAATACTAGTTGAGAAGTCCAACATAGCGCTCTTGTCGCTTTTGCTCCCAAACTCAACCAAAAACTCCAAAATTATCATAATATTATGTCCAACACCTAATTAGTATTTTAATTTCTGATATATTCCATTTTTTTACATTCAGGTGTAAGCACTGAGCCTAGTATGCATATGTTAGAGTGCCCTGGAAGCCTCAAAGTAGACATCAGTCACTTCTATTGTTGAAATGTAAATGGCCCCAGTAATTTGTGCATAAGAATCATAAGTTGTCCCTAAAACTAATAAATTTTCTGCTGTTCATTCACCCATACCTTTTTCATATCCTAAATATCCCAAAGTCATAACCCAGGAGGAATCTTCTTGTGCCCTAAACTAGCCCCTTTTCTACTAGTTTTGTTAACTAGTCTTCGGTGGTGAAAACGTTGTACTGTAAGTTTTAAAATTTGAGATAATATCATCTGATATTATTTCAAGGATATTATAGTGGTATTAGATCTCTTTCCCTGGCTCAGCCTATGGAAATCAACTCTCAATGGGAAAATATCTCGGAACTATCTTCAAATTGCAGCCGTGGAACTAGTTATAGTAATGGAAGATGAAGGCTTAGAGTTGTATGAGGAAGAAGAAATTATTTACATTGATGGAAGATTACCAAGATATGAGTATGGTTACATTTGTGACCATATGTACAGAGACCAATGGGATGAACCATTTATGGAAAAACCTAATAAAGATTTGATAGAAATGATATATGCAATTGAAAACTTGCCCCGCCACTACGAGGAGTATCTAGCCTTGGGGAAAGAGATTGGTAAGGCCATTATTTCAGAGATTATTTTTACTGTAGATTTGGATTTGAGATCAAGGATGGAGATTTGGGTTCAATAAAGAGAAGGAAACCATCCAGAGAGGAACCAAGTTGTTCTACCTCTGTGAGTAAACAAAAGGAAGGAAAAATCAGCCAACTGCATCTTCTAGCATTATGAGACTATTTGGGTTTTCTTCAAGAATATATTCCAAAGGAGGTAAGCATGAAGAATCCATCACCATTTCTGCTAAGGATCAGAAACGTATGGATTAGAGAGTAGTTACTAATAGACTCCAAGAAGAGACATCTAATAATAGCTGCTCAAATTCTGAAGAAGCATCTACTGATGGATGTTGTGAAGAGGTACTTATTGATGGGTGCCTAAGTTTTGAGGAGACATATTCTTATGGATGTCCATATATCTATGTGGGTTACATAGAGATACCTCTTTATTATATTTATGCAAGTACAAGTTCCCCTAATACTGAAGAAGATGAAACCCTTGCATTCGAGAAATAAGTCACAGGATCAATCTCAATATCACCACCTGAGCTTCAAGAGGTTGATCCATTGGTAAATGATGAGGAGGTTTATTCTCAGCCTTCCCCTTTTGAAAGGACACTCAAGATGAATGAAAGAAGTATCAAGGAGGCCTTACACATTCTTCATGACACACATGTTTCATTGTCACAATATTGTTGCAGAGTTGCTTCATTGGATGATTCAATTTTCCTTGAAGTCATGGAGAAGATTCAGAGAGCAATGTCTACAATCCAAGGTAATTTCTCATGTATGCTTTCTGATAAAAATTATCTGCATCAGATTGTACATATGTTACATGGATCATCCTTGAAGGATGATGAGGAGATCTGCAAGCTCAATTATGAACTGATGAACACCCAAGATTATTTGAGTAGCACTCAAAGTTCCCTCTTAGAATCTAGGATCCAGATAGAGAAACTTCATCAAAATTTGCAAAGATCACTTATCCCAGGCAACCAATATTTTATGGTTGGTTGTATTCGGATTTCTATGAAGGAACCTCATGAGATGGTGGTTCATGAGGTACATGATGACATACATGTGCTTGAGTAAATTATGGAGATGAAGAGTTCCAAGCACATACAGTTTCCCAGAATGAAATTGAGCTTCTTCTTGGAGTGAGCCATTCCTCCATTGAGGACTCAAAAGAGCTCATGTTTGATGGACCAGCCTGTGATGGAGTTGATGCATCCATTTGTTTGGTGGATGAGGTTTGCAGAGATGATATTTTGGTCCATCATCCCAGATCAGAACCTTCTACTTATTCTATGACATTTGAGGATGAAGTTTGGGTCAATAATTTATTTTTTACGGTGCCTAAAAAGGAGAAGAAGGCTCTCACATTCAGTTCAGTTTATTTAATGGAAGCACCATTCGCTACCCGGCAGTTGAAAAGGAATCACATTCTTATGTTTGATTCCACATCCTATAAAGATGAAGGTGGATCCCATTTGACTTCATTAAGTGGGACACAAGATGGTTGCATGCATCCTTTGACAAGTGGCAGAGAGTTGAGCCATTGTAAATTTTCATATGGGGAAGCATCTTGCTTTCCATTTGAACCATTGGGTTGGAGTGTCTCTTATTTTCCTATTTGGGATAAAATACACATGAGTAATAGTCTTTCTTGCATCAATGGAGAGTTATTTGATACATCTTACACCTTCGATGAGCAACATGGGCATCCATGGAATGTTGTTGATGCCTACCCTTTTGGTGAATGGACATGGGACCTTCACCCTTGTCATTTGGAAAACAATGTTTTGAACTTTGGTACTTGTGTGCATTGGGAACATGGATTACAATCTGATTTACATGTGCTTGGATATTTTGGAGTTAACCAATATGAAGGCCAAGCACATGTTCATTGCCATAAATATTATAAGTTTCCTCATAAAGAAAGCTGCATATTTTTGGAGGAGGAACATGATTTCATTCCGGTGGATCCAACCACAAGATTGATGGATGATGGTTTCCAAGATTTGGTTCACTTTTCTTTACCCCACATACATATGGCAGCCAACACACATAGGGATGAATTTTGGGTAAATGGATTTTCCTATGGGTGCCACATGAGGAGAAGGAGGCTCCCACTTATTCCATTGATAACTTCAAGGTCAAGCCATGTCCTGACAAGTGCACCATTCCCTTTCCAGTTCGATTGGCAGTAGCAGAGACATCTATCTAATGTCTCCCTCATGCATAATATTGCATTCAGTTGGAGTGTTTTTTCTTCCATTGTTTGGGTGAATGGATACATATTGGATCTAAGCACTCCCAAGGGTGAATTTTATGTCTACAACAGTGGAGAGTTGAATTACACATCATACATATTTTTTGAGAAGTTGCATGGTGATTTATGGTTTCTAGATGATTCTTTGAAGACATGGGACTATCACCTATGTCAATTTTCTAGCGTAGATATGAGTCTATGTGTTGATTTTTACATGGAGCATAAGGAGTTCCATACTTGGTTGGAGGGACTCATGGAGGTCCATTTTTGCATGGGAAGTGATAAAATTCCAGTATGGTGGAGTGATCTAGACATCCTCCATGATGATATATTCTTGATGTTGATCTTGATGTTTGGAAGGATGCAGCTGAGACAATGGGACCTTGGAATTCTTTGGAATGACATTTTTCCAAAAGTAACCAAGCCTCTGGGATACATGCAACACAAATAGTGGAATCCAGGAATTCATCTCAGTTTTCTTAGTTGGTTTGAAAATTTTGTTGAAAATGATTTAGTCATGGGAAGAATGACTATAATCAGAGTGATGTAGCAAAACCATGGTGTAGTTTTAGTTAGAGTTGGAGTTGGTTTCTTTCTTGAGGACAAGCAAGCTTGGGAGGGGAGGACTTGTTAGACACAATGGCACATTGAGAGGGGGGGGTGAATCAGTGGGCCTGCCCTTAAGACCAATTTAAACTTCTTATAAACTCACATATACATCATTTTACAAATTCACTTCAATACTTTCAATGTTCACATTAAGCTATGCATCAATTATCATCAAAATTAAACATTTCATTCATAACATCAATTCATAGCATCATTAGAGACACATCAAGATATAAGCTTTGTAAACTTTTTATATTTTTTCAATCGGATACAACCATTAGGCTTTATCAACTACAACTGATTGAGAAGCAACAACTTCTATTCCAAGACACAACTTGGTCTTTTCTTAGATCCAACTAAGAAAATATGTACAAGACCCAACTTGTCTTTACATACATATTCTTGTCATCAAACAACCATATTCACTTCTGCCACTCTGTTGTACAAATGCATCACTATTTTGTCCATAAGCACATCATCAGTCTATCTACCAACACATCAAATCTGTCCACAAACATATCATTTTCCTGCCCACATACATGTATTCAATTGTCCACATTCATTTCATCATGTTGTCCATGTCTTCAACATGTCCACAAACTGTCATCAATCTGCCATTACTGCTTCCCTATAACATTATCAAATTGTCTTTGTCAAGTCAAACTGTAATTATGATTCTGTGTACTGAGTATTGTCTTTAGCCACCCAAAATTCAGAGAGAATAAAAGAGAGTAAAAACTCCAATGTTGTCTCAATCTTCCATCTTCGGCTGCCTCTGTACTTCCTTGAAAATATCAAACCTCTTCCTCGAACTCCCGGAAACCATATCTCACCCACTTACACCATTGATTTCTCCACCACAAAATCCACTCTTAGAATGAGGCGGATTGACCTTTTTATACACTTCTTCTCCATAATTCTTGTTAGGCCGACATGTCATTTTATTTTTATTTTTAGAAGGAATAAATCAAATAAGATTTAATTTAGGTGATTGAATTCATTTTTTTTTATATTATCCTCATCAAATATATATATATATATATAATCTTCTTCTCCAGATCATCACTGTGGGTTTTTTGCCCCTTCATAATTCCCGCAAGTGTGCTTGGAAATGCCCACACTTGCCAACTGTAATGCCCACACATGGCCCTCTTTTATGCCCACAAGGCTCTTTTGGAGATGCCTGGATAGGGTCTTTGAGGATGCCCGCAGGGGCCCTTAAGAGATGCCCCCACAAACCCTTTAGAGATGCCCGCAAGGGATTTTATTTATTCCCACATGGCTCCTTCTAATATGCTCGCAAGGGCTCCTTAGAATGCCTGCAGGGGCCTTTTTAGGATGCCCTCAATGCCTCAAAAAATGCCCGCAAGGGCCTTTGGAAATTCCTGCAAGGCTCCAATGAAATTCCCGCACAGTCTCCTTAGGATGCCCGCATATCCATTTAATAATTCTCTCAAGGGATCTTTTAAAATGCCAGATTGTGATGCTCGTAGGGGCCTTCAGAAATGCTCATAAGGGAATATACAAATGCTCGCATAGCTACTCTTCAAAATCTTGACAAGGCACCAAACCTTTTCCTCCATGTCATTGCCTTGTCATCAACCTTATGATTTCCATGACATTGACCTTGTTTCTCCTTTGTCATTTGCCATGTATTTAACCTTTGTCATGTCATTGTCCTTTGTTAACCTTTGTCATGTCTTCAACACTTGTCATGCTTGATTTCCATGTCATCAACCTTTGATATTTTCCATGTCATTGTCCTTTGTCATCATGTGTGTCCTCCATTTCATTTTCCTTTGTCCTTTTTCCTCCATGTCATCTCTTCATCAATCCATGTTGTGCTTATCCATGCTTGTCATCAACCTTTGTCAAGTCTTTTTCCATTTCATCACTTCAATATTTGTCATTAATGTGTTGTCATCAATGACAACTATACTCATCAATATCCCCCTTTTTCATTGATGGAAACCTCCTCAAAATTTCTCTCCCCCCTTTGACATTAATGACAAAGGGCCAAACATCTATCCATCAAAAGCTTCACAATGCCCAAAAAAAATACATCTTGATATTATCAATTTTGTTGCTCCACCTTGTCAAGTGTACTGAATTAGCTCCTTCTGTCAATAAGCACTCTTATGTTGACATCCTTGAGAAAATTTCCAAATACTTTATACTTCATAAAAGGTAAGCATACATCAATCATAATGTTGCTTCACTTAAAAGGTAATCATGCATTGCCATGTTGTTTTACTACATTTTCTTCTTGGCTCATCATATTCCAAACCAACTTTTTCATTGCCAATTTTCTAGACAATTTGATCAAACCCTTAAGATAATGAGACCTCTCATATCCAAACATAGCTTAATTTACCATTTTCCTTTGGATGCAAAAGTGTGTGCAGCGATCAACTCTTTTAGATCATCTTTATCCAAAGATAACACCTTCAGCTACTCGAATTTAGAGATTATTTCTTCCAAAACAACTTTATGTCTTTTCTTTATCTGCTTTAGTTGAAATTCATGCTTGGGGATGTCTTCATAAATGCTATTGTTTTCCATCCAAAAATTTATGTAGCTTTCTTTTAACAACTTACTCATATTACTCCTTGTCAAATCATTGTCAATTTTTTTGTTTGTTTATTTAACAATTGTTCTACTTGTCATCAATTCTGCTTTACCAAACTTGTCAACTTGTCACAGTCATGTTAGTCTTGGATTTGTCTTTATCCGAATTCAGAACATTATACCCGAATTCTTGACTTGCTTGAATCCGGTAGGACTTTTGATCATTGTCCTACCGCAACAATTCTTAGTGGTTGTCTTAGTCATCTATTCAGATGTTGCTTGTCATTCACTGTCTTAACCATTCACCTTATTCCAATTTCTCTTGTATTTTTTTCCCAGTATAAGACATACAATTAGAATACCAATAACAATTAATTCCTGAATGCATTCTTGTTAATCGTATCCAAAGCTAGAGTCATACCCAACAATCATCTAGTAAGTTCATAAAAGGTAAACATGTGTCAATTTTCCAAACATCAACTTGTTGATTCACTTCATTTTCTATCCATACTCCCCCTATCAATCATATCATCAACAGTATTCTCTAATCATAGTTCAATATTTCATTCACAAGTCTGTCCCTGTTGGAAAAAATACTCTTCCTTAAGACTCCTCTTCTTTCAATACGCAGATTTACTTTTACATTTCATCTATGTCTTGATCAAACAAACTCTATTCTACACAAGGATATATTCGAATGTGATATCACTCAACAACAAATGCTTCAATTATGTCTTATACAGATGTCAAAACAGTCCTCGTTTCCTTGATTTAGCTCTTCTCTACCTGCAATATCCACATACATGCTCTAACTTTGATTTCATAGTTATCACATTCATATTGTTTTCATTGATAATTCCTCTGCCATTCTATTCTATATCAGTGAATATGAACAGATCTTCATACCAGGGCTTTCCTTAATCAACATTCAAAATAGATCACAGTCATTGTCCTGTCGCTGCCACTTTTCTTTCTCTTAATTATATACTTTCTTCATTATACTCTCTATGTGTTTCTGTACATAGTTCCATCCTTAGTTTTAAAACATTCATAATGGAGCTATGTCAATATTCGCTACTCCATCAATCATGATCAAGCACCAACAACTCTACATTACCAAGTATAAAATTTGTCTTTGTGAAGAACCTGCAACAATTAATTAATGCAAATACATGAGAGCAAAAATATCAGAACTCAGAATCACTTTTATTGATCGTAGGCCACTTTGAGGGGGAAACCTCCTTTGAGCAAGCTCAATACAAATAACTTCACGGTGCCTTCATAGGCCTCAACACACACTTATATACTAAGTCTAGGCGCCAATATTATGGGTCAAAACCATGGGCCAATACGAACTATGGATCAACAATACTACAAGCGACTTACAAAGCATATGCGCCAAACAACAATAACACAAAATATGGATCAACAAATACTACAGACGACTTACAAATCATATGCGTCCAACAACAATATACTAACAAAGTAAAGACATGGGTTCCTAACATCCCCTCCCCCTTAGAAAAAGATTTGTCCTCAAAGCTGTAAATGTGGAAATTGTTGTTGAATTTGAAGGAGTGGTTCCCATGTAGCATCCTCTCGTTGCATGCCATGCCACTGGATTAAGACCTCTGGGATAGAGCGAGAGAGAAGCTGATGAGTGCGCTTATTGAGGATGGCCTCTGGCTCCAAAAGGATGGATCCTTCATTATCCAGTTCGGGTAAAATAGTTTGTCTTCTGATGTTGGTGCCAAGAAATTTCTTCAGACAAGAGACATGAAATACTGGATGAATGCGGGAAGAAGGAGGAAGTTCCAATTTATAAGCAACGGACCCAATCTTCTGAAGAATCCGATATGGCCCATAGAACTTTGGAGTGAGCTTACGACACCCTTTGAGTTTCAGGGAGGATTGCTTGTACGGCTGGAGATGAAGAAAAACCATATCACCTGCTTGAAAAGTGCGCTCAGAACGGTGTTGATCAGCTTGTTGCTTCATGCGATTTCTTGCCATGTGAAGATTGTCCTACAAAATGAAAAGAATCTAATCGCGGTTGCGAAGGACTGTGTCAACTACTTGAACTGGTGAACTGTTGGGGGTGTATGGAAGAAGAACTGGTGGTGCCTGACCATAGACTGCTTCATATGGGGTCATTTTAGAGGTAGTGTGGTAAGAGGTATTGTACAACCATTCAGCGAGAGGGAGCCACTTTTCCCATTGATGTTGTTGTTCAGAGGTGAAGCAACGAATATAAGTTTCCAAGCATTTATTGATAATTTCAGTTTGACCATCTGTTTGTGGGTGATACCCTGAACTCATCTTCAGTTTGGTGCTAGTGTGGCGAAACAGTTTTGTCCAAAAATGACTGGTGAAAGTCGCATCACGATTCGATACAATGGAAGAAGGGATGCCATGAAGACAAAAGATATGGTCTAGGAAAATTTGAGCGACTGAGGAGGCTATATAGGGATGGATGAGAGCACAAAAATGAGTATATTTGGAGAGGTGATCAACCACAACCAAAATCACTGTCTTCCCTCCAGACTTAGGGATCCCTTCAATGAAATCCATAGAAATATCTGTCCAAATCCGTCTAGGTATGGGTAAGGGTTCGAACAATCGTGGAAGGAGTGTTGTTTCACCCTTATTGCACTGGAAGGTATCACATTCAGCCACCATCTGTTGAATTGTCCTTTTCATGCCCTGCCAAAAGAAGTTACGCTGTGCCCGCTCATACGTTTTGAGGAACCCAGAGTGCCCTACCGATGGGGAAGCATGGAGTTCATAGAAGATAGCCTGTTGAATATATGTACTCTGGGAAGCACCAGACGACCCTTTTATCTCAGGGAAGCACCATCCCAAGAGTAATGTGGTACAACAGAAGGGTTATTGGCCAAGCGTTGGATGATTTGAGATAATGAAGAGTCATTGACATAGCCCCGTTGAACAGATTGCAACCAATTTAGAATAGGCATAGAAATAGCTGAAAGAGAACCTTGGTCATCAAATGTGCGAGAAAGAGCATCTGCCACAATATTGTCCTTACCCTTCTTGTAAGTGATCTCATAGTCATAACCCATGAGTTTGCTAACCCATTTTTGTTGTGCTAGGGAGGATACATGTTGTTCTAGGAAATATTTCATACTCTGGTGATCAGACTTGATGCAGAAATGATTCCCTAATAGGTATGGGCGCCACTTCTGTACTGCATGTGACATAGCCATCATTTCCCTCTCATATGTAGAGGCAACTAAATTCTTACCTGAAAGGGCTTTGCTGGTGAACCCAATGGGGTGTTCATCTTGAAGGAGAACAACACCAAGTCCATTGCTGCAAGCATCACTCTCAATAGTGAAGGGCTTGGAAAAATCAAGCATCACTCTCAATAGTGAAGGGCTTGGAAAAATCAAGCATAGCTAGAACAGGTGTAGTACACATAGCTTGTTTCAGTTTTTCAAATGCACACTCAGTGGCATGTGTCCATGTAAAAGCATCCTTTTTAAATAGAGAAGTTAATGGAGCTGCAATCTTCCCATAATCCTTGACAAACTTGCGGTAGTATCCAGTCAACGCCAAAAAACCACGAAGGCTCTTGAGTGTCTGAGGACGCGGCCAATTGTTCATGGAAGCGATTTTGGCAGGATCCATGCGAACCCCTTCTCCTGAGATAATGTGCCCGAGATACTCGACTTCCTGTTGTCCAAAAACACATTTAGACTGTTTGGCGTGGAGATGATGGTCAGAGAAAAGTTTCATTACAAGATCCAGATGCTAGAGATGTTTAGCCCAGGTTTTACTATAGATGAGGATATCATCAAAGAATACCATAATGAATTTCCACAACTAGGGCTGGAATATTTTATTCATCAAGGCCTAGAATGTGGAATGAGCATTAGTGAGGCCAAAGGGCATGACCAAAAACTCATAGTGGCCATCATGTGTGTAGAAAGTTGTTTTAGGGATATCATCCTCATGAACCCGAATTTAATGATACCCAGAACAAAGATCCAACTTGGAGAAAAATTTAGCACCATGAAGCTCATCAAGAAGCTCATCAAATACAGGAATTGGAAACTTATCCTTGATAGTGAGGTGATTAAGTGCTTGGAATTCAATGCAAAGGCACCATGACCCATATTTTTTGCGGACAAGAAGAACTGGTGAAGAAAAGGAACTAGTGCTTGGGTGAATAATACCTTGCTTCAGTAAGTCCCGAACAAGCATTTCAATCTCTATTTTTTGGTGAAATGGGTAGTGATAGGGCCTGATGTTGGGAGGAAAAATTCCAGGAAGGAGCTGAATATGATGGTCCTCTGGCCTTGAAGGTGGAAATCCCATTGGTTTAGCAAAGACACCAGTATATCGATCCAGAATTTGTTGTAGATCCAAAGGAGTAGTGGAGACCGTTGATGGTTGCATCTGAATGGAATGGATCTGAGCGATGACACCATGTGAATTATTCTTAAGGATTTTTTCCATGCGATGTGAGTTGATGATGCTGAGAGACCCTGGTTGTAATCCTGTCAATGTGTTTTTTTGTCCATTGGGGGAAAACTGCATCCAAAGTTCGGCAAAGTCCCATAATATGGGGCCAAGTGTAATGTCCCTTGTTAGGAATTTTATTAAAATTGCAATTTTTCACTTTTTTCCTTGGTTCGACCTTTGACTAGTTTCGATCTCTAGGTCCCAAATTTGCCCCAAATGATCCCAAATATTCCGAGAAGGTATATGAATGATATTAGAACATAAATATGTGTTTCAGGGATGCCTTTGTACCTTTAAAACACTTCTGCAAATATTCTTTCAATTCTGGTCAATGTAGGTAACTTTACTAGTGATTTCCCTTTGACTAGTATTGGTCTCTAGGTCTCAAATTGACTCCAAATGCCTTCAAATCTTCAAGGAAGGTGTATGAATGATATTAGGGATTGAATATGATGTTCAGGGATAACATATGGCCACCAAAATACCTCTACAAACTCTCTTAATATTCTGGACCAAATATGCAATTTTACAAGTAATTTGGGGTTCAAATCCCCCTAAGGTAAGTACTGAAAATGGCTTCCCAAATGCCTCCAAACCCACTCAAATTTATGAACAGAGGTATGTAATGTGTTAATTATGTTATTAAGGTCTCATATCCACCATTAATGGTTTATTACAACTGTTCTCACCCTCTCCCATTCAACTGCAAAAATCACCAATTCGACCCTTGGGGAAATGGCACTATTTCTTCTCCCAATGCAATTAAACTGAGTAAAAATACTTCAAATGCTCAAGTACAGTACATGAAACTTGTAAAATACATCCATGTAAGTCCATTAATCACAAATTCATCATAGAATCATCCATTCATTCGAAATCATCATAAATACATTGGTTCACAACAAGGTAGTGGGGAAATGGCATTGTTCTTCCATTAAAAATGAGATTTATACATTTATACTTGGAATTTCGACCTGAAACTTTCTGGAGATGAAGAAAAGAGTATTTTATTCATATTAAAAAAGAAATGGGGCATTAGAAGCTCCCCCAAAGAGTACAATAGCTCACCAAAAACGCCCTCCCTCAAGGATCAAGAATATGCCATCAAAACTGGAAATGGTTGAAGGAGCGAGCTGCAATAGAAGAAACCATGAGCTTCCCTGTAGCTTACACCTGAAAATAAAGACTCCATTAAAGCTCCAAATGAAAGGTCTGAATGGCCTTTCCAATTGCCAACTTGGATGGGAATCTTTCACCCTCGAAATTGGCTAAGGCAAGAAACTAGTCATCCACTAGCTCTCCCTCTTCACAAATGCAATTGCAAATTCTACAAATGATCAAAATCCATTCTCATACTTCATTTCTACATTTTATAACCAACATTAGCCTTCTAAGGGTCGAAATCCTCTCAATAGATTCAATAGATTTTCATTTAGGAAATATTCCACATTTGCCACTTGTCTCCTAGTTCCAACCTTCCATCTTCTCCCAAATTCGATTTTGAGTCTCTTTGGCTTCTCCAACTCCCAAATTCGCCTTCTTTGAGCCTATTTTTGGGGCTGACATGTCATAGTGGTCAGATGTCAGAGTTCAGGTCTGCAATTTGTCATAGTTGTCATAGATTCTCCATCATTGGTGTCATAGGGGCTAGGGAATCTAGCCCAAGTGTCCACAAACTTCCACTTTGACTCTTTATCTTCCATGGAGGTTACCAATCCTTCCAAATTCGACCTAATATGCTCAATGACATGTGTTATGACTTACTGTAGCTAGGGTTTTACCCCTAGCTTGTGCCAATGAGCACCTACTAAGGAGAATGGACTCCTTAGTAGCAGTTCAGTATATTAAACTAATTATGCAATAAACAAAAAATTAAATTATTTCTAATACAAGCATGAAGCATAAACACCAAAATGAAAGAATGTCTTTGTATTGATGTTACCTTGAGTGTCAAGGTTGGTGAAGCCCTTTGCAGTGTCCAAGAGGATGCTCCAAGCTCCAAGAATGCTCCTTCTCCTTCTCCAATGTTGGGGATGGGCCAAAGGTGGCTCTCAAGGTGAAACTAATTCAAAGGTGGACTAGGGTTTCGAGAGAGATTTTGGCAGAGTAAGGGTGCTTGTGATTGTGGATATGGAATAAGGGATCTCCATCACCTATTTATAGTTTTTTGGTGGTGGAGTGCTGACCCATGGTTTTGGGAAACACATGGTTTTAGGCAGCTGTATAGGGTTTTTTTCCTCCTTTTCCTCATTATTTTATATTTTTATTCCCTTTTTAGGGGATTTTTGCTATTTTTGGAGGAAAAGGGGGTTTTTTAGCATTTTTTAGGCTATTTTGATGGTTTTTTGGCCTTTTGGAGGCATTTTAAGCCTTTTGGAGGCTTTTTAATGGGTTTTTGTGGGATTTTAATGGAAATATGGTAGGGAAATGGACAAATGAGCCATATAATGTGGTAAATGAGCTAGTGAGCACTTTTTGGGTGTTAACAGATTGCCCCCTGATGTGCGAGGGCAGGAGCTCATCGTATGGCCGATGGACATCATAAGTCATGAATGGTTTTCCTGGGTGTGGAGAGGAGAGAAGAAACAAACTGAAGCCCGGAACAACAATCCCGAACAACTGCAAGAACTAAAAGTACATAACCTCAATAAAGGATGAGGAATCATCTGATCATATGGACGAGGCGGGCATTCCCATGCTCGTATCAGGATATAACATAATAACAACAATGGGGTCCAAAAATGGGGACCTGAAATATACATGACCTCAAATACTGACTGAGGAATAATCTCAATATATGGACGAGGCGGGCATACCCATGCTCGTATCAAGATATATAAACATAACTGTGAGGCCCGAAAAGGGGGACCTGTAAGATACATGACCACTGTGTACATCATAAGAGTCCAGAGGGGACACAAATCTGGGACATACTGCTGAGCGGATCATGTGTGAACTGCAGAACTGGTGCATCGGAACAATCAACAGTGCTACTGAGTTTGGTACCAAAGGAACTGATGAGCTGCTGGATCATAGTGACTGGGGTCATACTCTCCATGGTACACTGAACTGGAACTGATCTGGAACTGAAACTGGGTACTCAAGGAAGCATGAAACTGGATGGCTTCCGAATACAAACGCCAACGCAGCCCGGACATCCACGGGAACATACAACTGGGCGTTCCGAAGTGACTCACCAATGTGCTAGAGTCGGGGGAAATCCGGGGTCTTCGACAAAAAACTGATGGAATATAATCCTACGCGATCCTCAACGATGCGATCAAGGTGCTGAAGTCGAGCATGTGAGGAACAACCACTCGGAGAGGCAATGATGTCTCCTCTCAGAATGATCCGTAGGCACTTACCACAGATGGTGATAAGTCCAAGGCGTAGGGACCTCTGGGCCTATCCTTTGGAATAGAGGAGCTGTCGTCGACAGAGGGAGACCTGCCCCTAGCAAGGCAATGATGTTTCCTTGACAGGAGCGCGAGGTACAAGACCGAAGTGTGATAGTGCTGATGGCAGGACTGATAAACTGTGGGGGGACAACTGGGCAAGTAGAGCGGGTGGACTCAAACTTCCTTTGTTCAGAGTATGATAATGGAAATGATCTGGCAGCATATGAAACTGACTCAGGGGAAAGGGATCATAGCTGTAATGTATCTGGGGGAAGAACTGGCTGAGGGATACTCAAGCTTGGTGTAACATGGCAGGAGACTGCAGAATACTCTGAACAAAGGCGACCTAATTGGGGGTGCTGCCGAGATGATCGATCATAGTGCCATGAGGCACGGGAGGATACTTCTTCATGGGTTAAGGAACTAGAAGAAGTGTGTGGATAAAAGATACTGTCGTGTGGATTTTACGAGCCCAGGACAGTGCATGCTCGTGGTTGCTTTCAATTTTAAGGAGTCTGAAAGCGATAAGAAGACTCTGAAGTGATGGAATGGTACTGTCGTGTGGATTTGACGAGCCCAGGACAGTGCATGCTCGTGGTTGCTTTCAATTTTAGAGAGTCTGAAAGCAAGTAAGAAGACTCCAGGGGGTTGCTTTTTCGTAGATTTAGTCTCCAAGGCCCAAAGAAGCATAAAAGGATGCAATGAAGAACTCTTCTAGCCGGTGTGACTAGAGTATTCCTTTTTCGTAAGTAGTCTACCAGGTCCGGAAAATGGTTAAACTTATACCAGATAGACGCCCTTTCAGGTACTTTAACGAGCATGAAAGGAAGCAAGATTGCTCGGCGATCTTTTCATTCTTTTAGGAGTCAGAAAAGAGCTTAACGGAAACTCCCTAAGTTCCTTTTTCGTAAAGGAGTTGTCCGGCCCGAAAAAGGGATAAAATTATACCGAACAAAAGGAATGGCCAGGCAAGGAGGACGTGTTCAATCAAGGTTAAGTAATGATGACCAAGAATGAGGGTAGGTGGGAACACTGATGGACCTCCTTGCGGGGTAGATGAAATGGTGGCAAAATAACGAAACATTTGCAGTATGACAGGAGTGAATGGCTCATGTAAAAATGTGGAACAATCCGATGGCGGCCGATGTGGCACGCAAACCGAGGCAGCAAGGTGTTGGGACACAATGTTGGAATTGTACCAAGTGAGAGCGAGAAATGATCTCAAGCATCATCACGGGCTCGGAAAAATGAATCCGGCGATATAAAGGATGTCAAAAACGGGTGACGGCCGATGTGGCACGCAAACCGAGGTGACGGGGGCATTTTGAAAAATGCCCGGAAAAACTGGAGGTGAGAGCGAGAAATGATCTCTAGCATCATCACCAGCTCGGAAAAATGAATCCGATGATATAAAACATGAGAAAAACGGAGAACGGCCGATGTGGCACGCAAACCGAGGCGACTAGTGGCGTCTGAAAAATGGGTAAAAAATGACAGGACAAAAATAATGCAACGAGGTGACCATCATGACGGTCACGTCGCGCTGATTCCAGTGGTGGAAACGGTTTGGAAAACGGACGCCGTATGGGGCCAGAATGACCAAAACAAGAAAAAGTCAACTGACTATAAATAGTGGTGGGTCCAACATGACATGTGTCATTTGTACTTTGTTGACTTTGACTTGTGAGGTGAGTGTACCAGAGCTTAGGTGGCATCTCTGGACGATCCGTCTGGCTGTTTGCAGATCCGCGAGATACAGGTATTTCGTGAAACTTATACCTGCATATTTTTTCGGGTTGGGGGTTGGGTAGTGGGTCCCAGGGTTGACTTGTACGGTCCACGTGGGGTGGACCGCGGGTTAGGGGGACGAAACCGCGGTGGAAGACCGCGAGTTTCGGGCTGAACCATGCGGTTGGAGACCGCGTGATTCTTGGATGGAACCGCGGTCGAGTACCGCGAGTTCCAAGGAGGAACACGCGGTTCCCAACCGCGGGTTTAGGGCTTGACAGGCGCGGTTGGGAACCGC
Source organism: Larix kaempferi (assembly GCA_027924585.1). Lineage (NCBI taxonomy): Eukaryota > Viridiplantae > Streptophyta > Pinopsida > Pinales > Pinaceae > Larix > Larix kaempferi. The sequence continues at coordinate 8,987,934 of BSBM01000476.1, forward strand.
GACCATGTGCCTGACAGCCGCGGTCGGAAACCGCGGCAAGAAACCCGAAAGCCGCGGTTTTGGGCCGAGCTTTTAGGGCTTGTTTGGGGGGGAAAAGTATTTTGCTTAAGTTGTCATGAGACTGATGGGTTCACTTTGTGTGATTGGCAGGATGCCCCAGGTTCTGTGGAGAGAGCGGGAGATCCCTGATGATACTATGCGTTTCATCCGAGAGAACCGTCATGTGCGGTCAGTGCTGGGGTTGTGCGGACTTTTGAAGTTCGCACAGATACCTATGATACGGACAGCAACATTGTTGCTGAACCGTCTGATCAGCTTCTGGGAGCCGGACATACAGGCGTTCCGGGTTCAGGGGGAGAGGGTAGACCTTACCCTCACTGATGTTTATTTTCTGACGGGGTGACCTTGCTTGGGCAGGGTGGCAGATACACAGCCGCGGGTTGCCGCGGACGTCGACATTGAGGACATGTTGGAGAGGTACTGCGGGCAGGACGCGAGGGTGCATAGGAATGCACTCCTGGTTAGGGACCTACAGGAGCCGGCAGTGCAGGCCATGACGGCGTGTATGGTGAGGGTATTGGGGTCCCAGTCGCCGGAGAAGGTGTCTGGGGGTCAGATGCAGATGGTAGAGCGCGTCTTAGATGGGACGTACTATGCCTGGGGCCAGATGTTCCTGACCTGCGTTCAGCGAAGGAAGATGGCAAGGGCTTTTGCTTTGGGTCCTTCCTATGTGCCTTCTTTATGGAGAGGGTACCCACACTGCGGCCACGGGTGCCGATTAGGGCAGGAGGGATGAGGGAGCCGAGGATGGTCCGTTGGGGTGAGATGATGCGCCGCCGTGGTGGCGGCGAAGTGGGCAGATATTTTACGCAGGAGTTGTACCTGCAGTGGCTCCAGATACCGTTGACGCTGGACGACTTCCCGTATCGAGACATGGACTTCACGGGAGATCCGGAGGCGCCACGGGCACCAGGACAGGCATGGGGTCCCGACGGTACGTGTGTGTTTTTATTGCATGTTATGTATGTCATATTTTATGTATATGATAGTAGATGGATATACTGTGACTGACATATGGTTGATTGTGCAGATGTGGGACCGAGGCCACCTCCAGGGTATGTGGCGCGGCAGGGTATTGTGGCCGTTCCAGCTCTGCCTGGACGAGGAGAGGTGCGGCGCCGGGACCCAGAGGTGACTCTAGAGTCTGTACGGGAGCTGCTAGATCGGTTATTGATAGGAGTGACCGACGAGGGTTGGCGAGATGTCGATCCGGATGTGGTACGGGATTGCATGGGGGCACCCCGTGAGTTTAGGTCCATCGCGATTCGGGTGGCGATTTTGGTGGACCGGGCTCGGGCACAGGAGGCCGGAGGTGAGGAGGACTTGCCGGAGGAGGAGCGAGGGGAGGACTCAGAGGCAGCCGAGGCTGGCAGTGATGCAGGATACGACTCTCATTAGGGAGTGCAGGGGACTCCCCCCGAGTTTTGTAGCTACGGCATGTATGTAGATGAGGTTGTAGACATGTATAGCCATTTTTTGGATAGCTGAGTATAGGGGTACTCAGGACATGTATAGCACTGGACATGTACATTTTTTGAGAGATATATATATGCACGTGGATGCACCTTTTATATGATGTTGTTGTATTTGTACGCACGTGGATGCGCTTTATGTGTTATGATATGTTTATGTTGCACGTGGATGCAAGTAGGTTAGGATGTTAGGCACATGGATGCCCCTTGCGTATTTTATGTGATGTGACATGATATATGTTTGTTTAGGCACGTGGATGGCCCTATGGATATGCTGGTGGTGTATGTACAGGGATGCAAATGTAGATGCGATGCAATCTTTTTGGGTTTTTATATGTATTTTTATGAGGTGCTATGGGATGATGATGCATGATGTTACATGGTGTGATTGATATGCCAGTCTAGGATGTTGTTGGCCATTTGGTCTGCGACACGATTTTGAGCTCTGGGGACATGTGTGAATGTAATGGATTCAAATTGTCGACTGAGTTGTTTTGTGCGCAGGAATTTTCTAAAAAGGCAAGGATCACGCACCTGGTAGCAGTTGTTGAGCTGGGAGACAAGTAGCTGGGAGTCAAGGAACACATGAAGGTGACTTATGCCCATTTGGAGGGCGGCAGTCAGGAGACCGGTCACGGCATCATACTCCGCCTGGTTGTTGGTAGCAGCGCCTATACATATCCCGTCAAGGTGAATCATCTCGTTGGAAGGGGAGTACAAGACCCATGCTGCAGAAGCCAGGTTGGGAGACCAGCGGCTTGCGCCGTCAGCGAAGCCAGTGTAACTAGGTGGAAGATGGTCCATCTGTAGTCATGCAGAAAGGATGAATGTAAGATGATGGTAAAAAAGTGAAAAACAAAAAGAGAGCAAACTGTACAATGCGGACCAAAATGGGGCCGCGAATTATTCTATGGATAGAGATTCCGTAGGATGCAACCCATCATGGGGGTTGCGTAAAGGGAGGCCTTTAGAGTTGGTGTCAGTAAGAACATGGAGTTCCTCTGGCCGTGTGTCTATGTGATGGTTGAGAATGTCGGTGTCGAGACCGGGCATTCTGTTAGAGGGCCAAGCGAAGACATCACGGAACTCTTGGAAGAGTTGTATATAATCCTCAATCTCCCGCTCACTGCAGGAGGCTCCTAAAGTGATGAGTTCAGGGGCATATCCTGGGAACTTTGAGGGAGGAAGAGGATGTTGTTTTTGACGAACGGGGGTTACATCAAGCCATGTGTCAATGTGGTGCTCTATAATTGCGGGATCAAGACCAGGCATTTCGGTATAAGACCAGGCAAAGACATCACGGAATTCTTTGAAAAGGTGTGTGTAGTCCTCAATCTCTTGTTTACTGCAGAATGCTCCTAACGTAATGAGTTCAGGAGCACGACCTGGAGCAGCAATATCAACTTGGATGACAGGTGAGATGTTGGCCATGTTGCCCTCCTCGAAGGCATCCGGAGCAGGAATTGGGTCCTTGAACCAGTCGACCTTGGTGGGGAGGAAGTCTTTGGATTCAACCGCGTATTGGGTAGCGGTGCTAGAGGAAGACGCTTCTGGGATGAAATAGGAACGGTGGTGCATATCATCCCAAGGATAATCCGGGGCAGTTAGGGCCTCAAGAATCTCCTCATCAGTATGGAAAGTCTTTGTCGTCAAATCGGTTGACGAGGTAGTGGAAGTAGTGGTTGAAGAGATCATGTAGATGGTATTAACCTCTCCGGAAGGTGAAGAGTCTGGGGGGTAGATCTCTTCAACGGTAGGTGGTGCCGTCTCAAGGTCCAGATTGTTCATCTCATAAAGAGCGGCTCTGTAATCCGGGAGATCAGGACAATGATGTGAATAGTGCCCGTAAATACCGCAGATGGCGCATGAGTGGTTGGTACGTAGGGACTTATCTTTAGGCTTAGGAGTGGGGTTTAATTCGACAGTTGGGACGTTGGGGTCATCATCGAGCATTTGCATGTGCTTCTGTAATGCGGGTAACTGTGGGCATTGGTGGGTCGCATGGCCCAACTCGTCACACAGCGAGCATTTGGGAGGAGCACGAAACACTGGAGGGTTCTTGACTGTCTTGGGAGGTGGGACAGCAGTGTAAGGTTGTGGACCTCTGCCCCCAGTGGGTTGAAGAGGGGGAGGAGGTGTCGTGGAGGACGAAGGGGTAGGGACCCCGGGAGGTGGGTGGGTGGTAGTAGCCATGGGTTGCACCGGCTGGAGGACGACATCAGGTGTCGGCGGGCGAACGGGAGGCGAAAGGTACCATACAGGTAATCCCAAGGTTAACCCAGGGAGGCTAAGGGTAGCCATGACCGGGGCGCTTACTACTCCTGCTGGAGGAACGAGGAAGGGGATCGTATGGATCGGTGTAACACCAATGTGACTAGGTACCAAGGGTGGTTTAGGCAACAAAGATGGCTGATTGTTAGGTGGTAGGATGTCATGGGACAAGGTACATAAGTCAGACATTTCGGGCGTAGATGATGGCGGAGGAATGGATTGAAAGGTGGAGATCATCGGCGTGTCTGAGTAGACTCCAGGCCCCGTAGAGGAAACGAACGAGGTGGAGGCAGGAGAAACAGGTTGTTCAACCATGGGGAGAACATTTTCCGGTGCCGCGGGAGCACTGGGATCATAGTAGGTGAGCTGGTCAATCTTAACCACGCGTCCTTCATGGGGGAACATCATGGTGCGGCCAAGTAGAAGGTTGTAATCCAATTGGGCATTGATTACCTCTATGTCAATAAGAACTGTTTTACCACCTAACTGGACAGGAACGTTGGGCAGGAGGCCTTGGGGCTGGGCCAAACGACCATCATAGGCACGTAACGCAGTGGTGGACTGCTGGAGAGGAGGGGATCCTAGTTTCTGCCATACAAATGTAGACATAACGCATGTGGAAGCACCCTCATCAATGATGCACCGATGGATAACAAGATTCCTAACGGAGACTGTAACTTGGAAGGCTAAGCTGGAAGGTAGGCGTGGTTCAGACTGGTCTAAATCAAACGCCATCAAATGTGAATCAGTTGGGTCAATCCCCCCGATGGCGGAAAGTAAAGTCTTGCGCTGGGCAGGGCAGTTCTTCAAGACTTCTAACGCAGACATGGCTGCGGGAGATTGGGCTAGGTCGTCTACAATGTTGTAGTTTGACGCAGCACGTGCATTAGGGTTATTATTGATTCGGCGCAGTGGGAAACGAGGTGCTTTCGCAGCGCCGTCTGTGGGAGGCGGAGGTATGCGTAACGCCTGATCGGTGGGGTGGGCGTTAGTAGTTTTATCCGTGGGAGTGGCTTCAGAGGTGGAGCCATATTGGTTCCGACGGGTCTGGAGGTTGACGTCAGCGGATGACATCATCAGTAAGTGGTGGGTACCTGAGTCAAACATGGGTTGATCAGGGGCAGCGTAGGTGATCTGTTGTTGTTGGGGTTGCACGTTAGCTTGAGGGGCCAACGGCTGAGTGTTCACCACGCCTTGGGTCGGTAAGGGGTTTTGCAGCACCAAAGGGGGTTGCTGAGGTTGGGGGGGGTTGGGCGGTGCTTGGGGAGCCGCATGCCCTTGGCGATGGGCCTCGTCAACCCAAAGCTGCCGAGCTCGCTCCAAGTGTGGGCAAGCATGGGTGTAATGTCCATAGACCCCGCAAATAGAACAAGGGTGGTTCGTTCGCAGATTGGGGTTTTTGGCCTGCTTGGGCGGGCGATCAGGGTTTTGATTAGCGGGGGCCGCATTGTTATTGTCAGGGGGATTAGCCGGTTGACCAGCTTGGTCTGTAGGTTGGTTGTTTCCCCGATTACGGCCCTTGCCGCGGTTCTGTTGGCCCTGGTTACGTTGGTTATTCTGGTTTTGCTGCGGGTTATGTTGGGCGTAAACTTGCCCTTGGGCAGCAGGTGGATTTTGAGGTTGCGCAGGTGCTGGAGCAGGCTGCGGAGGATGATATGCAGGTTGAGGCTGAGCAGGTGCAGCAACTTGAGGGGGTTGCTGATAGGACTGCGGAGCCGGTTGTGGATGTGCCGCAGGGGCTGCCTGGGGCGGATAATAAGCTGGTGGGGCTTGGGAAGGCGCAGGAGCTGAGGCAGCCTGCTGATGGTAGTAAGGCTGAGGGGCGACTGGAGGAGCATAAGCAGGAGTCGCATACCCGAAGCACTGTGGTGGACATGAGGGCCCATGGGAATGGTGATGTGTCATGGGAGCATATGAGTTGGTTGCTCCAGACTGTGAAGTAGCCCGCGACAGGTCGGGGCCAGGGGTAGGACGTGCTATAGAAAATGGTTGGGGATGCGAAGAAACACGGCCAATGATACCATCTGCAGCGTGGGATGCCCCCGGCGCATCATGATGGGAGGACTCGCCGCGAGGGGCGTCAGGTATAATGGTATAAAGGTAACCCGACTGGGCGTAAATGAGGTCGAACTGTTGTGCCTTAAGGATGGCCTCTTCTTCAGACTGGGGTCTTTCTGAAGCTACATCCTTAGCGATGACAGGAAGCAGGGACTTGAGGAACCAATCGAGGAAGATACGGTCATCTAGTTTAATCTTGCATAAGCTACGGCGTTTACGCCACTCATGGATGTGGTCCGTGATATGGGTAGCTGTGTTTTGTCTACAAGATAGAAGGATCTCAACGCCCGCGTCATAGCGGACTGGCAACTGGAAGAACTGCAGGAAGGTCGAGGCCAGGGAAGAAAAGGTGGCGTGGGTCCCATGAGGCTGCTCAATATACCACTTGGCTGCAGAGCCAGTAAAGGTGCGTTGTAAGAGACGGAGGCGAACAGAGTCATCCACAATGGAGTTAGAGGAACACCATAGGTGGAAAGACATGATGTGGTTCTGTGGGTCCTCACCGGCCTTACCCTCGAATTTAGGGATGTCAGAGGGTAGTTTGGTAGGCATATGAGGCCACATAGGGTCGTGTCGAATAGGATCGTTGGTCAATCTGGCCAGGTCAGGTAGGTTGAGGCTAGCCATGAATGGCAAACTGGAAGAAGGCTGCGACACAGTAGTGCTATGGACCAAGTTGGGGCCAGTGCCCCCAAGTGGAGGGACAAGATTTAGGGTGGTGCCCCCAAGTGGGGGAACTGAGGTAGTGGAGGATGGTCCAGCACCACCATGGGTAGTGTGAGCCACTGATGTAGTGGGGATAGGTATTCCTGCTGTGGGAATAGGTACCCTTAGGGGAACGGTAGATGGTTGCCCCATGGAGGGCATACCAAAAACAGGTGTAGTAACTGGTGTAGTAGTGGTGGATATGCCACCAATGGTCCCTATGACAAATGGAGTGGAAGTCGTACCAGCCATGGGGCTAGTAGGGGCAGTATAAATAGGGTTCTCAGACTCTTCGTCAGAATCAGAGGTAAAGTAAGGTGCGTCACTATCTGGTGACGGAGACCTACGTCGCTGACGGGTGGAGTCAAGTGACAAGGCTCTAGATCTGTGATGAGTGGTATCAACGGACAATGATCGGAATCTATGACGAGTGGTGTCGAGAGAACCGTGCTGTGGGGGCTCGCCCCTGAGGCGCCGAGAATGTCTCGGGGACTCAATGGTGACAGATGGTGTCTAAATCTCTGTGGGTTGAGGTGAGTATGAAAACAGCTCAAAAATCCTAATGCAACCGAGTGTGCAGAAGGAGAGCTAAAAAGCAAGGCACTCAGGCCAACAACCAACTCAAAACACCCACTGCAACAGCTGTGCTACAATAGGTGGAGTAACAACAAAGATGGTCAGAATACCAACAAGCAGCAGGCTTCCTAGAAAAGAAAAATGGTGGACTCACTAGACCAAGGGAGGTAAAGGAGCATGCAAACACCTAGCTAAAAGTATTCTGACTTAACTAAACATATCCTCTGCAAGGTGATGAAATCCAAGTCAGACAATATGAGTAGGAAAGCCAAGTGGCTATGATATCCCCCTACCGGGAGGGATACCGGGTAGTCAATCCTAGAAGAATGGCAACTAAGATACCCCGTTCATGACACGTCCAGAAAGGTGAATCTGCCGTTTAGTTCGTTGACCGCAATACCCCTATACAGGGATATCCCGCGAACCGCGAAAGGTAGCCCTTCGGTTACTGAATGGAGTGCGGTATTCCACTCAGGCCTCCGGAACCAGTCTCCCGACTTCAACCCTCCTAAGGGAGAGGCCCTCTGATAAACTGGTCGTGACCGTGCCAAAAAGTACTAGGGGATTTTGGTTCCCTAGTTGGACAACAACTATGTCTCAAGTGAAATGACCAAGGGGTGTTATTGGAAGCCTATCCCCCTGATCCTACCTAACTACAATGATTCTTTAGTGTTCCCCAAGTGGGGTTAGAATGTTGGTTTAGTTAGGTACTTTTTAAGGCTCACTTGATTTAATGTGACAGAGTGTGTGCTCGTGAGGTGTTGAACCCAAAAACAGAAGTGCCACAAGGGAGGGCAACTTCCAATCTATCAATAATGCTGAAATTGATTCTTTTAATTTGCAAAATTTTCTGAAAATAAAAATACTGAAATTTTAAAAAGATTCTGTAAAAGGAACAGAAATTATGTTGCAGAAAGGCTGTAAGGAAGTAGGCTGCAGGTGGGACAGAGGGCTGTTCAAATGCAGAAAATATTGCAGCAAGAGGGGCTGGGCTCAAAAACAGGAAAAGAGCAGAAATCAGACCGCGGGTCTGTGGCGGGTCAGAACAGGCCGACCGCGGGTTTGAGGGCAACAGCGGCGGTCAGGTCGCGGCTATCGGGCCAATAGTTGCAGTCGGGACGCAGGAACAAAGGAAAAACAGACAGTCGGGTCGCGGCTAAAAGGCTAACAAGCGCAGTCGGGACGCCCGAAAGAGGCAGAAAGCCGCAGTCGAGACGCGTGAACAAGGCCGATAGGCGCAGTCAGATCGCGGCAAACAGGCTGGTTAGCCACGGTCAGATCGCAGGTAACAGACTTGAATCCGCCGACTGAGCGTCGGAAGCAGTCTGAGAGCCACGGTCGGATCGCGGGTAAAGGCCTGAAAGGCGCGGTCGGGACGCGACTGTAGAGGAAAAAGACGCGGTATGCAGCGGCCGAAAGGGACAGCCGAAAGAAAAAAAAATTTAAAACGGAAACCAGAAATTCGAAAACCAGTGGAGTCGCCAAAACTGTAGCTAGGGTTTTACCCCTAGCTTGTGCCAATGAGCACCTACTAAGGAGAATGGACTCCTTAGTAGCAGTTCAGTATATTAAACTAATTATGCAATAAACAAAAAATTAAATTATTTCTAATACAAGCATGAAGCATAAACACCAAAATGAAAGAATGTCTTTGTATTGATGTTACCTTGAGTGTCAAGGTTGGTGAAGCCCTTTGCAGTGTCCAAGAGGATGCTCCAAGCTCCAAGAATGCTCCTTCTCCTTCTCCAATGTTGGGGATGGGCCAAAGGTGGCTCTCAAGGTGAAACTAATTCAAAGGTGGACTAGGGTTTCGAGAGAGATTTTGGCAGAGTAAGGGTGCTTGTGATTGTGGATATGGAATAAGGGATCTCCATCACCTATTTATAGTTTTTTGGTGGTGGAGTGCTGACCCATGGTTTTGGGAAACACATGGTTTTAGGCAGCTGTATAGGGTTTTTTTCCTCCTTTTCCTCATTATTTTATATTTTTATTCCCTTTTTAGGGGATTTTTGCTATTTTTGGAGGAAAAGGGGGTTTTTTAGCCTTTTTTAGGCTATTTTGATGGTTTTTTGGCCTTTTGGAGGCATTTTAAGCCTTTTGGAGGCTTTTTAATGGGTTTTTGTGGGATTTTAATGGAAATATGGTAGGGAAATGGACAAATGAGCCATATAATGTGGTAAATGAGCTAGTGAGCACTTTTTGGGTGTTAACACTTACCAACTCACCTAAGAGTGTTCACATTCCCATTAATTCGAATTTGCAAAAGAGAGATACCATGTATTATGAAAAATCAAGCTAGTGTGGGTCCCACATCCTCCATATGTCTCCAAAACCATTTGTCACTTAGGATTTCTCTTGAATTTATTTATTCACTCTATTTATTAAATACTTGAACCCTTCTAATGTATAAACATCATTTATTATCCCCCTTATTCCAAATCCCAAAGCTTCCACCCCAAACCTAGGAAACTAGTAATTTTCCTCCTTGGCAATTATTTGACCCTTAACATCAATTTTACAAACTCTAATGAATATGGCTAATGTGATTAGGCCATTGTGACCCAATTCCAAATTTGGGACATGACAAATCCTCCCTTCCCAATATTGCTTGTCCTCAAGCAATTTAAAACATGGGTGTTGAAGAACCTGCTTTCTGTATAATTTTTTGAAGTTGCCATTGAATTGCCAAACCTTGAGTCTTTGAGTTTCCATGAATATTTTAGAGAGGAACCACCATGCTTGCTGCTGCACTACTCTTATTAAAATCACTTTATTAAGTGGGGAATCCATCTCCCATGCTGCTTGCTTCCCCCAAAAAATGAAACCAATGAGACAAAAATTATTCCAGGGTCCCATTGCTTGTATTGCACCCCAACAATTAAGAGTGCTCTCCAACCTACACCATTAGATAAGAGGATTCCTGGATCCCATTTTCTTGTATGCATTCTTCCAAAAATCATGAGTACCAAATATATATCATCAAAGTACATAACAACATAATGAAAATGTACATCAAGGATATGCTTCATCAAAGAGTCATGAAAGTGCTTATACCTCCAAGCAAGTAGACCACCATTTTCCAAGTGCATACAAGCTTCAAGTGACCCATCAAATCTGCTCCAATGACATAGGTGAGGATCCCATGTCCTATAATGTTGCTCCAAAAGGATGTGATATGCATCAAAAGATTCAGCCATGTATTCTTTCATCCAAGAAATGAATGAAGAATCTCCACTAGAATCTGAACCAAATAATGAGCAGAAAAAACAAGGAGACTTCAAATGACTCAAAGAAGTCTCACCCATACATCCATGAATGTGAGAATCATAAAGATGTAACAAAGTATGTGGCTTCCAACAAAAATGTTTTCCCATCATAAATCTATTCATCCAAGTGTTGGATGAAGTTCCTCTAACATCAAATGAACCCAGTGTTGAGCAAGAAAAACCATGAGTATTCAAGTGACTCAAATCCATATCATAGGTGCATCCATCTAGATGTGAATCATCATAAAGTGACAAATTATGCTGCTGCAAATGTGAATAAGAATGTGCTCCAACCATGTCATCATAAAAGTTAAATCTAGGAGTTCCATACTCCTCATGTGGCACCATAAAAAAGAACCCTTTCACCCATACTTCATTGAGACTAATACTGCAAAACATGGAATTGTAGGATGTAGGAGAATGTACTAACTCACCCAAATGATCAAAAAGTTCAGGAGTTTCATCATGGGAAGGATCCATGTGGGTAGTATCATGCAGCTCCTTCAAAAGTGTGAACTCTTTGTCATAGTTTGGTTCCAATGTAGAGGAATCATGCTCTTCTTTAAAAATTGCATAACCTTCATCAAGAGGCAATTCAAATTCCTCTTCCACCACATCAAGTGTTTGGATCTCTTCAAGTTCATCTTCAAACACATCAAGAACATTCAAATTTTCACATTTCTCATGATCCACCATGTCATGAGAATCCTCCAAACAATCTACCAGTTGACAATCTGAAACATAGGAGGAAAAACAAGTATCTTGCAACTTTTCAAGAAGTTGCTCATTTTGAATTGTGAGCTTATGAATATCCTCATTATTCTTCAAGTATGCATCATGTAACAATTCATTAAGCTCAAACAAATGGTTTCTATCAAAAAGCAAAGACATGAAATTACCTTTGATGTGGCACATTGCTCTTTGAATCTTCTCCATGTCTTCAAGGAAGGATGTTTCCTCCAATGAAGTAGCTCTCCAACAAGAATTTGACACCAATGCTTGAGTGTCATGGAGAATGTTGAGGGACTCTTGGATATTATTTTCATTCATCTTTAAGGACCCTTCAATAAAATGAGGCTCTTGCAAATGAACCTCGTCATCTTCTTCAATTTTTCTTGGACCAACTTCATGAAGCTCAAGTGGTGATGGGGAAGTTGATCTTGGTTCTTCTTCAACCGCTACAAGGTCTTCATTATCATGCTTAATGAAACTTGTACTTGTAGAAGCACTTTCAAAAGTGATCTCTATGTCACCAACATAGAGGTGTGAGCACCCATCAGTAGGTACTCCTTCATAGTTTAAGCATCCATCAGTAGATGCTCTTTGGTTCATGTCTAAGTTAGAAGGTGTCTCGAAATGATCTTCCATATTTTGAATAGAATCTTCTTCATGCTCTTGTGATGTCTCTTCCTTTTTCTCATTAAAGAAAGCTGATGCATTTTGCCCCTTGTTTTCCTTAGGATCAATATATTTGGAATCTCTTCTTGAATAAATCTCAAAATCTCTCCTCAAGGAGGACATCATTTCATGCACACATATATGATACTCGCTCCAAGGGTTTTTACAAGAAGGGCATAAACCTTTCTTCACTAACTCCACATCTTCATTTTTGGGCCTATTTTCAAAAACATGTTCAGCATAGTACTCAAAAGACATGGCATTTTGTGTATTTTTGCTAAAAGCAAGATATTCTTGATATTTTTGATATTGTTGGGGCAAGGTTTTATATTTTGCTCTCCATCTTTGGAACTCACTCATAGAATTATCCTTGGTTGGTGTGACACACTCATATTCATCAGATTTAAAGTCATAAGAATAATCTTCATTTCTCTTGAAATTGTAAGAAGTGTTGCATGATGGCACCTCTTCCTCATACCATTCACATTCTGCTTCATATTGCTCATAAGCATCTGCATATTCCTCATAAGAATTGTACTCATAGGATTCATCATAATAGTAAGACATGGCTGCCAATTATTCTTGAATGTATGTACCTAATACACAGGTGCAAGGACCATGCTCTGATACCACTGTAATGTCCCTTGTTAGGAATTTTATTAAAATTGCAATTTTTCACTTTTTTCCTTGGTTCGACCTTTGACTAGTTTCGATCTCTAGGTCCCAAATTTGCCCCAAATGATCCCAAATATTCTGAGAAGGTATATGAATGATATTAGAACATAAATATGTGTTTCAGGGATGCCTTTGTACCTTTAAAACACTTCTGCAAATACTCTTTCAATTCTGGTCAATGTAGGTAACTTTACTAGTGATTTCCCTTTGACTAGTATTGGTCTCTAGGTCTCAAATTGACTCCAAATGCCTTCAAATCTTCAAGGAAGGTGTATGAATGATATTAGGGATTGAATATGATGTTCAGGGATAACATATGGCCACCAAAATACCTCTGCAAACTCTCTTAAGATTCTGAACCAAATATGCAATTTTACTAGTAATTTGGGGTTCAAATCCCCCTAAGGTAAGTACTGAAAATGGCTTCCCAAATGCCTCCAAACCCACTCAAATTTATGAACAGAGGTATGTAATGTGTTAATTATGTTATTAAGGTCTCATATCCACCATTAATGGTTTATTACAACTGTTCTCACCCTCTCCCATTCAACTGCAAAAATCACCAATTCGACCCTTGGGGAAATGGCACTATTTCTTCTCCCAATGCAATTAAACTGAGTAAAAATACTTCAAATGCTCAAGTACAGTACATGAAACTTGTAAAATAAATCCATGGAAGTCCATTAATCACAAATTCATCATAGAATCATCCATTCATTCGAAATCATCATCAATACATTGGTTCACAACAAGGTAGTGGGGAAATGGCATTGTTCTTCCATTAAAAATGAGATTTATACATTTATACTTGGAATTTCGACCTGAAACTTTCTGGAGATGAAGAAAAGAGTATTTTATTCATATTAAAAAAGAAATGGGGCATTAGAAGCTCCCCCAAAGAGTACAATAGCTCACCAAAAACGCCCTCCCTCAAGGATCAAGAATATGCCATCAAAACTGGAAATGGTTGAAGGAGCGAGCTGCAATAGAAGAAACCATGAGCTGCCCTGTAGCTTACACCTGAAAATAAATACTCCATTAAAGCTCCAAATGAAAGGTCTGAATGGCCTTTCCAATTGCCAACTTGGATGGGAATCTTTCACCCTCGAAATTGGCTAAGGCAAGAAACTAGTCATCCACTAACTCTCCCTCTTCACAAATGCAATTGCAAATTCTACAAATGATCAAAAGACATTCTCATACTTCATTTCTACATTTTATAACCAACATTAGCCTTCTAAGGGTCGAAATCCTCTCAATAGATTCAATAGATTTTCATTTAGGAAATATTCCACATTTGCCACTTGTCTCCTAGTTCCAACCTTCCATCTTCTCCCAAATTCGATTTTGAGTCTCTTTGGCTTCTCCAACTCCCAAATTCGCCTTCTTTGAGCCTATTTTTGGGGCTGACATGTCATAGTGGTCAGATGTCAGAGGTCAGGTCTGCAATTTGTCATAGTTGTCATAGATTCTCCATCATTGGTGTCATAGGGGCTAGGGAATCTAGCCCAAGTGTCCACAAACTTCCACTTTGACTCTTTATCTTCCATGGAGGTTACCAATCCTTCCAAATTCGACCTAATATGCTCAATGACATGTGTTATGACTTACCAACTCACCTAAGAGTGTTCACATTCCCATTAATTCGAATTTGCAAAAGAGAGATACCATGTATTATGAAAAATCAAGCTAGTGTGGGTCCCACATCCTCCATATGTCTCCAAAACCATTTGTCACTTAGGATTTCTCTTGAATTTCTTTATTGACTCTATTTATTAAATACTTGAACCCTTCTAATGTATAAACATCATTTATCATCCCCCTTATTCCAAATCCCAAAGCTTCCACCCCAAACCTAGGAAACTAGTAATTTTCCTCCTTGGCAATTATTTGACCCTTAACATCAATTTTACAAACTCTAATGAATATGGATAATGTGATTAGGCCATTGTGACCCAATTCCAAATTTGGGACATGACACCAAGTGTGCGTAGCCATTGAGCACCCAAAAGCACATCAGATCCGCCTAAGGTCAAGGAAAACATGTCAGAGCGTAGGTTATAATCTCCCATAGAGATACACACATTACGAAACTTCCCTTTGCAAGGTAAGGTGTCCCCATTAGCAACCATGACTTCAAAGTTGGAGCAAGGATGGATAAAAAAATCATCCTTTTTGGCGATCCGAGGGTCAATGAAATTAGGAGTGCTACTAGAATCAATGAGTATTATAAGAGGAAGCTTCTTGAAGTAACCCCTGACCCACATGATTTAGGGGGTGGTGATTCCAGCTAAAGCATGGAGAGATATCTCTAGCTAGTCATCCTGAGACGGAGGGTCAATAGGCGGCTTTGAAATGTCGACCTCAGCATCCATTGTATCTAGAGCTTCTTCATCAATTTCAGAGGCAAACAGAGAATCCATATCTAAGAGAGGGATCTTTTTCTAAACACATCTATGTTCCCGAGTGAATTTCTCATCACAATTATAACAAAGCCCTTTTCCTCGACGTGCCTGCATCTCAGTTTCAGACAAATGCTTGATAGGATTTGGTCAAGGAGCTAGCGGAATGGGAGGTCGTTGAGAACCCATATTTTGGAAGGGAACAAAAGTGGGTTTGGAGTGTTGTTGGGCTGCAATCTTGTCTTCTCCCAACTTAGCCAAACCCACGGCTTCCATCATTGTGTTGGGACAGAACATTTTGACCTCAGAGTGGATTCCATCCTTTAGACTACTGATAAAACAACTCCGGTAGAATTCATCACGAAATCCTTCAGTGTCGTTGGCTAGTTTCTCAAATTCAGTTTGGTACTCTCTCACAGTGCCAACTTGGCGAAGTTTAGTGAGGGCTCTTGTGAAGTCATCAAAAGCACTAGGACCAAATCATTGCAAAAGGAGCTGGCAAAAATCTTTTCAATTTAGCTCTTCATGAGCCTTGATGTACCAACGGTACCATTGAAGAGATTATTGTTCCAGATGAAAGGATGCAAGTGGAACTTTGTTGACATCAAAAGTATTATGCAGACTGAAATACTGTTCTGCACGATAGATCCATCCAGTCGGATCAGTACCATTGAAGCGAGGAAAATCAAGCTTCAGACCACGAAAACTGTTGGAAGAAGAGAACCCATTGTCTGATGAAGACTTGGACTGTTGTTTGTTGTTCATGGATGAATGCTCTAGATGGAGGCCGAGAAATTTTCCATCAAGATCCTGGAGTTTGGCTTGGATGGTTGCAAGTGCTTCTTCCATGGTTTTTGCTCCTATGCAGGTGACAACCGTAACCAAGTTTTTTTTTTTTTTGAGGGGGTAGAAAAACAAAAACAGAAACTGTTTCAGTAAAGAAAAATCTGGATTTGGGAAAAAATTTGAAGGGTAATTGGCATTTGACTAGGTTTTGGACACTGTCGAATGGACGGGGAAGAAAAAAATGAGGATTTCAGAAGCGGGGTGAAAGAATGGGAAAATTTGGCAGAGAGGGACAAAGAAGCAGAATTAGGAAAGGAACTCTGTGGTAAAATTTGAAGGTGATTGGGTAAAATATGAGGAAGTTATGGCAAACCCTAAAAATAGACAAATGTGGGATTTTGGGATTTGGGAAGTGGAATTTGGGATAGGGTCCTCAGGAATGAAATATGCAGAATGAGATTACAGGGGTTCCAGGGAAGTTTCAAGGGAAACAGAGTGATCTGCAATAGTGTAGAACGGAACTTAAATGGATAGATCTACAACTGCGTGGAAGTGATCGGAAACAGAGGGATCTGAAACGGCGTCGAATGGATCGAAAATGGCTGGATCTGAAATAGATCTGAAACGGCTGGATCTGGAACGGCTTTCAGAATGGATCTGAAACGGATGGATCTGAAATGGCGCGGCAGTGATCGGCAATAGTTCATCTGAAAATAGATATGGACCCCAGGTATGTGCGGATTCCTAACAGTTCAGGGGTTTCACTCGGCCACCAATGCTATCTGACGGCTTGCGTATTGGGGTAGTATCCATCACTCCACGGCTCAGGTAAAACTGATAACTGCTTTGCCACAAATGACAACTCTTGGTTTACCTCACGAGTGGGAACTAGTCAATCAGGTAGGGGTCATTTCCCTTTTCTCTGGCAGGTCCTCTCAATGGGCCAGCTACTTTGGGGTTCCTGTGGTACTCTTCACAATGATTTTTAGGGCTTATGCCCAAGTACTTCCCACAGTTAAGAGGATAGGGATTATTCCCAGATCCGAAGCTGCAACAGATGCGAAATTTTTTTTTGGCAGAAATTACACCCAACGAGCCCAAAAAAGTGCTCTGATACCAGATGTCAAGAACCTGCAACAATTAATTAATGCAAATACACGAGATAGTAGAAATATCAGAACTCATAATCACTTTTATTGATTGTAGGCCACTTCGAGGGGGCAAGCTCCTTTGAGCAAGCTCAATACAAATAACTTCACGGTGCCTTCACAGGCCTGGACACACACTTATATACTAAGTCTAGGCGCCAATACTATGGGTCAAAACCATGGGTCAATACGAACTATGGATCAACAATACTACGGGTGACTTACAAAGAATATGCGCCAAACAACAATAACACAAACTATGGATCAACAAATACTATGGACGACTTACAAAGCATATGCGTCCAACAACAATATACTAACAAAGTAAAGACATGGGTTCCTAACAGTCTTCACTTAGGATCATTTAGCCAATCTTGCCATCAGATTCTTGTCTCCTTAGATACTCTGTTCACAATAACTTCCATCTTGTATGAGTTCACCCAAAATTAAAAATAATGGACATATTATGGCTTTTGAGAACTCTTGCTCCCCCTATCACCATGCCACGATACTTGGACCTGTCTCTATGTTTGGAGTAGCCATCAACTTCCCTTGAGTTCATCCTCCATATTAATGAAATCAAGATGTACCTAAGGTATTTTTAAAAGACCTCAAACATGGCTTTCCATAAGGCAACCATCTATTCTGCTATGATAGCCATCTATTCTGCTATGATCAGCTTCATTTACAATCAACAACTATTCTTTCTCATCCATACCTGAGAATGTCCTTGGTTGTGATAATTTGTCCTTTGGTCTTCAAATATTTTCCATAATTCTTCTTCCAAGAGTCATCTACTTTCCTTGTTGATGGATATGAAAATATTCTCATGGATTTTCTTCTTGTACTTGCACATGATTGGGCTTTATGACCAACACCACCATAATTGTAGCATCTCAATGTACGACAATTTGTAGTAACATGTCCAATTCAGTCACATGTCCAGCATCTCATTTGGTCACTTCAACTTCCATCACTTTTTCTTCCATGGAATGTACAATCCATAACCTTGTGACCAAAACCATTACAAGAATATCAATAACCATTAAAACTATTATCATACCTGAGTTATTGATTTCATCTTGGAGTTGTCTCTCTTCTGAAGAATTTTCTTTGAGGAGTGGGACCAACTTCTTGATGCATTCTTGATCTTCTAAAATATTCTTTATGTTGTGCAGGTTCTTCTGAGGAGCTTTGCTTTCAGCTTTGAAGGATGTGGATCCTACTTCAGGAGTCTTGGGGGACCATATGTCAACTTTAGATTTGTCAACATCCTTCTTGTACCCAAGACCAGATTTGTCAAAGGGAGATCTTTGACAATCCAAAATTTCTTCCAAGATGACTGAACTTTTGTTGAACTTCACATGAACCTTTTACTTTTCAATTTTCTTTCTAATATCAAAAAATTCCATCTCAAGCTTCTATTTTGTCTTCTCTTTTTATTCCAGCTGAAGCTTCATGATTTCTTCTATTCTTTTGGCTTCTTCCAGCCGAGTCTTCAAATTGATATTTTCCCTTCTTGTCTCTTCAAGCTCTTTAGGGTCTTTACAAATCTCTTCTTTTTCTTTTGCTAATTCAGTCTTCAATATTATAACTTCATCATTTTGATCTTCTAGCTCATCTTGTAAATATTTGTTCTTGAATTTCAATCTCATGAGCAAAGTCTTTATCTCCTTTTTGTATTTTTCAAATGACCCCAAAATCTTCTTCTTAATCCTCGGATTGAATTTGATATCAATATCCAATAGGGTACATGCAAATGCATTATTGACTTTCAACAAATCTTCCTTTTCATCTTCTGTAAATAGAATTTCATTATCATGACATTCAGAATTATCACCAACAGAAGAGTCCTTACCTTCACTAACATCTGAAGCTTGTCCCTCCTTTTCTTCTTGCTTCTTATCTTCAGAAGACTTGAATTCTGTTTCCTTTTTTGTGTCTTGATTTCTCCTTTGGTACTCACCTTCCAGCTTGAACCAAAGATCTTTGGCAGAGGTGTATTCTCTTACACTTTATTTGATAGGGCTTGAGAGTCTATCCATTAGAAACTTCAAGGAAATATTATTGTCTTTATCGGTTGCTGTCTTTGTCTTCTTATTGTGATGGACAGGTGGGTTAACCATAATTTCCCAAACACCGAATTTCTTCAAGTAAGCTTTCATTCTACTTCTCCAACCAAGGTAATTTATATTTCAAAAACTGGAACCTCATTGTTGTTGAACTTTGATTCTCCTTACATATTTTGTCCACGGATCCCTTCAAGCTTGCTAGGCTTGTGATGAAGGCCTTCTCTGATACCAATTGTTAGACACAGTGGCACACTGAGAGGGGGGGTGAATCAGTGGGACAACCTTTAAGACCAATTTAAAATTCTTCTAAACTCACATATACATCATTTTACAAATTCACTTCAATACTTTCAATGTTCACATTAAGCTATGCATCAATTATAATCAAAATTAAACATTTCATTCATAACATCAATTCACACCATCATTAGAGACACATCAAGATATAAGCTTTGTAAACTTTTTATATTTTTTCAATCGGCTACAACCATTAGACTTTATCAGCTACAACTGATTGAGAATCACTGACAACTTCTATTTCAAGACACAGCTTGGTCTTTTTTAGATCCAACTAAGAAAATATGCACAAGACCCAACTTGTCTTTACATACAGATTCTTGTCATCAAACAACCATATCCACTTCTACAAATTTGTTGTACAAACACATCACTTTTCTATCCATAAGCACATCATCAGTCTATCTACCAGCACATCAAATTTGTCACAAAAACATATCATTTTCCTGCCCACATACATGTCTTCAATTGTCCACAATCATTTCATCATGTTAACCATGTCTTCAACATGTCCACAAACTGTCATCAATCTACCATTACTGCTGCCCTAGAACATTCTCAAATTGTCTCTGTCAATTCAAACTGTCATTAAGATTCTGTGTACTGAGTATTGTCTTTAGCCACCCGAAATTCAGAGAGAGAATAAAAGAGAGTAAAAAATCTAATGTTGTCTCAACCTTCCATCTCCGTCTGCCTCTGTACTTCCCTGAAAATCTTAGACCTCTTCCTTGAACTCCTGAAAACCAAATCTCACCCACTTACACAACCGAGTTCTCCACCACAAAATCCACTCTTAGAATGAGGCGGATTTCCCTTTTTATACACTTATTATCCATAATTCTTGCTAGGTCGACATGCCATTTTATTTTTATTTTTAGAAGGAATAAATCAAATAAGATTTAATTTAGGTGGCTGACTTCATTTTTTTTATATATTATCCTCATCAAATATATATACACACACACACACACACATATATATATATATTTAATCATATTTTCCAGATCATCATCGTGGGTTTGTCACCCCTTCAGAATGCCTGCAAGTGTGCTTTGAAATGCCTGCACATGCCAACTGTAATGCTCGCACATGGCCTTCTTTTATGTCTGCAAGGCTCTTTTGGAGATGCCCGCATAGGGTCTTTGAGGATTCCCACAGGGGCCCTTAAGATATGCCCACACAAACCTTTCAGATATGACCGCAAGGGATTTTATTTATGCCCGCATGGCTCCTTTCAATATGTCCGCAAGGGCTTGCTGTCATGCCCACAATGGATCCTTATAATTCCCGCAATGGCCTTTTGAGGATGCTCGCAACGCTTCAAAAATATGCCTGCAAGGGCCTTTGTAAATTCCCGCAAGGATCCAATGAAATGCCCGCACAGTATCCTTAGGATGCCCGCATAGCCCTTTAATAATGCCTGCAATGGCTCTTTTGAAACGCCATATTGTGATGCCCGCACGGGCCTTCAGAAATTCCTGCAAGGGCATATACAAATTCCCACACAACTGCTCTTCAAATTCCTACCAAGGCACCAAACCTTTTCCTCCATGTCATGCCTTGTCATCAACCTTATGATTTCCATGTCACCGACCTTGTTGCTCCTTTATCATTTTCCATGTCTTTAACCTTTGTCACGTCTTCAACACTTGTCATGGTTGCTTGCCATGTCATCAACCTTTGATCTTTTCCATGTCATTTTTCTTTGTCATCATGCGTGTCCTCCATGTCATTTTCCTTTATCCTTTTTCCTCCATGTAATCTCTTCATCAATCCATGTCATGCTTATCCATGCTTGTCATCAACCTTTGTCAAGTCTTTTGCCATGTCATCACTTCAATCTTTGTCATTAATGTGTTGTCCTCATCATGTCCCCAATTTTCCAGTACCAAGGGCAGCAAAGAAATCACCAAACCCCCATGGATCCTAGTGAAGACCAAGTAATTAATTAATAAAAGGGGGGATAACATTAGCCTAGGAAATTAATAACTAGGGAAAATTTATCCTATAGTTGTTTATTTAATTAAAATTAGAAGTGAAGTAATGATTATTTTAATATTTAATTATAAAATCATATATTTTGATGAGTTGGATTATGATGAGGACCCCATGAGGGCGCATGGAGAGGTAATGCTAGCATGATGAGATGTCACACCAAAGGACTAAATGGAGAAAAGTAGCACAAAGGAAGGCGTCAAGCAAAAAAATAAAGAAACTGACAAAAGCAGTAACGTGAGGAAAATAGAAACATCCAAAAAGAAAAGGAGGGTGCAGTTTCCTAAAAGGATAAAATCCAAGTCAGTTTGAAAAGCAAGAAACCTCATGAAAAGAAGAGAGGGCACAATTTCCAAAGAGGGATAAAAATAAGTCAGTGTGAAAAGCGGGAAACATTTGGAAAAGCCAGGAGGGCATAGTTTCCAAAGAGAGAGAGAAAGAAAGCAAGTTTGGAATAACAAGAAGTTTCCTACTCAGTCAAGGAGGGCGCATTAGGTGAGGCCAAGGAGGTTTACTTACTCAACAAGTCACCCAACATATAAAATGAGGAGGGCGCACCACATTCACATATTTTCTATTTTTTTTATTGTATGTGAGAAAGCTTAAGCTTATCTAGTATTTGGTAATGCACCCTTAGCCACCTGTGGGAGATGTGCCCCATAGTTCCAGTTCCGCTCTTCTGCAAATAATCCATTGCATCCATTTATACCAAATTTCATATATGATCCATCCATTTCATGTGAAGATCCATCCTTCAGAAGTTGATGCAAATATCTAGATGTCTTGAGGTGGTTCTGTAGAGTTTCGCAGAGAAAGAACAATCAATTGGAGAGCTTGCAAGAAGATACAGAATGCCATTGCGCATCCCATGAGCAGACATAATATTAGATTTATCCTACATATTTGATACAGTGACCTCACCTTCTCTTCTTACTCCTTTATGTATTCTCCTTCTTTTACCATTGTAAAAATTCAAGAAGAAGAGAACATCTATGATGTCTGAGGCCATTGTTGGTAGGCGGTTTGATGAGTCAGCATCGCAGCATCACGGATGCTGCGCAAGGCCGAAGGTGCCTCAAAAGGAGGAAAATGGCGCGCAAGGAGACAAGAGTTTATGTATTTTTGGGTCATTTGGACCGCGTCATATGTATTTTGGATCATTTGGACCGCATTATGTGGGTTTTGGGTCATCTTTTTGTAAAGTTTGTTAAGAAGTAGTTAGGCGGTTGCCTAAGTGGACCGTAAATGTAAAGGTGCAAGCCTATAAGTAGATGTAGGTTTGTAAGTGTTGAGATACCTTATCTAAGGATTTTGATAGCTTAGCTAAGGATTTTGATAGCTTGAGATCTGGATTTGATATCTTGAGATAACCGAAGACAGAGAGTTGATATCTTGTTGTATCTAGTTTTTTGCGAAGATGAATATGATGTGACAAAGCTTTTGCACAGAATCCTAGTGTCTTTTTCGTTTCTTTGTGGTAAACGCATGCGATTTGAATATGTGAATGATGCAATGTTTCCTTGCTGCGATTAATGCTTTACTGTTATATCTGTTGCAAATGTATGGTTTTTTCAATGATAAGATCTGTTGAATGATGTCGTGATTATGCTTAATGCTCAAGTTGAATGCTTATATCTATTTCAGAATGTTGCAATAAGTTAATCAGTTAATCCACAACATCCTCCTTCATTCGCTGGAAACATGGTTCCATCAATTCTCCCTTGAACATCTCGGGTGAGACCTCATTTGCTCTGTAGGTGTTGTTGGATGGGGTAAAACCTGTATGGGCCGGTGCTCAGGGAGATCACAGTGGTTTGGGTGTCGACAGCGTGAGGAACCCCTGTCGACTGGGTTTGTGTCAACAAATGGTTCCATTACCAGGACCGTAGCACGAAGTGAAAGGAGGATATGTTGTGGCATCCGACGAGAGCGTAGATCCAAGATTGGTTCGACCTAAATTTGTGAGTTCACTGAAAAAGAAAATCAGAACCCTGGGTTGTCGACAGATTGGTGGTTGGAAAAGTACATTCATGGTGGTCCACACGAATATTTTTTCTGCGAGTTCCCAATCATCCTGTATGAGTGGTTAGAAAAATTGACCTTCTAGAAGAGGAACTTCCAAGGTGGTGAGCCGACAACTTGGACCCCAGAACTTATCTAGGAGCTGCAGGAAGTCGACAACAAAGCATCGCGGGATGTTGAGGTTTGGGTCGAAAGTATACTGGAAGGCTACATCACTGAGTTTTCGATTGATACAATAAAGTCTTACAGTGAAGCAGGAAGGGAATTCTTCAACGGACCAAGAGGTAGGTTTCTGTTGTCGCTACAGTTGTCCATTAAAATTCTCATTTGCGAAAAGGGCATATTGAAGATGCACCTAGACCAGTAAGAACCCTGGTGGGCGGAGGCCGTGGATACCGTGACAGTAGGGGGGGTGGTACATGGAATGATAATGGGTAGATGGGTGTATGTTATGATGAGACTGTGAAGGAAGCCGAGGAAGAGAGTGGTCTTACAAGGGGAGGAGAAAGGTTTCGAGATGAAAAGAGGCAGAGGGCAGGAGAAAGTCCTGTTGTGATCGAAACGCAAATCCGCGAAGGAAGACCACATGGGATGAAGCAACCTCATAGTGACGACAAGGAAAACCAGGCTACACCCATGATAGAGGCAGGACAAAACCCCAGCAGCAACGTACCCACACCTCCACTCACTATCTCTCAACCAGTAAGAAATACAACTTTGACACCACCGTGTTCATCAGGTCAACATAATTTGATTGCTGGTAGCTCAGTGACTGTAGGAAGGAAGCCCAGGATGGCGGGTGAAGATGAAAAGTTACCGCTGTTCCATGGAAATGGAACATATAATCCCGAGTAATACTGATTCTTATGTGAATCAGTATGGATTGTGAAGAAAATTACTGATGATAATGCCAAGAAAGGACAATTGGAGACAAATCTTCAAGGCCGTGCATTAGACTGGTTCATGGAATTTGTGCAGGTTCCTGTAGGCGCTCAATAAAAGATGTTGGATGAAGTTCGAGCAGGACTAATTGCAGAGTTCAGAAAACCCAAATCTGAAGCACAATATATTATAGAACTAAAAGAGATTAAGCAATATCCCAATGAAACTATGTGGTATTTTGACCAGCGATTGAAAACACTGATGGCAAGGGTCAGCTTCGACATGAGCAATGTCCAGTACAAAGAATGGTTCATTGCGGCATTTCTCCCTCACATTCGACTACCGCTGATGCAACAGAACATTACAACACCAAGTGAAGCCTTGGAAATTTCGATGCGGTAAGAAGCTTCACTGATTCGTGAGAACGCAGTTGGTATGTCGCAGATTCAGACGTAGCTGGCCAACTTGGAAATACAGCTGCAAGACCTTAAGAAGGGTAAAGAATGTCGTGAAGAGGTGTGGTGTACGCGATGTCACAGAGAAGGGAATACTAAGGATAATTTCCCAAACTTCCACAATTATTTCGTATCAGGAGCACCGAATCCATTGAGCGATGGCGGTATGCCATGGTGTCGCATCTGTCAGGTATATAAACATCGACACGAGGAGTGTCAATACATACAAAATATGGTGACAAAGCAGATGAATCTGTATTGTATCTTATGCAAATCTATGGGACATGAAGATAAAGATTTCCATGCATATGGCTTGATTCAGGAGAGAACGTACGATGCATTCAATGTGAAGGACGACCAGCGTGTTGTACAACAACCGCAACCGCAGCCACAGGTGGCTCATCCTCTACCTCAACTGCAGGTGTAGTTTGTACCACAACCTCAACCACAACAACAATTTATGACACAATATGCTCCGATGCAGATGGATCCACAACAGCCACAATACGTTCAGCAGCCACAGTACGTTCAGCCAGGGCAGTGTGTGCAACTGCAACCAAATCCCATGCAGCAACAATTCAATCAACCGCAATATCAACAGCAAGGGGGATTTTGTGGAGGATTCCGGGGAGGACGCGGTGGTGGGCTTGGTCGTGGAGGAGGACGAGGAGGTCGCGGACCTGTCCAATGTTATAATTGCGGAGTGTTGGGACACTACCAAAGAGATTTCCCACAATTATAGACATAGTGTGCGTTTTGTTTTGTTACTTATCACACTATTGAAAAATGTCCGCAGTTGATTGCGTGTTGGCAAGTGGGAAATGTTCAACAGTTGCAGAACCGGAATCAAGTGCAGCAACCAGTGTAGAATCAAAACCTGCCTCAGAGTAGACATCAACCACTGCTATTGTTGAAATGTAAATGGCCCTAGTACTTTGTGCATAGGAATCATAATTTGTCCCTGCACCTAATACCTTTTTTGTTGTACATTCACCCATACCTTTTGCAGATCCTAAATATTCCAAAGTCATAACCCAGGAGGAATCTTCTTGTGCCCTAAACTAGCCCCTTTTCTACTAGTTTTGTTAACTAGTCTTTATCAGTGAAAAAATTGTACTATAAGTTTTAAAATTTTAGATAATATCAGTTGATCTTTGGTCAAGGATATTACATAAATTAAATAAAATTGTTATATCTTAGTGTTCCAAATAATGAGCTAGGAAGAGCAGAACTAGAGTATTTTTAGTGTTGAGTTTAAATGATTTAACCAACCATAGTGAACATGTGTTAAACTAGACCTAATAATCTAACTTTGACACGCGAGGTTAGTATTCTTTTTAAGAAACAAATCAACAAAAAAATGAATGATAAGATGCTAATAGAATCTAAATATGAAAGTGATATTTAACCATCTACTAGCTAGTACTTGGAATAAGAGATGCCAAGAGGCCTAAATCAGACCATGAGTTGATTAATTGAGTGCCAATTTATTATCTTTGTTGTGGTGTTAATAATAAAACTCATTATGGTTTAGAAATGATAGTTGGACAAACAAGGAGGGGAAATCGATTCCCTTAGAGACTCGTCTTTTGATTTAATTCCAAGAACCTCAAAAAAAAGATTAGTAAGAAGATTTGATAAATGGAAGAAATTGGTAAATGCAACAAAAGTAATACTAACCAAAAACTTAGATTAGTGTCTTGAGGGAAACAACAAGTTTGGAAAAATGGAGTCAAAATTGAAATAGTAGGTGAATGAAGATCCTCTAGGGAGATTGGAGGATAACATAATGTTAACACCCAAAAAGTGCTACTACCTCATCTACCCCATTACATGACTCATTTGTCCATATTTCCTACCATATTTGCCTCCAAAACCTTAAAATCCCATTAAAAACCCTCCAAAAAGCCAAAAAACCCCTTTTTTCCCCCAAAATATGTTGATGTATATGTAACTTCGGAATGTATTTCATCAGTATATTATATGTATATTTATTGTACCCTTATAAGAGATGTGTTATTCCTCTATAAGGAAGTGGCGTCATGTGGATTGACAAGTGTCGCAAGTGTGTGTACTTGCCAATGGGTTATTAGACCACCTTATGGGGTCGGCCCTAATTAATATATAATATAATGTGGATGTACTAAAGTAGACAAGTCGGCCCCAGTAGGTCACTGGGCAAAAAGGTGAGTATAAATAGAGATAGGAGATCTCTATTTTACTCATTCGGAAAAGCATCTATCTCTCTCTCTGAAAAGTGGCGCACTAGTGAGGAGGAGGAGGATCATCTGCTAGGAGACTATCTCTGTATTATTTGGTTGTATTTTGGTTGAGCCATTGCTCTCTCTATCTCTGAGGAAGTTTGTGGGGTTTTTCACCTTAGGGTTTTCCCCACGGAAACTCTGTGTCTCTTGTCTCTATGCTTTTGATTCTTGTGATGCTTGTGATGCTTGTCATATTATGATTGTCATGCATTGATATACTGTAGATGTTATTCTCTCAGCAAAGATCCTATAGTATTGTGATTTAATACTGAAAATTAACATGGTATCAGAGCTTAACTGAGAAGAAGACATTTTGCAGTGACGGAAGCTTGTATTGCTTGTTTATTGGGTTTCTCTCCACAGATTTTTGAAATTTAGTATAGTAGATTGGATCTACTCATCAAGGCGCATCTTTCTGTCCAATCAGATTTCAGTTCCGAGCATTTTCAGTTTTGGCCCTAAAAATTAGGGTTTCCACAAAAATAGGAATTTCTGGAAACTGAAGGTACAGCTGGAAGCTCCTTGCAAAAATCGAAGGTTTGAGCTTTGGATCGAGATTTTTGGCTGGGTAGATCTCCGGAAAACTCAAACCCTAATTCAGGGCTCTCCCTAGTGAACCCGGGAGGACAAAAAGGCAATTTTGAAGGACAAGACTTTGCTGATCTCAAATTCTGAATGTACTAGGCTGATCAGCTCTCCAAGGCGCATCTTTCTATCCTTTCGGAATTTTGAAATTCACATTTTGCATTTTTAGGGTTTCTCTGACAAACCCTAATCCGGGACCAGATCCAGTTTTCAGCACTTCAAGTGGTAAGTTCTAAATCTTTTATATTTCCATTTGAAGTACTCTTAAAGATGTCTCTTCACACCAAGCTTGAGGATAAGCTTGAAGGGGCTGATAACTTTCGAGCCTGGAAGTATAGGATTGGGCTAATCCTGGAAGAGAATGAGTTGGACTCATATGTGAAAGAAGACATCCCTATCCCAGAGGATGAAGAGGCCAAAGTATTGCACAAGAAGAACTTGGTCAAGGCAAAGAGAATCATTGCTGATTCTATCAAAGATCATCTCATACCCCATGTGTCTTCTCTCAAGACACCCAAAGAGATGTTTGAATCTTTGACCAAGCTATTTGAAGGAAAGAACATAAATCGGAAGATGACCCTGCGGAACCAATTGAAAGCAGTAAAGTTTCAGAATGGAGAAACCATTCAATCCTACTTTTCAAGGGTCTCTCAGATCAAGGAACAATTAGAAGCAGTAGATGAAATGGTGGAGAATGGTGAAGTGGTGATGACCACTCTAAATGGCCTACCCAGGTCATGGGATTCCTTTATTCAAGGAATTTGTGCAAGGAAGAAGTTGATCTCCTTCAGTAGACTTCGAGAAGAATGCTCTCAAGAAGAAGCTAGACTTATAGCTCGTGAGGAAAAGATGGGAGGAGAAGATCAAGCTCTTGCAGCTCACACCAAAAGAAGCAAAATCAAGAAGGATCCCTCTCGACTCAATAGGTCCTATCAAAAGAAGAACAGGAAAGACCTAAGATGCTTCACATGCAATGAGAAGGGTCACTTTGCTTCAGATTGTCCTAAGAACAAAAGGGATAATAACAACAACTCTAGTAAGAAGAAGAAGGGCAGCAAAAGAAGGTTTCATGCTCATGCTGCTGAAGATGATGAACCTCCAAAGAAGAAAGCTAAGGCAGAAAGTAGTAGTGATGATGATTCATCAAGTGAAGAAGAGTATGTTCTGATCTCTGCACTCACTGGTACCATCTCCCATGGTTGTAATGATTGGTTGATCGATAGTGGGGCTTCCAAACATATGACAGGTTTCAAGGAATCTTTTGTGAACCTTTCTGAACATGAATCACCCCATAAGGTGAAACTTGGGGATGATTATCAATACCCAATCAAAGGAAGTGGTGAAGCCTCTTGCAACCTAGATTCTGGAAAATCTCTGAAGATGAAGGAAGTCCTCTATGTACCTGGACTCAAGAAGAACTTACTCTCCATCTCTGCTTTAGATGCAAAAGGTATGAGGGTTGCATTTGTTGATGGACAAGTACTAATGTGGCCAAAGGGAAAGACTATTGATGATGCAGTAGTGATTGGAGAGCAAGAGGGAGGCTTGTACAAATTAAAGGGTCAACCCGAACATGCCATGGTACATGAATCCATGGAGCCAAGTGAACTTTGGCATAGAAGACTTGCTCACATGCACTATAGAGCACTTCCAATTGCAAGCAAGGCTGTAGAGGGTCTTCCTGAAATCAAGACCAAACATGAAGGTGTTTGCAAAGGATGTGCAAAAGGTAAGAACATTAAGAAGGCTTTCCCAAGCAGTGAAAGCAAGGCAAAAGATATTCTAGAAATCATCCACTCAGATGTATGTGGCCCTATGTCATCCAGCTCCCTGAGTGGGTATGTTTACTATGTATCATTTATTGATGACCTCTCTAGGAAGACTTGGGTATACTTCTTGAAGGGCAAAGATGAGGTGTTTGATAAATTCAAGGAATTCAAAAACTTGATGGAGAATCAAACTGACAAGAAAATCAAAACATTCAGATCTGACAATGGTGGAGAATTCACCTCAAATGACTTCAAGAAGCTTTGCAGTGATTCAGGGATTAAGAGGGAGTTGACTGCTCCATATAATCCTCAACAGAATGGAGTTGCAGAAAGGAAGAACAGAACTATCATGGAAGCAGCAAGGGCAATGTTGCATGACCAGGATCTTCCTATGCATCTTTGGGCAGAAGCAGCTAGAACAGCTGTATATGTGCAGAATAGAACACCCCACAAGATATTGGACAACAAGACACCAGAAGAAGTCTTTTCTGGTAAGAAACCTGAAGTCAGCCATCTCAGAATATTTGGTTGTCCAGTATACACTCATGTCCCAAAGGAGAAGAGGACTAAACTAGATCCTTCAGGAAAGAAGGGCATCTTTGTGGGTTATAGTGAAAGCTCGAAGGCTTACAGAATATATTTTCCAGGGTTCAAGAAGATTGATGTCAGCAGGGATGTAACATTTGATGAGAATTCAGCATTCATCAAATCAAGAAAGGCACCTATCGAAGTGTATGAAGAACCTAAGGAAACAAGATTTCAGGACACTACGATGACTGATACAGTTCCGGAAACTGCTCGTGAGTTTGAAGATCCACAAGAACCTGTAGATCCACCCCGTGAGGATAACTCTCACAAGAGGAAACCTGTATGGGCTAGAGAGCTCATTCATGATGCAGAAAGATTTGGCATTCCAGAAGAAGAACACAGAGCAAAGAAGAGAACCAGATCACACACCAGTTATGTTGCTTTACTCTGTGACATCATGAACAAAGAGCCTTCCAGTTATGAAGAGGCAGCAAAAAAGAAAGAATGGAAGGATGCTATGGTTGAGGAATACCAATCAATTATGAAGAATGATGTTTGGGATGTTGTCCCAAGACCTAAAGGGAAGTCTGTTGTGACTTCCAAGTGGATCTACAAAATCAAGCATGCTGCAGATGGCAGTGTGAAAAAAAATATAAAGCAAGATTCGTAGCTCGTGGTTTCTCTCAGAAGGAAGGAATAGACTATGAAGAAACCTTTGCACCTGTAGCCAGATATACTTCCATCAGAACAGTACTTTCCCTGGCTGCAGCAATGAAATGGAAGATACACCAGATGGATGTCAAGACTGCTTTCCTGAACGGTGTAGTAGAAGAGGAAGTATATGTGGAACAACCACTCGGCTTTGAAATACATGAAAGGAAATCTTATGTATGCAGATTAAAGAAAGCCTTGTATGGCTTGAAGCAAGCTCCCAGAACCTGGTATGGTAGGATGGACAGTTTCCTATCTAGTTTGGGCTTTACCAAGAGTAAAGCGGATTCCAACCTTTACTACAAGGTTGAGGAAGGGAATCCTGTGATTCTACTTCTATATGTGGATGACCTATTTGTGACAGGAGATGACAGAATGATTGCAGATACCAAGAGGAAGCTTGCAGCTGAATTCGATATGAAAGATTTGGGAATGATGCACTATTTCCTAGGTATGGAGGTGTGGCAGAATGCAGGTGGGATCTTCCTTGGTCAAGGGAAGTACACAGTAGATATCCTGAAGAGATTTGGGATGATGGATTGCAAGGCCATGGCCACACCTATGGCATCGAATCTGAAGCTTCTTTGTGATGCTTCATCTGAGCCAGTTGATGTTTCTATGTATCGTCAAATGATTGGGTCCTTGATGTACCTGACGAACACGAGACCAGACATTTGCTTTGCTGTGAACACATTGAGCCAGTTCTTGACAGATCCGAGGAGTGTTCACCTTGTTGCTGTAAAGCATGTTCTGAGGTACCTGAAGGGTACAGTGGATTATGGGCTCAGATATGAGGCGAATCAAAAGTTTAACCTGCAGGGTTATGTTGATTCAGATTGGGCTGGCAGTGCTGCAGATAGGAAGAGCACATCTGAGTGTTGCTTCAGTATGGGATCAGGTGTGATCTCTTGGTTTAGCAGGAAGCAGTTCTGCGTAGCACTGAGTACAGCTGAGGCAGAGTATGTTGCAGCCTGTTCAGCTAGTTGTGAGGCAGTATGGCTACGGAAGCTACTGTCTGAGTTATTTGATCTCCCGTTGGAGGCTACTGGTATCTTCTGTGATAACCAGAGTTGTGTGAAGCTGTCCGAGAACCCAGTGTTTCATGACAGGTCGAAACACATAGAGATAAAATACCACTATATCAGGGATATGGTGCAGAGAGGAGCTGTGAAGCTCCTGTATGTTGCGACGGACGAGCAGATTGCAGATGTGCTGACGAAGCCACTAGCCAGGGTGAAGTTCGAGTACTTCAGAGAGAGGCTTGGCGTTCTTCAGATCGAGGACACTTCGAGGAAGAAGTGATGGATACATTTGCTGAAGCCATTCCAAGCATGTTGGAAGGAGGATTCTTCACATGGCTGTGGATGTAAGCGCTGGATGATGAGCATCAGGATGATGTTCTAGTTTCTGCTTGATATGATCAGTTGGATCATTTTTTGTATGTATGTACGCATCATGTTGGATGCTGGATATGATCAGTTGGATCATTTTATGTATGTATGTACGCATCATGTTGGATGCTGGATATGATCAGTTGGATCATTTTATGTACGCATCATGTTGGATGCTGGATATGATCAGTTGGATCATGTGTATGTATCTTATATATGCATCATGTTGGATGCTTGGACCATGTATCTGTATATGTATCAGGTGGATACATTGTATGATCAGGTGGATCATGTATGGTGATATATATCATGTGTTTTGTATTTGTATCAGGTGGATACATTGATGATCAGGAGGATCATATATGATGATATGTATCAGGTAGATACTTGGTATGCAGCAGGATGTTGCATTGATGATCAGGAGGATCATATATGATGATATGTATCAGGTAGATACTTGGTATGCAGCAGGATGTTGCATTGATGATCAGGAGGATCATGTATGATGATATGTATCAGGTAGATACTTGGTATGCAGCAGGATGTTGCAGTGATGATCAGGATGATCATAGATGACGAGCTTCAGGATGTTGCTCCAGATGACATGCAGCAGGATGTTGCAGTGATGATCAGGATGATCATAGATGACGAGCTTCAGGATGTTGCTCCAGATGACATGCAGCAGGACGTTGCAGTGATGATGATCAGGATGATCATGGATACATCAGGATGATGTATGGTGAGTATCAGGTTGATACTCTGTGGCCGTGGATCAGGTTGTGCAGATGAGCATGTAATTCGTTGCCCTGGGAGATTTGCAGATGGTCTTGCGAGGTTTTTCCTATGGCATGTAATTCGTTGCCCTGGGACATCTGGCAAATGCTCTTTCGAGGTTTTGCTCTGGGAGGACATGTAATTCGTTTCCCTGGGAGATCTGCAGATAGTCTTGCGAGGTTTTGCCTATGGCATGTAATTCGTTGCCCTGGGATATCTGGCAGATGCTCTTGCGAGGTTTTGTCCTATGGCATGTAATCCGTTTCCCTGGGAGATCCGATAGGTTGGGCTGTGTGCCCGTAATAAGTCCTGGGATTCTCTTGCGAGGTTTTGCCATGACCACATGTAATTCGTTGCCCTGGGAGATCCTATAGGTAGAGCAGTATGCTCGTAACGGCCTGGGATGCTCTTGCGAGGTTTTGTGGTGAGGTCACATGTAATTCGTTGCCCTGGGAGATCCTATAGGTAGAGCAGTATGCTCGTAACAGCCTGGGATGCTCTTGCGAGGTTTTGTGACGCACGTAAAAGTCCTGAGAATTCCACAGTATGGCCAGTGATGACGAAGACCTACAGGTGGTGGGCCTACATCCAGTATGAAAAAGGACTGGCTCTGTAGGACTTCCTATGACGAGTAGAGACAGAGATTGGATGAGATAGCAGCAGCAGTGACGATGATGATGACGATGCATCGATGATGATGATCCAGAGAAGAAGACTTGTCTAGCAGATCTGTGTCGAGAAATACCTTCCTAGTTAAGAGGGAGTGTTGATGTATATGTAACTTCGGAATGTATTTCATCAGTATATTATATGTATATTTATTGTACCCTTATAAGAGATGTGTTATTCCTCTATAAGGAAGTGTCGTCATGTGGATTGACAAGTGTCGCAAGTGTGTGTACTTGCCAATGGGTTATTAGACCACCTTATGGGGTCGGCCCTAATTAATATATAATATAATGTGGATGTACTAAAGTAGACAAGTCGGCCCCAGTAGGTCACTGGGCAAAAAGGTGAGTATAAATAGAGATAGGAGATCTCTATTTTACTCATTCGGAAAAGCATCTATCTCTCTCTCTGAAAAGTGGCGCACTAGTGAGGAGGAGGAGGATCATCTGCTAGGAGACTATCTCTGTATTATTTGGTTGTATTTTGGTTGAGCCATTGCTCTCTCTATCTCTGAGGAAGTTTGTGGGGTTTTTCACCTTAGGGTTTTCCCCACGGAAACTCTGTGTCTCTTGTCTCTATGCTTTTGATTCTTGTGATGCTTGTGATGCTTGTCATATTATGATTGTCATGCATTGATATACTGTAGATGTTATTCTCTCAGCAAAGATCCTATAGTATTGTGATTTAATACTGAAAATTAACAAAATAATCCAAAATTCCTCCAAAATAGCAAAAACCCTCTAAAAAGGGAATAAAAAATACAAAAAAGAGGAAAAAGAAGGAAAAAGGAAGCAAAAACCCTATACAGCTGACCTAAACTATATGGTGCCCAAAACCATGGGCCAACACTCCACCACTAAAAACCTATAAATAGGTGATGGAGGCCCCTCATTTCATATCCACAGTCAAATACACCCTTACTCTGCCAAAAACACTCTTGAAACCCTAGCTCACCCTTGAGTGCCCCTTTGGCCCATTTCCAACCCTTTGGAGAAAGAGAAAGGAGCAAAGCTGGAAGCTTGGAAGCAACCCTCCTGGACTGCTGCAAGAGCTCCACCAACCTTCACATTGGAGGTATAATCAATACAAAAACCCTTTTATATTATCTTGTCTTTTCTGTTTTATGCACATGTTTAGAATAATTACCATTTTACTGTATTGTCTTTTATTTAATGTTTTTCTGAAGTGCTACTAAGGAGTCCCTTCTCCTTAGTAGGTGCTCATTTACACAAGCTAGGGTGAAAACCCTAGCTACAGTTTTGGCGACTCCCCTTGTGTTCCTTTGAATTTCTGGTTATAGTTTTAAAAGTTTTAAGCGTTTTTAATTTTTTGCAATATTTTCCTATTTTTTCCTTTCGGCTGTCCCTTTCGACTGCCGTAAACCGCGTCTTTTACCCCCCCGCAGTTGCATTCCAACCACGTCTTTTAGGAATTTACCTGCGATCCGACCGCGGCTATTAGCTTGTTTGGAGCGATCTGACTGCGGCTGTTAACCATTTTCTGGCGTCCCACCTGCGGCTTTCAGCCATTTTTCTGGAACCCGCCGGCGCCTTTCGGACTTTTTCCCGCGTCCCGCCTACGGCTTTCAGCCATTTTTCTGCAACCCGCCGGTGCCTTTCGGCCTTTTTCCTGCGTCCCTCCTACGGCTTTCAGCCATTTTTCTGCAACCCGCCGGCGTCTGTCGACCTTTTTCCTGCGTCCCGCCTGTGGCTTTCAGCCATTTTCCTGCAACCCGCCTACGGATTTTGACCTGTTTCCCGCGGTCCGACTGCATCTTTCGGCCAAAATCCCGCAACCTGTCCGCGACTGTTGATCTGTTTCCCGCGGTCTGACCACCCAAATTTGCCATAGACCCGCAGTCTGTTTTCTGCACTTTTTCCTATTTTGAACCCAGCACTTTGCTGCAATATTTTATGCAATTGCACAGCCATCTGTCCTACCTGCAGCCACCCTTCCCTACAGCCTTTTCTGCAGTATCATTTCTGTTCCATTTACAAAATATTTTTTAAAATTTCAGCATTTTAATTGAAAAAGAGAAAATTTTGCATTTCAAAGTTTAAATTTTGTATTGTTATTTTTAGTTAGAAAGTTTCCCACCCCGTGGCACTTTTAATTGGGTTCATCATCTCACATGCACACACTCTGTCACCTAATTCAAGTGAGCCCTAAAATACTACTTAACACAACCAACATTCTAACCCCACTTGGGGAACACATAAGAATTTTTGTAGTTAGGTAGGATCGGGGCGATAGGCATCCAAATAACACCCCTTGGTTGCTTACACTTGAGACATAGTTGTTGTCCATTAGGGAACCAAAATCTCCTAGTATTTTTTGGCATGGTCACAACCAGTTTATCAGAGGGCCTCTCCCCTAGGAGGGTTTAAGTCGCCATACTAGTTCTGGAGGCCTTAGTGGAATACCGCAATCCATTCAGTAACCGAAGGCTACCTTTCGTAGTTCTCGTGGTATCACCCATATGGGGATACCGCGGCGATAGAACCAAACGACAGATTCACCTTTTCTGGACGTGTCATGAACGGGGTATCTTAGTTGCCTTTCTTCTAGGATTGACTACCCGGTGTCCCTCCCGGTAGGGGGATATCTTTAGCCACTTGGCTCTACTATCCATATTGTCTGACTTGGATTTCATCACCTTGCAGAGGATATGTCTAGTTGAGTCAGAATACTATTTAGCTAGGTGTATGCATGATCCCTTACCTCCTTTTGGTCTAGCGAGTCCACTATTTTTATTTTTTAGGAAACCTGCTACTTGTTGGTATTCTGACCATTTTTGTTGATACTCCACTTATTGTAGCACAGCTGTTACAGTAAGTGTTTTGAGTTGGTTGTTGTCCTGAGTGCCATATTTTTTGAGCTCTCCTTCTGCACACTCAGTTGCATTAGGGATTTTGAGCTGTTTTTCACTCAACACAACCCCCAGATAATTGACACCATCTGTCACCATTGAGTCCCCGAGTCATTCTCGGCACCTCTGGGGCAAGCCCCCACAACACGGTTCACTTGACACAACCCGTCATAGACATAGATCTTCATCACTTGATACCACTCATCATAGATATCAAGCCTTGTCTCTTGAATCCACTCGTCAACGGCATAGAACTCCGTCACCTGAGCTAGACGCCCCTTATTTTACCTCTAATTCTGAGGCAGAGTCCGAGAACCCCATTTACACTGCACCAAACAGCCCCATGGCTGGCATGACTTCCACCCCTTTCTTTGTAGGGACCATTGGTGGCACATCCACCACCACACCAGCTACCACACCTGCTTTGGGTATGCCCTCGAGGGGGCCCACATCTACCATTCCGATCACTGCACCCATTCCAGTAGCTGGCATACCTATTCCCACTCCATCAGTGACTCACACTACCCTTGGCGGTGCAGGACCGTCCCATACCACTTTCGTCCCTCCAATTGGGGGCAACATCCCAAACCCTGCCCCTACTGTAATGTCCCCAGTTTGGCCCCATGGCATTAACATTATAAATGATGTAATATTGTTAGGAAATCATGGTGAGGAGCTCAAGGCCAAGGCCCCGCCATCGATTTCGTGATGCATATGGTTTGCGTGCTAGCAATGCACAATGGAAATTCAAATAGCATGTAATATGCATTTTAATAAAAAAATACCCACAACTAGCTATTCAATGCAACAAAGAGATGGGGGCATGATTTCACAAGGAATTGGGAGGGAAAACATTCAAACCCTTGAGCCAATAGAGTCAAGCCAAGTGTCAATGAGAAAACCCATCAAACCCTCAACTACCCATGTTGACTTTTGTACCCAACCATTGATTTCTCCCAAGAGTTGGTTGGGGAAATTAATGCCTTGGGAATGGGGAGGTATGGCTGTCCAAAATCGGGTATGGGAAAGCCACCCTCCATGGAAAAACGTGTTGGCCTCTTGGGGAAAGAATAGAGCCACGAAATGGCTGCCTAGGGGATTTATTCAGCATGGCCTTGCTCTCTCACGCGACCCTAGCTGCCTGGGCGTTTTCCTCCCTCGTTTTTCTGTGTTTCCCTTCATCTTTTAGCTGGGAAGGGGCGTTTTTGTGTTGGTCACCAGTGGGGGAAGAGAGTAGAATGTTTTGGGTCTTCCTAGAGGTCCTTTAGGCCATTGGAAAGGATCCTAACCAGTGGAGAGAAATCGTTTTTCTCCCTGGGGTTGAAATCGAAATTCCACAGTTCGCTCGGGAAAATCCATGAGTTGGGAGAGCCAATGTAGACCCTGTTTTGTGAACACCGTCGCTGTAAATGTGTAACCCTATCAATGTTTCTTCTTG
This sequence comes from Larix kaempferi, assembly GCA_027924585.1. Lineage (NCBI taxonomy): Eukaryota > Viridiplantae > Streptophyta > Pinopsida > Pinales > Pinaceae > Larix > Larix kaempferi. The sequence goes on from BSBM01000476.1 coordinate 9,025,472, forward strand.
GCCGAGATGGAATGGTAAATGGGATGTGTGTGAACTAGAATGTTCCCTTTCCTTGTGAGAATCATGCCCAGCTCAGGGGTGGCCTTCGGACGGACTCAGTATAAGCTGTCGAAGAGCCTACGGTTGGCTGGAACGTTGCAGCGACATAGCTAGTTGCTTGGGGACGATTGAAATAAAGATGAGTATTTTTACCTATGTATTTACTTCTGTTGTATTTTGCTTAGATGTGTACATCTGCATGCCTGTCTTTCTATATATGTGGTTGTTTTTATTTAGTAGGTATCGGGGCCAATTGCCCAGTTTTAGCATCACGATCCTCTCCATTGCACTGGCATGATGGGTGGGGACGTTACACCTACACTTGGGGGCATTGGCCCCAACATGGTCACACCCACTAGTATGTCACATCCTTCTACTAGTTTTCCATTCATGGCTAGCCTCAACCTTCCTGACCTAGCTAGACTGACTAATGATCCCATCAGACATGACCCTGCATGGCCTCACATGCCCACCAAGATCCCCTCCGACATCCCTAAGTTTGAGGGCAAGGTAGGTGAGGAACCCCAGAACCATATTATGTCCTTCAATCTATGGTGTTCCTCCAACTCCATAGTGGAAGACTCTGTCCGCCTCTGTCTGTTACAGCGCACCCTCACTGGCTCTGCAGCTAAGTGGTACATCGAGCTGCCCCATGGGACCCATGCCACCTTTACTTCCCTTGCCTCGAATTTCCTGCAGTTCTTTCAGTTACCTGTCTGCTATGACGCAAGAGTTGAGATCCTACTATCTTGCAGATAGAACACGGCTACCCACATCACTGACCACATTCATGAGTGGCGTCAACGCCGCAGCCTCTGCAAAATCAAGTTAGATGATCGTATCTTCTTAGATTGGTTTCTAAAATCCCTCCTTCCTGTCATTTCCAAGGATGTGGCATCCGAACGACCCCAGTCCAAAGAAGAGGCCATCATCAATTCCCAACTTGATTATAACCTCTTACTTGGCCGCAGCTACATGTATGCCATGCGGGCAGTTGCCTCATCCGTTTTTCGTACCATGATGTTCCCCCATGACAGACGCGTGTTCAAGGTTGACCAACTCACCTATTATGATCCAAATGCCCCCGCTGCACCCGAAAATGTTCTCCCCATGGTTGAACAACCTGTTGGTGGTGCAACTACCTCGTTTGTTTCCCCCGTGGGACCCGGAGTTTACTCAGATCCACCGATGACCTCAACATTCCAATCCATTCCCCCCCATCACCTACGACCGAAGTATCTGACCTATGTACCCTTTCCCACAATACACAAACACCCAACAATCAACCACCCTTGTTACCCAAACCGCCATTGGTACCTATTCACATTGGTGTTACACCCACCCACACAATCCCCTTCCTATTCTCCCTCGGGAGTAGTAAGCGCCCCGGTTATGGCTACTCTCAACCTCCCCGGGTTAACCTTAGGATTACCCGTGTGGTATATTTCGCCTCCCGTTCCCCCGCCGACACCAAATGTCGTCCTTCAACCCGTGCAACCCATTGTCACTACTAGTCAACCACCTCCCGGTGTCACTACCCCTTCTTCATCTATGAATCCCCCTCCTCTTATCAAGCGCACTGGGGGCAGAGGCCCACAACCATACACTGTTGTACCCCCTCCCAAAGTAGTTTACCCCCCCCGTGTTTCGTGCTCCTCCCAAATGCTCGTTGTGTGATGAGTTAGGCCATCCGACTCATCAATGTTCACAATTACCTGCATTACAAGAACACATGCAAATTCTTGACGACGATCCCAACATCCCGGTTGTCGAACTCGATCCAACCCCTAAGCCTCGTGATAAATCACTACGTACCAACCACCCTGTTGCAATATGCAGTATTTACGGCCATTACTCACATCACTGTCCTGATCTCCCATTTTACAGAGCAGCTCTCTACGAGATGAATAATTTGGACCTTGAGACGACGCCCCCCACAATTGAAGAGATCCACCCCCCAGTATCACCCTCATCCGGAGAGATTAACACCATTTATATGATCTCTTCGACTACCACTCCCTCGTCAACCAATTTGACAACTCAAAGTTTCCGCAATGATGAGGAGATTCTAGAGGCTCTCACTGCCCCATATTATCCTTGGGAAGACATGCACCATCGTTCCTATTTCCTCCCAGAAGAATCCTCCTCTACCACAGCTACCCAATTTGTGGTTGAGTCCAAAGATTTCCTTCCCACCAAAGTCGACTGGTTTAAGGATCCCATTCCCTCTCCTGATGCATTTGAGGAAGGTAACATGGCCAACATCTCACCCACAATTCAAATTGATATCTCTGACCCACCTGGGGCTCTGGAAATCATTACATTAGGTGCCTCCTGCAGTGAGTATGAGATCGAAGAGTACAAAAAACTTTTCCAAGAGTTCCGTGATGTCTTTGCCTGGTCCTATACCGAAATGTCTGGTATTGACCCCGCTATTATAGAGCACCGCATTGACACCTCTGAGCTCAGGGGCATAATAGATTACCTCGACCCTGGGATAGGGGGCATGATCAATCATTTTGAACCTTCCCCATCACATCTATCTCAGCACGTCAATGATCCCATTGTTCAAACCAACACATATGTGATCCACAATCACAAACCCCCTGCACATAGCATGGGGGCAGGTCATTAACCCTGCTCACTTTTTCACATTTGTGATCTCAACCATTTTTTAGGTCACGTGTCACTTGTATATTTGATTTGATTTGATACGCCTAGTATTTCACCCCCATGGGCCATCATTTCTCCCCACCACTGCATCCTTCGCTTGGTGGGATCACCTTTATTTGTAACCATTTTTTAACCTAGTTATTTCCTTTGACCATTCCGGAGCCCTTATGACCTCCGTTTTTCGCAACATTTGCATCGTCAGATTCATATTTCCGTTCCCGTGATGATGCTTGAGATCATTTCTCGCTCTCACCCTCATATTTTTCAGGTATTTTTTTCAAAACACCCCCCATCGCTTCGGTTTGCGTGCCACCTCGGTCGTTCTCCGTCTTTGACACTTTTTATATCGCCGGATTCATTTTTTCGAGCTCGTGATGATGCGTGAGGTCATTTCTCGCTCTCACTAGGTACAGTTTCAACATTGTGTCCCGACACCTTGCTGCCTCGGTTTGCGCACCACATCGGCTGCCATCGGATTGTTCCACATTTTTACATGAGCCATTCACTCCTGTCATACTGCAATTATTTCATTATTTTGCCACCATTCATTATCCCGCAAGGAGGCCCACTAGTGTTCCCCCCTACCCTCGTTCTTGGTCATCATTAATGTTCCTTGATTGAACACTTCCTCCTTGCCCGGCCATTCCTATTGTTCGGTATAATTTTATCCCTTTTTCGGGCCGAACAAATCCTTTACGAAAAAGGCACTTAGGGAGTTTTTGTTAAGCTCTTTTTTGACTCCTAAAACAATGAAAATATCGCCGATCAATCTTGCTTCCTTTCATGCTTGTTAAAGTACCTGAAAGGGCGTCTATCTGGTATAAGTTTAACCCTTTTCCGGACGTGGTAGACTAATTACGAAAAAGAAATACTCTAGTCACACCGGCTAGAAGAGTTCTTCATTGCATCCTTTTATGCTTCTTCGGGCCTTGGAGACTAACACACGCAAAAGCAACCCCCTGGAGTCTTCTTATCGCTTTCAGACTCTCTAAAATTGAAAGCAACCACTAGCATGAGCTGTCCTGGGCTCGTACAAATCCACACGACAGTACCGTTCCATTATTTCAGAGTCTTCTTATCGCTTTCAGACTCCTTAAAATTGAAAGCTATCACGAGCATAAATTGTCCTGGGCTCGTATAAATCCACACAACAGTACCATTTTACACACACTTCTTCTAGTTCCTTAACCCGTGAAGAAGTCCCCCCGTGCCTCTTGGCACTATGATCGATCATCTCGGCAGCACCCCCAATCAGGTTGCCTTTGTTCAGAGTAGTCTGTGGTCTCCTTCCATTTTACACCAGTTTGAGTATCCCTCATCCCAGTCACTATCCTCGATCCAGTACAGCTATGATCCCTTTCCCACTAGTCAGTTTCATATGCTACTCGATCGTCTCTGCCATCATACTCTGAACAAAGGAAGTTTGATTCCACCCATTCTACTTGCCCAGTTATCCCCCACAGTATGTCAGTCCTACCATCAGTACTCTCACACTTTGGTTCTTCACCTCGCGCTCCTATCAAGGAAACATCATTTCCTTTCTAGTTGCAGGTCTCCCTCTGTCGACAACAGCCCCTCTATTCCAGAGGATAGACCTAGAGGTCCCTGCACCTTGGACCCATCACCATATATGGTGAGTGCCTACGGACCATTTTAAGAGGACTCATCATTGCCTCTGCGAGTGGTTGTTTCTCACATGCTCAACTTCAACACCTTGATCGCATCGTTGAGAATCGCACAGGGTTTATATCCCTTCAGTTATTGGTCGAAGACCCCAGATTTCCCCCAACTCTAGCACATTCGTGAGTCCCTTCGGAACGCCCAGTTATATGTTCCCATGGATGTCCGAGTTGCGTTGGCGATTGTATTCGGAAGCTATCCATTTATATTCTTCCTTGAGTACCCAGTTCAGTTCCAGTTCAGTGTACCATTGAGGACATGACTCCCCGTCACTATGCTCCAGCAGCTCATCAGTTCCTCTGGTACCCTACTTAGTAGCATTGTTGTTATTCCAGTGTATCAGTTCTTCAGCTCAGACATGGTCCACCTAGCAGTATGTCCCAGATTTGTGTCCCCTTTGGACCCTTATGATGTACACAATGGTTCTCTATGTATCCTACAGGCCCCCCTTTTTCGGGCCTCATAGTTATTTTTTTATGTATCTTAATATGAGCATGGGAATGCCCACCTCGTCCATATATTGAGATTCTTCCTCATTCATTATTTGAGGCCATGTATATTTTCGGTCCCCATATTTTGGACCCCATTGTTATTATTATTCTAGATCTTGATACGAGCATGGGAATGCCCGCCTCGTCCATATGTTCAGATTATTCCTCATCCATTATTGAGGTCATGTACTTTTAGTTTTTGCAGTTTGTTCGGGACCGTTGTTCTGGGCTCTAGTTCGTTTCTTCTCTTCTCCACACCCCAAGAAAACCATAAAAGACTTATGATGTTTATCGGCCATACGATGAGCTCCTGCCCTCAGACATCAGGGGGCAATCTGTTAACACCCAAAAAGTGCTCACTACCTCATCTACCCCATTACATGACTCATTTGTCCATATTTCCTACCATATTTGCCTCCAAAACCTTAAAATCCCATTAAAAAGCCTCCAAAAGGCCAAAAAACCCCTTTTTTCCCCCAAAATAATCCAAAATTCCTCCAAAATAGCAAAAACCCTCTAAAAAGGGAATAAAAAATACAAAAAAGAGGAAAAAGAGGGGAAAAGGAAGCAAAAACCCTATACAGCTGACCTAAACCATATGGTGCCCAAAACCATGGGCCAGCACTCCACCACTAAAAGCCTATAAATAGGTGATGGAGGCCCCTCATTTCATATCCACAGTCAAATACACCCTTACTCTGCCAAAATCACTCTTGAAACCCTAGCTCACCCTTGAGCTACTTTCACCCTTGAGTGCCCCTTTGGCCCATTTCCAACCCTTTGGAGAAAGAGAAAGGAGCAAAGTTGGAAGCTTGGAAGCTTGGAAGCTTGGAAGCAACCCTCCTGGACTGTTGCAAGAGCTCCACCAACCTTCACATTGGAGGTATAATCAATACAAAAACCCTTTTATATTATCTTGTCTTTTCTATTTTATGCACATGTTTAGAATAATTACCATTTTACTGTATTGTCTTTTATTTAATGTTTTTCTGAACTGCTACTAAGGAGTCCATTCTCCTTAGTAGGTGCTCATTTGCACAAGCTAGGGTGAAAACCCTAGCTACACATAATCCCTCTCCCTTTCTAGTTGAGGTATCCAAGTAGATCTCCTACTCCAAATAAATCATAGTGATCCTATGATCATCAAGAATTAGAACAATCCATCTAATACACAAGAACCGCAAATCATTGGTTAAGAATCTTGTGAATGAAACTTAAACATGAACATGTTAGATTTTCTACTTTTAATCAATACTTATCTAGGATCTTATTGAGAGAATAAAAAGAACAGCATAAACACAAGAGACACGAATATTTTCCTTGGGGAAACCATAAAGGAGAAAACCTCGCAAATTCCTCAGAGATGTAATTATCACCAATACAATGTCACAAAAGTAAAAACCAAAAATAGAAATGGTCTTCAGCAGCTTCTCTCTTCTCCACCTGTGCGAACTTGTCCTTCTTCTAACTAATGCAAACTTGAGTGAGTGAGTGTGTGAATAAATGAGAGAGCACCACTCTCTATTTATACTTTATCTTTCACTTGACCTTTTCACTTACTAGATTGGCCCCAGTTGTACCTAACTGGGCCGACCTATCTAGAAGAATCTATTAACCCTAATACAATCTAACTCTGGGGTCTATTGCCTCGACTTACAATGGAGGGTTAACCTCAATGAATTTACATGACCAAATACAATAATGAATTCTCCGACTGGAGGAATAAACATCTTCGTCAGAGGTACAAATAAAATACAATATAAAATACAAGTGCATATCTTCCAAAGTTACAATTACATTAACACTCCCTCTTAGCTAGGAATGTATTCTCTTGACATAGTCATCAACACATATGGACACAACTCTTCATCATTGGATCATCAATGCTGGAACATCATCATCAACACTAGATCATCGTCGTCACTGTTGCAATCCTCATCATATTGATCATCAATTGGTGACATTTCTCAAATATACTCATCATAGGAAGTTCTACAGAGCCAACCCTTTTTCATGTTGGATGTAGGCCTATCCTCCATGTAGTTCTTCATCATCTCTGCGAGTAAGCCATCAAGTAGGTACATCCTAGGACCAGTCATTACATTGCCTCTGCAAACACCTGCGTCTCCTACTGTCACCTCATCGTATTCAAATCATCTCATCGTCACACGGAGCACATCCCATATGCACATCACACAACACTTACATCAACGACCATGGGAGGACCAACCTACCACCATGTCGGAATGGAACAACACTTACATCAACAACCATGGGAGGACCAACCTACCACCATTTTGAAATGGCACAACATTTACATCAACTACCATGGGAGGACCAACCTACCACCATGTCGGAATGGCCCCGACACTTATGTCAACGATCATGGGAGGACCAACCTACCACCATGCCGGACTTGCTCCGGCACTTATTTCAACGGCCATGGGAGGACCAACCTACCACCATGCAAGAATGGCCCCGACACTTATGTCAACGTCCATGGGAGGACCAACCTACCACCATGCCAGACTGGCCCATGTGCATCTGCGTCTTCCGGACTCATCAATTCCCCTTGGAAGGACCCTCGATCTAAAGAACACCAAGCTTCTCTCTGAAGTACTCAAACTTCACTCTGGCTAGCGGATTGGTCAACACATCGGCTATCTACTTGTTCGTTGCAACATATTGGAGCTTCGTTGCCTCTCTCTGCATCATTTCCCTGATATAGTGATACTTGATCTCAATATGCTTCGACTTGTCATGGAACACTTGGTTCTCGGACAACTTCACACAACTCTGGTTGTCACAAAAGATACAAGTCACCTCTAACTTGAGATCAAACAAATCAGACAGTAGATTCCTAATCCATATTTCCTCACAACTAGCTAAACAAGCTACGACATACTATGCTTCGGCTATACTCAGTTCCACATAGAACTACTTCCTACTAAACTAGGATGTCATATCGAATCCCATACTGAAGCATCATCCTGAAGTGATCTTCCTATCTGCAGAACTTCCTGCCCAATCCAAATCAACATAACCTTCCAGGTTAATATTTTGATTCTCGTCATACTTGATCCCATAATCAAATGTACCCTTCAGTTACCTTAGAATATGCTCTACAACAATCAAGTGAACATGTCTCGCATCCATCAGGAACTGGCTCAATGTGTTCACAGCAAAGCATATGTATGGTCTCGTATTCGTCAGATACATCAATGATCCAATCATCTGATGATACACGGTGGCATCAACCGACTCTGATGAAGCAACACTCAATAGCTTCAGGTTTGATTCCATAGGTGTGGCCATGGCCTTGCATTCCATCATCTTGAACCTCTTCAAGATATCCACTGCATACTTCCCTTGTCCAAGGAATATTCCATCTTCACTCTGCCACACCTCCATGCCTAGAAAATAATGCATCATGCCTAGGTCCTTCATCTTGAACTCTGCGGCAATCTTCCTCTTTGTATCTGCAATAATCCCATCCTCACATGTCACAAATAGGCCATCTACATAAAGTAGAAGTATCATTGGGTTCCCTTCCTCAAACTTGTAGTAAAGGTTGGAATCCGCTTTACTCTTGGTAAATCCCAAACTAGTCAGGAAGCTATATATCCTGTCGTACCATGTCTTGGGTGCCTATTTCAATCCGTACAAGGCCTTATTCAATTTGCACACATGAGTCTCAAATCCGAGTGGTTTCTCCACGTACACTTCCTCCTATACTACACCATTCAAGAATGATGTCTTGACATCCATCTAGTGTACCTTCCACTTCATTACTGCAGCCAATGCAAGTACTGATTTGATGGAAGTTTATCTGGATACAGGTGAAAATGTCTCCTTATAATCTATGCCTTCCTTCTAGGAGAAGCCACGTGCTACAAAACTCGCCTTATGTTTCTCTATGCTTCCATATTCAGCATGCTTGATCTTGCAGATCCACTTAGAAGTCACAACAAACTTCCCTTTTGGTCTCGGAACTACCTCCCAGACATCATTCTTCATGATCGACTAGTACTCCTCGATCATGGCATCCTTCCATTATTTATTCTATGCCACTTCCTCATAGTTGGAAGGTTCCTTGTAAATTTTGTTGCACAACAGGGCTACATAGTTGGAGTATGGCCTCGATCTCTTGCTTTCTCTATGTATCACCTCTGGAGCACCATACCTTTTTGCATCTTGTATTGCTTCTCGTACCCATGTTGGTTTTCTCTTGTGAGAGTTTTTCTCATGAGGTGGATATACAGGTTCTTGTGGTTCTTTCATCTCGCGGTCTTCATGGTCTTCTGGAATTGCTTCTTCCATTACTGCATCTCTGATTCTGGGAACTTCAAGTTCTTCAATATCTTCAATAGGTAATTTTTCTTTATCTTCGTCGCTTGTTCTTTGAAACAAGTCTCTCTTGTAAGAATCTACAAGAGATCTTGCAACTGCAGCAACTCACAATCAAACTATCAAGTATGTTGCAAAGAAGAAGAGAAGGAGACACTCAATGATCACTCATAAACACAGAATAACAGACAATATCTCAATATCATACAATGAATAAGAATGTAAGTGAATGAATACAATAGGTATGATGATGGCATCATATAGGATTCGAATTAGCCAAGTAGGGCATTCGAATCTGATCTCTAGTCTAGTTTGGATAACTATGGATAAATCATCCAGTCGGTAGTATCAGTCATGAGTGGTAAGAGTCAATCAAGTGTGTCTAACTAAGTCTAAAAGAACCATCTAGGCATAAATCAAGGAATGGAGACTCCAAGGAGGGCGCATGAGGCTGCCAAATAATCAAGTGGAACTACAGAACTAGCTAACTAGAAGCTACAAGCAGTCAGCATGAGCAATCAGTGGAAGAACTACTCAATCAATGCACTAACTGAATGATAACTCCCGGTAGGTGAGATAAGGTGCCCCAATTGAGTGATAACTGGTGGTAGGTGAGTAAGTGCACTCTAACTGATAGTGGTAGGTGAAAAGGGCGCACTAGATAAGAAGATAAGTCAAGGAGGGCGCATTAGGTAGGTAGGACGCCAAATGAGGGCTTAAGACAGGATCTGGAGAGCTAGAAGAAAGTTCTAGGTGTTGAGGAGACAACCATGATGATGACTGGATGCATGCAGTGGCATGCAAATGCATGCAGTATGCAGTTTTACATGCAAGCAAAGAAGAGCTAGAAGCAAGCTCTAGGTGTTGGGGAGACCACCATGATGATGAATGGATGCATGCAAATGCATGCAGCATGCAAAATACAAAAATGATGGTGTGAATATTCCAACACCACCCCGCAAGCTATACTATGAGGTAATAACTAAAATCTGAAAAATAGGGCCCTAGTGACTAAGACTAAAGGTCACCCCATACAATCAATCTAAATAAACTAACTGAGGAAAGAGGGAAAACTCAGTGGGAAGAAATCCCTCCCTCAAAATAGACTGAAGGATGCTAAAGTAGCATATCATCTCTCACCCCTGAAGGAGGTAAGTGTCCTTATTTTTCGAAGAAGGATCTATCGATCTGAAATGGATCAACAATGTGAGAAGGATGAAACCTTCCATTCTAAAAAATATGATCTGGTTCTTCTATGATCATGTGGATCACCAACCAAATCACCGGCAGATCATAGTGTAGTGGATGCCCATCGAGGAAGAGGAGGAATATCAGGCGAGAGATCTTCAGGTTCTTATGGATCTGGATCTCCCATTCACTCATCTTCATCACCAGTTGCTAGACTTTCAGTGTGATGAACCTGCAATAATTAATTAATGCAAATACACGAGATATTAGAAATAATAGAACAGAATCACTTTTATATTGATCACGGGCCACTTCGAGGGGGAAACCTCCTTTGAGCAAGCTCAATACAATTAACTTCACTGTTCCTTCATAGGTCTCAACACACACTTATATACTAAGCCTAGGCGCCAATACTATGGGTCAAAACCATGGGCCACTAAAAACTATGGATCAACAATACTACGGGCGACTTACAAAGCATATGCGTCAACAACAATAACATAAACTATTGATCAACAAATACTACGGGACGACTTACAAAGCATATGCATCCAACAAAAATATACTAACAAAGTAAAGACATGGGTTCCTAACATCCCCTCCCCCTTAAAAAAAAAGCTTTGTCCTCAAAGCTTTAGATGTGGAAATTGTTGTTGAATCTGAAGGAGTGGTTCCCATGTAGCATCCTCTGGTTGCATGCCGTGCCACTGAATTAAGACCTCTGTGATAGAGCGAGAGCGAAGCTGACGAGTGCGCCGATTGAGGATGGCCTCTGGTTCCAAAAGGATGGATCCTTCATTATCCAGTTCGGGTAAAATCGTTTGTCCACTGATGTTGGTGCCAAGAACTTTCTTCAGACAAGAGACATGAAAGACTGGATGAATGCGGGAAGAAGGAGGAAGTTCCAATTTATAAGCAACGGACCCAATCTTCTGAAGAATCCGATATGGCCCATAGAAATTTGGAGCGAGCTTATGACACCCTTTGAGTTTCAGGGAAGACTGCTTGTACGGCTGGAGATGAAGAAAAACCATATCGCCAACTTGAAAAGTGCACTCAGAACGGTGTTGATCAGCTTGTTGCTTCATGCGATTTCTTGCCATGTGAAGATTGTCCCGCAAAATGCAAAGAATCTGATCACGGTTTCAAAGGACCGTGTCAACTTCCTGGACTGGTGAACTGGTGGGGGTGTATGGAAGAAGACCTGGAGGTGCCTGACCATAGACTGCTTCATATGGGGTCATTTTAGAGGCAGTTTGGTAAGAGGTATTGTACCACCATTCAGCGAGAGGGAGCCACTTTTCCCACTGATGTTGTTGTTCAGAGGTGAAGCAACGAAGATAAGTTTCCAAACATTTATTGATAATTTCAGTCTGAACATTTGTTTGTGGGTGATAACCTGAACTCATCTTCAGTTTGGTGCCACTGTGGCAAAATAGTTCAGTCCAAAAATGACTGGTGAAAGTCGCATCACGATCCGAGACAATGGAAGAAGGGATGCCATGAAGACGAAAGATCTGGTCTAGGAAAATTTGAGCGACTGAAGAGGCTGTATAGGGATGGCTGAGAGCAAAAAAATGACTATATTTGGAGAGGCGATCAAACACAACTAGAATAACTGTCTTCCCGCCAGATTTAGGGAGCCCTTCAATGAAATCGATAGAAATATTTGTCCAAATCCGTGTAGGTATGGGAAAGGGTTCGAGCAATCCTGGAAGGAGTGTTGTTTCACCCTTATTGCACTGGCAGGTATCACATTCGGCCACCGTCTGTTGAATTGTCCTTTTCATGCCCTGACAAAAGAAGTTACGCCGTGCCCGTTCATACGTTTTGAGGAACCCAGAGTGCCCTGCCGATGGAGAAGCATGGAGTTCATAGAAGACATCCTGTTGAAGATCTGTGCTCTGGGGAAGTACCAGACGACCCTTGTATCTCAGAGAAGCACCATCCCAAGAGTAATGTGGTACAGCAGAAGGGTTGTTAGTCAAGCGTTGGATAATTTGAGATAAGGAAGAGTCATTGACATAACCCTGTTGAACAGATTGCAACCAATTTAGAATAGGCATAGAAATAGCTGAAAGAGAACCTTGGGCATCAAATGTGCAAGAAAGAGCATCTGCCACAATATTGTCTTTACCCTTCTTGTAAGTGATGTCAGAGTCATAACCCATGAGTTTGCTAACCCATTTCTGTTGTGTCGGGGAGGAGACACGCTGTTCCAAGAAATATTTCAGACTCTGGTGATTAGTCTTGATGCAGAAATGATTCCCTAATAAGTATGGGCGCCACTTCTATACTGCATGCAAAATAGCCATCATTTCCTTCTCATAGTTAGAGGCAGCTAAATTCTTACCTGAAAGGGCTTTGCTGGTGAACGCAATGGGGTGTTCATCTTGAAGGAGAACAACACCAAGTCCATTGCCGCAAGCATCACTCTCAATAGTGAAGGGATTGGAAAAATCGGGCATAGCTAGAACAGGTGTAGTACACATAGCTTGTTTTAGTTTGTCAAATGCACACTGAGCGGCATGTGTCCATGTAAAAGCATCCTTTTTCAATAGAGCAGTTAATGGAGCTGAAATCTTCCCATAATCCTTGACAAACTTGCGGTAGTAGCCAGTCAACCCCAAAAAACCACGAAGGCTCTTGAGTGTTTGAGGATGCGGCCAATTGTTCATGGCATCGATTTTGGTAGGATCCATGCAAACCCCTTGTGCTGAGATAATGTGCCCGAGATACTCAACTTACTTTTGTCCAAAAACACATTTAGACTACCTGGCATGGAGATGATGGTCAGAGAAAAGTTGCATGACAAGATCCAGATGCTGGAGATGTTCATCCCATGTTTTACTGTAGATGAGGATATCATCAAAGAATACCAGAATGAATTTCCGCAAGTAGGGTCGAAATATTTTATTCATTAATGCCTGGAATGTGGAAGGCGCATTAGTGAGGCCAAAGGGCATGACCAAAAACTCATAATTGCCATCATGTGTGCGGAAAGCTGTTTTAGGGATATCATCCTCATGAACCCGAATTTGATGATACCCAGAACGAAGATCCAACTTGGAGAAAAAGTGAGCCCCATGAAGCTCATCAAGAAGCTCATCAACAACAGGAATTGGAAACTTATCCGTGATGGTGAGGTGATTAAGTGCTCGGAAGTCAATGTAGAGGTGTCATGACCCATCTTTTTTGCGGACAAGAATAACTGGAGAAGAAAAGGAACTAGTGCTTGGGCGAATAATACCTTGCTTTAATAAGTCCCGAACGAGCATTTCAATCTCCATTTTTTGGTGAAATGGGTAGCGATAGGGCCTGCTGTTGGGAGGAACGCTACCAGGAAGGAGCTGAATACGATGGTCTTCTAGCCTGGAAGGTGGCAATCCCACTGGTTCAGCAAAAAAACCTGTATATCGATCCAAAATTTGTTGTAGATCCAAAGGAGTAGTGGAGACCGCTGAAGGTTGCATCTGAATGGAATGGAGCTGAGCGATGACACCATGTGAATTCTTCTTGAGGAGTTTTTCCATGCGATGTGAACTGATGATGCTGAGAGAACCTGGTTGTAATCCTGTCAAGGTGTTTTTTTGGCCATTGAGGGAAACCTGCATCCAAAGTTCAGCAAAATACCATAAGATAGGGCCAAGTGTGCGTAGCCATTGAGCGCCCAAAACCACATCACATCCGCCTAAGGTCAAGGAAAACATGTCAGAGCGCAAGGTATAATCTCCCATAGAGATACGCACATTTAGACACTTCCCTTTGCAAGGTAAGGTGCCCCCATTGGCAACCATGACTTCAAAGTTGGAGCAAGGATGGATAAAACAATCAGCTTGTTTGGCGATCCGAGGGTCAATGAAATTATGAGTGCTACCAGAATCAATGAGTATTGTAAGAGGAAGCTTCTTGAAGTAACCCCTGACCCGCATTGTTTGGGGTGTGGTGATTCCAGCTAAATCATGGAGAGATATCTCTGGCTGGTTATCCTGAGACGGAGGGTCAATAGGCGGTTCCTGAATGTCGACCGGAGCATCAAGTGTTTATGGATCTTCGTCACCAATTTCAGAGGCAGGCGGAGAATCCACATCCAAGAGATAGAGATTTTTTTGAACACATCTATGTCCCCGAGTGAATTTCTCATCACAATTATAGCAAAGCCCCTTTTCTCTGCGTGCTTGCATCTCTGTTTCAGACAAACGCTTGATAGGATTTGGTCGAGGAGCCTGCGGTATAGGTGGTCGTTGAGAACCCATATTTCGAAAGGGAACAAAAGTGGGCTTGGAGCATTGTTGGGCTGAAATCTTGTCTTCTACCAACTTAGCCAACCCTAGGGCTTCCATCATTGTGTTGGGACAGAACATTTTGACCTCAGAGCGGATGGCATCCTTTAGACCACTGATAAAACAACTCCGGTAAAAGTCATCAGACAATCCTTCGGTGTGGTTGGCTAGATTCTCAAATTCGGTTTGATACTCTCTCACAGTGCCAATTTGGCAAAGTTTAGTGAGGGCTCCTGTGAAGTCATCAAAAGCACTAGTACCAAATAGTTGCAAAAGGAGCTGGAAAAATTCTGGCCATTTGCACTTTGGATGAGCCTTGATGTACCAACGGTACCATTGAAGAGCGTCCTGTTCCAAATGAAAGGATGCCAGCGGAACTTTGTTGACATAAAAAGTATTATGCAGACTGAAATACTGTTCTGCACGATAGATCCATCCAGTTGGATCGGTACCATTGAAGCGATAAAAATCAAGCTTCGGACCACGAAAATTGCTGGAAGAAGAGAACCCATTGTCTGATGAAGACTCAGATTGCCATTTGTTGTTCATAGATGAATGTTCAATATGGAGGTCGAGAAATTTTTCATCCAGATCCTGGAGTTTGGCTTGGATGGCTGCAAGTGCGTCTTCCATGGTTTTTGCTCCTGCGCGGGTGACAACCATAACCAGGATTTTTTTATTTTATTTTTTACTGGGTAGGAAAATGAAAACAGAAACTACTTCAGTAAAGGAAAATCTGGACTTGGAAAAAAATCTGAAGGGTAATTGGGGTTTGACTAGGTTTTGGACACTGTTGAATAGACAGGGAAGCAAAAATGAGGATTTCAGAAGCGGGGTGAAAGAATGGGAAAATTTGGCAGAGGGGAACAAAGAAGCAGAATTCAGAAAGGAACTCTGTGGTAAAATTTGAAGGTGATTGGGTGAAATCTGAGGAAGTTATGGCAAACCCTAAAAATAGACAAAGGTGGGATTTCAGGCTTTGGGAAGGGAAATTGGGGATAGGGTCCTCAGGAATGAAATATGCAGAATGAGATGACAAGGGTTCCCCGAAAATTTCAAGGGAAACAGAGTGAAAACAAGGGAGATATGGAGAAAAAACCTTTTTTTTTTTCATTCAGAATGGAGCGGCTACGGCTCAGAAGGGATCGGAAATGGCGCCGAATGGATTGAAAATGGATGGATCTTGAATGGCTTGCAAAATGGATCTGAATGGCGCAGCAACGATCGACAACAGTTCAGCTGAAAATAGATATGGACCCCAGGTATGTGCGGCTTCCTAACAGTTCAAGGGTTTCACTCGGCCACCAATGCTGTCTGACGGCTTGCGTATTGGGGCAGTACCCCTCACTCCATGGATCAGGTAAAACTAATAACCGCTTTGCCACAAACGACAGCTCTTGGTTTACCTCACGGGTGGGAACTAGTCAATCAGGTAGGGGTCGTTGCCCTTTTCGCTAGTAGGTCCTCTCAATGGGCCAGCTACTTCGGAGTTCCTATGGTACTCCTCACAATGAGTTTTAGGGCTTATGCCCAAGTACTTCCCACAGTTAAGAGGATAGGGACTATTCCCAAATCCAAACCTGCAACAGATGCGAAAAAAAATTGGCATAAATTTCACCCAGCGAGCCCAAGAAAGTGCACTGATACCAGATGTGATGAACCTGCAATAATTAATTAATGCAAATACACGAGATATCGGAAATAATAGAACATAATCACTTTTATATTGATCATGGGCCACTTCGAGGGGGCAACCTCCTTTGAGCAAGCTCAATACAATTAACTTCACCGTGCCTTCATAGGTCTCAACACACACTTATATACTAAGTCTAGGCGCCAATACTATGGGTCAAAACCATGGGCCACTACAAACTATGGATCAACAATATTACGGGTGACTTACAAAGCATATGCGTCAACAACAATAACATAAACTATTGATCAACAAATACTACGGGACGACTTACAAAGCATATGCGTCCAACAACAATATACTAACAAAGTAAAGATATGGGTTCCTAACATTCAGGTTCTTGTGGATCTGGATCTAGCATTCTATCATCATCACCATTTTTTGAATCCACAATATAGTGTGAAAATGCATCATCACATCCAAACTCTAAATTTGAAATCTCATGAGTGCGAGCAAGTAAAACTGGATCATCATATGCAAATTCTGAAATATCAAGAGGAGGAGTAAGTAAAACTGACTCACCATCACTTGAAGGAGGAACATATCCAAAAGATTTGATGTCATGGAACTGCTCCAGAATATGCATGTAGTCCTCATATGAACCAATATGACTGTAATCAATAGAAGAAAAAGGACTAGATGATGATGTATCTTCATCAAGATCAAAAGAGGACGTAGTAGTGGAGGCCCACTTTGAAGTAGGAGTTGGACAAACAGGTGTTGGATCTTGCATTCGCACTGCTTCAAGAGTCCTCTTTTTCTCAATCTTATGGTTGAGATGAGATAGTCTACTCTCTTCATGAGTATGAGAGTGAAGAGCAGACTTCTTTGAGAGGGGCACGAAGTGTGAAAACTCATAGAGTCTTGTCTCATGATTTGCAACTCCTTTTGCAATGATTTCCCTTGAAACCATGTGCTGTACCTCAACTTCATTTGGAGAAAATATCACTCTTTTGGGCTCTCCAATATGAGTCATTTGATACACTGAAAGACATTAGCTGCAAGAGAAGGAACATAAAGCACATCAGAAAAATAACCATGGTCAAGATATATTCTTCCAATCCTCTGAGAGGAGACCTCTGAATCATTGCCCAATTTGATGGAAGGGCCAACTGAGCTTTCAAAACTGGAGGAGATATTTGGAGGAAGACATGTGTCTTGATGCTCCTGAATCTATGATGAAGGAAGAATCTGTTGATGCTCTTGCCATGAGGGCATGACATCTTTCATTGTCTTCAGATATAGGAGGTTCAATATCAGGATCTTTCTTCCTTTTACATGCAGGTACAGTAAGATTGTTCTTCTCAAGTAACTAAGCCATCAAATCTATATTCTTCTTCATGCAAGTACTCTCAGGATGGAAACCTCTATGACAATATGTGCATTTGGATCTTTCCCTCAAAGAATGCTTGGTCTTCCTTGATTTTGAAACCCTATCTGACTGGTATGGACTTTCTGTAGGCCTTGTATCATTTGATCTCTTGTTAGAAATATTTTGCTTGGTTTTACCATTCGCTCTCTCTGCAGCTGTAAGAGATGAATCCAATTTGGGTTTGATCATTCCCATGGAGATCAACTTCTCTTCCTCTTGAGTAAGAGATTGGATGAAGTCATCAAGTGAGGGAAACCTCCATTTTGGAATGAACATCTTAGCTGACTGGAAAGTAGAGACAAAAACTGAGTAGTTTGGCCCTAACTTTGAGAGAATGGAAAGTATAAGCTACTTGTCTTCTTTCACTATCTCATATATTTTCACCTGTGATATCAAGCTTTTGAACTTGGTGAGGAAGGCATTGATAGATTTGAAGCTGTCAGGACTCAAACATATGAGTTCATTCTCCAATTTGTGTCCTTTCATATCATCTTTCTGTCCAAAAAGGGATTCGAGCTTGTCCCAAACCTCTTTAGGAGATGTAAGATCAATGACATGGAAGTGAAGATCTTCAGAAATTAAGAGAAGGAGGAGACCAACTGCTTCATCAAGCCTATCCAAGTACTTGGACTTTTCAACTACACTGAGAGGTTCTACCATCGTTCCGTTGAGTATTCGGGTAAACCTCTTGGTTCTCATGAAGAGATCCATTTGGATTTCCACTCAACATAGTTGGAAGATGTAATCTTTAGATCCATCTGAAACAGAGAAAGTCGAATAGTTGATGAAGATTCTGAATGGGTGAATAAACCTGCAAAACAAGAAAGTTGTGCTAATGGAGAATGCTACACATTGACTGAACACTACCTTAAGAACACTTGGCACATAAACTAAGTCCTTCACACCTGGCTAGACCTCACTGTATTACTCCAATGAATTCAAGTAATAGCACCAGGATTTGCTGTGGAAACTCAGAGGCTTCTGGTGCACAAGTGAAAGATAGCTGCTCAAAGAAATGTTGCAACTGCTGCAATTCGAATAACTGCTTCCTGCTCTAATACCATGTAAGAATCTGCAAGAGATATAGCAACTATAGCAACTCGCAATCAAACTATCAAGTATGTTGCAAAGAAGAAGAGAAGGAGACACTCAATGATCACTCATAAACAAAGAATAATAGACAATATCTTAGTATCATACAATGAATAAGAATGTAAGTGAATGAATACAATAGCTATGATGATGGCATCATATAGGATTCGAATTATCCAAGTAGGGAATTCAAATCTAATCTCTAGTCTAGCTTGGATAACTATGGAGACATCATCCAGTCGGTAGTATCAGTCATGAGTGGTAAGAGTCAGTCAAGTGTGTCTAACTGAGTCTAACAGAACCAATTAGGCATAAATCAAGGAATGGAGACTCCAAGGAGGTCGCATGAGGCTGTCAAATAGTCAAGTGGAACTCCAGAACTAGCTAACTAGAAGCTACAAGCAGTCAAGATGAGAAATCAGTGGAAGAACTACTCAATCAATGCACTAACTGAATGATAACTCCTGGTAGGTGAGATAAGGCGCCCCAACTAAGTGATAACTAGTGGTAGGTGAGTAAGTGCACTCTAACTGATATTGGTAGGTGAGAAGGGCGTACTAACTAAGCAGATAAGTCAAGGAGGGCGCATTAGGTAGGTAGGAGGCCAAATGAGGGATAAAGACAGGCTCTGTGTTCGGATATCCACATCATATTTTTCAGGATCTTGCATGCAATTAGGGTTTGCATGCAAATTCTAGGGTTTGCATGCACTTTGCATGCATCCCAGTCACCAGGTTGATGCCTCTAGCACCTTAGCCACCTTATTCTAGCACCCGGGAGTCACTTACTTCAGAGTTTTAGCCCTCCTAGTCAGGAAGGCGCCCACTTCTCACCTACTGCCAGAGAAGAGCGCACTTCTTCACCTACCACTGCAGTTCCACTTCAGTTACACTTAGTTAGCTCCGATTCTCCCTGATTTGAGGCTGGTTTCACTCTCGACTGACTTTTTCACTTCCATTGGACCTCCAGATTGACTAGATGACTTGTTCTGACTTCAGTTATCCTCCCATGCACCCTCCACTGATCCCACTTCCCTATATCAGTGCTACACACTTCAGTTACACATGTTACACTCAGTTCGACTCAGATTGACACCTGGATGACTGGTTCTTGTGCATTGATGACCACCACTGATTGATGATGAGGACTCCTAGCTGAAGTCAAGCTACTACATTTAGTGATTCGAATGACCTCCTTAGGCAATTTGAATTGCTCAGTCATTGTTACTGTATTCTATTGTAATCATTCACCCTTACTGGGATATTGAGCACTGCTGCATGTTTTGCACAGTTTTACACCATATTTTCTATGTTCATCTATTGTGATTGATTTACTTGTTCATTAGATCTGTTGTGACTAATTTTACATGGTATCAGAGCCATTGCAGGGACAAGATCTCTTTTCTACAAGTGTTTCTACAAGAAGATTTGAGTGAATTGCTCAAAAATTGCAAAAAGTTTTGGCATCAAAGATCTCAAGGGCATTCGCTCATGTGCATGCAAAGCTTGAAAATACATCCAATACCACTCCAGAAGCTTGAGTTTCCACATAAATCCTGGATCTGATACATTGGACCCATTCAACATTGTTTGAGCTCCAATCCCAGGTGTGATGCAACTCTAAAAGGGTGGATTGTTCGACCTCATTATTCTTGGTTTATTTTGATTTGCAGGTTATTGTCTCCATCATTTGCATTCGCTACTCTTCCCTTGCAAGATTCTCTACATCAGTGTGCACTCGCTCCTAGCAATGGAATACTCTTATTCAAAGCCTATCCTCACCCCATTCAATTATTTTGATTGGAAAGATGATATGGAGATCATATTACGCTCAAAAGGTTACTACCGAGTCACTCTTGGTCTTGAATTGGAGCCAAACATTTTGTCAGATAGAACCAAACACTACAACAAGCTTGATGAAGCTTATGGTATTCTTTGTCTCTCCATCTCCAAAGATCTTCACTTCCATCTTAGCGGATTGAAGACTCCAAAAGCTATATGGGAGCAACTTGAAACACTATTTGGCAAGCAGGACGAGCTTAGGGCTTTTCAATTAGAGAATGAATTTATTTCCCTTAGTCCTGAGAATTTTGAGACCAATAATGAATTCTTCACAAAATTCAAGAACTTGAACTTGCAGTTGAAGAACAGTGGAGTTATCAAAGAGGATAAAAAATTGATCCTCTTCATTCTCAGCAAGCTTGCTAAAGATTATTCGGTATTTGTCTATACTTTCAATTTCGATCGTCTAACTACCCCGAATTGGAAGATTCCTACCTTGAATGCCTTCATTGAGTCTGTCACAAAAGAGCATGATAAGTTGATTCAAATGGGGTCCATAAGCTCCAAAGATTCATCCCTATATGTTCAAGGACCCAAGATATCGAATGGTAAAGGAAAGCAAAAGAAGGAGAAGCCCAAATTCGAACCTCACAAGCAAAGAGAGAAAGGAAAACAAATGGATGCACCATCTAGTTCAAAGTTCAAGCAAAAGGGCAAAGAAGGTAACCAAAAATCTAAATGTACTTATTTCAACCGTGGATTTCATCCCGAAAGTTCATGTATGAAGAAGACTATAGATCAAATGGCCCTCCTTTTGGAAAAGAACAACATAACTCTTCCTGACAGTACAAGGAAGAAGGATAGGAATGATGATCATGAAAGAGGACAAGCACTCATGGAAACTGTTTCGAAGCCCACTACTCTCTTGATAGATTCGGGTGCATCGAATCATATGGCTGCAAATATTGATTCTTTTTCTTCATTTGATCCAAACATCTCCATCCCCATCCATTTGGGAGATGACTCAAAATTTTCTTCAAAGGGCAAAGGTACGATTCATGTAGATCATGGAAGCTTTCAGAATGTTCTCTATGTGCCTTCCTTGGCTTCAAATCTTCTTTCTATGTATCAAATGACACACACTGGTGAACCAAAGAAAGTTACATTCAGCCCTAATACAGTTGAAATTTTTGATATCAAAAGTGGAAGACTTGTTGCAGTCGGAAAGGCAAACCACACTGCAAAATGCTATGAGTTTTCACACTTTATTCCGCTTGCAAAGCCCACTGCTCTTCGCACACATGGTAATGAGGTTAGTAGGATTTGGCATGAAATATTTGGACATCTTAATTATAAGTATTTGCTGCTGCTATCAAACAATTCCATGGTAGATGGTCTTCCACAACTCCGTTCCTTGAAGGGAATATGCACTGGTTGCATTATTGGGAAGCACCCCGAGCACAGATTCGACCGCGTCAAAGCTAGCAGAGCTTCTACAGTTTTGGGGTTGATACATTCTGATATCAGTGGTCCACTGTCCCATACGTCATTAAATGGTTCAAGGTATGCTTTGACATTTATTGATGATTTTTCCCGCTTTACATGGGTATTTTTTCTCAAAAACAAGTCAAAAGTGCTTGGAAAATTCAAGGATTTTAAGGCTTCTGTTGAGACCGCCACTGAGAGCAAGATCAAAGCTCTTAGATATGATAATGGTGGAGAATATATCAAGTCTGATTTGCTGCAAATTTGTGCCCAAAGCGGAATTCAGATCCAACATACAGTTCCCTACACACCCCAGCAGAACGGTGTAGCGGAAAGGAAAAATCGGTCACTGAAAGAGATGGCTACATGCTTGATTGAATCAAAAGGTTTGGCTGCAAATATTTGGGCTGAAGAAATCAATGTTGCTGCATACATACAGAACCGTGTTCCACTTTCATCCGTGAAAGGTAAGACTCCTTTCGAAGCATTCTTTGGTCACAAACCGAATGTGTCAAATTTGAGAGTTTTTGGCTCTACTGCATGGGCTAGAATTCCTTCCAAGAAGAGACGAGCTTTGGATCCACAAAGTATTGAGTGCATACTGATAGGATATGGGGAATAATAAAAAGCATATAAACTCATGGATATCATATCTAAAAATATATTCATAGAGCGCAGTGTGCAATTTGAAGAACCGCTTCAAGAATTGCAACTAGTCGAGGAAGAGACTGCCAATTCACCGCCTTCACCAGAAGAAGATCCGTGTAGCGATAATGAAGGTATGAGTTATGATATTTCTGATATTTTAGCAGAACATGATGATCATGACATATCAGGCTCGGAATCAGACCATTATGATCCTCCTCAGTTACCAAAGTGGGCCCAAAACACTCTTCAATCTGCTGGTTCGAGCCTTGGAAATCCTGCTGATCCGAGACGAACAAGAGCATACTTTCAAAGAGCAGGTATGGCTCTTTCTATTGATGATCCATTAATTCCTGAGATTTATTATTTGATGGCTGGTTCAGATCCCACATCATACTATTCTTCCCACCGATATCCGAGATGGAAAAGTGCCATGGATGAAGAGTACAGTTCTCTTCAAAAGAACAATACATGGGAGCTAGTTTCTCTTCCACCTGGAAGAAAATTAGTGAAGTGTAAATGGGTCAACCGCACGAAAGTTGCTGCTGATGGATCTATCAGCAAATACAAATCAAGGTTGGTGGAAAAAGGTTTCTCCCAAGTCCAAGGAGTGGACTACACTGAGACCTTTGCACCAGTTGCAAAGATGGATTCCATCCGCCTTGTTTTGGCTATTTCCGCATCCAAGCACTGGGAAGTGCACCACATGGATGTGAAGAGTGCATTTATACATGGAGACCTTGCTGAAGAGGTATATATGCAGCATCCATAGTTCTACACATCAGATCCATCATTAGTTTGCAGATTGAAGAAATCTTTGTATGGGTTAAAACAAGCCCCAAGAGCTTGGTACGCAAAGATGGACTCCTTCCTTCTTTCTCAGAATTTCCAAAGATGAAAATCTGATCCGAATGTGTATCTTCAGCAAGTTAAAGGTAATTTGTTGGTTATTGTACTTTATGTTGATGATCTTCTCATTACTGGTACCACTCTTACTTCAATAAAGAAGCTAAAAACTGCCTTAAATCTAGCTGTTGACATGAGCGATTTGGGCTTGCTGAGTCACTTTTTGGGCTTGGAGATAGCTCAAAATTTTGATGGAATCAGTATATCTCAGCAAAAATATGCTTCTGACCTATTATTGAAGTTTAATATGGCTGAATGTAAGGCAGCCCCATTCCCATTCCTCTCAGGAATCAGTCTTGAGGAGGGAGATTCTACACCGCTTGCAGATTGCAGTATGTATCGACAGTTGATTGGTTCACTACTTTATTTGACACACTAAAGGCCTGATATTTCATATGCCATGAGTGCCATGTCAAGGTATATGCAGCAGCCCCATGAGCTTAATTGGCAGGCAGCCAAGCGTATCTTGCAGTATGTGCAAGGTACGAAACATTTTGGCATACATTATGCTGCAGATTCTGAGCTTGATTTCATTGGTTTTACTGATTCAGATTGGGTAGGTGATAGCATTGATCGGAAATCCACTTCCGGTTATGTTTTCATGATTGTTCATGGTGCTATTTGCTGGTCCAGCAAAAATCAAGCAGTCATTGCACTTTCTTCAGTAGAGGCAGAGTATCGAGGGGCAGTCAATGCTTGCATTCAGGTAGTTTGGTTGAAGGGTATTCTTTCCGAGTTTGGTTTTGGTGGCACTACTTCGACTGTTGTATTTTGTGACAATCAAAGTGATATCAAGATCTCCACAGATCCAGTTCAGCGGCAGAGGACCAAACACATTGAGATTCATATGCATTACATTCGACAGTTGGTGCATGATCGCACCATCATTCTGCAATATTTCCCTACTGATGAGCAAATTGCAGACATCTTCACCAAGAGATTCACTGAGAAGAAGTTCTCTTACCTCCGTTCACTGTTGGGGGTGAGTTCCATCATGGTGGAGACAAATTGATCCATTATTATGCTTTAGCTCGAGGGGGGGCTTTCTCCCCACTGGGTTTTCCCTCTTTCCTCACTTAGTTTATTTTCAGCATTTTTTGGATTATTGTATTGGGGTGACCTTTGGTCTTAGTTACCAGGGCCCCACATTATTTTTTTTGCACATCATAGTCTAGCTTGAGGGGGGGGTGTTCGGATATCCACATCATCTTTTTCAGGATCTTGCATGCAATTAGGGTTTGCATGCAAATTCTAGGGTTTGCATGCACTTTGCATGCATCCTAGTCACCAGGTTGATGCCTCCAGCACCTTAGCCACCTTATTCTAGCACCCGGGAGCCACTTACTTCAGAGTTTTAGCCCTCCTAGTCAGGAAGGCGCCCACTTCTCACCTACTTCCAGAGAAGGGCGCACTTCTTCACCTACCACTGCAGTTCCACTTTAGTTACACTCAGTTAGCTTCGATTCTCCCTGATTTGAGGCTAGTTTCACTCCCGACTAACTGTTTCACTTCCGTTGGACCTCCAGATTGACTAGATGACTTGTTCTGACTTCTAGCCTCCCATGCGCCCTCCACTGAGCCCACTTCCCTATATCAGTGCTACACACTTCAGTTACACATGTTACACTCAGTTAGACTCAGATTGACACCTGGATGACTGGTTCTTGTGCATTGATGACCACCACTGATTGATGATGAGGACTCCTAGTTGGAGTCAAGCTACTCCATTCACTGATTCGAATGACCTCCTTAGGAAATTCGAATTGCTCAGTCATTGTTACTGTATTCTATTGTAATCATTCACCCTTACTGGGATATTGAGCACTGCTGCATGTTTTGCACAGTTTTACACCATATTTTCTATGCTCATCTGTTGTGATTGATTTACTTGTTCATTAGATCTGCTGTGACTAATTTTACACTCAGGAGAGCTAGAAGCAAGCTCTAGGTGCTGGGGAGACAACCATGATGGTGACTGGATGCATGCAGTGGCATGCAAATGCATGCAGCATGCAGTTTTGCATGCAAGCAAATAAGAGCTAGAAGCAAGCTCTAGGTGTTGGGGAGACCACCATGATGATGACTGGATGCATGCAGCATGCATATTTGCATGCAAGCATGCAAAATACAAAAATGATGGTGTGAATATTCCAGCATGTCTTGTAGGTGATGGTACACGATCTTTCCTACAAGTCAATTTAGTAGTATGATTAGAAACATTTTTTTATGAACCGTTACACCAAAACCTCGACATGTTAGTAAAGGCCTCCCACTAGGATCTTAACATCCCACCACGCTCCATAGTCCAGACTCTGGGCTGTATGTGCACCCATACGGTGGTGTCCCCTTTGAGCCGTATGAGCCCCGGATGAACACTGCAATGCCGACGTTTCCACCCGCTCTGTGACTCGAACCTAGGTGGAGGCTCTGATACCAAATGTTATGAACCATTACACCAAAACCCAGAGATGTTAGTAAAGGCCGCCCACTAGGATATTAACAGATGATACGAACCAATACACCAAAACCTCGAGGTGATAGTGAAGGCCTCCCACTAGGATGTTAACATCCCACCATGCTCCGCAGTCCATACTCTGGGATGGATGTTCTCCCGTACGGTGGTGTCCCCTTTGATCCGTACGAGCCTCGGACGAACACTGCAATGTTGATGTTTCCACCCGCTATGTGACTCAAACCTGGGTGGAGGCTCTGATACTAGATGTTATGAACCGTTACACCAAAACCTCAAGATGTTAGTGAAGGCCTCCCACTAGGATCTTAACACATTTCATAATTGTCAAAACAAATTCTTATGCATAAATACATAGGTCACACAATCATGCAACTATCTTATCCAATAATTCAACACAAATTTAATCCATATCCCGTATTCATACGATAACTTCCTAGATGCCTTCCATCTCTACCAGAACATTGTTAAGACTATGCACTACTCCCAACATGTCAGCAAAGAGTTTTCATTCTAGATAAGTAGCAATGGAATGTTGTACAGTACCATAGGCCACTTACCCATTACTTGCATATTAGTAGCATCTTGTTCATTAATGCAACTGTTCTAACTTGCATAATACGGATCCTAAATATAGGAAAATAAGTATGTACATGACTGAACAATATCATTTAAGTAATCATATATACAAGAAATGACAATTCAAATACTTATCTTTGTTTGGTTGTTGGGTGGACTCCCTCTTGACCTTTGCTTCCTTGCAGGAACTACTGGAGTGTGTGACAGTGTGTTCCCTTTTGATTTGTATTCATCATAATACATATCACTCAAAGAATCATCTCTTTCTTCTTCTCTGGTTCTTTTCCTTGCAGGTTCATCATCTTCCGTGGTGTGAGCATGGTGCCTTTTCTTGTTGGTCTTCTTCTTGTTGGAGACACTTTTGTTTCTGGGACAATCTCTGGAGTAGTGTCCCTTTTCATCGCATGTATAACATCTAACAGTAGATAGATCTCTCTTGAAATTTCTAGGGTGGTTCCTATGGTGGTGGCTCTCCTTCTTTCTATGGTGGTGATCCCTCTTGTCGTTATTCCTCCTGGAGTGTACTGTGAGAGATTGATCATCGTTTGCTCCCATCTTTTATTCTCGAGCTACAAGTTGAGCTTCTTCTTGTGATTATTCCTCCCACAGCCTACTGAATGTGACTAACTTCCTTCTAGCACAAATCCCTTGAATGAAAGAGTCCCATGATCTAGGGAGACCATTCAAGGTGGTCATCGCAATTTCTCCATTTTCTACATTTTCTCCCATAGCTTCAAGTTGCTCCTTGATTTGAGAGACCCTTGTAAAATAGGACTTCATGCTCTCTGTATTTTGTATCTTCACATTCTTCAACTAGTTTCGCAAGATCATCTTTCAATTTATATTCTTTCCTTAAAATAGCTTGGTCAAGGAATCAAACATCCCTTTAGGTGTCTTTAAGGAATACTCATGTGGGATAGGATGATCCTTAATAGAATCAACAATAATCCTCTTGGCCTTAACCAAGTTCTTATTGTGTAAGAATTTAGCCTCATCTCCCTCTA
Source organism: Larix kaempferi (assembly GCA_027924585.1). Lineage (NCBI taxonomy): Eukaryota > Viridiplantae > Streptophyta > Pinopsida > Pinales > Pinaceae > Larix > Larix kaempferi. Next base: position 9,053,200 of record BSBM01000476.1, read on the forward strand.
GAACTGGAATTTCTTCATTTACATATGTGTCCAATTCATTCTCTTCAAGGATTAGTGTAATCCTATACTTCCATGCTCAGAAGTTATCATCCCCTTCAAGCTTATCCGCAAGCTTGGTGTGGTGAGAAATCTTAATGAGAAACTCAAATGAAAATAAAAGATTTAGGTCTTACCACTTGATTTGTTGAAACTGGATCTGGAGCTGGCTAGGGTTTGACAGAGAAACCGTAAAAATTCAAACTTGGAATTTCAAACTTTTTTCTAGACAGGGAGATGCCATTGACTAAGGCGAGCAAGCTGGGGTGCTCAGATTTGAAAACTCCAAAAATTGACCCCTCAAAATTGACCTACGAATTTCGGATCTGCAACTTCTGTCAAAATTTGGTTTTCTGGTTTTTCTAGTCCAAAAGTCAAATTACGGTTTGACTTTACCGGAGATTCACCCAACCAAAAATTTTGATCTTGGTATCTAAATGGATTTTGCTGAGGAGAGAAATCCTATGCTGAGAGCACTCCAAAATTTCACTTCTTTCAAAAGCCCTAATTTCCCGCAGCACTGACAGGCCAAAAACTGAAAATGCTCAGAATCAAATTATGTTTCGATAGAAAGATGCACCTTCCTTAGGAGATTCAGCCTAGCCTCCTGCCTTTGATGATCAAGAATACCTAGCTTCCGCAACTGCACAATGTCTTCTTCTTAGTTAAGCTCTGATACCATGTTAGAATTTTGATCATTTCATTCAAATATTATCTAGGATCTTACTAAGAGAATAACATGCACATCATAACATTCATAGACACAAGAGACACAATGTTTCATCGGGGAAAACCATAAAGGTGAAAAACCCCGCAACTTCCTCGGAGATAGAATAAGCACCAATACAAATATCACAAAGATGAAACCCCAAAAGATAGATGTCTCTAGAAGCTACTCCTCCTCCACTTGTGCGTACTCCTCTCTCTCAACTATGCGAGTTGGATGTGTGAGTGAATGAGAAAATAGAGTGGTGCAACCACTCTATTTATACTTTAACTTGACCTGCCTTTTACCCTAACTGGGACGACTCCTTAGGGGAGTCTAATAACCCTTCCACTTAACTCATACTGGGATGACCCCTCTAAGGAGGACTAATAACCCATCAAATATAAGTTACGACACTTACAATAAAACTTGCGACACTTGCAAATACAAGTTATGACACTTACAAATACAAGTTACGACACTTCCGAATGGAGGAATAAGAACATCTACATCGGGGATACAATAAGGTACAAATGTAATACATACAATATACAATTGATTATCTTCTGAAGTTACAAATACATCAACAGTGTTTGTTTATCAGATGCAAAGAAACGAAGATATCCTTCCAAACACTTGTTCATGATATCAGTTTTCCCATCATATTGAGGGTGATAAGATGAACTGTGAGCCAATTGAGTACCCAAACAGGAAAATAATTCAGTCCAAAATTTTCCAGTGAAAATTGGATCTCTATCAATTACAATACTCATCGGATTTCCATGTAACTTCCGAATAGTTTCCATACAGGATGCAACTATTGTGCGTGCATTAAAAGGGTGAGCAAGTGCACAAAAGTGTGCATACTTCGTGATTCTATCAACAAACACCATAATAACATTCTTTCCTTCTGAATTGGGTAGACCTGTGATAAAATCCATGGAGACTTCCTCCTAGGGATGACAAGGTATGTCTAAGGGTTGTATAAGTCCTAGGGTCTTAACTGTTTCAGCCTTATTCTGTTGGAAAACCAAGCATTCAGCCATAACTTTTGAAAATCAGATTTAAGACCTTCCCAGAAAAATTACTTCTTAACCATGTGGTAAGTTTTCAGGAATCCTGAGTGCCCACATATAGGAGAGGCATGTAATTAAAAAAGGACCTTCTCCTTGAGTTGGGAGTTTTTGCATAAATATAAGTGATCCTTATATCATAGTGAATCATTTTTCCACGCAAAAGTATTTGACACATTGGGATCATTCTATATCTTTTGAATGAGCATCCACATAGATAGGTCTTTTTTCCATTCTTCCCTTGATTCTACTATCTAATCTAGTTATATAATGGAAATGGAACAAAGTAATGCCCCAACATCTTCATCTTTTCTGGAGAGTGCATCTTCCACCACATTATGTTTTACTTTTCTATAGATGATTTCAAATTCATATCCCAACACCTTTGTTACCCACTTTTGTTTCTCTTATGAAGATAGTCTATGTTCCAAGAAGTATTTAATACTATGATGATCTGTTTTGACCTTAAAGTGCCTACCTATTAGATAAGGATGCCATTTGTTAAGAGCATGTAGTATTTCCAACATTTCCTTCTCATAAATGGTCTTTTGTAAGTTCTTTACCTTGATTGGATGACTTGTGAAAGAAAGTGGGTTCCCTTCTTGCATTAGAACAATGCCAATGCCATTTCCTAAAGCATCACATTCCACAATAAAGGTTTTTTTGAAGTCCGGTGTGGCCAATACAGGAGTTGTGCACATTTCCTGTTTAAGTTGTTCCAAAGCTTGAGTTGCCTCTGGAGTCCAACAAAATGCATCTTTCTTCAATAATGTTGTTAGAGGTGCTTCTATTCTTCCATAATTTCGAACAAACTTGTGGTAGTACCCTGTAAGACCTAAGAATCCTCGAATATTCTTCAAGTTTTGGGGAATCATCCAGTCTATCATGGCTTTAATTTTGTTAGGGTCTACCTTGACACCTTCATGAGATACAATATGACCCAAATACTCTACCTCCTTCACCCCAAAGAAACATTTGGAATGTTTTGCATATAGTTGTTGCTCCTGTAGTAGTTGTAGTACCATGTCAACATGTTGAACATGTTCTTCCCAATACTTTCTATATATTAGTATATCATCAAAGAATACTAGCACAAATTTTCTAAGAAAAGTCTTGAAAATGGAATTCATCAAACCCTAAAATGTGGAAGGTGCATTAGTGAGACCAAATGGCATGACTAGAAATTCATAATGACCTTCATGAGTTTTGAATTTTTTTTTGGGATGTCTTCATATTTCATTCTAATTTGATGATACCCGGAACGAAGATCCAACTTTGTGAATATAATTGCTCCATGTAATTCATCTAGAAATTCATCAATTACAGGAATGGGAAACTTATCTTTAATGGTGATCTTGTTGAGCTCTCTATAATCTGGACACATACGCCATGATCCATTTGGCTTGTGTACCATTGCCACTGGTGCAGAGTAAGATATTTGAATATGCCTAATTATGCCAACCTCTAACATTTCTTCAACCATACACTCAATTTCACTCTTCTGTCCATAGGGTTATCTGTAAGGTATGATGTTAGGAGGAACACTTCCTGGGAATAAGTGAATATCATGATCGAACTCTCAGACAGGTGGAAGACCTTTTGGAATATCTTCAAATACCTTGGAATGCTTATTAATGACCCTTTGGAGATCTGGGGAAATAGGAGGCTTAGATGTTTGAACATCTAATTAGCATAATTGTGCAATTACACCTTGATATCCCTTTTTCATCAATTTTTTCATACCATTAGAGCTTATCACCTTGCTTGGTTTCCCTGTGATACCCTGTAATTCATATTCCTTTCCTTCCCATAAAAATTTCATGAAAAGCTTCTGAAAATTAAAAGCCACAGTTCCCAAATATTGTAACCATTGAAATCCTCAGACAAGATCATCACCACCCATTGGAATAGCAATCATTGGACTATTCAATACATATTATCCCATAGTAAGATTTATATTATGGCATTTCCCTGAGCAGTTGATAGTTCCTCCATCTTCAATCATTACTTGAAACTCTGGTGCTGGATATACAAAGCAATTGAGATATTTTTTTAATTTATAGTGAATGAAATTATGATTACTACCAGAATCAATCAGCACTATTACCTTTTTATTTTTGATAAATCCTTCAATCTTGAGATTTTGAGGAGTGCTAATTCCATCCAATGCATGACATGATATGGTGGGAGTAATCTCTTCTGAAGTAGTATCTTCTATTTATTCATATGGAGATGGTTCATGTTCTTTTAGTTCTTCTTCTTCACATTCTATGTAAAATAATTTCTTCTTACCACACTTATGGCCCTTACTATACTTGCTATCACAATTAAAACATAGGCCTTTTGCTTTTATTTCCTCTATTTGTTGAGGTGTCAACCTTTGATGTGGGTTAGAACAAGTAACAGTATTCTCTCGGTATGTGTTGGAGGTGTTATTTCTAGTATCCATCGTCATATTTTTACTTTCAACCTTCCTTGCCATCATGAGGGCCTTCTCCAAGGATGGTGGTTCAAAGAGACGCACCTCATGTTGAATGTTATCCTTCAAGGTTCCAATGAAGAGATCCAACATATTTTATTCTCGAATGTTCTTCACTCTAAGACTTATCTTCTGAAACTGTTTGATGTGCTCTGCAACTGGACCTTTTTGCTTGAGATTTATTAACTAGCTAAAGAAGGTATTTCTATTAATATCCCCATAATGTGAAACCAATTCTTCGATGAATATAGACCAAGATATAATAGAGTATTTTTTATGGTCACAAATCCATTGGTACCATACAAATTGATCAGTCTCTAAATATAATGATGCAATAGTTACCTTTTGCAAACTTGGAACCTAGTGTAGATCAAAGAATTTCTCCATTTGGAATATCCATGTTATTGTATCATTGCCATCAAAATTTCTCATGTCAATCTTGGGAAGTTGGGTACCCCTTGGTGACCATCCTTGATGACTTCCATTACCAAAATCATTTCTGTATTGGAGAAAACTCACTATGGCTTGGGGTAGACCACAACAGACAGTTGACTACCATAAATCAACTCAATTCTCAATGTTATGCTATATAAATGACAATGCTAAGATAATGAAGATTATAACCAACCTCGATCCAAATGTTTGATGTAGATCCCTGTTGGAGCTTTTCAATCCATGCACTTGAATATGCAAATTAGTCTTGACAGCCAATATACAACAAGTACATATAATATATAAATGGCATTAACATCATCAATAGAAATGGCCCATGATATTACAAGTAAATGCAACCCAATGTAGTATAAACAACATTTACAACATTAATGGACGAGAATATGAGTATTTCTATTAATAAACAACAAGAAGTACAATGTGATACGACCTCTTGCCGGCAACCAATCTGATCCAAGATCTTGGTCAATCCACTTGTGCCTCCACCACTTCAACCCTCCATGGAATGGAAAACTCAAACTGTGATAGGAGTTTGGAAGGTGAACATAAAGGGTTCACAACTACAAGGATCAATGAGTGTAGACTCAAGATAGGGAAAAAATCCTGTAGAGTTCTCTTGCTCTTCTCTCTCCTCCCGTCCATAAGCCATATGTGCTCAATATATAGTCCTCTCAAAGGTAAGTGAAAGGACACATCGAGGCGTTTCTTGGGCAGATGGAGGGTCAAAGGTCACCCAATGACCGCTTTTTGGGAGTAAAAAGTAATAAACTAGTGATTTTTACCATTTTACATGCTACCCGCGGGCTATAGTGATGAAACTCACAAGTACGCCCACTGTAATGATGCAGCTAGCGTACAAGGGAAAAAATAGGGAAAAATAGTGTCTAAAGGATATAAAGTGGATCTAAGTTAGTGAAATGGATCCTACAGGCCAAAGAATGTTGATTCTCACAAGGTGGAAAATTATGTTGTAACAGATGCCCCCTAATGTGTGAGGTCAGAGACTGATGCTACAATGGCTGAAATACATTATAAATCTCAGAAATGGAGTGATGGAAACACAAGTGGAAGGAGCAACTCACTCGTCATAATACAATAGTCTCCCTGAATACATGTCGGTAGTACAACAATCTGATACAATGGCCATGAATAGGCAGTACATAGTGAATACATGTCATAAGTGATCTGAGTCAGTGAAATGGATCCTGTCGAACTTAATAACACTGGGACTTCCCCCATCCTGAACTCCTAACGCACTCAAAAGGGCATGCTTTTGAGAGGGACAGGCCTGCAAAACTTCAAGAGCCGACATGGCAAACAGAGTTTGGCCCAAGTCTTCCACGATGGAGTAGTTATGGGCGGCTCGAGAATTAGGATTGTGCGTAGAGCGCTTAAGAACACCTTTCGGTATCCGCGGCAAATTAGAGGGCTTCTCGATATGCAAGGAATTTTCAGGAGGAGGGGGAGGCTCACTCCCCATATTAGGTTGTGGTGCACCATAATCGCGTTGACGAGTGGCAACACTAACCTCCGATTGAACCATATTTACACATCCATAACCACTAGTATTGGAAGAAGATGTTGTCGTCTCAGTAGGTCCATAACCAGTGGTGGGAGCATGTGAAGCCATGTTTTGATGATGAGGAAGGGGATCCTTTAACACAGTTAGGCTCTGTGCCAAATGCTTCGATGCTTCTTCAATTCGAGGACATAAGTGAGTAAGATGATCTTCCCCTCAAAGCTTACAAGGAAACTTCACCTTACTCCTAGGTTTACGGTCCTCACCAGCATTTCCGCCTTCCCAAGGAGGGTTGGCATTATCCTTACGAGGGGTATTGTGATTGTTATTGTTGTTCCCATTGTTTCCACCCTTACGGTTGTTTCTCCCCTTTTTCTTACCACCAATTTGCTGGTTACTTGATTGGTTCGTAGATTGCACACTGTGTGCATTGGACGATGGGATGGAAGTGGACAAGGTGTGAACCTATCCGGGAGTATACTGGTTTAGCGACAAATTTTTCATTTGATTAGCCACCAAATCTACAGGGCGAGTTTTTGCGGATCCCACAATGCCATCGGCATGCGGTCCAAGAACTGACTGAGGCTCATGGCGCGTTCGTGGTGATTCAGGAATAATGTCATACAAAATGCCAGACTGAGAGTATAGTAAGTCTAACTGTTGGACTTTCAAGATGGCTTGTTCCTCAGTCACAATTCTGGACATCGAAACATCCTTAGCAATGTATGGGAGTAGAGACTTGAGGAACCATTCCAACAGGAACTCTTGAGGAATGTTGGCTTTCACTAACCTCTTCCACCGACACCACTCTTAAACGTGGTCAGAAATATGTGTGGCCTTATTATGACGGAAGGTAGACAAAATTTCAGTACCAGTATCATAGCGAATCGGAAACTGGAAATGATCCAAGAAAACCAAAGTGATCTCGTTAAAACCTCTATAAGTTTTTCCAGGCAACTCAACATACCACTTCGCGGCTGCCCCCATGAGGGTGCGTTGAAATAGTCATAATCTAACGGAATCATGATTCAACGAGTTGGAGGAGCACCAAAGGTGAAACGTTGTGACATGATCACCCGGATCCTCACCACCTTTCCCCTCAAACTTAGGAATGTCCGAAGGGAGCTTGATAGGAACCGGAAACCAATTAGGGTCGTGACACACTGGATCATTCATGAGCTTCGAAATATCTGGAAGGTTCAAACGTGCAAGGAACGGGAGCTGTGACTGGAAAGCTTGATTATAAGCTCCCAAAAAAGGTTGGTTGAACGGAACCGAATTATAAGGTGGACCAAAAGCTTGACCATGAGCATTAAACTACTGATAATGAGGACCTGACGGTCCATAAGCTTGACCATGGCCATAGTGTTGATAACATCCTCCAACCTGACCCATATGAGAGTAAGCAGGTATATGAGTGTTTTGGGCACCATATTGGGGTGGGTTGTACTGGTGGCCAGCATCGCCTGTGATGTAGTAAGGGTTTTCACCATAAGTATGGGGCATATACGTACTATTCGTAGCGGGAACCGAGTTGTAATGACCATAATGCTGAGGTATGTTCCCACCCCCAGTATTAGGATCAACGTGAGCAGTTGTGTGGTGACCATAAGCATGAGATATATTCCCAACCCCAACATTGGTGTTACTAGTAGCAGGAATGGTGGCGTTATGTCCATGAGGATAAGATATATTCTCACCTCCTACATTGGCATTACTAGTAGCAGCAATGGATGCAAAAGTATGCGGTATATGTCCACCCATGTGGTTAGGAGGAGCATTAACATTTTCAAAAGTAGTCCTGGGTTGACGGGTAGCGGCATGTGTATTAGGTGGTGGATGGCGAGTCGTGTTGCGGACAGTGTTCCTATTAGGTTGGGTATCCCTAGGAGGTGGTCGTCTTCCAACATTAGCATTGTTAGGAGGAATACGATTGGTCCCCATACTATGTGTGTGAGTGGACAATGTGGTGCCCCCAACGAGGGTATTGCCCCCAATGGGTGTAGTGTGGCTAACACTATGGCTAGTGCCAGCGTGACTACCAAACGTAGTGGAAGGATCAACTGTATTATAATTAGGCATACCAAAAGAGAATGCGGTAGGGTTGACCGTAGGACCAGTGTCATCATGTAACTCTGGCATCCCGTGTATCTAATTATGTGGAAATGAAGGATCGAACGGGTCGTCCTCGGGTGGATCCAGACCAAACAAATTACGTTGAGTCTCGGGTGGATCACCCCCCCACGCCTCATGAGGAGTAGGGGTGTCTGAAGTGTGCTCGAATCTACCTGATGGAGTCATAGGTATTTCTTTAGTATCAGAGTGTGCAGCAGTCATGACGTCTAGGATGTATGTCTCGTAAGAATCCAAAGACTCAGAGGGATCCTGTTGGCGTCCCCTAGCAATGCGGTGTGAAATCTCGGCAGGTTGTAAACTAGCCAACTGACGGGATTGGCGGAGAGTAGGACTCCATGCCACGATATCTCCAGAGAGAATATAAAGTCAAAACGTCCCCGAAAGGCCAACTATCGATCAAAAAATAGTAAATCAAAAGCACACACCTAGAGAAACTACAGCAAAGAGCAAACAAACAGAGTGGGTAAATGAGCTCCCGACACTAGAGCCCGTATGTCTCACCTAGGAGAGGCTTGAGACTCCAAAACTATATCCAGAGGTAACAGAATCAGTTATAGGGACACCCAAGCTTCACTACGTGCAAAGGGCCGTAACCCTCGGCAACAAACAACTGTGCTGTCCAATACCTATCTGACTCAGGACACAAACAGCATAACCGCTGCAAGTACCCTATGCGATACCTAGGTAAGGCAACTATGGTCACCGCAATATAACCAATGCTCAGGGGGACAGTCACAGGTGGAATCCGTCATATGGGCAGGGTAGCTGAGCCTGAAACTCAATGAGGGTCAAATCCCCCAAGAGTCCCCAGATACGAACAAACCCTAGAAATATCTCCCACATTCAGCCGGTATCAGAGGAATATCTCTTCAACCAACCTCTCGTGACCTCGTGCTTAACTCTGGTTTGAGTAGAGCTTCTTGAGAACACCGATGTATACCATAGATTCCTCCACTCCCTAGTCAGACACCTAATGTTTCATCTAGTAGCCTTGGATTGTTAACTCACAATGATCTATTCCAAGACTCTAAACCTATGCTAGTTGGCATACCCTATAAATAAAATCGGTCTAATCAATTTTAAGATTAAGCATTAATTTTAATGGATGTGGTTACTCAAGGGATATGGTCGTGAAACTAGTGATGTGTATGACTCAATAGTATGCAAAATCATCAAATCCTAGACTCGTCTATCCAATCAAAACAATGCCACTAGCATGCAAAATCAATCCAACGGTTTCGAAATAAAAATGCAATGCTTTTATATTTTCGATGCACAAGCAGAACCTAAATGAAAGCAGCAAGCACTCAATGCAAGATGCAGTACATCAAAGCAATTTTTTTTGTTTGTATTTTCTCTTATAAACAAAAGGAAAATGCAAAACTATATGTATATTTTTTTTGTATTTTTCAATATAAGGAAATGAAAATGCAAGCAAAATCCTACTATCTAGTCACTGATATGCCAAGGAGATCACCAAGACAACCTAGCAGATACCAAACAGTAAAAATCAGCCAACGGAATGAGCTCAAAAGGAAAAAACCAACAAGGCTAAATCCAAAGATGGGTAAAAAACCAACAAGGATCAACCAAGAGAAAAGAAGAGTTATGGTCACAACCAAGGCATGGAACAGTCAAGAAACAGGCCAACAAAGAATCAGGATCATCCAAATCCAACCCAACAACAACCAAAATTCATAAATCAACCAAAGCCAGAGTTGTACGCTATTGTTGAAGGAATACCTGCGGGTACCCGCGAGCAGTAGAGTAAACAGAGGCGGGTGTACGCGAGCAGAGCTAAGCTCACCCACGGGTAAGGAAAGGAAAATGGGAAAACAAAAAGTCCAATGGCTCAGAAAAAACCAGTTTTCTATAGTGTATCTCAACAGCCAATCAGTGACACAGAGCTTCGACAAACAACAACTCTAATTAAGGACTAATGCTCAAAAATCCCCAAAAATGGATGTTTTCCCCAGTGGAGTTGCCATTTCTATATTAGAGAAAACTCACTATGGCTTGGGGTGGACCACAACAGACAGTTGACTACCAGAAATCATCTCAATTCTCAATGTTATGCTATATAAATGACAATGCTAAGATAATGAAGAATATAACCAACCTCGATCCAAACGTTTGATGTAGATCCATGTTGGAGCTTTTCAATCCATGCACTTCAATCTGCAAATTAGTCTTGACAACCAATATACAACAAGTACATATAATATATAAATGGCATTAACATCATCAATAGCAATGGCCCATGATATTACAAGTAAATGCAACCCAATGTCGTATAAACAACATTTACAACATTAATGGACGAGAATATGAGTATTTCTATTAATAAACAACAAGAAGTACAATGTGATACGACCTCTTGCCGGCAACCAATCTGAACCAAGATCTGGGTCAATCCACTTGTGCCTCCACCACTTCAATCCTCCATGGAATGGCAAACTCAAACTGTGATAGGAGTTTGGAAGGTGAACATAAAGGGTTCACAACTACAAGGATCAATGAGTGTAGACTCAAGATAGGGAAAAAATCCACTAGAGTTCTCTTTCTCTTCTCTCTCCTCCCATCCATAAGCCATATGTGCTCAATATATAGTCCTCTCAAAGCGTTTCTTGGGAAGATGGAGGGTCAAAGGTCACCCAATGACCGCTTTTTGGGAGTAAAAAGTAATAAACTAGTGATTTTTACCATTTACATGCTACTCGCGGGCTATAGTGATGCAACTCACGGGTACGCCCACTGTAATGATGCAGCTAACATACAAGGGAAAAAATAGGGAAAAATAGTGTCTGAAGGATATAAAGTGGATCTGAGTCAGTGAAATGGATCCTACAGGACAAAGAATGTTGATTCTCACAAGGTGGAAAATTACGTTGTAACAATTTCCTCTTGGAATATTCTTATTCATGGAAGGTTTCTCAACATGAGAATTAGCTTTATCCTCTTGAGTATCCTGGAACACATCATACCTGTAGGAAGAGTATCCCTTGAATTTTGTATGAGATTAACAATATTTGTCATATTCCCCATCAAATTCTCCTCTAGATTAAGTAAATCAACTGTTCTCACTGAAAATTTCATATTTTCCTCCATTTTATTCAAATTATCCTCTAAATTTTCCAAATCAACTTTTTTCACAGACCCTTTAATCATATCTTCCAACTGGGACACTCTAAAAGAGAGGTCTTCCCTTTCATCACACGTCAAGAATGGATCCTCTGGGGTTTTGGATGGAGTGTAGGTATTTACACTTCCTTTTGGTGTAATTTTGAACAATATAAATAGATATCACACCTTAGGTGTCACCACAATTAGATATTTCTACTCAAGTTAATGAAAATTAAAAATGGCGTACCTTTTCAAACCCTGATTGGAAGACAATTTTAAGGCCGACTTGAACCTGATGTAAATTTTAAATTTTTGATCCTATGGGTCTAAAACTTTGCACTATTGTATCCTGATGTGTCCTCTTTCAAATTCCACAGGTCTGATCTAATTTGGATTTATCAATAAGACTTTATTGTGAATCTCCCAACACCTCTTATTTTGGGTCTTTCCAAAAAAGAGAAATTGTATTGTATTCCACGTGTTCAATTTTATGTATTTGAGGTTGAAAACCCTACCACAGATAGCGTGGTCCATCTTCTTTCAGATAAAACAGGTCTCACTCAATTTGGATATTGCATGCCCCAGATATGACCTTTTTTCTCAAAACACTTGTTTTAGACTATTTTTTGGACTAGTCAGAAGCCCTAGATTCTAGAGCGAATATATCCGAACCTGTAATGTTTCAAGATATGAAACTTGGACCATAGTTAGCTCGGTCGTTTTCCTAGATGAGTTTTAATTCTTTCTCTTTTAACCCTCGTATAAAACAATTTATAGTGAAAATTCCAAGATGAATCGTTTTGAAGAAACTAGTCCCGAGGAAAGGGCTCTGATACCAAATGTTAAGCAACAAATTTCCCAAAATAGTATGAAAAGAGCATAAATAGATCAGAAAGAGTACTCCACGACTTTATTGAATAAAATGGTTGAATAAAAAGCCTCTTCGAGGGGGAAACATCCTTACACAATGTACTAATTACACAAGACAAGACAAGAAAAGATACTCCAAATGAAAGGTCTCCTTCCTATATATAGGAGACTAAGGGGTACAATCCCAACTAACTGAACCAAGCCGACATAACTAATATAACCATACTAATGAAAATTACCACTAATGGATGAAAGCCGAAATCAAAACTAATGTAATGAAACACAATATAGGGGGGAATGTGCCCATATTTAAGGCTTAACACAACTGATAACATAGGAGGGGAGACAAGAGTCAACCTCAGACCAAGGATGCAAAACAAAATTATGAGGTGAAATAGATGGATAGATAGCCATACTATGGACCCAAAGAAGGGGGTACAATTCCTTGCAATAGAATAAAACATTACATAGGTTCAATGGTACATAAATAAATCAAGGATCTATTCTCCTCATCAACTTGAAAGTGTGATACTACTAGCTATACTTATCAGATAATCAATGCATCGACTAAAGCAATAGAAGCATATATTACATCATTAATTAATTCATCATCATGGCATGGCATAGCAATAGAGACATTGGCATATCACCAATAATCACATCATACATCTCATTATTCAAAGGGGAAACCTAATTAGAGAAACAAAGATAGGTCTCAATACTCTAGTTTTCACCTTGCTCAAAAAGGAAAAATTGTCTGAAAAACAAGTATACCCACAAAAAGTGGCATAAACTAACCATGAATCTATTAATAAGAGACAGCAATATTTTTTATGTGCACTCATAATCCCTTAGGGGATTTTGGTTCCACTTCATGAGTCCCACTAGAGATAGTCCTAGGCAGGAGTGAAATTTGATGAGCAACCCTACCCATCACTGACATTTTTTTACGGCTTTGATTCTAAAACTGCACTTCCTAGAACTTTTAATAATTTTTTTACCCTTGCATTGAAATTTGTTTCTGATCAAAATAAAATTCCAAAATTTCTAATTTTAATATTTCTTTTAGGATCACTTCAAAACATGTTCCTTCAATGTTGAAATTTTCTCTTTTATCAAAATCAAATTATTAATTTGGAATTCTTTACATTCTTTTTTCCTTAATGACCAAACAATCATGCTTTTACAAGATAACTTTCACTGCTGTGTGTGGAACAAAAGTCGATACCCTAGATTATTTCATATACACTTTGCAGTGCTTTAAAGCCTGGAACAAAGACGAGCAAGGAATATATTTTTTTTTTGTGACTCTATTTCATCTTACAAGGAAGAGAATCGAGCCGAGCTTGGGCAAGGTGAATCCGTAACGAGAATAATAAAATCAGGAAGGATGAGAAATGAAATCCTTAACTTGATTTGATTTATAAGCACAAAACTCTGTTAATATTTGGAGCTTGGGTTCAATTTTACTCCTTGATTGTATTATAAACAATGGCTTTTGTATATACATTTTTGCAAAGTTCTTAAACTTATGCTGGGGAAATAGGGAATCTGGTAAGATAAAACACATTGAAAAATAACATTCAAATACACATCGGATTTACATATGCTAGTATGGAAACCATATCTAATTCTATTCGATAAGAAATCATTTAGATATTGACTTTGGGATATAAAATTTCAGGAGAATGAAAATACTAAGGAAGAGTATTTCAAGTCCAGCAAGGTAAATACCTTTCAGATTGAGCAAGGTTTCCATGTAGCAGTAGTATTCAGCTTTGCAAAATTCCTGTATCTGTGGTCCCATTCCAGTAGGTTGTGGCCTTCAAGTTAAAATTTCATATGGACTCAGATATGCCTCCAGTGGAGGAGTCATGTTGCTTGGTTATACAGACTCAAACTGGGGAGGAAGCATTGTGGACCTTAAGAGCACATACGGCTACTATTATAGGTTAGGATTAGCTATGATATATTGGTCTAGCAGGAAGCAGGGATCTGTAGCTCAGAGCACTACCGAAGAATAATACATAGCTGCTAGTGTTTCCTGCCGAGAAGCAGTGTGGCTCAAAAATATACTTTCAGGGTTGTTCGGTGAAAATCTTGAGCCTACCGTTATTAGGTGTGACAATCATAGTTGCATCAAGATTTCTGAAAACCTAGTGTTTCATGACAAGTCAAAGCACATTGAAATGAAGTATCACTTCATTGGAGACATGGTCCAGAAAGGTACAATGAAACTTCAGTACATTGCTACTAATGAGTAGATTGCATATGTGTTAACAAATCCTCTGTCAATGACGAAGTTCGGGTACTTCCGAGACAAGATTGGTATGGCATAGAATGCCTCCCTCACTAAGAGGGAATGTTAAATATACATCATCAGGAAACATTCTCCAAACCAATCTTGTGTAGCCAAGATTGATCCTCTTATATAGAGGTGAGCACTTTGATTTCCTTCCATGTAAAGGATATTCCTCCCATATAGAGGTAATTGATCAAAGTAATGATGTTGTCAATTCTTGTTGGACAAGGCTCCTAACTTGTGTGTATCAAGTCATGATTATCATGTGAACCTTCTGTATAAAGATATCCATGAGATGGACCTCTCGTATAGAGGTGAACCTTCTGTATAAAGGTATCCATGAGATGGACCTCCCTTATAGAGGTGTACCTTCCGTATAAAGGTCATGCTTTACTTGTTAAAAGCATTTAATGTTGTGTGATATATTATTAACCATTATCACCAGATTGCTATTAAGTCTCCTTTAGAGATTGATCACCTCTAAAGTGAATTACTTTAGCATATGATCATTTGGTCCAGAATAATATAATATGATCACATCATCTGATAATTCTTCTTAGTATAATGTAATGTGTTGGATAATTGAAGTTAGGACATATTGACCATGCAGTAAGAGATAAAGAAATAAAAGA
This sequence comes from Larix kaempferi, assembly GCA_027924585.1. Lineage (NCBI taxonomy): Eukaryota > Viridiplantae > Streptophyta > Pinopsida > Pinales > Pinaceae > Larix > Larix kaempferi. Next base: position 9,068,529 of record BSBM01000476.1, read on the forward strand.
TAAGGCATAGAGATTAAGAGAATTCTAAATTTCCCATGCAAACATTTCAACTAATTAAAGAGAACTCGAATTATTAAAGCTTCAGTTAAAGCATCGGTTAAAGATATGTCCCAGTTAAGTAAAGAAATCACAGTGGTCACTTCAAGTAAATCAATCGGCATGATTTCAGTTAACTAAGTGTTAAATAAAAGGGACTAGTTAACTAAAGTATTTACACTTTAGTTAAACTAAAAGAGGACACTTATGTTAAACTAAAAGATGACACGTGAGTTGTGACACTTGCATGTCGACACTTAAGTTATCCACCTAACTAAGTGGGAAGCTTTCAGTTAAGAGGCGAGTTCATCCTAAGTGATAGCTCAGTGAGATGCAGCACTGCATGAGAAGTGGGGCGCACCACTCCATGCAAGATTAATACATCCAGTTTGAGGACGAGTTTATCCTGAAGTTAGAATTTAAAAATAGAAGAGAAGAATTTATAAATATGTTATACATGATTGTTGAATCCAATGTGAAGCGAATTCTCTTCTGCATTGAAGGAAAAGGTCGTTCTCTTTGTGCAGGGTATTGTTTGTGCTTGTTATTGTCGTGCTAGGAACACATCCGATTGATCTCTATATTTCTTCTGTACCTTCACCAAGAAGTTTGGTTATCTCTTATCTTCCGAAAGCAATCTGTTATGTTGTAAAAGAAAGCATTCTCTGTTATCCATTATATTATACTGAGAATAATTGCTGGGGTTTTTGTTCTCATAATTTTGAGGATTTTCCCCAGGGTATATCTTGTGTTATGCTTGTATGAATTTCATGGATTGAATTGTCTCGTTGCTTCAAGTCTCTGCATCTAAAAAGAATTAAATATCAAAGTTCAACCAAATTTCAACACTTTTTAGTTGTGGTTGTTGAGATTGTTGTTCTTGATGTTGATCATAAGCTTCATTTTCATCTGCACTCATTTCTACTTTAACTGGTACAATCTCAGGTATTTGTTGTACCTCCTTCCTTTGCATGGATTTTTCAGTAGAAATAAAATCTCAACTAACAATTATCTTGTGGTCAGTAGGATCCCATGATATATACCCCTTTACTATATTATCATAATCGATAAAAACACATTTCTTTGACTTTGGGTTAAGCTTGGTCTTCTTTTCTTAGGCACATGGGCAAATACATTAAAGCCAAAAATATGCAAATGAGAATAATTAACTGGATTACCACACCAAACCTCCTTTCGAATCTTTCCATCCAACACAGTTGTAGGTGATTTCTTAACTAGATATGTAGTTGTGTTAACAACCTCTACCCAGAATCCATTATCCAACCCAGATGCACTAAGCATGCTTCTTTCGCGTTCCATGACTATGCGATTAATCCGATCATCCACACAATTTCATTGTGGTGTGTATGCAATAGTCTTCTAGTGGTTAATTCCTTCCTACATACAAAATTTATCAAACTCCTTCGGGCAATATTATCCTTCATTATCAGATATGAGACATAAAATAGGCTTGCCCAAATTTTTTCTACTCATGCCTTGAACTCTTTAAATTTCTCAAAGGATTCTCCCTTATTTTTAAAAATATACACCCACACTCTTCTAGAATAATCATCTATAAAAGTCAGAAAATATCTAGCACCATTTATAGATAGAGTGGGGATTGGTCCAAATATATCATAATGAATAAGTTGCAGAAGATCAGAAATTTTACCATAGCTTGTAGTAAACCGAACTCTCTTCTATTTACCAAAAATACAAAGCTCACATAAGTCTAAATCACAAGACTTAATCCCAGAAAGCACACCTCAATCATGCAGAATTTTCAAACCTTTTTCACTCATATGTCCAAGTTGTTGATGCCACATCATCACTACATCTAGAACATTCGTTGAGTCTATTGTTGTTTGATGATTTGTCATACCCCATCTTATCCATCATCTTGATTGAGAGTGTATTATTTCATAGATCTAGTACAAGTCATACATCACATAACTTCATTTCTCTACCATCATCCAACTTGATATCAATGTCCCCTCTTCCCGCATTTTTTAAATGATGATCATCGCCCAAGTAGAGCATTCCACCACTATAGGGATAGTATTTGACAAACCAATCTCTATGTGGAGACATGTGGAAAGATGTACTTGAGTCAAAAACCTAGGCATATAATAGATATATATTGTTACTAAGACAAAAAGTCTCACATGTTTCCACCTCTTCTAAATATACTGTACTAGCTTTAGCTGATGGTTGATCTATATTTTCATCCTTATTTTCCTTCTTTAGATATCAACAGTCCTTCCTTTAGTACCCTAGCTTCCTGCAATTCCAGCATCTTCCTTTCTTGCATCCTTCGAACTTGGATTTGGGTTGTGATCTCCCTTGTTGACCCCTTTCACTATGTTGGGCCACGGATATGTCATCATTATTACCATTTACAAAAATCCATTTTGTTTCTATTGCTTCCTCTCACTGCTCTTCCATCACTCTATTTTCCATAATTTCCCGTAAAATGCTATGTTATGCTTATTTATGCTTTAGTGATTAACTAATGCTTGTTTTCCTTCATTTTTAATAGATTAAAGATTATTATGCATGATTTTGTTGATGACAGTTTATGAAGAGATTCCTTGTAACAACACTTATGGTTCCAACCTCCAAGCTTGTCATACTAACACAAATCCAAAGAGGAAATTCACACATGGATTTGTTTCTAGTTTAAATTGCATGCATTTGTGACCCTCAATTTGTACCCAGGTCCAACATGGCAGCCTCCACCTCATGGTCAAGTGACCTCAGTCAAACACATGCCAAATAAGACGACATTATTTTGCATTGCAAATTGCGGCCATATGAGGACGAATTTCGGAAATTCAAGACATGGGTTTTTTGCAGAACGTCCTTGGTTGGGTGTTTAACAAGCCATTTTAAAAAATAAGCCACGGTTTGGGAGATATCGAGGTTTTTTTAAAATAATATTTATTGTTGCGGTCGGTTGTCAATTTTCCTCAAATGCAAAACCAAAATCGACCTATTCTCAGCTGATTGAAGTTGTAGGGATCTAATATTATTGATTTGTTATAGACAATCTGAAGTTGCAATGCAAAACAATTGTAATCTAATCATAGATCAGGAAGTCCAATTTGGGGAAAAGTGGTTACAATTTGTCCTTCGCCTCTCTGTGTATTTAAATGAGACCATTGATCAGAATGGGGGAATGTAGAGTAGAAAAGAGCAATGTTGAAACTTGTTGTATTGTTCTTTTTATTAATACAAGGACATATTGGATCATGATGTTGGAGTGATCCATTCGTGAAGCTGAAGAACCATCCTTGTTTAATGGAGGAAGGGCCCTCTTCCCTGAGCAGGTGTTGGTAGATGTGTGATTGTAAGTGTGTGGGTAATTGTGTGAATATTTATTTCCATGGTTTCAATTGTTATTAGATTAATTGTTGTTATCAATTGTTATTGGTTGATTATGTTAAGTAGATCCTTGGCCAACACAATAATTTTTTCAGATCTGTGTGATTTCCATTCTTTGAATTTGTTTACTTTATAACCATTTGGATTGTTTCAAGTGTGATCAGATTTACATTCAAGCGTGGTTTTTGCAACGAGTGATTTCATTTTCAAGGAGTGTTATTATTTTCATACTAATTACTTGTTGTTACTTGTAATTGCATTCATTACCATAAGCATTCTTAAATATGTTGTTACTTATTGTTGCTACTTGTTATTACCTATTGTTAATTTTTCTTACTTGTTGTTACTTAGTTACAATTCTTGAAGATGATTATTTCCTTTCGTTTAAGCAAGCGTGGGTTTATTTTTCAGAGTGATTCAGTTCCTGCAGCGTACAATTATACAAGTGTGGGTTTAATCTTTTATTTCAAGCATGTGTGAGCATGTTTTAATTCAAAAATCAAAGAGTGGAGTGATTCATTTTAGCAGTTACTTGTGATTTCCTTTATAAATAGTGAGTTGTGTGATTTTATTTATGAGCAAGGGTGGTGTGATTTCTTTCATAGCATAGATTGCCTCTATGATTCCTTTTCTTGCAGAGTTGTGTGAGTTATGATTAGTTTCCTTTCCAATTGAGATTTCAATTGCTTTTGGTTTTCTTAACATGTTTCCTTTCAAAAGAAGATTGGATTGATTGCATACTGCACGATCAACATAGGATCAACATTAAAAAGGAAGTTGTAGCTTGCATATATTTTGCACGTAAACTTGAAAGTTTTACATTCCCTCGATTGATAATTAATGTGAAGGTTAATTAGTTTTTTTTAAAGATAATTAAAACACCGAACATGCTATATCATTGTCTCATAGATAAGGCTTCACTAGTAGAGGAATTTAGAGACAATTTTCGCCTCAACTCCTCTCCTATTAAAGTAGCTATCACATCATCAAATTTCAGAGTTCCCGATGATGAGTTGATGATGGTCATGACCATATGATCCCAAGGATTCGGGAGGGAATAAGGTAAATTTATCGCCCTATACTCATCCTCCATTGTTACACCAACTGAGAGCAGTTTGCTAATTAGGGTATTAAACTCGTTTAGATGATCTACCACGGTTGAACCCTACTTCATCCTTAGATGGAAAATTCATTTTTCAGGAAAACCTTATTTGTTCCCAATTTAGTCTCATATAGCTTCCTAAGTTTCTCCCAAAAGTATTTTGTAGTTTTTTCTTTAGCAACATTGAACATGGCAGAATTTGCTAGGAAAAGGTGAATTGTAGAAACCACTGCCCCTTTCTATCGATCTTTATCCAGTCCTCATTTGTCATGCTGCTTAATTTTTGGCAATCCCTTTCAAGGCTAGGGCTTGGTCATTTGAACCAAAAAAATCCTCCAACTTTATCTTCCATAGGGAGAAATTATTGCTGTCAAAATCTTAATCTATAACTTGGTTAAACCTCTTTTTAGTTTTGCATATACCACTCATATAAAACCCTATGCCTATGAGTTTTCAGGCTCTGATACCAAACGTTAATAAAATATATAAAAACAAAAGAAAACAACAATAATAATAGAACATGATACTTACATGGAAACCCTATTGTACGTAGATAAAACCACGAGGAAATGGAAGCTTTGATATTTTATTATTACTCGGAAAAAAACATACAATGATTTATTCTATATCTCTTATTTTATAATGTTGGGGGTCACCTCCCTTTTATACAATACATGTGAGGGTTTAGGAAGGAACTAAAATAGACTACAAGGGTCTAGAAATTTTTTGACTCGAGGGATCCACCCCTGCACCACTGAAGAGGTGGCCTAGTGGGCCCCAGTCTAACCCCATCCCCGTGCACACTTGATGCATACAAGCAACATGTGGGCCCAGTCCAAAGCTATACATGGAGGATATTGTAGATCTTGGTATTGTCTTTGTTATGCCCTAGATTCTCTACAGTGCACCTTACTAGATGTGCCAAGGAGGGGCATCGTTTTTCCAGTGTAAAAGGTCATGTCGAGGTTGCTTTATGTAAAAGTGTTGATTTATTGGTGTTCCATACCCCTTGGTTGGTCATGACAGGTCCTCTTGGTGCGCATTTCAAGGTGTACTAGTCTTGTATCCCTGTTGATGACCCCTTGATGGGTGATAACTCCTCATCATGTCGGGAATTTATGCCCTGGGTAGGTATTGGTGTATTTTGGGGTGATTCCATTAGGACACATGGCTTAGGAGACCCTACCACACTCATTACTTCATGCTTTGCAAAGGTGATTGTGCTTGTAAGGGATGTCACGCCCACCCTAGCACACCTTATTTATACCCACTTGGACCTTAATTTATTGTATTACCCCTTTTCCTTTGGTCATCTAGGTAAAAAATGCAAATCATCCACCACTAAAAGCATCTTTTGAATGTTGTACCAACCAAAGAAGGAGGGCATTGAAGGAAAAATACACTTGTTGGGTTAGATGGGGCATGATATCCTCCTTCCAAGATCAAATTGTCATCTTGTTGAAGCTATCATCACTTTTTATTGTTATCTTTATGTTTTATGAGGTTTAGTCCCAAGATTGTGGGTGACAAACCCTAAAAAAACCATTTTAACTCAACAGTAGGTAGGTAGGCCTATAAAGAGGGTGAAGTTACCATTTTATCTTGTAAATAAGGCACCCTTGTCTCATTTGTAAGAAATATCATGAGATAAAATATGACTAAAATTGCATTCCTACTTGTGTATATGAGATCTTAAGTGGTGTGCACCTCTCTTTCTTAGCAATTTCTAGGTTTTCAAGGATAATTCTTGGTGTCTGAGGCTTTATTTGCAATCTTTCAAGGCTAATTTAAGGAGGAAGGACATAAGGTTTGGTTCTCTTCGCTTTTCTCCTTTAAATGTGGTAAGATCTTGAAGCTCTAGTCTTCCATTGCTTTTGTATCCAAGGTAAGAGTATGATAGGGTTTCATCCATATTAGGTTATTCTTGTTGGAAAGGCATTCCTCTTGAAAGATCCCTCTTGTTTTGGTCCTGGACATCTTGTTTGTCCTAATTAGGTCAAGTGCTAACATAACCTAGTGTTTCTTATCCTTTCCCTAATTCATTCAAGCATTGAATTTTCAATTCTTGGGAGAAACACTAGCCCCAATTTTTCCCATTTTCCTAGGAATAATACCTAGGTCTATTTTCCTCATCTTCTCCGTTTTAAAATTACAAATTTCATGTATTATATTTGAAAAAATACAAAAAATCATATATATATATATATATATATATATATATATATATAACCCTAAAAATCAAATATTTTGGAAAAATAAAAAAAATATTTGTTTTGTTGTTGTACTTTGATTTCCATTGATTTTATTTACAAGAAATCCAAAAATATTTAGTGTTGTTATAATTTATAAGCTTTTGTATCTTATTGAATAAATTCATAAAAAGTTAAAAAATCCACAAAAGTGCATTTTGCAGCTTACTTAGACCCTAAACTAGGGTGGTGTCAACCCTAAAAGTGTGATGTCAACTTTGAGTGGTTGTTGTTGCCCTACCGTAGGTCTAGCATATTGTTTTGCAAGCATATATTTGACTAAAGTTAAGCCCTAGGGGATGTATAAAAGGTTCATCCATCATCTAAGAACATTATTGGGTACCTCGAGGGGGATTTTGAAGCTCCTAATCAAGTCACTTACCATTTTACAAATCTGGTACAGATCTAAATTTGTTTGAAAAACCATATATTGTTGTGGATATTATCAACCTAAGTTACATCCAACATGTTACAAGCTTGTTATTGGTTGGTGAGAGTTAAGAGGTATATATTTGTGATTTTTTAGGGGTTTGATTGAAGTTTCCATGCCAGTTATTGTTGTTGGTTTTATATTACATTTCATTGATATATCTTAGTGACAATATAACACCAAATCATATTGATCCTAACATCCTAGTCTTGTGTGTGATAATCAGGTGTTTTATTGAATATTGTCATGTTGAATCCATAAGGAAATGGTTGAGAAATCTAACATGAGGGTTTATCATTAGAAGTAGCATTGTTCTCGTTTATGTGCTTCATAGGGCTACTTATATACCCTTTTTTTTTAGAAGCCTCCTTTGGCCAAAGGAGAATACCTAAAGAGAGAGGACAATGCATCGTGGTGACAATGGGTGTATCTTTTGATTAATTTCCAATCTTGGCATCAACCTTCATGACATTTCAGAAGGGTGCTAATTTGTGTGGTGATAGGATTCATCTCCTAACAATTAGAGTCAGGTAAAGGGGCATTCTATATTTTCAATTATGAATCTAAAGGAGGATCTCTACCAAGTTCATGTAGATATTTTGATAGGAACAATCTCCTAGTTTAGCACAATTTGGAGGTGGATATGATCCTGACAGTTGTGAAGAGTTGGTTTCATATTAGGGGAAAGGGTTGTACAAGATTGTTGGTTGTGGTGGGGGAGGAATGGTTGTTGAGAGGTATTAGTCCCATGTGGGGGATTATCACCTTTGTTATCCATGATTTCCTTCAGCCACTTGTATTCAACAATTTGGTGGAAATAATGATTGTAATGACCAAACTCACCACATAATGTGCAAGGGATAGTGGTCTTAAGGCTATTGTTTTTATTGATTTTTGTTGCTAGAATTTTAGCTTTTGTTGCTTGGGTTAGAATCACCCTGGGTCCTCAACATTAATTTTGCACTTTGTTCTTCCCTTCATTGTTTCCCTTATTTTGTGGATTTGAGGACTAATCATGTTCAGGTTATCAATTATTTGGGTTTGTTGAGAAAGAAAAGGTTGTACAAAGTTGACAATGGCATGTTTTTCAAAGGATTGTGGTGCCACAACCCTTGTTGGAGGGACAGAAAATGGGTAATAAGGATTGGCCTATGGGGGGCGCACCATTGGGGTTATGTGAATTCTAAGATATGGAAGTTCCTCCATTACACTTTTGAATATTGCATGAAGTACCATGCACATGTTGCAAAGCATGTGATCTTGAGGTGAGCATTAGGACTTAGGTGCAATGGACTTGATATGCCATGTGGGTTGTTTAGAGAGGTGTAAGACATGTTCTAGTGCCCATATGTGGGTTGACCATAAGAAGGAATAGATTTTCCTTGGGAGGTTATTGCTCCATTGCAATGGTTACCATAATTATTGATTCTATAAGGGGATATGTGATCATATGGGTTAGTGGCATGTGCCATAGACCCTACAACACTATCTATCACAAGATGCACCCAAATTTTCTAATTCAAAATGGAAATGAAAAGGGGCATTAGAAATGATTATGTATAAATACCATGAATAAGCATTTATTAGGTTGGAATGTTCTACTTTGAAAATGGCCTCATCTTTTGTGTAAGGCATGGTAGTGTCCATGTATTTGGAAATCAAGTGTAAGAGGAATTTTAAAAACCAATTCAAGAGGAGTTTGTCTTTGACCTCTATCTTACACAAGTTGTGTTGTGGACACCACTCTTGTTTGTGATATACAATATGGGTGAATATGGTTTGGAAATAATTTGTAAGGATTTCCAATCCCATGTTGTGATGTACCAATAACTAGAAGAAATTTAGGAATGCATTGGCTAATGACACAAAATGTGCATGTAACCCTACTACTTCATTAGTATACCACTTGGTCAATCGCCTAGTGAAGGTTTTTTAAAACAACCTAATATGTATAATATCATCGATAGTGTTATTAGACAAACACCATAGATGAAAATTCATGACATGATTGGCTAGATCTCAACTCAGTCATCCTTCGAATTTGGGAATATTGGAGGGTAGGTTGGTTTGCATTGGTGTCCAAGTAGCGGGTCATGCTAGATAGGATCATTTGTGAGCGTCATCAGATTAGGGAGATTCAAACTATCCATATATGGTAGGTTAGGAGTGAAAGGTGGTGGTGGTGGTGGTGTGGATGGTGGTATATTATCCATTGGGAATGATTGGTGTGCAGATGAATTTGATTGTGCAAGTGTTCCAAGAAGGAGATCCAAAAGGAGATGAGCTTAATAAGGATGATCTTAGTAAATTTTATCTTAACAATGTTAGACATGAAGGAGGGTGAGAGGGGGATCATGTTTATCTTCGTAAAGAAAAAAATAGTAGGAATACATCCAAGCAAAGGAGGAAAGCCTCAAATCCTAAGAGAATGTACAAGTGGCCGGTAGTTCTTTATGGATCATGAATGAATCAAGTTCTATAGAGTATAAAGTACTAGTTGACCAATGAAACGGTGCTAATAGAAAAAATGATGCTCTACTTAAAATAAAATACGTGTCTACTAAATAAATATTTATATGGTGCAACAATATCATATGCATGTATTTTACTAAACCATAATATGTGTTTTTGATGTAGGGTTGTTTGCATGATGGTTTTGCGAAAGTAAAAGCATGCGTCCTACAAGTCTAACAACCTACCAATCAAATGTAACTCAACCTTCCAAAATCTCTTAATGGATGGAGCACGAATCCACCAAATATGAAAATTGAATGTGTGAAAGAGTTAGTTATAGTTAAAAGGCATTGTGGGCATGTCCTAATGGCCATCTTTATCTGAATTAGGTGCAAAGAATTCCACCTAGGTAGAAATCCTAAATTTTGGACACTATGATACTTTTCACAAGTGTGGACAAGGGACTCTTAGCCTCCAATGGTCAAGGGTCACAGTAAAAAAAAATGTTGGGTGTCAATTTCAGACTCGCATAAACAACCTAACTCAACATTTGATGCCATAGGGTATCTTATGTCTTGGTTTTTGCACCCTTGATATGAAAGGATTTTAGGCTCCATAGGAAATCAACTATGTTTCATATGATCAATGATTATGAGGAGTTTATTAGGATGCTTATCCCATAATCCTAACTTAAAACATAAATTAATTTGTCACCTCAAATGGAGAAATTAAGTAGGTTAGATGATTATGTTAGTTGTTTTTAAGGATCCTATAATGGTGTTATGAATAAGTGGATTTGATTAACGGTGTGATGAAGGAGGTATCTTTCTCAACTTTTTTTATTCACGGAGAATGTTTTATGAGCACAGGATGAAGAGCGTACTTGGGTTGAACAAGACTCTTTAGGTCCTTTCTCCATTTGTTGCAAGTGGTGAAAAACAACATTGAATTGGAGTGATTGAAGGTAAATTGCGGAAAGTAAATATTGCAAAAAACTTTGAGAAATTTTGAGAAAGACAAATATTTGAACTCTTGAGGTTCTTTCACTATCTAATTAATTTCCAAATTGTTTATGAATAATTTTGCAAATGACAAACCACGATTGAAATGCAAATGTGATAAGGTAGGTATTTCACTCTATCGCCTCTATTTGATTCACTAATATCACTTCTGAGTGCAAGGAAAAGAACATACTAAATATTAGAGAGATTTTAGGTTCCCTGTTTGTGTGACTTGTGATAACATAAACAACTAGTATAGAGGTGATTGCTATTTTTGAAAATGTTGATTTAACAATGCATTGCTCAACAAGGAAATACTTGCAGTAAGTAATTGATTAATAGCAAGAGTTATTTTCCCACATATTTATTCCTTTTTAAATGAGTTTAAGCAATGTACATTTGAGTAAACCAATAATTGAAATGACAATAGATGAAGTCCTAAGCTATGAATCCAAGTGCAATGACAAGAAATAAGTCATCCATGTAGCAATTACTAGGAATTTTGATTTATACCTCTAGCCACTAAGTGATTTAGTTACTGGGCACAAGAAATGAGATTAAAAAAGAAAATATACAACAACCTATAATTTAAAAAAAATTAAAGACTACCAACTAAACTTCATGAACCTCTATCCTAAGCCCAAAAATATGAATATGGGTAAAATTATGCAAGCTAATGCATAGAAAATCACATGAACTGCATTCATCAATATTTGAAATGCCCATGTGAAAAAATGGTTTGTCCATGAGGTTCATGTGGTTATCAAAGATATGTCATGCAATTGTCAAGAAATGGAGCACAAAAGGCGCAAAATGTCAAGATTTTAAAAATGGGAATTTGTGAAATTTCTCCTCTAATGGTGGGTGCTAAGTAAAACTACAAACCTACAAATGAATATATAAGTCACCAGAAGTTAGATATATTCTAAAAACAACCTAAGAATTAAGACAATCTATTTAAACCCAAAGTAGAGTCACCAATCTGTGTTTGGGTTTTTGTTGCATTGGTGAGCAAAACCCCTTGATTTAGCTACATTGTAAGGTAAACAATAGATGATTGTTAGTTGTGGGACAAGCACATAGATACTCTAACTTTAGGAAGAAAAAAAGAAAGCATACATGTAATTAGATTATAAATTAAACCACAACAATGCATTTCAAAGTATGCAAATTAGAGGAAAACATCAATACTCATGTATCAATGTAATGGAAAAGCTTGAGAGGTGTCTTTAACTACGGTGAATAAGGAATCTTGGTTCCTTGAGGAAAGAATAAAAGCAATTATGAGGGTAATGAATGGTATATATTAGAGTGATATCCAATTTCATTCATCCACTGTGACCTTACAATTATTTTCCTCTTCTAAATGCTACCCCATGCCCATGGCTCTCAATTATAGGTAAAATTGCAACTATAATTGTGAACTAGTTCAAATGTGAATGATCTTCATCAAGTTGAATCCCCAATCCTTGATAGAGACCCTTGTGAGATTGAAGGACTCAACATTAATTGGATTACTGTTTTAATTTTCCTAATATACCACCCTAGCCCCACTCTCTCAGGAAACCCCTTTGAACAACTGGATAGAAAATAAAAAATAGAAAAAGGGGATAAGCATTCCAAGAAGAGGGGTGGTGCCTAAAGATATCATTTACAACACTTAAGTACAAAGCATTATGATCAGAACATCACAATGATATATTCAACATCAATTCAACGATTATTGATACAACCCATAGGGTCATTATTTTATAGTATCTATATCTAACAAACCCCCTTGAAGTGATGACGATATGGTTCATGAATAAGGGTCGTTGGTTCTAAATGTTTCCAGTAAATCCGCAACATCTCGAAGATTAGTTGACTACTTTAGTTGAGTCAACTGCTACCCTCGTCAACTATTCAATCGATTGATCAGTCAACCAGTCAGTCAAGCCTCCAGTCGATTGTTGTATTTTGACTGACTGTCTCCAGAAAATATGGAGGTGCGAAGGACCTACATAACCTTTGGTTCCAACACCCTCCCATTAGCACAATGCTCTGGATATTCATGAGGTGGAATTATGTTCTCTGAACACACCCCCATAATTGAATTTTTTTGAAGCCCAAGCATAGCCCAAAGTTTCACAAACTTAGATTTTGAAAGAGGCTTCTTAAAGATATCAACAATATGATCATCTGACGTGCAATAAACAAGTGTGACAATATTGTCCTGTATCAAATGTCTCAGGTAGTGGAAATGAAGTTCAACATGCTTCATTTTTTTGTGTGCATTAGGATTATCGGCAACCTGTATTAATGCACTTTGATTGTCACAATGGATAAAAGTCAAGTCCTAAACAAGAAAACTAAGCTCTTCTAAAAGTTGATGAATCCAAACTACATATGTGCATGCATTGATAGCTCCACGATATTCTACTTTTGTAGTTGAAAGAGAGACTATCTTTTGTTTCTTACATGACCATACCAATGGTCTAGAACTAAGTCAAAATACATATCTAGAAGTGGACTTACGGTCATCAATTTCACTTCCCCAATCTGAATCAATAAACCTGGCCAGTGTTTATGAACCGCGGCAATATTTAATACCATATTGATAAGTTATGTTAAAAACAATTCTCTTTTCAAATTTCCAGTGGCTTTCTTGAGGATCCTACATGAACTGAGAAACTACACTAACAAAAAATAAGAGATTAGGACGATTGTGAGTAAGATAAATAAAGCTACGAACTAATTGTCGATAAAATTTGGCATCGACTCAAGGAGAGTCACAATCCTTAAACAATTTAACACCCAACTAATAAGGTGTAGCACAAGACATATAGTTGTCCATTTGGAATCATTTCAAAATATCCAAGGCATATTTTGTTGAGAATGAAAAGTACCATCATTCATTTGTGAAATTTGAATTCCTAGAAAGAAACACAACAGACCAAAATCAGTCATTTCAAAGGTATCCACAAGTTGTTTCTTCAAGCTCAAAATCAAGTCGAAATTGTTTCCGGTTATGACTAAATCATCAACATACAATGCCACGATCAAAGTATCACCATGAACATGCAATACATAAATCCTGTGATCATATTCACAATGTTTGAAGTCGAGTTTGATAAATAAATAGTCAATCCTTTCATACCAAGCACGGGGTGCTTGTTTCAAACCATACAATGAATTTTTCAGTCAACAAACAAGACCAAAATCTATCACAAAACTAGGAGGTTGTTCCATATATATTTCTTCAGATAATTCTCCATGAATAAATTCACTTTTAACATCCATTTGTTGAAGTTCCCATCCAAAACGAGCAACAAGGGAAAGAATCAGTATAATTGGGTTCATCTTTGTAACAAGGGAAAACTTTTCAGTGTAGTTGATTCCTTCCTACTGAGATAAGCCCTTGGCTACCAGTTGATCCTTGTGACGTTCAATAGCACCATCATAGGTAAACTTGGTCTTGTAGACCCATCGACACTTCACAACATTCTTTCCTTGTGGTTGAGGAACCAGTTCCCAAGTGTGATTCTTCGCCAAAGAAATAATTTTAGTAGACATAGAATTTTCCTATTCAGGAACTCCCTGAGTATCAACATAAGTGTCAACATCCCAGGTTTCAAGAACATGTGCCATCAGTGCAACACTGCCATGTTTTTTTTCTGATTGCAGGTATGTCAACCAATACTATCATCTCCAATGCTTCAATTTGTTTTAGCATCCCAGTAAGGTAGGCAAGTCGATGATGATTTAGGTCGGTTATTTTCAATCGGATGAGCATGTGTGTCGACGTTCTCAGACAATGTAGTCCAAATTCTAATCGAATTGGGATTAAAATTCAACTGCTTGGTTGAAACTTCAAAGAAGGGTACAGTCGATTCAGATTCTTCAAAAATTTCAAAATGATCACTATGAAATAGACTAGAGGAGGAGTTCAATAACTTATTACCTAAAACATTCTCATCAAAGATCACATTTCTGCTCAAAATGATATGTTGTTTGATCGAGTCAACAATCGATAAGATTTGGATTCATCAGAATATCCCATCATGACTCAAGCATGACTCTTTACATTTGATTTCTTCCTACAATTATCACTGATATTCCCCAACCAACACACCCGAAGGTTCTAAGGTGTCCGATAAAGGGTTTATTCCTCTCCACTTCTCGAATAGATTCATGCCTGGCATATCTAGTCAAAACAAGGTTCAGGAGATATTTTGAGAAATAAACATCTTCTTCCCAAAATTTATTCGGAAGGTCTTTGGTCTGTAGTAGGCATTGAACTATTTCTACCAAAGTCCCATTCTTTCATTCTGCCACACCAGTCTGCTTAGGGGTGTGAGGGGAATATCTCTTCCAAGAAATACCATTTTGGAATAGATATTCCTCCAAAATTTCAACTCATATTCTCCACCATTATCTAATCTCAAGCATTTGATAGGTCTACCACATTGCTTCTCGGAAATGCCCTAAATTCCTTGATTTTTTCAAAGACGTGACTTTTATTTTTCAAGAAATAGACCCATGTAAATATAAAGAAATCATCATTGAAGGTTAAAATATACTTCACACCTTCTAATGAGGGTTTGTTCATTCAACAAATATCACCGTGAACAATTTCCATTCGGTCTTGTGCTCACCATGCTTTTCCAGAATCAAAGAGTGCCTGATAATGCTTTCCAAGCACACATCTTCTACAAAATCCATCAGGTGAAATGGTATTTGGGAGACTAGTAACCATATTCTTTGTTATCGTTATCTTCAAACTTTGAAAGTTCAGATGTCCAAGTCATTCATGCCAAATTTGACTTATGTCGTCGATATGATAAATTAGTTCAGTCAGACCAGTCGGTAAGAAAGAATTCATGGGAGAGTCACAAAACTTATATAGTCCATATTTTGGATCTAAGTATCCTGAAGAAACAGTCACCCCCCAAATCCCTAGATACTTTACAATAAAGTGATATAATGAAAATCAATTGTATGTCTAGTCTATGTAAGTTGAACGGTCGACAACAGATTTTCCCTCAAGCTAGGTACACAATAGACATTGGATATTTGACCATGCATGTATTCAACATTGTCGCTTCCAGAAACCGTGATATCATAATCATCAACAACATAAATATTATGTTCTGGAGCTCCATTAATGAATAGAACATAGAAGCATCCTTAGCCATATGTGAGTGCAACCAGAATTGACTATCCATTCATTCTTAGTGGTATGAGCATGCAATGCCTGGGAAGTGGTAACATAAAAGGTGAAGTTTTCTATAGGTTGGTTGATCAAGGGACCATTCAATGTGAATTATTCAAGATGCTTGACCTTTTATTCCAATTACTTTGTCTTCTTCCAGCAGGTCCTCTCCACATGTCCCATTTTTCCACAGCGGTGACATGTTTTCTTCTTTCGATTCTTCTTGGTTGATGTCGACTCATAAGTCTTTCTTTTAGTAGGTTGGTCATTACACTTCAGTTGTTTATATGATCAACCAATTTCCTTATAATTTTTCTTGACCTTGCATTTCAATAAGAGAGCTTGGTGTCTGTTACCAAGCTTCCCTTCATTAAGAAAATTTTGTTGATCCTTGATCAATAAATCACAGAATGTATCAAAGATGAAATCCTTACCATCTTTTTTGTGTGACATCCAATTGGAGAGAAATGAGGAGAAGAATACATCACAAGTTGTCCTTAGATTCATCAGGAATAGTTCAATGAGTTTTCCAAACTTCTTCGAAAAAATCTTGCCACATTCACCCAATTTCAACTATATCTCTTTTATGAGAGCCAAATAGTCCTCAATCCTTTCAAAGGAATGTGGTTCTAGAGAGATCAACTATTTCTACATATACATCACTTGACTTTCATTAACCTTGTCGAACATCGACTTCAACTTACTCCAAACAAAATGAGGGTAGTTGATCTTGCTTGTATGAAATCAAAGCTCCATTGAAATGTAGGTCTTGATGGCCCCAGCAAACTCATCCTTCTTTCCATCGATGAAAAATTTAGCCTGGTCATTAGTTGGATCTGGAATAACAACCTTAGTATATTTCCATAGTCCCTTACTTTTCAACAAAGTTTCCATATCTGGAACCCATATTATATAGTTATGGCCATTTAGAATAACCGTTTCTATCTTGGAATCCATCCTTCTAATTTCAAAATAGATATGATCCAAGTTCAAAGAAATTATTTCAGTCGACAAATATTTATCCAAGAGTCAATCAACCCTAGATCCAACTCAACACGATTTGTAGACAACAAGCTAAGTCAAAACCAACAGCTCCAATACCATGTTGGGAAACCCCTTTGAACAACCAGACATAATAGAAAAAAATAGTAGAAGGGATAAGTACTCCAAGAAGTGGGGTGGTGTCTAAAGACATTGTTTACAATGCTTAAGCACAAAGCATTATGATCAGAACATTGAAATGCATTATCCAGCATCAAGTTGATGATTACTGATGCAACCCATAGGGTCATTATTTTATAGTCTCCAGACTTAACAAACTCCCTTTAAGTGAGGATGTTCTAGTCCATGAATAAGGGTCATTGGTTTTAACTATTTCCAGGAAATCTGGAACATCTCCAAGATTAGTCAACTACTTTAGTTGAGTCGACCGCTACCTCGTCGACCACTCAATCTATATATTAGTCAACCACTTAGTCTATCCTCCAGTCAACTACTCTACTAGTCGATTGTTGTTGTTCAACTGACTGTCTCCAGAAGATCCACAGGTGTGAAGAACTTGCATAACCTTTGGTTCCAACAAACTCAATCCAAGTCTATTAGCCATTAATGCACCACACAAGTAGTTGGATTTAACTTTAACAAAGTTACTTGTGTATCAAAGGATTTCCTGCATGATTTGTGCAGGAAATAATCAATGTTATGGTTGGTTTTTCTTACTAGGGTATATAAGTAACCATGATGTAGCATGATTATGCTCCATGATTGTCAACTGGTGAAGCTTCTAGAAATAATCGCCAAAACGTCACATGTGAGAGAAATTGAGGTGATAACATAGACCTTCAAATAACATACCAATCCAAACATAGAGGTTATTTCTATCGATGTCATTCCAAGAGATTAATTCCTCAATCCATCATTCTTGCATAATTTAGCCTGCCCTGCTCAATTTTTCAAAAATATTACATGTTGTTATGATGACACATAGGCTCGAGCATATGGACAACTTGTCTATTGGTTGTATAATATATCCATCCATATTTAGCACTCAAGTCCTCTATGGAGTAGTGACATCACATGGTTGACTCCTATGGATATTCCAGAGCCTCTTCATTACTCTATCTAGTTGATCTTTATATTGATAGATGATCCCTATTAAAATTTTGAGTGGATTCTCGATACCTTTCTAAGAGGGGGATTAACAAGGGGTTTTTAAGATTTACAATCCTACCTTTATCCTATATAGTCGAAACCTAGAGAACCACTTTTCCTAAAGCTACAACACTAGTCTAGTTAATATATTCAATTTGGTTATGGTCATCCTAGGTACATCGGGATCAAGTTTCCTTATAGTCTAAGAGTCCCTCTAGCAAAACTTAGATTTTTTCTACATCAACTTTACATTATGATGTACGACCATATTCCTTGAGATCATCATACCTATTGGATTTTTTCTTTAGATCCCAAGGTTTAAGAACATTTTGTATTCATATGCACCCCTTATGCCATAGTGGCTAGGGATGTAACTATTGCATGCCCCATAACCATAGAATTCATACAGGAAATACTTTAAATAGCCACAGATGAATCCTAACAAGAATTCGACGAATATTCTTTGGGCACCAGATACTAGAGTTAGCTCTATCCTGAGATCACTACTACCCCCTGGATCAGAATTTCCCTCATGGAACCTCCCTTTAAGTTCATAAATATTTCCAAAGTTGCTTCAAGTGGAAATGTCCATGGTATGTCAGGTTCTTGGATATAACCATGATCAACTAGTAGATGATACAATTTTTGGCTTGTTAATTGTTATGTGTCCCCTATAAGGAGAACCTGTAGCGAAGTTAGATTTGTCTCTCTTCCTTACTGAAATGATCCATGATCAATTGAGAAAATTTTAATCCATCAAGTTCTTTAGGTACCCATATTATCTATTATACATGATCATATACCACCTTCTGGAACACTTCCCAAATCCTGACTTGGAGGTAGTTAGAGTCCATCCTATAAATGATAAATACCTTGAATTTGTAAACAATGTCATGTCTATTTTATATGTTTTGGTGTATGATGGTAATCCCCCTAGGATGTTCCTGGATTGTAAATGACTACTTCAGTTAATCCCTGACTCATCAATAAGGGACTGGTTTTTCTATGAAAACCACACCAAAATCAAAATATGTTTCTTAGAAGTCATTCCTTACCATCTCCTGACCTTCTTGACCCCTAGATTGTTCACTCTTGAATATATCTAACATAGGTTTGACTCTAATCAGATCCACTTCGTTATAAACAAGAGTGTAATCACCTTTAATCTCCCTAAAGAGATTGGCCCTTTTTTAGTTAAGACTAGGACATCCCAAACTATTGGAGAAGACATGCTCAAAACCTCGAACCTACCTCTTAGAGTCAAATGGATGTATGAAACACATGGGATTATATTAGAGAACTGAAGGAAAGTGAAGCTACTTGAGTATTTACATCATCCACACAGTAGCTAGATAAAATTTCCAACCTGAAAAGTTGGGAGGAAGTGCTATTAGGAGTAGTTCCAACTCTAGTAAAAAAGGATCCATTGGAAAAGAGGTCCCACATAGAGGTGTCATTTGATGTAGGTATGGATGAAGAAGAGGAATTCGAGGCATATTCTAATAATCCTAATTTGTAGAAACAATCAAATATTATTTCCCATCAAGATCGAATGCAGGAAAATTCATCTTCAGTTAGGACAACCATTACAATTGAAAGCTTTCCAAATGAAAAATGGCCCCAGGAGAAAGGAGCATCCTCTTAGTATCTTGCTTTCAAAACTAGATTAATTGGCTTGTTTTCCCAAATTCAGGTAGAAATGTCCATTTAAAGAAGGATTTCTTCCCCAAAGATTAAATCTCTATAGGGGCACAACCTATATTGTTGTGAGTAGGTGATTTAAAACAAGGGACTTTCAAGATGGTTGTATTGGAGGAAACCATTTTAGGTGGAAGGAATACCCCAGATAAGTACAAAGCTACCCAATTTACCTATAATCTCGATGCTTTCATCCCCATAGACAAAACTGAATTCCATAGGAAGAAAGGAGAGGTACTCACCAGTGATGTGATGAAGTCTACTATGAATGTAAATAGACTACAAAGCATAGTCAACATATTAGAAAGGTAGTTCATAAATGAAAAAGTGGCCAACAAGACCAAGCAACCTAAAATCACTGAGTTGGAGCAAAAGGTAGTGGAGAGGGAAATAGATACACTAGATCCCACCCTTGTGTAGAAGTTGCTGAAAGATAAAGATAATGAGATTTAGATTCTCAAGAAGAAGCTAAAGGTCCCAAACACTAAACATGTTCAAACACTAGAACTAATGGCCAAATGGTCAATATTTCCCAAGAACATAAAGAGAGAGTTGAGAAATTAGAAAAGGAAGTCAGTATCCTTAAAGAGGAAAACTATAAGGTATTGATTTCCAAAGGCGCTGCTTTTCTTGCATCCTCCTCAACCGGCCCAACTGACTAGATTGCTAGGATTTTGGATCACATGAACCTTAAGGAAGCTAAGCTAAGAAAAATCAGGGAAGACCTAAGGAAGCGAGAAGAGTGTTGAAATATTGTAACTTTGAAGAATATTCTATTGTATTTTATTATTGTAATTTATTCGGAGATGTTTTATTCCTCTTTCGGGATGTTATTATTGTATTTGGCCATCATAGAGTCATGAGGTAAAACCTGCTTTGTAAGTCTGGTCGATAGAACCCTCCAGAAAGTAATATTATATTGTTTTCAGTCTTCCTAGGTAAGTCGTCCTAGTTAAGTTTGTTGGGGCCAACCTAGTTAGTGAAAAAGTCAAGTGGAAGATAAAGTATAAATAGGAGTGATGTGCTCCTCATTTGGACACGCACACTGACTTGTGTAATTCGCATAGGAGAGAGAGAGAGAGAGAGAGAGAGAGAGAGAGAGAGAGAGAGAGAGAGAGAGATCTGCAAGGAGAAAGAGCACTTGTTTGGGGTTTTGTTTTTGTACTTTTGATCATCTATATTGAGGAAGTTGCTTGGTTTTTCCCTAGAGAGGGTTTTTCCAGGGTAAATCTTTGTGTACTATTGTGATGTTTTGCTTGTCTATCTTTCAGTGATCCTAGTATATAGTTATTGTGATGAATGTTTAATGATATGCATAACTATCTGTGAAACATTAAAATTCTAACAAAGAGGAAGTATACATTCTGGATCACGTGGAAAAAAAAGAGATGCGGTAATTATTGATCTGAAGGATACTAGGGCCAAGTTAAAAAAGGAGGTATAGAAACTCACGAAGAAACACTCATGGAAGTATCCTCTAAGGGGATCCAAACGCTTGGATTTGGATCAGATAGCCATTGTGCTGACTTAGAATTGGAATCATTTCATTATTTCCCATGATGAATGGAACCTGGCTTCCATTGATTTACGGGATTCCAGGAGAACATTTATAGAGCTAGAAAATAAGCCAGAGATTGCTATATTAGTCACAGGCATCCTAAATTCCAAGACTAATAAAGAGATGGATATCTTGGCAATAAGGGATAAAACGAAGTCTGTTATGGAAGTTTCAAAGTTAATCACAAAGAAGAATCTGACTCAAATTATGCATGATAAATCCCATCAATGGGCCAAGGACGTAAATTCTTTCAAATCCATCTTTGATGACTGTCTTAGTCAAGGCCTAATTTCGTCCTAAACATCACTATGAGACCATAATTTCCTTTTGTAGGAAATGATTATCTAAAGTTTGAAGACATAGAGGGGGTATCAAAGGTTAAGTTATCCTGGATAAGATAATTGCCTATTGTAGGAAATGATTATCTAAAGTTTGAAGACATAGAGGGGGTATCAAAGATTAAGTTCTCTTGGATAAGATGATTATGATTTTGCATTGTTATCTAATCTCCAATATGTTTTCAGAATTCTTCCTTTTCCCACCTATTCCCATTACACGAATCTCGATAAGCCCCTCTAGGAAATGAAGTTGTTTGAATATCCCATGGGAAAAGATTGGAAAAATATCACCAAATTCTAGGCTTTAATGTCTACTCAACAATCCCTGTTGGTTGTACCTCAAGGATCTCCAAGGGATTCATCCTCATAGCCACCTCAACAGTCACCTTTTCATGAACCCAGTGACCTCACAATGCCAATTGGATTGTGAAACAAACATAATTTTACCTAGAAAACACCCATGCTTCTAATTCATTTTTCTACTGGTTAAATTGAGGTTTACAGTGGATTTATGAATATATTTGAATGACATGGATAATTTAAATATGTTTGAAATCAATGCAAGCATAATTGTTACGAATGCAATCCAAATGACGACAACAATTCCATGCAATTAAATAAAACATTCAACAGTAACTACCTTAAGCATATTTCAATTATATTCAAAACACATTTAACACACAAGAGAATACTTATTTGAAAATGTAATTGACTATCTATAGACCAAGGACATTCCACCTAGATGTAGGCTCTATCAATCCATATCGTACTTTGAGAAGCCACCCCCGAGCTAGGATTATCAATCCATAAGGTGTTAGTTTCTATGGCTACAACTATCCCTCAACCAAGGAATGGGGGCTCCCTTCTCTAAGTTAATAGTACCTCGGGCTCCCTTCTTTGAGTTAACAGTACCTCAGGTTTGTTACCCCAAATTCCTTTCTAGGGATCAAGGGAGTTCTGATGTTGTCTGTCTGGTTCTCAATGTGCAACAGGGTGATGGTGGTACATAATGGTATGAAATGGTACTACGAGTGACAGGGTTCTAAAATAGATAATTCCGTTGTGGCAGCTAGAAGGAATTCTTTCTGACATGAAGGAATGAATGGAATGATGGCTACCTCTCTCTATTTATATCCATGCTTGAGGCTAGACAAGTGGCACCAAAATGGACAAGTGGCATGGAGAGGTAGACAAGTGGTATGCATGGTGTTGGACACTTTTCCTTCTCCCAAAGAGATTTGGACATGTGGCATGCATGGGTTGGGTATCTTTTTCCCCTTTTTGTGGAAGGACAGTCCCCCATCTTTTATTTTGTCATTTAGTCTGCAGCAGGCATGGATTTTTATATTAAAGAGTGGAAACTTACAAATTTACATATCTTGGTCATTATGGACCATACATATCCGGTTTGTATCCCTTTCATTAATATTTACATTTTTATACATATTGGGGTAAAACCCGGAGTGTTACACACCTCAACAACCACCTTAGTAGCCATCTCAACATTCAGATAGGAGGACAACTTAGCAGTCATGGTAATAGACTGGTCAACATCAAGATCGACGACCATAACAAATTTTGGGTCCAGTTGGTTAGTTGGTTTGTAACAACGAATGGCCAATAAAGAACAAGTAAGGGCATTTGCAACATAACAAAGAATCATAACTATAAGAAGGACAAAGTTACATCAAGTAAAGGATGGAATTTTTTCAAAGCATGGTGTAACTCCTATAGATTGTGTTTAATCACAAAGCTATCAGGGACCGAGCAAATTATTTTAATGATTTTGGGATAAGTAGATTCATACTTTTTGTGTTGGCAGTCTGTAATCTCCATTGTACTTTGTACTATCCTTATGTATCTCCACATCTCTCATGCTTCTATGTAATTACACATATACTATAATAAAATCCCTCTGAGGCATCCCTTCATCTCACCTATTGGATCATATGTTGTGCTGAATGCCTTTATTATGTTAATATATTATGAAATATTCATGATGTGTTGTATGGATTAAAGTATGTTTCCCCCAAATTTCATATATTTGTGTGTAATTATAGTATTTGTCAATATACTGAAATCTTTATTGCTCAGTATGTTTTATTCTATTTAGAGAAATAAGATTTATTATTGGCAGTACCGTGTATCTCTAATTCTGTTAGTTCAACCATTCCATTTATCTCGAATGCTATATGCTTTTTATCTCGAAAATAATGCATGCCTAACTCATTACATGTTAAGCCCTAAATGTTGGCACATTACCCCCTATAGAGTGGCGCATTACCCCTATATAGTGGCACATTACACCCTATATTGTGGTGCATTACATATTATTGATGTCGTCTTGGGTCTATTAGTGGTTCTATGAGTTATTATTGTACACCTTTGTCTCCTATATATAGGAAGGAGATATTTCCATTTTAGTCATGATATTGTGTCTTGTCTTGTCTTGTGTATTCAGCACATTGTGTAAGGAGGTTTCCCCCTCAAAGAGGCTTGATATTCATCTTCATTCTTCTCCATTAAGGTTTGGATTTCTCTTTTATGGTAATTTGATGTTCTTTTTATGCTATTTCTAGGAATTGGTTGCATAACATTTGGTATCAGAGCTCTTTCCCTGTGACTGGTTTCTTCAAAATGAGATCTTGGAATTTTCACTACAAATTTTTTTCTACAAGTTTTTAGACAGCGAGAATCAAAACTCGTATAGAAAAAAGGTCTAGCTATCTGTGGTATAATTTTCAGATCCTGAGAAATTATAGGTTTTTAAATATTCGTTGTTGGATATAAGGTTTCTAACTAATCCAAAACCTAGTCTCAAACAGGTGTTCTACGTAAAACTATTATATCTGGGGCATGCAAGATCCAAATTGAGTGAGACTGGTTGCATCATAAATAGGATAGACCACAATATCTTTGATAGAATTTTAAGACTCGGATCCAAAATATTGGACATGTGGAAGTCTGTACAAGTTCGATATTCTGAAAGGACAAAAAATAACAAGTGTTGGGATATTTGCCATATCTTTCCTCAGAATTAGGTCATACATGTGGCATTGCAGAAAGGATATATTAGTATACTATAGGAAGAATTTTCAGACTCATAGGATCCGAAATTGCAGATTTATCTAAGTTGCAAGGTCGGATAGACAATTAAGCTCAAAATCAGGCTTTAACAAGGTGCGTATTTTTTAATTTGAATAAATTTTGATTCATATATTCGCTTAGGGTGATTCAAAAGGTTTGGTGAAGAATATATATCATAAATTTGTTATAAATTACTCCTAACAATATAACCTCTACACCAAATAATCCTTCATACATTTCTACATGGACTTATGATGAAGGTGAAGAAATGCGCAAGGACATATCTAATTTACAAGAGAAGATAGTCACAAAAGATGCACTAGCATCAATCCTAGGAAAAACCAAGGATGAACTAGAAGTGAAAATGGATGATTTAAAAAATGACATAGATTATTTGAAGGGTTTGAAAGGGGACATGCAAGATCTGAAAGAAGGGTTGAAAAATTTGCTACAAGAAGGGCTTCCTAGAAGTGACAAGATATCCCATGAAATTCATGATGAAAACGAAAGGAACATACATCATGACTTTAGGGACTCTAACTTGGGGTAAAAAACCAACTACATCCCAAAGATTGATATCAGGAATTTTGATGGCATGGATCCGGTAACATGGATACTACAAATAGAGCAGTTCTTTGAGCTACACGAGGTGTAATCCACACAAAAGGTACACATTGCATCTTTATATTTGGAACCTAATCAGTTTGTGTGGTGTAGATGGCTTTACTTGCATAAATCACTTGTCACTTGGGAAATTTTTACAGAGGAATTGATAACACATTTTGAGGACACAAAGACCAATACCTTCTTCATCCAACTGATAAATCTCAAACAAAAGGGTTCAATTGGGGAGCACATTGAGAACTTCCAAAGATTGAATATCAAGATAACAGATATTCCAGAGGGGCATTTGACTGATGTCTTCATAGGAACTTTAAAGGATAACATACAACATGAGGATCACCTTTGGGAACCTAAGTCCTTGGAGCATGCATTTAGGGTGGCAAGAAAAGTTGAAAACAAAATTATGGAAACAAGGAAGTATACCACTTACAACTATAAAGAAGGAAGTGTAGTCTCGAGTCATCCACAACCTACTAGGTTGATGCAACAACAACTAGAGGAAAAAAGAGAAAAAGGGTTTTGTTACAGTTGTGATAGAAAATACAGTAATGGCCACAAGTGTAATAAGAAGAAACTATTTTACATAGATTGTGAAGAAGAGGAAGAAAATGAACAAAAAGCATCAAAAAAAGAGGATTCACACAAGGAACCAACACCAACGATTAAAGCAGAAGAAATTCATCTCGACATATTTTGTAATGATTTTCCCAAAATTACCACTCCTCAAACTCTCAAGATATAAGGCTATATCAAGAAGAAAAAGGTAATAGTACTAATTGATTATGGCAGTACTCACAATTTTATTCATTGTAAGATAGCAAGGGATTTAAATTTCTTTATATATACAGCACCAGAGTTTTAGGTGATGGTTGCGGATAGAAGAACTATAAATTGCTCAAGAAAATGCCATAAGATATATCTCTCTATGGGATAGTATGTCCTAAATAGTCCAATGATTGTCATTGCAATGGGTGGGGCTGATGTGGTCCCGGGGGTCCAATGGCTACAATACCTGGGAACAATAGCTTTTAATTTTCAAGATATTTTTCTTGAAATTTTTTTAAGGAGGAAGAATTTGCGTTAAGAGGTATCACAGGAAGAA
Organism: Larix kaempferi; assembly: GCA_027924585.1. NCBI lineage: Eukaryota > Viridiplantae > Streptophyta > Pinopsida > Pinales > Pinaceae > Larix > Larix kaempferi. The sequence continues at coordinate 9,094,934 of BSBM01000476.1, forward strand.
CTGGTAAGATAATCAAATCTAATGGCATGACCAAGCTTTTGTGAAAATAAAAACGGGGTGTAATTGCACAATTTTTATCACTATATGTTCAAACACCTAAATCATCCATCTCTCTAGATCTATAGCAGGTCCTCGACAATCATTCCAAGGTATTTGATAATATTCCCACAGGTCTCCCACCTACTCAAGATCATGATCATGCTATCAACTTGGTTCCAAGAAGTGTTCCTCCCAATATCAGACCTTACAGATATCCCTATGCCTAGAAGAGTGAAATTGAGCATATGGTCATAGAAATGTTAGAGGATGGAATAATTCAACCTAGCCAAATTTCTTACTCTTCTCCAGTAATATTGGTGCAAAAAAATAATGGTTCGCGGCATATGTGTGTACATTACAGAGAGCTCAAAAAGCTCACTATTAAAGATAAATTCCCCATTCCAGTTATTGATGAATTGTTAGATGAATTGCATGGGGAAATTTACTTCACCAAGTTGGATCTTCGCTTAGGCTATCATCAAATCAGAATGAAGAAAGATGACATTCCGAACTCATGAAGGCCATTATGAGTTTTTTGTCATTCCTTTTGGCCTTACAAATGTGCCTTCCACATTTTCAAGGTTTGATGAATTCCATCTTCAAGCGCTTTCTTCAAAAATTTGTGTTAGTATTCTTTGATGATATACTAATCTACAGTAAATCTTGGGAAGCCCATGTTCAACATGTTGATAAGGTGCTCAAACTATTGGAGGAACAACAATTATACGCAAAACCCTCCAAATGTTTCTTTGGGGTATAGGAGGTGGAATACTTGGTTCATATCATCTCTCATGAAGGTATTAAGGTAGACTCTAACAAAATTAAATCAATCCAGGAATGGAAGATCCCTACAACCCTAAAACACCTTAGGGGATTTCTCAGGTTGACAAGATATTATCGCAGGTTTATTCAAAATTATGGGCGAATAACAACACCCTTAACAACATTACTGAAAAAATGATGCATTTTCATGGACTCCAGACACAACTAAGGCCTTTGAAGAACTCAAAGAGGCCATGTGCAGATCTCTAGTCTTGGATACACCGGACTTCACGAAAAACTTCATTGTGGAATGTGAGGCATCGGGGAATGGCATTGGTGTTGTTCTAATGCAAGATGGAAGGCCCCTTGCCTTTGAAAGTTGGCCAATTAAGGGGAAGAATCTACACAAACCAATTTATGAGAAGGAAATGATAGAAATTCTACATGCCCTAAAGCAATGGCTCCTCCACCTCATATGAAAACATTTCAAGGTTAAAACCAATCATGATAGTCTTAAATATTTCTTGGGACAAAGGCTATCTTTAGAAGAGCGGAAAAAATGGGTGACAAAGATGTTGGGCTATGACTTTGAAATCATCTACAAAAAGGGGAAGCAAAATGTTGTGGAAAACGCACTCTCCAGGAAATATGAGGATGTTGAAGCATTGCTCTATGCCATCTCCATCATCCAACCAGATTGGATAACCGAAGCAAGGGATGAGTGGAGGAATGACGAAGAAATGTGGAAATTTATTCAAAATTTGCAGCACGATCCTGATGCCTCTAATACATTTATGTGGAAATATGATTTGCTATGGTACAAGGATCGCTTACGTCTGTGTAAGAGTTCCTAACTCGAGCAAAATGTACTTTTGAAATTCCACTCCTCACAGATAGGAGGGCACTCAGGTTTCTTAAAAACCTACCATAGGGTCAAGAAATATTTTTTTGGGGATGGTCTTAAAACTGATGTCCGAAAATTTGTGACAGAATGTTTGGTTTTCCAACAAAATAAAGCGGAAACAATTAAGACCCCAGGGCTTCTACAACCACTTTCTATTCCAGGCCAACAGTGGACAGAGGTCTCAATGGATTTTATCACAAGTTTACCAAATTCTAAAGGAAAGAGTGTCATCATGTGGTTGTTGATATACTTACTAAATATGCAAACTTTTGTGCACTATCTCACCCTTTCAAAGCTAGAACAGTCGCCACTTCTTTTATGGAGACAGTCCAAAAACTACATGGTACTCTAAATATTATAGTAAGTGACAGGGATCCCATTTTCACTGGCAAATTTTGGATCGAATTATTTTCTTGTTTAGGTACTCAACTGGATCATAGCTCATCTTATCATCGTCAATATAATGGACAAACAGAGATAGTGAACAAATGTTTGGAAGGATATCTTCAATGTTTTGTAGCTGATAAACAAACACAATGGATCAAGTGGTTACCCTTGGCAGAATGGTGGTATAAAACTTCCTTCCATACATCAACAAAAATGACCCCATTTATGGCACTTTATGGATATCATCCACCATCCATCACATCTTCACTAAGAGACTCATCTAAGGTTCAAGCAGTGGAAGACCACATGGAGCATCAACAACAAGTTCTTTAACTCTTAAAGGACAACCTGACTTTGGCACAAAATCAAATGAAACAACAAGCATATTAAAACCGCAGTGAACGAAGCTTTGATGTGGGGGATTGGGTGTTTTTAAGACTACAACCATACAAACAGATGTCCCTAAAGAACACCAAGAAGGATAATAAATTATCACCTAAATACTACAGTCCCTATAAGGTGCTACAAAACATTGGTAGTATGGCCTACAAATTGGAATTGCCTGCATCTTCACGAGTCCACCCAGTTTTCCATGTTTCATGTTTAAAGAAGGTAATCGTTGACAAGCTACCAGTTCAAACGATATTACCAGAACTTGATGAGGAAGGAAAAATCATCTTGGAGCCTAAAGAAATCACTGAAACAATAATCAAACAGCTCCGAAATCGACTAATTCCAAAGTATCTCATTAAATGCAAGAACCTACTCGCGAAAGATTCAACATGGGAAGACGAGTCCTTTATATAGTAGCATCCATAACTACTTCAGTGCTAAGGACAACACTGTTTGATGGGGAGGGGCATGTTATGCCTTAAATGTTGGCACATTACCCACTATAGAGTGGCGCATTACCCCTATATAGTGGCGCATTACCCCTTATATTATGGTGCATTACATATTATTGATGTCGGCTTGGGTCTATTAGTTGGTCTATGAGTTGTCATTGTACACCTTTGTCTCCTATATATAGGAATGAGATCTTTTCATTTTAGTCATCATATTGTGTCTTGTCTTGTCTTGTGTATTCAACACATTGTGTAAGGAGGTTGCCCCCTCGAAGAGGCTTGATATTCATCTTCATTCTTCTCTATTAAGGCGTTGATTACTCTTTTCTTGTATTTTTATGTTCTTTTTATGCTATTTATGGGAATTGGTTGCATAACATTACATCTCATATTCATAAAGTTCAAAATATGCTAATTTAAGAGGCTTAGGAATAAAAGAAAGCAAGAAATATATGTTCCTCAAATAGAAAATTACAAGAACACACAAATACAAAGTTTATTGATGCCCTGGCATAGTTCCAAAACATCCTTGGAACATCTTAGGGACTAACACCTACATTGATTAATTTCCATAAACGAGTCCTCCAAAGTGGCTTGCATTAGGCTAACTACTTCCTACTTTTAACCTTCTCACAACCTAAGTAGGAAGGGACTTCATGACCACCATTTAGGCTTCAATGGTAAGTTCATAAGCCATTGTAAATCTAGGGATGCCTTTAGCCTCATGCCCATGACACACTTTTTATGGCCTTGTATGTTAGAAATGTCTCTTTAGTGCATATGGATTCAGTTCCTTCTATTAGGACCTACTCCTTCTATTAGGACCTACTGCTTCATAAGTCTATTTGTTGTTCCCAATTCAGTTGGGTTCTTAAATCTTCTTTATGTTTTAAATTTCATATGTTAATTTATTATTCTTTTGTTTTTGTATAAACATGGAGATGTAGTTACATTCCCTATGTCCTCTATCATATTGTACTTCTAACATTCTCATAGGTCAATTTTAACATTTAATGAAGTAGATCACATTACATATCTTTCATATATATACAATAAGAATTCTCTTTATAAGTTTTAACCAAAATTAAAAGTCATAATTACTTCACTCTAACTTGCTATGCATGACATAATATAATTAATAATATAAAACAATATTCATGCACCAATAAATCAGATAGACAAGATGCCTAAAATCATATTCAATGTAAGGTGGATAAGATGTATGACATTATAATATAACTAAATTACTACACAAACAATTTGACATCTGATTTTTTATGTTAAGAAAAGCAACTAAACTTTAAAAAAATAAAATAAAAAATGGAACCCACATATTCTTTAATAATTTGACATCTGATTTTTTAGGTTAAAAAAGCAACTCATCTAATAAATAAATAATAGAATATAATTTTTTAATAAGCTAGATCAACTTCTCAACAACCATTGACTCATAAAAATAATTAACTCATAAACAATAAAAATATTACAATATAATTTAAACCCATACAAAATAGAAAGCAGTTTTAATCATATTGTTTTGTTTTTTTAAATAGAAAGCTAATCATATTTTTTTGTTTAAATAGAAAGCTAATCATAATTTTTTTTAAGTTAGATAAAGGTTTTTCGAACCCTCTCACCAAGGTTTCAATCTAAAGCTTACTCATATTGTTCCTAGTTTTTTTGTTCATAACATGTATCATGATACTTTTTAACTCATTATAATCATATATTTGTTTGGGATTATAGTACATGAATCCTTTCTAGTGCCCTGCGTGTTTATTATCCATAAGTTTCGTACCGTTCTTAGGAATGAAAAGCAGGTTATATATATTATATATCATAATAATAATATTAAAAATAGTATTTTTTATTCTATTGTTCTAATTTTTTATTGGGTAATTTTTTTTTTTTCCAAAACTAAGTTTATTTTAGAAATTTTCATTATCAATAATTATAATAATTTGTTAATATAGTAATATTGAAGGTGAGTTTCTCTTCAATCTCATAAGAGAAAAAAACTATTTTGCATGAGCATTGCAACAAATAATGAAGCGGAGACTCCAACAACTTTCCAATAAGTTTCATTGGCACTCCAAAAACATAAGTGAAATTTAACCATCATGGAAGACTTAGGAATATTTCTTCCCTCTCTCACAAAAGGTTGTCACTCCTCATCTCCATCTATTTCTTGCATCTTAAGTTGGGTCCATCTTATGATGAATTCTTAAGCCTCTATTTCAGTTGATTCACATCATAAGACCATGTAATTCTAAAATTGACAAGAAGAAAAATAAAACATTTGAAACTGAATACAAGCTTGTGACAATACACAAAGGAGTAAAGCACCCCTCCTTTTAGGTTCCACTAAGATAGCTAGGCTTGAAAACAACGTTTTGGATGGCATGGAGGCTTCCCTTTGCATGCCATCCATGTGGAGGTCTAAACTTCAACATGATGCAAGGAAAGTTAAATATGCTTGAACCACATCAAAGGCCATTAACGCTCACAACAAGGAAGAGCAATGCCCATGCACGATGAAAGGAGGTAATCCACCTTGTAATGGCTTTAAGCTTGAGGTCTTTGACATACCCTTCACTCATGTGCTCTATGTTATAAGTTGTTTGGCCTCTTCTGTCAGCTTCAATGTGAAACTAACCAAGGGGGGATGAGGGCGACTCCTGAGGATACTCTATGCTTCGGGCCTTCTTGGGTCAATATGTTAGAGCAACACTATGAGGCACTACTCATAGTGCATTGTGTTATGTTCAATTACATAAGGGGCTTAACAATGCATATGATGAGATGGACTTTGTGAAGGCTTAGTTGACCATAGGGACAGAATAGTCCAACATTGGGAAGACAATAAAAGAGTAGTGGACTTTAGCAATGGAACAAGATTCACACAGGAAGACTAAAACCCTTTGAAAATTAAAAGAGGAGGTTCATGCAACCCTCTCTTTCTAGCACAACAAATTGAACGACCTTGTTTTTAGACTGTCAATAATGCATAGGTGTTAGGGGAAAATGGAATCTATGATCCCTCACTACCCATCACCAATTCTTGGAGAAGAGGAGGACGATAGTGCCCTATAGTAGTTCCTCTTAGTGTAGCACAACCAATTTGACACCCACTAGCTGAAGCCAATGTGTTAAGTTTCTCCTTATTTTGATTAGACTCTTCTTTTCATTAACATATGTATTATCAAGTGCTCAAGCTCTTAAATCAATATATTAAAATTTATACCAACTAATGTATTTTGAAAAGATAACTAAACATTTTTTTTGTAAATAACTGTTATAATTTATACATAATTAATCTACCCCAAATTAACTTTAACTTCAACTCCTTTTTTAATTTAATTTTGTTACCCATTCTCTCTTCATATAAAAATTGAGTCGTGCTTCAAATTCAATGGAAATTTATGACTACTAATTTACATTCAATTCTCGACACATTCTTAAAAAATAACTAAATAAATATTTAACACTAACATCTCAAAAGATTACATATATATATATAAATATATACTTATATATAAGTGACATGATATTAACACATATGCGTGTGCTTTACTTTGTCTTGCAATTGCTATGTGAACGAACTACATAAGTACAATATAACTCGTCTAGTCCATTCAATCTAACAACTGTTACACCTCATGTCAAATCCTTGTTGGGTTCCTTGTACTTTTCCTAATAAAAAAATTGAGTTCCCCAAGTGGGCATGTCCCCCATCTTAGTCTTGAGACCACTTATTGTCATTAAAGTTTAACTTTATCCTTTTAACCTTGTGATTCTATAACTATTTCCATCCACCTCCTTCCCACTACCACAATCTTTAGTCAAATAACCCATTCATTAATATTTAATAATAATTTATGCCAAAAGTTCTTTTATATGGAAGTTTCTCCTCACCGACCAAAGTGGGATTATCATTAAAACATAGGAATGCTTGACCATAGTGGGATTATCATCAAAGTAGAGGATTGCTTGATAAATATTTTTGTTCCAAAGTGGCATTTAGAGTTGAATATATAAAGAATTCTTGAATATATATATTTAGGTGTAACACATGCAATGAGGGATTGTGGCGATCCTTTGAATCTTTTAGGTTAGTTTGAAACAAGTGGTCGCCATTTTTAGGTCAAAGGAATTCATAAAATGCACGCGAGCACGTGAGCAAGATGTATGAAGTGGAATTTAATTTAAGTGTGAGCATGTGGTGGATGCATGTTTTAAGGGGTAAATAGGGTTCACCACCTTCAACTTGCCATAGAAAACTCAGTGGTTGAATGCTGGGCACATGACGAGTTAGCAAAAGTTATAGCAACTCCTCATTCCCTGCACATGGTTGTTAGCTCATACTAACTTCTTGTTAATTGCTTACCATGTTATTAGTTCTTTGTTAAATATTTGGTGTTTAAAAAATTCATTGTAAAAGTGCAAATGAAGCAATACAATATCTCTGGCAATAATGCTATCTCATATGTTACTTTAGTCATGGTTTCATGTTTTGACCAACTTGGAGTTTCAAGATTTTATATATTCAGCTCGGTATCCTTAGGATTCCCCTAGTTTCTACTTTAATTTTATGGGGATCCTCTATGTCGCTAGGAAATCTTTTATACTCCCCACTTTGCTTTAAGAGTTATATAACTAAAAACATATATACTATGCTTTTTATTTTTAACAAAAGGACTCTACGCATATCTATGTAAAACACATGCATATCTCAAGAAAACATAATTAATGAAAATTTTTAAATAAAAAATATATGCTAGCAACCCATCAATCTTTTAGATAAGCAAAAGAGCCTAACATTGGATTGTGTGCCACTGTAACCTTCTTATTAATTATTTAGCCAACTATTTTAATATATACGGGTTTCATAGGTTCTAGGATGTTCTCCTCGTTGCTCGATAGATTATTTTCATCTAAAGTCATTCTTAATCTTTCTTAATGTTATTTGTAATTTTATCTTAGCTGGCCTAGTTTTTTTTTTCTCCACTGAGAAAGACATGTCGATTATATTTTTCCTTGATAGTTCCTCCAACTAGGTTGGCGAATGTTTTGTACTTAAATTTTTTGGTATCAAGGCAATTGGTTGGAGCTAGCTGTCTTTAAAAATTGGAAAAACCAATACAATATTGTTCTCTCTCCATATTTAGATATTTAAAAGACACAAATTAAAAGAAAATGATAATTTTATTATTAAATGATAAATGTTAATAACAAGACCAAAAAGTTTTTGATATCTTTCATTATATTTTATTGTAAATATATGTTTGAAAACTATAAACAAAATTTGTCACCATTAGTAATTAAGAGAATATGCATTAGAGACAAAAGCACCATATATAATTGTGTGTGGAATTATTTATCATCTTCTTTCATGATGGGTGTCATTAGTGTTGCATTGACCATCTCAACCTCTTTATCCTCCTTCACCTCAACTTTGTCTATTGCATATTTGTCTTTCTCGAAAAGCACCTTCGCCTTAACATATTTGGCTTCATTGGTTTCATTCTCTGATTTTGACCCATAATTAGTCTTGTTAGACTCCCCTGCAACATTAGTTGAGAATGTCACAAGTTTATAGATATCCATTTGAATTTGGCTTTGATAACTTGGTTTGAGGTTGAGGTAGAGGTTACTTGACAATGAATGTCCTTAAATACAAACTTGATATGATCTAAATCCGAGAGGTCCTTGTTGCAAATATTATTAAGGATGGTGGGATAGGGCCTATTAATTTCCTTTGTCACCTAGAATTTGTGGAGTCCTTCATGATCCATCATTCTTATCATTCTCCATTGTGATCATGCTACATTCAAACAATACTCGACCAAAAGTTCTCTTTCTAAGTGGTTGCAAAAGGTTTGGGAAATCAAAACCACATTGAAATTTGGAATTCACTTGATTATGGAATGGACTTGCACAACAAAATGGAAGAATTATAATGTTCAAATTTGGCTCCCAAATATTTAATTTGACTCTACATGTTAGATAGTGATCAACACCTTATGGAAATATGATTGTGCCATTAAATTCCACATCTCTCCTTTTTTATGAGGTATATATGATAAAATGGGCTCTTTAAGTCTCCCGTTCATTATCTTTTTGAATTACAATCAATGTCTTCATCTCCTCTTTAGATGATGTATGGAACACACCACCAAGCGTTGGTCATCTTGACATTGTGCTCTGATCACCATATGATCTTAAATATCTCTTTCTATCATCTAAGGTTATGAACCATCATACTTATACAATTGCAATCTGATCACACTAAGTATGTCGTCTTTCCTTTTATGGACTTCTCCTAATGAGACAAATATCTATGTTACATGATTGCATTGACTCACTATGCTTAATCTTCTTATCATTTAGGCATTAAAATCTTTCTTATAAAATATCCTTCATAAGAATTGTGGTGTCATGTCACATGTGCCAAGCATTATGGGATACATATGTCATGTTTTCGTGCCAAACTTGAGAATGGATCATGTGAAGGTTGATACATTTTATGAGGTGTGTATGTGTGTGTACACGCATGCATGTCAAATGTTGATCCTCCAAATTAACTTTTAAACTAATCACATATTCTTTTGCTAAATATACACAATTTCTTTTTTGAATATAATTCTATGAATTTCTACTCAAATTATATTACCATATATAAAAGTATCCTCAAATTCCTTGAGTTTAGAAACATTGATTCTTTATATGTTTGTAATTTCAATGTAAATAAAAATATAACTTGAACATATTAATATTTTCTCAAATAGTGATAATTAATTTAAAATAAACTAATTTATAAATCCATATCTAACAATTTTTATTTTTATAATCAATACTTATAAAATATAACTTTTAATGTCCATCTCGATAAATAAAAGTTACACACTTTTCATATTATATGTTTATAACCAATAAAAATGGCAAAGCAAAGACACATATATCATCAAGTGGCAAGGATTTTAAGATGAGATCTTCTCCACCACTTAATATTCAACGCGCAATGAGTACAAAAGAATCACATGTTCATGAAAGCGAGTGTACAATTGTTTGTGAAGTTGGAACTCATAAAAGATTAGGCGAAGATGCAATATATACACATTAATCATGGGACACTTTAGTCAATGTGGATACAATGGACACCCCAGGTGAAGCTACCGAAATTTGTCAACCGAGGTAGGGCCAATATAATAAATAAACAAGTAATAGTTTTTGAACATAGCATACATAACATTTCAAAGTCTTTTTTATTTTTATTATTTTTTATATAACTTTCTCTAGGTGATCAATTGGTGAGTGGGACTAGTGAAAGTAGAGTGTATAAAGTAATCCATAAGTAAGGACATCAAGGTTTACTCTCAGAAAAACATGGAGATATGATGAGGAGAGATACAAAGATATTCATCAAAATTTTATTTTATTATAAAATATAGAAAGAGTGGTTATTTTATTTTATTTAAGATTAAAAAAAGTAATAGCCTATAGTGAATTTGTACCCTAAGTAGAGTATATATATAATCTAGTTTGTAAATGAGATTTAATGTTGAGTGTTATTTTGAAAATTAATCAGATTTGTGGATATTTTATGATTTACTTAAATTTAAATTATATAGTAGTAAGGTAAGAGGTCTAAAGAAAGTTAGATTTATGGATATATAACTAATTTTAGTTCAGAGTAGAGTTAGATTTATGGGTATATAACTAATTACAGAACAACGCAAGTTTTATAACGAAAAATAAAACACACTTATGGACATTATAACAATATAATCCATGATCTTAATGTGTGAGATTTTATATACGATCTTTGAGTATATAACTAATTCTAGAACAAAGTAAGCTTTATAGCAAAAAGGGAAAGACACTTATGGACATTATAACAATATAATCCATGCTCTTAATGTGTGAGATTTTATATTTAAATAGGAAAAATTATCTACAATGTACCTCATAATAGACCAAACAAAAGAAAATGAAGTACCCATCTTATTCAAGCTCCTAGTTACATAGCTTAGATTTACATAGGTTATGATGCATGCACTAATTAGTCTCTATCCTTAGCTAGTAAGAATGGACCTTGAACTACCCAAGATGGGATGAAGGTTATAAGGACCCTACTTGAGGTGCCATTCACAATGGCATACAAATGACGTGCTGGGCCAACCCAACTAAGGGTGCATGGCAAGTCCATACGATTTGGTAGCCTTGTTGACCAACTTATGGGTGACACCGGTGAGATGATTGGGATAATGTACTAGCATGTAGGTTGGGAGGATCAAGGATCTCTTGCCTAGAAGGGGCAAACGAACGATGAGTTGTTGCATGGTAGGCTTCGATGGCAATTTGGGAATGTGATGGATTGTGTGTGTTATCAGTGGAAGGGAAACAATGCTGATAAGTGCATTGAAGGTATGTGAACATCTGGAAAAGCATGGACATAATCTTCATGGACTATCGTGAGTTGGCCTAGATGGATGGATGCAAATTGGTCTCACATTGGGTGGTCAATTGTTCAAGTTTGGTTGGCTCGACAGGGCGGTAGAAAGTTTCCTATAGTTGGGTGGCGATGGTGTAGTATTGCCTATAGGAAATAAACACTCTAATAATCTACACAATTTAAGATACTTGGCTTGGGTTGAGTAGAACATGTTAGTTAGGTGTAATCCAAGTGATACAAGCATTTGATGATCATACTGATGTCATGGGACAACTAAACTTCTTAAGTATTATAAGAAGTTCAATCGAAACAAAAAATCTAGCCTTATAACAAAAGTTATGAAAAAAAACAATCACAATTAAAAAAAATCATTTTTAATATATTGATAAATATGAGTGATATTAAAATTATTCCAAATATCAAAAAATAAATAAGTACAATGATATAAGAAATTTTGGAAAAAGTGATATCCATAATGAAATCCAAGTCATATTTATTCCACAATCTTATGTGATAATTGCTATATAAAATATATCCCTTTTAAATATCCTAGGGACATGAATGATTGGTAATGGGAAAATGAGTTTACAATAGTTCTAACCTTTACAGACTAAGAAGTTTGATAATTGTGTTGGGCTAAATGCATGAAACATTGAAAAAGAAGAAAAAAATACACGGAAACACTTACAAAAAATGATAGCTATGCTTGCAGAAGTAGAATGAGAAGTTTGCTGAAAATGATGAGTGGGGTTACTGTCAGATTCTCAACTAGTGGATTTAGGTTTGGATGTGAGGGGGTGAGGACCTTGTAAGTCACTCAAGTGGCATTTTGGTTTCTGTTGATGTTTCTTTGTCTTTTTATAAACTAGTCCCCTTTTCCATTTAGTTAGCATGGGGATCAACGAGGTAGAGCTGGATCCTTGGGCCACTCAAGTTGCTAACTTCTATAAGCTTGATATATATATATAAAATTTAGAACATTCATTATGTTGGGCATGGAGGACAAGGGAATGGAGTGCCCCTAGAGGAAGGGGGACCCTTGGGACCCTTACCCATACAATGTAGGCATAGAATCTAAGCCTCCATTTCATGGGTTCTAGTCCTCTAGGCTCTAGGTCCCCACATGCGATAGAGACAAAGCGATGGTACCGGAGATAGAGAAAAAACCGGCGCCGGCTGTCGGGATTTTATACACAAAGCCTTGGAGACCACAACCTCGCAGTCACCGCCGACCGGGAGGGGAAGGTCGGGGGCGGGGCGACGAGGAAGTGGGGTCCACCACAGCGCTCCGAAGAGAATCCAGGTGCGCTATTGTCGGCCGGCGGAAAATAGCAAATGTGACGACGACGACCGCCATCCTCCTATCTTCGGGTAGCCGCCGTTTCCGACGCCAACAAAACAAAAACCACGTCCTTACCCGCTTGTCACGGCGACCGTCGAAAGAATCCCGGCGACTTCGGGGCGTGTGAGAAGATGAGTTGGTAAAAAGATTTATAAATTCTAACCCCAGGGGGTTGGGTTTGACCGCAGTTAAAGGAAGTTTCAGGACTCATGGAGGGTTAGAAATTAGACCATAGGTTAGAGGGTAGGGGTTAGTTTTTAATTGCCTCACGTGGCGGCCATTCAGAAGCCCATGCATGCGAGTGCGTAGAGACATGTCAGCAGGCGTTCGTGTTTTGGTTTGCTATTCTGCGTAATTATGTGTTTACTTTGAAAAAGTGTTCCACGAAAGCGGTTTCTCGGGGAGCGGTTTTACGTGTCTGAAAGCGGTTTGTGGTTTAATGTTTCTTTAGTGTTGTTTGTTTGCTTGCCTTCTTATAGTAGTGCTGCAGATGCGGCAGCCGAAGAAGAAGAAGAAGAGGAGCGGAAGAGCAGCAGGAGTTTGATGATAATGGTGGCGGCGGTGGCGGTGGAGGAAGAGGAGGTGGGCGAGGCGGTGGTGCTCATGATAGGGAGTGTTTTGTAAGGAAAGCAACCAGTAAATTTCTTGTTTTTTTTGGTTTTTCTTGATTTGTGAATATCACTGCTGAGTTTCGAACTTGAGACCTACCTGGTACTAGTTTCCATGTGACTGCTACTTGTAGTGAAGTTACTGGAACGATGGATTTCTCAGCGGCGTGTCTCGATGGGATGCTAGGTGCGGGTCTGAATAGTAGTAGCAACAACGGTAATGGTAATGGTCATAGATTGTGTCGCTCGGCTTCGGAGATGGATTTGGAGCAGACGTCGCGGGATCATGACTGGCGAAGCTCTAGCTCGGCCTCCATTAAAATGGCCCGTACTGACTCTTTCCCGACGCTTATGCGGAGCAGTTCTGTGATATCCGATGCGTCGGCGGCTCGTATGGAGACCAATAATAATTCCAGTGCCGCCTCAGACTTGCTGGAATCTGCAGAAGCAGCCATGCTTATGAGAAGCGACTCGGTCGTTTCTCCGTATAGAAGCTGTCTACCATTTTATCATCATCAGCAGCAACAGCCCGGCGGCTACCAGTACGCCAACAACAGCAATAAACCTTCAGGTATCGTAGCTCTTAACTAATTAATTAATTACCTAAAACATTGCCGGTTTGTTTCTGTGTTTTCCCGATTGGTGGAATCTAGGGACGTCTTTCAATGTACGTTATTAATGTTCATGTTTGTGTTTTCTGTTTGCGATTTTGGGAACAAACTCTCTGGCGTTTTGATTCAAACGGAAAAAAAAAACTGTTCATATTTTCATTTACAGACTGCACTTCGATCTCGTATTTTACTGTACAGCAAAGCACAAGGGAAAGAATAGGGGGATGTGAAACATAATAACGAGTTTGCCGTTTTAAATTTTGCAGGACTGCCTCTTTCGATGGGACGAGTAGAAACGATGAACAACAATGCGGGCATGCATCACACAATTTTAGCCGGAACTCGGTCTCCGTTCACCCCGTCTCAGTGGCAGGAGCTGGAGCAGCAGGCGTTGATCTTCAAATACATGATGGTCGGGGTGCCGGTGCCACCGGACCTCTTGATTCCCCTCCGGAGGACCACGAATATTTTCTCCAGTTTACCGGTCGCTGGATCGACCCTTCGTTCCAACTGTAAGCTCGATATAAACTCTGATATATATATACGTCGTGCATATTTCGGTCTATATATTTTGGTTAATTAATCGGAGAAATGATGTTTTGCAGGCTGGAGCTCTTTCCATCTTGGTTTTGCGGCCAACAATGCCGATCCAGAACCGGGCAGATGCCGCAGAACGGATGGTAAGAAATGGCGTTGTTCCAGGGACGCCGTTCCAGACCAAAAGTATTGTGAACGGCACATGAACAGAGGCCGTCACCGTTCAAGAAAGCCTGTGGAAGGCCAGACTCCTCATCATCATCATTCCGCCACTGCTCAGTCCTCCTCTACGAGTGGCGCCACCAATAATTCTTCATCTGCATCGAGTCTGGCAGCAGCAGCCGCTCGCAGCGCTGTTACTGCTACCAATACTACTACTACTAGTGTTACTGCATCATCTACGTCCTCACAGACCAATTTACTCCGTTCCTCGATTAGCAGTCATCAGCAGCAACAGATCGGAACGAAGCTCTCCGTGTTTCCTGCTTCAATGTCCGCTGGTCATGGTGGTGTAGCATCTCCCGCCGCTTCTGTCAGCCCCTTTCAAATCACTCTCAACGTCGACAGGTACGTTGCTAGCCTCAACACTGTTCAAAATCTTTCATTTCAAGCTTATCTTTCATTTCATTTCATATTTTTGAATCGGAAATATCAGTTTTATATGTTGAGTCGTCACATGAGCATATATTGTATTTGCAGGTATCAGTTAAACGGGATGAAGGGAGATATAGACGGGCCAATGTTTGAATCCTCCTCTCAGTCAATTAACGGCCTGTCGATGCTTTCATCTGTGAACAATGCATGGGGGTCGAGGAATATGGTACCGGCGAAGACTACGAACAACGACATGATGAGCTACGAGACTCGAACCCTGATTGACGATGGAGGGCAAAACTTCGGCCTCTTGAACCAGAACCAGATGAGCAGTCTCCTTTCCATGACTCAAAACCAGAGCAACAACTCGCAGGTGCTTCAGGGTTTCGGAGCGGGCAACGAGGAGGAACAGCAGCAACGCGGCATTCGGCATAATTTTTTCGACGACTGGCCGAGGACGTCGCGGGATCGGTCCACGACAATGTCGTGGACGGAAATGGAGAGAATGAGATCCAGTACCAGCTCCTCGGCCACGAAGCTCTCCATTTCAATACCTTCAGAGTTCGATTCTCCCGGGTCTCCTCGCTGTGAAAAGCTCATGCTTTCGCCGCTGAAGCTCTCAATGTCCCGTGACGCAGATCCGCTGGGGATCGATCCCACGACCCAGATGGGTTTGGGCATGGGCATGGGAATGGGCATGGGTTTGGCTAACCAAACAAGCGAGCATTGCCGTCAAAAACAGACTAGCTGGAATCCAATTACGTGGGAAAGCCCCGTGGGAGGTCCCCTAGCCGAGGTTCTCAACTCAACCAAGGACTGCAACGTGAAAAACTCGGCTCTTAATCTCATGACCGATGGTTGGGACTGCAGCCCTCGTGGGGGGGACAGCTCGCGAATGGCCTCTCCCACGGGCGTTTTGCAGAAAACCTTCGGGTCTCTTTCCGATAGCAGTACTGGAAGCAGCCCCCGTGCCATTAGTGTAGCCAAGGCCGCTCATGACTCCGCAGGTCTCTGTGAAAATCTCCGGACAGTCACGTTTGTTACCGGGGCTTCAGCTCCGATTTCTACGACTTAATCTCTGAAGCTTTCAGGTATTCCACCAAAAAAAGCAAAAAAAAAAATGATATGGTTGTCTGTCCATGTCTCTTCTTTCACAACAAGTTTGTGTGTGTTGCAACTACCAATCCCATGGGATCGAACGCATGACATTGTGGCGTGGGGATTATATTACAGAAGCAAAAATCACAACTCAATCAAGTAGAAGCCGAAGCCGAAGCTGAAGAAGAAGAAGAATCGCTTGTAGTACAAACTGTATGATCCTGAAATAACTGGATCAAACGGGGTCATGTATTATCATCAATCAGTTGCTGATAATTAACACACAACGTCACTGACTCACGGACATTATTGTTTAATGCTTGATTGATGCCGGTCTAAACTTACAAATATTATGCCATGGCTTGGACCGTTATATCCTGGTTTGCCTCACAGCAAATCTATCTATTTATGTTTTTTTATTTGTTCCATGAATCGTTATAGTTGTCTATTTGTTCCATGAATCGTTATTGTTGTCTACTTGGAGGAAAAACCAAAAATCAAAAGGCCCAAATTCCAGCAGCAGCCAGGATCTGAAAAAATATTGTTAGCCGATCTCATACACTACTGGTTTTCATTAATGATCGTATGAATTTAAGCTTCGTTTTGTGAAACATCGTTGGCTCTGCAAATGAATGATGCTATGGTTGTAAGAATTTGCCAATATAGTAGTATTCTTGAACTTTGAATGATGATATGGCTTTTGCCAATATAGTTGTATTCTTGAAATCTGCTAGCTATGCAACATCAACTGTTCATATGATTTTAAGACTTTTTCATAAAGCCGTTAATTTTTTTACCGTTAATAACCGATCATTGTTTATTGATAATAAGCTGATTAGGGTTCCTGTCGATCTGTATTCCTCTAAAAATCTGTTACTGTTAATCCGCGTTCTAGCTGGAGATTGTAGAATCTTAATCGAATATATTGGATTCATCAAAAATATATATTGCTCCGTGATGTCGGTGTAGCTTATCGTACGCTATAAATATTTTTGTGTGTATGTCTGAGAATGTATGAATTCAAGGAAGTCTTTGAAAAACTGAAGCAGCGCGCAGACTGGCAAAGACTATTTCTAGGCAGTCTTGTATTAAAGCGGTCTGAGTGTATTGAATGAGCATTAATGGCGACTGTAATTGCATCCTGTTTTCTTGCATCAGGAGTGGTGGGCGTAATAAAAGTGTCTTCTAAGAATGGGGCCTGCTGCAGTTCGAGGCACCTGTCAACTAATTGAATATCGGTTGTATCGAAACAAAGCAGTTATTTGTATTTGTCACGAGACTCAGGACTTTGTATATCTTTTCTTTATATTTTTTGCCTCCATGGTTGTGACAGGGAACTAAATTGTTCCAGTACTGCTCAATGCTTCTTACAATTTTTGTTCCTTCATGCTCCCTGGTTTGTTTTAATGGGTTCTCTGCATGGTTGTGAGAGGGAACTAAATTCTTCCAGTACTGCTCCAAACTCCTTACAAATTTTCTCCTTGCCCCCTTGCTTTGTTTTAGTGGGGTCCTCTATGTATTTCTCTTTGTCTCTTTGCATCTTTTACATTGTTGGAAAGTTCATGAAATTTAAATACATCTCTTACATGGTTGGAAAGTTTATGAATTTTAAACGAAGTACAAATGATTTGGATCTTTTCCTGCCCATTTCTTTTTGATCCAATTTAGAAAAATTATTAAAATCAATGTCAAATGTTGAGATTTCACAATCAATACATTACAATAATACAAATATTTGAGAAAACTACCTTAAACTTTCAAAGTGGAATTGACCTTAATGAATGAAACGCTCTATTATTAGTTTCAAGTTAATGGATTACTGTGCGTCCTTCACTGCAAACATATGCGTACTTAGCAATTTTTAATGATTGTTTTATTTGACTTGATATTAGTTTTGTCTTAATTCTTTCGGTCCTTTTGCAGTCATTCCCTTTTTGTTCTCAGGACCATTCTTAGTTACCTACGACCTTTCAGGAATCTTGATGTCTTTAGAAAATATGCATCATTGCAGTTACTTGATTTCCATATATAAAATATTGATAGTGAGTCGGTGACTATGAGAATCCACTCCTGGATAATTATTCAGTTTTCTTTTCAATAAGATGTGTTCAGTTTTCTTTTCAATAAGATGCATAAGTTCCATTATTGTCCTTCGTCATGTGTTTGGTCAATTGCCTTTTTCTGCACAAATTATTATGATGTGAAAACTTCCACTTCTGTACAATCAAACTTTGGTGAGCTTTAGCCATTTAGCTTTTCTTCTTTCTTCTTCAATAATTCAATCTAATCATTCTAATTTATTCTATAAGCTCAACTTATCATTCTAAATTGTTCGATAATTCAAGCTAATCATTGTGAATTGTTCGAGAATCCAAACTAATCATTTTAATATTTTTTTTCTCAAAGTAATCATTCTAATAGTTGTTAGATCAATGCACACCTTCCATGCCCATTGCCATTGCTGAACCACTCGTTGGTCGATAGTTCCATGCATATAAATGGAATTTGGAACCATGATATTCCATGGTACAGTGAATCTTCTAGGATAAATCAAACGATTCAATCAACATTCCATGGTTTCCTGACTGGTCCATGGCATTCAAGGTTCCATGGTATATCAAGGGTATGCATGATACTTGACACCACCTCACGATAGGAAACACGTAAATGTGTATTGCTGTAGCGCCTCACGCCTCAGGGTTGTGCATAAAACATACAAGTATACACATTTTTTTAAACTAACTAGTGGTAAATCTTGTGTTAGAGAGAGGTTAGGTAATGTTTGTTGTGTTGTTGGATAAGGTTCTCCCAAACTAATAACCTTGAGAATTGATCTCTCAATTCAAATTGATCATTAATAAATAAAACTAATAATTTTAAGAATTGATTTCTCAGTTTAAATTGATCATTAAACAAAACATATTAAAACAAAATTTGATCTCTCACCTCGCTATTGATCATTAAAAAGAGAAAAACATATTAAAATATTGATCTCTCAATTCAAATTGATCATTAATAAACAAAACATATTAAAACAAAATTTGACCTCTCACCTCGCTCCAAACATGAAAGTAATGATCACTAAAAAGAGAAAAACATATTAAAATATTGATCTCTCAATTCAAATTGATCATTAATAAACAAAACATATTAAAACAAAATTTGACCTCTTAAAACAAAATTTGATCTCTCACCTAGCTTCAAACATGGAAGAGAAAAACATATTAAAATATTGATCTCTCAATTCAAATTGATCATTAATAAACAAAACATATTAAAACAAAATTTGACCTCTTAAAACAAAATTTGATCTCTCACCTCGCTCCAAACATGAAGAGAAAAACATATTAAAATATTGATCTCTCAATTCAAATTGATCATTAATAAACAAAACATATTAAAACAAAATTTGACCTCACCTAGCTCATGGAAGTATTGATCATTAAAAAGAGAAAAACACATTAAAGTATTGACTCTCAATTCAATATGATTGTTAATAAACAAAACATATTAAAACAAAATTTGACCTCACCTACCTCCGAACATGGAAGTATTGTTTTCCAATTGAGTGTAGATCGGGCTTTGTAACACTTGCTCCTTGGTATCACCAATCCATGTTACTTTGTTTTGTTAAGTTGTATTTGACTCACTATTATCAATATTATGTTATTTTTATAACATTTTTTTTGCAAAATATTAGCTTAGATTCAATCAAAATTAATATTTATTTATTTATCAATTTTATCTATTTTAATTTTAATTTTATTTATTTATCTAATTTAATATAATCTTACTTATTTATTTATCTATATATTTATATAACTAATTAATCAATTTAATCTAATATTATCCATCTCATCTAATATTATATTATCTTATTTATTAATCTATTTATTTTTTTAATAATATCTAATTTAGTTTAATTTAATCCATTTATCTATCGATCTATATAATATTTATTTATCCATTTAATATAATTTGAATAAAATATACAACATTTATATATAAAAGCTAAATAAAACATTAATGACTTAGTCACTTTTACTTTCTAATTTTTTTCACTCTAAAACCTTTTTCTATTTTATAATAACTATTATGAAAATTCACATAATCTTTAATTTTTTCTGTATTTATATTTTATAAAACTTAAAAAAAATATTATGAAAATTGTACTTCTACAAATTGAATATATATAAATAGTAATGAAAAAATGAAATGACTTTTTTATAAACTTAAATCTTCATCTTACATTTTTTCTTTAACATAGTTTTTACATTTTAAAAATTCAGATAATTTAAGTTTTTTAATATTTATTATTTACAAAATGCTTAAAAATATTTTATAAATTGACAAAACATGATCATAAAAATTTGAATTCACTCACAATAAATTTTATAATGATTTAATTGTTTGATCTAATATGATTTTATCTATTTATTTATATATGTGATTATTTAATTATTTTATTTTATTTATCTATTTAATTTAATCTTATTTATTTATCTTTTTAATAAATTTTTTAATCCAATTTAATTTGATCTATTAGTTTATTTATCTAATAAAATTTAAATAAAATATTTAATCTAATTTAATTTAATCTAATAATCTATTAAAATTTAAATAAAATATACAACATTTATATACAAAATCAATGAAATATCAATGGCTTCAAATTTAAAGTGGTAACCATTACTTTAAAACATTTTTCTAATGACTATTATAAAAATTCATATAATCTTTAATTTTTTTTATATTTATATTTTATAAGATTTTGGAAAATACAAAAAAATTATCATAAAATTTTTATCTATACAAATTGAATAAACAAATAGTAATGAAAACTTGAATAAACAAATAGTAATGAAAACTTGAAATAGATTTTTGATAAAATTAAATCTTCAATTGACAATTTTATTTTAACATAATTTTTATATTTTAAAATTTATATAATTTTAATTTTTTTATTATATTTTACAAAATGTTTCTGGATATAAAGATATTTTATAAATTATATTTATAAAGTGAACAGAACATGGTAATGATAATGAAAATTTAAATGCAATAAGATTACCTTTCATACTTTATGTAGGCTCCATGCAAAAATAATAAAAGTATGTTATAAAAATTACAATTATAAATTAAATAAACATGGTAATGAAAATTTAAATGCATTAAACGTAATGATAATGAAAATTTAAATGCAATAAGATTACTATTCATAATTTATATAGACTCCATGCAAAAATAATAAAAATATGTTATAAAAATTACAATTATAAATTAAATAAACATGGTAATGAAAATTTGAATAATTTATGTAGGCTTCATGCAAAAATAATAAAAATATGTTATAAAAATTACAATTATAATGAAAATTTGAATACACTAAATTTAACTTTTATAATTTAAAGATTCAATGTTAAAATGATAACTTTTTAGATAACTTTATTTTTAAATTTAATGACAAAAATTAAAATAAATACAAAACCAAATTATTGCTCTTACCAAAATGTTCCAAAATTGACAATCCATTTATATGATGTGATAAATTTAAGAGATGTAAGTGACTTTCAATATACTCTAAATAACATATTCTCTTCTCATCTCCCAATACAAAACAACATGTTATAATACAAAATAACATGTTCTATTTTAAGTGTGTTAATTACCATGTTAACAGTGTATTAAGTAATATAAAGTAGAAGTCCATGTCGACTATTGAATAATTAATAAGTAGAGAGTTCCTATTCACTATTGAATTTTCAAAAGATTTTTCAATGTATATAAAAAGATAAATTGCGTAATGAATAATTAATAGAATGATAATTATAATGAGTTTTATGAAGGTGTATTATACACATTGACATGGTAAAGATGTGTCTTTTAAATTTTCATTTAGTATAATTATTATTATTATTTTGATATTTATATATTTATGTTTATTACATAATCATTCCAAAACTTTACATATAATAAAATTAGCACAAAATTAAAAATGGCCTAATCGCATAAACAACCATATCATAAGTGTTACAAAATAATATTATTTGAAAAGTCATAAAAGATATAGCTTGTACCCTATTCTAATGACTCTCACCCATGCTCACAATAAGAGAAAGAGTGTTGGCCTCAAAACATTTAACATAACATAATATTGTTATCATGCATATCATGTCATTTTTTTATTCTAATGACTCTCACCCATGCTCACAATAAGAGAAAGAGTGTTGGCCTCAAAAAATTTAACATAACATAATATTGTTATCATGCATATCATGCCATTTTTTTTTTCTTGCAACACTTAAGTGCTTTGTGTAGATGGCATCACAGATCATGTTATAATGTAGTTTATATGCTCAAAACCATGGAATAAATACTAATAATAGATGACATAAACCAACTCTTAATTTGACCAAAATGAAGAACTACATGCCTCCTTAGTTCATGAGGAGCACAATTACACAATAACACCTTTGATTCTTGCACGATTCCTATTACACCAAGAACACATTGAATTTTGCGACTCATTGAATTCCATGGTCACTTCAAGGGTTGGGTTGGTGTTGACATGTAAAATGTCCTTTGTCGACTTCACAAGTGTCACCAAGAGAAAAGGGCCCAACTAGACCTTCCTTTGTTGAAATGTTGAATCCTTCAATTATTGCATGGCTCCATAATCTAGAGTATAAAAAATGAAATGTGGCTACCATGAAATCCAAAGTGGAATATGAAAGGCATCTAAGTAATCCTATCTAGGAGAAATACGTAATGTTGGTATTACAACTGATAGTAAGGGGGAATGTCCACCACTACCATTAGAAATGAACCTAAAGCTAAACCCTCCCACCTTCTTTATGAAGCCGAAAACACTTGACTACTAGGAACACTTCTATGTCATCAAAACACCAACTTGGAATGAAACAAGTTAGTCACACAACATAAGCGTGAATAGTCTACTACTAAATGCAAGTGAATAACTGGAGACCCTAAGCACTTAGGAATAATCTAAGAAATACTAAGAGACTTCTTGTTCCAACTCATATGTTAGCAGGAAAAAAATAAGTGAGAAAATAAATAAAGTAGTAATAGAATAGTCGGCACGATACAATGCTACAACCCACAAGCAATAAGGGAGCTTGGAGAGGCAATACTAGTCCATAAACAAGCCCATATATACATGAATATAAATAAATTAGCTGACACTGGCCTCTTTATGAACATATGAAGAAATATTAAAATGTTAAGAAAATTCACTTTTTCTTGAATGCAAGGTTTTATTCATGAAAAAATATCATGACCTTGGCCTTCCATATTGCTTGAATCTTGGTTTCCTAAATTGAGGTAAAAATTAAAATTAGCTAATAAAATTTGTCATACTTGGTGTATAATGTTTTAATTAGATGAATATTCCACCCACTATTCTCCCATATGCACTAGACATATTGCCTACTTTTGTCCTAAGACTGTCATGTCCCAAATTTGGCATTGGGTCACAATGGCCTAATCACATTGGCCATATTCATTAGAGTTTGTCAAATTGATGTTAGGGGTCAAATAATTGCCAAGGAGGAAAATTACTAGTTTCCTAGGTTTGGGGTGGAAGCTTTGGGATTTGGAATAAGGGGGATAATAAATGATGTTTGAACATTAGAATGGCATAAATATTTAATAAAGGAGCTAAATAAATATATACAGGTGAAAATCAAAGTGGCATTTGATCATGTAGACATATGGAGGAAGTGGGACCCACATATGGCTAGATTTCCCCACTACACTTGGCATCGTTCTCTCACCAATTCGAATTCAACGTGAATGGTAACATACTTGGGGAAGTCCAAAAGGTATTATTCACGGGATGACTCATCCAAGGTAGAAATATAGAGGAAGAGTAACTCCCATGAAAGAGGAAGAGGCAATTTGGAGCTAGTGGGACACTTGGGCTAGATTCCCTAGCTCTATGACAACAATGATGAAGATGTTATGACACCTATGACACAAATCAGACCTGAAGGATGACATATGACATATATGACACGTCAGGGATAAAACTAGCCTCCAAGAGGGCGCTCAAGGGAGTTAGGGTAGCTAAGATGCTTCCACATGTGATTTGGTGGAAGTGGGAAACTAGGAATTGTTGTACAAGTGGCATTCTTTGGAATCTCTTCCCAACTTGAGTTGGCATGAGTCTCTTGGAAGGAATTCGACCCATGGAGGACATTAGAAGTTTATAAAAGTCATAAAAAAGAAGAATGGAAGCTTTTGATCATTTGTATAATTTGCAATTGCATTTGTGAAGAGGGAGAGCTAGTGGATGACTAGTTTCTTTCCTTAGCCAATTTTGAGGGCGAAAGATTCCCATCCAAGTTTGTAATTGGAAAGGCCATTCAAACCTTTCATTTGGAGCTTTAATGTGTTGAATATTGTAACTTCAAAGAATATTATATTTGTACTTTATTATTCCGAAGATGATACATTCCTCCGAGGTAACCCTATCATGTATCTGGAGATGTTTATTCCTCCAGGGGTTTGTATTAACTAGGGTTATTAGACCCACCATGGGTGGGTCGGCCCTGCAGTTATATTTTAGGGGTTATTAGACTTCTCCAGGTGAGGTCGGCCCCATTAGTCTTTTAGTCAGTTGGGAGTCAAGTATAAATAGAGGAGGTGAACTCCTCATTAGATCATTCACTCACTTGTGGAAGAGTGCGCACTAGTTGAGGAGATCTGCTAAGGAGTCAAGGAGAAGGAGCACATCTTGTATTTTGGTTGATCATCTTATTGAGGAAAGCTTTGCTGGGTTTTCTACCCCATGAGGGTTTCCCAGGGTATATTGTGTGTCTATCTTGTGATTGTGTTTCTTTCAGAGATCTTGTTTGTCTATTTGGTTTAAACTTAACATGGTATCAGAGCTAGACTGAATAGGACATCTTTCACAAGGTAAGAATACCTCTTTCTCTCTCTTTGGTGAAGTTAGGGTTTTCAGCCCAAAGTTGGTATTATTGATTTTTGGTTGCATGGCTGGATAGCTCTCATCAATACCTTTCTTTTGAGCCATAGATCGAACTTTTTGGTTGGGTAGAACTTCGGGAAATTCAAACCCTAATTCTACCAAAAGTGCGATACGTCAGATTTTGGTTTCAGAAAAAAGTTGTAATTTTTTATTTCTGATTACATGACTGGATAGCCCTTCTCAAGAGCATTCTTTTGAGCTATAGATCGAACTTTTTGGTTGGGTAGAACTCCGGGAAAGTCAAACCCTAATTCTACCAAAAGTGCGATAAAATTCTGTTCCAGATTCCGGAAAAGTGAAAAGTAACTTCCCAGGTAAGTCTACTCTGTCTCTTGGACTCCCCCAAGAGAAGATGGCTCCAAATACTAAGCTTGAAGACAAGCTAGAAGGCATAGAGAATTTTCGGGCATGGAAATACAGAATTGGTCTCATTCTTGAGGAGAATGATCTTGCTCATTATATCAAGGAGGAAGTTGCAGAACCAGAAGAAGATGAAGCCAAAGAGAAACACAGGAAGGATCTGATTAGGGCAAAGAGAATCATAGCTGATTCCATTAAAGACCACTTGATTCCCCAAGTGTCTTCCAAGAAGACTCCAAAGGAAATGTATGATGCCCTAGGAAGAATGTATGAAGGAAAGAACATCAACAGAAAGATGAATCTAAGGACTCAATTGAAAAGTACCAAGATGCACAAAGGAGAATCCATTCAAGACTACTTCTCAAGAGTCTCTCTAATCAAAGAACAACTAGATGCCATTGGTGATACTCTTGATGAAGATGAACTTGTGATGACAGCTCTAAATGGTCTCACTAGACCTTGGGAGTCATTCATTCAAACTATGTGTGCCAGAAAAGAAAGTATGAAGTTTGATGTAGTATGGGAAGATTGTGTTCAAGAGGAGGCTAGGGTTGCCAACAGAGAAGCACTTCTCAAAGAGGATGACCAAGCTTTGGCCACCCACACCAAAAGAGGAAAGAGAGGCTACTTCAAGAAAGTAAACCACAAAAGGCCTCAACCCTCTCATAGATTCAAAAGGAAAGGGGGAGACATCTCCACAGTCCAATGCTTCAATTGTCTTAAGCTAGGACACTATGCCAGAGACTGTACCTTACCAGAGAAGAAGAAGAAAAGGTTTGTTCACAAAAGACATCATGCTCATATGGCAGAAGATGACAGTGAAGAAGAAGAAGAAGAAGAAGAAGAAGAAGAAGAAATGGAGGAAAGGCCTCAAAAGAAAAGATCTAAAGCAAAGAAAGAAGAACCAGAAGAATATGTACTATTTTCTGCTCTCTCTGGATCTGTGTCTCCTGGTGAAGGCACTTGGCTCATTGACAGTGGTGCTTCAAAGCACATGACAGGTCATAAGGAAACTCTCTCCAAGATTGAAGAGAAGTCTTCACCCCAGAAGGTATCTCTAGGAGATGATTATCAATATCCCATCAAGGGAATTGGTGAAGCAAGCTACAAGCTTGATTCAGGAACACCTTTGAAGATGAAAGAAATTTTATATGTCCCAGGTTTAAAGAAGAATCTACTTTCTATCTCAGCACTAGACAAGAAAGGTTTTAGAGTAGCCTTCATAGATGGTCAAGTACTCATGTGGACCAAAGGAAAATCAATCAAAGATGCAATTGTCATTGGTGAAGAAGAAGGAGGACTTTATAAACTCAAGGGTCATCCAGAATCTGCCCTTGCTCATGAAGTTTCTAGTCCCAGTGAGCTTTGGCATAGAAGGCTAGCTCACATTAACTATAAAGCTTTACCATATGTGAGTAAGATGGTTATAGGTTTGCCAAACTTGAAGGTTGATCATGATGGCTCATGTAAAGGATGCAAGAAAGGGAAGAATATCAAGAATCCCTTTCCGAAAAGTGAAACAAAGACTAAGGGTTCTCTAGAGCTAATACACTCAGATGTATGTGGACCTATGCCTACCACATCTCTAAGTGGGTTTGAATACTATCTCTCTTTCATTGATGACTATTCAAGAAAAAACTTGGATATACTTCCTAAAGGGTAAGAATGAAGTCTTTGGAAAATTCAAAGAGTTCAAGGCTCTAATAGAAAACCTCTCAGACAAGAAAATCAAGATTCTCAGAACAGATAATGGTGGAGAATATACTTCAAAGGAATTTGAAGAGTTCTGTAAAGAAGCTGGAATCAAAAGAGAACTAACCACTCCTTACAATCCCCAACAAAATGGGGTAGCTGAGAGGAAAAATAGAACCATCATGGAAGCTGTAAAGACTATGATACATGATCAAGACCTTCCCATGTATCTATGGGCTGAAGCAGCCAAGACAGCAGTATATGTTCAAAATAGACTATCTCATAGTGCTCTTGACTTCAAAACTCCAGAAGAAGTCTTTACAGGAAAGAAGCCTGAGGTAAGTCATCTCAAAATATTTGGGTGTCCTGTGTACATCCACATTCCAAAAGAAAAGAGATCCAAATTGGATCCCTCAGGTAAGAAGGGAATGTTTGTTGGTTATTGTGAAACTTCCAAAGCCTTCAGAATCTACATACCAGGTTTTCATCATATAGAAATAAGTAGAAATGTTACTTTCGATGAGGAAGCAGCCCTCAAGAAATCTAGAAAGTGTCAACTTGAAGAATTTTATGAAGAAGATACATCTCCCAGAATCTCAGAGAATGCTCACATTCCTGAAGAGGACATACCAGAGGATCATGACATGCTGGAACCACAAGAACCTCCTGTTGCAGAATTGTCAAGGAAAAGAAGACCAGCATGGGCTAGAGATATTATTCAAGGAGCAGAAAGATATGGTGCTCCTGAAGTCTCCACCAGAGAAGGGAAGAAACCAAAGCTAGTATCCAACTATATGGCCCTAATGTGTGATCTTGTGGATCAACTACCTACCAGCTATGAAGAGGCAGCTCAAAAGAAAGAATGGGTAGAAGCAATGACTGAAGAATATCAGTCAATAATGAAAAATGATGTTTGGGATATAGTTCCCAAACCAAAAGACAAAAGTGTGGTTTCTTCCAAATGGATCTTTAAAATAAAACATGCTGCGGATGGAAGTATTGAAAAATACAAAGCAAGATTTGTAGCCAGAGGTTTCTCTCAGAAGGAGGGAATTGACTATGAAGAAACATTTGCACCAGTTGCTAGGTATACTTCAATTAGAACTATCATGGCTCTTGCATCCATGATGAAGTGGAAACTACACCAAATGGATGTTAAGACAACTTTTCTGAATGGTGTAATTGAAGAAGAAGTATACATAGAGCAACCACAAGGGTTTGAGGTAAATGACGGAAGGACTCATGTATGCAAACTGAAAAAGGCATTATATGGGTTGAAACAAGCTCCCAGAGCTTGGTACGGAAGGATTGACAATTTCTTAACTAGCATGGGCTTTACCAAAAGTAAAGCTGACCCAAACCTTTATCTCAAGGTGTTGGATGATGAACCAGTTATACTTTTACTATATGTAGATGATCTATTTCTAACTGGAAATGAGAAACAAATTATTGAAAGCAAGAAGAAGCTTTCTTCAGAATTCGAGATGAAAGATCTCGGATTGATGCACTACTTCCTAGGCCTAGAAGTGTGGCAAGAACCAAAAGGAATCTTTCTGAATCAAGGTAAGTATACTGTGGAAATTCTGAAAAGATTTGATATGTTGGAATGTAAACCCATGGCCACTCCCATGGACTCCAACTTAAAGATTTTGGTTAATGACTCATCAGAATTAGTGGACCTAACCTTATATAGACAGATCATTGGGTCACTAATGTACTTGACAAATACTAGGCCAGATATATGCTTTGCTATAAATACCCTAAGTCAGTATCTAGTTGAACCCAGAAAGGTTCATCTAATAGCTGCAAAGCATGTAATGAGGTACTTAAAAGGTACATTAGATTTTGGTCTACTCTATGATGGAAGTCATGAACTCAAGTTGCATGGTTACTCAGACTTTGATTGGGCAGGCAGTGTCTCAGACAGAAAAAGTACTTCAGGTGGATGTTATAGCCTTGGATCTGCCATGACCTCTTGGTTCAGCAAGAAACAATCCAGTGTGGCCCTTAGCTCTGCTGAGGCAGAATACATAGCTGCTTGCTCTGCTAGCTGTGAAGCTGTATGGCTTCGGAAACTGTTATCTGGAGTGTTTGACTTAGAAATGGATCCCACTATGATTATGTGTGATAATCAAAGCTGCATCAAGATGACAAAAAATCCTGTGTTCCATGATAAGTCAAAACACATAGAGATCCGATACTTCTATATTCGAGACATGGTGCAGAAAGGAGCTATCAAGCTTGAGTACGTGAGCACTGAAGATCAAATTGCTGATATCCTGACCAAACCACTGTCTCGTGTGAAATTCGAATACTTTCGAGACAAGCTTGGTGTAGTTCAAAAGGACTCTCCTAGAAAGGGGGAGTAGCATGATTCCTGATGGCAAGCAAGTCTCATCAATAATGAGACTTCACCTAGTCACTTAGAAATAGTTAGATTTAGGACTATTTTATTTTCATTCAGTTTTACTTATACATGATTTTTAATGATGGATGTATTAGTGAGAATACATGCTAGATGTATACATGCTTTTGATGTTAGATGTATACATGATTTTGATGATAGATGTATTAGTGAGAATACATGCTAGATGTATACATGCTTTTGATGTTAGA
The DNA here is from genome assembly GCA_027924585.1 of Larix kaempferi. Lineage (NCBI taxonomy): Eukaryota > Viridiplantae > Streptophyta > Pinopsida > Pinales > Pinaceae > Larix > Larix kaempferi. The sequence goes on from BSBM01000476.1 coordinate 9,124,794, forward strand.
TGTATACATGATTTTGATGATAGATGTATTAGTGAGAATACATGCTAGATGTATACATGCTTTTGATGTTAGATGTATACATGATTTTGATGATAGATGTATTAGTGAGAATACATGCTAGATGTATACATGCTTTTGATGTTAGATGTATACATGATTTTGATGATAGATGTATTAGTGAGAATACATGCTAGATGTATACATGCTTTTGATGATAGATGTATACATGATTTTGATGATAGATGTATTAGTAAGAATACATGCTTATGATTGTATGATGTATACATGCTGTTGATGCTAGATATTGATTATGTACGTGTATGGATGAGGATACTTGTACTTGTATTGATGAGAATACAGTTGAGGGGATTGGATCATCCCTGGACTTTCAGTCCTAAAGAGAGACGTAGACATGAGGTCTTCGAGAATGAAGTCCTTAGTGGACAGTTGAGGGGATTGGATCATCCCTGGACTTTCAGTCCTAAAGAGAGCTGTAGACGTGAGGTCTTCGAGAATGAAGTCCTTAGTGGACAGTTGAGGGGATTGGATCATCCCTGGACTTTCAGTCCTAAAGAGAGCCGTAGACGTGAGGTCTCCGAGAATGAAGTCCTTAGTGGACAGTTGAGGGGATTGGATCATCCCTGGACTTTCAGTCCTAAAGAGAGCCGTAGACGTGAGGTCTCCGAGAATGAAGTCCTTAGTGGACAGTTGAGGGGATTGGATCATCCCTGGACTTTCAGTCCTAAAGAGAGCCGTAGACGTGAGGTCTCCGAGAATGAAGTCCTTAGTGGACAGTTGAGGGGATTGGATCATCCCTGGACTTTCAGTCCTAAAGAGAGCCGTAGACGTGAGGTCTCCGAGAATGAAGTCCTTAGTGGACAGTTGAGGGGATTGGATCATCCCTGGACTTTCAGTCCTAAAGAGAGCCGTAGACGTGAGGTCTCCGAGAATGAAGTCCTTAGTGGACAGTTGAGGGGATTGGATCATCCCTGGACTTTCAGTCCTAAAGAGAACCGTAGACTGGGTCTCCGATAATGAAGTCCTGAATGAACAGGCAGGGGATTGTATCGTCCCCGGACTGAGGTCCCAGAATAGAACCGTAGACTGTGTCTCCGATAATGAAGTCCTGAATGAACAGGTAGGGGATTGTATCGTCCCCGGACTGAGGTCCCAGAATAGAACCGTAGACTGGGTCTCCGATAATGAAGTCCTGAATGAACAGGTAGGGGATTGTATCGTCCCCGGACTGAGGTCCCAGAATAGAACCGTAGACTGGGTCTCCGATAATGAAGTCCTGAATGAACAGGTAGGGGATTGTATCGTCCCCGGACTGAGGTCCCAGAATAGAACCATAGACTGGGTCTCCGATAATGAAGTCCTGAATGAACAGGTAGGGGATTGTATCGTCCCCGGACTGAGGTCCCAGAATAGAACCGTAGACTGGGTCTTCGAAAATTGAAGTCCTGAATGAACAGGCAGGGGATTGCATCGTCCCCGGACTGAGGTCCCAGAATTGATCCGTAGACTGAAGTCTCCGAGAACTGAAGATTGGATTGTATCATCCATGGACCTATGTCCTAAAAGGAGCAGGATTGATCATCCTAGGAATATGATCGTATGATGACGATGCTGATGATCGTGTGATGACGATGCTGATGACGATGCTGATGATCGTGTGATGACGATGCTGATGATCGTGTGATGACGATGCTGATGATCGTGTGATGACGATGCTGATGATCGTGTGATGACGATGCTGATGATCGTGCGATGACGATGCTGATGATCGTGTGATGACGATGCTGATGATCGTGTGATGACGATGCTGATGATCGTGTGATGACGATGCTGATGATCGTGTGATGACGATGCTGATGATCGTGCGATGACGATGCTGATGATCGTGTGATGACGATGCTGATGACGATGCTGATGATCGTGTGATGACGATGCTGATGTTCGTGTGATGACGATGCTGATGATGATGCTGATGATCATATGATGACGATACTGATGATCGTATGATGACGATGCTGATGACGATGCCGATGATCGGATTGATATCGACACTGTTGACATTGATGTTCCAGTAACTGGTTGAGTTACTGATGAAGATGAATTGAAGAAAGCTTCCAATGATTTATAGATGTATCATATATGATGACTCCTTGCTCTTGCAGATGTTGTTATAATATCCTTCTCGTTAAGGGGGAGTGTTGAATATTGTAACTTCAAAGAATATTATATTTGTACTTTATTATTCCGGAGATGATACATTCCTCCGAGGTAACCCTATCATGTATCTGGAGATGTTTATTCCTCCAGGGGTTTGTATTAACTAGGGTTATTAGACCCACCATGGGTGGGTCGGCCCTGCAGTTATATTTTAGGGGTTATTAGACTTCTCCAGGTGAGGTCGGCCCCATTAGTCTTTTAGTCAGTTGGGAGTCAAGTATAAATAGAGGAGGTGAACTCCTCATTAGATCATTCACTCACTTGTGGAAGAGTGCGCACTAGTTGAGGAGATCTGCTAAGGAGTCAAGGAGAAGGAGCACATCTTGTATTTTGGTTGATCATCTTATTGAGGAAAGCTTTGCTGGGTTTTCTACCCCATGAGGGTTTCCCAGGGTATATTGTGTGTCTATCTTGTGATTGTGTTTCTTTCAGAGATCTTGTTTGTCTATTTGGTTTAAACTTAACATAATGGAGTCTTTATTTGCAGGTGTAAGCTACAGGGAAGCTCATGGTTTCTTCTATTGCAGCTCACTCCTTCAACCATTTCTAGTTTTGATGGCATATTCTTGATCCTTGAGGGAGGGCATTTTTGGTGAGCTATTTTACTCTTTGGGGGAGATTCTAATGCCCCATTTATTTTGTAATATGATGTAAATACTCTTTTATTCATCTCTAAAAAGTTTCAGGTCGAAATTCCAAGTAGAAATGTATAAATCTCATTTTTAATGAAAGAACAGTGCCATTTCCCCACTACCTTGTTGCGAACCAATGTAATGTTGATGGATTCGAATGGATAAGCAAATTAATGATGGTTTATTGATGAATGGAGTGTTATTGATGTATTATACAATTTTCATGTTCAGTGCTCAAGCATTTGAAGTCATTTTACTCAGTTTATTTACATTTGGAGAAGATTTGGTGCCATTTCCCCAAGGGTCGAACTAGTGATCTTTGATGTTATTTGGGAGAGGTTTGGAATAGACTTAATAACTAATTAATGGTGCATTTGGGACCTTAATTACATACTTGAGACATCCCCTACCTCTGTTCAGAAATTTGAGTGGGTTTGGAGGCATTTGGGAAGCCATTTTCAGTACTTACACCAGGGGGATTTGAACCCCAAATTACTAGTAAAATTGCTTACTTGGTCCAGAATCTTAAGAGAGTTTGCAGATGTCTTTTGGTGACCATATATCATAACTGAGCATCATATTCAAGTACTAATATCATTCATACACATTCCTTGAAGATTTAAAGTCATTTGGAGCCAATTTGAGACCTAGAGACCAATACTAGTCAAAGGGAAATTACTAGTAAAGTTCCCTACATTGGCCAGAATTGAAAGAGGATTTGCAGAAGTATTTTAAAGGTCCAAAAGCATCCATGAAACACATATTTATGTTCTAACATCATCCATATACCTTCTTAGAATATTTGGGAGCAATTGGAGCAATTTGGGGACCTAGAGCTCAAAACTAGTCAAAGGTCGAACTAGGGAAACAAGTGAAAAATTGCCATTTTAATAAAATTCTTAACAAGGGACATTACAAATACTAGCCAACCTAAGTTCTATATTTATCTTTTTGTTGGCTGACTCATGATATTCACACCTTATTCTTTTGTTATATTCAGTGGGAAGCACTACAAAACTTTTGAAGACCACTTCATTTACATTAAGGATTACATTGACATTGGGCTCCTTGACGCTATAATCCAAATGACCTTATATTTAAGATAATTAAGCATGAGGTGTTCTTCATGAAGACAATTAAGTCTACCTACTAAATAACCCATTGATGATTTGATTTTTTGTCAAAATATTGATAATTTCATTAAAGAGGCCAAATGCTTCACTTTGCACAACTTGTGCACTTTGAACTTCATAATCCATGTGTGCAAATACGTTAACATATTTAGATGAATTTAGTACATGACTATGAGTTGGAATTAGAGCACATTGATCTTTCCATTGAATAGGATGTACTAACTAGGTCTTCCACCATTGAATGTTGAATAGTTTCTCATTGGCTAAATGGATAAATTATGTCACTGAATCCTAGAGGGAGCGTATGTCAATGAGATTGGTGAAACATTCTCTCACCAATGGGATAAGATCATCTTACAGTCTCATGGACTTTGTTCTAAATGTTTCCTTACCCTTTATTTGCACTTTGTGGATCCTAAGTTGCTCATTCAACTCCACGTTTTCTTTACTCATGGCTAAGAGGTTAAAGTGCATTTTATTTAGTTTCACCTTTGATAAATATGAAAAGGAGGCTAGAGGATGCACATCATCCACATTCAAAATATATAATTGTTATATTAATTGGAATTTTGGTTTATGTTTACATTTTTCTCTCTTATCTTACACTCTTTTGAAATCCCAGTGCATGAATTTGAACTCAAAGGTATCAATTTGACATTCAGCTTCCATGTTTGGCTTAGGATTCATTAATTCCTCTATGAATTATGGTGTTGATCCGTATACTTTTGCGAGAACTTTCTAAAAACAAATCTTTGATGAAGGATTTTTATTGGCGATTATATACATGTGAACATGAGCAATTATTATTGTGTCTCTTTAAACAAAATCAACCATATGAAAATTAAATAGAAATTCAAGCACATAAATGAACACCCATGTGATAACGGTGTTCACCAGTCTATACTGGAAATCATTCCGGGCTTGTGCAATCATCGAACAACTTGCATTAATTCTGCCAGAATAGGGGCTGATTATCTACTTTACAAAGGGAAACGATTCAATCTTAAGCAAGTCTACAACTTTCCATCTCTCCTTTTAAAAAGGGAACCATGCAATCTTAAGCAAGCCTACAACTTGTCATCTCTCCTTTACAAAGGGAAAATATGCATAAAAGCTTATTACATCACAAATGGATTTCACCTGCAATAAGTATTTACCAACTGTTCACTGTCTGGACTGCATAACATGTGCCTATGAAAAGCCACATTCTCTTGAATATCCTTCACCTTTGTTCTTTGAACCAAGAATATCAAAGGCCAACACCTGCATCAATATGCAGATCTGTAGTTTCTTCTTCTACACAACAATTGCCTCTGAAAGGCCACACTCCTTTTCAATTCCTTCACCTTTGTTCTTCGGACTTAGAATGTTCAAAGACCAACAATTGCATCAGTGTGCATAGCTGTAGCTGATGACCATAATACTATCGGATCTAAGCAAGTTCATACTTGTCTCATCATGTCCCAAAGAGCTTATGAAACTGAGACAAATTTACATAGTTTCCAAATAGGATTTTAGGAAAAGATAATGCCTCTCACAAATATGTGGCTATAAATCCCATTACAACGTGGAAACATCAACTTCAGGTCACAATAAATGTGCACGAGTGGTAGACACTATGGTCTTTAAAAACCACTACAACATACGTGCACATGAGCGAGTCAGAAAACCGAGCACACGCACTTAGTGGAAGACACCACGCTTTTGAAATCCACTATAAAAATAACATAACATAACAAAATAATATTATTTGAAAAGTCATAAAAGATATAGCTTGTACCCTATTCTAATGACTCTCACCCATGCTCACAATAAGAGAAAGAGTGTTGGCCTCAAAACATTTAACATAACATAATATTGTTATCATGCATATCATGCCATTTTTGTTTTCTTGCAACAATTAAGTGCTTTGTGTATATGGCATCACAGATCATGTTATAATGTAGTTTATATGCTCAAAACCATGGAATAAATACTAATAATAGATGACATAAACCAACTCTTAATTTGACCAAAATGAAGAACTACATGCCTCCTTAGTTCATGAGGAGCACAATTACACAATAACACCTTTGATTCTTGCACAATTCCTATTACACCAAGAACACATTGAATTTTGCGACTCATTGAATTCCATGGTCACTTCAAGGGTTGGGTTGGCGTTGACATGTAAAATGTCCTTTGTCGACTTCACAAGTGTCACCAAGAGAAAAGGGCCCAACTAGACCTTCCTTTGTTGAAATGTTGAATCCTTCAATTATTGCATGGCTCCATAATCTAGAGTATAAAAAATGAAATGTGGCTACCATGAAATCCAATGTGGAATATGAAAGGCATCTAAGTAATCCTATCTAGGAGAAATACGTAATGTTGGTATTACAACTGATAATAAGGAGGAATGTCCACCACTACCATTAGAAATGAACCTAAAGCTAAACCCTCCCACCTTCTTTATGAAGCCGAAAACACTTGACTACTAGGAACACTTATATGTCATCAAAACACCAACTTGGAATGAAACAAGTTAGTCACACAACATAAGCGTGAATAGTCTACTACTAAATGCAAGTGAATAACTAGAGACCCTAAGCACTTAGGAATAATCTAAAAAATACTAAGAGACTTCTTGTTCCAACTCATATGCTAGCAGGAAAACAATAAGTGAGAAAATAAATAAGGTAGTAATAGAATAGTCGGCATGATACAATGCTACAACCCAAAAGCAATAAGGGAGCTTGGAGATGCAATACTAGTCCATAAACAAGCCCATATATACATAAATATAAATAAATTAGCTGACACTGGCATCTTTATGAACATATGAAGAAATATTAAAATGTTAAGAAAATTCACTTTTTCTTAAATGCAAGGTTTTATTCATGAAAAAATATCATGACCTTGGCCTTCCATATTGCTTGAATCTTGGTTTCCTAAATTGCGGTAAAAAATAAAATTAGCTAATAAAATTTGTCATACTTGGTGTATAATGTTTTAATTAGATGAATATTCCACCCACTACTCTCCCATATGCACTAGACATATTGTCTACTTTTGGCCTAAGACTAGCCAACCTAAGTTCTATATTTATCTTTTTGTTGACTGACTCATGAGATTCACACATTATTCTTTTGGTATATTCAGTGGGAAGCACTACAAAACTCTTGAAGACCACTTCATTTACATTAAGGATTACACTGACATTGAGCTCCTTGACTCTATAATCCAAATGACCTTGTATTTAAGATACTTAAGCGTGAGGTGTTTTTCATGAAGACAATTAAGTCGACCTACTAAATAACCCATTGATGATTTGATTTTTTGTCAAAATATTGATTATTTCATTAAAGAGGCCAAATGCTTCAGTTTGCACAACTTGTGCACTTAGAACTTCATAATCCATGTGTGCAAATACGTTAGCATATTCAAATGAATTTAGTACATGACTATGAGTTGGAATTAGAGCACATTGATCTTTCCATTGAATAGGATGTACTAACTAGGTCTTCCACCATTGAATGTTGAATAGTTTCTCATTGGCCGAATGGATAAATTATGTCACTGAATCCTAGAGGGAGCGTATGTCAATGATATTGGTGAAACATTCTCTCACCAATGGGATAAGATCATCTTACAGTCTCATGGACTTTGTTCTAAATGTTTCCTTACCCTTTATTTGCACTTTGTGGATCCTAAGTTGCTCATTCAACTCCACGTTTTCTTTACTCATGGCTAAGAGGTTAAAGTGCATTTTATTTAGTTTCACCTTTGATAAATATGAAAAGGAGGCTAGAGGATGCACATCATCCACATTCAAAATATATAATTGTTATATTAATTGGACTTTTGGTTTATGTTTACATTTTTCTCTCTTATCTTACACTCTTTTGAAATCCCGGTGCATGAATTTGAACTCAAATGTATCAATTTGACATTAAGCTTCCATGTTTGGCTTAGGATTCATTAATTCCTCTATGAATTATGGTGTTGATCCGTAAACTTTTGCGAGAACTTTCTAAAAAAAAATCTTTGATGAAGGATTTTTATTGATGATTATATACATGTGAACATGAGCAATTATTATTGTGTCTCTTTAAACAAAATTAACCATATGAAAATGAAATAGAAATTCAAGCACATAAATGAACACCCATGTGATAACGGTGTTCACCAGTCTATACTGGCAATCATTCCGGGCTTGTGCAATCATCGAACAACTTGCATTAATTTTGCTAGAATAGGGGCTGATTATCTCCTTTACAAAGGGAAACGATTCAATCTTAAGCAAGTCTACAACTTTCCATCTCTCCTTTTAAAAAGGGAACCATGCAATCTTAAGCAAGCCTACAACTTGTCATCTCTCCTTTACAAAGGGAAAATATGCATAAAATCTTATTACATCACAAATGGATTTCACCTACAATAAGTATTTACCAACTGTTCACTGTCTGGACTGCATAACATGTGCCTATGAAAAGCCACATTCTCTTGAATATCCTTCACCTTTGTTCTTCGGACCAAGAATGTCAAAGGCCAACACCTGCATCAATATGTAGATCTGTAGTTGCTTCTTCTGCACAACAACTGCCTATGAAAGGCCACACTCCTTTTCAATTCCTTCACCTTTGTTCTTCGGACTTAGAATGTTCAAAGACCAACAATTGCATCAGTGTGCATGGCTGTAGCTGATGACCATAATACTATAGGGTCTAAGCAAGTTCATACTTGTCTCATCATGTCCCAAAGAGCTTATGAAACTGAGACAAATTTACATAGTTTCCAAGTAGGATTTTAGGAAAAGATAATGCCTCTCACAAATATGTGGTTGTAAATCCCATTACAACATGGAAACATCAACTTCAGGTCACAATAAATGTGCACGAGTGGTAGACACTATGGTCTTTAAAAACCACTACAACATACGTGCACATGAGCGAGTCAGAAAACCGAGCACAAGCACTTAGTGGAAGACACCACGCTCTTGAAATCCACTATAAAAATAATGTGCACCATTACAATATTGCCAACAAGACTCGGGCATAAAACACAATGCCTCTCACTCTTATCATCACTTAAGAGTGGCTAAAAAAATCCTTTTACAATTTTCAAGGCAACTTAGCTTCACAACACTAGGCTTCCATAGTTTAATGAACAAAACTATAATATGAAGCCCATAAAGGTGGCACATCAAACTATGTGGCTTGTCAAAGCTTTAAGAATCCACTTTCTTGGCCTTATGCACAAATATGTAAATACCTATTTATACCAAAACTTCGTTTTAAATAAAACCTATTGGAAAACCCGTGCATATATGGAAGGCCTTTAAAATCCCCAACATTTAAAGGAATGGGAAATAATTAAAAGGGCATAATGAAACTTTTACCGAAAGTTTTCGACCCATTTCATATCATGCGCCTCGGCCCCTTGATGCCCTCGGCCTGCTCTTGTGGCTTCGGCTTCCATTCAAAACCATACATTAATACCCATGTGCATGGGCGAGATCGAACTCCTACCCTCGGCCTTGTGCTTCTGCAATGAAATGTGACTGCGTTGGCTTGGCACCAAATGGCCTCCATCCTCGGCCCTTTGGATTGCTACAATAAAACTTGTGGCCCCCATGGCTCAATGTGAAGCGCTTATATAGTGCAAGAGTGGGCATAACCACACCGCCACTCTTTGTGGCTACAAACATAACCATGGCATAAATAAGGCCATCGAAAACCACCACCATGGAGTATTCATGGTATCTTTTTCCAACATCCCACTAATTAGCTAACCAGGTGCTAAGTGTGGCGTCAAAGTTCAACCAACTTGGAAATAATAAACTGCCGCTAGCCACATAACAAATATGGCGTCCACTACCAAAGCTTAGGTAAATGGTTCCAACGCCTCGATCCAACTTTGGCGAGCCGTTCCTAACTGTTGGCTATAATAAAAACTCTATCAAACAAATAATGGTTCCATCGCCAAGTCGTTATAGAGCTCTCCACCAAATCTATTGGGAAATCAATAAATGCAATGATCCTCATGGCAAATGGTCGTCTTGTGGTGCGATGGCAAAGCACATGTTTTGAATGGAATAAGTCACGGTTTCAAAACCCGTCGGCCAACTCCTTTGAATGGAATGGAATTTGTAGTAAATTGTGTTGAATGTAGAATTTGAAAGAAATGGAATAAGTCACGGTTTCAAAACCCGTCGGCCAACTCCTTTGAATTTGAAAGAAAAACAATATTGAGCATTATCTACATTGTGTGGTAGTGACCTCCTTTTTTGAAAAGCTATCTATCTTATTAATTTTTTAATCTGAAAATTAGATTCAAAAAAGCTATCTATTTTATTAATTTTTGAATCTGAAAATTACTATTTGAATCGCATTTTATATATATTTGTGCTTTCAATAAATTTTTTTTCGGGTAAAATGAAAGAAGAGAAACATCCATGGAGTGTCCACATATTTAGGTTTTTGGTTATGCTAGTTTTTAAGATACATGTTTTTATTTAGGGGCCTTCACTACTCAACGAGAAAAAGGGTTTGTATAAGTTTTATAAAAAAATAAATTAAACATATAGTTGAAATAAAAAAATGAGAAAATTATATGTCATTGGATGCATGATTCAATGCTGAATTTATAGGCATGAATTAGGTTTCCATATTCCATGAAAGAGATGAAGGGATTTCACCTCCCATAAGTTACAAATCTATGAAAATTTGCAAAAAATGGGAAGGATTCTTAAATTTCAATCCCTCAATTAAGATATTTAAAATCCTTCAATCATGTATTTTAAAACCCACGATTAAGGTATTTGAGACATAAATAGATAATTTTGGTTTAAAACCCTTGATTGAGGTTTTAAATATCAATCAATGGCTTAACAAATTGATCCATATAAAACCTTGATCGAGGGTCCATGTAATGTACCAATAATATTTGATTGTACATTAACTGACTCTCCTACAGGACTTAAGGAAAAACAATGAAAATTGGTGACTTGAATGGTTGTAGGAAGATTAAAAACATTAATTGACTGTCAAATATCAGTTTGGATTCACACCAACAATTTTGAGGAATTTTTGATGAGGTTTCAAAAGCAAGCAAGCAAAATTGTCTCCCGGGACTGCACAACTAGTTCAACTTCAGTATTTTCCAAACATGGGGAGAAGGATTTGAATTATTGTTTTCAAACATGGAATGAGTTTATTGACATGTTAAATTACAGAATCAAATTAAATAAATCAAATTGGAGTTGTAGAGGTTCATCTATCGATCAAACAATGAAAACTAGCTATTTTCCATGGCAATCTAGACTAGGTGCAAGAAATTGATATGAAAAATAGATTTCTCTTTATTCAATATGCATAGTGGAATTAATAGGTTCAACATTACATTAATGACATCCATTGGAATATGAAATACATTTCATATAAGTCTCAGGAAAGAAATACATAAGAGAAAGAACTCTCCATCGTAGAAAGACTAGAAATCATCAGGATTTTGAATGGGAGGGTTTCCAAACTCTGCAAACAAGCTCGAACTTCACTAGACCAGAATTCAGGACCTGCAATAAAATCAATGATGAATACTAGATGTAATCATCCTCTTAGAAGAAGCAGGGGCACATCTCCCAGCTCGGACTAGGGGCACTTCTCCCAAGTCAAAGAAGCAAAACAACTTTCAATTCAATTCTCAAACTGTCAAAAGATGGGAAAGTGGTGTGCACTCCTTCTTTTATAGACTTGAGGTGACTTATTGAGCAAGTCATCTAGGCTAATGCACCCTCATGGATTAGATAAGGATAGCTTGATTCAATATTTTCTTTTTGCTTTTGCTTTATCCCGCTTTTGCTTTTCTATCCTACTTTTTAACTTTTGACTGCTTTTTCCTGCTTTTCTGCCTTATCCTGCTTTTCTTCCTTATCCTATTTTTTCTTTCTTTTCTGCCTTATCCTGCTTTTTAGCCTTATCCTGATTTTTCCTACTTTTCTTCCTTATCCCGCTTTCTTCTTTTATCTGCTTTTATGCTTTATTATGTTTTTCCTGAGCTTTACTGCTTTTCTGCCTTGTGCCAGCTTTTCCTTTCTTTTTCCTGTTTTCCTAGCTTTAACTGCTTTAAGCTTTTCTTCCTTTGCAATCTATCTCTTGATCAAAGCTTATCCTCGAATGTGACCTTGTGAATCATTATCAACTTTATTTCATTAAAATAAATATTTATTAATGAAAAATAACTTCCATTAAGTGCATCTCAAACTTAAGAAAATAAAATTAACACCTCCTAATTAATTAATGCCTTAAATTTCAAAATTAACCCCAAGTGTATGAAATTCTCTCCTCAACCCAAGGAATTGATTGGGTTAGGAACTCAATCCAATGAACATCAGTGAGGGGACATGACAGTACTCCCCTCCCATTATTGCTTGTCCCCAAGAAATTTCAAACTTGGATGCTATAAAATGTGTTCTCTTTCCCAAGTAGCATCCTCACTAGGAAACCCTTCCCATTGCACCAAATATTCTTTAATACTTATGCTTCTTAAATTCCTTTCTTGGACCTCCAAAATATTCTCTGGAACTAAAACCAAATATCCCTCATCATCAAGGGGAGGCAACTCTTTTGAAACTTTAACTTGATTCCCTATTTCCTTCTTCAAACAAGACAAATGTAAAACATTGTGAATTTTAGTTTCTGGAGGCAATTCTAGCTCATATGCCACTTCACCAATATTCTTTAGGACTTTGTATGGACCATAGAACCTTTTGTGTAGCTTCTCATATCCCTTATAATTCAATGATGATTTTCTATAAGGATGCAACCTAAAATATACCAGATCTCCTACTTGGAAGGTTCACTCCACTCTTTGCCTATCTGCATTCACCTTTTGTCCATTCTGTGCTACGTCCTTGAGAGTCTTGAGTATGTCTTGACTCTACTGGAGCCAATCATTTTCCTTCTATGTCTTTCAAACACCAAATATCATATTAGCAAAAGTGGGTGCATCATATCCATATAGGGCCTTGAACGGTGACATTCCAATTGATAGATAGAAGGTGGTGTTATAGCAAAACTCTCTCGGGTGTATCCAAGTAGTCCATGTCTTTTGTTGACCAATAACATAGATTCTTAGGTACCCTTTGAGCCACTGGTTCAATCTCTCTATTTGAACATTATTTTGTGGATGGTATCTTGTACTCATGTTCAAACTTGTACCCACCAACTTGAACAATTCTTGTCAGAAATTGCTAGTGAACTTGCTATCTCTATCACTAATGATAGACTTGGGCATGCCATGAAGTTTGAAGACTTATTTGATGAAAATTTCAGCCATTGGGATGGCTGCAATAGTGGTTGTGACAACAAATGAATGTGCATACTTGTTTAGTCTATAAACCACAACAACAAAAAATTGTCTTTACCTTGGCTTTTGGGGAGTCCGGTGATGAAATCCACAGTCACACTTTCCCATTTTTGCTTTGGAATAGGAAGAGGTTGTAGGAGTCCAACTGGATGTGTATGTTCTCCTTTGTTTTGTTGACATGCCACACATGCTCTAACTACTCCATGACTTCCTTATTTAGGCCCTTCCAAGAGAACCTTTTCCTCACCTTCTTGTAGGTCTTCACAAACCCTGGATGTCCTGCTAGGGGCGCATCATGGGAAGCCTCTAGGATCTTCTTCTTTAATGAGGATTCTGGAACTAAGAAAATCCTATCCTTATGATAGATGATATAATTAAGGATCTTGTAAACATCATCATGAATTAGTCCATCAAATAAATCACAAGAAAAATTATTCTTTGCATACTCTGTTGGCACTATGATTCAGTTGTCATTGATGGTTGGAAAGCAGACAAGACATGCATAATGGAAATGCTCATTGCGGGAATATGTGAGCCCCTCTGGGCATCACAATAATCCCACTATGGGAATAATGGAGAACCCCATTATGGGCATATGAGAGCACTTGTGGGCATCACAATAATCCCACTGCAGGCATAATGGAGAGCCCCATTGCGGGTGTTAGCAACTAGTTTTTCAGCATAAGTACTAAGGTGAAATGGATGTATATCTTGAAAATTCCTTGAATAAATCCTAAATTCTCTTTATTTTTCATGGCTAGGTGCTAAAAGTATGAAAAAAATTGGTTTGGAAGTGTTAAATGTAAGAAAACTTGAAGGAATTTCGAAAGGAAGTATTAAGAGACAATCAAAATGATAAAAAATGAGCCAAAAGACTATAGTCCAAAGCCAAAATGTCATAAAGGTTAATTATCGTGCAGATAGCACCGTTGATCATGTGCGGACTGGAGATCAACGACTCTCGTTGGTTGTCGCGTAGCCAAACTGCACGGGAGAAAAGGGGCGCAGGTGGTTGCGATGGGGAAAGCTGGGTGCTACGTGTCACATACTGATAGTGTCGCAAGCAAGGAAGGTGGTAAGTAAAATTGTCTTGGCGAAATGCGAAACCACTGCGGCAGAATAAAGGATGTTCAGATCAACGGTTGATATTCATGAGCAAAGATCCGAGGGTTTGGGATAAAGGTTTTATTCATTGCATAAGTCTCGTGGATCAATGGCTCGGGTTGCAAAGAAAATCAAAATCAATGGCGATGAAAGTCGAAAGTGCACGTAAGATAATGGTATGGACCCCACTAGCGGGAGGCATTGAAAAGTTAAACATGTTGTAGATCTCCATCGTGGATGCAAAGCAGGAAAGGATCGACGGTCCTGGAGGATTGTCGCACCAAGAAGATGCGAGACAGTTAGAAGATATAGGTGGTTGCGACAAAATATACCACCTAACAGGTGTCAGCACCAGGACTTGTTGCAAGGAGGATGAGCGGTAATGAAAGCTTGTTTAGAGAGATGCGACACCACTTTTGGTATATGGTGCTAATAAATGGATGGTGGAGATCAGAGCATAAAGGATGATCCAATGGTGGATGGAAAGGATGTCAAATTAGTAAAAGGGGATAAGATATAACAGCCAAGATCAATGCACGAGAGATCGACAAATGTAGAAGAAGGACAGCTAGCAAAGAAGACTGAAGTTTAAGAGGAAAAGGGTCATATATACAAAGATGCACATGTAAAGTTGACATTTGTGCCTTGGAGTTGTCGGAGTCAGAAGTTTCCAGACGTGTGGAAGACGAAGGAGACGACAGGAAAGGTCCCTCTCAGAGCTTCTCGGTGACAGGTAGGACCTTATAACCACTGCCATTTGTAATCCAAGTCCAATTATATCAGGAAAATGGATGAAGAACCAGTTTCTAGCAATACTACGGTTAAGATTTCTATGGAAGATAGGGATTATGATATATTTGATACAGAAGTTCGGCTGCCTATACTTGAAGTTAAGAAAAGATTGAAGGTTTTTTTTGAACAAGGTCTAGATGTGCATAGAGTCTTTCGGTCGTCTTTCATCCTTTTCTGCATTGATGAAATTATGCCCTTTCCTGAGTTTATATCATGGTGTGCCTATAACTATTCTGAACCCCAACGAGTTATTATGAATTCACAGAAGTCTAAGATTGTTTGCGCCCTAAATTCTTTAGTCGTTAGTAGTTCCTTTGGAATCCCTGTGTCCCAAGTTCCCGAGCCTGAGAGTTTTACCGAAGAATATGTTATTACTGTATATAGACATTCTTCCCCTGAAAGTAGACACACCTTTTTAACCGCTTGTCTCAAACCTGACCTGGAAGTTGAGAATACCCCATACCCTTTGGATATAAATTTCTTTAATGATAATACACAGTTGGTTCTTTCTTTGGTAGCTCAGTTTCTAGGCCTGGATACATATATATGGGTGACAGAGTTATAGTTGAGTCTTTTATTCAGAATTAGTGTCAGTTCACCAGGAACTAAAAATGATGCAGTGCCGTCCCTCAGATTCGAAGACTTTTTATCAAAAAGAATTCATTCATAGTTGAGTAATTTCTCCAATACCAGACATTTTAGATTTCAGACGCAGTTAATGAAAATGGTTATGTTTACCAGTATAGAAGATTTACAGTTTTCACAAATACTCTATACAGATACCTTAGAAGATAATGTATTTAACTAAATGAATTATATTGTGTCTGCGGTGTATAAAGTAATTTTTGGAGAAGAATTACCAAGGGTTTTACCGGAAATGGAGTCTTTGATGCAGTTGAAAGATGAAGTAGCAGTGGGTGATTGGTTTTTATTAAAGGATTCCACCGTGATCAGGTTTTACGGCTTTGTACATGAACCTTATATACAACTTGCCTTTTTAACTCTAAGGATTTTCGCTCTCGAATTCGTCAGACAGAAATTGACTCTAGAAGATGAGCAATTGTTAAAGTTTAAAAAGGGTTCTGATTTGAAATGCCCATGGAGAGTAGGCCCATTCATTATAAAAAGCAAAGAAGCCCTTTCTGATATAACAAAGTTGTTGGAGGCTATGGAGTTTAAGAAAGATGTGATAATCGAATATGATCCTTTACATATCATATCTGAAAGAAAGAAGAAAAATAATATGAAAGCTTTTGAACATCAAGAAATAGAAAGATTATTAAAGGGACGGAATTTATTTCGTTGCGAACCTAATGATGAAGAAATCATAGATTTGCAAGTAGGGGATCTGATTCTGACAGAATTAACCATGGAGGCCGATCAGTTGCCAGATGCTCAGGAAATTGGAAGAAAAAGGGATTTGCAAGAGATTATGGATGCAGATAGTGAAGGGGGAGATGAAGGAAAAAGGCTTAGGACAGAAACACCATGTGGATTGGTTATTTCAGTAGACAGTGAAAGATGTAAAGGAGGAGAGGCTTGAGTCCCAGAAGTTCAGATACAAGAGTATGAATTCCAAAGGGTTAAGGAAAGTGGCGATGTAAATAAATTCCAATCGAGGCTCGACATGTATAAACATTATGGACAAAATAAGCAAGCCGTTGTCCAAAGGCTTTTTAATTTGATGCCGGCAGCCAGAAATTTATCAAATTCAGAGATTTCTCTGATAACAAGCAGGGATATAAAAGAGAACACTTTAAACTTGGCAGTATCTATAGAAGACAAAGTGACTGACATGAAAGTCAATTTGAAGAAAATACCAGTGCCAGACAAGATCCAATTGCATAAGCAAATTGGAGAGGTGATATATGAAGATTTTGTGGAAGCAACATTGAAAGTCACTAAATTGGAAAATACTGTAAATAAAATGGAAGGTCAATTGAAACAAGAAAGACTAGAGAATAAAGCTTTCCAACAACAAGTCAAAAAATTACAATTTGACTTAGTTGAACGTGATGGTGGAGGTAAAGACAACAAACAATTGTTAATAGAAAAGGATAATTTGATTCAAAAGTTACAGAAAAATATGAAGATTTCAAACACTCAGCTGATTCAAGCTCCAGAAGAAACCAAGCTAGAGCAAAAGAAAGAGGCTTTGTCTAAAGAAGTTAATGATAGAAAAGCTGAATCATTAAAATTTGTTGAAAGAGAAGCTAGTTGGGAAAAAGAAAAGATAAGCTTGAGAAATCAAATTGAAGATTTGAAAAATAATTTGTCAAATTTGAGCGTGCAACAAGAAGGTACAGGTCCGAATGGAGACGACAATGATGCTGATAGTCTTTTACAGGCTATGTCCCAGATTAGTTTAAAGGATGTTGAAATTAAAGAATTAAGAGAAGAAGCTCAGGCTTTGAAAGAAGAAAGTGAGAAAAAGACGAAGAAACAAAGTCCTTACAAGACAAGTATAAGGAATTGATTGAAACTAATAAAAAATTGGCACACCAAGTGACAGGGAAAGCAGCTATGCAAGGATGCAAGCACATGGTATGGGACTTGGTTATTAAAGAAGCTGAAAGTCTTAGGCCATACTTGGATTATATGAGAGTAAAAGAAAAAACAATTAAAGATGCTTTTACCAGTTGTACTGCGATAAGAGAAAATCTGAATAGGAAGCCCAAGGAGATAGCGCATAATGCCATCACTTTTTTGAATAGTTTAACGAAAGAAGATCTAAAGGCCTTAGATATTAAGAACAAGATTACAACAATTACAACAGAAAGAAGAGTTCTGGGAAAACATGCACAGGTCGAGAACGTAGAAGCTAGGGCCGAAGCAATGAGGAGGCAAGTAACAAGGTTCAAAGGACAATTTGAGAAGTTGATCGAAAAGGGTTTTCCCTCTTTCTGGGATGAAAATCAGGAGTTGATTTCCCCGAATGAATATAAGAAATTATTGTTTGATATAAGAATGGATCATGTGAAGTTTCAACATTTAAATTGTTTGCTTACAGGGAAGATTTTGATGGAAAAGATTGCAGAAGACTTTGAGATGTTGAACAAGTTGGTCTCTATTGGTGAAAGAATTCCTCAAATTTCCTTTGCAGATCACATTGAGATGAGAGTCATGGTGCGAGAAATGGAGAGCTATGATCTTCCAACAGCCGAGCAATGGACAAGCGTGGAGAGATATGGGAAAATGAAGTACACACTTCGTGCTTCAAAATAGCTGTTGGAGCCTACGTCAAATGAAGAGTTCAAAGCTAGTGGAGGCAGTCAGTTAATGGGAGCAGCCAGCTGGGAGAGCATCTGCAGGGGCAATTTTTGTCTTTTTGTATGATTCAAGTGTCATTTAGTAAAAAGTACCGGTGAATATTGTAAAATGATGTAAATATTTAATATTGCAATAAAAATACCAAAACTGGCTATGGAAGCAACTAATGAGAAGGAGCCATGTGTATTCCACTAGGGAGTATTGAGGGGGTTGTGGAGTTGAACCATAAGCTTCCAAATGTCATTTTGAGAACCCATTTGACTTTCCTTGTTGCATTTAATTCAACTGTAAGAAAGTTGTTGAGAAATCAGTCCATGGATTCAATGGAGCATGGGAAGCCCATAAATTTGTATGGCAGGTATGGGATATGTTTTTCTTGTACCAAAAGTCACCCTACCTCATGGGAGTTGGTTATTCCTCATTCCCATTTCATTTTTGAACATCCTAGCATCAGTTTTCATCCATTACACATGCCCAACAGTGAGAAAAACCATAAATCGCAACTGTGAAAGAACCCATGTTTTGAAGTGCCATAAACGCCCAAAATTTGGTATTGACAGTAAAATCCAATGGGGGATCCATAGATATGAACCTTGGGGAGAAATTGAGAGTATTAGATACCCCGAAATCCATTGGAAAACCTAGTTTTTATAGCCCAGAAATCCAGTGACGGGATTGAATTATTTGATGACATAATTGTGAGAAACCCAAGGGTGAATGATTGAACAGAGGTTGGGTTTGCTTGATAAACCCAATGAAGGATGGAATCTCAAGGAATTAGCAGTTGGAACTTTCTATGCCCACCATGAATAGCACTGGAGGAAAGGGACGCCTGAGGGACTGTGCAACAGAGAAGGGGACCTTCCTTGTGTTGGGTGAGGTAGGTATTGTGGGTGCCATGACTGTTGAATTCATTTGAGAAGCTTGTAGCTCTGTGGTTGAGCTCACTGGCTTAGCATCCTCCTCCTTTGATTATTGCATGCTTGATAAACCCAACTGTGTGTTGGCTTAGCATGACTGTTTAAGTGAAACCATGGTTGTGAGTGAGCTTGTTTAGTTCCTCCTCAGTGGATACACAACCCAACTCGGGGGTGATCTCTTAGCTGGACATAGATCTATGGTTGGGTGGAACGCTGCTCTCACATAGCCAGTTGTTTGGACAACTTCATCTCAAAGATAAGTGTTCTCTGTGGTTTAAATTATATGCATTATGTGTTTTGCAATGTGTTAATTCTGAATGATAATTATTCATGTTAATGGATTGAAATGATTATCTTAATATGGTTGATATGAGATATGTGCATAGCATTGGAATGGGATTGATTCTCTACATGTTGAATCATCCTCTTCTTGTGATAGATATGTTGATGCATTACCTTTTGTGTGTGTGAAAATATGTTTTAATTCCACTGTATAAATTAACTATGCATTTTATTTTAATTGTACATTTCTTTGTATGGCTGTGGGGAGAGTTAGACATCCCCATGTTACAGTCATGTTCCCTCTGTGGTTTGGAATGATGGGAGGGGACGTGACAACTCATGGATGTGTACTTCTTGACGGGGATTCCATGGTTGGGAATGATTTAGGACAACCAGCTGAGGAAGCCAATTGATGTTTCCATGGAGGACTTGTTGGAGCGTCATTGTTATGCCACAACGTATGTGCATGAAAATTCCATTATGATCTGTGACATAGAGAGCCTGGAGATGTGGGCAATAGAAGAACTGGTAGTGCGTATACTGGGGTCGAAGTCACCCCACAGGGTGTCAGGGGGACAACTAGTGTTGGTGGAGCAGGTCTTGGCAGGAACCTATTTTGGTTGGGGCCAGATGTATTTGACAGTTGTTCGGTGTGAGTTGAACAAGGCGATCCAGAGAGGAGGGGATTTTTGTTTCCCCTCATTCCTTTGTTCATTTTTCTTTGAGAGAGTGCCGACGCTTTGAATGCATAGAGCAGTACATGATGGAGGGCCCACTGAGCCGCGAATGTGGTGATGGGGTGGGATGATGACTCGCGAGGGTGGAGGACTGGTGGGATGGTTTTTTACCGAGGAGTTATTCACTCAGTGGATGCAGCTTCCAGTGGTGATTGAGGACTATCCTTATTATAGGATGGACTACATGCGGATACATAGCTGTCGCGACTTCCTGTTTAGACTTGGGGACCAGATGGTATGTATTGATTTGTTTACAGTATCATGTTGTATCTACTCGATAGCGTATATGATAGATATAGGATTTTATGACACTGAGTTAGATGATGTGCTTATTCTATGCAGATGTGGGACCTCAGCCTCGAAGGGGATACCAGGCATGGAAGGGCTGGGTGGAGGGAGTATACTCTCGCAACGCCGACAATAGAGTTCTTCGACGACGTTGGAGACATTGCGTGTTTGGATTGACTGCCTTCTTGATGGGGTGTTGGAGGACAGTTGGCAACATTTAGATCAGGAGTTGATCGATATTTGATATGATTCTCCATGAGAGTGGAGGCCTATTATGAGGCGTATTGTGATGGAAACGTAGGCAGTGAGAGCCATGGTGTGGGGGGATGCCTCCTACTATGATGAGGAGGCAGAGACAGAGTTTGATGAAGAATATGAAGAGGAGGAGGAAGAGGAGGAGGATGACAACGAGGAGGACGATGATGATGACGAGGATGACTTAGATGAGTAGGCAGTTGATGGAATTGCCCCTAATGCGATGAGCATGGGGAATTTTTGTACTCGTCTGGGGAAGCTGTTGGGGCTCCCCGATGTATTTATGTGTATTTTGTGCTATGGGCACTATGACATTTCTATGATGATATATATATATATATATATATATATATATATATATGCAAATGGATGCAGTTTATGATGATGATTATCTTTTTGTTGTTTTTTATGATTATGTATTCCTATATGATGGATAGATGCATGTGGATGTTAGGATGATGTAATATTGATATGGTTTACTTCCTACATGTTGTGATTGATGTGCCAGTATAGAATATTGTTAGCCATTTGGTATGCAACATTGTTCTGATTTCGTGGGACATGAGTGAATGTAATGGATTCAAACTGTCTGATCATTTGTCTAGTGCGCGGGAACTTTCTAAAAAGGAAAGGATCCCATACCTGGTAAAATTTGTTGAGTTGGGCGACAAGAAGCTGTGATTCAAGAAACACACAAAGGTTACTTATGCCCATATGGAGAGCAACAATCAAGAGACCAGTCACAACATTGTACTTAGCCTGGTTATTGGTAGCGTCACCGATACACACTCCGTCGAGGTGGATCAACTCGTGTGAGGGAGAATATAATACCCAAGCTGCGGAGGTGAGGTTTGGAGACCATCAACTTGCGCCGTCAGCAAAACCGACATAAAATGGTGGAACAGGATCCATCCGTGGTCACACAGAGAAGCAAAGTGTAAGGTTGTTGATGTAAAAATGTGTAAAACAAAAAGGAAATGAAACTGTACAACACAAACTAGTGGGTCCAGAAAAGTGATAAGGGTAAAAGTGTTTGAGGTACAACCCATTACGGGAGTTGTTCAAGGGGTGTCCTTTATAATCGGTGAGGATGTATGCCCCCTTTCCTAGGAAAGTTTGGATGATGTATGGGACTTGCCACATGGATTCAAACTTTCCTTTACCGGTCTTTTTATAGGCTTGGTCATAAACAAGTACTAGATCGCCTTCTTGAAAATTATGAGGGTAGACATGCTTATCATAACTGGATTTGGAACGGTTTTTAGCATCCTCGGTGATTTGTAAGGCTGTTCGGTGATCTTCGTTGGCTTGTTCCAATAGGAGTAAGCATTGATCAAGTGGTGAGGTGTCCGAGAGAAGTTCAATAGAAATGTGTAAAGCGAGAATCTGACATTCAATGGGAAGGACAAACTCTACACTATGAACCAAATGAAAAGGGGTAAAACCGGTGGCAGTCTTAGTGGAAGTATGGTAAGCCCAAAGTGCAGAAAAGAGCATATGGTGCCAATTGGAATTATGTTGGTTAACTGTTCGCTAAAGAATGGTCTTCAATATCTTGTTAATAGCATCAACTTGTCCATTCCCTTGAGGGTAGTAGGATGAGGCATACTGGTGTTTGAACTTCAGAAAGGTAGACAATTCTTTCCAAATGGTGCCTTCAAAGTGTTTTCCATGGTCAGATACGAGTTGTTTGGGTACTTCGAACCGAGTGATGACGTGATTGAAAAAGAAACAGGCTGCGGTATCAGCTTTGCAGTTGAATGTAGGCATGGCCTCGGCCCATTTGGTGAAATAGTCAACAACCATAATGATGTATTTTTGGCCATTCTCCGAGGGGGGGTTACACTCCATAAAATCAATGGTCCATTTACAGAAAGGGACAATGGTGATGACTGGATGGAGAGGAGCGGGGGGGTTCCTCGCTTTGGGGGCAAAGAGATGGCAATTCCGGCAATGTTTGACTACTATAATGCAATCAGTGAAAAGGGTTGGCTAGAAATACCCAGTGCGGATAAACTTTTGAGCAGTGGCCATCCTGGAGAAATGGACGCCGTAGGCTCCACTGTGATAATCATTTAGAACTTGTTCAGCCTCGTCTCGTGTGAGGCATCGATGCAAAATGGTGTCAACACCGCACCTATAAAGGACATCTCCAAGGAGGATATAACACGAGGCATGTGGTGTATGCGACGACGATCATCACGGCCGATATTGGATCGAAAATTTTGTGTACGTAGGTACAATAGGATGTCACCATACCAAGGGTCATCCGATGAAATGGTAAACAAGTGGTCATCAGGTAAGTTGGTAGTGATTTGTTGTGATGTCGATGAGGATGGTAAATACATCACAAGCCGTTCCAATGCAAGGGATTTGGTGCTCTTCAGTGTTGCGAATGTTAGGTCGTATTCTTGAAGTATGATGACCCATTTAGCCATACGGCATTGAAGAATGCGGTGACTCAAGAGATAGACCATGGGGTTGGAGTCTTCCACAATTGTAGTTTGGCTTAATAGGATATAGTGGTGAACCTTCTGGACTGAGAAGACGATGGCAAGGGCCAACTTCTCCTCATGGGGGTAGCGTAGTTGTGGGTTGGATAATGTCTGGCTCATATAATAAATGGCATGTTCTTGTCGCGCACTATCTTCTTGAGCTAACACCCCCAAAACAGAGTAGTCAGATGCCGAAACGTAAAGGATAAAATCCTTCGAGAAATCAGGAGGTGAAATCAACATGGTGGAAGTCAAGGCTTGTTTGAGGGCTTCAAAAGCCACTTGTGCTTGTTCATCCCAAAAAAAAGGAACGTGAGTGCGAAGCAAGCGAAGGAAGCCATGAAATTTTGTAGAATAGTCTGAAATGAAGCGATAGAGAAAGTTGGATTTCCCTTGAAGGATTTGTAATTGGTGTAATGTACGTGGGAGTGGGAGGTCAAGAATGGATTGAACCTTCAAAGGGCCTATAGTGATTCCTTTTTGGGAAAAGATGAAACCCAAAAACCGTCCCGCAGGAACGCAAAACACACACTTGAGGGGTTTCAGGCGGATTTTTTACTTGTGACAATGCAAAAAGACTTGCCGAAGGTCATTTAGATGGTCGGACCGTTCCTTGGATCGAGCCATGAGGTCGTCTAGGTAGACCAGAATGATATGGACCAAATCGTGAAAGCAAAAGGTCATGGCCCACTGAAAAGTGGCACCAACATTTTTAAGACCAAAAGGCATGAATCGATAGGCAAAGGTGCCCCATGGGGTAGTGAAGGCAGTCTTTATTGATCTTCCTTGCGAATGTGAATCTGATTGTAACCAGATAAACCGTCCATGAAGGATAGAATCTCGTGACCCGCACATGCATCAATAAGTTGATGAATGAAAGGCATAGGAAAGTTGTCTTTGGGACATGCTCGATTCAAATCGATAAAATTGGTACATACGCAAATGGTGCCCCGTTTCTTGTTAACTGTCACGGGATTGGAAACCTAGGTGGTGTAAACGATGGGATAAATGAACTCGGCTTGACGTAGTTTCTCAATATCAGCTTTTACGGTAGGGAGTTTGGAGGGGTGGATGGGTCGTTGCTTTTGGAGAACGGGTGGGACATCCGGCCAAGTATCAATATGGTGTTCAACAATGGCGGGGTCAAGACCAGGCATCTCGGTAGAAGACCAAGCAAATACATCACGAAACTCTTGGAACAACTTCTTATAGGCATTAATTTCATCTTGAGTATAGGAAGTGCCTAACGTAATGATTTCAGGATGACCGGGTGGGATGGAAATATCTACATGATAGGTAGGAGAAATGTTAGCCATGTTACCTTCCTCGAAGGCATCAGGAGCTGGGATGGGGTTCTTAAACTAGTCCACTTTGTTAGGGAGGAAGTATTTTGACTCGACGGAAAATTGGTTGGTCGCAGTAGTGGTAGACTCCTCAGGAATGAAGTAGGATCGATGATGCATATCATCCCAAGGGTAGTCAGGTGTGGTTAGCGCTTCGAGGATTTCTTTTTCACTACAAAAGCACTGTGTTGAAAGATTGGTAGAGGGGAGGCTGGATGCTAGAGGCGAAATGGGTTCATCAGCCATGGAAATCATGTACATGATTTTAATTTCTCCGAAGGAGGAGGATTCAAGGGGGTGAATCTACTCTATGGTAGTGATGGACGACTCTAAGGAAGATTAATTCAGATCATGGAAGACCAATCTATACTTGGGTAAATCTGGGCAATGATGTGAATAATGACCGTATACTCCACATATGGCGCAGGAGTGGTTTGTACACAATGATTTGTTGTGTGGGTGGGGGTGTTTTGGAGTTCGATAATCGGAATATTGGGGTTACCGTCCAGTGTCTTCATGTTTTCTTGGGGGTTTGGTAGTTGTGGAAAATTATGGGTAGCATGTCCCAAGTCATCACTCAAGGAGAAATTGGGGGGTGAACAGAATGTGGGGGTAGGTTTCGTATTTTTTGTGGCATGTGGTGCATTATGGGTGTGTGTGGCCTTGCCCCCAGTGTTGTTGGATGAAGACGTGGTCGCCACACTGGGGGTGGATGATTGTTAGTGGTGATTGGAACAAGAACGAGATTGTGTGGATTGGTGTGGCTCCAACATGCCTAGGGACCGATGGTGGTTGCGGTAGTAGAGGTGGTTGCGAGTTAGGCACCGTTTGTTTGGATGGAATGGTGCACAGATCAGACATATCGACTGCCGGCGGAGCGGGTGGGATGGACCGAAAAGTAGAGGTCATGGGAGTCTCCGAGTAAATTCCAGGTCCAACGGTGGAAACCAAAGAGGTGGGTGCACCAAAAATAGGTTGTTCAACCATGGGGATAACATTTTCTATTGCAGTGGGTGCACTCAGGTCATAATAAGTAAGTTGGTCGATTTTAACAAACCGAACCTCATGGGGGAACATCATAATGCGAAAGGATGATGACGCAACAACCTTCATGGAATACATGTAACTGCATCGTAGCAGTAGGTTATAGTCAAGTTGTGCGTTGATGACTTCAATGCCAATAAGGATGGTTTTACCCGCTAATTGGATCGGGACGTTGGCCAGGAGGCCCTGGGTGTGAGCTGAATGGACATCGTAAGCTCGTAAGGAAGTCATGGATGATTTTAGTGTAGGGGATCCGAGCTTCTGCCATACAAATGTAGACATAATGCATGTAGAGGCACCCTCATCGATGATACATCGATGGATAACAATATTCCGGACTGAAACAAAAACTTGAAATGCTAATGTGGAAGGCATGCATGGTTCAGATTGGTCTAAATCGAATTCCATCATTCGTGAGTCGGAAGGGTCTATCACACCTATGGCGGATAACACTGTTTTGCGCTGTGCAGGGCAGTTTTTCAAAACTTCGAGGGCTGAAATATCAGCTGGGGATTGGGCTAAGTCATCCATGATATTATAATTGGGGGAAGCATGAGCATTGGGGTTGTTATTAATGCGACGCAAAGGAAATCGAGGAGCTTTGGGGGCCCCATCTCACGGTGTTGGAGGTATGTGTAACGACTGATCTGTGGGAAGAGAGTTAGTAACCTTGTCGGCGGGAATGGTTTTGGTGGTAGAACCATACTGATTACGACGTGTTTGAAGGTTGATGTCCGCTGACGACATCATTAAAAGGTGATGGGTACCTGAGTCAATGGGTTGAATAGCAGGCGTAGCATAAGTGATTTGCTGTTGTGGTGCGGAAGTCCCTTGAGGGGGAACCAACGGTTGGGTGGTCACTACCCCTTGCATGGGTAGAGGATTCTGTAACACCATAGGTTGTGCATTGGGTTGAGGGGGGTTCGGTGGTGTTGGATGTGCGGCATGTCCTTGGTGTTGGGTGTCATTGGTCCAAATTTGGCGAGCTCACTCCAAATGGGGACAATTGTGTGTATAATGGCCATATACCTCGTAGATAGAACATGGGTGGTTTGTACTTAAATTGGGGTTATTTCCTTGATGAGGTGGTCAATCAGGGTTTTGATTAGCTGGGGCGTGTTGTGGCCACAACATATCCCATGCTTAACTGAAGCACGGAAGCCCCATTTCTAAGTAAACGCAAAAGCATTTGGGTAAGTTCTTTCTAAACACCAAATCCTGAAGACCCCTCACCCATGCTTTTAGTCTGCCTGTTTGCCAAGATTTTGATTTCTTTTTCTAAGTGTTTCGGTCTAGAGAAAACCTTAATTTTTGAGTGTTTTGCTGTTCATTTTTTCCAACCCGAAATCCGACAGTTTGCGCACCCGAAACTCGACAGTTGCAGGTTGCGGGATTCCATTTTTCTTTGTTTTCCGGTTATGTCAACGCGAAACCCGAAATCTGATAGTTGCGGGTTGCAGGTTCTTCCTTTTAATAATTCTGGGATATGCTATCCCGAAACCCGAAACCCGCTATTGCGGCTTTCGACTTTCGGGACTTCATTTTATTTTTATCATTTTTGTGTGTTCTCGAAATCCAAAAGCCGAAACCCGACAATGTCGCATTTCGGGATTCGGGAAAAGGTTTCGCTTTTTGTTTATTATTATTCTGTTTGTGTAACCCGAACCCGACCTTTCGGGTTGCGGCTTTCGGGAATTACTTTTCTCGTTATATTGTGCAAGTGTGCAATCCCGAAACCTGAACCCGACTTTTCGGGTTGCGGCTTTCGGGAACCTTTTTAAATTTTGTGAATAAAGCACCAACGGCCGGATCTCGAATCCTGATTCGGGTAATCTGAGCCGTTCATCCACTCCGATCGCACAGTCAGGATTTCGTCTTGTAATTTCGATAAATAAGGGTTTTTCTATTTTTCTTTTATCATTTTTACTATCGAAATAACTGCGCTGTGCCGATTTTTACTGCAGATTTGTTGCTAAGGGTGATTTGCGTCAGTTTTCCAGTTATTTCAGGTAAGTGTGCCATTACCCTTGCATTTTCGATTGGATTTTTCTTTGTCGTTTTAATTTTTTATTTGAAATTATTTTATTTTGTCAGAAATTGCATTTTCAGTCGCCATGTCGAAAAACAACCGGTCTAAGACAACACAGAGGGATTCCCTTACCAAGGACCCTAATTTCGGTATCCTTTCAGACACGAGTGGAAGTCACTGAAACCTACCAGATGGATTGGTCCAAAATCTATGCTATTTTTGACAATGATGACCTTTCCCACATTGAAAATGACAGACCTATGTCTGAGAAAATTAGGTCTTCTCAAATCCACGCCATTGCCGCATGTCCGGCCATTTTACCTTACACGGACCCAGTTAAATGGATAATTGAGAACGCAGACGTCAAAGACCACTCTTTTAATGATAGTGCAGGAGTTCAGTTGTCTCATTTTCGCTCATAAATCTTTATCCATGCCTTTTCCCTTAAATCACATGTGCAAACCCTTTCATCCGAGTTTTTACAATCTTCAAAAACCCGGTATAATTTCGATGAGATGATAAAATCGTGGATGCACAAACCCAATACCTTCATGCCGAAGGCGAACCACCTGTACCCTATTATTTGGTTCAAGGAACCCTACTCTTTGCTAGCAGCCATGCTATGCCGACTGTTCGGTCTTCCTAACTGCTCTCTATTCAAGGCTGAATGCCCCCCCATAGCACATCATGTTCTATTCAAGGCTGAATGGGCCCCCAAAGAACGCCATTCATGAATATCATAAGGCACCTGCTCACAAGAAACCACATTTTTACCTGTCTGCATATGTAATTGATGTTTTATGTGCTGAGTTCCAGTACCCTAACCTAGGTTGGAACTGGTCCCTCTCAGACCCTCCTGTTCATATTTATCATTCGGCATTGTGGGAGGAAAATTATGTCCCTTCACTCTATGATATTTGTGATCATTTCATGGGTATAGTTTACTTCAAGATTTTCAGAGAAGAAGCACCAGCATTTTCAGAAGATGACAAAGCCTTCATCAACACCATTGGGGACTGGTATGTGGGCGAATATTTTGCATACATCAGGGTTTGGGGAAGTGATACAGTACAACTTTTGCCTAGGTTAGTCCCTGATAAAATGGTCATACAAGAAGTATCATTTCAGACTGTCACTGATGGCATGTACAAGAAACTTACGGGCCCCAGGAAGAAAGGCTGGCCTAAGTTTGCTCTGAATCTTGGGCAACTGGTTATTCCAACCTCCAATTGGGCTGCAGTCCTTGGTGATCAGATATTGGTTTTGAAACTAGGACATGCTATCAAGAGGAAGCATGATCCTAAGAAATTTTTAGATGCACACTTCAAGCAAACACATGTTAAGATGGATTATACACATGAGGTAATCCCATATGAATTTATATATCAAGGTGTGTATAAGTTTTCCCAAGTCCTTGCCAGGGCAAAGAGCCCGGAAGATCAACACAACATTTTGCACTATCAGAGGGAACTCAAAACTAGGGTTTTGAGTTATAGGGCTATGCAGTTGAATTTGATTGAGCAGAATCGAAAGGACAGAGAAGGGAAAGAAGCTCAAAAGGCTGAATCTTCCCAGATGCTCGTCATCCATGATGGGGACAAAGGGAAAACTACCATGTAGGAAACCCCTCAAGTCAAGGTAACTGAGCAAACAAAAATATTATTGCAGTTAGCTCGTTAGTCCACATAGAAGCTGGAACAAATGTCAGCAATCCTGAGCACTCAATCTTTGGAACCCCCTAAGCTTATTGTGGATTTACAGTTATCTACTACAAAGACTCAAGAAGATGAGGACCTGGTCATAACTCAAGCTAGCCCAGCAAAGAGGCAGAAAATTTTTCCTTCTACCTCACAGGTTTCTCCAGCTGATATAATAGATTGTGATGAAGAAGTGGTGCCACACCCTCCGGTATCAGTAACACAGGAACCTACCGAAGATTCGTAAACTGTGAATGATTTGCTGAACAGTGTTGACATAGATCAATCATTTCCTGATCAACCAGAGTTGGAATTTAATGCCGCTCTTGGTGTTTCATCCTCAGCTCTGGTATTACCATATATTCAACAACTGTCTGCTCTCCCTCCGGGACTATCCATTCCTTTCTCTTTGACAAAATTATATGATGCTCTCACTACTACTTCTGTTCCATCATCACATCATTCAACCCCTTTTTCTGCTCCACCACCTATTGATACAGAGGTTCAATATCCCCTTGATTCTTTACACTCACCTGTGTCTACTCTTATATCTTTCGCCACTGGTGAATTATCTTCACTCCCATATTCATCACCACCCGCTAATGTTGATAGTCAACTCCGACTGCCTGAAACAAATGTTGACAATCAAGTTCCAGTTTCTGAAGCCAATGTTTCAGTGCCCTCACCAAAATCTCATCGGTTTCCCAAACCACCTCAATTCTTTTGGTCACCTCTGTTGATCTCTTTTCCTTTCTCTCTGGACAGACCCGGGCTGGCGGTAATCTTTTAGACCAACAGAACCCTTAGCTCACTGGCCCTTTCGGCAACAGGTCGCAGAAGCAACCTGAAGTCTCACCCGAAGTGATTCTAATGGGAGGCAGAAGACTCAAGTGTCCTCAGCCAAGTTCCGAGGCATCCAGGGTGGTTAAACCCTCCTTAACCCCTTTCACAGAAGCTGTCTATCTCATTCCATTACTCCGGATACGCCTCTGTCTTATCGCGGTACGCAGGGAATGCGATAAGTCTTTCCCTATGTGAAACCGTCTAGCGATACCCAAGATATCGTAGGTGCGATATCTCCCCCTTCTAGTTCCTGCGGTAAGTGAACTTTGACCGCTTCCTGGGTTAATAGGTGGTCTTAGCTATCCTTATCCTGGTACTGCAGTTAGCAACAACATTCAGCCTACAAGCATAACCCTCGCTAATGAACTCGACCCTTGATATCTCGCAACACGTAACTAGGTAGAACATTACTTTGCGCAATGTCTAAATAAACCATTCATGCCTCATATTCAGTTCTTACTCGCACATTAACCTCTGTTTAACAATTATCTAGTTCGCAAAGAGGTTAGCTATGATTATCGCAATTGTTATACATCATTCAGAAGTTAACTGACGACCATGTACATTACTTATAACAGATTGAAGCATTCATATATAGCACAAACACGTGAATGAGAACAATGGCTACACAATTACAATAGTGCTACTTAGATAAGCACATTGATACTCCCAGGGCAAAGACTATGCCCAGGGGAACTGCGGTTCTTGCTTACAACTCTGGGGAATAAACCAGCTCCGTTCCACTCTTTACAACAGGGGTCTTCTGGGAAACTCCACCTCAGTGGGAGCCCTTCTCTATAGACCTCTTTTCTCTTCTTGCCTTTACAGTGCACTCTCTTCCTCTCGCAATCCCTGCGGATTGCACTCTCTCAACAGGTCGGCCCTTGTCTTCTCAGGGATGTTCAGGCTTGCAACAACAAAAGACTTGACTAGCATCTACCTGATGTCTCTATCGCTATGTGGCCAACCCCTTATCCTATAAAAAGACTACTATATATAGATGGCCCGAAGGTCTCATCGCAGTTACAAAACTGTGGGCCTTATCCCAACAGTGACTCAACCCTAACCACTTACAGTCAACTGGCTGTACTTCCATGGCCGCCTTCTGTCTCGTCGCCGCTTCCTGCAGTCCTTAGTCTTTAATGCATCGGCCCGTCGCTTCTTCTTGGTTCAAGCAACGCTGACTGTGGTCCTTCTTCTTTAATGAGGGTAGCTGAACCCTCTCTTCATCTCCGGCGCCTTTATTGCGGTGGTTGAGCTCTCCCTTCGGCCTCTTCTTTGTACCACATGCTTGACTTTTCTGTACCTATCGCCGTGATTCCCGCCGGAATTTGCGCTACGGCGATATCTTTGTCTTACCGCCAAAATTGGTACTTTCTCTCCAAAATTAGTTATCCTTCCCAAAATTAGCAGCTTCCTAAATGCTGCGGAAGTTCTCTCCAACAACCTCCCAGGTCACTTTATCCATACCTAGTCCAGTTGTCACTCAGGCACCCTCTCTGATCTCCACAGTGAGTGTTCCCTCTTCTTCCACAGAATTAGTGCCTGAATACGTAGATGATGATATCGTCCCTCTTGGGGATTACTTCTACAACCAAGAAGAAAGGGCAGCGGTGAGGAGAACCAGAAGGCGAGGCAAAGGACAGGATAAGTTGGAAGTACCGGTTCCTGATCAGGTCATATGGCCCCCCAGGACTAATGATCCTCAGGTTGAGGCTATACAGAAAGCTGCATCTTTAGGAGCTTTTGAGAAAGCAAATTGGGATTCGGTACAGGTACTAAGCAGGGAACTTGACCTTAAGAAAGAAGAAATCAAGAGGTTGGAAGGAGAGTTGGTCAACACCAACGAACAACATGGGATTGATGTGGCTGACCTTAGGAAGACTTGGGCAGACAAAGTCCAGGATCTCGAGCAAGAGAATGCTACCCTCTATACTAAACTCCGACTAGCCTAGGATCAAAGCTCCTCTGATACAGAAAAGATAATTGCTTTGGAAAAGCAAATTGAGGATGCAACTGCAAGTGCAGCCTCAACAAGTTTCTTTAAGATTTCCTCACAAGAGTTCAAGGACTTGGCTCTTAAGGTAAATCAAGATCATTATAAGCTCCTTGAGAAATTGTACATTGCTTTGGATGAGATCAGGGAGAATTATATTGCTTTTTCAAAGATGTCTTCTACTCTGCAAGAGCAAAAGGATAAAAGACTTCGAGCTTTCGAGGCAGAGCAAAAGATCAGGGAATGGAAAGGATATATAAAGGATATACCAGAAGATATCCCCATTTTAAATACCTTTCAGATCAAGAAGATTAAAGCTTCTTTGAATACATGGCTTGAGTTCAATGAATTGGCTCAAGAAATCATCAAAAAATCTAAAGGTATCTGCAAAAGACGTTGGTACGCAATTGATAACATTATGGACGTCTTACAGCTCCCACTAATGGACCCTATTCAAGAGGCTTTGCCTCCTAAATGCAAGATTGAGGAAATTGAGCACAAATGTGAGGAGGCCGCACAGAAGATTCAGGCCCTTGATGAAGTCAACGTTGATTTCGTGGATAGATTAGTCAGAGGACCGCTTGTCATGGAGGGAAAAATCCACATCTACCTTCGCAGTTGGCATAAGCTGGATAAACATGACATGGAGAATAATACTTGCAACGTCCAGATAGCTCTAGAATCTGTCAATTTTCCAAATGTAGATGAATTGTTAGAAATATATGAAAAGTGGTAGGATTTCCTATATTCTTAGTAGGATCCGAATTTGTAATCCCTATTTTTGGGAGAGTCCCACCTGCACTCTTTTGTAATTTCCTATTTCAGGAGCAATGCTTCTCGTAGTTAGGGGTTGGGAATTTTGGAGTTACACATCAGTAGGAGAAGGGGCTGGGATACTCTGTGAGTCTGTTCATCAGAGCTTTTGTAATTTCTGTACAAGACTCTTTTAATACAGTAAAGTCATCTTTGATCTATCTCTCTTTATTCTTCAAGTTTATTTGGGAATTACTGGTTGTGTACTTCAGATTGTCATCTACAGTGAATGATGTCATTTTGCATATATACGTAATGTATGGATCTGTTATATTGGTTTCCCTGTATGACTGATTAATGCCGTGAAGTATTTTATTGAGTTTATTCAATATTAATGCTTTATTTATCGATTCCTGCAAATGATTCGTTGCACACAATAATCATGGTTAATTTTTCAATTGACATAATGATTACAGATTGAATCTTGAAAAGGCTTAAGTACTTGAATTATTGTCTTTTAATTTTCGTTAATAGATTGTGATTTAAGTTAATAAGCAACACATCAAAGACGTTTCTGTTGAAGGTGGTAATTTACTTGTTCATCATACCTCAAGGTCGATCTGCACAATATCAAGCTTTCTTTTTAGAATAGGACTAACTTAGATTATTTTCCTCTTCTGAAATAGGTTAGGTTAGCTTAGCTTTACCAT
Organism: Larix kaempferi; assembly: GCA_027924585.1. Taxonomy (NCBI): domain Eukaryota; kingdom Viridiplantae; phylum Streptophyta; class Pinopsida; order Pinales; family Pinaceae; genus Larix; species Larix kaempferi. The sequence continues at coordinate 9,158,700 of BSBM01000476.1, forward strand.
TTTCACACCCTTGTTTTCCTTGATTGGAAAAATGACCTAATTGGTCAAATCACCAACTCTTAGAGTGCCAGCGGAGGCTGAATATCCGTGGAGGATCACCATACCAAACAGTTTGGGGATAGAACTTCCCTTGCGCAAGGTCTTTTGAAGCCTTTCAACTTGGGTTTTCTTCCTCTGTTGGGAGCCTTGGAACCTTTCCAGCACCTTTGCATCTAACTTGCACAACCAAGTCCTCAACAGGGCGACATCGTTATTGTTTGGGGGATTGGGTGGTGGGCCACCGTGATTCGGAGGTTAGTTGTTCCCTCGGTTACGACCTATTCCCCGATTTTGTTGGCCTTGCTAGTTTCGTTGGGCAGGTTGGTTCTGCTATTGGTGTTGTTGAGCATAGACTTGCCATTGGGGGGTAGGGGGATTCTGTGGTTGAGAAGGCGTTGTTGCTTCATGCGGTGGATAGTAAGATGGAGGGGATTGAGGTTGTGAGGGTGCAGGTGCTTCCTGCGGGGGATAGTAAGTTGGAGGGGCTTGAGGTTGTGCAGGTGCAGGTGCAGTCGGTTGATGGTAATAAGAAGGAGGTGCAGCTGGAGGGGTGTATGCTGGTGGTGTGTGACCGTAGCAATGTGTTGGACATGAAGGTCCGTGGAAATGAGGGTCTTGGGCAATGGGAACATACCAGGGTGTTTCTCCTGAATGGGATGTGGAACGCAAAAGGTCGGGGCCACTCATGACGGAATTGGGTGTAGGATTATAAGACGGGGGACTAGAAGGAGGCATATGAGTATAAGGATGATTATGAGATGCAACATGTCCAATAATGTCATTGGTAGCGTGGGATGCCCCGACGCGTCCTTCCTGGAAGAATCTCCACAGGGAGCATCAGGTAAAATGGAATATAGGTAGCTTGACTGAGCATAGATGAGTTCAAATGCCACATCCTTGGCAATAACTGATATAAGGGATTTCAAGAACCAATCTAGGAAGATGCAGTCGTCTAACTTGATCTTACATAAAATTCGACGTCTACGCCACTCATGAATATGGTTAGTGATATGGGTATCCATGTTTTGTCTGCAAGACGCAATACAGTAGGATCTCAACACCAACATCGCATCAGACTAGTAACTGAAAGAAATGCAGGAAAGTCAAAGCAAGGGATGTAAAGGTGGAATGGGTCCCATGGGGTTTTTCGATGTACCACTTAGCTGCAGAGCCAGTGAGGGTTTGTTGTAAAAGGTGGAGGCGGATCGAGTGATCCACTATGGAGTTGGAGGAACACCATAAGTAGAAGGACATGATGTGGTTTTGGGGGATCCTCACCACCCTTCCCTTCAAACTGAGGGATGCCTGAAGGGAGTTTGGTAGGCATGGGAGGCCATGTGGGGTCATGTCGAATAGGATTGTTGGTCAATCTGGCCAGATAAGGGAGGTTGAGACTAGCCATGAATAGAAAACTAATAGAAGGATGTGACACAGTCGCAGGGGATTGTGTGCTAGTCGTAGAAAAAATTGTGGGGCCACTACCCCCAAGGGGTGGAGCAATGGTGTGGGTTCTGATGGGGATTGAGGGACCTCCAGTAAAAGGTGGGGGAATCATGTAGGAAGGGACAATGCCCCCCAAGTGTGCTACTATTCACCAACGGGACTGTAGTTGTAACATATCCACTAACCATAGGTATGGACGTAGTGACGGGGATGTTAGGTGTAGGTCCTGTAGATGGTATAGTAGGGATGGATGCTGAAGTGGTAGATGGCCTAGTGGTGGATCCACCACCAACAATCCATCCATAAAAGGGATTGGGAGCACGCCATCCATGCGGATAGGCGAACCTGTGTAGGTGGGTAACTCTGACTCAGAATCAGAGGTAAAGTAAGGGGCGTCTGGATCTGGTGACGAGGTTGTGCGCCTGTGACGGGTGCGGTCAAGTGAACCGTGCTGCGGGGATAGGCCCTAGAGGAGACGAGAATGTCTCGGTGAATCAATGGTGACATGTGTAAAAGTGATGAGGGGATATGGTGGATAAAATGAGCAAAAATCCTAGTGCAACCGTGTGTGCAAAAGGAGAGCTCAAAAAATATGGCACTCAGTATTAACACCCAAAAAGTGCTCACTAGCTCATTTCCTTATTCACATGACCCATTTGTCCACTTTTCACCATTTGAGCCTCTAAAGCCACCAAAAGGTCACCGAAAGACCTTAATACACCCCTTTTTCCACTCAAAATGAATATTTTTCCTCAAAAAGCATAAAAAACCCTCAAAAAGGGTCCAGAATTCCCAAAAATATTAAAAAGGGAATAAAAATATTAAAAATATTCAAAAAAGGAAAAAGGAGGGAAAAGGTACCTAAACCATGTTGGTCAATACCATTGGTTTCCTCAAAACCATAATGGTATTCCCCACCACCAAAAACTATAAAAAGGTGGTAGGGGCTCCTCACTTTCCATCCATCCATCATCCTATCCTCATGCTGTCAAAATCTCTCATGAGCTTTTGACCATTGTAGCAATCTTGGAGAAGAGACCATTGGAGCTTGGAGCTGCTCACCCTTGGAGCTACTCAACAATCTTCACCACTTGGAGGTATCACCATTGCAAGCACTTGCTTGCCCCTATTTCATAATATAAAAGTTATTTTTTATTTTATTTCTTGTTCTTGTTTTCAAATCTTTCCAAGTTTATTATGATATGCACATGCTAGTTTAGTTTTAGATTTAGATTTACAATTGTTTTTGCTTTCAATATTTGAAACTGCTATCACTTGTTGATAGGTGCCCATAGCACTAAGCTTGGTTGCAAAACCAAGCCAACAGTTTTTGGCGACTCCGCTGGCTTCGAATTCTTAGATCTCAGTTTTTTGCTTTAGATCTTAGTTTTTATCAGTTTTAGTCAGTTTAATTCATAGATCTGCCATCCTAGACAGCAGATCCATTGCTGTTGTAGATCTTGCCCCTTTTTATTGCCATTAACAGCCTGAAATTGCCATTTTCGGGTTCGTTTTTCGGCGTCCGTTTATGGCTTTCGCCTCGCGGCTTTTTGCCCAACAGTCGCGCGGCTCATCGCGACCTTGCGGCTCTTTTCCGCGCGGCTCGCTGCGGCTTCGTGGCCAATTTGTGCACTGCACATTGCGGCTTCGCGGCCATTTTCCGCGCTGCACATCGTGACTATGTGACGAAAACCTGCGCTGCACATCGCGGCTTCGCGGTCGGAACCCGCGCTTCCCATCGCGACTATGTGACCGAAACCCGCGTGGTCCATCGCGACTGTTTTGCCAAAATCCGTGATGCCAGTTTTTTCAATTCGGCCAATTGTTTAAAAATTTATTTTTTGCTGTATTTTCTGCCCATTTAGCATATTTTACAGTATTAAAATTCCTGCATTTTTACAGCCATACAAATCTTTTTACTATTTAGAATGCTCCTTTAAAAAGTCTTTTTACAAAATTTTTAGAAATTGAAAGAAAGATTTATTTGCATTTCATCTAGATCAAGATTTTACTGTTCATGTGCACGATACTTTGCCCAAGCAATTTTTAAAGAAATCCATTTATTTCTTTAAGTATTCATGTTATTTGCTTTCCTATTTTAAAGATCCATTATTTTTGAATAGTTTTTTCAAAGCATTTACATTTCAATTTCAGTTTAAATACCACACTTGCACCCACTTTGCCACACAATTTAAACTGAGCCTTAAAATTTACCCTAAATTCAACCAACTTTTAACCCCACTTGGGGAGCACTTAGAAGAATTTTGTAGTTAGGTAGAATTGAGGGGATAGGTGTTCCAATAACACCCCTCAGTTATTACATTTGAGACATAGCTGTTGTCCATTAGGGAACCAAAATCCCCTAGTATTTTTTGGCACGGTCACAACCAGTTTATCAGAGGGCCTCTCCCCTAGGAGGGTTGAAGTCGCCAGAATGGTTCCAGAGGCCTGAGTGGAATACCGAAATCCATTCAGTAATCGAAGGCTACCTTTCGCAGTTCTCGGGGTATCCCTGTATGGGGGTACTGCGGTAAAAGGACCAAATGGCAGATTCACCTTTTCTGAACGTGTCATGAACGAGGTATCCTAGTTGCCATTCTTTAGGATTGTCTACCCAGTGTCCCTCCCGGTAGGGGGATATCTAGCCGTTGATTCAACACTCCATATTGTCTGACTTGGATTTCATCACCTTGCAGAGGATATCGTTTGTTGACTCACAATACTTCTAGTTAGGTGTTTGCATGATACATTACCCACCTTTGATCTAGTAGCACCTCTTTTTTTCTAGAAACTGTTTGACTGTTGATATTCTGACCATTTTTGTTGCATCCCTCCACTTATTATAGCACAGCTGTTATAATAAGTGCTTTTTGAGGTTGATTTTTTGGCCTGAGAGCCTTTATTTTCACTCCCCTTTTTGCACCCTTGGTTGCATTAGGTTTTCGAGTTTTTTACATCACCATCTTAAACTGAAAATTTTTAAAACATATTTCTCACCATTGAGAATTTTATACGATCTCGTCGTCTTCAGGGTGAACCCCCTCAGTTCAGTCTACTTGGCTCTCCACGTCACCGACGTTGAGCCTTATCCCTTGACTCGACACGTCATCGGCCAAACATACATTCATCCGATTCTGACACGCCTCACTTCACATCTGATTCTGAGGCTGAATCCGAAAACCCTACTGAATTATTACCAACCAACCTCATGGCTGGAACACAATACGACCCACTTTTTACCAGTACTGTTGGAGATACATCCACAAACCCTTCTACTGCTGTGCCATCCATGGCAACAACCACCCCTCTAGGCATGCCTAATATGGGGGACACTCCACCTTTAGGTATGCCCAACACAGGACTACCTCCTATTATGGGTATGCCAAACATAGGAATCACACCACCTGTCATTACCACAACCCAGATCCCAGGAATTCCTGGCACTATTCCTAACCCCGTTGTAACCCATGTTGCACTTGGAAACGCTAGCCCATACCAAACCACAACGGTTGGAGGACACATACCTTCAATACCTAGCATTCCTTTAGGGGCTACTGGACCACTACATAATGCTACCATTAACAGTTATGTCCCAGCCACTACATCACACCCCTCGGCCAGTCTACCATTTATGGCAAGTTTGAATTTGCCAGACTTGGCAAGAATAACTAATGATCCTATTAGACATGACCCCACTTGGCCCCCCATGCCCACAAAGCTTCCCTCGGACATCCCGAAGTTTGAAGGAAAACCTGGGGAAGATCCCCAAAACCACATAATGTCATTTCACCTATGGTGTTAATCTAACTCCATAGTGGATGACTCCATTAGACTAAGACTGTTGCAACGAACGTTCACTGGCTCTGCAGCCAAGTGGTACATTGAACAACCACATGGGACCCACCGTACATTTACGTCCCTCGCCTCCACTTTCCTTCAGTTTTTTCAGCTACCTGTACGCTATGATGCAGGAGTTGAAATACTGTTGTCTTGTAGACAAAACACAGCTACCCACATCACCGACCATATCCATGAGTGGCGCAAGCGCCGTAGCCTCTGCAAGATAAAACTGGACGACCGTATATTTTTGGATTGGTTTCTCAAATCACTCCTACCCCTCATAGCCAAGGATGTAGCTTCTGAACGACCCCATTCGGAAGAAGAAGCCATTCTAAAAGCCCAGCAGTTTGATCTGATCTACGCCCAGTGTGGCTACCTATATACCATTTTACCTGACGCTCCCCGCGGTGATTCCTTCCGGACTGACGCGCCGGGGGCATCCCACACCGCCGATGGCATCATTGGACAAGTTGCGTCCCACAACCAACCATTTTCCATTATGCGCAATAATAACGACCCCGATCTTTCGCGGGCCACATCTCACTCTGGAGCTACAACTTCGTATGCTCCCATGGCCCACCCCCACCACACTCATGGACCCCCATGTCCACCACAGTGTTATGGTCACGCACCTTCAGCCTATCCACCTCTGGTTGCACCCCTTACATATTACCATCAGCAGGCCACACATGCTCATGTTCACTCACAGGCCCCAACGGTTTATTTCCCACCACAGGTAGTCCTTGCTACACCACAACCTCCAATCGCTCAGACTTATCCTCCAAACAACAACAACGCTACCCCCGCCAACCAAAACCCTGATCGACCACCGAAACAGGGTAAGAACCCCAATTTACGAACAAACCACACATGTTCCATATGCGGGGTATACGGCCATTATACACACACTTGCCCCCATTTTGGGCGAGCACGCCAACTGTGGTCTGACGACTCCCAACGCCAAGGGCACGCGGCACAACCAACACCACCTCCTCAACCACAACCCATGGTGCTGTAGAATCCTTTGCCCACACAAGGAGTGGTGAACACTCGTCCGTTGGATCCTCCTCAAGGAACCACAGCACCACAACAACAAATCACATATGCTGCACACACAAACCAACCGATGGATTCAAATACTCATCATCTCCTTATGATGTCATCGTCCGACATGAATCTCCAAACGCGTTGAAAACCATACGCTCCCATTGCACCTAAAAATTTTCTCCCTATGATTGAACAACCAATTCAGAATGCACCTACATCGTTCGTCTCCATAGTCAAACCCGGATTATACTCGGAATCACCTATGATTTCCACATTCCAATCCATCCAACCCCCTTTGAAGATAACCGAGATATCTGATTTGTGCACCCTCTCGCAGAACACACAGGTACCAAATAAACAACCCCCTTTACTCCCGCAACCACCCTCAGTGCCAACTCATGTAGGAGCCACACCAATTCATACTATCCCATTCTTATTTCCCCCTTTAGGCGCCATCAGCACACCAGTCATGGCTACACTTAATCTCCCAGGATTAACATTAGGACTACCTGTGTGGTACCTACCTGCCCCAACCTCTCCTCCGACACCGAGTGTCATTTTACAACCGGTGCAACCCATCAATACTTCTAACTGTCCACCCCCTGGTATAGCAAACATCCAGAATCGACCACCTCCAATAGCGGCCACCGCATCAACATCCAATTATACTCCCCCACCACTTCGAAACACTGGGGGCAGAGGTCCACAAACCTACACCACTGGACCCACAAATCGCACCCCCCCAGCGACCCCCAAGTTGGCGAAGAATCCCCCACCAAACCGCATACCCCCCAAGTGCTCTTTGTGCGACGACATAGGCCATGCCACCCATCAATGTCCGCAGTTACCAGCACTTCAAGAACACATGAATATGTTGGATGACGACACCAACGTTCCAATAGTCAAACTAGAACTCCCCCCTCAACCTCGTGATAAATCATTGCGCACAAACCATCCTTATGCAATATGCGGAATCTACGCCCATTATTCACATCACTGCCCCGATCTCCCAGATTACAGAGTAGCACTGTACGAGTTGAATAACGTCGACCTAGAGATAACCCCTCTTCTCATTGAGGAAATTCATCTCCCACCATCTTCCTCCTTGGAATAAATTAACACCATTTACACGATTTCCACTAGATACCCCTCCATCCGGTCGGCCCCTTCCATTGATCCCTTTGACACACAGGTTCAACCCTTTCCAATCGACCAGGAAACCACATGTCCACAACATGGGGGCAGGCCCAAAACCTTGCCTACTCATCATCATCGTGATTCTTGTCGGAGATACTGGAGGCATCCACCCCACAAGGGGAATCCCCCATCATCATATCATCACTTCAGTATGCCACCATGGCCTACAGCCTCATGGTATACCCCCCCGCCAGCGGTTGCTCAATGCCCCGTTGATCCCTCTCTGAGACAACATCTACACAACATTGACACCTCTGAGTTAGGGGGCATAATAGATAAACTCGACCCTGGGATAGGGGGCATGATCAATCATTTTGAACCTTCCCCATCACATCTATCTCAGTATTCCAATGATCCCATTGTTCAAACCAACACATATGTGATCCACAATCACAAACCCCATGCACATAGCATGGGGGCAGGTCATTAGCCCTACTGACTTTTCACATGCGTGATCTCAACCATTTTTTGAGGTCACATATCACTTGTATATTCGATTTGATTTGATACACCTAGTATTCTCCCCCCCGCGGGTCATCATTTATCCCCACCACTGCATCCTTGGCTTGGTGGGCTCACCTTTATTGGTAGCCATTTTTTAACCTAGTTATTTCCTTTGACCATTCCGGAGTCCTTATGATCTCTGTTTTTCGCACCATTTGCACTGCCGAATTCAGTATTCCGCGCTCGTGATGATGCTTGAGATCATTTCTCGCTCTCACGCCCTGATTTTTTGGGCATTTTTTCCTATGCCCCCTCATCGCCTCGGTTTGCGTGCCACATTGGCCGTCGTCCGTTTTGGACGAGTGTTATATCGTCGGATTCAGTTTTCCGCGCTCGTGATGATGCTTGAGATCATTTCTCACTCTCACCCCCTCATTTTTTCGGCATTTTTACCATGCCCACCCATCACCTCGGTTTGCGTGCCACATTGGCCGTTGCCCCTTTTTGACAATATTTATGTCACCGGATCCAGTTTTCCGCACTCATGATGGTGCTTGAGACCTTTTCTCGCTCTCATCAATCCCTTTAAGTTCGGTTTAGTTTTACCCCTTTTTCGGGCCGAGAAATCCCTTTTACGAAAAAGGCACTTAGGGAGTTTCTGTTAAGCTCTTTTCTGACTCCTAAAACAATGAAAAGATCGCCGAGCAACCTTGATTCCTTTCATGCTCGTTAAACGTATCTGAAAGGGCGTCTACCTGGTATAAGTTTACCCCTTTTCCGGACCTTGTAGACTAATTACGAAAAAGGAATACTCTAGTCACATCGGCTAGAAGAGTTCTCCATTTGCATCATTTTATGCTTTTTCGGGCCTTGGAGACTAACTTACGAAAAAGAACACCAATGGAGTCCACTTACCGCTTTCAGACTCTCTAAACATGAAAGCGACCACGAGCAATCACCATCCTGGGCTCGTAAAACCCACAGGACGGTACTCACAACCACTACAGAGTCTTCTTATCATTTTCAGACTCCTTAAAAATGAAAGCACTCATGAGCACGAACAGTCCTGGGCTCACAAAATCCACAGGACAGTACCATTTCAGAGCACACTTTTATCCCTTCTTGGAGCTCATTAAAACTACGAAGAAGGACCCAATGGTGCTTCTCGGTGCCACAACATATCACGTCTACTCGTATGGCAGCTTCCCCATTTTGGTCGCCTTTGTTCAGAGTATTCTGCAGTATGTCACCCAGAGACTCCAGCAGCACCCAACAGCTCTACCCCCCCCAGAGTCAATACATACCCTTCAGTCCCTAAAAGCTATGATACCCACACCTACAAGTCAGTTCCCTACGCTGCCAGGTCAACCATGTCATCATACTCTGAACAAAGGAAGTTTGAGTCTACCCACTCTATGACCCCAGTTACTTCCCATCCCCACAAGTATGTCAATCCTACCATCAGTACTACCACACTTCAGTTCTACACCTCGTTCTCCTATCAAGGAAACATCATTGCCTTGTTAGTTGTTGGTCTCCCTCTGTCGACGACAACCAAATTTATTCTAGAGGATAGACCTAGAGGTCCCTGTGTCTTGGACTCATCACCATTTATGATGAGTGCCTACGAATCATTTCGAGAAGAGTCCTCAGTGCCTCTCCAAATGGTTGTTTCTCACATGCTCGACTTCAACACCTTGATCGCATTGTTGAGACTCGCACAGGGTATTGATCCTTTCAGTTTTTGTTGAAGACCCCGGATACCACCTGACTCTTCCACATTTGAGAGTCTACCTATGGAAACAACCAGTTACATTTTTTCTATAGATATCCGGGTTGTGCATGGCGACAGTATTCATATGTACCCCAGTTTTATACTCCCTCGAGTATATAGTTACATATACTTCCCAGAGATGGCTCATAGTCATTGAGTCCCTACAGATGTTGGACACCTTCAATTTCAGCAGTTCATCAACCCTTCTGAGACCTTATTCAGAACGGTTGATGCTTTTTTCCAGTGTATCAGTTATTGAGATCAGTCATGTTATGATCATGAGTACATCCCAAAATGATGTCCCCTCTGGACCATTATGATGTACCAGCATATTTTTTAATGAATTTTTCAGGTCCCCCTTCTTGGGACTAATTGTTATGTATATGTCTTGATACGAGCATGGGTATGCCCGCCTCGTCCATTATCAGAGATTATTCCTCATTCATATTGAGGCCATGTAATATTTTTTGTTTTTGCAGCTTCCAAGGGCCGTCGATCCAGTCTCCAAACAGTCTCTTCTCTTCCCCAAACCCCAGAAAAAAGACAAAATAACTATGATGTCTATCGGCCATACGATGAGGTCCTGCCCTCACACATCAGGGGGCAATCTGTTAACACCCAAAAAGTGCTCACTAGCTCATTTCCTTATTCACATGACCCATTTGTCCACTTTTCACCATTTGAGCCTCTAAAGCCACCAAAAGGTCACCGAAAGACCTTAATACACCCCTTTTTCCACTCAAAATGAATATTTTTCCTCAAAAAGCATAAAATACCCTCAAAAAGGGTCCAGAATTCCCAAAAATATTAAAAAGGGAGTAAAAATATTAAAAATATTCAAAAAAGGAAAAAGGAGGGAAAAGGTACCTAAACCATGTTGGTCAATACCATTGGATTCCTCAAAACCATAATGGTATTCCCCACCACCAAAAACTATAAAAAGGTGGTAGGGGATCCTTACTTTCCATCCATCCATCATCCTATCCTCATGCTGTCAAAATCTCTCATGAGCTTTTGACCATTGTAGCAATCTTGGAGAAGAGACCATTGGAGCTTGGAGCTGCTCACCCTTGGAGCTACTCAACAATCTTCACCACTTGGAGGTATCACCATTGCAAGCACTTGCTTGCCCCTATTTCATAATATAAAAGTTATTTTTTATTTTATTTCTTGTTCTTGTTTTCAAATCTTTCCAAGTTTATTATGATATGCACATGCTAGTTTAGTTTTAGATTTAGATTTACAATTGTTTTTGCTTTCAATATTTGAAACTGCTATCACTTGTTGATAGGTGCCCATAGCACTAAGCTTGGTTGCAAAACCAAGCCAACACTCAGGCCAACAACAATCCTCAAAATGTGTGCTGCAACAATGTGCTAGAACAAGTAGAGCGTCAATAAAATGGTCAAAATACCAACAAGCAACATTCCTAAAAAATAAAAAAGGTAGACTCACTAATCCAATGGGGGTATATGAGCATGCAAAAACCTATCTAAAAGATATGAGAGCTCACACAAATCGTATTCCCTGTAGGGTGATGAAATACGCAGTTAGGAAATACTAAATGGAGAGCCAAATGGATAAGGATATCCCTCTATCGAGAGGGACTCCGGGTAATGAGTCCTGGAAGAATGTTAAATAAGCTACCCCGTTCATGGCACGTACAAAAAGGTACCCCGCAGCTTCAGTTCTTTGGTGATCACACACCCGGTATGGGCGCCAATATGCACGACGAGAACAACGAGTTGGTGTCCTTCAGTACAGAATGGAGAGAGGAATTCCACTCATACTTCCAGAACCAGTCTTGCTACTTTCCCTCCTAAGGGAGAGGCCTTCCGACAAATCGGTGTTAACCGTACCAACAAGTAACAAGGGATTTTGGATCCCTAGATGACAACAACTATGTCTCAAGTGTAAATGACAAATGGGGTGTTATTTGGATGCCTATCCCCAATGTCCTACCTAGCTACGAAGTTATTTTTGTGTTCCCCAAGTGGGGTTAAAGTTGGTTGAGTTAAGTAGATTTTAAGTCTCACTTGGATTATGGTGACCGAGTGTGTTCACAAGTGGTGTGAACCCAAGATTTCCCAGTTGGCAAATAAATAACTGAAATTTTGAAATGAAAAGTATTAACTGCTATGTAAAATAAATGAACTTGCTGAAATGTAATGTAAAGTAAAATATTTTAAATGTTGCAGCAAGTAAATAGCAGAAAAGTACAGCTAGAAAAATGGATGCAAGCAAACAGATGGCTGTTAGGGAAAGAAACAAAGGGAAAAAATGGCTGCAAGGTGTGCCTGTGAGGCAAAAACTCATGCTCGGGGTGCGGAAAACTGCAGAAAAATTGTGTTGGAACAGATTGGAAGGAACATAAAAAGGGTGTGGGTTTTGGGGAGACAGCCATGCTAAAGGGCACGAGTTTCGAGGAGACAGACACGCTAAAGCACAGGTTACGGGCTAAAGACTGCTCTAAAGCACGGCTATCAGGATGAAAGATTCACTAATGAGTACGAGTTCTGGGCTAAAGGGTGTGCTAAAGTGTCGATTTCAGGGCAAAAGTTGAGAGAGAGTGCGGAAATCAGTCGGACAGTCGCGATCCGTGACGCGGAAAAACATTTCGCTAGTCGCAGACCGAGCCAGAAAAATGGAATTTTTGAGGGTTATTGCAAAGGCAAGGGAGAGATCTATAAATATGGGGTCCACGACCGAACCAGAGCTGTAAAATGCAAGCAAAATGACAAGTACAAACTAAAAATAAACCAAATATTCTATGGGAATCGAGCTAGTGGAGTCGCCAAAACTGTAGCTAGTGTTTTTACACCAGCTCGTGCTAAAGAGAACCTACTAAGGATTTAGAAACTTTTAGTAGCAGTTCATGTAAATGGGTAAAAAAAAGTAAATAAATAAAAGATGATTGATATATGCGAGTGCAACAATGGAAATAAAAAACTAAACAAATTAACTACTGCAGTAATAACATAAATAGGAACCCATGAATGAAAATTTGATTTTATGTATTAATGTGTAAAAAATGGTTTACAATATGGTGTTACCTTAAAAGGTGAGGTTGTAGAAGCCCTTGCAGCCGTACTTGAGTAGTGCACCAAGTCTCTAGGGTTCCTTTCTCTTCTCCAATTGCTCAAAAGGTGGCCAAGACTCAACTAAAATGGGAAACAAAAGCTCAAGGTGATAAGCTAAAGTTCAACAGGAATTTCAACAGCATAAGGTTATGAAGAGTGATTGTGGATATGAAATGAGGGGCCTCCATCACCTTTTATAGAGATTTTTGGTGGTGGAGTATTGACCCATGGTTTTGGGAAACCAATAGTATTGGCTAATGGTATTAGGGTTTTCCCCTCTTTTTGAATTTATTTTTGACTTTTTTCCCTTTGACTTTTCTTTTAGGGATTTTGGACCCTTTTTTGAGGGTTTTTGACCTTTTTGAAGGAATTTCATTAATTGAGGAGGGAAATAATGATTTTTTTCCCTTTAGTTACCATTTGAGGGTTTTTAGGGTTTTGGAGGCCAAAAATGTAGGAAAAGTGGACAAATGGGTTATGTGACTAGGGAGATGAGCTAGTGAACAATTTTTGGGTGTTAACAACTGCTATCCCCCAAATTGAGCATTTCTACGAAAAATTCCTCATACCAAATTTGTTCCTTTTGTTGAGTAGGTAAAATTCCTAGTTCATAATTTTTTATGTTCCCGATGTCTAGGGTCACTTTTAACTCCTCCAAGTTTTTGAAATCCCTAAAAAGTGCCACAAAATAATGGATTTTGGCCTTTTTTGCACCTAGGAGTTACACCTTTTGGAATTTGGACATAAGCCACCAATGCTATATATGTGCCAGGACCATGACTACACCATAAATGTTTTTGCCCCAATAGGGCCCCCGTAAGGTCACTAGGTATTGATATTTAAAACCACTATTTCAAAATTTCATAAAACTAGAGCAAAATGAGTCCATGCCTCGCATTCGAAATTTTGTATCCTTCCTCAATGGTGTTAGAATGCGATAGGTCTCATTGGATTTCGATTTAAACTGCTCTTGTTATGGAAAAAAGAATTTTTGGGCTCCATACTTCTCTTTTTAGTTTTTCCATAATACAATCATCGCATCGGAAAACCTCCATCGAACTGCTTCCATATTTCCTACCCCCAATATCTCCAATAACCTATCTCCAACCAATCATATTGAACTCCTTCCATAAGATTGAATTCCCCCCATCATAATTGTTTTGCATTTCCAAATGTGGTGCTCTGTGATTTCCTTTGTCTAACCGATAGTATTAGCCCGATCACATCGGGCTCACCCTATCACATTGTATTTACCTTTTACTCTACACTTTTGAAGCTCCAATTGGACTAGTTTGATGGCCAATGCCTGATGTCCGATATCAGAGCCTTTCCATTGGGAAGCTTCCATTGGCTTGGGTTCATCGCATCGAATTATCCTTGTTGGAATGATGTGTTATCTATGGAAATGATTTTTGTCGACGAGCTGATCTTGATACAATTGTCAGTTTTGTCACATCGGACCCTCCATTCCATCAGATACTCAGATCCATCAGACTCTGATAATCAAACTTCTATTCATTTAAATTCCATGCATGCACTTTCGTAATTATTTCTCAATGGTCCTCCTTTGATGAGGAATTTCTAATACTTTTCATACAATGAGGCCCTTACAAACCATGATATCCTGATCCATTATGATCTCACTCCATTGGACATGTTTTTTTTTTTTGTTTTTTTTTTCCGCACATACTCCATTGGAAGCTTTTCCCAATGTTTCACCTTTGATGAGTCATTCATGATACTGTCGAGTCCAGATCCATCAAGCATATACTCCTTCCATCGGAATATTTTACATACACCCTTGGAAATTGTTAGTCCCATAGACGTTCTAAGGATGCATTTTAGAACTGTGCTTGGGCATCAATAATCTTGCTTGTTTTAGTTTATCTTTAGGACAACACTTAATCAAGAATTATATCATCTGCTTTAATTACAAATACATAGGACATCCGTAATCACGATTATATATGGGTATTACCTCTGTTATGTTAGCAAAATTTTGGAATGAATGGATAAACGGAATGGCATGAGTAAAGGTATTGTAAATTAAATCTTTATTTCATGTTTACAGAAAATGTACTGAGTGATGAATTCAGTAGTTACAATAGAATAATAAAAAAATAAACCCAATCCTTGCTGGAATAATCCAATCAATGTTCAATTGATATATTATGAATACTTCACAACACACAATAAAAATATACCCACAACCATATTTGAATCAAATATCAGTGGAAGATTAAACCATAGGGACATAAATTAACTTTGCCAACTACAAAAAGTTGAAAGAGATGAAATACAAAGAAGGAAATACTAATTGCACATAACCAGAGATTATAATCCACACAAATCCATGATAGATATTGAATGTCCTTTTCTCATTACTTGATCAGACCAAAATCATCAGAAGTTATACTTCTTAGAAAAAGAGTCCACCCTTGGCTATTACTTGTTATGATCTATTTATAGCCTCTTATGCTCTTACATAATTTACAACAAAAATCTGTTATGAATAAAAATAATCTGTTTCACCAACTGTTTTTTAAACAAAATACTGTTACAAAAATGTCTATCTGGAAAAAATTTGTTGACTTGATGGAGATGGAGACTAAAGTCCTCTTTGCTGAGGTGGAGGAGGATTTTGATGCGACGCTGATGCTCTGGATGCTGGATGCGTAGACAAGCCTCTTTCTAGTTGCTTTAGTTGGATAAGTCTAGTGATACTTTTCCATTCTTTACCCAGTGGATACTGGAAAACCTTTAGTTCCCTGAGTGCCATATCCCAATCTGTGTAATGCTCAAAAGTGGGCTTTGGAAAAGACTTGAAAATAATTTGAAGACGACTGAGGATTTCAAAATGTGGGTGCAACTTGTCTGCAACTGTCTTTCCATCTAAATCTCCATGTATATCTATCAGATGGGCTTTAGAGTTATATGCCTCTAAAAACATGACATTGTAATGATCCTTATGGTACAAATCTCCATGTCCATCCCAAAAATACGGGACACCTAATGGGAACACATTACTGAAAAGGGATTTAAAAGAACATACATCATGGGATAGCTGATTAGCCATGTCCCCAACATTATGGGCCATCATACCTTTTGTGATCACTTTGTTAGCCTCTATGATGATTTTTGTTCTATCTCGAATAGCATAGGCTTGGAGCTCGTCAAAGTTTTTTTCATTTAATAAATCAATGACTGCTTTTGCTAGCTATGTCCTTTTGTCCACGCTATTCAGGATAGTGCGAGAATATTGAGAACCTGTCTATGTGATTTACCACTCCTCTTGTGAAATAAAAAAATGGATCCATTGAGTCGTTATCAGTGCTTCTATATGTTCCCAAATCACGAACCTTGCAATTTTGAGCAAAGGATTACCCATTAGCTTCCTAGACAAGTCATGAATGCTCTTGTACAGGTCCACTTTAGACTGCTATAATTCAGAAATGGTAATGTCTCTTTTGGTTACCTCTTCATTAGATATTTTTAACTCTTCACTCTTATCCTTTAGATGCTCTTTCACATGACTCAATTGAGCATCCTTGAGGCTCATTTCTACTATTTCCCGTGCAAGCTTATCTATTGGGTCAGTTGTATATGTGGCCTGCAAAGCTGCTGCATTTTGAAGCATAAAATATTGATTCCGATTTTTTAGTTCGTCCACTTCCCATTCCAAGGAAACGATATTTTATTTGAGTATCTGGATATCTGCCAGTGCCTTGTCCAATTCATACTGTATCCCTAGAATTTCAGCTATCTGAGAGTGCTCAACAATGGGAATATTGAGCCTTTTCTTTAATCCTGCAATCTCTTTATCTTTATCCTTCAATACATTTTGAATAGGAGATGCATCACTTGGATCTTTCACCAGTTTGGTAATTTGTTGCTCCAAATCAGCAATCTTCAATTGCTTTCCTTTATTTGATGACTTTTCATTTTTCAGTTCCCTTTCCAATATGTTTACCACACCCTGTAACTTATTTGCTCATAGTGTATTTCATCACATCTCTATATACACCTTCACTTGTCTATCGATGAAGTTCTATGATGTCCTTAGAAGGGAACACATCCAAGTTAACCGTGACCTGAGTGGTCTTATAATTTGATGGAACTCTCTTAACTCCAGGTGCAACTTGTTCAAGGAGGGCCATTTTTAGGGTACCTTGCCTCAAATCCAACGCAGATAACATATTGGACTGGTGTCCCGTATCAAGATCTTTCTTTGGAAAAAGAGTCTTCTGAAGGTCTATGTTATCATCCTTTATATGGGAGTATAAACCAAAGATCCTAGCTTTAACCGGATACATTGTTACTAGAGCATCTTGTTGAGAGGATTTCTGCTACTTTTGAGGCCATGTCGTAGATGGAAAAGTTTCCAAAATGACAGGTGCCAACGATGTGGGGTTTGGATTTAGCTATAGAGTTGTTCTGGATGATTTTTATGACTTAGATTTTTTCTACTTGGACCCATCACTTTCATATTTGTCCTTGTCGATATCTGAGGTTAGTTTAGACACATGAATTTTTCTTAGAATATCAACCTTATGTGGTGTGGGAATGAATGGTGCCACTATTGTCTGGATTGGATCGAAAGCCAGCTTCTCCTATTCCCAACTATCCAAGTTGACGATTTTGTCTAGCATCGGGTGCGGCTCATGAGGATAGGCCGCTGCTCTAGAAGACTGTCTTTTATGCGAGATGATCCCTTTAGGATCGTACCTCCACGCAAAACACACAGAGAAATTGAAATCCACGAACATCTCTTCAACCACTGCTTGCACGGACCTACTTCTTACTTTAAAAGGTCTATCTTCATTAGGGATTTTGAAATTCCTAGTGCTATTTCCCTTCATAAAGTGTACGTCATCGCAATTGAACATCTGGCAGATATACTCCAAGGAAAAAAACCTAGGAGTTACGAATACAGGAAACTTATATGGAGCTAGTTCTGCTCCATAAACTCGAATCTCGGTGTGGGTTTCAAAGCAAAATCAATCCCCAACTGAGTCGTCGGGGTTTAACTGGAGCAAACTCTTACATCCTAGAAAGCCTCTGGGAGGAGGGGAATCAAATAACAAGGAATAGATTTTAGTTACGATTGTATCCACAAACACACATAATCCTTCATGGCTTGGAACAAGAGCAATTGACTCTTGGAGTTACACTTGATTAAATAATTCCTTATTATGGTAAATGATCATATAGATCAAATAGGAAGTGTACCTGAACAAATTTCTAGTAGAAAAAAATTTGAACTGCAAGTGCATAGTCTGAGCATGGAAAGAATGTTGGCAGGCGGTTTGGTAGAGTGCTATCGCAGCATCTCCGATGCTGCGGCAAGGTAGAAGATGGCGCGAATGGCGAGAAGATGACAGGAATGGAGATGAGCAGAAGATTCGTTATGTATTTTGGGTCAATTGTACCGAAGAATGCGGGTTTTGGGTCATTTGGACCACATATTATGTAATGTTGAGTCAGTTATACCGCAGAATGCGGGTTTTTGGTCGGTTTTGTACCAAGTTAGTTAGATATTGGGTCACTTTTCCAAATGTCGGTTAGGAAGTTGTTAGTAAGTGGACAAACATTGTAATGGAGGAAGCGTATATATAGATAGGAGTCATAGGTATTGGTGGGGTGTGGAATCAGGGTGAAGAGAAGCGCATGTTTGGGTTGTTTCTACGCATCTGTGAGATATTGCCGAGACCTGATCTTTGAGGAGATATTGTATCTAAGGTTTTGCAGTGATAATGTGATATGATGAAACTGTTCTAGTGCAATTCCTAGGTTCTTTCTGTTTGTTTATGGTAATGCAATGTCGCACTTCATGAATAATGCTATGTTTCCTTGATGCAATGTTGCTTTACTGTTACTACTGCTGTGATAATGAATGCTGTGATCGAATAATGCATTATGAATACATGTCAAATGTTTGAGATCCCTGTTTAGTGTTGCAATAGAGTTAGTTCATATATCCGCAACCCTCATCCTTCCTCGGTGGAAACATGGTTCCGTCTGCTCTTCCTGGATGCCTCGGGTGAGACCTCATCTGCTCTGCAGGTGTTGCTGGGCGGGATAAAACCTACTCGGGCCGATGCCCAGGGAGATTGCGGCACGTGTCGACAGTGAAGTGGAACCCCTGTCGACTGGAGTCGCGTTGGTCAACAAAGGGTTCCGTTTCCAGGACCGTGTGAAGAGTGAAAGGAGGACATGTTGTGGCACCCGACGAAACTGGAGATCCAAGAATGGTTTGATCAGAAGCTGTAGGAATTCGCCGAAGAGGAAATCCGGAACACTCGATTGACGGCAGATCAGTGGATGGATAGATATATTCACGACAGTCCGCAGGAATGGTTCTTCTATGAATTTCCGGTCCTATTGTTCGAATGGTTGTCAAAGCTGACCTTCCAGAAGAGGAATTTCCAGGGTGGTGAGCCGATGGCTTGGACCCCGGAATTGATTCAGGAACTGCAGGAAGTTGATAATAAGGCATCGCGGGCTGTCGAAGTTTGGATCGATAGCATCTTGGAGGGATATATCACTGAATTTGCGGTTGACACGCAGAAATCCTATAGTGAAGCTGAAAGATATTTCTTCCACGGACCAAGGGGAAGGTTTCTGCTGTCGCTCCAACTGTCAATTAAGATGCTAATCTATGAAAAGGGTATATTGAAGATGCATCTTGATCAGATGACAGCCTGGTGGGCGGAGGCCATGGGTACCGCAACTGTTGGGGAACGGTACATGGAATGGTAAGGGGTAGATGGGTGTAGACCATGGGGAGACTGTGAGCGAAGCCGAGGAAGAAAGTGGTCTTACAAGAGGAGGAGCGAGGTTTCGATAGGAGAAGAGGCAGAGGACAGGAGAAGGTCCTGCTGCGATCGAACCGAAAAACCATGAAGGAAGACCACACAGGACGAAGCGACCTCACAGTCCTGACAGGGACGACCAGGCTACACCCAGGATAGAAGCAGCACCAAACCCTGGCACCAACGTACCCACACCTCCGCTCACTATCTCACAAACAATAAGGTATACCACTTCGACACCCCCGAGTTCATTAATTTGACAAAAGTTACTTGCTAGTAGTTCAACAACTAGAGGAAGGAATCTTAGGATGGAAAGCGATGATACTAAGTTACCGCTGTTCCATGGTAATGGAACCGACAACCCTGAACAGTACTGGTTTTTATGTGAGGCCGTATGGATGGTAAAACAAGTCACTAATGATAATGAGAAGAAAGGGAAACTGGAGACAACTCTTCGGGGTCGCACCTTGGATTGGTTTATGAAGTTTACACAAGTTCCTGTTGGTACCTCGGCAAAGTCATTGGATGAAATCCGCATGGAACTGATCGCGGAATTCCGGAAGCCTAAATCTGAAGCACAATACATTACAGAGCTTAAGGAAATTAAGCAGTATCCCAATGAGTCTGTGTGGGACTTCGATCAACGTTTCAAGACGCTAATGGCATGAGTTAGTTTTGATATGAGCACTGTCCAACATAAAGAGTGATTTATTGTGGCATTGCTCCTGCACATTTGGCTGCTACTGATGCAGCAAAACATCTCGACACCCAGAGAAGCTCTAGAGATTGCAATGCGATTGGAGGCGTCACCGAATGGGGATAATGTAGCCGGGATGTCGCAGATACAGACACAGCTCGCTAACTTGACTATACAGTTGCAATATTTGAAGAAGAACAAGGAACAACGCGATGAAGTATGGTGTACACGATGCTGAGGAGAAGGGAATACAAAGGAAAATTGCCTGGATTTCCGCAATTATTTGTTGTTAG
Organism: Larix kaempferi; assembly: GCA_027924585.1. Taxonomy (NCBI): domain Eukaryota; kingdom Viridiplantae; phylum Streptophyta; class Pinopsida; order Pinales; family Pinaceae; genus Larix; species Larix kaempferi. Next base: position 9,179,366 of record BSBM01000476.1, read on the forward strand.
GTGCGCCAAACCCATTGAATGGCAGCAACATGCCGTGGTGTCACGTTTTCCAGGTGTATGGGCACAGTCACGACAATTGCCCTTATATGCAGAAAATGGTCACAGCCCCGAGAAATCTTTATTGCACATTTTGCAAGTCAGTGGGTGACGATGATAAAGATTGCCATGCATATGGGTTACTACAAGAAAGAATGTGTGATGCATTCTACATCAACGACGATCAACGTGCCGTACAACAATCACAACTGCAACCGCAGGTAGCCCAACAACTATCTCAACCGTAGATGCAGTTTGTACCGCAGCAACAACCGCAACAGTTTGTGCCGCAATACGCTCCAATGCGAGTGGCTCCACAACAGCCACAGTACGTCCAGCAACCGCAGTATGCACCATAGGGGCAAGGCATGCAACAGAATCCTATGCAGCCGTAGTGCCAACAGCAGGGCGGATTCCGAGGAGGATACCGGGGCGGACGCGGCAGAGGATTTGGTCGCGGAGGAGGACGAGGTGGTCGTGGACCGGTTCAATGCTATCACTATGCGGTGAGGGGGCATTATCAACAAGACTGTCCACTGTTACAGAATCAGTGTATGTTCTATTTTGTTAATGATCATACAATTGAGAATTATCCATATTTGATTGCACGATGGCAGGTTGGGAACGCTCCGCATATACAGAATCAGACCCAGCCGCAGCAACTAGCCCAGAACCAAGTACAACAACCAGTACATAACCAAGTACAACAACCAGTACAGAACCATCCCCCGCGACTGAATCAAAACGCAAATCCAAATGTGAACCCATAGGGGAATCTGCAGCAAACTCAGATGCAGGGTGCAAATATTGCGACAATTTCTGCAGAACCGCGACCACAAGATGCTTCGGTGGCTGTTGTAACTCGTGGAGGTAAAACGACTGGGGGAGATAACTCGCGACTGATGATTCGGTTGGCAGGACAGAAGACGGTACCATTTGACATCGATGCTGAACGGGATGCATTCCTTCAGGCACGTCGCACCTTGGAGAAAGATCGCGGTAAGGTTGTTGTTTGCGATATGCCACCTATCTTTGACACTACATCAGAGGGCGGTCTATCGAAACCATCAGGAACATTGCAAAGGTTTCTTGAGAGCTGTCTGTTATTGGCTCGGGATCCGGCCGCCCTAGTTGAGATTGAGGGATGGTTGCAGCGATTTCTGAAAGGACAGCAGGAGTCGGCAGTAAACTCTCTACAGCGACGGAAGATTGGCAAGGAGATGAGAATGAACATCCAGATTGGTGACTATGATGTCGATTCAGTTATTCTTGATCTTGGTTCGGATGTTAACATCTTAACCAAGCAGGCGTGGCAGAAAATGGGGAGTCCCCCATTGACCTGGTCTCCTGTGCAGCTCCGGTTGGCTAACCATGCGAAAGTAACACCCATTGGGCGAGTTCCATGGCTTACGGTCGATATTGAGGGCATGAAGACTTATGCTGACTTCGATGTCATTGAAGTGGTTGAGGGAGGAAGCTCCTATCCTGCACTATTGGGGATTGGATGGGCTAACGATAGTGGAGCTGTAATCAACTTCAAGAGGCGCATGATGAACTTTGCGAATCACGATCTCAGAGTCATAGCCCCGTTGGATCTGGCTGAAGGACGCCGATACATTGAGCCTGTAAAAGATAACGATCCCACTAGATGGGACCATGCATTCAATATTTCTGAAGACTATATTCATCCTACTTCCAACGGTGAGCTGGGATGGCGCAGCAAGAGCTCTGCGTCTTCTGACTCTGATGATGCATTAGAACATTGCAAGAACCGCTTGCACGAAGTGTCGCTACGAAAATGTGGCTTAATTATGCAATCTTTATGTTGTGTTGCGACAGAAATGGTCACACTGCCAGTCTATGAGGGGTTTCCTGGCTTAACCAACTTTTTGACAGAATTTGAAGAACGAGTCTCAGAACCATAGCGATTGTTGGCATTGGAGGAAGCACCGAAGGCTGCTCCAGCACGCTGGTGGGTGACACACAAGAAATCCATTGATGGTTGGTCACAGTGTCGAAGGTTGATGATGGTCCGGTTCGACGATACCGAGGTTTATCACATTGGAAAATATGATGGCCGGAAGAATCCCAGTGATCATGTGATGGAATTCCAATGATTATGGGTAGTGACCCAAAGATGAGTGGGTCCATGCTTTTATCCATACCTTAGATGAGATGCCACGCTCATGGTATACTGCAGCCGAGTTGCGCAGAGAAATTACAACATGGGGGGAGTTGACGGTCTGTTTCACTCATACGTTCACTTTTACGGACGCCAACCCTGACGTCAATAATTCCTTACAACTCATCCGCGATGTGGTACTCCAGGTTGTTCCGGCAGCCTACCCTGTCGATCCGCACACACACTTTCAGATGCAGTCTCTCATGGAGTGATTCAACATCACCGGTGTGCCAGAGGATGAGGACGATCCCCGAAATGTCAACATTCCCGTATCTGAAGGAAGTCGCGATGTGGTACCACCTGTCGCGCTAAGTAATCCGTCCAGTCAACCATTGAAGCTTCGTAAGCTCAATATCGGCACATAGGCCACTCCCAAGTTTGCAAATGTTGGAGACTATTGGGATGACGAGATGATGAGTAAGGTCATTGATTTACTCCATGATTTTCAAGACTTGTTTCCTACGAAGTTTTCCGATATGAAGGGGATCCTGGGTGATTTAGGGGAGATGAGGATTCCTTTAAAAGCAGATGCTAAGCCAGTCCGACAACGACCTTATCGGTTGAATCCGTGACATAAGGAAAAGGTCAAGGAGGAACTTGCTCGCATGTTGGATGCTGGTATTATTGAACCAGTGGAAGAGTTTGAATGGATCAGTCCTATGGTGGTGCAAGACAAGGAAACCGGTGAGGTGTGCATTTGTGTCGACTTACGGAAGTTGAATGATGCCTGCTTGCATGACCCTTTTCCGACCCCGTTTACTGATGAAGTACTTAAATGGGTGGGCGGCCAGGAGATGTACTCATTCACCGATGGGTTCTCTGGCTACCATCATATTCGCATTGCCAAAGAAGATCGCCATAAGACAACTTTCGTTACTGAATGGGGCTGCTTTCAGTACACTGTAATGCCGTTTGGTTTGAAGAATGCACCTGTGATATTCTCCCAGGTCATTGTTGTTGCATTTAAAGACTTTATTCAGAAGCTTTTGGAAGTATACATGGATGATTGGATAGTTTATGGGTTGATCCGCGATCATCTGACCAATCTGCGGTTAATGCTTGAACGCTGCCGCAAGCACCAGATATCGCTGAACTTGAAGAAATGTATTTTTTGTGCACCATTTGGGATATTGTTGGGTCATATTGTGTGTAAGCAAGGGTTGTTGGTCGATCCGGATAAGATTGCGCTCATTTTGAGTTTGCAACCACCGACCACCATTAAGCAGTTATGAGCGACTATGGGGCATACGGGGTATTATCGCAAGTTCATCAAGGGATATGCAATGATTACCACCCCTATGGAGAAATTGCTGAAGAAAGATGCGTTATTTCAATGGACTTCGGAATGTCAAGACAGTTTCGACACACTGAAGACTAAGATGGCTTCGGCACCAATACTGGTATTTCTGGATTGGAGTAAGGAGTTCCATGGTCTGGCGCAATTGGTGCAGCTGGAAGAAGATCATTTCATCGTTGGGTTCCACTAAGGGGTCGAGAAGGATCGACAGAAGGCATGGCATGATCGCCACATAAAAAATAAACAATTTCAGCAGGGCGACTTGGTGTTGTTGTACGACAACAATTTTATGAAACATCCAGGGAAGTTGTAGATGCATTGGCTTGGTCCCTATTGCATTAGTAGTATTACTTCCAGAGGAGCGGTTCAGTTGGATGGGGCGATGCTCCCCAATTTGGTAAATGGTCATAGGTTGAAGCCCTATCATGCGGGCTTAGAATAGTGTGATGCCCGAGTCGCATCAGAAAAAAAAAAATGAAAAAAAAAATGACGTGTTGCTGGCTGATTGGTGGCAGGATGTCACACCACCATGGATGAAATGCGGAAGCAGGGAGTCTTCTGCCGCAAGTTGGGAATGGTCGGAGACACATGGAAGCGTAGTGACCGGTTCAAATCAGTAATAAATGCCAAAAGTTCAGACAGTTAATTAACAGTGCTGTTCGAATGATGGGCATTAATGGCGGATCCGGCCGATCGACGGACTGGATCGACGACGGATTTGTGTCATTAATACAGGATTTTGGTTGAGTTAATGCCTGATTTTGTGATGATTATAGCGGATTTGGTTGGATACTATAAAAACGGATTGGAGCTGGTCAGAAGGAACCAAGAATTCAGTTGTTTTTGTAAGATTGTGGCATGCTGCAGAGTATTGTTGCTGGCTTGTGAGTGTTGCTGTGCGTTGGGAGATGCTGTTGGCATTGTAGAGTGTTGTTGTTGAGTATAGTGAGGTATTCCAGGTGAGCTGGAGACTGTTGAGATCAGTAGTGAAGTCGATTCCCCCTTCATCCCGGCTATTGTTCAAGAAGAAACTGCTCCAGCCGTCAAACTTGAGGCCGAGGTAGCAACAATGACAGTGGGAGAATCCGTAATTGCCAAGAAGCGACGGGGAGGTCAGTACTCGGAGTCCCGCAGAGTAAGAGGGTGCTTTGGTCCTCTGCTGCGATGGTAGGCGAAGTTCCAGAATAGGTGGGACAATCCAGTCACCCCATTCATGAGTCTACCCCATGGGTGGGACTCTCCGCCGATGACATCCTTGGGTATATCCCTCCAGTTCGGTCGGATGCCACCCCATGCAAGATAAAACCAAAACAGAAGTATGGTGTGAAGATGCCAGCTCTCCCGGTTGGAATGGAGTGCTCTGTGGATATTGAACCGGCATTGATGCGCCTGCACTATGACGATCATGATATGGTGGCCTACCCCGAAATTGCATCTGCCCCTTATGTGCAGGAGACGCTCCTTTCCCCAACACCGACTGTATAAGGCTGGGCACGAGGATTGAAGCAGGCCGGCCTGTTAGGGATTATTAATATGCCACATTTTGGGGTGACTGGCAGAAGTGAATGCGTGCATAAAGCAGCTCCTGGCGTGTTTTCATGGTGGGTCGTTGTGGCGGGATAGAGAAGTCCCGGTCACCGTCGACTTAATTTCATCTATAACCGGCTTGCCTAAGAATGGAGTTGATTCGCCGCAGTTCATCCAGGGGAAGGCCAATGAAAAGAAGTGGGCGCTGCACTTGGCACATAAATATGGCCTCAAAACAGATGGGCGGGGGTATCGCACCACTAGATGCAATGATCAGGCGGTGCTCACGGGCATTAAGATCCTGTCCTGCAAGGTGGTTAGGGGTGGTCGACCTAACCAATGCAACTCGAGAATTGTTGCATGCGCTGAGCAATGTGCGGAAGGGGTCCAAATGAATTGGTCCCTGTACCTCTTGAATCAATTAATGGAGGATGCTGCGGCGGTCCATGTTAAGAACCCATGTCAACCATTCTATTTACTTTCTTAGTATATTGTTGTTGAATGCATATGCTTTGTAAGTCGTCCCGTAATATTTGTTGATCCATAGTTTGTATTATTGTTGTTGGACGCATATGCTTTGTAAGTCGTCTCGTAGTAATTGTTGATCCATATTTTGTATTGGCCCATGGTTTGTATTGACACATGGTATTGACCCATGGTATTGGTGCCTAGACTTAGTATATAAGTGTGTGTTGAGGCCTATGAAGGCACAGTGAAGTTAATTGTATTGAGCTTGCTCAAAGGAGGTTTCCCCCTCGAAAAGTGATTCTCAGTTCTATTATTTATGATATTTCGTGTATTTGCATTAATTAATTATTGCAGGTTCATCACATCTGGTATCAGAGCACTTTCCTGGGCTCGTTGGGTGGAATTTCTGCCAATTTTTTTTTTCGCATCTGTTGCAAGTTCGGATCTGGGAATAATCCCTATCCGCTTAACTGTGGGAAGTAATTGGATATAATCCCTAAAACTCATTGTGAGGAGTACCACAGGAACCCCAAAGTAGCTGGCCCATTGAGAGGACCTGCCAGTGAAAAGGGCAACGACCCCTACCTGATTGACTAGTTCCCACCCGTGAGGTAAACCAAGAACTGTTGTTTGTGGCAAAGCGGTTATCAGTTTTACCTGAGCCGTGGAGTGAGGGGTACTGCCCCAATACGCAAGCCGTCAGACAACATTGGTGGCCGAGTGAAACACCTGAACTGTTAGGAAGCCGAACATACCTGGGGTCCATATCTATTTTCAGATGAACTGTTGCCGACCACTTCCGTGCTGTTTCAGATCCATTTCGAGCCGTTTCATATCCAGCCGTTTCAGATCCATTTTGAAAGCCATTCCATATCTATTCTAAAAGCCGTTCCAAATCCAGTCGTTTTCGATCCATTCGGTGCCGTTTCAGATCCATATGTTGCCGATCCCTTCCGCGATGTTGTAGATCCATTTCTGGAAAAAAAAAAACTGTTTTTCCACCATATCTCCCTTTTTTTAACTCTGTTTCCCTTGAAAAATCTCTGACACCCCTGCCATCCCATTCTGCATATTTCATTCCTGAGGACCCTATCCCACATTCCACTTCCCAACACCCGAAATCTCACATTTGTCTATTTTTAGGGTTTGCCATAAATTCTTTGATTTTCACCCGATCGCCTTCAAATTTTACCACATAGTTCCTTTTCTAATTCTGCTTCTTTGTCCCTCTCTACCAAATTTTCTCATTCTTTCACCCCGCTTCTGAAATCCCCCTTTTCTGCTTTCCTGTCCTTTCGACAATGTCCAAAATCTATTCAAACCCCAATTACCCATCAGATTTTTTCCCCAATCCAAATTTCCCTTTACTAAATCAACTTCTGTTTGTGTTTTTCTACCCATTCAAAAAAATAAAAAACCCTGGTTATGGTTGTCACCCGTGCAAGAGCACAAACCATGGAGGAAGCACTTGTAGCCATCCAAACCAAACTCCAAGATCTGGATGAAACATTTCTCAGCCTCCATCTTCAGCATTCAGCCATGAACAATAACCGACATCAAGAATCTTCTGCAGCCAATGGGTTCTCTTCTACCAGCACTTTCCATGGTCCGAAGCTTGAATTTCCTCGCTTCAATGGTACTGATCCGACTGGATGGATCTATCATGCAGAACAATATTTCAGTCTGCATAATACTTTTGATGTCCAAAAAGTTCCACTTGCATCCTTTCATTTGGAACAGGAAGCCCTTCAATGGTACCGTTGGTACATCAAGGCTCATGATGAGCCAAAATGGACAGATTTTTTCCAACTCCTTTTGCAACGATTTGGTCCTAGTGCTTTTGATGACTTCACTGGAGCACTCAATGAACTTCGTCAAATTGGAACCGTGAGAGAGTACCAAATGAAATTTGAGAAACTATCCAACCACACAGAAGGATTGTCTAATGACTTCTACAGGAGTTGTTTTATCAGTGGTCTTAAGGATGAAATCCGCCCAGAGGTCAAAATGTTGTGTCCCAACACAATGATGGAAGCCCTGGGGTTGGCTAAGTTGGCAGAAGACAAGATTTCCTCCCAACAGCACTCCAAACCCACTTTTGTTCCCTTCCGAAATATGGGTTCTCAAGGACCTCCCATCCCGCCAGCTCCTCGACCAACTCCTATCAAGCATTTGTCCGAAACAGAGATGCAAGCACGCAGAGAAAAAGGGCTTTGTTATAATTGTGATGAAAAATTCACTCGGGGACATAGACGTGTTCAACAAAAGCTCTATCTCTTGGATGTGGATTCTTTGCCCGCCTCTGAAGTTGGTGAAGAGGCCCCAGATACACCGAATGATCAGGTCAACATTCAGGAGACACCTATTGACCTTCCATCTCAGGAAGACCACCCAGAGATATCTCTCCATGCTTTATCCGACATCACCACCCCCCAAACAATGCGGGTCAGGGGTTACTTCAATAAGCTTCCTCTTACAATACTCATTGATTATGGTAGCACTCATAACTTCATTGACCCTCAGATCGCCAAACATGCTGATTGTTTTGTCCATCCTTGCTCCAACTTTGAAGTCATGGTTGCCAATGGGGGCACCTTACCTTGCAAGGGAAAGTGTCACAATGTGCATATCTCTCTGGAATATTATAACCTGCGCTTTGACATGTTTGCCTTGTCCTTAGGCGGATGTGATGTGGTTTTGGGCGTTCAATGGTTACGCACACTTGGCCCCATCTTATGGGATTTTTCATAACTTTGGATGCAGTTTTCAGTCAATGGGAAACAACACAAATTTAAGGGCTTACAACAAGGGTCTCTCCGCATCATTAGTTCACATCGCTTGGAAAAGATCCTTAAGAAGAATTCACATGGTGTCATCGCTCAACTCCATTCCATTTAGATGCACCCATCAACGGTCTCCCCTACTTCCTTTTATAGATATGCAGGTGTCCTTGCTGAACCAGTGGACTTATCGCCTTCAACATACCTTTCTGGTAAGAATTTAGCCGCATCTACATCTCAGCAGGAAATGATGACTATTTTGCATGCAGTACAGAAGTGGCAACCATACCTATTAGGGAATTATTTCTGCATCAAGACTGATCTCCAAAGTCTGGAAAATTTCCTGGAACAATGGGTCTCCTCCCCAGCACACCCGAAAGGGGTTATCCAACTCATGGGTTATGCCTATGTGATCACTTACATGAAGAGTAAGGACAATATGGTGGCAGATGCTCCTTCTAGCATGTTTGATGACCTAGTTTCTCTTCCAGCTATTTCTCTGCTTGTTCCAAATTGGTTGCAATCTATTCAACATGGCTATCTCTTCTATGCAATCCATGCTTCTTCATCAGCAGGGCACTCTGGGTTCCTCAAATTGTATGACCAAGAACAATGTAACTTCTTTTGGCATGAACTGAAAATGACAATTCAACAGATGGTGGCTGACTGTGATACTTTCCAGAACAACAAGGGTGAAACGACACTCCTTCCGGGACTGCTCGAACCCTTGCCCATCCCTACACAGATTTGGATAACTATTTCTATGGATTTCCTAGAAGCACTCCAGTGGTACAATACCACATCTAAAAGGACATCATATGAAGCAGTCTATGGACATGCACCGCCAATTCTTCTTCCATACACCCTCAGCAGCTCCCTAGTTCAGGCAATTGACTCGGTTCTTCGAAACCGCGATCAGATTCTTCTCATTCTACAGGACAATCTTTTCTCATTCTGCAGGACAATCTTCACATGGAAAGAATTCGACTGAAACAACAAGCCGACCAACACCGTTCTGAGCGCACTTTTCACGCAGCTGATATGGTTCTTCTTCGTCTACAGCCTTCCAAGCAACCCTCCCTGAAACTCACAAGGCGTCAGTGGCCCGGAATGCAACCCGAGGATGCTACAGGGGAACCACTCCTTCAGATTCTACATCAATTTCCACATCTAAAGCTTTGAGGACAAAGCTTTTTCGAAGGGAGAGGGGATGTTAAGAACCCATGTCAACCATTCTATTTACTTTGTTAGTATATTGTTGTTGGATGCATATGCTTTGTAAGTCGTCCCATAATATTTGTTGATCCATAGTTTGTATTATTGTTGTTGGACGCATATGCTTTGTAAGTCGTCCCGTAGTAATTGTTGATCCATATTTTGTATTGGCCCATGGTTTGTATTGACACATGGTATTGTCTCCTAGACTTAGTATATAAGTGTGTGTTGAGGCCTATGAAGGCATCGTGAAGTTAATTGTATTGAGCTTGCTCAAAGGAGGTTGTCCCCTCGAAGTGGCCTACGATCAATATAAAAGTGATTCTGAGTTCTGATATTTCTGATATCTCAAGTATTTGCATTAATTAATTATTGCAGGTTCATCACAGTCCAATCAGGAAAGGATGCCTTTACATACAACTGGTTGTTGCTGTTGATCGCTTTCATCACATGGAAAGAGCCCAACACATACCAGGGCATGGACTGTCCAGCTGCAGCAGAATGACAGGGGGCGCGATATCAAAATCCATGGTATGTACGGGAGCCCAAGAGACTCCAGGATTGCCAATTGCATTTTTGGCTGTATTGGGAGATGCTTTGTGCCGCGGCAACACAGGTCCCGCGAATATCTGAAGAAACTGTCATGGGGTTCAAACCAGTTATGGCATTTCCAATTCGGCCGCATACCATACATATCCAAGCCCGCCGTGATCTTGATCGGAAATGGTTGCAGACCTCGTATAAGGTGACGTCCGAATATTTGGAGGGTGCTGTGAACGAGTGGCCGGAGGCATGGCGACAACCCATGAGTCCAATAGAGATAGAAGCCGGTGGCCCGCCGTTGGGCCCAGATGACCGGGTATCGGTACAGGACGAGCAGAGTCACCATGAATCAGGGCACCAATCAACCAAAACAATATAAGATGATAGCGCCTGGGAGCTTGAAGAGAACCATTCGAAAAGGTATCAAGAGTAGGAAACGATCAGTGGATTGCCTTCCCCAGCCGAGGTACAGTTGGGCCACCTGGTCACAGCGCTCAATACTCCATCCTCTGCGGCAGCAGACAAGATGGAAAGGAAAGCGCATGAAGGATTCCATGCGATCACTGCTCGGTTGGAATCTTTGTATGACCTGGTTTCTGGCAAGGCACCAAAGGAAGCAACAGCATCAACCTTTGACACAATCGGCACTGAGCCGCGGGTCAGGAATGTGGAGATTCCCCCGACTATGATTGTGACCAAATATGCGGAACTAACCACGTTGCTGCAGCAGCTGCACACAGTGACCATTAATGTGAATGCCCTCCCCGCGGAAGGATTGAATACTCTGCAGGCTACTACCAGCAAGGAAACGATAGAATGACTGCGGCAGATTAACGGTATGTGTGCCCACCTGCAGGAAAGCGAGGCCGATGCGCAGTGCACCATTGAAGAATTGAATTCCAGGGCTGCTTCCGCATGGAAGGCAGTGGATGACCTTGAGGTACACATCAAGGAAGAACGGGCGGAGAAGGCCCGCGAAATTGAAGGCCTGAAAAAGGAACATGATTTCCTTATTATGGAAAAGGCTTGCATGTGGGACGACAGTGTTCAGGTTGACTGGGCGATCACAGAATCTTATCAACATGTCCTGAAGCCCACTGAAGAGGAAGATTGTGCTCCACCGAGTGCAACGATTGGGGGCTGCTATAATTCAGTTGCGACAGGAGAATCATGAGTTGAAGGCCCAGCTGAAATTGGGTACACCTCAGGCCGAAGTGGATGAACGAAGAAGGGCAATTGAGGAAGTTGCCACTCAGATGGAGGAGCTAGAAACAAAGGCAACCAGGCTCACGGCTGAAACGGTACAATTCTGGGGCCGCATTGTTCAGGACGAGCAAGTTGAGCAGCTGACGAAGTACCGGCAGGAAGCAGAGGGATAGTTGGCCACATTAAAAGCTTGCAATGCGCACAATGCCACCACTAGAGCAAGTTGCTAAGTCTCAAGAGCTGAAAGAATTACAACACCATGTCGCCAAGGCGGATGAGCGACATAAGATACGTGCGGCCCAGTTAGAAGAGGTCCAGGACACGGGTGGTAAATTTATGATGTAGGCTAGTGAAGCTCTGCAGGCAGTGCAAAAGTGTCGACAATAGGTCATGGAAAAGCTTATGGATCACCCACCCACAGACGTCGTGGTCGACAGTCAGGCATCGGCTACGGAAGCCAAGGAGCTGGTGCAGACAATTGAATAGCCGTATGAGGACTTCAAAGTAAAAATGACGGCGTGTACTATGTCCAGCAATTGACGTGGCTCGAGGGCGAGCCACAAGATTGTGTTGGGGGGCCTGTTGGCAGGCGGTTTGGTAGAGTGCTATCGCAGCATCTCCGATGTTGTGACAAGGCAAAAGATGGCGTGAATGGTGAGAAGATGATGTGAATGGTGATGAGCGGAAGATTAGTTATGTATTTTGGGTCAATTGTACCACGAAATGCGGGTTTTGGGTCATTTGGACCACATATTATGTAATGTTGAGTCAGTTATACCGCAGAATGCGGGTTTTTGGTCAGTTTTGTACCAAGTTAGTTAGATATTGGGTCACTTGTCCAAATGTCGGTTAGAAAGTTGTTAGTAAGTGGACAAGCATTGTAATGGCGGAAGCCTATATATAGATAGGAGTCGTAGGTAATGGTGGGGTGTGGAATCAGGGTGAAGAGAAGCGCATGTTTGGGTTGTTTCTGCGCATCTGTGAGCTCTTGTCGAGACCTGATCTTTGAGGAGATATTGTATCTAAGGTTTTGTAGTGATAATGTGATATGATGAAACTGTTCTGGTGCAATTCCTGGGTTCTTTCTGTTTGTTTATGGTAATGCAATGTCGCACTTCATGAATAATGCTGTGTTTCCTTGATGCAATGTTGCTTTACTGTTACTACTGCTGTGATAATGAATGTTGTGATCGAATAATGCGTTATGAATACATGTCAAATGTTTTAGATCCCTGTTTAGTGTTGCAATAGAGTTATTTCATATAGCCGCAACCCTCCTCCTTCCTCGGCGGAAACATGGTTCCGTCTGCTCTTCCTGGATGCCTCAGGTGAGACCTCATCCACTCTGCAGGTGTTGCTGGGCCGGATAAAACCTGCCCAGGCCGATGCCCAGGGAGACTGCAGCATGTGTCAACAATGAAGTGGAACCCCTGTCGACTGGAGTCGCGTTGGTCAACAAAGAATCAATATCCAACTTGATGGGTGACTCAAGCAGTGATAGATTGATTAGGAAAATAAAACCTAAGGAATCATTATCAATTACCAAGTTGTGATCATAACCAAGGATATGGAATACCATGGATAGCGCAGGATGAGCTTGTGCTGAGAATAGTTCTAGACCGAACATCGACTGTGCACTCGGCAGTTCCACTTCTGGGGGAATTAACATCCATATGAATGCCTCCCTCTTTTCTAATGAAAACTATTTGATATTTGTAGCTAGGACCTCCTCATCGAATGGGAGGATGGAAATGTCTTCTTCTCCATCCATCATTTCCATGAGGAGCTCTTTTTTAATTGGGCACACAACATAGATAATTGGTTTCTTCTCGAGCACATATCTTTCTGCACACCATTGCACCAGCTTCGGGAAAGCTCAGTGTTGGGTTCCAATCTACTGGTGTAAATTAGATCTTATATTTATGTCAATTCAGAGTTTGTAAGACTTAGAGGCATATCCCAAATATAGAGATTCAGACCTAGACTTAGTTGAAAATTCAGTTTACTATGAAATAAATCTAATGGATACTAGAATGCTGTAAATAAGAAACGCAAAACCTTCCTTACATAAGTAAATTCATTTGATTTCTTAATCTACTTAGCAATTCATGTGTGGAATACTCTGAAACTAAAAACATATAAATCATGAAGGTAAGCTATAGTGATTTAATATCTTACTGTTGAACGTAGAAAACCATTGATTTCTTTTACAAGAAAAACAGTTCACAATGCTTAGCTTATTTCAACAGTTCAACATCAAATAAAAGTAATTGGGATTGATTCTACAGTGTTTAATCATTCAAACTAAAAACTCATAACCCTACCCTATAATACAATCCTGTGCATCTATATATAATCGAATCCAATCTGCAATTCATAAACTGACGATCGAAATCAACTCTACAGAACACAATCAAAACATACCAATGTGCAGTAATGGAGAAATGAGTGTGCAGGTTCAACAAAGGGGGCCCTCCAATGATTCACTCACACACACAATAGAGACTACAGAGTTATCGAATCGTGTTCACAGCATAGAATGATATGTACCAATAATTTGAAAATGTAAATCTTTATTTCAAAATCATAAGTTTGCTGTCATTGTGCGCCTATTACATTGCGAATCTCAGTATTTATAGAAATTGTCTTTCAAAAAATTAAACACTACAACAACTAGTAATATTAAATGTCATCTCCCTAATATCTCTACCATCCATGAGTTTGTTCTTTAGATCCACGAAAATAGACCAGAATGATCCAAATCGTAATTGTCCTTGTTTTTGTGCTAAGTGGCAACGCTGGAAAATTGATTTAACTAGTGTTGACTTGCCACTTGTAAAACCTGTTTCAAAAAGTTGTTAGAAATTCATCCATCCCGGGACATCGAGGATCCTCCTCTATCTTTCAATTCGTGCCCAGCTGGCCTGCAAGTATCCAACCTAGGAGCAATTATGGGAAGTCAATTAATCCTGTAATTTATTTAAAATCTCAATTTAAATGCTTTAAAAACTGCATAATTCAATTTATTTGATAAACGAATGCCAAGGTTCTATGGATGAAAATGAGGATTTTATGGCAAAGTATGAAGGATAATGGGGCTTGCTGAAGGATTTATAAGGCAAAATAGGTATCAAAATAGTGACCAACATCTCCCCCAAGAGGAAGCCATTGCATGACCTCATGCACAAAACTGTCTCCAAAACTGAATCTGCATATTCCCATGCACAAAATTTTTGTTGTATTGCTTCTACTCATCATCTGACATATCTCCTGTCTGTGATGATGCATCTGTACTAGCTCGAGCTGCATAAAGGACCCTCAATCTCTGATATTTTGCTTTATAAGTCTTCTTTTGCTGATACCATTTGTATGAATGTTTAGATATTTTCATCTTTTGAACCTGAAGCTTCCTATTTTTCTCCTTTAATTTCTCATTCACCAGTTCTAATTCCTTTACCTTCAATTTTAACTTCTCAATCTTTTTGCTATTTTTGGAAGATTTCTTCTTTTTCATCTCTATTGAAGGCTGCTCAGAAATAGTGTCCATTCCAGCTTCTTCTTCTTCATTCTCCTATCTTGAATACTCTTTCCCTTCTTTTTCTGTAACTTGTTGTTCGAAGCCAGGAGAAATGATGGCTGCATACTCATCTTTCTCTGTGACTTGCTGCTCAAAGACTGGAGAAATCATGGTTGCATCCTCATTATCTTGCTCTTCTCTGTCAGTTGGAGTCTTTTCAATTGTTTGAACATCTTTCTCCATAATTTCTTCTACAATTTGCTGTTCAGAGATAATATTCACCTCTTCACCATGTTGTCCAATCTCACCTGCTGGACTTTCCTCTTGACCTTCCAAATATTGAATGTATTCATAATATTTTTGTTGTGCTTCATCATCTTTTTCCAGTGTTTGCTTCTTCTTAGCTTGCTGACGTTTTCTTGATTTCTTCTCATAAGTGCTGAAGATCTTATCTTTTTCTTGGAATTTCTTCTCTTCTTTCACCATGTTCCTTGTTCTTATTCTTCTCTTAGGCTGTTTTGGGATTGTTTCCTTAGATTCATCTTCATTATCTGTTATCATCAGTACTTCATTATTTTTCCTTCCTCCCTTAGGAGGTTTTGGGCTGGTTTCCTTAGGGTTATCTTTTTCAACTTCTGTTCCTGCTATCATCAGCAATTCATCATCTTCCATTCCTCCCTTAGACAGCTTTGAACTTGTTATCTTAGGGTTATCTTCCATTTCAGTGCCTGCTATCATTATCAATTCATCTTCTTCTATTCCTCCCTTGGGCAGTTTTGAACTTGTTTCCTTAGGGTTATCTTCCTCAACTTCAGTGCTTGCTATTATGAGTGCTCCTTCTTCAGGTATCTCTTATGGTTCTTCAAACATATGATAAATGACAAATTGATGCCATGTCAAGGATTTTTTCTGTAACTCATGTTTGATAATTATCTTAATGAGCCCACAATGAAAAAGGCTTGTTAACTTGTCCTTAGCACGTTTTTGAACAACTTTAGCCATCTTGGAAAGGCTATGTAATAGAAAATAAGGTATGCTAATTTCACAATCATCCCTCAAATGCTGCAATATCTTGATGTGATAGAGATATATAATGCTGAACCTTCCTTCACAAGTGATGAATCTCTGGATGATGTAGGCTATTTCATCCCAAAGATGAATCAACCAACTCCTTGGTATTCCTTTCTTCCATTGTACTGAGCCTGCCCTTGATCTGCATAAGAAGGGTGTCCATGCTTTCTCTTCAAACTGTTTGGTTTTAAAGAACCTCTCTCCCTATTGAGGTAACCCAATAATTTGTGCCAAAATGACTTCATACAGTCCGAAGGAGAGATTACCTACTGTAGCCCTTTCTCCATCAAATGAACAGGAAAATTCTAGGCTAAAATTATCATTCTGTCCATCAAATTTTTCAAAGAAGGGAACCCATCGTTTCCTCTAAAAAATTTCCATACCTTTTTCATGAATGATAGAGGAATCAAAATTTTCTGGTTCTAGTCTAGAAACCATCTTGTAATTTCTACAAGAAGAATCCCTTTTATGCAAACAAAACCTTCAACAGAACTTGACCCTAGCTTGAAATTCTAAACTTCTGAAAAAATTTCTGTTCTTAATGGTTTCTCTGTCTAGCAAAACCTGGAAGTCGAATTTCAAATTTACCTTACCTCTGGTGACTCCTTCCTGCACATGTTTGAGATAAACACTTCCATGGCTGCGTGGTAGCTGGGGTTTCACTTCATCATACCACGCGGAAGACTCTCACTGAAGATAATGTAGAAAAATTCCCGAGTTAACTAGTTACAGGCTGCGTTTTTTTTATTTTCTATGCAGTGCCTCTGTTTCTTCCTTCTGCCATCGATCTACTTGTCACTCTCTCACCCCTTCAACCATCGTGGAAGTGAAACCTAGGATTTATCAAAGACGGTTGGGAGAAAATGAAAACACTTCTGAATTTTAAAATTGGAAGAGTGAGCCTCCCTATGTATGGGCAGATTTCGTGGGGGTGAGGTTCAATGATTCCCCCCCTTTCCTGTGCAATCATTTTTCAAGTTGGCCCTAAGTTCCTTCATGTACCCTTTTAGTCCACCCCCATACTCTTTTATCATTTTTTTCATTTGATGCATAAAATGCAAAATAGAGTATTAAATTTGAATTTCTCGGTTAAATAACCCTTCTTACTTCTTTGAGACGGATTTTAAAACTTGCCTGTAGGATGCACTTTTTTAGGAATGGATTAAAAAAGTATGAAAGTACCTCTGTCATTGTTGGACCACTAATTTAGACACCTAGGGTGGATGAATGGGTGAATGGGTAGATGGATAGGATCGTGAGGGTGATAGGCATGTTGTCATTACTCAAAAACAAAGAACCATGCAAACTTTTAAGACATAAAAATTAAAATTCTTACAAACTTGTTTGATATCCCTCTATGCTTTCATGCATTTTGAAATCTGGTTTGCTGCTTTGCTGTAGCTTTTGATGGCCCTTCTGCTTTGATGTGTTCTCTGCTGAAATTGTTTTGATATTCCTTCTAGTTGTAGCTTGCTGTGTCTTTGTCTCAGGTCCCCCTGCAAGTGAAATGTGCTTCTTCTCAGGTCCCTTCTGCTGATTTTATGATGCTTTGTCTCAGATCCCTTCTGCAAGGCTTGAGATCTATGAAATGAAACTTCATGCTGGAAAGAAATTTTAGCATCTAGAGAAGGCTTGGAGGGTTTCAAGACTTTGAAAAGGAAAAATTGATGTGCTCATGGAAAGGTTTGATATGCTCATCCCTCTTAGGCCTATTGATTGACTTGTCCTCAAGTCAAACAATATCTTTATGTGCTGATAAAACTGATATGGAAAAACTGCTCAGGGAAAAAATAATCCATGAAAGAAGTGAAACTAGGAAGTTGAAATTGTTTTTGTGAATTGTCAATGGCCAAGTAAACTTGGTTTTCCAAGCAAAATTCGAGTTTATGTTGTGTCAGTTGCCTAGTTTTCACAACTAAACTCCCTTTTTTGTTTCTTTTTGTTTTGTTTTGTTTTTTTATTGAATCAGAATATGTCTAAGAAGAAAGTGAAGGAGAAACACCAGTGTGTTTTTCCAGCACTTCCATCTCCCTTTGCCGAGAAATATGCTATATGAAATCTTCTTTGTTGACAGGCTTAGTGTAGAGTTTTAACCTATGGCCATTGACCACAAATGTTCTTGATTCATCATCTATTGTTTGTAGTTTGACTGAGCCATTGTCATAGACCTCTGCAATGTCATATGGACCAAGCCAATGAGTTGTGAACTTGGCTTTGAAGTCTTTGAACTTTGAATCAAACAATAAGGCCCAGTCACCGATGTGAAATTGTTTCTTTTTGATGAACTTATAATGCCATTGGGCTCTCTATTGTTGTACCAAAATATTGTGTTCTACTGCAGCTTGTCTCATCTCATCTAATTGATTTAACTGCAGTATCCTTTCTTGTTGTGCTTCAGAAAGATCCATCCCTAAATTAGATGCTAATTTAAAAGTATGAATTTGAAATTCAATTGGTAACAGTACTTTCTTACCATAGACTAGCTGATAGGGAGAAAAACCAGTATTGTTTTTCCAAGTAATCCTGTATGCCCATAAAGCTTCAGTAAGCTTAGATGACCAATCTTTTCTGTGCATCTAGACTGTTTTGGTGATGATTCCTTCCAAAGTTTTGTGGTAGACTCCACCTGGCCATTGGCTTGTGGATGATAAGGTGTAGATTTTCTGTGCTTAATCTTGTACTTGGATGCTATCTCCTGCACCAGTTTAGAAGTAAAGTGTGCACCTTGATCAGTAACAATCTCTCTAGGAACTCCAAATCTAAAAAATATTTCTTCAAAGAGAAAGTTTATTACTATTTGCTCTGTGGCTCTTGGTAATGGTTTGGATTCCACCCACTTTGTAACATAGTCAGTACATACTAAAATGTACTTCTTTCCTTGTGATGGTGGATTGATCGGACCAATGAAATCAAGATCCCATTTTTTGAATGGTTCTATGAGGACTTGGGGCTGGAGTGGAATCTCATCAGATCGTACTGGCCATACCATCCTTTGACAAGTATCATAGCTCCTAACATACTTCTTAGAATCTTTGAAAATAGAAGGCCAGTAATACCCCAAGTTGAGTATCTTGTATGCTGTTCTTTTATCTGCAAAATGGTCACCGCACAGTTCATCATGACAAGCTTTCAAAATTTCTAAAACCTCATCTTGTTGGACACATCTCCTAATGATAAGATCATATCCTGTGTAGAAAAGATCTCCATTGACCCATATGTGTCTAGCACTTTGCTTAATAATTATTTTCTTTTCTTTGGATGACATAGATGGAGGTAGCTGTCCTGATGATAAATAGTTGGCTATATCAGCATACCAAGGAGTTATAACAGAAATAGCAAATAAGTGTTCATCAGGGAAACTATCTGAAATAGGAACAACCTCACCAGAATTGTGTAATCGAGACAGAAAATCAGCCACTTGATTTTCTCTTCCAGGTCTATCTAGAATAGTGATGTTGAATTCCCGCATCAATAATAACCATCTGGTTATCCTGCCATTAGTAATCGACTTGTTCATCAAATATCTTAAAGTAGAGTGATCTGTATGGACAAAGATTTCATAACCAATAATGTAATGGCGAAATCTGTTCACAGCATGAACTACTGCCAACATCTCCTTTTCAATAACTGTGTAATTCAATTCTGTAGGGGTTGGATTTTTACTGATAAAGTAAATAGCATAAGTCATGGTATTCTCTTTTTGTCCCAAAGAGGCCCCTATTGCAGTATCTAAGGCATTGGTAGAAATGTGAAATGGCAATGTCCAATTTGGTCCCCTTAAAATGGGTGCAGTTGAGAGCTTCTCTTTAAGTTTTTGAAATGCAACTTGACAGTTAGTATCCCAATTGAAATGTACATCCTTCAAAAGTAATTTAAATAATGGCAGAGCTATTTTACTGAAATTTTCAATAAACCTCCGGTAATAGCCTGCATATTCGAGAAAGCTTCTCACATCTTTTTGAGTTTTTGGTTCAGACATATTCACAATGATTTGTATTTTTGCAGGATCCACATTTATTCCAGATGATGAAATGTGATGTCCTAAAACTATCCCTTCAGTTAACATCATAAAACACTTTTCATTACTAAGGGAAAGATTTGATTCAACGCACCTTTTTAAGATTTTCTCCAAATTTGCCAAGGAATCCTCAAAGGTATTGCCATACATAGAAAAATCATCCATATAGACTTCAACACATTCATGAATTAGATCAACAAAAATGGCCAAGACTGCTCTCTGAAAAGTAGCTGGAGCGTTACATAAACCAAAAGGTAAAAACTTATAGGCATATGTACCCCAGGGACATGTAAAAGTAGTTTTTTCCTGGTCCTCTGATGCAATTCTAATTTGATTATATCTGCTGAAACCATCTAAGAATGAAAAATAGTGTTTTCCGGCTAAGGCATCTAACACTTGATCAATAAATGGCAATGGGAAATAATCTTTCAGTGTTGCTTTGTTTAACTCCCTGTAATCTACACATATCCGCCATTTTCCATTTTTATTAGGAACAACAACTAACGGAGAAACCCATTTGCTGTCAGAGATAGGGTAGATAAATCCTACCTTTAATAACTTCTGCAATTCTTCCTTAACTATCTCTTTCAGTATGGGGTTCATTCTGCGTTGAGGTTGTCTGAGAGGTCTGATTTTATCATCTGTGTAAATGTGATGAGTGCATGTTTCGTGATGAATGCCTGGCATGTCAGTGTATTCCCAAGCAAATGCATTGTGATATTTATTCAATAATCCAATCATCTGTTCTTCTTGTGATATAGTAAGATGTGCACCAATATTCAAATGCTTCCCTGGATTGATTTCAACTGTTTTGCTTTGGACATCAGTTATTGAATGAACATTAAAAATATCATTAAGTGCTAATGCCAAAGAATGGACTGTGCAATTTTCCTGAAAATTTTGTCCCAAAACTTGATCTGCAATAGCATACTGCATGGTTCTTAATTCCTCAGAAATATCAGGTTCATAAATAAAGTAATCTAGCAAATCTTCATTGTTTTCCTCTTGAAAATCAAAAAGTTGATTGATACTTACGACAAGCTGAATTACTTCTTCTTGTTGTTCTTTTGTTTCATTAATTCATGATAACTGATCTGACACAGAAGGTCTTTGGGCAGAAAGATAAAGTGTGATCTGTTTTCTCTCCATTCCATGTGAAATGAGCATACTTCCTATTCTACAACCAATAAAAGTGTCAGCTGTTGCCAACCAGGGTCTTCCAAGAATCAATGGATGCCCTCCTAGATTAGACTTTGGTTGAAGAACTATGAAATCTACAGGATACTCCCAGGAATCCAAAGAAACTATGATATCTTTTAGTATTCCTTCAGGTGTGATCTTAGACCTATCAGCTAGCTCTAAAACTGTAGTGGTTGGTCTGAGATTTTTCAAGTCAAGATATTCCATTGTTTCTAGTGTCATGACATTGAAAGCTGCACCTAAGTCAATCAATGTTTTTGGAATTGAAAAATTGTTGACAGTTATTGTGACCATTGGGATTCCTGGATCAACATATTTTTCAATAAAAACAGTGTTAGACATTAAACCTGCTAACTTTCACATCACATGAATTGTTGGTGGATCCTTCTTCCTCTTATTGAGACATAATTCCATAATTTTTTTTGTGTAGATTGGAATGTCCTTTATAGCTTGCAATAAGGGAATTTTGACACAAACATTGGTTAATTCATTCAAAACATCAAAATCAGGGAGAGAAATTGAGAGTTTTTCTTTAACTAACCTCTCTTGAAAAGGAGGTGTATGAGGTACTAACGCTTTCCCTTTCTGACTGTGATTATCTGACTGTAATTTTTCTATATTTGATTTTTTTGGAGTTTTCTCATTTTCTATTTTTTCTTCTAAAATAACAGGAGATTCTTTTTGCAAAATTTTTCCAGACCTTAAGTTGATATTTTGAAGTGGGAGGATTGAGTAGGGGAGTGCCATTCCTTCATCAACATTATACATGGGTTTATCCATTTTATTATTAGGATTTGGTATGGGCTGGGATGGCAACTGTGTTGGTCGAGGTGGAGGTTGGTTGGATGGTAATTGAAGCTGTTGAGGTTGTTGGCCTAGTTGGGGAGTGATGGGTCCATTTTTCAGGTATTTTGATAACCCTTTTCCCACAGCCCAGCTAAAGCAATGGTAACGAAACACACTCAATTGTGGGAAAAGTGTTTTACTTTAATGATTTAATGAAATTGTTTTTATGATTAATCTTGTATGTTAGAATGCGTATCAATTAAACTGTGTGAGGCAGCTGCAACAATTAATTAATAAGAATATGCAAAATAGCAGAAATGACAGAACTCAGAATCACTTTTATATTGATCGCAGGCCACTTCGAGGGGGCAACCTCCTTTGAGCAAGCTCAATACAAATAACTTCACGGTGCCTTCAATGACCTCAACACACACTTATATACTAAGTCTATGCCCAATACTATGAGTCAAAACCATGGGACATATAATACTACGGGACGACTTACAAAGCATATGCGTCCAATACTATGGGCTAATATAAACTACGGATCAACAAATACTACGGGACGACTTACAAAGCATATGCGTCCAACAACAATATACTAACATAGTAAAGAGAAGGGTTGACATAGGTTCCTAACAAACTGATTATATGGAAACTAAGCGTGATTGAGCAGGTTCAAGTTTATTAAAGGAAGGAGGTGTAGAAGACTAAAGGATCACCAAGCTCGGTGCCCTGTTTCCTGATTTATAGAGGACACACTCCCACTTTCAAGATGAATCGACACTTTGATAATCAGTTAGGATTAGAGTTAAATCGTATAAATATGGACCTCTCGGGTAGCGAGAGGCCCCTGCTGTTATTTTTGAGAAAGACATTATTTTTAACGTTTTCTGCACTATTGAGAAATTGAAGTACAGACTTCTATTTTGACATGGATTTTACATATTAATGAAAGATTGATGATTAATTCCAGCAAGCGTTTCTGAGTTTTTATTCTCTCCTGAGTACGGGTTGGGGAGGGCCCCTCCAACACGTAGGTCAGGAGATTCCTATTTGCAGGTATTTTTCCAAGTATGTGTCTTACATTGATGAACAGTTCTATGATATATGGTAGCATTGAATGATTCATTGTTTTTTGTAGTAGTTTAGAATGCATTCCTTAGTACAGTAAAACGATTTCAGTAGTCCTGTAGGTTCTTTCTTGCAACACATATTTTTATCAACGATTTCATGTGTAATAGCTCTGCTTTCAATGTCATGGTTTAGATCTAGAGTTCACTGCAGTTTCTCATCGTGATTAGTTTCTTTTAGCTTCTTAGTAATAGATGGGCAAGCATAGAATGATCGTATTTCAATTCTATATTGGTAAAATAAGTTAGATCAAGACTTTAATTTTGTGCGCAGATAGTAGTTACAAACTTTGTTTCCCCAATAGTAGAATAACCCTGTTATGGTATTTTCATTCTCAGTATTTAGTTATTTCAGCAATTTAATTATTTCAAATAGATTTACTGTTTTTTTGTATCTTCATTTCTTAGAATAGATCGGCATTCCATCATTTCAGCATTTCAATTATTTCAAATAGATTTACTGTCTTTGTATCTTCATTTCTTAGAACAGATCAACATCTAATTACTTCAGCATTTTAATCATTTAGAATAGATTCCATGCTTTACTTCTCAGAACATATTTACTGCTTTCAGCACTTTAATTCCTTTTAATTAGATTTATTGCTTTCCAGTATTCAATTCCATAGCATAATCAGTTTTCACATTTAGTAGACAATCTTTAGAACATCCATACCGCCCTTTAACTGTGATAAGAGATTATCCTACAAGAGCACAGATAGTGCATGCATCTCTCAAGTTTGTACGTTCCCCGGGTTGACATTTAAAGTAGGCTCTTGGTATAGTTGCCCTCATTAGGAATCCATATTAGGAGCTCACCACTTTTTGGCGCCATTGCCAGGGAGGTGATAAATCGTTTAGGAGATATCACCTAAAAACCA
Source organism: Larix kaempferi (assembly GCA_027924585.1). Lineage (NCBI taxonomy): Eukaryota > Viridiplantae > Streptophyta > Pinopsida > Pinales > Pinaceae > Larix > Larix kaempferi. The sequence goes on from BSBM01000476.1 coordinate 9,203,223, forward strand.
CAAAAAGAAAACAAAAATTACATAAAACAAAAACATAAATATCTTCTACCAATGAATGCCTCGTCGGCAAAGGGATAGATTTGGCCGCTTTCTGCCCAAGCATTCCATGAGCAACAACGGTAATAACAATTCTAACCATTCTCAGTTTGAATTTCTACACTCTGAAAACGAGACTGACTCCACATACGATCCAAACAGAAGCAACTTCACTACCAGCTCCAGCTCAAACACCTCAATGGAAAATGAAGAGGAAGAACCTAGGGAGCTTTTCACTTTTCCCATTAGCATACCTCTAAGAGATGCCAGAATGAAGAACATCAATCCTAATAATCTGCCAAACTTTCATGGGTTGACTTCAGAAGATCCTGACACATTCCTGTTTGAATTTGAGGTAGTTTGCAGATCATTTGATTACACTACTGATGCACAAAAGCTTAGGCTTTTTCCTTCCACATTGAAAGACCTATCACTCCGGTGGTTCATGAGCCTTGAAGGAAATAGTATCTTTAGCTGGGATCAAATGAAACAGGCATTCTTAGAAAAATATAGGGACTACTGCAAGGACAAAGATACTAGGGATGAAATCTTTAGGATGCAACAAGGAGATAGAGAGTCATTAGAATATTATGCCCAAATATTTCAACTCAGCTACAAACGAGCCAGCCATTGCACATTGGATCCTGAATCACTAAAGCTTGTCCTTCTCAGAGGTGTAAAAGAGGAGAATTTTGAAGTCTTAAATCTCCTTGGAGATGGAGACATATTCCAAAAATCTTTTGACCAGATCCTGCAAATCTTCAAAAACTACTCAAGGTCTAGGAAAACTAAGAATGGGACAAGGGATACACATACAACCACCAGTGGATCATCATACTCACTTACAAAATCTGATTTAGGAAACCTGCTGGATGACATGAAAATTGACATACTGCAATCCCTAGCCATGCAACTTGATGCTCTTCAAATAAAAAAGAAACAGGATGAAATTAACCAAGCCTTGGCAGTATTTTGTCCTCGTTGTAGGAAGAAGCATGAGAAAGGGCAGTGCACCTTGAACACAATAGAAGTATGTGGTATCTGTATCGATGACCATTCCACTCATAAATGTCCCCTCTTACCCTCATGTAAGGCAACCATTCAAGACCCAGCAGCTGAAGGAACTGTAGAACAGCTCTGTTTTATAAATTAGAGGAGGAATAATTTTGTTAGACCATATCAGCAGAGCAACCAAAATTACTATAATCAAGGGCAGCCAAATTGGAACTCTGCACTGACTCCATGGCAAGCACAGCCAAATCAAAACCAATGGCAACAAAACCAACAAGCATATCAACCATCCTATCAACAACCATATTATCCACCGTCTTATCCTCAATACCCCCCACCGTTTCCATCCACCACAAACTATGCAAACCAATACCCACATCCATCAAATTGGGGGGCGCCATTACAACAACCACTCATTATTCCACCCCCACAACCTCAACTACCCCCCAGACCTCCACCTATTCCAGCCCAACCAATTCCAAATCCTAATAATAACAGGCCCCCACAACAGCAGTAGGCTTATAACACTGATATCACACAATTCCCAACTTATGTTGTAGACACCATAGAAATAAATGAAATAAACCTACGATCTGGAAAAACATTGTAGAATACACCCCCACACAACATCCAACAACCTGTACTTGAAGCTCAGGACCACACATCGGAACCCTATATTCAGCATCCTGATGAACCAGAACCTCCTGAGGAAGAAATTATACCACTCACACGAACTAGAAACCCTCCATTTCCAGAAAAACTTGTCCGGAATACAAAAGAAGAGGAAGAGAATATAATCTTAAATGAATTCAAACACTTAAACATCCAAATCCCAATCTTACAAGCCATAAGGGATGTGCCCATCTACAACAAATTCATTAGAGAGAATTTCCTAAAGAAGCCATGAAGGAGGAAGCGTGACACACCAACTATTAATGTAGTGGGACAATTGGCCGATTTGATGCTAGGTGTCATAATAAATCCTAAATATCTTGATCCTGGTAGTCCTGTAGTAAGCGTCACCATAAATAACAAGCAAATAAATAAAATCTTAATCGATCTAGGAGCTGCGATCAATGTCATGACTAAAGAAACCATGTTATACCTAGGACTCCAATCAATGGTAAGACCAACCACAATAGTGCTCCAACTAGCAAACACGTCCACTGTGAAGCCCGAAGGAATGCTAGAATACATTATGATCAATATTGAGTCCTGGGAATACCCAACTGATTTTATAATAATCGAAATCAAAAGCAAACTTAGTGGCTATCCAATTATCCTGGGTAGACCTTGGTTAGCAACTGCGGATGCTTACATAGGTTGCCGATTAGGAAATATGACAATCACTAGTGGACATACCAGGAAGAAGATAACAATCTACCCACCAGTAATGAAATCCTCAGAGTTAGAATATCAAAATTGGACTGATGATTACCAGAACACAGCAAATCAAAACCTCCGACCTATACTAACAATTGATGCTGTAATATCTTTAAAAGCAATAGATGAAGATGGCCATATAGATAGATTTATACAAAATATATCTCCTAACAATCATGTTATTCAAGAATTTTTTTCTACAGAAACAGGTGAAAGTTCAAAACAGAACATGGATGACTTATGGACAGAAGTGCTTCCAGAACAGATTGAGAAGGTGAAAGTCGTGGAAATTAACCCTGGCAAGACAGTCAACATAAATTCCAATTTAAAACCAGAGCAAGAAGAGAAATTGATGAAGATACTAACACAACAAAGTAAAGCGTTTGCCTGGACATATACAGATATGAAAGGAATACATCCTGATATCTGCAAACACTACATTTACATCAAAGAAGGTTCTACTCCCATCAGCAACCACAAAGAAGGCTGAACCCTGCACTAAAAGACATAGTCAAAATGGAATTACAAAATTTATTAGACGCGGGGTTCATCTATCCAATATTTGATAGTGAATGGGTTTCACCACTAGTCATAGTGCCCAAAAAAGGAGGCAAATGGAGAATTTGTGTAGATTACAGGGAGCTGAATAAAGCAACAAAGAAAGATCATTTTCCACTTCCATTTATAGACCAGGTGCTGGATACATTATCTGAAAACAAGTACTTTTCATTCCTAGACGGTTTCAGTGGTTACAACCAAATTTTAATGCACCCAGCTGATCAAGATAAGACGACCTTCACATGCCCATGGGGAACTTACACCTATAGGGTCCTACCCTTTGGTCTATGTAACGCCCCAACAACATTTCAAAGAGCCATACTGAGTATTTTCTCCGATTTTCTGAATAACAAAATGGAAGTATTCATGGATGATTTCACACCTTATGGACAGAGCTTTGAGCAGGCATTGGAAAATCTTGAATTAATATTAAAAAAATGTATTGAGATGAGCTTGTGCCTAAGCAATGACAAATGCTGGATGTTGATGGAAGAAGGAATTGTTCTAGGACATCATATATCACAGAGAGGTATAGAGGTGGATCAAGCCAAAGTATCAGTAATGAAGACACTGCCCCCACCTGTCAAACAAAGAGATGTGAGAAGCTTCCTTGGACAGACAGGGTACTATAGGAGGTTTATTGAGAATTATAGCAGAATTGCTGCCCCCATGTTTGCACTTCTCACAAAAGACAATGAGTTTATATGACAAGCAACTGCATGTCATCCTTTGAAAGTCTTAAACATAAAACCATCACAGCACCGATACTTCAAGGACCAAACTGGGAAATTCCATTTCACATTCACACCGATGCATCAGATAAAGCAATCGGATCTGTGCTTGGGAAAGAACAAGACAAGAAACCCTATGCCATATACTATATAAGCAAAAATTTGGCTGGGGCAGAACTCAACTACATAGTCATAGAGAAGGAATTTCTGGCAGTCATACACGCAATCAACAAATTCAGGCATTACATTACAGGATACCAAAGTTTTATCCATACTGACCACTCAACGATCAGATATCTTATGAACAAGCCTAATACCAGTGCAAGAATTATTCGATGGATGTTACTTCTATAGGAATTCGACATCACTATAATAGATAAACCAGGAAAGCATAATGTCGTAGCATACTTTTTGTCAAGAGTAACACATGGGACAGATAATGAATTGGTCCAAGATAACTTCCCTGATGAGCACCTTTTTTCCATATCAATAAAAAGTCCATGGTTTGCTGACATAGCAAACTATTTGGTATCCTGGAAGTTTCCAGAACATTACAGTTATAAAGAAAGGACAAAAGTAATAAGACAAAGTGCCACATATACATGGATAGAGGGCATGCTCTTTAAACAGGGACCAGATCAAGTACTTAGAAGGTGCATTAGGGAAGATGAGGTACATAACATAATGCATGCCACCCACAATGAACCCTGTGGAGGACACTATGCTGCAAGAAGGACAACCTACAAGATCTTGCAAATAGGGTATTATTGGCCAACACTCCATAGAGATGCTTATGAGTATGTGTCCCATTGTGACGATTGCCAGAGAATGGGAAAGGCCAACACAAAAACAAGAAATGCCACTTCATCCACAAATCTATTTAGAGGCATTCGATAAGTGGGGATTCGATTTTGTTGGCCCATTCAACCCATAGTCCAATCAGAAGAGCTACATCCTTGTATGCACTGATTACCTTACAAAATGGACAGAGGTAGCAGCACTGGCTGCTGCAAATGAAACCAGTGTGGCCAAATTCTTTATTGAGTAAATCTTTCACAGATTTGGGGTGCCAAGAGAAGTAGTCTTGGATCAAGGACTACAATTCACATCAAATTTAATTGAAGACTTGATGAAAAGAAACAATGTAAAGCACAGACAGTCATCCTCCTACCACCCTCAAGGAAATGGTCAAGCTGAGGTAACCAACAGGGAATTAGAGAGAATCTTAACAAAAACTGTCCAACTTCACAAAAGAGATTGGGCTGACAGACTTAGTGAAGCATTCTGGGCTTACAATACTACATGGAAAACAACAACAGGATTCACACCTTATGAGATGGTATATGGGAAAAAGGTCATGCTACCAATCGAATTTGAAGTAAAAACATTAAGAATTGCAACCGATCTAAATATGAACCTATCAGACATTAAAAAAGAACGCATGCTACAGCTAAATCAACTGGATGAACACCGCCAACAAGCACTGACACATACTGAAATCATCCAACAACAAAGAAAGAAATGGCATGACCAACATTTGAAGGATAAGAAATTCAAAGAGGGTGATTGGGCACTACTCTACGACTCCATATTTCAGACATTCAAAGGAAAGCTAACCACTAGATGGCTTTGACCTTACAGTATACAGAAAATTTATGACAATGGGTCTGTGAGAATTATTACAATTGATGATGATGAGTTCCCCATGATCGTGAATGGGAACCGCCTAAAACTCTACAAACAACCAAAGTCCAAAGAGGAATTTACACAAGTACTCTACCAGCAACAATTGATGCTGATAGAGCATGCTCCAAAACAGTAAGCTTCAGCACATTTCATGAAAAAAAACACACACACAAAAAAAAAGAGAAAAAAAGAAAAACAAAACAAAAAAAAGAGAACAAAAGGATAATAGTAAGTACAGAGCATCAACCTATTCAAGCAATCCTGCACAACAATTCAAGCGAGACTACCATCAATTCATGAGAGCCTACAAAATATATCAAGTGAGGCTGCCAATAATTCAAGCGAGGCTGCCATCAATTCATCCAAGAAACAATTTATATCAAGCGAGGCTGCCATCAATTCAAGCGAGCCTGAAAAATAAATCAAATGAGGCTGCCATATATTCAAGTGAGGCTGAAATCAATTCACGCGAGCTAGCCACGTCGACATGCAAAATAAATCTTCATCTACTACGGAATTCATCAAAGACACACCCCACCAACCTTTTTCAAACATATTCAAGAGAGCCTGCAAAGTTATTCAAGGGAGCCAATCAGATCCAACCATGCAATCATCCAAATATAAAGCACAATCTCCTGAGTCATATCAACAAATGGCACAATTTTCAAAAGCACATACTCAGCAAATTCAAAACGCGCAAAACGGAAAAAGCACCCTACACACGTAACTACTGACATGCAGAAATCAACTACAGACACCGCCAAAATATACTATAGAATCCACCGCGCATGAAAAACGGACCAGATCATCAATGCAGGTACGCATACATGCCAAGGTAATCTCTAAAATGATTTTATTTCATTTTTAGGGCAAAGCACTTTCCCACAATAGAGTCGTTTCTAGTCAGCTGAGGACAGCTTCAATTTCAAATCGGCGGCATGGAGAAATGACCTTCATAACTCATGATTGCTACCAAAGTCCTGTCACCCTCAGCAAATCATGATTGCAACCTTCACCACATGAAGTACAGAGGTCGATCATAAGAAGGTAGATATCGATCATGAAAGATAGGGGATTAGAAGTGGCAAGTACAGGTATGATGAAAAGAATAGGTGCAGAAAGGCAATGAATTAGGGTGCAGCATATTCCACGATTTTGCATATAAGTAACCACCCAGAACTCCCGAGAAGCGGCCACCATTGTACTCCTTGAGCCTGTAGGCAGAGCTCGACCAAGTTAAAAGTATAAAATTGCACCCTAAAGCCCTGGTTTGTCTGGTTATAGAGAAGATTCAAAAAAATGACGAAGGGTTTTAAAAAGAGTGAACCGGAAGATCACAGTGCCATTTATCAAAACCCGAGAGTCCTGCAGATCATGCGCAACTCAGGCTAGATGCCATTTATCCTTGGACTGAGAGGATACCATACAGGGGTATCCCAGGAGTTCGCAAGAAACTTCAAGCTTATAAAAGATGAACAGTACATCACCCGGGTGAAGGGGTTACGCATAAAAGTGGATGAGGACATGATAGCCAAACACACTGGTCTTCTAATGGGCCTGCAATGGAGCAGCAATGACCGGGAGGCAAACCACACAGCAAAAGCAGCATTCTTTGAGCGTGGATAAGTTTATGATGAGGACACAAATGGAGTCAAGAGACCCTCCATGCTAGCACCATGGGATGAAATGGATGCAATTGTCTTAAGGTATATTACATGCACCGGAAGATTAAGCTATGTTCCCATTTTCCATTTTCGTATTTTAGAGCCTCTCAGGCACATAAGTCACATTTCATCAAACAACAATATTAGCATTCCATTTTTCCTGCTCCAATCCCTAGCAGAGATGAGCAGGAAGGTGGCTAAGGGAAAAGACGATGCTTTGGCCCATCATGGGATGATCAAACTAATAGTTGGTGAGGAGCTAAAAGCTCAGATTCCAGAGCTCTCCTGGGAGGAGTTCATCGTGGTATCTGCTGAGGACGTTCAGAGAATGAGGACTACGCCCTTGCCACCTGAATCAAAAAGTAAGACCACCTCTGTATCAGGGGAAAAAAGAAAAATCGACTTGGACAGTGTGGACGACACCTTGGTCAAAATAAAACACTCCAAAGAGGACTCCCCCAAATCAGACCCAGATATTCCTACCAGTAGTCAGGGGTCGAAGAGGCACAGCAAGAGATTCACACAGGTATCTAAAATCCAAGTCTCCAAGGAGAAAGAAAGGGAACCCAGCCCCCTGATTACCAATGTGTCTGATGATGACATTGATCCTTTTATAGATCAAAAGGATCCCACTACGGATGAAGAAGAGGACGAAGAAGAAAAAGAAGAAGAGGATGAAGAAGAGAAAGGGAATGAAGAGGAAAAACATGATACGGAAGAAGAGATGGATAAAGTAGAAGGGCAGAGCTTACAGGAGCAAGGTAACTTTCAGGAAAACCCTCCAGAATGTAATGAAGACCCCGAGGTCGTTTCCCAGCTTGTTGAAGCATGAGCAGAATTGGAAAGGCTCAGAAATGAGTTGGCAACATTAAGAATTCGGCCAGGAAGCCAGGCCACACCTCCCCCATTCTCAGCCGAGAAGACACAAATCCTAAAGATGCACCATGCAGAAGAGCCCTGGCTGGCCGAACAAAAGAATTTAGAGCTGCAAGAAAATTTGGCCGAAGCACAGAGAAAAGTGGCAAGGAAGGACCAGGAAATTATCAAAATTAAGGATGTTCTTGCCACTACTATCAACATATATGAGAGAATGCGTGACCTCAGACCACCATCGGCGGTCTATGCAGTTTATTTACAAGAGAAATGGGGCGAATTCCAGCTTTAGAGATTGAAGAAAGATCTCCCTATAGAAGTAAGCACTCCTAAGGAATTTATTGATGCATCATTGAACTCCACAGAGCTGGAGAAAGACCGATTGAGTGAGTTCTTCTTGCACAATTTCGTAGTATCTGGCTCGCCCAACTGCTCGCCAAACCCATATGTGGGTGATTTCCAGTTAAGGGCATTGTGTTCGTGGATGAACCACGAAATTGAGCGAGCCTAGGACTATCATCTCTATGTGGCATCCAAATGGAAAAATCCATTAATATCAGACCTAAGCCAACTCACCCTGAGGGAATAATTTATAATCACAGGATCCTCACTCAGGATGAGGAGTTGATACCCATTCTCCTCGCAAAACAATAGGAGGCGGTGAGTCACTTCGACATTACACTCCACAGCACGTAAAAGGAAGTTGATGAGTCCATCAGGGAAAGGTGGATGTAATGTCCCTTATTTGGAATTTTATTAAAATGGCAATTTTCCACTTTTTTTCCCTTGTTCGACCTTTGACTAGTTTTGATCTCTAGGTCCCAAATTTGCCCCAAATGATCCCAAATCTTCTGAGAAGGTATATGAATGATATTAGAACATAAATATGTGTTTCAGGGATGCCTTTGGACCTTTAAAATACTTCTGCAAATCCTCTTTCAAATCTGATCAATGTAGGTAACTTTACTAGTGATTTTCCTTTGACTAGTATTGGTCTCTAGGTCTCAAATTGACTCCAAATGCCTTCAAATCTTCAAGGAAGGTGTATGAATGATATTAGAACTTGAATATGATGTTTATGGATGACATATGGCCACCAAAAGACCTCTGCAAACTCTCTTAATATTCTGGACCAATTATGCAATTTTACTAGTAATTTGGGGTTCAAATCCCCCTGGGGTAAACAATGAAAATGGCTTCCCAAATGCCTCCAAACCCACTCAAATTTATGAACAGAGGTATGTAATGTGTTAAGTATGTTATTAAAGTCTCATATGCACCATTAATGGATTATTACAACTGTTCTCACCCTCTCCCATTCGACTGCAAAAATCCCCAATTCGACCCTTGGGGAAATGTCACTATTTCACCTCCCAATGCAACTAAATTGAGTAAAAATGCTTCAAATGCTCAAGTACAGTACATGAAACTTGTAGAAGACATCCATGGCAGTATATTTATCACAAATATATCAGAGAATCATCCATTCATTCGAAATCATCATCAACACATTGGCTCACAACAAGGTAGTGGGGAAATGGCATTGTTCTTCCATTAAAAATGAGATTTATACATTTCTACTTGGAATTTCGACCTGAAACTTTTTGGAGATGAAGAACAGAGTATTTACTTCATATTACAAAAGAAATGGGGCATTAAAAGCTTCCCCAAAGAGTACAATAGCTCACCAAAAACGCCCTCCCTCAAGGATCAAGAATATGCCATCAAAAATGGAAATGGTTGAAGGAGTGAGCTGCAATAGAAGAAACCATGAGCTGCCCTGTAGCTTACACCTGCAAATAAAGACTCCATTAAAGCTCCAAATGAAAGGTCTGAATGGCCTTTCCAATTACCAACTTGGATGGGAATCTTTCACCCTCGAAATTGGCTAAGGCAAGAAACTAGTCATCCACTAGCTCTCCCTCTTCACAAATGCAATTGCAAATTCTACAAATGATCAAAAGCTGGTTTCATTCTTTGTTATTGACATTTATAAAGTTCTAATGGCCTCCATGGGTCGAATTCCTTCCAAGAGACTCATGCCAACTCAAGTTGGGAAGAGATTCCAAAGAATGCCACTTGTACAACAATTCCTAGTCTCCCACTTCCACCAAATCACATGTGGAAGCATCTTAGCTGCCCTAACACCCTTGAGCGCCCTCTTGGAGTCTATTTTTAGCCCTGACATGTCATATATGTCATATGTCAGCCTTCAGGTCTGATTTGTGTCATAGGTGTCATAGCATCTTCATCATTGTTGTCATAGAGCTAGGGAATCTAGCCCAAGTGTCTCACTAGCTCCAAATTGCCTCTTCCTCTTCCATGGGAGTTACTCTTCCTCTATATTTCGACCTTGGATGAGTTATGCCATGAATAATACCTTTTGGACTTCCCCAAGTATGTTACCATTCACCTTGAATTCGAATTGGTGAGAGAATGATGCCAAATGTAGTGGGGAAATCTAGCCATATGTGGGTCCCACTTCCTCCATGTGTCTTCATGATGAAATGACACTTTGATTTTCACTTGTATATATTTATTTAGCTCCTTTATTAAATATTTATGCCATTCTAATGTTCAAACATCATTTATTATCCCCATTATTCCAAATCCCAAAGCTTCCACCCCAAACCTAGGAAACTAGTAATTTTCCTCCTTGGCAATTATTTGACCCTTAACATCAACTTTGCAAACTCTAATGAATATGGCTAATGTGATTAGGCCATTGTGACCCAATTCCAAATTTGGGACATGACAAATCCTCCCTTCCCAATATTGCTTGTCCTCAAGCAATTTCAAACATGGGTGTTGAAGAACCTGCTTTCTGTATAATTCTTTGAAGTTGCCATTGAATTGCCAAACCTTGAGTCTTTGAGTTTCCATGAATATTTTAGAGAGGAACCAACATGCTTGCTGCTGCACTACTCTGATAAAAATCACTTTATTAAGTGGGGAAATCCATCTCCCATACTGCTTGTTTCCCCAAAAAATTTGAAACCAATGAGATAAAAATTATTCCAGGGTCCCATTGCTTGTATTGCACCCGAACAATTAAGAGTGCTCTCCAACCCATACCATCATATAAGAGGATTCCTGGATCCCATTTTCTTGTATGCATTCTTCCAAACATCATGAGTACAAAATATATATCATCAAAGTACATAACTACATAATGAAAATTAATATCAAGGAGGTGCTTCATCAAAGAATCATGAAAGTGCTTATACCTCCAAGCAAGTAGACCACCGTTTTCCAAGTGCATACAAGCTTCAAGTGACCAATCAAATCTGCTCCAATGACATAGGTGAGGATCCCATGTCCTATAAAGCTGCTCCAAAAGGATGTGATATGCATCAAAATATTCAGCCATGTATTCTTTCATCCAAGAAGTGAATGAAGAATCTCCACTAAAATCTGAACCAAATAATGAGCAGAAAAAACAAGGAGACTTCAAATGACTCAAAGAAGTCTCACCCATACATCCCTGAATGTGATTATCATAAAAATATAACAAAGTATGTGGCTTCCAACAAAAATGTTCTCCAATCATAAATCTATTCACCCAAGTGTTGGATGAAGTTCCTCCAACATCAAATGAATCAAGTGTTGAGCAAGAAAAACCATGAGTCTTCAAGTGACTCAAATGCATATCATAGGTGCATCCATGTAGATGTGCATCATCATAAAGTAATAAAGTATCCTGCTGCAAATGTGAATAAGAATGTGCTCCAACCATATCATACTCCTCATGTGGCACCATCAAAAAGAACCCTTTCACCCATACTTCATTGAGACTAATGTTGCAAAACATGGAATTGTAGGATGTAGGAGAATGAACCAAATCACCCAAATGATCAAAAAGTACAGAAGTTTCATCATGGGGAGGATCCATATGGGTAGTATCATGCAGCTCCTTCAAAAGTGTGAACTCTTTGTCATAGTTTGGTTCCAATGTAGATGAATCATGCTCTTCTTTAAAAATTGCACAACCTTCATCAAGAGGCAATTCAAATTCTTCTTCCACCACATCAAGTGTTTGGATCTCTTCAAGTTCATCTCCAAACACATCAAGAACATTCAAATTTTCACATTTCTCATGATCCACCATGTCATGAGAATCCTCCAAACAATCTACCATTTGACAATCTGAAACATAGGAGGAAAAACAAGTATCTTGCAACTTTTCAAGAAGTTGCTCATTTTGAATTGTGAGCTTATGAATATCCTCATTATTCTTCAAGTATGAATCATGTAACAATTCATTAAGCTCAAACAAATGGTTTCTATCAAAAAGCAAAGACATGAAATTACCTTTGATGTGGCACATTGCTCTTTGAATCTTCTCCATATCTTCAAGGAAGGATGTTTCCTCCAATGAAGTAGCTCTCCAACAAGAATTTGACACCAATGCTTGAGTCTCATGGAGAATGCTGAGGGACTCTTGGATATTATTTTCATTCATCTTTAAGGACCCTTCAAGAAAATGAGGCTCTTGCAAATGAACCTCCTCATCTTCTTCAATTTTGCTTGGACCAACTTCATGAAGCTCAAGTGGTGATGGGGAAGTTGATCTTGGTTCTTCTTCAACCGCTACAAGGTCTTCATTATCATGCTTAATGAAACTTGTACTTGTAGAAACACTTTCAAACGTGATCTCTATGTCACCAACATAGAGGTGTGAGCACCCATCAGTAGGTACTCCTTCATAGTTTAAGCATCCATCAGTAGATGCTCTTTGGTTCATGTCTAAGCTAGAAGGTGTCTCGAAATGATCTTCCATATTTTCAATAGAATCTTCTTCATGATCTTGTGATGTCTCTTCCTTTTGCTCCTTCAAGCAAGCTGATGCATTTTGCCCCTTGGTTTCCTTAAAATCAATAATTTTTTCCACAAGTTCGATAGAAAACAATTCGAATCCTTCCTTAATTTGCTTGGTCATATCTTCGAATATTGTTTTCATAATTTTTATATGCTCCTCACCATCATATGAGGCTCCCTTTTCATCCCTAGTCATAGTTTCCTCAAAAAATTTGCTCTTCTTCTCCTACTTTTTTTTTTCTTCAACAAAAGCACTTTTGGTTTCAATATCTAATGGTGGTACCTGAATTATTGTCCTCATGAATATTATACCACATCAGGTGCCAAGATCATGCTCTGATACCACTGTAATGTCCCTTATTTGGAATTTTATTAAAATGGCAATTTTCCACTTTTTTTCCCTTGTTCGACCTTTGACTAGTTTTGATCTCTAGGTCCCAAATTTGCCCCAAATGATCCCAAATCTTCTGAGAAGGTATATGAATGATATTAGAACATAAATATGTGTTTCAGGGATGCCTTTGGACCTTTAAAATACTTCTGCAAATCCTCTTTCAATTCTGATCAATGTAGGTAACTTTACTAGTGATTTTCCTTTGACTAGTATTGGTCTCTAGGTCTCAAATTGACTCCAAATGCCTTCAAATCTTCAAGGAAGGTGTATGAATGATATTAGAACTTGAATATGATGTTTATGGATGACATATGGCCACCAAAAGACCTCTGCAAACTCTCTTAATATTCTGGACCAATTATGCAATTTTACTAGTAATTTGGGGTTCAAATCCCCCTGGGGTAAACAATGAAAATGGCTTCCCAAATGCCTCCAAACCCACTCAAATTTATGAACAGAGGTATGTAATGTGTTAAGTATGTTATTAAAGTCTCATATGCACCATTAATGGATTATTACAACTGTTCTCACCCTCTCCCATTCGACTGCAAAAATCCCCAATTCGACCCTTGGGGAAATGTCACTATTTCACCTCCCAATGCAACTAAATTGAGTAAAAATGCTTCAAATGCTCAAGTACAGTACATGAAACTTGTAGAAGACATCCATGGCAGTATATTTATCACAAATATATCAGAGAATCATCCATTCATTCGAAATCATCATCAACACATTGGCTCACAACAAGGTAGTGGGGAAATGGCATTGTTCTTCCATTAAAAATGAGATTTATACATTTCTACTTGGAATTTCGACCTGAAACTTTTTGGAGATGAAGAACAGAGTATTTACTTCATATTAAAAAAGAAATGGGGCATTAAAAGCTTCCCCAAAGAGTACAATAGCTCACCAAAAACGCCCTCCCTCAAGGATCAAGAATATGCCATCAAAAATGGAAATGGTTGAAGGAGTGAGCTGCAATAGAAGAAACCATGAGCTGCCCTGTAGCTTACACCTGCAAATAAAGACTCCATTAAAGCTCCAAATGAAAGGTCTGAATGGCCTTTCCAATTACCAACTTGGATGGGAATCTTTCACCCTCGAAATTGGCTAAGGCAAGAAACTAGTCATCCACTAGCTCTCCCTCTTCACAAATGCAATTGCAAATTCTACAAATGATCAAAAGCTGGTTTCATTCTTTGTTATTGACATTTATAAAGTTCTAATGGCCTCCATGGGTCGAATTCCTTCCAAGAGACTCATGCCAACTCAAGTTGGGAAGAGATTCCAAAGAATGCCACTTGTACAACAATTCCTAGTCTCCCACTTCCACCAAATCACATGTGGAAGCATCTTAGCTGCCCTAACACCCTTGAGCGCCCTCTTGGAGTCTATTTTTAGCCCTGACATGTCATATATGTCATATGTCAGCCTTCAGGTCTGATTTGTGTCATAGGTGTCATAGCATCTTCATCATTGTTGTCATAGAGCTAGGGAATCTAGCCCAAGTGTCTCACTAGCTCCAAATTGCCTCTTCCTCTTCCATGGGAGTTACTCTTCCTCTATATTTCGACCTTGGATGAGTTATGCCATGAATAATACCTTTTGGACTTCCCCAAGTATGTTACCATTCACCTTGAATTCGAATTGGTGAGAGAATGATGCCAAATGTAGTGGGGAAATCTAGCCATATGTGGGTCCCACTTCCTCCATGTGTCTTCATGATGAAATGACACTTTGATTTTCACTTGTATATATTTATTTAGCTCCTTTATTAAATATTTATGCCATTCTAATGTTCAAACATCATTTATTATCCCCATTATTCCAAATCCCAAAGCTTCCACCCCAAACCTAGGAAACTAGTAATTTTCCTCCTTGGCAATTATTTGACCCTTAACATCAACTTTGCAAACTCTAATGAATATGGCTAATGTGATTAGGCCATTGTGACCCAATTCCAAATTTGGGACATGACAGTGGAGGAGGGTGGCAAATGATCTAAAACGAAGAGAACTCCACTCTCCCCTCAGGATTAAGGATGCTCTCTTCAAAACCATACTCTATAAAGAATCACTGGCAAGAAACCAACTAAGGTGGATTGGGATGAGATTGAATCCTCCATTCTTTCTTTCCCCAGTCCTCAAAGAACAGATTAATGAAGAGGAGGAGAGGAAGGAATGGGCCAGAGAGGATCAGAATTTTGGGTATCTCAGACAGGCAGGGGCACCTAAGGTGGCAGCATGGGATATCAGGGAGGTCATCGACGAAAGGAATAAGTCACCCAAGGATGGGTGAATCCTTCAAGTAGGGGAGAGAATGATGGGTCCATTTTTCAGGTATTTTGATAACCCTTTTTCCACAGTCCAGCTAAAGCAATGGTAACGAAACGCACTCAATTGTGGGAAAAGTGTTTTACTTTAATGATTTAATGAAATTGTTTTTATGATTAATCTTGTATGTTAGAATGCGTATCAATTAAACTGATTATATGGAAACCAAGCGTGATTGAGCAAGTTCAGGTTTATTAAAGGAAGGACGTGTAGAAGACTAAAGGATCACCAAGCTCGACGCCCTGTTTCCTGATTTATAGAGGACACACTCCCACTTTCAAGATGAATCGGCACTTTGTCAGTTAGGATTAGAGTTAAATCGTATAAATATGGACCTCTCGGGTAGCGAGAGGCCCCTGCTGTTATTTTTGAGAAAGACATTATTTTTAACGTTTTCTGCACTATTGAGATACTGAAGTACATACTTCTATTTTGACATGGATTTTACATATTAATGAAAGATTGATGATTAATTCCAGCAAGCGTTTCTGAGTTTTTATTCTCTCCTGAGTATGGGTTGGGGAGGGCCCCTCCAACACATAGGTTAGGATATTCCTATTTGCAGGTATTTTTCCAAGTATGCGTTTTACATTGATGAACAGTTCTATGATATATGGTAGCGTTGAATGATTCACTGTTTTCTGTAGTAGTTTAGAATGCATTCCGTAGTACAGTAAAACGATTTCAGTAGTCCTGTAGGTTCTTTCTTGCAACGCATATTTTTATCAGCGATTTCATGTGTAATAGATTTGCTTTCAATGTCATGGTTTAGATCTGGAGTTCATTGCAGTTTCTCATCGTTATTAGTTTCTTTTAGCTTCTTAGTAATAGATGGGAAAGCATAGAATGATCGTATTTCAATTCTAGATTGGTAAAATAAGTTAGATCAAGACTTTAATTTTGTGCGCAGATAGTAGTTACAGACTTCGTTTCCCCAATAGTAGAATAACCCTGTTATGGTATTTTCATTCTCAACATTTAGTTATTTAAGCAATTTAATTATTTCAAATAGATTTACTGTTTTTTTGTATCTTCATTTCTTAGAATAGATCGGCATTCAATCATTTCAGCATTTCAATTATTTCAAATAGATTTACTGTCTTTGTATCTTCATTTCTTAGAACAGATCGGCATCTAATTACTTCAGCATTTTAATCATTTAGAATAGATTCCATGCTTTACTTCTCAGAACATATTTACTGCTTTCAACACTTTAATTCCTTTTAATTAGATTTATTGCTTTCCAGTATTCAATTCCATAGCATAATCAGTTTTCCGATTTAGTAGACAACCTTTAGAACATCGATACCGCCCTTTAACTGTGACAAGAGATTATCCTACAAGAGCACAGATAGTGCATGCATCTCTCAAGTTTGTACGTTCCCCGGGTTGACATTTAAAGTAGGCTCTTGGTATAGATGCCCTCATTAGGCATCCATATTAGGAGCTCACCAGGGAGCAAGATTTGGTTGTTGGAAAAATGAAGCTTGATTCTACTGGTATTGGGGATATGCAAAGGGTTTTTGATAGGGATGTGGATAGGCCTGTTGATATGTCTGATTACCATGAGTATTTCCTCTCCAATTTGGAGTAGGTTGCGATGGATGTTGCTAAGGAGACCAATTTTGTTAGGTCACAGGTGCACTCCATGAATTTTGAACAGGAGTTTGATAATTTGAATGGAACTGCTGCATAGGATCTTGACACATACTTGAAAAATGTGGTTGCCAAGGTCTTCGTTGTCCCATAAGATAGAGAGATTCCATGCTTTGATTCTCTTCCATTCGAGTTGCCTGCAATTATTTCAATCTGGGGCAATCATCAGTTTTATGATTTTCAATACATAAGCCACAAATTTGAACAGTATTTATAGGACATTCTTTTAATGAATGTTTCTTTCTACATTTAGGGCAGAAAATAGATAGGGCTTGATCTTGTTGGTTTTGTTGTTCTTGTCTCTTCTTGGTTTTTGATATCTCAACCTGTGTTCCCAAAGTACTCAAAAGATCAGTTTTGAAATCTTCTAACAAGTTTCCATTTTCAGCTCTAGATATGCCACTGGTTGTAGACTTGGTTATTTTGGAAGTTACATCCCTCTTTCCATTTCTAGCCTTTCCTCTTGAATACTTCTGACATAAGTCTATAATCTCATAAAATTGTAAGTAGGAGATGTCACCTTTTCCCATAACATTCAAATATCAAGATATTCATCTCTTATTCCTTTCAAAAAGATTGTCCGAGTGATCTCAGATGTCAGGGAATTGTATTTGGATTTCTGCAAGTTATATGAGAATCTTTCAAGATACTCTTCCAAGCTTTCATCCTCTTGTTGAGACATCCTAAAAATATCATCTTCTAAATCTTTTGATTGACAGTATGCTTGATATTTCCTAAGAAAAAATTTCCTCATATCATCCCAACTAGGTATAGAATGCTCTCCTAATCCCATGAACCATTTCAATGCAGCTGCTTTAAGAGTAGCAGGGAAGAGATGAAGTTTGTGTGTGTCATCGGTATATCCACAGGTACGGCATAAGATATCAAATTCGAATAAGAAAGAATTTGGATCTTCATAAGTCATACCATATAAATTTGGTAGAACAGATGGTGGAATATTTTTCATCCTTACCTATTCTCCTAGGATGATGCTAGTGTCCAAGATTGGGAATTTAAAGGTGGCTTCCTAGTCTTCTTCTGCTCTTTCCTCCCTTTCATGCCTTGTCTCTTCTTCACTTTCATTTCTTCTCTCTTCTCTTAGTTTATTTTCAATTTCTAACCTTCTCTCATACTCCCTTCGTTGTTCTGAAGTTGTCCCTTCTAATGTTTCTCCCTCAACCATTTCTCTTCGTTTATTTTCAACCTCCATTCTACGTTCATATTCCCTACGTTGCTCGAAGGTTAGTCCTCCTTTCTTATATGTTTCCTCTTCAGTCATTTCAAAAGTATCAACAGTTGTAATGAATCCTTTTCTATCAGATAAAGAAGTTCCTGTTACTTCTATTTTTGGGGGGTTTTTGACAAATCTTCCTTTTTCGTCTCTTTGTCTTGACATAAAACTAAAATCTGCTCTGTGTTTTTGATTTTTTTTTTTATAAGAGAACTAAATTTCTTAAGTCTAATTCTAAAATGCCTCCCCGGCAATGGCGCCAAAATGTTGGGTTCCAATCTACTGGTGTAAATTAGATCTTATATTTATGTCAATCCGGAGTTTGTAAGACTTGGAGGCATATCCCAAATATAGAGATTCAGACCTAGACTTAGTTGAAAATTCAGTTTACTATGAAATAAATCTAATGGATACTAGAATGCTATAAATAAGAAACGCAAAACCTTCCTTACAGAAGTAACTTCATTTGATTTCTTAATCTACTCAGCAATTCATGTGTGGAATACTTTGAAACTAAAAACATCTAAATCATGAAGGTAAGCTACAGTGCTTTAATATCTTACTGTTGAAGGTAGACAACCATCGATTTCTTTTACAAGAAAAACAATTCACAATGCTTAGCTTATTTCAACAGTTCAACATCAAATAAAAGTAATTGGGATTGATTCTACAGTGTTTAATCATTCAAACTAAAAAATCATAACCATACCCTGTAATACAATCCTGTGCATCTATATATAATTCAATCCAATCTGCAATGCATAAACTGACAATCGAAATCAACTCTACAGAACACAATCAAAACATACCAATGCGTAGTAATGGAGAAATGAGTGTGCAGGTTCAGCAAAGGGGGCCCTCCAATGCTTCACTCACACACACAGTAGAGACTACAGAGTTGTCGAATCGTGTTCACGGCATAGAATGATATGTACCAATAATTTGAAAACGTAAATCTTTATTTTAGAATCATAAGTTTGCTGTCATTGCGCGCCTATTACATTGCGAATCTCAGTATTTATAGAAATTGTCTTTCAAAAACTTAAACACTACAACAAATAGTAATATTAAATGTCATCCCCCTAATATCTCTACCATCCATGAGTTTGTTCTTCAGATCCACGAAAATAGACCAAAATGATCCAAATCGTAATTGTCCCTGCTTTTGTGCTAAGTGGCAATGCTGGAAAATTGATTTAACTAGTGTTGACTTGCCACTTGTAAAACCTGTTTCAAAAAGTTGTTATACATTCATCCATCCTGGGACATCGAGGATCATCCTCTATCTTTCAATTCATGCCCAGCTGGCCTGCAAGTATCCAACCTAGGAGCAATTACAGGAAGTCAATTAATCCTGTAATTTATTTAAAATCTCAATTTAAATGCTTTAAAAACTGCATAATTCAATTTATTTAAGAGAAACAACAATTTATACCTTTGATAAACGAATGCCAAGGTTCTATGGATGAAAATGAGGATTTTATGGAAAAGTATGAAGGATAATGGGGCTAGCTGAAGGATTTATAAGGCATAATAGGTATCAAAATAGTGACCAACACTCAGGACTGTGGTAAAATCATTTTTTCTAATCTAGAGCCCTAGAAGTTGAATGCATCGTTTTCGTTCTTAGCCTAGTATTCATATTATATGGATAATTGATGCAAATTGGGGATTGAAAATGTGGGGTTGTGGATGTCAAAATGCTCATCTCCTAAGTGTTCCTCTTTGTTAAGCGTAGAACTTGCAGAGGGAACCATTTCAGGATTAGTGGAAGAATCCATGGTGGATATTATGGAATGAATGCGGGGATGTGAAATATCTGAATAGGCTAAGAATTAGCTGGTGTGTTAATGAAAAGCAGAGGAGCTCGCGATAGAAGAAGAATGAATGCTCAAACAATTCAAACAATGCATATATATAGCAGGATTTTGAAAAAGAGGGACTTAAATGAATCAGACACATGGAACCACTGGATTTGTCCTTTAGGCGAGGGGTGTGAGATATTTTAATGCACGACAACCATTACTGTCAAAACGACGACGGTAATATCCGTTGGGTAAATCCCAATGGGTCCATCGTGAAAACATCATACTCAAAAGGCAATTTCAAGGCTCTAAAAAGGTGGTATTAAATAACTCCTTTTTGGGCCATGAACGAGCCTGGGATGCCACGTGGAACAGACAGTTTTTGTTCAGGTTCGCACTAGCTTCTTTAAACGTCGATCCGTTATGGGGACCTGAAATCATTATAGCCGTAGATATCATCATCTCGAGATCTGCGCATGTCTTAAGGTTTTATAATAGTCACATGTCCCACTTGATCTAACAAGCATCGGTCTTGAGGAGAAAACCACATATCTTGTCATGATAGCTGAAAATAGTGGTTTCAGGGCCACATCAAGGTGGTTTTCTCAGACCGATTTTGAGGCCCTGAATCCATATTTTGTTGACATGTGTCTAGGCAGTTTAGGATTTAGGGTCATGTGCCAGAAATATAAATCGAGCATATTGGGAAGCATGAAAGGATGTGAACTGTTGATCCGTGATAGACAGAGATCTCAATATCTTGTAACTTCGGGAATCTTTATAACGTAAGATGAGGCGGTTCCTAATTACATCAATGTACCTCATAGTATTTCAGGACACGCCACTTTATCATTGCTTTCTCATGGTGGTTTTAGGTTTCCTCATAAGTGATTTTGATAGATTGCTTTTCGTATCCTGAACAAGCCTTGGGATGCCACATGTATAGACGTTTTATCATCCAGGGCTCAAAGTATCTGCTTAAAATTTGTGCACTTCTAGGCCCTGAAAATATCTCCACCGTCAATCTGAAATTTGATCCATCAAACTCTGGAGATCATTTTGATGCTACGATTGATAACTTCGCGATTGTGAAATTAAGCACAACAGATCTAATGAACAAGTAAATCAATTACAATAGATGAAACTTAGAAAATATGTGTAAACTGTGCAAAAGGCTTGCAACAGTTCTCTATTGAACTCATAAGTAGAATACAATACAAGATGCAGTCACAATGACTGAATGAATTCAAATTACCCAAGGAGGTCATTCAAAATACTACATGGAATAGCTTGGCTCCAACTAGGAGTCCTCATCATCAGATCAGTGGAGTCATCAATGCACAAGTAACGGTCAACCAGGGGTCAAACTGAGTCTAACTGAGTGTGGTAGGTGTAACTGGCACATGGAGGTACTAACTGAGTGAAGTAGGCTCAATGGAGGGTGCATGGGGAGCTAACTGGAGTCAGAATAGGCAATCTAGTCTCATTGGGGGTCCAATGGAGTGATACAATCAGTTGAGGAGTTTATCTAGCCTTAAATCAAGGAAAGAAATCAACTATCTGAAGTGAATTGAGTGGTAGGTGAAGGAGTGCGCCTTTCTCAGGTGGTAGTTGAGAAGTGGGTGCCTTACTGACTAGGAGGTATAAAACTGCAAGGAAAGAAGTTCCCGGGTGTTGGAAAACTGGGGACAAGGTGCTGGAGGCATCAAACTGGTGACTGGGATGCATGCATGCAAAAAATCATGCAAAGTAAAAGACTGAATAATGAGATATCCTAACACCCCCCCTCAAGCTATACTATGATGTAAAAAATAATAATTGAATAGGGCCCTAGTTACTGAGACCAAATGTCACCCCGCTACAATAATCCAAAATGCTAGAAATAAATCTAAGTGAGGAAAGAGGGAAAACCCAATGGGAAGAAATCCCCCCCTCAAGCTGAACATAGAAGGATCTAATTTATCTCCACCATGATGGAACTCACCCCCAACAGTGAATGGAGGTAAGAGAACTTTTTCTCAGTGAAGCTCTTGGTGAAGATGTTTGCAATTTGCTCGTCGGTAGGGCAATATTGCAAAACAATGGTTTTGTCATGCACAAGCTCTCTGATGTAGTGCATGTGGATATCGATGTGCTTGGTCCTCTGTCTCTAAACTGGATCCGTCGAGATCTTGATATCACTTTGATTGTCACAAAAAATCACAGTCGAAGTAGTACTACCAATATCAAAATCTGACAAAATACCCTGCAACCAAACTACCTGAATGCAAGCATTGACTGCTCCTCGATACTCTTCCTCTGCTGAAGATAATGCAATGGCTTCCTGCTTTTTGCTTGACCAGAAAATAGGCCCAGATCCAATCATGAAAACATAACCGGAAGTGGACTTCCAATCAATACTATCACCCGCCCAATCTGAATCTGTGTACCCAATCAAATCTAGCTCACAATCTGCAGCATAGTGTATGCCAAAGTGTCGAGTACCCTGCACATAGTGTAAGATCCTCTTGGCTGCCCTCCAATAGAGCTCATGGGGATGTTGCATATATCTTGATACAACACTCACGGCATAAGATATATCAGGCCTTGAGTGTGTCAAGTATAGTAGAGAACCGATCAACTGTCGATACAATGTAGAATCTGCAAGCAGTGTAGAATCTCCCTCCTCAAGACTGATTCCTGAGAGGAATGGGAATGAGGCTGCCTTACAATTTGACATGTTGAAATTGTTTAACAGGTCTGAAATACATATATATATATTTTTTACTGAGATATGGTGATCCCATCAAAATTTTGAGCAATCTCAAGCCCCATAAATTGTTTTAGCAATCCCAAATCGCTCATGTCAAAAGCTAGATTTAAAGCAGTCTTTAAATTGTCGATTGAAGCAAGAGTGCTACCAGTTATTAAGAGATCATCAACATAAAGAACTATAATCAGAAAATTACCTTCATTTTGCTTTAGGTACACATTTGGATCTGATTTTCACCTTCCGAAGTTTTGTGAGAGAAGGAAGGAGTCCGTCTTAGCATACCAAGCTCTTGGGGCCTGTTTTAAGCCATACAATGACTTCTTCAATCTGCATACTAACTTTGGATCTGATATATATCCTTCTGGCTGCTTCATATATATTTATTCTTTCATATCTCCATGGATAAATGCACTCTTTAGATCCATATGGGGCACTTCCCAGTGCTTGGATGCGGCAATAGCTAAAACAAGACGGATCGAATCCATCTTTGCAACCAGTGCAAAGGTCTCAGTGTAGTCCACTCCTTGGACTTGGGAGAAACCTTTTGCAACCAACCAAGATTTATATTTTCAGGTTGAGCCATCAGCAGCAACATTTTTGTGGTAGACCCATTTACATTGGACTAATTTCCTCCCAGGTGGAAGAGAAACTAGCTCCAATGTAGCATTCTTTTGAAGAGAGCTGTACTCTTCATCCATGGCGGTTTGCCATCTCGGAACTCGGTGGGAATGATAATATGATTTAGGATCTGAACCTATCATCAAAAATAATTTCTCATATAGCAAAGGATCAGAGAATGAAAGAGCCATACCTGCTCTTTGAAAGTCTACTCGAGTCCTCCTTGGATCGGCAGGATTTCCAATGTTTGGACCAGCAGAAATGCGTGTATTTTGGGCCCACTTTGGCAAGTGTTGAGGCACATCTGTATCAGCTTCCGAACCTGATATTTCATGTTCATAAAAGTTTGGTAAAATATCTGAAATATCAGAATCAAAACTTTCATCATCTTCTCTGAAATCTTCTTCTTGTAGAGGCGGCAAATCAACAGTTTCTTCCTCGACTAGTTCTAGATTTTGAAGCGGTTCTTCAAATATGACACTACGCTCAATGAATATATTTTTGGATATGATATCCATTATTTTGTATCCTTTTGATTCTTCAGCATATCCCAATAGGATGCATTCAACACTTTGCGGATCCAAAGATCTTCTCTTTTTACTCGGAATTCTAGCCCAAGCGGTTGAGCCAAAAACCCTGAAATTTGACACATCAGGTTTGTGACCAGTGTAGGCTTCAAAAGGTGTAACATCAGTCAAATATGAATGTGGAACTCTGTTTCGAATGTATGAAGAAACATTCATGGTCTCAGCCCAAATTTTTTCAGCCAAACCTTTTGATTCAATCATACAGGTTGCCATCTCTTTCAGTGATCTGTTCTTCCTTTCCGCTACATCATTCATCTGAGGTGTGTAGGGAACCGTGTGCTGGATCTGAATTCCGCTTTCAAAACAAAGTTTCAGCATCTCTGATTTTATATATGCACCTTCATTATCATATCTAATAGCTTTGATCTCCCTCTCGGTGGTAGTCTCAATAGAAGCCTTAAAAAACTTGAATTTTTCTAGTACTTCCGACTTGTTTTTTAGAAAGAAAACCCATGTAAATATGGAGAAGTCATCGATGAATGTCAAAACATACCTTGAGCCATTCATGGATATATGTGGAAGAAGACCGCTGATATCAGAATGTATCAGCCCCAAAATGCAAGAAGCTCTGCTAGCTTTTCCTCGGTCAAATTTGTGCTCGGGGTGCTTCCCAATGATGCAACCTTTGCATATTCCCTTCGAGGATTTGATCGTCGGAAGGACATCAACCATGGAATGTTTCTGTAGCAGAAACAAATATTTATAATTTAGGTGTCCAAACCTCTCATGCCATAGCCTGCTAACCTCATTTCCATGAGTCAGAAGAGCGGTGGGCTTGTCATGCGGTAGAAAGTGTGAAATTCATATGCTTTTGAAGCATGATTTGCTTTTCCGACTGCAATAATTTTTCCACTTTGAATATCAGAAATTTCAACTTTGTTAGGGAAGAATACAAATTTCTTTGGGGAACCAGTGTGTGTCATCTGATAAACAGAAAGAAGATTCGAAGCTAAGGGAGGAACATAGAGAACATTGTGAAAACTGCCATGCTCTAAATGAATGGTTCCTTTGCCCTTTGAAGAGATATGAGAGTCATCTCCCATGTGGATGGAGATGGTTCTGTTGGGATCAAATGATGATAGAGAATCTTTATTTGCAGCCATGTGGTTCGAAGCTCCATAACAATGAGTAGAGTTGGAGGAGTCGAAATAGTTTCCATGAGTGCATGACCTCTCTCGGGATGATCATTTTTTTCCTTCTTCCTTGCATCATCAGGAAGGGTTATGCTGTTTTTCTCTAAAAGAAGGGCCATCTGATCTATGGTTTTCTTCATTCATGATATTTCAGGATGATATCCCTTGCTACAATAAGAACATTTATATTTCTCTTTTCCCTCTTTCCCTTTTTGCTTATTTCTTGAACCGGATGGCTCATCCGATTGCTTTGTCTTCTCTCTTTGCTTGGACGGATCAAACTTTGGCTTCTCTTTCTTTTGCTTCCCTTTTCCATTCGTAGCTTTGGATCCTCCAGCAAATAATGCTTGATATTTAGATCATATGGTCCCCATTTGAATGAGTTTATCATGCTCCTTCATCACGGATTCAATGAAGGCACTTAAGGTAGGCATTTTCCAATTCGGGATTGTGAGCTTTCCCATATTGAAAGATGAAACAAAAAATGAATAATCTTTCCCAAGTTTTGAAAGAATACATAGGATCAATTGTTTATCTTCTTTTTCCACTCCACATTGCTTCAATAGCATAACCAAGCTTTTAAACTTAGTGAAGAAGTCATTGATGGTCTCGAAATTTTCAGGATTGAGGGCAATCAACTCATTCTCTAGTTGATAAGATCTCATATCATCCTGCTTTCCAAAGAGTGTGGCAAGTTTCTCCCATACCTGTTTCGGAGTATTCAATCCACTGAGATGGAAAATAAGATCCTTACAGATGCTGAGACAAAGGAAACCATAAGCTTCATCAATCTTATTAAATATTTTTCCTTCTCTACTGCTGATGTAGCTTTGACTTCTAGGCCCATGGTAACTCTGTAGAAACCTTTAGAATGCAGCAATATATCCATATCATCCTTCCACTGAAAATAATTGAAAGGAGTGAGGAGATTTGATGAAGAAGTCTCCATCTTTCAAGAGGAGCGAATGCAATAGAAGTGTAGAATAACCTACAAATCACAAGAAAACAAGAACCATAAGGTCGAACAATCCACCCTTTTCAAGTCACTTCACACCCGACATAAGACAATCAAGCAAGATTGAAGATACAATGATTCGAATCCAGGAATTATGTGGAAGACTCTCAGCTTCTGGAGTGGATTGTAGGAGAAAATTTCAGCAATAGCGAATGCACAAGAGAGAATGCATGCCACAACTGTGATATTTTTGAGCAAAAATAACTCAATCTTCATGTAGAACACCTGCAGAAAAGAAGTCTTGTCTCTACCATGGCTTTGATACCATGTGAAATTAAGCACAACATATCTAATGAACAAGTAAATCAATTACAATAGATGAAACTCTGAAAATATGTGTAAACTGTGCAAAAGGCTTGCAGCAGTGCTCTATTGAACTCAAAAGTAGAATACAATACAAGATGCAGTCACAATGACTGAATAAATTCAAATTACCCAAGGAGGTCATTCAAAATACTGCATGGAATAGATTGGCTCCAACTAGGATTCCTCATCATCAGATCAGTGGAGTCATCAATGCAAAAGTAACGGTCAACCAAGTGTCAAACTGAGTCTAACTGAGTGTGGTAGGTGTAACTGGCACATGGAGGCACTAAATGAATGAAGGAGGCTCAATGGAGGGCGCATGGGGAGCTAACTGGAGTCAGAATAGGAAATCTAGTCTCACTGGGGGTCCAATGGAGTGATACAATCAGTTGAGGAGTCAATCTAGCCTTAAATCGAGGAAAGAACTCAACTAACTGAAGTGAACTGAGTGGTAGGTGAAGAAGTGCGTCTTTCTTAGGTGGTAGTTGAGAAGTGGGTGCCTTACTGACTAGGAGGGATAAAAGTGCAAGGAAAGAATCTCCCGGGTGATGGAAAACTGGGGACATGGTGCTGGAGGCATCAAACTGGTGACTGGGATGCATGCAAATAACTGGGATGCATGCAAAAAATCATGCAAAGTACAAAAATGATGAGATATCCTAACAGCAATCACTTCCTCGGTCAAAAATTAGTCATTTTCCTTCATATTTAAGCTCGAATACCCATGATACAAATGCGCTGGCATCACCTGTCATCAACTGCGTTTCTTTTTGTCAGCTGTGAAAAATAATGGTACTAACCAAAACATTCTTCGATGAGTCGATCCTGATATAACTTTTCATCTCATTGTGTTAGATGATCCTTGTCAGATTTAGTTTTTCAGAATTTTTTGTATTAAACTCATGGGTTAACATGAGATCTCTATTTTATCCTACCACCCATGCAATCATTTCATGTGGATAGTCCATGTATTACCCAAATTCCACATGGATCCTTCACGTCACATTTTTTTCCATGTGACAATTATGGGACCCATTCCAAATCTTCAAAATTTTCAAATTTTTTCTATGTTTCCTCTAACAACAATTTTCTCATCATTTGATGGACTGAGAATTCCCTTCAATGAACCTGACTGTGAAACCATGGCACTGGATCAACTTATTTGTCCCATGCAATCTTAGTGTTGTGAACCTGACATCTTTTAAAACATCATCTACTAACTAAAACCATGATTTTCATAGAAGTGTTTGTCAAACAATTCCCATGCAAGATCTAATTTCTTCCTGTAACTATAGATTCTGAACCATATAGACTTGGTGTTTTAATTAGGATATTTGATACCACTGTGTCATGTACCCATCCATCATTCTTGTTTTGAGGAAATCTGAAGGCAGTGCTAGATAGCAAGGCCCATATCTCCCGATGTTTCACCTTTGATAAGGTATTCCTGATACTGTCGAGTCCAGATCCATCAAGAATCCTCCTTCCATCATAATATTTTACATACAACCTTGGAAACATTCTCCGATGACTCGATCCTAATATAACTTTTCATCTCATTGTGTCAAATGATCCTTGTCAGATTTAGTTTTTTCAGAATTTTTTGTATTGAACTCATGGGTTAACAATGGAACTCTATCTAATCCTACCACCCATGCAATCATTTGACATGGCTAGTCCATATATTACCCACATTCCACATGTATCCTTCACGTCACATTTTTTTCCATGTGACAATTGTGGGACCCATTCCAAATATTCAAATTTTTCAAATTTTTTCTAAGTTTCCTCAGATAACAATTTCCCCATCCTTTGATGGACTAAGAATTCCCATCAATGAACTTGACTGTATAACCATGGAACCGGCTCAATTTATTTGGCCTATGCAGTCATAGTGTTGGGAACCTGGAATCTATTAAAACATAATATGCTAACTAAAACCATGATTTTCATAGAAGTGTTTGTCAAACAATTCCTGTTCAAGCTATGATTTCTTCTTGTAACTATAGATTCTTACCCATACAGACTCGGTGCTGTAATTAGGATATTTGATACCACTTTGTCACGTCCACATCTATCATTCTTGTTTTGAGGAAATATGAAGGCAGTGCTAGATAGCAAGGCCCAAATCTCCCGATGGTGTGGTGTGTGCGACCGATAGAGATCCAAATCAATTATGGATTATCTTCCTAAGATCTATTTTTAATATTCAAAGAGTTCAGAATGTAGAGAGGGGAGAAAGAGCCTAATTATTGTAGCATGTTGTTTGGTGGAATGGGACTTGCTTACCTCCTTTGTTTGTTGCACTAGATGTTCACCAAATGATCCACAAGACAACAAAAAAAACATTTCTCATTTCCTGTTGATTACAAAAATTGAAAAAACTTTGAAATTAAGATGTCATATATGAAAATAAGTCCACATAAACAATGATAAAGATACACATTAGGGGGAAATAGTATCCATTTTCATATAAGAGAACCACACTTACAATCCTGATTGCATTTGCATTTCCATATTTCTCTAGATTCCAAGTTATCTCATTTTCCCTTAGCGCTTGATCACCAATATTTATGGAAAACAGAGATTGATTTCCCTTTCATCAACATTTCGGATCTCTCCAATTCTCTTCGAAGAAATCCACCTTCACCCTCTACCCCAAAGGCCTATTTTATAGCCTTGAATTAGGTCAAATAGGTGGGAATCCCAATGTTTCATGCCCCCAATTCACATTTTCTCCATAATTGAGTCATTTTCACTTTTTAATTCACTTTTTCTCCACAATTAAGCCTTTTCACCTTTTAATTCACTTTTTCATGGATTTTCCTCTATTTTAAGTTTGTAGTGACCTTTTTAGATCCAATTTAGCAACTTGATGACCATAGTTTCTTCTTAAGTGTCAAATCTAGTAACCATTTGCACCTTTCTTCTCAGAAAGTAGTGATTAGGCCAAGAAAAAAGTACTCTAATTTAGTGATTTTACTCAATCTTCATGTTGGGGTGGATACTAGGGGTGGAATTAGTATGTGCTTTCAAACCTTGTCATTAAGGGTGTTAAATATTGTGATAACAGATTCCCCCTAATGTGTGAATTCATAAGCATAGCTGATGGCTGAAATACATTAACTGAATAACTGATAATCTTGGATGAATGGCTAAGGAGAAGAACCATGGACATAAGAGTTGGAAAGCATCTTCAAGAAAAACAAGGCAATTTCCCAAATATGTAATAACCTTCCTGAGGTGGGTATACCCATTCTCAATAGTAAAAAACCATGGCCACCAACAATACACAATGTATCCATGTCAAAAGTACATCATGAGAAAGTAAAAATGCAATGTGATAAGTGCAAGTTATCAATTAAGTCTTCGTGGTAATTCAACATGGAAATTTAATCTTGCACAAATTGAGAATCTAGCATTTATGAGGGATACTACTGTTAGTCCCAAGGTATTTAATACAAACATAACGATAGTATGATTCTATACCATGCAAATAAATGAACTATATTCAAGCATAATAAGACACCATCTGATAACCGGTTATTGATGTATACCATTGACAAATGCAAGGAGACCCACTGATAATGACGATGAAATCCAAGGTATTGAGTACAATATAACAAGTGTGAATAAATTACTTGTGTTTGAACACTTGTAGAATCAGACAATCAGGGGTCATTGATGTATACCCACTGTCACTTGCAAGAAACCCTACCACTGATGAATGCAAGATCCAAGGTACTCCGCGGTTCCTAGATCCACTTCCTAGATAATGATTTTTCATCAATAGGAAGAGATCCATCATAAGGAGAGCCATAAGGTATCCCACATAAACTGATGCGAAATAGAGATCAAAGGTATGATATAATTTGGTAGAGCTGACAATATCCAACACTATATACTAACACTAGGAAAGCCGTCATGATTGGTCAAGAAAGTTTGAGGAATGGATGGCACTTTTTTAACATCCCTTGAACACATAAAATGATGCATAGTGACACCAACAAACATAATACTCAAGTAATTGAATTTAATGAAATCCAACAATGCCAGATGCATTGACGGATTCCCCATAATGGCAGGAAGCATAACCCATCGATGGTGTTCTATTCATAATCATGGTACAATTTCCTAAGGTAAATGTGGATGAGTCGGATGTACTGATAACTAATGCAAAGAGTTCTGGTGTTCAAGGGCGACCATGAATGATTATTTTCGTTCTCCAAATGATGAAATTTAAATGAACTCTATTTTCCCTTTTTGGATTTTATATTTTTTAATTTTTTTTTTTTTTTCATTTATAAGATTGAAAAAAGAAAAAAGAATGTTATAATACATTAGAGGAAATGATTGTCCCAAGGGAATGCACCTACATTCCAAAGGCACAATTCAAGTCGAGGCAAGGATAGATTTTGAAAACATGGGATGACCTAGTTATGTACACTCTTTTGGTGGTTTCTTCCATGGGTATGGATATCTGAGGAAGGATTATGTGTTGACGGAAAGAAAAATAGTACCAAGTAATTGTGATGATTCAATTACTTGAAATGGCCAAGTAGTAAGGAGGCAACGAGGTCTAAATAATACTAAATCTCGTGGCCAATTCCAGATGCATTAGTCGGCATGGATTTTGGTCTATCGTCAACAACCTGAATCAAATAGGTTGAATATGGTAACCTCTCCTAGGTCCTGTGATAAGAACTTATCATAAACCAATTTTTTAGTTAAAAAATAGACTCAATATGTGCATTTAATGTCTAAAATATCCCAAAATAAAGAATATATTATTACATCACCCTATTACCCAATGGGTAAAACTAGACATGTATGAGTAAACGATAAGTAAAACACTCATTTTATATCGTTTCTTTGTAGGTATTGTAGCCATTGGAAGAGGGGAGAAAATTTCTTCAAGCATAGATTTGAGAAGCTGTGAGCCATAATTTAGTGATCTTACAATTGTAGGTAAGTCTTCATGCTATATCGGGGAGTCAAGATAGTTTATCTATTTTGAAATTTTGAAATATTCCATAATTTTATGAAATTTTTTAATTTTTATCTTGAAGAAAAAGAGAAAAAAATGAAAAAGTCTATGCTATTTCTTTTTGGTGTGTGCAAGGTGTTGTGAAGAATTCTCCCTTGTGGACAAGTGATACCTCCCTTGGATCCTTTCCCTGATATGAGATAGACAAGATGGTATACCATTGTACTTTCAATCCCTGGATCCAATGTTTTACTCCCCAGATCTAAGCATCCTTTCACACACTCAATATGAGAAGAAGAGGAATAAGGGGGACATACCTTGGCTGATAAGAGGTTCTTTGGTGCATATCTAACCCAACTGCTGCAGATATGAAAGAACTATCAATTCAATTCATCTTTGCAATCTTGGAGTCTTATCCACATCCTTTTTCAGCTCACAAAATATTTCCACACATAAAGATGCTTCAATCTTTGTTTATTTATATTGATGTTGATATCAAATTACTTTTCCTTTAAACATGGTTTTCGTAAGTGGACCACCCCTAGGGGCTTCTCTTTGTCGACGACACCCAATCTTTCTTCCTTCATGATCAAGTTTTCCCATATACTTTCTTCATGGTTAAGTTTTCCCAAACATCTAACTTGAGCCGATTGAGGCTTTCATTATCCACTTTTATCTATGCACTGATTTTGATATTTTGTCGACGAGCTACCTTCTGTCTGCACATTGTCATTTGTATTACTGTTTAAGTCTTCTGCATTTTTCCTCGAAGTGATTTTCTAGTTGATCTAATATCTTCTTGTTGATGACTTCGTCATTTCATCAGTACTTCAATTTTTTATTGTGCATTTTGATACTATTTACCAACTGCAAACTTTGACAATCCACACACTACAAACTTCATCATTTAATGCACTGCGAACTTCAACATTCCACCAACTCGTGCATTTCAACATTTTACCAATTGCTCACTTCTACATTCCACACACTATGAAATTTATCATTTCATGCACTACGAACTTTAACATTCCACCAACATTTCAACATTTTACCAACTCCACACTTCAACATTTCACAGGATTCACTTGCTTTGTCATCTTGACTGTCGGATTTCTGTATGCACTTGACATTTGCATGCTGGTGTACACATATGCATCCTTTCCTACTCTAACTGTGGTCTTTCTCACTTGCTTGTGTACACATTTGCATTCTTTTCCTATTTTGCTAACTACATTTCAACAATTATCTGATTGTTCTTGTTGTCACGTTGTTGTTAACATCAATGAAAATCTTGTTCTATATATAGTTTTTCAAAATGGCTTCAAGCTTCTCATGCATTCTAATCCTAATTTACATCAATAAAAAAATTAGTTCCAATATTCTCCCCCTTTGGTATTGATGTCAACACCAAGTAAAATCGAGCTCCCTTGAGTGTAAGAGCTCTCCCTAAGCACCGATTAGATTTCATGCTCTTTCTCCCCTGAATTGTTCGTTACTCTCTCCATTTGTTAATTTCTCCCCCTTTGACATCAATGGAAAATATCTTTTTTGAGATTGAACTTGGTATTCTGTAGTTCCCTTGAGAATATGCTTGTTCTGATTCTGCTCCCCCTTGGGCTATGCATGGATTTCTATTGTTTCATCTTGGAATTTTGTTGGTATTTACTGTGTTCTGCTCCCGATACTTTGCCACATATGACCATAATAAGATTTCATGCTACCACCTGAGAAGAGTCCAAACCATATTGATGGCATCCCCTATCATGTGCCCCACATTATGAGTTCCATTGATTATGGCTATGTCTATTTCAATACATTTCATCTTCAATTTTTCAGTTATGCATCCAATATAATCATCCATTTGTTTAACAACAATTTATGTCAATGTGTTCTAGAATCACAAAACTGCTCCAATTCCCTGTCTAAACCTTATTTCACTATTTTGTGTTTCTTTTCTGTTTTGTACATTTGGTCTTTCTTCAACATTGAACTTTCTTTCCCATGTACGACAATCTTGATTTTTTCAACCTATCATATTGTTTCTTCAGCTCTTGATAGCTTGAATTGTGCAACAAACTACCTCCCATGATTCAAATTCGCCATCAAATATTGTGACATGTACATGACTCGATCATTTAATATCCTTGGTACCCATTAGATGTCTCATGTAAGCGTGCAAATCAAACATTAATGTATACAGAGAAGAAATTGTCAATTCGTTTGTGCCAAAAATGAATGCAAATTTACTTTTGTATCTTTTCAACCTTTCCGGAGGCATGAAATCGTAAATATTTTAAACTCATTTATGAGCAATGATTAATAATATTTAGCAATTGCATTTCAAATCTATCAAGTTCATAAGAATTTTTGGTGCATTAGCTTTGAGTTCCATTTTTCCAGTCTCCAATTATCCTTTGAGCAGATTCTCTTAGTGTTTACGGCTAAGTCTGTAAGTGCGGACACAAACTGGCCTCCCTAGTTTAGACAAGTTAAACTAGAACAATGCAGACATAAACACAAACTCTTTCCCTAAGTTCTTAAAGCATGAATGTAATTGGATAAGAGGCTAACCTATGATATCTGAAGGTTTTCCTTGCTTTAGTATTTTATCTTCCACTCCAACGCAATTTTGGTAGAACACCTACTCAAGATAAGAGAATAAAAGATACAAGTGCAATTACATAGAACTTATGCATACAACTAAGTAAGAGTGCAAAAAAAACCATAAACAAGTTATTGTGGGAAAAGAGATGCATTTACTATATTAACAAATAATAAAGAGAGAGAGATACAACCAATATCCTTGGCATTGTAGGCTTCCTCCCAAAGGTTCCTTCTTACCCCAACATTCTCACTTTGATCCAAAAGAATGACTATCAAGGAATGGCCACAACACTATGGAACTATCAGAATTTCTCCAACATTTGGATATCATATCAATGATCCAAAATGCCTCCTTCATGAGATTGATCTTGTATTTATAAGCTCAAAGGGATAGTTGGGATATGAGAGGATAAAGGGATAAGGATAGGGAAGGATCCCAAAGGTTCAAGAATTTGGCCGAGATCCACCCAAATAGGAAGAGATGACTATCCATGAGGGATTGATTCTAGAAGCTACTCAAACCTTCTCTTTTTTCCTTCGAAAAGATAGTGTCTAACCCTATATGAATGCAATATGAGACATCCTGCTACTACTTCTTGCACTCTCCCATTTTATTCATTTTCTCAATAGATGATAGGAAAGCCAAACTATCACAGATATTTTGTTCCAATTCCTGCGTAGCCTGTAGCTTCTTACCTACTTCCTTCATATGTTTATCTTCAATCATTTTTTCCCATAGCTGAGCACTTTCTTCATGCAACTCTGTACACTTTAACTCCAAGGTCCTGATGTTCTTGATTGCAATGTTTATTCTCTCCATCTTGTTTTCTCGTTCTGCTCTGACCTCTGGAGTTGTTTTTGGTGTTTGTTTTGATGATAGTTCTTCAACTTTAGCTTGCAGTCCTTGAATAGCCTCACCTAGCTTTATCACTTTCCTTTCTGGAGAAGTGTCTTCATCAACTTGAACCTATGGAATTGCATCGTACACTTCTTTCGCTACCTTCTGTAGTTTTGAGGCTTTCTGTTGTACTTTATCCATTTCCTACTTCAGCTGCTTACTTCTTGTGACTGTTTTTTCTGCTTTCTTTTCCAACCTCGATGTCTTTGGTGGAGTCTATTCCTTTTCTATCTTTAGACTGGAACATTCTTCCTGTAGAAAAACCCTCTCATTTTGGATTTTGTAGCATTCAACTATAACAAATTCATGTCTCCATTTGATCTCCTGCCCAATGGAAGTAGGTAGTGCATGTAGCTCATTTAAAGGTAAGTGCGATAGAGTTATTTCTACATGACTTATCGCTTTCTGCATCGCTTGAGTGGGAAGCGTCAAGGTTGTAGATGAAATATTCAGTCTTTGATGCAGCTTGTTTCCTTCATCTGTGTGACATAGTGTGTGTGCAAACCACCCAGATGTGTATCTAAGTGTGCTTCTTTGAAATTTCTTCCTTCTCCCCTAGTTTTCAGTATCAACTGCTTTATTGCTGCAAACTTTTATTCAGTTTGCAGCAGGATTTCTTCTTGTTGTTTCTCAAGATAATCGATCTCACCCTTTGTAGCCATATTTTCCATGGCTTCTTCAGTTTCATTTATGACCTCTATGCCAATATATTCAACATCATATGCAGTTAGTGTATGAACAAGACTGGGTTTGGATGTTTTCTTTTCTTCTTTGAAGACCCTCCAAGATGAGTCACCTATTTTCTCTTCTTAGCTGGCATAGATTCCTATGTGTGTTTAGGAGGAATCTCTGTGTTGACAGTTTCCTCTTCTATGGGTGTTGGCTTATTTGGATTTTCCTGCTGCACATCTTCTTCTTCTTCTTCTATTAATGGAATCTTCCATGTTGCATCCCATTCTTGGATGATTTGTGCAATATCATCCTTAGAACAAATGAAGATTGTAGGTAGCCACTACCTATCAGGATCCCTTTTGGCCTGTATGTAAGTATGATGCATTCTAAATTTGAAATGCACAATCCCCTTGCATGCTTAGACTATGTGAGGCTATATGCGTTGAGGCTGTATGCATAGAGTTTTCATGTCTACATGTAATCTTAGAAAACCGCATGTTTGTATATCTTGCTGCTAAGAAGGGTTTCCTGTTCCTGTCAAAGAATTGACTCCCCTCGGGTTCCTTCCATCCTGTAAGTGCAATACATATTAATAACCAAGTATAATGAAAGGGGTTACTTTTTTCTTTTGCTTCCAAGTAGTCTTCAAGAAATTCATTCAACACGAAGGTTGACTAGTTCATATGTACTCCTTCAACACACTTTTTTGTGGGTGCAATGATTGCTATTGATACCTGGTCCTAGTGACTCTTCCAGAATAGCTTGCATGCCAATAACTGGACAATGAATCTTACATCATCATCTTTTATCTACGCGACTGAGAATTCTCTACTAGCCTGTTGAGTTCCATATTTTTCAGCCATCTTCTTTCCAAGGGTTTTTTCTTGTCTCTTGTCCATAAGAAGACTTACATCTTCCCGTAAATAGGAAGCCCTATGATTGTCTCGATCATCTTGGAATCAATGGAGATAGGTATGGTTAGCCACAGGTAACAATCATGCACTTGTGATATAGAAAATTTGCACACATTTTCACTTGTGGGGTTCTTCGAAAGTGAAGGATTTACAATAGGTTCAATTTTCCTAATTTTGATAATCCATTTTCCCATGTCTTGAGATCCATTACAATTGGTATCTTAGGATCTGGGATGAATTTCTTTCCCATGTAGTTGTCCATAACCATTTCAAGAAAATTTTCATAGTCGGTAACATCATGATCAACAAACGTAAAATTGTGCAGTTGTCCGAGCATATTTTCTTCCATTATAACACCTTCATAAGCCTTCCATCCCTGTACACCTATGTCTTCTACATTGGGAAAGTTAACATGTGGCGCATCAGGTTTTCTGGAAGGAATGTAGTCAACTGGAATCTTAATAGGATTTAATGAGGATGCACCTGAAGTTTGTACAAATTCTTCATGCACATTCATTGATGGGTTCTTTGTTCTGCATTGTCTCTTGGGTGCCATGGCTTTTGAGCTTCAACCTTTCACACAATGTTTCACTCTGTATCTAATAATCTCAATAGATGCGGGTGTTTCAGACTGGAGATAATCATAAGGACTTGGATACCTTCGTGTTAGAATATCAAAAACCCATCTAGACTTAGGATATAAAGTATTATTCATTTTTTATACTTTCCTAGGTGTTTGACTAGGTTGTTGGTCCCATCTTGCCTTTTTAGGCTCACAAATTGTCATCATTATCCACATGAGCTCCCTCAAGATAGATTCTGGATAAATTCTACTGCTTTTTATGATACTCCTGAATTAGTAAGAGTGCATTACTTCTTTTACACAATTTTGTCCTGCTTTTTCTGATTTTCAGTGGATAAGGATAAAGCTAGGTGTTTAATGGACTTGGCAAGCTATCTACTTTTTGTACAATACATCCTCCATATTTTTCTCTCCAAAATCCATCATCGTACTAATTTTTCATCACTCATTAGCTGCCATACTTGATTTAGCTAATTTGTGAGGTCCTTGACTAAGTTGGAAAGTGATGTTTCCACTATTGGGTTTTTTTTGCTTTTAGTAAGCCTACCTTTTGTGAGCTTTTCAAACTTGCCTCCAAGGCATTCGAATTATCTCTCAGAGATGTATTATGTATTGTATTCATATTGTTGAATAATACATAGATGATATTTATGTCAATTGTGTTGGTCCCATGAAATACCCTCTTTTTGACACTATATATACCCTATTTCTATTGCCTTTGAGCTTACTTTTGACTCATTTTTATTGTTATTCTTTCCATGGTCTGAGTTTTGAATTAAGGTACAACCTTTGGATAACTATTGGGTGGGGCCCAAGTTGGAAAATATACAAGTGATGGAAATTGCGCATTGCGCGTTGCGACATAGTAAGGGAGCAGTTTTGAGAAATTATCCATTTCGCGCAGAGGTAATTGGTAATAAAGAATTGTGCAGTATACTAAAGAATTGCGCAGTATGCGGATACGAAGACATTACGCAACTGCTATTTTGGGTAAAAAGTGGAAGGAAAGGTCGAGCGGAGAAATCGACCTATTTTGGGGCACGAAGACGGATGAAAGGGACCTATCAGAGAGAGTGGTGGCAAGCAGCTGAGAAGCTAGGCCACTACGTTGACGGTGATAGGCAGGCGAAAGATGCAGAAAGGGATAGGCCATGATGCAGTTGTAACCGTTTTGAGAACTGCGGCTGTCAGAAGAGCGTGTGAGCCATGAGTGGCCCAACTGGAAGGCCTGGAGCAGGCGGAGCAAGCTGTCGACGGCGACAATTAGGCTGGCAGTTAGCCACGCCAGTTTTGTAAACCTAAGTGTTTTTTCCTACGAATTGTAAAGACATGCCTACGTGCATGATCTATAAATTAGGCATGATTTTGTATGGGAAAGGGGTTGGGTTGTTGTTGAGCTCTTCATTGTTGAACATTGTTAGAATCTTTGAACTTGAAGCTATTGTAAAGGTTCTGCAGTTGTTTGCGAAGAGACCTATCTGAGAGAGAAGAGAGTCTGTAGCTGAGTGTGCAGACTAAGAACTATTGTACCCTTCCCCAAAGAATAATTCAACAACAGTTCTTGTGGATGTAACCTCCATCCGAGGGTGAACCACGTTAAATTCTATGTAGTGTGATTGTTTGTATTTTGCAACTGTTCATTTGCTTAGTATGGATGTTTAATGCCGCAGTTATCTGTTATGTGATTGCTTTTATATGTATTCGCCGCAAGAATGGTGGGAATAACATGTTAAGTAATACATGTGTGGATGAATGTTAAGTATTTAGCATTTCTAAGTCTTGAATGCATGAATCTATTGGATGATCACATAGTTAAGTACTGTATTTGAGCGTAGCGTTGGTGCGCACAGTCTCGTATGTTCATTTGTTTACATATACCATAACAATAATAACCTAAGTGTTGTTGAATGGATAAGATCATTAAGTAAGGTTGAGTAGAGTTGGTCAAGTCCTGAAGTGGACGTGTGGTCTAGCTGACACGCCGAACCGTTGTATGTTGCTGCGAGATAAGCTGTTGATAGCTTATAGTCGCAGCGCAGGAAGTATCTAATACCTCACCATCCTTGGATGTGCTGGTTGCGCAAGAACCTCTGCTTGCCGAAGTATCCGACGTGAAATAGAGACTTCGCGCAGTCGTTTGTCCACACTAAGAGTCCCATTGTGAGCTACCCATCAGCCTTCGACACTTGCATCACTGGGTTGTGGAAACCTGATTCTACAATCACCCCCTTAGCTTTGCCTACGGTGAGACCTCAAGCTGCTCCCAGTCTGTTGCCAAAAGGGCCAGTGAATAGGGGTTTTGTTGGTTCCTTGAATCGCGAAGTACCTAGGTCTACATTGGAAACCTCTAGATCAGTTATACGACCAACAAATGGTTCCGTTGCTCGGCTAAGACCACTGATGCGATAGTGTATTTGGAAAGTAATGTGTGACGAAGAATATCAGTTCCCAATGGCTTCAGAAAATTGGCATCCCGAAAAGAAAGAGATATGGGATTGGTGTGATAAGACCGAAAGAGCTTTCGCAAAGAAAGAAAACAGACACCCGTGTTTATTTGACGTAGAGTGGTTGAACATATATTTGTGGAAAGATATTCACGAGATATTCTGGGCTTCGTTTGGAAACGAGCTGCATGAGTGTATATCACGACTCGCAGAGAAGAAAAACTGTTTTCAAGGGGGAGTACCTACAGAGTGGACCCCAGAGCTCACTGCGCAGCTCAAAGAAATAGACAGTCCACTGTCATGATCAGTCAACTTCTGGGTTGATAGCATACTTGAAGGATTTGTAACAGAATTTGATGTAGACACGCTGAAATCCTACAGCCAAGCTGAAGCATAATTTTTTGAAGGATTCAAAGGTAAGTACCTGAACAATCTTAGTCTATACATTAAAATGCTTTTAGCTGAGAAAGGAGTCTTAAGAATGCAATAATATTTTTGACTTTGTCATGGTAGAAAGTATATATAGTGATTCTGACAAAGAAACCCATAATCTGAGAAGTGGAAAGAGATATAAGTTTAATAAAGAAAAGAATCTTGGAGGCCCTGGACTCCATGTGAATACCAAAATCCCATGTGACCTTACCAATCAGACCGCACCGTCATCAGCTACCCTCCACCCTATTACACCTCAGAACCCGCCGGTTGCAAATACCACACCTCCCCTATCTCAGAACCCACCCGCTGCGAGCGTAGTGCAACCCACCTCACAGAACATCAATACTGGTAGTACTGTAGGAGCAGGTGCTCAGACCATTCTGACTCAGAATAGTCCAGTTCAGAATACCCAGTCTCAGAATATTTCGCAGAATAATATCCCTAGCACTATTCCGAGTACTCCCTTTACTTTTTCCGCTTAGAACTCTACGCAAAATCAGAGCACTACTCAGGGTGCTACCCAACCAGGAAGGAAAATGACAGACAACGACATAAAACTGCCGATATTCAAAGGAACGGGTCTAGAAGACCCTGATCAACATTGGTTTCTATGTGAAGCCATATGGAGTGTAAAGCAAGTTCAGGATGATGTTGTGAAGAGAGTGCAGCTCATCACTACTTTTAGAGACAGAGCATTGAATTGGTTTATGAAATATTCTCAGGAACAGCCGAGAACCCTAACAGAAATCAAGGCTGCACTCGTAGCCGAGTTTAAGAAACCAAAATCTGAGTCGCAATGCATAACAGAGTTAAAAGAAATCAAGCAGAAACCTACCGAAATGGTCTGGGAATTTGACCAAAAATTTAAGACATTATTGGACCAAGTCAACGTTGTTATAGCCCCACAAAAACATAAGGAATGGTTCATCGCTGCACTGTTTCCTCACATCAGAGAACCATTGATGCAGCAGAAGGTTGCATCGCAGGCATAGGCCTTAGAGATCGCAATGAAGTTGGAGGCTTCCCCAATTGGAGAGAGTAGTTCTGGGATGTCACAAATCCAGAACCAGTCCACCTTGATGTTAGAATTGCAAGGTATGAAGAATGGAAAAGAACAGTGATATGAACAAAGACATGAGGTCTGGTGTACAGGATGTAAGGGAGAAGGCCACACCAGAGAAAACTACCCCTTATTTCAAGACTATCTCAATAGTGGTGCACTGAACCCAATGAATCATAACCAGGTGCCATGGTGCGAAATCTATCGAACCAAAGGACACCGACCTGAGGACTGTTATCTAATACATAAATATGTAAAAACACCTAAAAACTTATATTGCAATTTTTGTAAGTCAGTTGGACATGATGAATCCAACTATCGCACATATGAGCTGATGAACGAAAGAAATCACGATATGGAAGCAATGCGAGGCGCTGGAATGTACCGCGTCCAAGAAGAAAATCAGCCAAAACAAGAGAATGCCCACTATGATCAAGGTGGATATAGAGGCTGTGGTGGTGGATACCGCGGGAGAGGAAGAAATGCCTGCCCGGCGTAGGGAAGAGGCCGAGGCTAGGTAATTTTTTATAATTGTGGCTAGCCAGGCCATGTTTCTAGAGATTGTACCAACCCTTGCACTACGTGCAGTTACTGCAAATCATTTTACCATGTTATTGAAGACTGCCCTGTACTAGAGGTAGAAATGCAGAAACGAAGGACAGAACCACCAAATCCCAACATTCAGTTGATCGCAGAAGAGAGAAGAACCGCGGATCCAAGTGTAAACGTGGTAACGCGTAGTGGCGCTGATACAGGAAGATATGTACCGAAGCTTCGACTTCGGGAATGAGCGATCCTAAGCAGAATTCTGGTGAACCGATGTGGATTAGAAAATATCTTAGGAGAACACCAGGTCTAGACCTTCAAAAAAATAAAGGATCATTTACAGAAGCACGGGATTTCCTAAGAGAGTCAGCACCTGGGTCGACGAGAATCCCGCTACGCAACGAAGTACCACAAATAGAGGATATGCCAGTGGCTTATGATCACATGAGCACTGCAACAGACACAGGTACCTCTATTGCGCATTTCCTATAGAGCTGCATGAAGTTACTGAAGAGCGCAGATGCTATCATGGAATTTGAAAAACTACTCAATCAGTATGAGCCACGAAGTGAGAAGGGGGCTTCCCATGGCGCAGTCCATAACATTCGGAGTCCCAAAAGAATAGGCAGGGAAATGCGGTTCATCGCACAAATTGGAGATTATGAGATGGACGAGATCATTCTTGATCTGGGATCCGAGGTAAATGTATTGACCAAGTAGACATGGCATAAGATGGGAAAACCTAAGTTACAGTGGTCACCTATACAGCTAAGAATGGCCAATCAAGGGATAGTTATACCCTTGGGGAGGTTACCCAACACTGTTGTGGACATTGACGGAGTATGAAGCTATGCAGATTTCGAAGTGATTGAAATCATGGATGACAACCATCCTTATCCAGCACTGCTGGGTATCGATTGGGAAATGACTAACTCCACCATTATCAACTTGAAAACCATGACAATGAATGTTGCTGACTATATTAATCCAACTGCGGATGGAACCCTCAGCTGGCGCTGTGATAGCTCTTGCATCTCAGATTTTGCTGCAGGACTAGAAAAATGGAAAAGGAGATTGCATGAAGTATCTGCCAGGAGATGCACGATGATCATGAAGTCACTCCGCTGGATTGGTAAAAAGGTAACTCCAATCCCTACCTATGATGGTTTATATAATGTTTATTGCTTTATCAAAGAATATACTACAAGA
Organism: Larix kaempferi; assembly: GCA_027924585.1. Lineage (NCBI taxonomy): Eukaryota > Viridiplantae > Streptophyta > Pinopsida > Pinales > Pinaceae > Larix > Larix kaempferi. The sequence goes on from BSBM01000476.1 coordinate 9,246,165, forward strand.
GTTGTAGATGAATACCGCGTATCAAAATTATATATGGTATTGAGCGAGACACCTTCCAGATGGTGTGATATGCATAAGAAGACACTGACAACATGGGATCAGTGCAGAATTAAGATGCAAATCAGATTTGCTGAGAAGGTCACACTACCCTTTGAAAAATATAATGGACAGAAGGATCCAAGGGACCATATTGAAGCTTGCTCACAAGCTTGGGTGGAAAGGTCACAGACATAATGGGTGCATTTGTTTGTGCATATGCTGGAGGAACTGATTCCGAAGAAGTGGTACCTAGATCTGGAGTTGAGTAGGGGCATAGCGGACTGGTCTATCGTAACTGCGAGCTTCCAGCTGTATTGGAGAAAAATCACTATGGCTTGGAAATACCACAACAGACAGATGAATACCATAAATCTACTCAATTCTCAAAGCAATTCTATTATAAATGACAATGTTAAGATAATGGAGAAATGTAACCAACCTTGATCCAACGTTTGATGTAGATCCCCGTTGGAGCTTTCAATCCACGCACTTGTAATCTGCAAATTAGTCTTGACAACCAATATCCAACAAGTACATATAATATATAATTGACATTAACATTATCAATAACAATGGTCCATAATATGACAAGCAAATGTAACCCAATGTATAATAAATGACATTCACACCATGAATGGACGAGAATATGAGTATTTCTATTAATGAACAAGAAGAAGTACAAAGTGATACGACCTCTTGCCGGCAACCAATCTGAACCAAGATCTAGATCAATCCACTTGTGCCTCCACCACTTCAATCCTCCATGAATGGCAAACTCAAACTAGAAGGAGTTTGGAAGGTGAACATAAGGGGTTCACAACTACAAGGATCAATGAGTGCAGACTCAAGATAGGGCAAAAATACACTAGATTTCTCTTACAATTCTCTTCTTCCTCCCGTCCATAAGCCATATGTGGTCAATATATAGTCCTCTCAAAGGTGGGTGAAAGGACACATTGAGGCATTAATCGGGAAGATGGAGAGCCAAAGGTCACCCAATGACCGCTTTTTGGGAGTAAAAAGTGATAAAATAGTGGTTTTTCCCATTTTACTTGACACCCGCGGGCTATAGGGATGCAACTCATGGGTACGCATGCTATAGTGATGCAACATGCGGGTAGGAATAAAAATAGGGAAAACTGGTATCTTTGAAGGATATAAATGGATCTGAGTCACTGAAATGGATCCTACATGCCAAAGAATGTTGATGCTCACAGGGTGGAAGATTTAAGTGTAACAAATGCCCCCTAATGTGTGAGGTCAGAGACTGAAATGTGCTACGATGGCCGAAATACATTATAAAACTCAGAAGTGGAGTGATGGAGACACAAGTGGAAATAACAACTCACTCGTCATAATACAATAGTATCTATGAATACATGTCGGTATAGTACAACAATATGATACAATGGCCATGAATAGGCAGTACATAATGGATACATGTCATAAGTGATCATAGCCATGATCCCTCTACAGTAAGATATGGTCTTCTGCTGAAAATAAGACAACTGGTGCAAACTGGAGGTACAAACTGCTGAAATTTGAGAGGTGATATCTCAGATGTAAAGTCAAAGTCATATGTAGCATACTGAATGCCACAATCGCCTGGGGTCTTCTACACAAGTCTTCGACGGTGCAAGTCCCATCAAGTGAATAAAGGAGTTGGGGTCGAACCTGATGAGACATCGTCTGATTACCGGTCAATGATGTATACCGTTAACAGACGCGAGATGAACCACCAATAATGAAAATGGGCATCAAGGCACAGAGCACAATCATCAGAGTGTGAATAAATGGGTTGAAGTCAAACACTAGGATGAATCCATCGATCAGGGGACATTGATGTATTCCCAAAACTGTCGATGGCGAGAGAACCTGCCACTAATGACTGCAAGCCTCAAGGTACTCAAATGAACTCTAATCCTCAAGTCCCAGAATAAATGGGTTGAAGTCGATGGAACGAGACTCGCTGGAAGGAGGGCATTAAGGCATCCCCCATCAACCAGCACAAGGTACCAGCAATGCTGAAAGATTTGGAAGATTTCAGGTGAAACGGACTGACTCAATAAGGATGGACGACATGCAATAGTCAAGAGAACTGAGGAGTGGCCGACACTGGTTTCAAGACTTCCTTTGAACAAGAGCATGAGCAGATGGATAGACTCAGGCAGCATAGACTCGACATAAACTGTGCAATGCAGGAGGCATTACAGAGGGCTCCATAATGACTGGAAGCTTAACCAATCGGTGGAGAAAACTGAGAAACAAGTATAGCTCCTAAGGCCCAACTATAGTCCCGACTCATAATGTACGGAGTGGAATGAATGCTCTATTCAAAGGCGACACAACAGCTGCCAACAAGAAATAGTGACCATAATCCCGTCTGGCTTTTTGGAATATTTGATTTTTTTTGTCTTTTTCATATTTGAGAAAAGATTGAAAAAGAATAAAATTGCTTATAGTACAATAAGTGAGGGAACGAGTGTCAAATAGCTACTAGACTAGTCCCAAGCAGTGGAACATACCTATGCTCAATGCAAGGAAGTGTGTGCAGGATGTGGACACTCGAGGGTATGTTCCCTTAGGGTCAAAGGGTTATCAAATTGTGAAGGGAAAATATATAAGCTCTGCAGGGCTCGACAGGGAAAAGTGCTCAAGCACCAGGCTAACAATTGAGGAAGCGGGAGCCAACACAAGGCTCAAGCGGCAAGCAGGATGATGCAATGCAATCACAACATGATATAACAGGGAAGTCTTTTTTCGTAAAGCTAGTCTCCTCACCCGAAAAAGTGTAAAACAATGAGAGAAGAACTCTTCTAGTCACGTATGACTAGAGTATACCTTTTTCGTAATTAATCCACAAAGGTCTGGAAAAGGGGTAAACTTATACCTAAGTGAATGTTGCTTCAAATCTTTTAACAAGTCTGAAATGACAAGTATACTCGGTAATCTTGTTTGATTTGAAAAAGTCTAACAAGGGCTTAAAAAAGACTTTATAAAAATCTTTTCCGTAAAGGTTTAAGGAGCCCGAAAAAGTAAACTCGTGACCTCCTTACTGTTTTTAACGAGCTCAAAGGAGATATGGAAGAATGCTCGTAATGAGAGAAGACGAGTGTCAGGGACATGCGAAACTAGTTCCAAGCGCATGGGACAAAGCTATGCATAATGCAAGGAACATGAGCAAGATAAGGACACTCAAGGGGTGTCTGCAGATTTGGATAGTAATAGGCTCAAATGCATCATAAAAATGGGGAGGCCTAAACGTATATGCAAGGTTCCGAATATGCCTTCCATGACCGAAGCAAATGTAAAAAAGGACCGGTAACCAAGTATAAGTCTAGCTAAGAATCCTGTCTCCAAGAAACATAAGTACCAAGATCATCTCTAAAACGTACGTAAAGAAAAATCTGATACAAGTCACTATGGTAGAAAAATTTTCAACTTCACTATTATCACCCTCAGACATAATGCAGGGAGAACTAACCACTGAAGGTTCCATAGTACCAACACCCGAGGGACCAAAATGATCAACTTCGGAATGAAGAGCAAAGTTGAAGGACGTGGAGGAATCTGCAGTGGAAAATTCATCATCACGGGAGTTGGAAATTCTAGAAATAGAATCAAACTCTTCAGGAGCACCGATTTGCGGATCTATAGGAGAGCTCAAATACTCATCAGACTCAAACGTCAAATCAGGGCTGGACGAGACTGTGAATAGATCCAAATTCAAATGGATGGCCGGTTGTATTATAGGCTCATCTTGTTCAATAAGATCAAGGGTGGGAAGGAAATAAAATTGATGATGAGAATCCTCACAAGGCTTGTCATTACCATTCATGGCCTCAATAAAAAATTCATCTGAAGGTAGGATACCATCGAGGTAATCATGTGAACAAGATAGGTTGGCTGCCAAAACTGGCAGCGTAACGGGATCTTCTTCAACTGTCTGGGAAGAAGAGAGATCCGGATCTGTAGTGGTTTGTTGGATATGATCGTAAACGAGCTCCGCTACAAATAAAGGCATAGACATCTTGACATGCGCAATGTCTCCAGACGTGGAATTCGTGGATGGTAAATTCCATGGATCATCTAAATAGGAGGTCCGGAATAACATATTATTTGAAGGAGGAGACGCATTGTCGGTAATGGTTCCAATAAAATTCACAGGTGCAGAATGGTTAAAAGTTCCCATCAATGAAGGTTACATTCCAACACCTATGTTCCTAGTTGCCGACTGAGAATTAGAAACTTGCGGGACTATAGATCCCGTGGATGCTGTGGAAGGAGTGCCAACATAATCCAGCTGATCGATCGTCACAATCTTTCCTTCATGGGGAAAGCAGAGAACTCTAAATACAGTAGACGCGACAACCTTCATAGCGTACATCCAGTTCAGAACTAGTAAAAGGTTGTAGTCGATGGGCGCATCAACCACTTCGACATCATTAGGCACAGACTTACCTCCCAAGGAGACAACAAGGGAAGGGATAATTCCATGCAGCGTAAAAGATCTACCATCGAATGCAGTGAGTGTAGTTCCAGACGCGAGTAGAGGAGGAGAGCCAAGAGCTTTCCAACAAGCTAACAACATTACTGATGCGGAGGCACCTTCATCAACCATAGTACATTTGACGAAGCTTTTAAGGCAAACCACCTGGATTTGAAAAACCACGTGGTAAGGTAAGCGAGGCTGGACATCAGTAGTATTGAACTTGATAACACTAGGACTTCCCCCATCCTGAACTCCTAACGCACTCAAAAGGGCATGCTTCTGAGAAGGACAGGCTTGTAAAACCTCAAGAGCCGACATGGCACACGGAGTTTGGCCCAAATCTTCTACGATGGAGTAGTTCTGTGCAGCTCGAGCATTAGGATTATGCATGGAGCGCTTGAGAACACCTTTCGGTATCCGCGGCATAATAGAGGGCTTCTTGATATGCAAGGAATTGTCAGGAGGAGGGGGAGGATGATTCCCCAAATTCGGTTGTGGTGCACCATAATCGCGTTGACGAGTAGCAACACAAACCTCCGACTGAACCATATTCACACATCCATAACCACTAGTATTGGAAGAAGAAGTGGTCGTTTCATTAGTACCATAACGAGTGGTGGGAGCATGCGAAGCCATGTTTTGATGATGAGGAAGGGGATCCTTCAACACAGCTGGGCTCTGTGCCAAATGCTTCGATGCTTCTTCAATTCGAGGACATAAGTGAGTAAGATGATCCTCCCCACAAATCTTGCAAGGGAATTTCACCTTACGCCTAGGTTTACAATCCTCGCCAGCATTACCGCCTCCTCGAGGAGGGTTGGCATTCTCTTTACGAGGAGTATTACAATTGATATTGTTATTACTTCCATTGTTTCCACTCCTACGATTATTTCTCTCCTTTTTCTTACCACCAGGTTGCTGGTTACCCGACGGTTTCGTTGATTGCACATTGTGTACATTAGACGACGGAGTGGAAGTGGACAAGGTGTGTACCTGTCCGGGAGAAAACTGGTTTAGTGACAAATTTTGCATTTGATTAGCTACCAAGTCTACAGGGCGAGTGCATGCGGACCCCATGATGCCATCGGCATGTGGTCCAGGAACTGACGTAGGCTCATGTCTTGTTCTCGGTGCATCAGGAATAATGTCATACAAAATGCCAAACTGAGAATAAAGTAGATCTAACTGCTAGACTTTCAAGATAGCTTGTTCCTCAGTCACAATGCTAGACATCGAAACATCCTTACCAATGTATGGAAGTAAAGACTTGAGGAACCATTCCAACAGGAACTCTGGAGGAATGTTGGCTTTCACTAATCTCTTCCACCGACGCCACTCTTGAACATGGTCAGAAATATGTGTGGCCTTATTCTGACGGAAGGTGGACAATAACTCAGTACCAGTATCATAACGAACCGGCAACTGGAAATGGTCTAAGAAAACCAAAGCAATCTCATTGAATCCCCTATAGGTGTTTCTAGGCAACTCCACATACCACTTCGCGGATTCCCCCATGAGGGTGCGTTGAAATAGTCGTAAACGAATGGAATCATGATTCAAAGAGTTGGAGGAGCACCAAAGGTGAAACATCGTGACATGATCTCCCGGGTCCTCACCACCTTTCCCATCAAACTTTGGAATGTCCAAAGGGAGTTTGGTAGGGACCGAGGGCCAAGTAGGGTTGTGACACACCGAATCATTCGTGAGCTTCGAAAGATCCAGGAGATTCAAGCGTGCAAGGAATGGGAGCTGCGGCTGGAAAGCTGGATTATAAGCTCCCATTAAAGGTTGGTTAAACAGAACTGTGTTATAAGATGGACCAAAAGCTTGACCATGAGGATTAAACTGCTGATAAGAAGGACCTGACGGACCATAAGCTTTCCCATGGCCATAAGATTGATAACCTCATCCTGCTTGACCCATTTGAGAGTAAGCAGGTATATGCATGTTTTGAGCACCATATTGGGGTGGTGGGTGATACTGGTGGCCAGCACCGACTGTGTTGTAGTAAGGGTTGCCACCATGAGTATGGGGCATGTATGTACTATTCATAGCGGGAACCGTGTTGTAATGACCGTAATGGTATGGTATGTTCCCACCCCCAGAATTAGGATTAGCTTGAGCAGTCGTGTGGTGACCAAAAGCATGAGAAGTATGTCCAGCCCCAACATTAGTGTGATTAGTAGCAGGGTTGGTGGTGTGATGTCCATGTGGATAGGAAATATTCCCACCCCCTACATTAGCATTACTAGCGGCGGCAGTGGACGCAAAAGTGTGCGGTATGTGTCCACCCCCGTGGTTGGGAGGAATGGTATCATGTGCAAAAGTAGTCCTGGGTTGATGAGTAGCGGTACGTGTATTAGGTGGTGGATGGCGAATCGTATTCCGAACAACATTCCGGTTAGGTTGGGTATTCCTAGGAGGTGGTCGTGTTCCAACATTAGCATGGTTAGGAATCTGACCAGTCCCCATACTATGTGTGTGGCTGGACAACGTAGTGCCCCCAGCGAGGGTAGTGCCCCCAGTGGGTATAGTATGGCTAACACTTTGACAAGTGCCAGCGTGAGTACCAACCGTAGTGGAAGGTTCGATAGTACTATGACTAGGCATACCAAAAGAGAGTGCGGTGGGGTTGATTGTAGGGCCAGTGTCATCATGAGTCTTAGGCCTCCCGTATCTATAATCACGTGGAAACGAAGGAACGAAAGGCTCATCTTGTTCTTCCTCCTCGGGTAAGTCGGGCATCCCGTAAAGATAATTATCCGGATTCGAAGGATCAAACAGATCCCGGTCAAGTGGATTAGGCCAAACATAACCAGGTTGAGTTTCAGGTGGATCACCTCCCCAATCCTCACGAGGAGTATGGGGATCGGAAGTATGTTCAACTCTACTTGAAGGAGTAGAAGGTTATTGCCCAATATTGGGATGTGCAGCCATGTAGTCTTCGACGTAAGTCACGTAAGAATCTGAAGACTCAGAGGGATCCCTCCGGCGTCCTCTAGCAATACGGCGTGTAACTTCGAGTGGCTTTAAACCAGCCAAACGACGGGACCGGCGGAGAGTAGGGCTCCGCGCCACGATATCTCCGGAGAGAGACACAACGTCCCCTAAACGCCAACTATCGATCAAAAACAGTAAATCAAAAGCACACACCTAGAGAAACTACAGCCAAGAGCAGACAAACAGAGTGGCTAAATGAGCTCCCAACACTAGATACAGTATGTCTCGCCTAGGAGAGGCTTGAGACTCCCAAACTATAGCCGGAGGTAACAGAATCAATTATAGAGACACCCAGACTTCACTGTGTCGACAGGGTCAAGTCCACTGCACGAACACAACTGTGCTGTCCAATCCCTATCTGACTCAGGACACAAACAACATAACCACTGCAAGTACCCTGTGCGGTACCTAGGTAAGGAAACTTTGTTCATCGCAATATAACCAATGCTCAGGGGGACAGTCGCAGGTGGGACCCGTCGTATGGGCAGGGTAGCTAAGCTTGAAGCACAAGAGGACGAACCTCCGGTATCCCCAGATACGAACAAATCCTGGATATATCTCCCACGTTCAGTTGGTATCAGAGGGATATCTCCTCAACCAACCTCCCGTGACCTCGTGCTTAACTCTGGATTGAGTAGAGCTTCTTGAGAACACCGATCTATACCATGGATTCCTCCACTCCCTGGTCAGACACCTAATGTTTCGTCTAGTAGTCTTGGATTGTTAACTCACAATGATCTATTCCAAGACTCTAAACCTATGCTAGTTGGTGTACCCTATAAGTAAAATCAGTCTAATCAATTTTAGGATTAAGCGTTAATTTTAGTGGCTGTGATTACTCAAGGGATATGATCGTGAAACTAGTGATGTGTAGACTCAATAGTATGCAACATCATCCAATCCTAGACTCATCTATCCAATAAAACAATGTCACTAATATGCAAAATCAACCAACAATTCTGAAATAAAGATGCAATCTTTTATCTTTTTGATGCATAAGCAGAACCTAAAATGAAGGCAACAAGCACTCAATGAAAGATGCAGTACATGAAGGTAAAATATTTTTGTATTTTCACTTATAAACAAGAAGGAAAATGCAAAAAAATAAATGTATATTTTTGTATTTTTTCAATATAAATGGAATGAAAAAATGCAAGCAAAATCCTACTATTCAGTCACTGAAGTGCCGAGAAGATCACTAAGACAACCCAGCAGATCCTAAACAGCAAGACTCGGCCAAAGGAATGAGCTCAAAAGGAGGAAACCAAGAGGCTAAAACCAAAGATTGGTAAAAAACCAAGAAGGCTCAACCAAAAGAAATGAAGAGATCTGGTCACAACCAAGGCATGAAACGGTCAAGAAAGAGGCCAACAAAGACTCAGGAACCAACCAAACTCACCCAGCAACAACCAATAGACATAAACCAACAAAATCTGGAGTTACACGCTACTGTCGAAGGAAATCCTGAGGGTACCCGCAAGCAGTAGAGTAAATAGAGGCGGGTAGATGCGGGCAGAACTAAGCTAGCCCGCGGGTGAGGAAAGGAAAATGGGAAAATAGAGAGTCCAGAGGATCAGAAAAGAAAGTTTTCTACAGTGTATCTTAATGGCCAATCAGTGACATAGAGCTTCGATAAACAACAACTCTAATTATGGACTAATGCTCAAAACATTTCCCAAACATGGATGTTTTCCCCAGTGGAGTCGCCATTTCTGTATTGGAGAAAACTCACTATGGCTTGGGAATACCACAACAGACAGATGACTACCAGAAATCTACTCAATTCTCAAAGCAATGCTATTATAAATGACAATGTTAAGATAATGGAGAAATGTAACCAACCTTGATCCAATGTTTGATGTAGATCCCCGTTGGAGCTTTCAATCCACGCACTTGTAATCTGCAAATTAGTCTTGACAGCCAATATCCAACAAGTACATATAATATATAATTGACATTAACATTATCAATAACAATGGTCCATAATATCACAAGAAAATGTAAGCCAATGTATAATAAATGACATTCACACCATGAATGGACGAGAATATGAGTATTTCTATTAATGAACAAGAAGAAGTACAAAGTGATACGACCTCTTGCCGGAAACCAATCTAAACCAAGATTTAGATCAATCCACTTGTGCCTCCACCACTTCAATCCTCCATGAATGGCAAACTCAAACTAGAAGGAGTTTGGAAGGTGAACATAAGGGGTTCACAACTACAAGGATCAATGAGTGCAGACTCAAGATAGGGCAAAAATCCACTAGAGTTCTCTTACAATTCTCTTCTTCCTCCCGTCCATAAGCCATATGTGCTCAATATATAATCCTCTCAAAGGTAGGTGAAAGGACACATCGAGGCATTACTCGGGCAGATGGAGAGCCAAAGGTCACCCAATGACCGCTTTTTGGGAGTAAAAAGTGATAAAATAGTGGTTTTTACCATTTTACTTGACACCCGCGGGCTATAGGGATGAAACTCGTGGGTTCGCATGCTATAGTGATGCAACATGCGGGTAGGAGTAAAAATAGGGAAAACTAGTATCTCTGAAGGATATAAATGGATCTGAGTCACTGAAATGGATCCTACAAGCCAAAGAATGCTGATGCTCACAGGGTGGATGATTTCTGTGTAACACCAACAGGACTTCATCTTTGAAGACGAGCATCCAAGTATCAATGACGCGTTGCAAATCATTAAGGAAAGAATATTTAGACCCGAATGCATGCAGGAGAATGTGACACAGGGGAATATGACATTGGAAGAATTCTTTGGAGCAGACCGCGTACTTGCGTGCCTACAACCATAATGGGAGGAGCAGCTAGAGCATGCTCTTGATTGTTATAACCTCGTTGAACAACCCGTGGATAAAGCAGACAGTGATGAGGAGGACCCGCGCAACATAAATATACCTGAATCCAAGGGTGCGCGAGGTAGAAGGACCTCTACTGAAAATTCCGGATATGAGTGGACCTATGAAAACAAGAAAAGTGAACATTGGCACCAGCAAAGAGCCAAAGTTCGCAACTATCAGAGACTATTGGGATGAAGACACAGTTGAAGAGGTCGCAGGCATACTACAGGAATATCACGAATTATTCCCGACCAAGTTCACAGTGATGAAAGGTATTCTGGGCGACTTAGGAGTGATGAAAATTCCTCTTAAGCCTGGCGCGAAGCCTGTGAAGCAAAGACTGTATAGACTAAAACCGCCGTACAAAGAACAAATTAAGGTAGAACTCGATAAGATGCTCGATGCAGGGATCATTGAGCCGGTTGAAGAATTTGAGTGGATAAGCCCAATGGTTATCCAAGATAAGAAAACAAAGCGTGAGATCAGGATCTGTGTGGATCTCATAAAGCTGAATGATGTGTCAATGCATGACCCATTCCCTACACCTTTCATAGATGAAGTACTTGATAATGTTGGAGGGAATGAGGCATATTCTTTTACTGATGGATTCTTTGGATACCATTAGATAAGGATTGATCTCGTAGATAGGCACAAGACTACTTTTGCAACAGAATGGGGGTCGTTCTAGTACACCGTGATGCCTTTTGGCCTGAAGAACGCACATGCCATATTTTCTAGAGTGGTAGTCACAGCATTTAAAGATTTTATACATAAGTTCTTAGAGGTTTATTTTGATGATTGGACTATTTTTGGCTTACAGAAGAACCATGCCGGGAACCTCAGGATGATGCTGGAAAAATGCAGATAGCATCAAATTTCATTAAATCTGAAGAAATGTGTTTTCTGTGTTCCCTATGGAACTTTGTTGGGACACATTATATGCAAACAGGGCCTGATGGTTGATCCTGTGAAGATCGCAGTCATTGTAAACTTTCCCACACCAAGTTCAGTCAAGGAGTTGCGCACTACATTGGGGCATACCGGTTACTACTGGAAGTTCATAAAAGGGTATGCGTAGATAACCACAGCTATGGAGAAGCTATTAAAGAAAGAAGTGTCGTTCATCTGGAATGAAGAATGTGAACAAGGCTTTGATACATTAAAAGAAAAGATGGTCATTGCGTCGATCCTAGTTTTTCCAGACTGGGAAAAGCCATTTCATGTCCATGTTGATGCTTCATGTATAGCATTGGGCGTTATTATTGCTCAGCCAGGAGAGGGAGGTATTGATCATCCCATTGCATTTTCCAGTATAAATTTATCGTCCGCTGAGAAGAACTATACCACTACTGAGCGAGAAGGAATCGCTATGGTCTACGCGCTGCAAAAGTTCAAGCATTACTTAGTTGGTGTGCATTTTTCTATGTTCACTGACCATTCTACTTTGAAATACCTGGTCAATAAGCTAGTGTTAGGGGGGCGCATATGCAAATGGTTATTACTCTTTCAAGATTATGACTTTGAAATTGTTGTTAAGCCAGGCAGGTTGAATTTAGGACATGACCATCTGTCAAGGATTGAGTCGGGAGAGGAACCTACGAATCTGGAGGACAGTCTGCCAGATGCGCAGTTGTTTGCTATATAGGTTGCCGATGATTATTATAAGGACATCATTGGCTTTTTGACTACTGGGTTCAGACCTATAGAGTTCACTACGCAGCTAGTAGTGCGAGCAACATAATTCACCATTATTGCGGGGAAGCTATACAAGTTGGGACCCGATGAAGTCTTGTGCAGATGTGTGCTAAATCACGAGAAGCCATTCATATTGGCTGATGCACATTCAGGAGTTCAAGGAGATCACTACACAGGGAGATATACTGCACATAAGATATTGCGCGCAGGCCTATGGTGGCCTACCATCCATAAGGATTCGAAGGAACATTGCCAAAGTTGCGATGTTTGTCAAAGGACAGGGAAGCCATCGCGCAGGGATGAAATGCCATTAAATCCAAAGTTAACATTGCAGGCATTTGAGAAATGGCCTATCGATTTTGTGGGACCTATTAACCCACCAGGGAAGAGGACTGGTGCAAGGTACATTATTACTGATACTGATTACCTTACCAGATGGGCAGAAGCAAAACTAGTGAAAGACTGTAGCACAGTTACAGCCCCAGAATTTATAAATGAGAACATCCTGGAAAGGTTCAGATGCCCGAAGATTTTGATGAGTGATCACTTTTTGAATAGAACCATTGAAGCTTTGACCGAAGAGTTCCACGTTAATCATCAGTGCAGTACGCCTTATCATCCGTAGGTGAATGGAACTGTTGAAGCATTCAATAAAGTGCTTGAGAATGCACTAACGAAGATATGCAACGTCAATCGGGATTGTGAGTATTTTGATCACAGAAGATCTAGGAGCTATGGAGAACCTCACAAAATCGAATTAATTTGCAAAAAACAGTGGAAAAACTTGAAAAAGGAGATAATTTTACACACAATGTAAGCTGAATATTTTCATTAACTGACTGTCTAACATATGAAAATGTTAGTAACAGGTTTTTATTACATCCATGAGAAATTCGAGAGCATTAGTGAGCTCAAGCTGAGTGTACAAGTCAAAAATGCCAAATGGGCCTCAATCCCCCCTAGGTGGGTCCAACTCAATCCCAATCACCCCAAACAGTCACGAATTCTGGTGTGAAGGTGGCTGAAGCATGCTGGTTCATTAATGAGGCCAAGGTAGGCGTGGGTGAGCAAATAGAGGAGTTTGGGGGGACCAAGGGAGCATTAAATGCTCCAAATCTAGCCAAAATTGGGCAAAATCCACCCTAGCGCCCCTAGTCAACTGAAATTCCCCAAATCAAGGAGAGAGGGCACTCCAACAATTAATGAGGGTGCACATGTGGACAAAATAGGAGGCTGGGTGAACTGGTTTGCTTGGAAGTGGGTGTGAACACTCTCAAAAGTGGGTATTTGACCAACTATAGTCACCTAGTCCAAACTATGGTTTAATTAAGCACATGAGCAATAAAAATTTATGGACTATGGTACTAAGTGTGGATTACTGTTCTAACAGGGATGATTGGGACTTGTGCATTCCATCTGTATTATGGGAATACAAGACTACATGCAATAAATTGATAGGCCATACACCCTTCAGATTGGCTTACGGGCAAGAACCAATAATGCCAATGGAATATATCGTTCCCAGCTTGTGAATAGCTGCATTTACAAGCATGGCAGATCGCGCAACGCTAGAAGAAAGGCTCCTACACTTGGTTGGGCTGGAGGAAGATCACTTCATCACAGGATTCCACCAACATGTACAGAGAGAGTGGCGGCAAGCAGTTGAGAAGCTAGGCCACTACGTTGACGGTGATAGGTAGGCGGAAGATGCAGAAAGGGATAGGCCATGATGCAGTTGTAACTGTTTTGAGGACTGCGACTATCATAAGAGCATGTGAGCCACGAGTGGCCCAGCTGGAAGGCCTGGAGCAGGAAGAGCAAGCTGTCGACGGCGACAGTGAGGCTGGAAGTTAGCCATGCCAGTTTTGTAAACCTAAGGGTTTTTTCCTACGAATTGTAAATACATGCCTACATGCATGATCTATAAATTAGGAATTATTTTGTATGGGAAAGGGGTTGGGTTGTTGTTGAGCTCTTCATTGTTGAACATTGTTAGAATCTTTGAACTTGAAGCTATTGTAAAGGTTTTGCAGCTGTGTGCACAGAGACCTATCTAAGAGAGAAGAGAGTCTGTAGCTGAATGCACAGACTAAGAACTGTTGTACACTTCCCAAAGAATAATTCAACAACAGTTCTTGTGGATGTAGCCTCCATCCGAGGGGGTGAACCACGTTAAATTCTGTGTAGTGTTATTGTTTGTATTTTGCAACTGTTAATTTTCTTAGTATGGATGTTTAATGCCGTAGTTATCTGTTATGTGATTGTTTTTATATGTATTCGCCGCAAGAATGGTGGGAATAGTATGTTAAGTAATACATGTGTGGATGAATGTTAAGTATTTATCATTTCGAAGTCTTGAATGCATGAATCTGTTGGATGATCACATAGTTAAGCACTGTATTTGAGCGTAGCGTTGGTGCACGCAGTATCGTATGTTCATTAGTTTACATATACCATAACGATAATAACCTAAGTTTTGTTGAATGGATAAGATCATTAAGTAAGGTTGAGTAGAGTTGGTCAAGTCCTGAAGTGGATGCGCGGTCTAGCTAACGCGCCGAACCGTTGTGAGTTGTTGCGAGATAAGCTGTTGATAGCTTATCATCGTAGCACAGAAAGTATCTAATACCGCGCCGTCCTTGGATGCGCTGGTTGCGCAAGCACCTCTTCTTGCTGAAGTATCCGATGCGAAATAGAGACTTCGCGCAGTCGTTTGTCCACACTAAGAGTCCCATTGCGCACTTCCCATCAGCCTTCGACACTCGCATCACTAGGTTGTGGAAACCTGATTCTGCTACCACCCCCTCAGCTTTGCCTCGGGTGGGACCTCAGGTTGCTTCTAGTCTGTTGCCGAAAGGGCCAGTGAATAGGGGTTTTGTTGGTTCCTTGAACCGCGAAGTACCTGGGTCTACATTGGAAACCTATAGATTAGTTATACGACCAACAATAACATGTTGTTTTAAGTTGTAAATTAAGCATTTAATTTGGTCTTGTGCCTCTGTTTTGCTTACTAATCGAATCAATTAAGAATCTTGTGTGAGCAGGGAAAAAGTAGGACGATCATGGATCAAAGATGACATGTTGTTACTCTCCCATGGGTTTAGGAAGTATTGCTGGTACTCATATTTTGGGATTTGGTTGTCTCCTTTTTGTACTCCAGTGTGAGATTCTACAGCACCAGTTGGACAACAAGTAGTTATGATTCTTGCATTAGATAGTACTGGTGATTATTGGGTAGTAGATTCAGGGGCTTCATTTCATGCTACACCCCATAGGAAATTATTTCATGATTATTTTCTAGGTGATTTTGGACATGTTTTATTGGGTGATGATGAACCATGTAAAATTGTTGGAATGGGTAAGGTACGAATAAAGTTAAAGAATGGAGGTGAATGGCTACTGGAATATGTAAGGCATATTCCTTCTATGAAAAGAAATATGATATCAGCAGGTCAATTGGGATATGTCGGTTGTTTATCTATGTTTGGAGAAATGTGGTGGAGGATCACTAAAGGATCAATGGTAATAGAAAAATGAGATAGGATAGGTATGTTGTATTTATATCCTCATAATACTAATCCTTCTAATCTTTGTAGCTTCCACATAAATATATACAACATTATGGAATCATAGGCTTGGCCACATGAGTGAGAAGGGGATGCAGATTATCCATTCAAGGAAGTTGCTTCCATATTTGAAGTAGGTTAGTTTGGAATTCCGTGAGAACTATGTTCATGGAAAACAAAAGAGAGTCATATTTCTCAGAGTTGGGAAGCAAAATGAGAGTGAAACGTTAGATCTTGTGCATACAGATGTATGGGGACTGGCTCAGGTATAATATCTTGGTGGCTCTCATTATTATGTTAATTTAATTGATGATACAACTAGAAAAACTTGGGTTTATTGTATTCAACAGAAATATGATGTTTTTGCTACTTTTAAGAAATGGAAAGCTTTGGTTGAGGATGAGACAAGAAAAAGTTTAAAGTGTCTCAAATATTATCATGGTGGTGAATACTGTGACAAAGAGTTTGATAGTTACTATTCATACCATGGTATTCATAGAGGAAATATAGTCCTAGGAACACCACAAGAAAATGGTGTGTCAGAAAGGATGAACAAAAAAATCACGGAGTGTGCAAGGTGTATGAGATTGCATGCAGGGTTTCCCTTACAGTTTTGGGTAGATGTTGTAAATACTATTGTTTACTTAATAAACAGAGCGCCTTCAAGTGCTTTGGATGGTGGGATTCCAAAGGAAGAATGGACAGGTAAAAAGGTAAACTAGGCATTTCTGAGAACTTTTGGTTGTGAAGCATTTGTCCATATTGATAAAGAAAATAGAACAAAGCTTGAGACTAAATCAAAGAAATGTACCTTTATTGGATACGGGGTTGATGATTTTGGTTATTACTTATGGGATTATGAAAATAACAAAATAATTAGGATTAGAGATGTGGTATTCATGTGATAATCTGCAAGGGATCTAGCAACTGTAAAAAACTCACAATCAAACTCTCAAGAATGTTGCAAAGAAGAAGAGAAGCATGCACTCAATAATTACTCATAAACAAAAAATAATGAACAATAACAGTATCATACAATGAATAATGAATGTAAATAATGTGATACATTAATCTATGATGAGGCATCATATATGATTCGAATTAGCCAAGTAGGGCATTCGAATCTGAGCTCAAAGTCTAGCTTGGATAACTATGGAGACATCATCCAGTCAGTAGTATCAGTCATAAATGGTAAGAGTCAGTCAAGTGTTTCCAACTAAGTCTAACCGAACCATCTAGGTATAAATCAGGGAATGGAGACTCCAAGGGGGGCGTATGAGGCTGTAGGGTCAAGTGACACTCCAAAAATAGCTAACTAGGAGCTATAGGTAGTTGGGATGAGCAAACAGTGGAATAAATACTCAATCCATGCATTAACTGAGGGATAACTCCCGGTAGGTGAGATAAGGCACCCTAACTAAGTGATAACTGAAGGTAGGTGAGTAAAGTCACACTAACTAAGTGTGGTAGGTGAGAAAGGAGAACTTGCCATGCAGAATAATCAAGAAGGGCGCATCAAGTAGTTAGGAGGGAAAATGGGGGATGTAGATAGGCTCTGGAGAGCTAGAAGCAAGCTCTAGGTGCTGGGGAGACCACCATGATGATGACTGGATGCATTGTTCATGTCCATTTTTGTCACCATTTTGATCAGTAAACATGCTCTGATTGGCGTTATTTTCACTATTTTTATATGATAAGTCATTCTCCTTTCCATTCATACCATCAATCAGACTCAGGTATGGACGTATTTGCATATCACATGAATCTTGGTTGAATGTCATCATTTTTATGGTTTATTGACAATTATCTCACATTTCTAGACGTGCTTGGAATTTAGTTTTTGATCTACAGGTTGTGGTCATCATTCGGACCTTCATTCAACCACGCGTTCACGCCGAATATGCCTAGCCGCATTCGAACTGTCGTCCAGCCCTCCATTCACACCTGTGGAATCGTTGGTTGAGATATTTCGGGGCATTAAAGACAAAAACGATGATGTGGGATCTGTTAAGGACGTGGCCCTCATGGTTCGTGAGCCTCCATTCTAGAAGATCTGCTCTCATGTCTTCCTAGCTCAATACCGCATGACCTTCCCACGTCAAGGATAACTAACGCACAACTGCTCGCGTCAAGGAATATCAAGGCTCGTGGACCCAGGAAGACGGCCTATGCACTGTCATAAACCACCATGCAACTGTTCTACATCCAGTAAGACCTCTATTTTTAGAGAGGTTGACTACGTCGACCTTATCTCTTGTTTTAAAACTTATATAAAGATGTTTCCTGTGAAGAAATGTAGCATAAGGATAAGCATATCATAGCACATAGACGGTAGCAGTAATTTTTGTAGAGACGTTGTGTAATTTTTCTCAGTTAATGGAAGTTCCAGATTCTAACTGTTGATGTTCTGTTGTTGGTGAATAACTTGAGCTAAGATTCAATTCCTGATTGCTGAGAAGGGCCACTCAACAACCAGAGGTTTTATTGTATATATTCTGCATTTCTTTTCTGCAAGTAAATAGTTTTCATTTCCAGTATTTAACTTGTTTTCTGTACATGATAGTTCTTTATTTCCTGTAATTTATATCTTGCTTCTATTGTAATTTACATTCCTAAAATTTCAAGTGACTGGTCATGCTTAAGTCTTCTTAGTTTGCTTTCAGTTTTTTCATTTGCAATTAGATAAAGCCAACTAGTTAATGTTTCAGTAGTTCAAGTTTAATTCATAGTTAGATACAGTTCTGCTAATTTTTCCTATAGCTGTAGATTAGTTTTATTTACATCTTAGCCTTGTTTTATTATGCCATAGAAATAGTTCATTTCCTTAGATAATGATTAGTATAGATGGTTTTTTGTTATTTCAGTTTCTAGACAGTTTATTTACTGCTTTCCTTGCACTGTAGGTTCATATGCATCAACTAGCTGGCGTTAAGATCATTCAGTCTGATTCTTTCCTTAGTTTATATCGTTTTCTTCCATCCGGACGGTCTTTCAGACTGTCATCCAGATTGTCATACGGACTTTAATATTTTCTGCATTATTTTTATGCTCGTTTAGAATTCAATTTCTTAGGTTTTCAAACTGTAATCTTTCTTGTAATTGATTAGCATTTATCCAGGTAATTAGGACTTTGTTCTACACTACATTCATTCTATTTCCCTTAACTTTGCTTTAGTTGTTTTACAGATTATGTGTTTCTTTTATATCTGTTTTATTAATATTTTACTGTTCTAGAATTTATCAGTTTCATTCTTAGTTTAGTTTATTACATGTTGTTTAAGATTATTTTCGGATTATACTTAGTAATTCCATTCTCCAAAGTATCTTCGTATTGATAGTTTCTTCGTTTGAGCATAGGATTTGCTTTCCCATTCACATAGTTAATGAAGATGTTCATAATTTAAATAGGATCTGATTCAGAAATAAGATATCTTTATCAAGTTTTCTACTTGCTTCTAAATCAAATTCATTTTCAAGTAAATATTTTTATCAAGTTTTCTAGTTGCTTTTAGATTACATTTGTTCCATGTCATTTGCTTATGGATAGGAAATAGATTACAATGTTTAAAGTTAGTTGTAATTGGACACTCATTAGTTTGCATTTATTTGTAGAAGTTAAACTAGATTTGATTCCATTTTGTTTCCTTGTCACATTTGAAAGTCATTTTGATACATTCTCTCCTGTTCCTATTGCATTTGATACATTTCCTCATAATCCTCAAGGAGAATGGAATTAGGTAGTTTAGTTTGATCTTGAGTTGAATGTATGAATAGTTTTTGAATTCATTAAGTAGTTTGTAGTTTTGCTTTAAGTTAATATAGTTTCTTGTTTCCATAGTTAGTTATCAATTGAATCATTTCAAAGATAGGTTTCTAAACTCATTTACAGTTGTTTTTCTAATTCCTAGATTAGGGTTTGAATTATTAATTAGTAGCTTTCAATTTCATCAAAGTAGTTATGTTTTTTATTAAGTCTTGCTTCTGAGAATAATATTGTTGTGTTTATCTTTTCAGTTATTGTCCATGGAGTAGAGTAGTATAGATTGATACTATTCTAATCTGTTGGTTTAGTTAGGTTTAACCAGTTCAGTAGTTGTATTTTTGAAGTTTGACTCGGTTTTTCATTTTGAAAGATCTTTCGATCTTTCATTATTAAAAATTTCTAAGGTCTACGGAGCCGAAACCTTAGGTGCCATTCTACCTCAGCATATACTGTGCCACAACTCTAATAATACCAACCCTAGTCGATAATTAAATATTTGGTGATTCCTTAAGATAGTAAATCCACCCAACATGCATGCAGTGGCATGCAAAATATAAAAATGATGGTGTGAATATTCCAACACCCCCCGCAAGCTATACTATGAGATAATAATTAAAAATAGTAAAATAGGGTCCTTGTGACTAAGACCAAAGGTCACCCCGTACAATCAATCTAAATAAACTAAGTGAGGAAAGAGGGAAAACCCAGTGGGAAGAAAGCCCTCCCTCAAAATAGATTGAAGGATGCTAATGAAGCATATCATCTCTCACCCCTGAAGGAGGTAAGTTTCCTTCTTTCTCAAAGAAGAATCGATAGATCCGAAATGCATCAGGAATTTCACAAGGATGAATCCTTACATGTGAAAAATCTGATCTGGAAGATTGGGAAGTAGTGGTTTCCCATCGAAGAAGAGAATCAGTAAAGTAAGAAGGATGAAACCTCTCATGATGAAAATTTGATTTGGCTGATCAGGGAGCAGTGGATTCCCATCGAGGAAGAGGATCAGCAATGTGAGAAGGATGAAAAATTCCATGCTGAAAATCTGCTCTGGCTGATCGGGGAGCAGTGGCTACCCATTGAGGAAGAGGACAAATAGGTAAGAGATCTTCAGGTTCTTTTGGATCTGGATCTCTGATTCGCTCATCTTCATCATTAGTTGCTAGACCTCTAGGTTATTGTGGATCTGGGTCTAGCATTCCCTCATCATCATCTCCATATTCAGATTCTGAATCTGAAATATCATGTGACGATGCATCATCACATCCAAACTCTGAAGAAGCACATAAAGAACGAATCCTGCAGATAAATGAATTAGACGAGATTAGACAAGATGCTCTTCAACGCACAATTTTAATACAAAACTAATGCAAAAAGTGGCATGATAAATACATCAAACAAAAGCAATTCAAAACTAGAGACTGGGCATTACTTTTTGATTCAAGGTACAAAAACTTTAAAGGTAAATTAACTACTCGTTGGATGGGTCCATATGAAATTGTTACAGCTTTTGATAATGGATCTGTTAAGATTAAGACAATCGATGATTCACAAATTTCCTTTGTTGTAAATGGACATAGACTTAGACTTTATCATCAACCAATATCTAACAAGATTTTGTGCAGAATGCCTTACAACAGAAGGAGATGGAGTTGGTTGAAGAGGAAGTCATTCCTCCTTCTTCTGGTTCTTGAATTATTTTGGGTTATCTTCATTTGCATATATGTAAGTAGATTTTTGTTTTTTCTTAAATAATTAAGAGTCATTTCTAAGAGTTGATTGCATCTATACACGAAATTCACTCTTATGATCAACTTATGGAATTTTGCCAATTAAAACAGGAAAACTCTTTTTCTTTCCCTAATTTTAATAAAATTTCATATGATTGTTCCTTGTACATATGTTTTTGTTTTGAATAAATTTGAATCATATATCAAGTGGTTTTGCAGTTTGATTATAAGAACCTTATCTCTATAATCAGCTTATGCAATATTATCTAAAAATGGAAGTGCTCTGAAAAAAACTCATAATGCATCCTAACTCCTTCTCTTTCAATTATTGTTGAAAATTGAAAATTTATAGTGAAAAGTTAAAGTGTCTTTTATATCATTTGTAACCACTTTCTTCTATGATTATGTATATGGTATTTTATTCAGACATGCAAATTTCTGATTTATCATTAGAACAATTACTTAAGACCTACTTTAATCACCATGATTTTCAAAGTGCTATCTTACACCTATGGATTACTAGTTCATCCTAAACTCATTATCAAAACTTGTCTCTTAAGCACTTTTAAAAAGGTAGCCCAAGAGTAAGTGATATTTTCTACTTGTGGGGAACATTACTGATCTTTTATGACGAACATAGACCGAGAGGTCAAAGAACGACTTTAGATTGTTATCTTTTGACATGATCTATAATTCAGGCTATTATAAATTAAGTTACTCATAAGGTTCGCTCTAAAAATTTGAATTATGTGTTTAGCAGGCTTAGCACACTCTAGTGCCAACCGGCTTCCTTACAAAAAAATCATTATACGAAGCAAACCCGCTAGGGTACTGAACAGGCTCGCTGGAAGCAGGTCCATGCTAAGTAAAATCTTAAACAAGGAAGCTCGGTAAATGAAAGTAAACCTGTCGGAGTACTGAACAGGCTTGATGGAAGCGGGGCTATGCTTGCATGGTACCAAGATAAACCCGCTGGGGTACTGAACAAGTCTGCTGGAAGTGGGGAAATATCGGGTAAAAGGGGTTTGGTTAACGCATTGCTATGCACATGCCTCATCTAAAAGAGCCTGAGTATACGAATACATGTTTAGGCCAATTATTTATACTTTCATTAGAGAATGGATGTAAGTTGGACTTGGACCCTGTCATCTAATTCACACAATACCTAGGATATGATTATCCTAGAAATGGGACCCATAACTATAGAAATCTCACAAACTCTAGGGTGAACTTTATCTATATTCTTTGGATGACAAGAGATCTTTAAAATGAATCATGGATAAATAGTTTTCCTATGGAATTATTCATATCAATTGTACTATCACTATTCATATGGTCTTCCTAAGCACTGTTATTTTTTTTATTTTTTTTTAATGAATGTACATATCTGAATCACCTCCATTTATTCGTTAGTATTTTTTTTTTACAAAAAAATAATAACAACATTTTAGAGCTATTGACTAAACTATTAATTGGAAATATTTGAATATTAATCAATTTTTCTTTGATGGCTTGAGGACATGTTATATTTTTGGTTTGAGGGAGGTTCATAACTATTTTTACTTTATGATTATTTAAAAAAAGTTCATTTATATCTGACAAAATGATAGGAGTTTTCATGATAATGCAAGTAACAGAAGATTGTTCGGATCCATTTTAAATCAAGAGGAGTACGACTAAAGCTTCAGAAAAGCAGGCTACATCATCCTTTTGTGTGCTGACAGCCCCATAAAAAATATTTGCATAATCAACAACAATCAGATTCAGCAAAGCACACTTTTGTACAGAAGGTCCATATGGAGGACCAAAGGAAGGGTCAAATGACAATCCGAATGAAGTGACGAATGAGGCAAATGAACGATGATCTGAATGAAGTGCCGAATGAAGTACTAAATGAAATCATAGCTTATATCAACATGATTAAGTCTGTTAGGGATCTAATTTTTGAATTATGTTGGTAAAATCTATTTGACTAATCATACTAGGGATCAATCAAATATCATCTCTGCATTCGACCTCATTCCTTTGTTCATTTCGGCTTCATCAAATGAATCGGTTAATCATGCATGATTGCGATTTCCAGAATTATTTTATGGCTATCATATGGTTTTAATTTTTCATTAAGTTATATGCATGCGATCTGTAATTTTATTAATTGAAAGTCATCATGTTCTTTTATGCTACTTATGTTTAAATATCTCATGATGAACATTGCATTCAACCTGTCCAAAGTTTACTTTAGACATGGTTGAATATATCATCACCATACGAATTCACCAATGCACACATTTTCATGATGGCACACGACTCAAAGATTTTTACATAATGACATGATCGTTCGAGCATGCTAAATCCCTGCTCACAATCATTTAACCGTTTGAATGGATCACGATTAAAACCAACATCTGTGTGAATTTTGCTTCATTCTGCTTGCCCTTATCTTTTCGGAGTCCATCAGGATGCGTCTCTTGCAATTTCTTGCATCCCCTGTATCCATTTGCATCCCTCGTCCTCTATTCAACAATGCGAATCCGTTACGAGCCTGGCAGCTACCAGGACTTGCTCTACATTCCTGAATTCAAGGCATGCTGTGAAGTGTTTCTTCGAGTGGGATGGGGTCTGTTCCTTCATCTTCTTGATGACCACGATGATGAGATTTCACTTCTATTTTCCAAAGGGTTCGATGGAAAAACAACTAAGGTTGGCCATTTTACCCTTCCAGTAACAGAGGATTCCATTGTGTTGGCCACGAAACTTCCCAAGCAAGGTGCCCGTTAGCACAAACACCTTTTCCTTCCATGGAAAAATCTCAAATTCTCTCTCAAAGCCGAATACCGACACATTGCAGGCACAAAAGGGTTCCACCGGGAGTGGGTTAAGCCTGAATATCTCGATCCCTTGACTATTATCTTCTAGTTGATCACCTATGAAGGTAAGTACACCATTTTCAAAGCCTACCACTTCCGATTATTGGCACATTTCGTTAATAATCAAGCCCTAAATTTCCCATTTTATTTTCTAAAGAGCCTAGAAAAAATGTTTAGCTAGGTTAGGAAAAATGTGGTTAACCTTGCTGGCAGTTTATACCATCACTATCTCATAAATATCTTGATCACCCACCAGTTGAAAGAAAATGGGCAAACGTGGGATAGCTTTGTGTTTGAAACACTAAACCCCCATCTGGTCAAGAAGCCCCTTGTTAAAGCCTCTGCCTCTCGCAAGCGTCACCGATTTCAAAACCATGCAAATGAGCCCGTTCAAACCTCTACCCAAGAAAAAAGGGATCCCAAGTCTGTACAATTTAGTGAGGGTGCCTCAAGAGAAATACACCCTATTCACTCATCCTCTCCTGAGCCTGTCCACGAGGATACAACCACGAAACCCCCATTCTTTTCACCAATACCTACAAAGTAAAGAAGGCCCAACCGTGGCCAGTCTGTCGACCAGACCGTCGTCCAGTCTATCGATTAGTTCGTCATTCAGCCAATGCATTCAGACAGTCTTGATGATCAGACGAACGATCCTGCCCTTGAATCACCCCTTCTTACGTTAGCCAATATATCTTCCCGATTGCTTGAAGACCCCACCTTGGAGCCTACCCCTACACACATTGAAGATAAGGCTCTTGAGGAACGCACTACATTTGCTCATCCCAAACCATTTCTAAAGTGATCGAGCTCACAAAAATACCCTAAGTCTTTTACAGAAGCATCTACTCCACTCTATCAGACTGTGGACCGATTAACCCAAGACATAACAAAGTTAAAAAGCCAGAATGAGAAATACGTTGAGATAATCTCTGGGCTTCGTGAAGAAAATAAAGAATTATGCACACAAGTGAAGAGCGTTGAAGATTTAAACGATGCCAAAACAGCTTCCAACATTTCTCTATGGTTGAAGCATGATGCTTTGAAGGACCAGTTCAAGAAGCTTATGGATAAATCCACTTCCTCTTCCAAGTCAAAGGCAGCTGCTACCGCAGCTCAGCCTTCTTATTAATTTCTTCTCTGCTTGCTCAGTGGGACCTGGCATATCTTCGGTTTGGGGGAATGTTGGTGTCCATTTTTGTCACCATTTTGATCAGTAAACATGCTCTGATTGGCGTTATTTTCACTATTTTTATATGATAAGTCATTCTCCTTTCCATTCAGACCATCAATCAGACTCAGGTATGGATGTATTTGCATATCACATGAATCTTGGCTGAATGTCATCATTTTTATGGTTTATCATCATTCGGACCTTCATTCAGCCACGTGTTCACGCCGAAGACCCCTATCCGCATTCGAACTGTCATCCAACCCTCCATTCACACCTGTGGAATCATTGGTTGAGATATTTCGGGGCATTAAAGACAAAAATGATGATGTGGGTTCTGTTAAGGACGTGGCCCTCATGGTTTGTAAGCCTCCATTCTAGAAGATCCGCTCTCTCGTCTGCCTAGATCGACACCGCATCACCTGCCCACGTCAAGGATAACTAACGCACAGTTGCTCGCATTAAGGAAGATCAACGCCCGTGGACTCAGGAAGACGGCCTTTGTGCTGTCGTAAACCACCCTGCAGCTGTTCTACATCCATTAAGACCTCTATTTTTAGAGAGGTCGACTACGTCGACATTCTCTCTTGTTGTAAAACTTATATAAAGACGTTTCCTGTGAAGAAACGCAGTATAAGGATAAGCATATCATAGCACATAGACGGTAGCAGTAATTTTTGTAGAGACGTTGTGTAATTTTTCTCAGTTAATGGAAGTTCCAGATTCTAGCTGTTGATGCTTTGTTGTTGGTGAATAACTTGAGCTAAGCTTCAATCCCTGATTGCTGAGAAGGGCCCCTCAACAACCAGAGGTTTTATTGTATATATTCTGCATTTCGTTTCTGCAAGTAAATAGTTTTCATTTCCAGTATTTAACTTGTTTTCTGTACATGACAGTTCTTTATTTCCTATAATTTATATCTTGCTGCTAATGTAATTTACATTCCTAAAATTTCAAGTGACCGGTCATTCTTAAGTCTTGTTAGTTTGATTTCAGTTTTTTCATTTGCAATTAGATAAATCCAACTAGTTAATGTTTCAGTAGTTCAAGTTTAATTCATAGTTAGATACAGTTCTGCTAATTTTTCCTGTAGTTGTAGATTAGTTTTATTTACATCTCAACCTATTATGCCATAGAAATAGTTCATTTCCTTAGATAATGATTAGTATAGATGGTTTTTTGTTATTTCATCTTCTAGACAGTCTATTTACTGCTTTCCTTGCACTGTAGGTTCATATGCATCAATCAACTGGCATTAAGATCATTCAGTTTTCTTCTTTCCTTAGTTTATATCGTTTTCTTCCATCCAGACTGTCTTTCAGACTGTCATCCAGACTGTCATACGGACTTTAATATTTTCTGCATTGTTTTTATGCTTGTTTAGAATTTAGTTTCTTAGGTTTTCGAACTGTAATCTTTCTTGTAATTGATTAGCATTTATCCATGTAATTAGGACTTTTTTCTACACTACATAGAGTTTTAATTAAGTTTCATAACCATTCTTAGTTTTCATTCTATTTCCCTTAACTTTGCTTTAGTTGTTTTCTAGATTATGTGTTTCTTTTATATCTGATTTATTAATATTTTACTGTTCTAGAATTTATCAGTTTCTTTCTTAGTTTAGTTTATTACATGTTGTTTAAGACTAATTTTGGATTAGAATTAGTAATTCCATTCTCCAAAGTTAGTCACCACAGTTTTTTCAAGGGATAAACGACCAAAATTGAGCAATTTTAAGTGAACCGACTATAAATGACTAATTTAGTCACGGGATAAAAATATATGACTAGATTACAAGTGACTAAAATAAAAATGACTAATGTAAATGACTAATTTAGTCATAGGAATACAAATATGACTAACTAACAAGGACTAAGAATATGAATTAGTCGTTTATGTAAGTCATTTTTAGTTGTGTCACCCCGGCAATGGAAAATTACAATTTTGAAAATGAATTTGTACATTTTACTAAATTTTAACATCCTAGATGGATTCAGAGACCGCATTTAAAGGGGTCTCTAAATCCATATGCAATGTTAACATTTAGTAAATTGTAACATTGTAGATGAATTTAGAGACCCAACTGACATTAATTGTATCACTGCAATGGAAAATTGCAATTTTGACATTGTAGATGGATTTAGAGACCCACACTGTAGATGGATTCAGAGACCACTAGAGGGTCTTTGAATCCATCGAATCCATCTTCAGTGTTAAAATTTAGTAAATTGTAACACTGTAGATGGATTCATGAGAGACCCCCTAAGTCACTCGACAAAAAATTCTTCTTTCAAGACATCCAGTAAGGTTCCTACAAGTCCAAATTAATATTGTTTGTGGATGCGTTCACTGGCCTCAAGCCCCTTCTATAAGTGTAATATTGTCATCATCATGTGCACTCAAAATTATAGACTTAATTCACATGAACTAAATCCTAACCATGCTACGTTCACCAATATCTGGTGATTACGACATCCTAGCAAGACACCAAATTTTGATACATTATCGTCATGATATGCATGTGCACTCATATTAATCATGGACTAAACTCACAACTAGTCAATCCTAGCATATAATCCATAAATTTGTGTCTAACAAGAACATGTTCATGACCATGCTACCATCAACCCCTGACCATTTTGTAGCCATCTATTATTGATCATTAAAATATATATCTAAAACATATAATATATAATAGTAACTTTATTCAATATTAAGTATAAGTTTAAAAATTTAATTCTTATATTACATACACCATTAACCATATATATAACTAATATTACATACAAAACATATAATATAATATACAATATATAATTACATACAAATCCTATAATATTAAAAAGAAAACATATAATATATATTATATAACACAACAATATATAATATAAAATTATATTATATAACACACAAAATATTATAATAATAAATTAACATATATTAAGTATACCTAAGTAAACCCCTACGACACTACTACACTACTAGTTTGATCTAATATTACCCATGTTCCTATGGCACTATTACACTACTAGCGGGATCCAATATTACCCAAGTTCATGAATGACCGAGCAGGTCATGAGTTTGAATTAATGAGTTAGATTACCGATCTGAACCAGTCCAATTAGCGCCCCCGTGAAATTGATATTTGGTGCCAAATATTTCTCTGTGTTGTATTCCTTGCTAGGATTTGAATTGAAAATAGAGACTCCGAGTTTCAGAAGATGCGGGGGGGCACTTTGCAGAATTCTGATATTTTTCAGATCACTCTGACTTGAACAAGGTAAGTCGGCATTATGAAAAATGTCATTGTGTTCATCATATGGACTCATAATTCCATTGTAGTGGTAGATAATTTTAGATAACCCCATCAAAGGGATGGGTTTGTATGCCATTCATAGTAATGGCAGGATCAACGTGATGTAGTTCGAGGTAAGAAATGTTGTAGTTTTATATATGCGTGGTGATTTTGTCAGGTTTTATCTTGATATATGGAGCAAAAGAGCGATCCTGAAGCTGGAATTAGGGCTGGTGAAGCCATTTTTATGCCATCTTAGGGCATTCAAGAAAGAGCGATCCTGAACCTGGCATTAGGGCTGGTGAAGCCATTTTTTATGCCATCTTAGGGCACCCGAGGAACAATTTGATAAGGGTGGGTATTCAATTATATTGGAGGTACCTGTTGGGCACGAGAAATCTTGGTTTACCAAAGGTACAGTTGAAAGGTACGCAAAAAAATTTGTATCTAAAGGTGGATAAAAGATTAATTGATTGATTTCAATTCCATGAATATTTTTTAGTTGGTAGATTGGATCTTTACCCATACAAGTGTTGAGAATTCCTAGGTTTTGTGATCCATTTTTAGTACATTTTTGGAGTGGAGAAAAGAGTAATTGTTGTCAATTTACAATTTTGCAAGTTTTGTGAAGATTTTACAGTTGGTAGGTGGGATCTACCCATATGAATAATGAGTCAAACGTAGAGCTTTTCTGATCTATTTTTAGTACACGTTGTATAAGAATTGATGTCACTTCATAATTTTACAATTTCGTTGAAATTTTCGTGGTTAGTAAGTTGGGATCTTTCCATTGTGCATTGGGTTAATGCCAGAGATTTATGATGCATGTTCTCATTAAGTCTCTTCATAATGATTTGCATTATATAGGTTTGTTTGGTTTGTGATCACTCCAGATATCCTTGAGTAGGTTAACACGATTGAACTTTAAATTGTACATATTGCGTAATCTATTAGTGCCCAATGCAGTGAGGCTCTAGTGGTGAACATTTAATTATTGCTCCGAGCCTTTTCAATGCATTACCATACTTCTTTCATGTCATGTGTTAAGCCATTTTTTTTTGTGTTGCATGATACTAATAAACCCCCCAAATCTGGTGTAAGTGGACCAACAAAATTTAGGCCCAACCTTATGTGATTTGTATAGCAAGCTTGTCCATTATGAAATCCATTTGGCTTGTTATCATCAGAACAAGGAATAGTAGAGTCATTCTATGAACCTCTAACTTGGTGTTGAGATGAATTCTATACTTTTATACATCTTTGGAGGTCCTATTGTAGAAGGAATTTTGACTTCTTTTGGTGACTTTACCTCTTTAACCATCTTCTAGTTTTCCCTGGTACAACCACCTTCTCCATCATGATGGTATTGGAGTCGGAGATTACTAGTGCTCACTTCTATGTTTTTTGTTGATAACATCCTATTGATTATTTGTCATCTCAGCTTTCATCAAAGAGAAATTTTTAATTAAATAAGTAGGAGAATCTAGTGAAACAAGTGTTAGGAGGATTATGACAATTCCCCTTTGAACATGTACTCTTCTTGGCAATCGTTGGAAAATTTAAGAAGATAAATTTTGCGATTTAAGTTTTGGTGATATTATCTACTATTTACGCAATAAGAAATAGAAATTCAATCCTTGAATTTGTCCAGTTTGTATGGCACTATCCTTTACCTTGACATGGAAGGAGTTCTTGATCTGATTTTGGCTATCACATACTCCTTATGAGCCATTGAAAAAGTTCAAGCATGAAATAATGAGCACCCTCTCCTCCATTTTCATTTGGCATTTCTTAAGTCAATTACCATTGGGTAAACTACAGTGATAATGAAGTTGAACACAAAGTCAGAAATGCTTTGGAATGGAAAAGAAGTGAAAGAGTAGAGTATCGTCCATTTTGCAATTACTTAGAGACCCATAAGAAATTGTGGTTAAAAATAGAACCCCCCAAAAAATTGTGTTGTTAGAAATATTCAAAACATTTATGATGTTATTTGTGTGTTGGTTATCACTTATGATGATCATGTTGTGGCTTCAAAGGTGTACACCCATGCATGAAAGTTTGCAACAAAAAAATGGCATGGCTGAAACACTCTTGGATGTTGCTCGAGAAGAAAACTTGGTTTCCTCTTCATTGGAAATGTTCTCTATGCCACAATAAAAAGGCCCAACAGAAGGTAGGCCTAATGTTATGTGATTCGTATAGTAGGCTTGTCCATTATGAAATCCATTTGGATTTTTCTCATCCGAACAGGGAATAGCAGAGTCATTCTATGAACCTCTGACTTCATGTTGAGATGAAGTCTACACTTTTATATGTCTCTAGAAGTCCTGTTGTAGCAGGAATTTTAACTTCTTTTGGTTGCTGGCCCTCTTTACCCCTCTTCACGTTTTCCCTAGAAGAATTTTCTCCTAGGTAGAAACTCTGTATTACTTGTACAAGTTTACAAATATAAAGACCATCAAAGTAAAATGCTACAGATTAAGTTAATTTTTTTAATGTGCAAACTGAATCTCAGTTATTCTCATATATTTTAATTTTGATAGGAAAAGATGCAAGTTAGGTCATGGTCTGGAACATGTTCTGATAGCACCTACTTGTCCAGAGTCCAAATACTACATCAAACATTCTCTGGTTTTGAATGTAGAAAATTTCAACTTTTTCAAGGTACCACAATTGACTTTGGAAACTTTGTAGTTGGTTGGAGTATGGAGCATGTGCTTATGGGATCAGATGTGCCAACCAAAGCAAGTAAACCTTGTAGAGTTGGGTCCAGGACGTGGAACACTTATGGCTGACCTTCTTCGGGTAAGGCCTTGTATCTTTGATTCTGTTCTACTCTAGAGATTGTGATTGCCTATCCTTTGTAGTTTTCTAATTTTGGAAGAAGCTCACTGAAACAAAGGCCAACATAAATACTGCTCCTTGTTGACTTGTGATCAAGTATGTATATCCATATTATCTTTGCATATGGCCACTTTTTGGGACCATTTAGGTTCACAATGTGTAAGATTTATATTGCAGGGCGCTGCAAAGTTCAAGGAGTTTTCGGAAAGACTTTCTATGCATTTGGTTGAGTGCAGTCCTGCATTCAGAAAAATTTAGCATAATGCATTACAGTGTACTGAAGGTGACACCCAAAGGGATAACAGTAGGGATGGAAATACATTTAGTTCATTATTTGGAACTCCAATTTCTTGCATGCTGATTTGGAACAAGTTCCTCGAGGAGGTAGGATTTGGGAGGGATTACTGTTTGTTCCTTTTCATTTCCTTTTCTCATATTTCAAAGTGCATGCTTAGGTGGTCTCCAGACTTAATGAATGCATATTTACTTTTGTTATTTGTTAACACCCAAAAAGTGCTCACTACCTCATCTCCCTCATTACATGACTCATTTGTCTATATTTCCTACCATATTTGCCTCCAAAACCTTAAAAAACCATTAAAACGCCTCCAAAAGGCCAAAAAACCCCCTTTTTTCCCCAAAATAATTTAAATTCCTCCAAAAATAGCAAAAACCCTCTAAAAGGGCCCTGAATTCCCAAAAATCAAATAAAAGGGAATAAAAAATACAAAAAAGAGGAAAAAGAGGAAGCAAAAACCCTATACAATTGACCTAAACCATATGGTTCCCAAAACCATGGGTCAACACTCCACCACTAAAAAACCTATAAATAGGTGATGGAGGCTCCCCATTTCATATCCACAATCTCTCCTATCCCCATGCTGCCAAAATCACTCCTAAAACCCTAGCTCACCATTTTGAGCTAATTTCACATTTGAGTGCCTCTTTGGCCCATATCCAAAACACTTTGGAGAAGGAGAAGGAACCCATTGGATCTTGGAAGCAGCCCTCCTGGACTACTGCAAGAGCTTCACTAACCTCAACACTTGAGGTAAATGTATCTTGGTTCCCATTTTTTAATACAAAAGAAAATTCTTATCATATTACTGTCTTTTTATTTCTTGTTGATGCACATGCTAGTTTAAGTTTACTTTGCTTTACTGTCATATTTTACTGTTTTATTGAATTGCTACTAAGGAGTACCTTCTCCTTAGTAGGTGCTCATTT
The DNA here is from genome assembly GCA_027924585.1 of Larix kaempferi. Lineage (NCBI taxonomy): Eukaryota > Viridiplantae > Streptophyta > Pinopsida > Pinales > Pinaceae > Larix > Larix kaempferi. The sequence goes on from BSBM01000476.1 coordinate 9,278,713, forward strand.
GCACAAGCTAGGGTGAAAACCCTAGCTACAGTTTTGGCGACTCCACTAGTGTTCCTTTGAGTTTCTGGTTATAATTTTTAAAATTTTTATTTTCTGCAAGTATTTTTCTATTTTCCCCTTTCGGCTGTCCTTTTCGGCATTTGGGTTTGCTGTCGGAAATCGCATTTTTTTTCCTCACAACTGCGATCCGATCACGGATTTTAGCCTGTTTCCTGCAATCTCCCCACGGCTTTTAGCCTGTTTCCTGCAATCTCCCCGCGGCTTTCAACATGTTTCCTGCGATCTCCCCGCGGCTTTCAGTCTGTTTCCTGCGATCTGCCCATGGATTTCAGTCTGTTTCCTGTGATCCCCCCATGGATTTCAGCTTGTTTCCTGTGATCTCCCCGCGGCTTTCAGCCTGTTTGCTGCAATCTCCCCACGACTTTCAGCCTGTTTCCTGCGATCTCCCCGCGGCTTTCAGTCTGTTTCCTGCGATCTCCCCGCGGATTTCAGCCTGTTTCCTGCGATCTCCCCACGGATTTCATCCTGTTTCCTGCAATCGCCCTGTGGCTTTGCCTGTTTCCTGCGATCTCCCCGCAGCTTTCATCCTGTTTCCTGCGATCCGGTCGCGCAGTTTCGCCACAGACCCGCGATCTGTTTTCTGCACTTTTTTACCCTGTTTGAACCCAGAACTTTGCTGCAATATTTTCTGCACCTGCACAACCACCTGTTCTATCTGCAGCCATACTTACCTATATCCTTTTTCTGCAGTTTGCTTTCTGTTCCATTTACAAAGTTTTTTAAGTTTAAGCATTTCAATTGAAAAAAGAAAATTTTGCATTACAAGTTTAATTTCTGCATTATTATTATTAGTTAGAAAGTTGCCCACCCCGTGGCACTTTTAATTGGGTTCATTCTCTCACATGTACACACTCTGTCACCTAATTCAAGTGAGCCTTAAAACACTAATTAACACAACCAACATTCTAACCCCACTTGGGGAATACATAAGAATATTGTAGTTAGGTAGGACAGGGTTGATAGGCATCCAAATAACACCCCTCGATCACTTACGCTTGAGACATAGTTGTTTCCCATTAGGGAACCAAAATCCCCTAGTATTTTTTGGCACGGTCACAACCAGTTTATCAGAGGGCCTCTCCCTTAGGAGGGTTGAAGTAGCCAGACTGGTTCTGGAGGCCTGAGCGGAATACCGCAATCAATTTAGTAACTGAAGGCTACCTACTTGTTGGTCTGCGTGTGGTGATTCCTTTTAGGCCCACACGGAGATAGGACCAGAGCCACAGATTCACCTTTCTGGATGTGTCATGAACGGGGTATCTTAGTTTCCTTTCTTCTAGGATTGTCTTACCCGGTGTCCCTCCTAGTAGGGGGATATCTTTAGCCACTTGGCTCTACTATCCATATTTTCTGACTTGGATTTCATCACCTTTCAGAGGATATGTTTGGTTGAGTCAGAATACTATTTAGCTAGGTGTTTGCATGCTCCCTTACCTCCCTTTGGTCTAGTGAGTCCACTATTTTTATTTTTTAGGAAACCTGCTGCTTGTTGGTATTCTGACCATTGTTGTTGACGCTCCGCTTATTGTAGAACAACTGTTATAGTGAGTGTTTTGAGCTGGTTGTTGGCCTGAGTGCCATATTTTTTGCGCTCTCCTTCTGCACACTCGGCTGCATTAGGGTTTTTGAGTTGTTTTTCACTTGACACAACCCCCAGATACTTGACACCATCTATCACCATTGATTCCCTGAGACATTCTCATCGCCTCTGAGATGAGCCCTCGCAGCACAGTTCACTTGACATCACTCGTCCTAGATGTAGGGATTCATCACTCGACTCCACTCGTCGATGAAATAGAGCTCTGTCCCCCAGCCCTGGCGCCCCTTATTTCACATCTGATTCTAAGGCAGAGTCCAAAAACCCCACTTACACTGCACCAACCAGCCCCATGGCTGGCACGACATCCAACCCTTTCTTTGTAGGGACCATTGGTGGAGCATCCACCACCACCCTAGCTACCACACCTGCTTTGGGTATGCTATCGATGGGGCCCACACCCACCATTCCGATCACTGTGCCCATTCTAGTGGCTGGCATACCCAACCCAACTCCACTAGTGACTCACACTACCCTTGGCGGCGCAGGACCATCCCATACTACCTCCGTTCCTCCACCTGGGGGAAACATCCCCAACCTGAACCCAACCCCTACACTTGGGGGCATTGGCCCCAACGTGGCCACGACCACTAGTATGTCACATCCTTCTACTAGTTTTCCATTCATGGCTAGTCTCAGCCTTCCGGATCTGGCCAGAATCACCAATGATCCCATCAGACACGACCCTGCGTGGCCTCACATGCCCACCAAGCTCCCATCAAACATCCCTAAGTTTGAGGGAAAGGCAGGTGAAGACCCCCAGAACCATATTATGTCCTTCCATTTGTGGTGTTCCTCCAACTCCATAGTGGATGACTTTGTCCGCCTCCGTCTGTTACAACGCACTCTCACTGGCTCTGCAGCCAACTGGTACATCGAGCAACCCCATGGGACCCATGCCACCTTTACCTCCCTCGCCTCGACCTTCCTGCAGTTCTTTCAGTTACCTATCCACTATGACGCGGGAGTTGAGATCCTAGTGTCTTGCAGACAAAATACGGCCACCCACATCACTAACCACATTCATGAGTGGCGGCGACGCCGAAGCCTGTGCAAAATCAAGTTAGATGACTGTATCTTCTTAGATTGGTTTCTAAAATCTCTCCTTCCTGTCATTGCCAAGGATGTGGCATCCGAACGACCCCAGTCCGAGGAAGAGGCCATCCTAAAATCCCAATAATTTGACCTTCTTTACGCCCAGTCTAGTTACCTCTATACCATCATACCTGACGCCCCCCACGGTGATTCCTCCAGAAACGATGTGCTGGGGGCATCCCATGCCGCAGATGGCATCTTCGGCCATATTGCCTCACATAACCAACCCTTTTCCATAACACATATTAATGCTGGCCCCGACCTTTCGCGGGCTACATCCCACTCCGGAGCAACCAATTCATATGCTCCCATAGCCCATAACCACCATTCCCATGGACCATCAAGTCCACCTCAGTGCTTCGGCCATACATCCCCCGCTTACGTCCCACCAGTCGCACCTCATCCATATTACCACCCACAGGTCGCGCACGCTCCTGTGTCCTCTCAAGCCCCCCCTCGCTTATTATCCGCCATAGGCAGCACTTGCGGCAAACCCACAACCCGTCACACAGATATATCAGCAACCCCCACAAGGTTCAACACCTGCACCACCTGCACCCACTTATTATCCACCACAGCCTGCTCCCGCACCTGCACAACCCCAGAACCCACCTGCCACTCAAGGGAAAGTGTATGCGCAACAAAATCCACATCCCAACCAAAATAACCAACGCCCACAAGGCCAGCAAAACCGTGGGAAAGGACGTAACCACGGGAACAACCCCCCTCCAGACCAAGGTGGCCAGCCACCTAATCCCCCAAACAACAATAACGCGACACCTGCCAAACAAAACCCCGACAGGCCGCCCAAGCAAGCCAAAAATCCTAATTTGCGAACAAACCATCCTTGTTCTATTTGCGGGGTCTATGGCCATTACACACACGCTTTCCCAAATTTGGAGTGAGCTCAACAACTCTGGACTGATGATGCCCACCGCCAAGGACACGCGGCACCTCAGGCGTCGCCTAACCCCCCACCACCTCAGACTCAACCCTTGGTGTTACAGAACCCTTTACCAACCCAAGGCGTCGTGAACGCGCCACCACAACAGCAAATCACTTATGACGCTCCTGATCAACCCATGATAGACTCAGGTACCCATCACTTGTTAATGATGTCATCCGCCGATGTCAACCTTCAAACACATCGGAACCAATATGGCTCAAACCCTAAAGCCCCTTCCACCGACAAAAACACCAATGCTCTTCCAACCGATCAGTCGTTACGAATACCTCCGGCTCCACTAGATGGCGCCTCCAAAGCCCCTCGCTTCCCACTTTGCTGCATCAACAATAACCCCAATGCTCGCGCTGCGTCTAATTACAACATTGTAGATAATTTAGCTCAGTCCCCCCGCAGCCATGTCTGCGTTGGAGGTCTTAAAAAAATGTCCTACATAGCGCAAGACTTTGCATTTAGCCATTGGTGCTATTGACCCAACCGATTCACGAATGATGGCCTTCGATTTGGACCAATCTGAACCACGCCTTCCTTCCACATTAGCGTTCCAAGTTTCTATATCCGTTCGGAATCTTGTCATCCATCGGTGCATCATCGATGAGGGTTCCTCTACATGCGTTATTTCCACATTTGTTTGGCAGAAGTTGGGATCCCCTACTCTAGGCAGTCCACCACTGCGTTGCGAGCCTACGACGGTTGTTCGGCTCAATCCCAAGGTCTCTTAGCTAATGTCCCCGTCCAGTTGGCTAGTAAAACAGTGCTTATTGACATAGAGGTCATCAACGCCCAACTTGATTATAACCTCTTACTTGGCCGCAGTTACATTTATGCCATGTAGGCAGTTGCCTCATCCATTTTTTGTACAATGATGTTCCCCCATGACAGATGCGTGGTCAAGGTTGATCAACTCACCTATTACGATCCCAATGCCCCCGCTGCACCCGAAAATGTTCTCCCCATGGTTGAACAACCTGTTTGTGGTGCATCTACCTCGTTGGTTTACTCAGTGGGACCCAGAGTTTACTCAGATATGCCGATGACCTCAACATTCCAATCCATTCCACCCCCATCACCAGCGACCGAAATATCTGACTTATGTACGCTTTCCCACAATACACCAACACCCAACCATCAACCACCCTCGCTACCCCAACCACCATTGGTACCTAGTCATGTTGGTGTTACACCCATCCACGAGATCCCCTTCCTATTTCCCCCTTTGGGAGTAGTAAGCGCCCCGGTTATGGCTACTCTCAGCCTCCCCGGGTTAACTTTAGGACTACCTGTGTGGTATATCACGCCTCCCGTTTCCCCCCCGACACCAAATGTCATCCTACAACCGGTGCAACCCATCACCACTACTAGTCAACCACCTCCCGGTGTCACTACTCCTTCCTCATCCACTAATCCATCCCCTCTTATCAAGCACCCTAGGGGTAGAGGCCCACAACCATACACTGCTTTACCCCCGCCCAAAACGGTTAAAACCCCCCCACGTTTTGCGCTCCTCCCAAATGATCTTTGTGTGATGAATTGGGCCATGCTACCCATCAATGTCCACAATTACCTGCATTATAAGAGCACATGCAAATGCTTGACGACAGCCCCAACATCCCGGTTGTCCAACTCGACCCTACCCCTAAGCCTCGTTATAAATCACTGCGTACCAACCACCCTTGTGCAATATGCAGTATTTACGGCCTTTACTCACATCACTATCCAGATCTCCCAAATTACAGAGCAGCTCTCTACGAGATGAATAATTTGGACCTCGAGACATCTCCCCCCACCATTGAAGAGATCCACCCCTCAGCATCCCTGCCAACCAGAGAGATTAATACCATTTATATGATCTCTTCTACTAGCACTCCCTCGTCAACCGATTTGACAACCCAAAGTTTCCACAATGATGAGGAGATTCTCGAGGCTCTTACTGCACCTGATTACCCCTGGGAAGATATGCACCATCGTTCCTATTTCCTCCCAGAAGATTCCTCCCCCACCACAACCACCCAATTTTCGGTTGAGTCCAAAGATTTCCTCCTCACCAAAGTCTACTGGTTTAAAGAGCCCATTCCCGCTCCCGATGCCTTTGAGGAAGGTAACATGGCCAATATCTCACCCACAATCCACATTGATATCTCTGCCCCAGCTGGTGCTCCTCAACTCATTACGTTAGGAGCCTCCTGCACCGAGTACGAGATCAGAGAGTACAAAAAACTTTTCCAAGAGTTCCGCAATGTCTTTGCCTGGTCCTATATTGAAATGCTTGGTCTTGACCCCGCTATCATAGAACACCACATTGACACGTGGCCAGATGTACCCCCCATTCGCCAGAAAGAGCGCCCCATTCATCCATCAAAACTCCCCTCCGTTAAAGCAAAGATTGAGAAACTTCGAACATCAGGATTCATTTATCCTATTGCATATACCACTTGGGTTTCTAACCCCGTCCCTATTAACAAGAAACAAGGCACTATCAGAGTATGTACTGACTTCTGCGATTTAAACCGAGAATGTCCCAAAGATAACTTCCCCACGCCATTTATTGACCAACTCATCGATGCGTGTGCGGGGCTTGAAGTCCTATCCTTCATGGACGGTTTCTCTGGATACAACCAGATTCAGATCCGTAAGGAAGATCAATACAAGACTGGCTTCACCACCCCATGGGGCACCTTTTCCTATCGTGTCATGCCTTTCGGCCTTAAAAATGCTGGCGCTACCTTCCAGCGGGCCATGACCTATTGTTTTCACGTCTTGGTCCATATCCTATTAGTCTATCTTGACGATCTCACAGCACGTTCCAGGAAACGCTCAGACCACCTTAATGACCTCTGGTAAGTCTTTCTGCATTTTCGCAAGTATCAGATCCGCTTGAACCCATTCAAGTGTGTCTTTTGCGTTCCGGCAGGCTGGTTGTTGGGTTTCATTGTTTCCCATAAAGGAATCATTGCTGATCCCTTCAAAGTCCAATCCATCATAGACCTTCCCACACCACGCATGCTCCGACAGCTCCAGAGTTTACAGGGGAAATCTAATTTCCTCCGTCGCTTCGTTCCTGATTATGCCACCATAGTTCATGGTTTCTTACACTTGCTTCGTACTCACATACCCTTTGTTTGGGATGACTAGGCGCAAGCTGCATTCGAAGCCCTTAAAAAATCTCTCACACAAGCCCCTTTAATCTCCCCTCCGGATTTGTCTCATGACTTCATCCTGTATGTCTCCGCGTCCGAACACGCCGTATCAGGAGTCCTTGTCCAAGAAGACGTTGCTCGCCAGGAGCATTTCATTTATTATGTTAGCAAGACCTTATCTGGACTACCCCTAAGTTACCCATATGAAGAGAGGCGGGCCCTTGTTGTCATCTTTTCCGTACAAAAATTGCGACATTACATTTTACTCAGTCATACCATAGTTGTCACCGACTCCAACCCCGTGGTCTATCTCTTGAACTGGCGACTTCTGCAAGGTTGCGTTGCTAAATGGGTAATTATCCTCCAAGAATATGACCTAGCTTTCACAACCCCTAAGAGCACTAAATCCCTCGCACTTTCTCAGCTCATAACCGACCTCCCATCCCTTTTTCCATCCCCGCCAATCTCCGATGAGTTACCAGACAATCATTTGTTCATCATCTCGTCGTGACGGACACCGCCGTATCCATCACCAGACCTCTCGATATCTCCTCTTGGGTGATGTCCTTTATCGGCAAGGGGTGGATACTATTCTCCGTCGTTGTCTTACACACGAGGAAGCCGAACAAGTCCTCAATGACTGTCATAGCAGCGCCTGCAGTGGACAATTCTCTGGAATGGCCACCGCCCAAAAGTTCATCCGCGCTGGATACTTCTGGCCTACACTCTTTATCGACTGCATCACAACGGTCAAACATTGCCATAATTGCCAACTTTTTGCCCCTAAGGCTCGTACACCACCCGCCCCGCTACACCCATTCGTCGTTGTTGGTCCCTTCTGCAAATGGGCCATCAACTTCATGGAATGTAAGCCCTCATCTGCAAACGGCCATAAGTACATCATTGTTTCCGTCGACTACTTCACCAAATGGGATGAAGCCATGCCCACCTTCAATTGTAAAGCCGACACCGCTGCTCGTTTCTTTTTTAACCATGTTATCACACGATTCGGGGTCCCCAAACAGCTGGTCTCAGACCATGGTTCACATTTTGAAGATGCCCTTTGGGGCAAGTTGTCCACTCTTCTGAAGTTTGAACATCAGTATTCCTCTGCTTACTACCCCCAAGGGAACGACCAAGTTGAGGCCATTAAAAAAATTCTAAAAACCATCCTCCAACGCACTGTTGACTGGCATAAGTCCAATTGGAATCACATGTTTTTCCCTGCATTATGGGCTTACCGTACATCAACTAAGATCGCCACCATTTTTACCCCGTTTCATTTAGTTCACGATGTAGAATCTATCCTCCCCGTCGAGTGTCAGATACCTGCCTTACACATCGCCATCTAGCTTCTCCCAGACACCTCCCCACTCGAACAACATCTGCTATCATTGGAACAAGCTGACGAATACCGTCGCATCACCCTCCAAACCATTGAAGCTACCAAGAACCGCTCCAAAGCTGGTTACGACAAACATGTCCACCCACGAACTTTCCGTGAAGGAGACCTAGTCCTCGCCTATGACCAAGCCCATGACAAGACCAGTAAAGGGAAGTTTGAATCCATGTGGCAAGGCCCTTACATCGTGCTTACCTGCCTCAGACATTGGGCATATATTTTAACTGAATCCGAAGGCCACCCCTTGTGCAACCCCCGTAATGGGTTGTATCTTAAACGCTTTTATCCTTAAACAAACCCGCGGCCCCATTGGTCCGTATTGTACAGTTTGATTTCTTTTTGTTTTTCCCCTTTTTACCGCAACCTTACACTTGTCCTTTTTTGCATGATCACAAATGGACCATCTTCCACCTTATTACATTGGCTTCGCCGATGGAGCAAACCGCTGGTCTCCAAACCTGGCCTCTGCAGCCTAGGTCTTATATTCCCCTTCACATGAGTTGATTCATCTTGATGGAATGTGCATAGGCGCTGCTACCAATAACCAGGCGGAGTATGATGCTGTGACCGGTCTCCTAACTGCTACCCTTCAGATGGGCATATGTCACCTTCATGTGTTCCTTCACTCCCAGCTACTTGTCTCCCAGCTCAACAACTGCTACTAGGTGCGTGATCCTTGCCTCTTTAGAAAGTTATTGCGCTCAAAACAGCTAAGTCGACAGTTTGAATCCATAACATTCACCCATGTCCCACGAGCTCAGAATAGTGTCGCAGATCTAATGGCTAACAACATCCTAGATTGGCATATCAATCACACCATGTGAAATCAACCATCATGTATAATCATCACATCAAAAACATAAAAATCCAAAAAAGATTGCATTTACAACAAGGGGCATCCACGTGCCTATCAGCAAATATTATTTGCATCCATGTGCAATAACATAAAAACACAACTATACAGGGGCATCCACGTTCCTATCCTAACACATACAGTTGCATCCATGTGCAATACATAATACAAAATAAACAAGGGGCATCCACGTGCCTATAATCATACACCACTTGCATCCACATGCAATACACACATACAAGAGACCACAAGCGCATCCACGTGCGTACAATAATCATAAACGCAAAAAATGCATCCATGTGCATATCTATATAAATAACCATCAATGTTATACACATGTCCTGAGTACCTTAGTACTCAGCTATACAAAAAATATATATCAATGGCAAAACCTTATCACATACATGACGTAGCTACAAAAAACCCCGAGTGTCCATACACATCGGGGCGAGTCCTCCATACTCCCTAATGAGAGTCGTAACCTCCATCACTGCCTGTATCGGATTCCTCCGACTCCTCACCCCGCTACTCCTCTGGAAGCTCCTCATCCCCTCAGGGATCCTGCGCCCTACTCCTCTCCACCAAAATGGCCACCCGAATCGCAATCGATCTAAAGTCCCGTGGAGCCTCGAGGAAGGCCTCGATCACACCCCGATCTAGGTCCCGCCACCCCTCATCAGTAACCCCCACCAGTAGACGATCTAGGAGAACCTGTAGGGACTCCAAAGTCCCCTCAGCGTCCCGTCGACACACCTCCCCTCGATCTGGCAAGGATGGTACAGCCACATGTCCCCTACGGTCTACGTATCTCTGTGGCGGCCTCGGTCCAACATCTGCATCACATCCAAGAACATACATAGTCAGTACCAGCCTATACATATATCAACCCTAACATACACAAAATATGACATAAAACAATCAAACAGGTAGATACATACCATCTGGACCCCATGCCTGCCCTGGAGGTCGTGGCGCCTCCGGATCTCATGTGTAATCCATATCCTTGTATGGATAGTCATCCAAAGTCAGCGGCATCTGTAACCACTGGAGATAGAGCTCCCCCATGAAGTATCTGCCGACCTCTCCGCCACCCCGCTGCCGCATCATCTATCCCCACCGCACCATGTGCAGCTCCCTCAGCCCTCCTGCCCTAATTGGCACTCGCGGCCGCAGGGTCGGTACCCGCTCCATAAAGAAGGAACAAAGGAAGGATCCATAGTAGAATCCCTTGCCAGATTCCTTCACCGAGGTCAGCTGCCACTGAACGTAGGTGAGGAACATCTGCCCCAGGCAAAGTATGTGCCATGCAGCACTCGCTCCACTAACTGCATCTGGCCCCCTGACACCCGTTCGGGCGCCTGGGACCCCAACACCCGAACCACACATGACGCAATCACTCGCACTGCTGGCTCCTGCAATTCACTAATACGAAGTGCATTCCTATGCACTTCAACCTCCGGGACACAGTAGCGCTCCAACATCTCCTCTATGTCTACGTCCACAGACACCCATGGCTGCGTATCAGCCACCCTACCTAAACAGGGTTGTCCCGTCAAGAAGTAGACATCCACCAGGGTGAGATCCACTCTCTCCCCCTGTACCATCAAAGCCTGTATCTCCGGGTCCCAAAACCCTACCAACTTGTTCAGCAATAGTTTCGTTGAATGCATCATAGGTACCTGTGCAAACTTCAGAAGCCCGCACAACCCCAGTTTCGACCGAACATGCCGATCCTCCCGGATGAAATCCATCATGTCATCAGGGATCTCCTGCTCCTGCCATAGCACAATCGTCATCCTGTCAATAACACAATGAAAAATCATTAGACCCTCATCCAATAAATAACTAATTCCCTCCCCCCCCCGGTATAGCCCTAAAGCACGATCCAGATCGAGGCTTTAGGGCCCCTTGCCACGATCTCATATCGCAACTCTCGGGATTTGAGTCGTGATCGCAGATCGCGGTTGTCAGGGCTACAGTCGTGGTCGCGAATCACGGATTTCCCGATCCGAGTCAGAATCTTGGACCGCGACTGTAGAAGCTGAACTCGGGATCCAGGATCGCGTATTCAGCCTCAGAACTCGCGATCTAGGATTGCGTATTCAGCCTCGGAATTCGCGATACCAGACCGCGGTTCCAGCCCGAAAACCCACGATCCACGCCCTCATGGACCGTACATATCCCCCTGGGGACCCACCACCCCCCCCGAACCCAGCAAAAAGTGAAAGGTATGAGTTTAACGGAATACCTGCAACTCACGGATCTGAAATCGGCCGATCGGATTGTCCAGAAACACCACCTAAGCTCTGGTCCACTATGATCTCCTGTCAAAGTCAACAGTCCAACTGACACTTGTCATGTTGGGTCCAGTTACTATTTATATCCCATTGAATTTTTCTTGTTTCGGCCCTTCTGGACCCATACGGAGTCCATTCTCCGAATTGTTTCCACCACTGGACTCAACACGATGAAATCGTCATGATGGTCGACTCATTTTCTTCTTTTTTCCGAACTGTTTTTTGAGCATTTTTTCTAGACACCTCTCATCGCCTCGGTTTGCATGCCACATCGGCCGTAGCCTGTTTTTGATATATTTTATGTCATCGGATTCATTTTTCCGTGCTCGTGATGATGCTTGAGATATTTTCTCGCTCTCACCCCCAGATTTTTCGGTCATTTTTTACTAGCTCGTAGTCATCTCGGTTTGCATGCCACCTCGGCCGTTATCCATTTTTGACACTTTTTATATCGCCGGATTCAGTTTTCCGAGCTCGTGATGATGCTTGAGATCATTTCTCGCTCTCACCATGAACAGTTTCAACATTATGTCCCGACACCTTGCTGCCTCAATTTGTGCACCACATTGTCCGCCATCGAATTATTCCACATTTTTACATGAGCCATTCACTCCATTCATACTGCAATTATTTCATTATTTTTCCACCATTCATCATCCCGCAAGGAGGCCCACCAGTGTTCCCCCCCACCCTCGTTCTTGGTTCTCATCGATGTCCCTTGATTGAACACTCTCTCCTTGCTTGGCCATTCCTTTTGTTCGATATAATTTTATCCCTTTTTCGGGCCGGACAAGTCCTTTACGAAAAAGGCACTTAGGGAGTTTCTGTTAAACTCTTTTCTGACTCCTAAAAATGAAAAGATCGCCGAGCAATCTTGCTTCCTTTCATGCTCGTTAAAGTACCTGAAAGGGCGTCTATTTGGTATAATTTTAACCCTTTTCCGGACCTAGTAGACTAATTACGAAAAAGGAATACTCTAGTCACACCGGCTAGAAGAGTTCTTCATTGCATCCTTTTATGATTTTTAGTGCCTTGGATACTAACACAAGAAAAAGAACCCCCCTGGAGTCTTCTTATTACTTTCAGACTCTCTAAAATTGAAAGAAACCACGAGCATGCACCGTCCTGGGCTCGTACAAATCCACCCGACGGTACCATTCCATTATTTCAGAGTCTTCTTATCATTTCAAACTCATTAAAATTGAAAGCAATCACGAGCACGAACTGTCCTGGGCTCGTATAAATCCACATGACAGTACCATTTTGAGCACACTTCTTCCAACTCCTTAAACCATAAAGAAGTCCCCCCCAATGCCTCTCGGCACTATGATCGATCATCTCGGCAGCACCCCAAATAAGGTCGCCTTTGTTCAGAGTATTCTACAAGTCTCCTGCCATCTTACACCAGCTTCAGTATCACTCCTCTCGGTCACCATCCCTGATCCATTAAAGCTATGATCCCCTTCCCACCAGTTAGTGTCATATGCTTCCCGATCACCCCCGCCATCGTACTCTGAACAAAGGAAGTTTGAGTCCACCCACTCTATTTTCCTAGTTATTCCCCACCCCCACAATATGTCAGTCCTACCATCAGTACTCTCACACTTCGGTTCTCCACCTCCTACTCCTATCAAGGAAACATCATTGCCTTGGTAGTTGCAGGTCTTCCTCTATCGATGACAGCCCATCTATTCCATAGAATAGACCCAGAGGTCCCTACGCCTTGGACTCATCACCATCTGTGGTGAGTGCCTACAGACCATTTTGAGAGGAGTCATCAGTGCCTCTCCGAATGGTTGTTTCTCACATGCTCGACTTCAACACCTTGATCGCATCGTTGAGAATCATGCAGGGTATATATCCCTTCAGTTATTGGTCGAAGACCCCGGATTTCCCCCGACTCTAGCACATTGGTGAGTCACTTCGGAACACCCAGTTATATGTTCCCGTGGATGTTCGGGTTGCGTTGACGATTGTATACGGAAGCCATCCACTTATATGCTTCCTTGAGTACCCAGTTCAGCTCCAGTCCATTGTACCATTGAGGGTATGACTCCCCGTTATTATGATCCAGCAGATCATCAGTTCCTCTGGTACCACACTCAGCAACACTATTGTTATTCCAGTGTATCAGTTCTTCAGCTCAGACATGGTCAGCCCGACAGTATATCCGAGATTTGTGTCCCCTTTGGACCCTTATGATGTACACAGTGGTTCTCCATGTATCTTTCAGGTCCCCATTTTTGGGCATTATTGTTATTTTTATATATCTTAATACGAGCATGGGTATGCCTGTCTCGTCCATATATTGAGATGCTTCCTCATTCATTATTTTGAGGTCATGTATCTTTCAGGTCCCCATTTTTAGACCTCAGTGTTATTGTTATAGATCTTGATACGAGCATGGGTATGCCCGCCTCGTCCATATATTGAGATTATTCCTCATTCAGTATTGAGGTCATGTATTTTCAGTTTTTGCAGTTTGTTCGGGACCGTTGTTCCAGGCTCTAGTTCGTTTCTTGTCCTCTCCACATCCCAGGAAAACCATACAAGACTTATGATGTCTATCGGCCATACGATGAGCTCCTTCCCTCACACATCAGGGGGCAATCTGTCAACACCCAAAAAGTGCTCACTACCTCATCTCCCTCATTACATGACTCATCTGTCTATATTTCCTACCATATTTGCCTCCAAAACCTTAAAAAACCATTAAAAAGCCTCCAAAAGGCCAAAAAACCCCCTTTTTTCCCCAAAATAATTTAAATTCCTCCAAAAATAGCAAAAACCCTCTAAAAGGGCCCTAAATTCCCAAAAATCAAATAAAAGGGAATAAAAATACAAAAAAGAGGAAAAAGAGGGAAAAAAGGAAGCAAAAACCCTATACAATTGACCTAAACCATATGGTGCCCAAAACCATGGGTCAACACTCCACCACTAAAAAACCTATAAATAGGTGATGGAGGCTCCCCATTTCATATCCACAATCTCTCTTATCCCCATGCTGCCAAAATCACTCCCGAAACCCTAGCTCACCATTTTGAGCTAATTTCACATTTGAGTGCCTCTTTGGCCCATATCCAAAACACTTTGGAGAAGGAGAAGGAACCCATTGGAGCTTGGAAGCAGCCCTCCTGGACTACTACAAGAGCTTCACCAACCTCAATACTTGAGATAAATTTATCTTGGTTCCCATTTTTTAATACAAAAGAAAATTCTTATCATATTACTGTCTTTTTATTTCTTGTTGATGCACATGCTAGTTTAAGTTTACTTTGCTTTACTGTCATATTTTACTGTTTTATTGAACTGCTACTAAGCAGTCCCTTATCCTTAGTAGGTGTTCATTTGCACAAGATAGGGTGAAAATCCTAGCTACATTATTGCTTTCAGAGTGGTCTGTTCAAGCAAACAAAAACCTATTCTACTTCAAACAATCAAATCTTCAAAGTACTAAAACAGATGCCCAGATAACCGTAGTAGCGTACAATGTCTGATATGAGTATGAATATTACTAATGTTCAGGAAATGTTTCACCACACAATGAGAAGATTTAGAATCATCTTTGAATTTTACAAGCAAATAAATACTGGCACCATTGTTTATATGGTTATGTAAACAAAGTGCTAGGAAATAAATATGTCAATTCTGTGGAACAGGGGAAACTGAAATTAACAACATGTGTTATTAAAGGATTATCATATAACCACATAAGAGAGATGGATTCAACTAATTTCAAACATTGGATTCAATTAAGATACAAACATCATTAGACTTAGAACTAGAGAACATTGGGTATCTCATTACATAGATCCTTGAAAATAGGGCAGTGCCTTTCAAATACATTGTGATGTATCTGTAACAAGTATTATAGAGCCATTGGTCTAAGATGTTAATTGAATTCATTCAAATTTCATCATTAGGTTCTGGTTTCTCTTTTTTATCCCCAATTGGCCACTAAAGAGTGATCAATCATGGCCTGCTATGTTCAATGATTTGTTTCTTAGGGTCACTTTGTCATGTCCCCAATTTTGGTTCATCCAGTACCATGGGTGAAAGGGGACAAAATCAACCCCTAAGGGAATTAAATGGTATTAGTTCTATTTGCTTAGAATTAATTTTGGCCTAAGTCTCCCAAGTTGGCAAATTTATTTATTAAAGGTAATTTTGATAAATAAAATTAATGGATAATGAGCAAGTGGGCCAAGAGGGCACCCATGTGGAAGATGTTGCCAAATTGGAGTAGGGGTTAATTTTGAGGTAATTATACCACATGAATTAATTAATTGCTTAAATGTTGAATTTGGAATTAATTATGAGTTGGAATATTTTTATTGATAAATATCGCTAATAAATATTGGCAAGGGGTGATAATATGGCTAGGAAATTCGAATTGGTAAGTGAGCCAAACTTTCCTAAGTGGTAAAGTTTCAGAAAAGCTAAGGAATCTAGTGGAGACAAGTTGGCAAGATGAACCCAGAAAGGAAACTGACAAAAGCTAGCAAAATCAGACAAAAGCAGGAAAGAGGAAAGTAAAGGAAGTGGAAAGATTCAGAAAATATTTTTGAAAGAAAATAGAAACAACCAGAAAATCTACCTAAAGCACACTTGCCCAAATTCAGTGAAGGAGGTGAAGGAAAGAAAGTTTTGAAAGCTCGGAAGTTTCTATTCTCCTCAAGAAAGGCGCCCTCATGGCTTTGGAGTAGAATGGGAAAGTGGTTAACCTACTCTCACAGGTCACCAAGCCAAGAACTTGCTCAGCAGGTCATCATGAAGTTTATAAAAGAATCCAACCAACTCCATTCGACAACTTTTGATCATTTATGTTTTCTCATGAGAGCTCTGATGCTTCTCTAGTTGAGTGGTGTGCCTCAGTTGTGCTTCTTGGGTGATGTGCCCCAAGGCCCATAGTTTCCAGTGAGTGTTGTGCAGGTCCTTATCAAGATATTGCAGCCAGTAACATATGCTTCCAGCCTCCATTGAAGATCTACATTCATACAGGAGAACAGGTTCCTCCAACAGTGATTTTGCAGCTAGTTTTAGTGAAGATTCTCCTGTTGAAGAAGTTTGATCCAGTGAATGTGACCAAGACTTGGTGGAGAGATAGTTCAGCCATTTTTGCATACATTAGAAGAGCCACATATCAGAGATCAGCTTCAGAACTGAACTATCCTTCTCTTATATCTCATTCTCTCAACCACAACTACATTTGGAGAGGGTTTCCACTGAAGAAGAGAGCTAGTTGATGGTGATGGCGCCCATTTGAAGATAATCCATTCTGAGTGCAGCAAGATCAACCATCTAATCTGTAGATGGACTTATATTTACTTCCAGAACAGAGCCACATTAACTTCTTACTTTTCTTATCTATTCTATCACTGATTGTAACCGAAGATTAGCCTGTGAGGCATTGTTATTTAAGAAGCAAACTATTAATGAAATAAGAAGTGTTATGAAAGTCATATCTTGAGTTTTATGTGTGTAACAAGTTATATCAGGGTATAAATTAATATCAGAACAGATTTTGTGGTTTATTAAAGCAGTTTGTGAAGTTAGAATGCAAGATTAGCTAGATTGATGGCAATTCTAGACTAGTTTCACCACTTTTCCTGCTGAATCTATTTTAATCACTATTTTTGCATTTTATCAGTTGGAGCTAGTCCATAAATCAGTCTAGTATCCATATCAGTCCCTGTAATTAGAATTTGGATTCCTTTAGCCTCGTTTTGGAAATCCTTTATTGTGACTAGTTCAGTAGTCCACCATCTGCAAATAATCCCCAAATTGCTCCAAACCTTTCCAAGTCAATCCAGTCTTTATTCCAGCATTCCTTATGAGTTGCATGACTGATATATCTCTGTCCTAAACACCTTTAACCCTTACCCAGTCTTTTTGGCATATGCTAGAAGCCCAGGAAACCTCGAAGTAGGCAATAGATTCGTTCTATTGCTGAAAAATGAATGGCTCTAGTACCTTGTGCCAAGGACTCCTGCTGAAAACATATTTTTCTTCTGCTGCACCTAATCCCATATAAATTCCAGAATCAAACTTTCATCCCACCATCCTCAGTCTGTACACCAGTACCCCTCACTTACCTCCTGTCCGATTCGAAGGATTTGCCACAAAATTTCACTAGTAAAAGTTGTAAAAGTTTTTAAAGTGGAGTTAATATTTGGGTCAGATCTTGGTCAGGATATTACAGTGGTATTAGAGCACTTTCCTTGGCTCAGCCTGTGGAAAGTAATTCTCATTGGAAAAATATCTCAGCACTATCTTCAATATTGCAGATGTGGAATTAGTTCCAGTTATGGAAGACTTAGACTTTGAGATTTATGAGGAAGAAGATTATTCTTATGAGGAATATGATGAAGATTATGATGAGCAGTATGAAGAATATTGTAGACAGTATGAGGAAGAGAATTCCCAAGAAGTACCTTCTATAAGCATCTCCCATGAGATCATGATTGACAGAACAGACTATGGTTATTCTGATAGCCACATTCAGGAAAAAGTTGCATGTTCTACAGTCATAGGTAAACCTTCTATGGAAGATATAATAAAGGATATCAAATTTGCATTGGATGCATGTGACTTCACAAGAACTTTTGGATCCTCTTCAAGAATATCCTCCAATAATATTTATCCTAAGACAACCAAGGAGAAACATGACCCAAAACCCAATCATGAGATTGTTGACAAAATAGAAGAAGAATCTACTGCAAGATTCTATGATGAGGATCTCAAGATCATCTCAGATGAAATTGGTACTGTTATGGGTGATGAACCATATTTCGGATCATATCTAAAAGTAGAACATAAATCAGATCCAAAGACACAACTTGAGCCTCACCAGGAAGCAGAAATTGAGCACATATCAATAGGGTGTGAAGCAGAGAAATGGGTGGATGAACAAGCCATCATAATTCCACCACATAAGGAGGAGAACATGACACATGGTGAATTAGTAATTTCTGATTTTTATGTGTCATTAGGTCAAACTGAGATGGCAGCCATGTCCATTAAAATTTCAGAATGTTTGAGCCCCCTAGTGATGAGGTTCATAATTCTAGTGTAAAAAATGAAAGCAGTGTGACGGATGAAACTTTGAGAGAAGATATTTCTGTTGCACCAAGGATGAATGAGCACTTATGTTGCAGCCCAAATTCTGTTTTTGAGGACCTAAAAGATGAATATATTGCAGCAGCAACATATGGATTGGATTTTGAAACCTCAAGTGCACTGTTTGAAATCGATCCGGTGATGGGGAATGAAGAGGAGGAACATCTGCAAGAACCTCATCTTCTTGCAGGGTCATTGAAGATGGATGAACAGAAGATCCAAGAGGCCCTGAAAATTCTCCATGACACTCATTCTTCAGTGTCGAGGTTGTGTTTGGAAGCTGCTTTAAGGGAAGATCAATATTTCTTTGCAGCCATGGAGAATATCCAAAAAGCAATGTCCACAATCAAAGGTAATTTCTCACAGTTGCTTTTAGATAAAAATTACATGTGTGAGCTTGTTGAATTGTTGCGGGATGGATCATTGCATGATGAAGAAAATATTTGCAGATATGAAGAAGAGAACTACAAGCTCAAAAGTGAGTTGTTGGCCACCCAAGATTCTTTGAGATACACTCAATGTCTCTCAGAATCCCAAATGAAGATAGAACAATTCCAGCAAGAGTAGAAAGAATTGACTGAATCCTCAATTTTGCCTAAGAGTCATCCCTTTTGGGTCAATGACATAAAATATTACATGAAGGAACCTCATGAGTGGGTGGACCATGAGGAGCAGTCTATGCGGTATGTGCTTGAAGAATGTGCAGAAAAAGTGGGTGAAAAGCAAGTGCATGATTTTTTCCAGAATGAACATGAGAGGATCATTGAAGAAGGTCTTTCTTCCAAGGAAGGTGCAGTTGATTTTACCATAGATAGTTCATCCATCAATAGAGAGGATACATCCACAACTTCAGTAGATGAAATGTTCAGAAGCATGGCTCACCACCCTTCATTCCCCACTTCACATTCAGCCACAAACCTTGGGAATGAAAATTGGGTAAAAGGATTCTATTTTTTTGTGTCACATGATGAGCAGAAAGATCCTAAATTTAAGTCAGATGACATGTTCCTTAACTTGCAGCAGTGGAGGCAGCCCATGCATGTGTGTGCAGCCACTTTTGACAAGGAGGCATCAGATCCACACTTACTTTCAACATGTGGGTCATGTGATGGAGTTTGGCACCCTTGGATCAATGGCAGAGAGTTGATCCATTGGATGAAGAGGGGAACACCTGTGGAGTTCCGTATAAATCATGAGTTCTCTTTATCTGAAGAGGACAAACATATGGCTGATCACATCCCATATGATTCAGCAAATAAAGGTGTTTTTCCATCCATTGGTTGGATGGATAGAGGCATCACTGAAAGGGAAAACCTAGAAGGTAAGAATCTTATGTTTTGTTGCAAGAAAATTGTTTTCATCATTGCTGATTTTTATATGATTTGCAAGCAGCAGAAAAGGCATAATTTGCAGCCATCTGATGTCACTCATCCACATATGGATTGGGTGAAATATTACCTGACAGACATGAAATCTCCTTGCAAAAATGTTTTTGCTTATGGTCAAGGGAAGGTAGCTAAGCAGGAAAGTTGCCAAGATGAATTAATGATTACTTGCAGAAGTTGGCCTATGTGGAGGGAATCCACATGCGTGGAGATTGGAAAAATGCAGTTGATAGTCTGGGATCCGGGAATTCCTTGGAGTGATAACTTTCTATAGGTGACAGAAAATTATGGGTCCTTGCGGAGGAAGCAGTGGGATCCAGGAATTCTACTCAGTTATATTAACTGGGTTAAGATTTTTGTTCATGATTTAGTGTAGATAGAGATTACAGTGCAATTTAGTCATATTACATTTTACTTAGATTTATTTGAAGGCCCCAAGTTTAATTTTCAGATTGTTCAGTGGACGGGCACAAATAAAATCAGAGTGGTGCAGCAGAAGCTTGGGGGAATCCTAACATTGCTTGAGGACAAGCAATCTTGGGAAGGGAGGACTGTCATGTCCCCAATTTTGGTTCATCTAGTACCATGGGTGAAAGGGGACAAAATCAACCCCTAAGGGAATTAAATGGTATTAGTTCTATTTGCTTAGAATTAATTTTGGCCTAAGTCTCCCAAGTTGGCAAATTTATTTATTAAAGGTAATTTTGATAAATAAAATTAATGGATAATGAGCAAGTGGGCCAAGACGGCACCCATGTGGAAGATGTTGCCAAATTGGAGTAGGGGTTAATTTTGAGGCAATTATACCACATGAATTAATTAAGTATTAATTAATTGCTTAAATGTTGAATTTGGAATTAATTATGAGTTGGAATATTTTTATTGATAAATATCGCTAATAAATATTGGCAAGTGGTGATAATATGGCTAGGAAATTCGAATTGGTAAGTGAGCCAAAATTTCCTAAGTGGTAAAGTTTCAGAAAAGCTAAGGAATCTAGTGGAGACAAGTTGGCAAGATGAACCCAGAAAGGAAACTGACAAAAGCTAGCAAAATCAGACAAAAGCAGGAAAGAGGAAAGTAAAGGAAGTGGAAAGATACAGAAAAGCTTTTTGAAAGAAAATAGAAACAACCATAAAATCTACCTAAAGCACACTTGCCCAAATTCAGTGAAGGAGGTGAAGGAAAGAAAGTTTTGAAAGCTCGGAAGTTTCTATTCTCCTCAAGAAAGGCGCCCTCATGGCTTTGGAGTAGAATGGGCAAGCGGGTAACCTACTCTCATAGGTCACCAAGCCAAGAACTTGCTCAGCAGGTCATCATGAAGTTTATAAAAGAATCCAACCAACTCCATTTGACAACTTTTGATCATTTATGTTTTCTCATGAGAGCTCTGATGCTTCTCTAGTTGAGTGGTGTGCCTCAGCTGTGCTTCTTGGGTGATGTGCCCCAAGGCCCATAGTTTCCAGTGAGTTTTGTGCAGGTCCTTATCAAGATATTGCAGCCAGTAACATATGCTTCCATCCTCCATTGAAGATCTACATTCATACAGGAGAACAGGTTCCTCCAACAGTGATTCTGCAGCTAGTTTTAGTGAAGATTCTCCTGTTGAAGAAGTTTGATCCAGTGAATGCGCCCAAGACTTGGTGGAGAGATATTTCAGCCATTTTTGCATACATTAGAAGAGCCACATATCAGAGATCAGCTTCAGAACTGAACTATCCTTCTCTTATATCTCATTCTCTCAACCACAGCTACATTTGGAGAGGGTTTCCACTGAAGAAGAGAGCTAGTTGATGGTGATGGTGCCCATTTGAATATCATCCATTATGAGTGCAGCAAGATCAACCATATAATCTTTAGATGGACTGATATTTACTTCCAGAACAGAGCCACAGTAACTTCTTACTTCTCTTATCTATTCTATCACTGATTGTAACCGAAGATTAGCCTCTGAGGCATTGTTATTTGAGAAGCAAACTATTAATGAAAGAAGAAGTGTTATGAAAGTCATATCTTGAGTTTTATGTGTTTAAAAAGTTATATCAGGGTCTAAATTAATATCAGAACAGAGTTTGTGGTTTATTAAAGCAGTTTGTGAAGTTAGAATGCAAGACTAGCTAGATTGATGGCAATTCTAGACTAGTTTCACCACTTTTCCTGCTGAATCTATTTCAATCACTATTTTTGCATTCTGTCAATTGGAGGTAGTCCATAAATCAGTCTAGTATCCATATCAGTCCCTATAATCAGAATTTGGATGCCTTTAGCCTTTTTTTGGAAATCATGTATTGTGACTAGTTCAGCAGTCCACCATCTGCAAATAATCCCCAAATTGCTCCAAACCTTTCCAATTCAATCCAGTCTTTATTCCAGCATTCCTTATGAGTTGCATGACTGATATATATCTGTCCTAAACACCTTTAACCCTTACCCATTCTTGCTGGCATATGCTAGAATCCCAGGAAGCCTCGAAGTAGGAAATAGATTTGTTCTATTGCTGAAAAGTGAATGGCTCTAGTACCTTGTGCCAAGGACTCCTGCTGAAAACATATTTTTCTGCTGCTGCACCTAATCCCATATAAATTCCAGAATCAAACTTTCATCCCACCATCCTTAGTCTATACACCAGTACCCCTCACTTACCTCCTGTCCGGTTCGAAGGATTTGCCACAAAATTTCACTAGTAAAAGTTGTAAAAGTTTTTAAAGTGGAGTTAATATCTGGGTCAGATCTTGCTCAAGATATTACACACTTGGTAGCTGGAACTGGGACCTGGATACGTCAGCTACAAACTTGTAAGATCCCAACCTTTTGTCCTTGAAAAAGATGAATTGGCTGCTAGCATAATTATGTTGCTGCATGCATTAGATAAATCGTATTTTGGGGAATACAGCTCAACTTTAAGGAACATGCCAATCTCAGGCATCAGATTCTGGACATTAACTGTCTCCATCATAGTTCCTAGGGATTTAAAAAAAAATGTGACAGTTTTGTTGGTTTCTATAGTGCACATATGCTCAGAAGAAGAAAATAATGAATTTTCACACTAAACTCTTAATTTTGTATTGCATCAGATAAGATGAGATAATTTTATTAATGTTAAACAAATGACCACAAGATTAGGTCAATGGGGCTAAAAGGTTTTCCTAGTGCAAATATAGTGTGGGGTGTGAGAGCAACTCCTTTAACAATGAAAAAAGAATCAAAATAAAGGAGCAAAACTAAATATGTAGAAGCATAACTATCACTCAAACCAAAAGATACAAAAGCATAAGTTCAGAGATACAATAGAAAGGCCAGAGACTGGAGATCCCAATGCTGAGCAAGAGAGAGAGAGGGTGTCAAGTTCTGCTGGTCCTGATGGCCAAGGGCAAGGGAGGGGGTGGACCGAGGTACATTTTCATGATGCACAATTTGTCCCAAAATTGGACCAAATTATCATAAATGTTTATGAAAAATTTGAGGATACGAATTATTCTATCTTCGTTTTTTCCACTTATATTTTAGCAGAGCAGGGCACCCAACTAAAAAGGTCATTACATCTTCAACTCCCCCTTAATGACCACTTTATTGTCTTTTACAGCAAGCATCTCCCAAAATTTCTAAAGTTTATCCTTGCTCAAAGCTTTCATGAAGACGTCTGCAAGCAAATCTTTAGTTCTGCAGTACACAACCCCAACTTCTCCAGTGTTATCATTGGACCTGACTATCTTTAGAATCATTGGTCACATAGCCTAAGGATTTCCCTTGGAAATTGAGGGTTTGCTTCCATTAGTTACGTGCGGAGACAACTACCATATTTCTCTTTGCAAGTGGATCGATTGTCTTTGTTCTCTCCAAGAGGTGGAGAATGCAGAGCACTTCATTTTCTGGTTCCCCATCTAGTATAAGTTCCAGGGAAGATATACCATTGTTTGTATTGAGACTTGGGAGGTTCCTTATCCACCTTCTTCCACCATCTCAATCAAATATATGTAGCCCTATTCCTCTGAGACATTGCCACTTTCAGACATAGAGCTTTGCAAGATCCCCCTGGGGCCAATTTTAGGGATACTAGGTTGATCACCTTCTTTCAGCGTATTCCAAAAATTGGGGGTAATAAGCACCCTTTACATACATAGGCAGGTAGATGTAGTTCAATGAGACGATGTTCCTCTTAGTGTGCTACTACTGGAGTACCCAAGTATCCTCACCTTCATTCTAGGTGTCATTGTTTTGTTTCTATTCGACATCAAGGACCATCTAGTTCTCTTTGCCTGCATCTCGGGACAAGGGTACAAGCGTGCATCACAAATGTCCTTTATACTTCTGGAGGTTTGTTGGCCTTGGATGTTAAGGGAGATTCTAGGGGAGGCACCCTACCTCCTCCAAGAATTGTCCAGCTTGGCCCTCTTGGCCTTGGGAATTCTCCTATAGATATTATCAAATTTCGTATTGGTTCTATCACAATGGTCAATGATGATGCAGTCAGTCCCTCTGCTTTTGCATTAAGCATTGTGATAGAATGATAGGCATGTGACAGTGTCCATTTCTTGTCTCGGTTTCCATATTTGGTCTTCATCTTCCCTTGAGGGTAATTTGTACATGTACTTGGGTCTTATAGTTTGGGTTTAACCCCTGTTAACCCCCATATTTGCTTGCACAACTAGAGGGTTAAGATCCCACAAGATTCCTTCAAGTTGGTTCCAATATAGGTGCATTTAGACATTCACAGTGGTCAGAGCTTATTTTAGATCTAGTTTCATCAAATTCCGAGAAACTACTATTTTTAGCAATTTGCCTTTTTCCAAGAGCCAGAGATCTAGGGCCCACATCTCAAAGATTATTACTATTCTTGATCCTCGCAAGCTCATTATGTCGATGAGTCTGTTTCAAATGGCATGCAAGCAATTTCACACCAACTTCTATTTTTATAGTATGCTTTTCAAGGTTTGCATGTCGTTTACAAGCACATTTTGGGTTCCTTGTAAAAATGCGAGTCTAATGAGGCTGCTTTTGTCTACATGCAAGATGTTTCTATTTAAAGCAGTGTCTAATTTTAGACTTGCTATATTTGGCAGCAATCTCAATAATGTTACCTTCATTTTCAGTTTTTCCTGCTTTTTTACTTTTTCGAAGTTAGATCGCTTTTTGGGCATGTCTATATTTAGTAGTTTCTATTTTTGGTAGGTACAAGCTGTGATGTCATGGTTCCACGTTTGGAGTGGTGGAGTGGTTTCCATGTTCTGGTGAGGGAAAGGATGATGAGTAAAGTTCAATGCAAGCACTGGTTGGTGTCCTCTTAGTGTGACACATGGTAGCTTGTTGGATGGTTTCCATTTGCATGAGGTCCTAATCTTGTTCTTTCCAAAATCCTAACAGTCTACATCTAGAATAGGTGTCTTTACAGTCTTTTGGGAGACGAGACACAAGAGGAGGCATTCACTGGTGTGAAGCTGGAGGTGAGGCATTTCTACATCTCTGGAATTCTAGTTTACATCCATATTCCAGTGGAGAAGACGACCAAGCTTGGAACCCTCCGACAGAAAGGGTTTGTTCATTGGCTATAGTAAAATTTCAAAGGCCTAGAAGGTCTATGGTACATAGTTGAGAAAGACAGTTGTAAGCAGGGATGTAAAGTTTGAGGAATTTTTTGTATCTAGGAAGTCTCATGAGCCACTACTAGTGAAAAACGATGAGGCGCAGGAAGCTCCTAAGGTTGAACCAGAGTCACCAATGACTTCCAGTTTGGGGCAGAAACCTTCAGATCTAGAGGAGCCACCAACTCCTACTAGTTTTGTAAGGAGACCTTAATGGTACACTTAGACATGGAGTTAAAACTTACTTGCAGCTGCTGAGATTCTCTTTCATATGGTTGTATGGCTCAAATATGGCAATTGAATCAATTCTTTGTTGTAGGGTATTGTCCATACGGTGACTGTCATAGCAATGATGCCATCTATACACATCAGTATGTTGATGCATGCTGTTGGTGCCTGTAATCATACTCTGTACGACGATCATATGTCTGGCAGTTGTAACAAACACAAATTTAAACATAATAATAATATTAAATGTAGGCTAATGAAAAGTCAAAGGATACACATCCCTTTTCCTTATGACCAGTCAATGCATATAAGTACATTATCATGATGCTCACTGTAATCATTATCATTCAATCAATTATTTATCATTCAATATATTCTTATATATTACATAAATCTTCTATCAATTTCATAATGAACAAGAACTATACACTTCATTTGATATGAGAGCCAACATGGCTAAATCTTGTGGGTTAAATTCCCTACCTAGCCATCGATAAATTTTGTATAGCCTAGAACCGCAATCACTATTATGTATGTTACCAATCAAACTAGCAGTCCCTTCATAATAGACTATGTATGGTCTTATGCGAGTGATGGTAAGCATGTATGATGAGGCAAGACCCAATGTCACGTCTAACTCCTTAAGCTTCTTTGGGTAAGTCCTAAACCCAGGGGAGAGTCCCTAATTGAAAGGACACCTCCAAACACCTGCAAATACCCTTCAAGAGCCTTATGGCAGAGATCAATGTCTTATATGGAGTCAATGATTAGTGATAAAGACATAAAAATCATATGGAAGGACTTAATTCAATTCAGTTGATTACTATCGGAAAAATATCAACACTTTAACAGTCTCAAATCCAAGATGGATTTCCAATTTGAAGTCATCAACTGAAAATAAAGGTACTGAAATTTGACAACAACTGTTAATTGGATTATGCTACTTAACACAGTAAATTTCAGCACTGAAAAATGTTTCACAAATCACTAGATACACAGAAAAGTTCGGCCCTAAGAGGATGACAATTAGGTTTGTGCTCACTGCTTTTCAATATGGGGTTTATATTAGCATTCTTTAATAAAATAACTTAAAAACCATCAACCAATTGTTGGACCGTGTATACAAAATACTCTTGACAGCAGCTGGATAGCAGATGTGAAACCTATACTCCTTGATGAGGATGTAGATAAGATCAAGAACTCAAAGTTGGTAGAGATCACTGATATCACCCAGTGTAGGTCTCTTAGGTTGCCAGATACGCTTCCTACTAGAAAGGAAATTTGTGCGCATCATCTCTTTTATACCCAGAAAAACAAGGACATAACATAACTATTGGACCTTATTTTCTGTATCTTATAAGGTTTTTGTGCTTGAATCAGGATATAATATTACAAATGTGTTTTACAGGTAGTCGGATTAATATACACGAATTCAGGGGTTGTTGTCCTAGCTCTTTCCTCCAATGCTGTTCACAAGCTTTGGAAATGGTTGCGTAATGATCACAATCCATCTGGCAAGGTACAGTTCTAAAAGTGTCCTAACCTAGTTTTTTATTTCAGTTTTAGAATTATGCTTTTAATAAGCATTTGCAAGCATTTGAAAGTTGGAAATTCATTTTTTCAGGCCACATCAAATACTGCACCGCAACTGTGGCAGCCAACAAGTGGAATCCTTATGAAAAATGATATGAGTGATACAAATACAGAAGAAGCAGTCTCATGCATAGCCTTGTCAAATAACGATTCTTATGTTATGTCTGATTCTGGTTGGAAGGCGTCCCTATTCAACATGATGACATTTAAGGTGAAATGATTTTGTACAGCATGAATAGGTGTCTTGTATCTTGGTTTAATATGCTTCATCATGCTAATTCTAAACTATAATTTTACTGTGTATGATTCCCAATTTATCACATATTGAAGAAGATATTCATCCATATAGGTTGCTACGGTGTTAGTAAATCATGGCTTTTAAACTCTAGTTCTCTCTTGAGGCTTTGAACATGCCCTTTAATATGAACTTAAGCAGTTTTGTGTTTGGAGTTAATTTTATTTTAACAAGCTTCATGAGATATTTCAGACCATTGACACCTAGTTCTTTGCAGGTCATGGCAACATTTATGCCACCCCCACCCGCAACAACCTTTCTTTCTTTCCATCCTCAAGATAATAATATCATTTCTATTGGAATGGAGGATTCAACAATTCAGATATACAATGTCTGAGTTGACGAGGTGCTACAATAAATTAAATTATAAATTCCATCTAGTCCTCGTTACTATGTTGACAATCTGGATAATTTGATTATGCAAAATGTAATGATCCCTTCAATTGCCTGATTATAGGTGAAAAAAATCTGAAGGGTCACCAGAAGAGAATCACTTTTCTGGCATTTTCTCATTCTCTCAATGTCTTGGTATCTTCTGGGGCTGATGCTTAGGTGTACATCCTATACTTGATAGAAATATCCATGTTATGTCTTCTTATTTGCATTTGGGTAACATATTGAAGAATAACCTTCCAGTAACTTCACATATCAATCTATGTATGCAGCTTTGTGTATGGAGTATAGATGGATGGGATAAGCGATGTCAAAGTCTATTCAGTTGCAGGCAGCAAGACCATCTTCAGTTGATGTAGATACTAGAGTATTGTTCCATAATGATCAAGTTCACTTGTTGGTTGTGCATGAGAGCCAGATTGCTATTTACAATGCTTCTAAATTCGATCGCTTGTTCCTTGTAAGCCTGCGTTTTTGATATAACATGTTATAACATGAGCAATCATATACAGTAAAACTTAGATAAGTGTTCATTGTTTCTTACTTTTTATTGCTGGATAGCAATATTGATTTTTGTATCATATTATAACAGAAAGATTGCTAGGGACACACTAAAGAGATGATAAAATGATGCATGATTGTTGTTTGAATTGCAGTGGACACCTCATGATTCACCGTCTGTACTAATTTCAAATGCAACATACTCATGTGACAACCTTCTAGTCTATGCTAGTTTCATGGATGGTGTTGTTGGAGTATTTGATTCAGAAAGCTTGAGACCACATTGCCGCGTTGCACCTTCCATATATATACAGCCAGGCTTTAGCAGGTTAGCAACTTATATATCTCACAGCAAAATCGAAAACTTCAATGGAATTTCCATATAAGAGCAAAATTATCCAATGGATTTGCGTTGGTTTATATGTGTAGTGGCAATGTCTATCCAGTTGTGGTTGCTGCACATCCATCAGAACCTAATCAGTTTTCTGTTGGCTTGACTGATGGAGGCATTCAAGTGATTGAGCCTCTAGAATGAGAGGGAAAATTGGTTTATTAGATGTGGATATTTTTTGTACATATATTTTAAATATTCCAAATTTACTAGTTCAAGTTTTGGTCCTTTGAAGTTAAGATGGACATCCAAATATGATTGAATCTATCTAAAGGTTGTGTAATATGTTCATGGAACCTGAGAGAAACATGCACCTGTGTTCATTTTACAGGGGATGGTGGATTGGCCCACATTGGAGGAAGATGAGTTTGGGACACCATTTGCTCATCCTTTGCTTCTATATAAACTGAAATTCTCCTTTCCATGGCATCATTCACCATTATCTTCAAGTTACTTATGAATTTTTAGTCAAATTCAGATATCTTAGCATGACTCTAGATGACTCGGTAGATAGCTTAACAATGGATGCATGCTTTTCATTTCTATAAATTTCTAGGATTTTTGCATTTTGCATCATTCAAGCATAGAAAATAATGACTACCAAGTTACTATAGATCCATAATGGCTTACCTTGTACTAGTCCTTCAAGTTCTTCAACTGCATTTATTGAGTGCAAATGCAGCTGAAGAACTTGAAGGACTAGTACAAGGTAAGCCATTATGAATCTATAGTAACTTGGTAGTCATTATTTTGTATGCTTGACTGATTCAAAATTTGTTTGAATATCATCATTGTCAAGCAATAACTTCTTAAAGGGTGCTAGTTCAATGGGTGGTTCGATTCCTCCGTACCCTATCATAAATTAGTGACTAAGAAAACGACTAAATTGGCATATATACGACTATTAGTAGCTAATTTCCAGTATCTTATAGTGCGACTAACGTTTAGTCATATTTAGATTATTCATTAATATGTTATCATCTAGTAGTTTATTTAGTCATATATTTGGTCATTGATTGTGACAATCAATGAGTATCAATGACTAAATCAATGACTAAATCAGTGACTAAATAAGTGAGTATCAATGACTAAATCAATGACTAATAAGTCAACCAATTAATGACTAGTGAAATACGACTAGAGATAAGATAGTGGAAATCGGATACTATTAGTCACCGACTCAAAAATAATCGTTTATAGTCGAATTTTAGTCATTTTTTAGTCATTAATTTCTCATTTTGTACTAGTGGAATGAGAGAGTTGTTGAGGAGTTTGTTTCCATGACCCAAGCTTAAAGAATATCGACCTTAGAAATAAATGTTAAAGAATCTCAGTTGATCAACACCATTCCTAATGAGGAGATTGCTCATTTGAAAGGGGAATTGGTAACTTGGATCGACAAATGGAACTACATGAAGGAGAAGAAGAATAGGTACAAGGCTCTCAAAAAAAAATTGTTGTTAAGAAACCAAAAATTAGTCAAGCAGACCAGGGTTAGTAACATAAGAGCTTTGAAACTCAAGGCGAAGTTGAATGAAGCAAGGAGAAATAAGCCCGTCCAAGTACTGTTCGAACCATCCGAGAAGTCTTGATGCTCTGCATTCTCGAATTTTTCTTTTTGATAACTAAATGTTTTTGTCAGTTTGCAAGGTTTTAAGAATCGTCAGGTACAGGTAAATAATTCATATTTCTGAGGCCTCTATTTTAAATGCAAAGTGCTTATATGAGGATACCTGCAGAATCAAAGATTTTGCAGACATCCTTTATATTATATATTTTTACATTTATCACTCTGTCATTAATTTTGTTTTGAGTGATACAGGTGTCATTTTTGTCATCCATGGAGCGAAATTTTTTCACCTTCGACTCCTAGATATGCCTGATGGATCTTATTCGATGCCTACTACAGTGAATGTGGAATGATTTACGTGCTTGCTGGTTACTTATTCTATTTTTGGTAGAGTCATGTTGTTGCAGCAACATCCCCCCCAAATTTTGCACATATTGGGGCCCCTCCTTTGCATTTTACTAGAAAGACTGCCTAAAGAAGTTAATTCTCCTTTTTACTTAGTTTTTGTTTCAACTGAGGAATCTGCTTTAAAATTTCAAGTTTTTCTTCTAAGTCAAAACCCACGATTTTCTCCCGAAACTACGGAAGGAATTTAAAATTATCTCCCGAAACTGGGGAAGAACTCGGCGAACTCTCCCGAAATTGCGGAAGAAACATCAAATTCTCTTCCGAAATTGTGGAAGAACTCGGCGAACTCTCCCGAAACTACGGAAGAAACATCAAATTCTCTTCCGAAATTGCGGAAGAACTCGGCGAACTCTCCCGAAACTGCGGAAGAAAATTCAAAATTCTCTTCCGAAATTGCGGAAGCTTTTCGAGATTCTCTCCCGACACCACGAAATACTTAAAGTTACTCACTGAAACAACAAAAAAAACTTAGCGTTTTTTGGAGGAAATTAAAAATTATCTTCCAAAACTGCGGAAGAAGCTCAAGTTTCTCTCCCGAAACCGCGGAAGAACTCCATGATCTCGCCCGAAACTGCGGAGGAACTTGAGACTCTTTCCCGAAATTGCGAAAGCTTTCAAAAAATGTTGTCGTGGTAAGTTGTCAATAAAAACTTGAACAAATTTATTTCGTAAATTGCGGAAGGATTTTCTGACTCTTTCCCAAACTTCAGGACGACTCAGCAAAGCCAGCCGCGATAAGCTTCCGAGAAAGTGTATTGCGGAAGAACTTGCAAAGTGCTCCCGAAACGCCGAAACAATTTGCCATCTTGTTCCGCCAATGCGAACGGTTGTCTTTTGTCTCTTTTCCGAAATAAAGTTTCCCGTCTTTCGGGAGGAACTCCTGAGTTCCACCCGCAACTGTGGACGAAATTTGTGAATCCGCCCCGCAACCGACGGTCGCACTTAAATGCCAAGTCGGCTTGAAAAGACCGCGCCGTACGAGCATTAAAACCCAGTTTTAAAATGCCACCTACCCGTTTAATGCCGCACGTGTCTAACCTTTTATAAGGGTGGTGGGGTTTCGTTGATCCCATTATCAGTTTGTTGTTCAAAGAACGCCGTTGGGAAGACCGCGTCGACTCGCTCCAGCTCAGCACATCCACGACCATGTCCACCTCACTCCACCGCCGTCTCCTCTCCAGGTAGGCTTTTAACCATCATCTTTGTCTCATCTTCGCGTCGAGTGACTTTTGGGTTTTCCCGTTTCATAACGTGGCCGATAGACATTCGTAGCATAGGTCATTTTTGTTTTTTATGACCGCCGTGGCCCCATAGGTTTCTCATTCCTACCAACTGAAAGCCGTAGCCATGGCCAACCCAGTTTTTTTCTAGCCGCGTCCCGATCATTTTCCTACCTGGATTCAAACCTCATGTCGGCTGCAGGCCGTTTCTCAAGTATTATTAATGACAGTAGTGGTCGGTCGAGATACTCAATCACTCACCTACTCGGCTCAGTTAATGACTGCGGAAAACAGTTCCTTGTTTTCATTGTTTATTCATAGGATTTTTTCCACTCCAGGCCAACCCACTATTGACCATTAGAAGTGCTACGATGAAGGGTACCCTGTCCCCAAGGACTAGGAAGGAAGTAGGTTTTTTCCACGTCATATGCTTACCTTTTCGGAAGCATTCCAAAAGTTCCTGACTAGGCATTGTCTCCCTAGAATAATCAAGTCTGAGGACCATATTTCGTTTTCTGAAATGATCTTTTTTGCTTCCCCAGCATGAAACTTTATAATATTTCTCATTAGCATGTTAAAATTGTCCTTCTCTATGTTACACTCTCATAACATGTTGCAAATTTTTATAATGATTCACATTTGGTTGCTAGCAGGGATAAGCCACGATGCCAAAAGGTGGTAGAAGGAAAACTAAAGTGATGGAACCAGAGCCAGTGCAACTAAGGACTGAAACTGTTTTCCAAGACACTAAATGTACCATCGGTATTCCTCCCAAGGTCCGTTGGGGAGATGTTTACCGGATGTTCAGGGACCAGGATATCCCCGATGTACTATTGGAAGAAGAAAAAATCTACCTCAAAATCAAAACTTTCGGCATAGCTAGGGCTTCTACCCGCCCTGAATTGTTCCCATGCTCTGAAGTGATCGGGTGGATACTGGAACATGCCAACCCAGAGACAAGAGTGTTGCATGACAGCAAGGGAGAGCCTTTCGCTTCATTCCATTCAGCGTATATTGCAGCAGCCTATAAATTCTTACATCCCCAACAAGATTTAAGTGATGAATGGTTGGGTAAGATGAATAATATTGAGATGGCCAAAAAATTATTGGTCACAGGTAAACACCTGAGGAAGAGAGATAATGATGAATATGATGTTCAGGGCCTAAGACCTCCTTTTAGGTTAATCGCCCTGATGTTATGCAGGATTTTCGGCATGCCTGATGGCACTATATATAGGATACAGTGGGCCCCCATCATCCACTTCATAGCATTCAAAGGAACTATGTTTGATTGGGCTACTATCCTTTCGGACAGTTTGGCATCCACAGTGGTTGCTGCAAGAGAAGGTCTGGCCTTAAAAAAGTCAGAATTTTACATGTCTTCCTATCTCATTGACTGCATTTTGGCCAAACTCTCTTTCCCCAGGCTAGGTTGCACACGGGATAAAGCCAACACCCCGGTCTACACTGCTTATAAAATAATGTGGGCTCAAAATTACAGAGCAAGCTATCAGCTCATCTGCGAAGAATTCATCATGCCTCTATATGAGTAGATGTTCAATGAAGAGCCTAATTGTCTATCAGAAAATGCCATGGAAGTCCTGGAAAACTATGGCGATTTTTATTTCTCAGACCAGGGCACCTATATCATGATGTTTGGAGGTACCAAAGCGCCATACATTTTTCCAAAATACGCTACTGATTATGTAGTCCTCAAGGAAGCATTCAGGCAAATTTTCCTTGATGGAATAGGAGGGGTGCTTAACAAGCAACATAAGGCTTCTTTCCCTCCTTTTCCCTTCTGCATAGGAGCCTACAAATTCTCAGGGGTTGCAACAGCTGAGGAAGCAAGACTGCAACAAGAAGCAGAAGATGCCAGGTTGCAGAAAGAAGCTGAAGAAGCAGGGTTGCAGAAGGAAGCAGAAGATCGAGAGCAAAGGGAGGAAAGTGAAAATCAGCAGCAAGCTGAAGAAGAAGAAAGAAGGCATAAAACTGAAGAGGAACGAAAGGTGGAGGAAGAACTTAAGACCAATGAATATGCCTAGGCAGGTGGCTCCGGCACCCAATATATGGAAACAGACATCATAAGTAGGTGTTCCCGGCACCCAAAATGTGGAAACAGACACATCTCAAGCAGGTGACCCCGGCACCCAAAATGTGGAGATAGACACATCTCAAGTAGTGCAGACCCCACTCATAGAGACAGACGTACATGTAATAGACCTCCCAATCATCCCTTACACCCCATCAGAAGATCATACTGTGTCCCGATGGGGATGAATTTGTGTATAATAAGAAGAGGAAGGCGGTAGTCTTGAAATCGGAAGAGAGGATAAAGAGACTCTTCCAAGAAGATACTGTTACCCGGCGGGAGACCACGGTGATGAAAAATACAAATAAGTCTCCCATAGCCATGGCATCTGCCGCTGTGTCAGAAGCAAAAGCAACAAAGGACAATGTGGTCGATATGGTTAGAGAATTTGAGTCAACAAAGAGGAGATCTTGCATGTTGCAACATACTGTGGCTAATGAGCAGGCTTACAGGGATCTTGTAGTCAATAAATATAATCGCCTGTCTGTTGATCACAAGGAATTGTCAGATAAGTATCGCCATTTAGAAGAAGAAAAGGAGCAGCTGGAAATCCAGATGATGGTTCTAGAAGCATAAAAGAACGATTCTGAAGCTAGAGTTTCTCATCTGCAAGCAGATAAGCAAGCAATGGTTGATCAATTAGAGTAGGCAGAAAGCAGAGAAATAGATATGTCTCCCTTTCATGAGCTATCCTGTGACATTCTGAAACAAATGCACGCCACACAGGAGCTGATTACTGAGGAAGTGTGCAGGCTCAAAGCCATGATGGTTAGATTAAAAGAAGTCAATGTAGAGGCAAATAGGCTTAAAGGAAAATATACTCGGGTTAAAGCAAACATCCTGAGCCAGATGGAATGGAGAGAAGGGAAGGTTGATTTCCCCAAGCATCTCCCATTCAAGTCAGTAGATGATTTTAAAGAAGATGTGTCCCTTATGGAATTCTGCAGGAACTGTGGCTTTAAGCTAATGGCTAAGATCAAGGGAACCATGGATAAAAGTAACAGCCTGTATCAAAAGATCCATGGAGTACATGATAAGTGCAAGTTGAGTTTTCCTCGGCCCCTCGATGAGTTTCCAAGCAAAGAGCAACGTTTATCAGACTTGAAGGAAGAGCTAGGCATTCAAATAGAATATGTAAAGAAGATTGATGTCCTAGCCACTGATGATCTCCATCACTATATTGGGCTGTCATCAATGTACAGTCATTTGCTTAAAGAAATCCACCAAGCAGCAGTTGCAGAAATTCATGGTGTTGAAGCAGAACTTGGTAAACATGTGACTTCCCAGAAGATCTTGCTCCCTTCCCCAGCCAATGTAGTTGTCAGAGACACTGGTATCTGGTTCAGTTACATAGCAGAGGAGGAAAAGAAAGCAGCACCAGCAGCAGCTGCAGCAGCCAATCCAAGCACCTCTCTCCCAGTAGGAGTGCCTTCCCAGGGGTGAACACGCTGATACTAAGGCGTTGTTCCTATTTTCTTGATTCGGTCTCTCTATGTTTTAAGCATAGAATCACTAGACAACTATCTTTTCTATTTTTTGAGAAATGTTCTGTTTTAAGAAAAGGACCACGATTTGTTTAATTAAGAGGAAAATTTTTTAGAAGACATGTGTAAAGAGCCAGGTGGCAGCCCAAGAGGCATTTTGTAAAGATATAAATAGAAGCTTAGGGAATAGTGTAGAGGACTTTTGGCAGGGAAAAGAATTTTCTTAACTTGTACGAGCTATCTTGCACTTGCTTCAAGAAAATGAAATTTGCCTAATAAGAGCTTGGAGAGGACGTCTTTTGCATGGAAATGGATGTTGGATGCATGCTGGATTATTCTTGTTACTTTCACATTCTACAGTGAGATCTTTTTTTGCTGTCTTGAATTATTTCTCTGTATTGAATGATCTTATTGTTTCTTGTGCAAATGATTTTTCTCCTACATGAGTAATGGAATGCATTAGATGTGGATTGGAAGTTATCTTCTAATATCTTTTGCCCTCTTGTTTTAGATATATCTTCATGATTTAATGGCTGTCTGTTGATCTTTAGATACTTCTTCCAGTACATTACTCATACTTATAATTTTGCTCCTTGCAGGGATAGTTTAGTTTTATTTTGGTTTTAAATACAGATTTGTTTCGAGTTCTGCATTTAGTTAAGTTAGCTTAGGCACTTGCATATCATTTTAAACCATAAAATAAAAAAGAACGGTGGATCAGGCCATAATCGATGTAATTGAAGCAAATCTCCAAACCTAACGGTTGCCGGAACCGCTAACCGGACAGATTCCCCATACCAAACGGTGGACAATCTAATTGGGATAGTCTACCGGGAAGAATCCCTTTCTGCTTAATGCTGCGATCTTCGGGGCATCAACAAGTCAATTCCTAGAATATCTGATTTGGTTAGCATCTTCGTCCAAGTGGCGTATTGTTGGTTTCTGCTAGTAAGTTTGTTACCCTTCCACACTTCCTCATTCCGAACTACATTCGATGGTTACTCAATGCAAGCGGGGATTGATGATTCAGTTTGGAGTACCTGTTGATGAAGACAAACATCAGAATATGCCAAATTTTATTGGGCATTCTACAAATAATCCACATAGCCCTAGTTAGATAGGTTGGTCTTAATACTAGATGCTCCTAGGATTTCTATATAATGGCATGGAAGGCATTGTAATAAGGGTTCGAATTCTAGAAAATAGAGGAAGATTATATTGAAACAGTATAGTTAAATACATTTTTGCTTTGACTTGTGTTTTCTGAACTTATTCTGGAAACCAAATCTATTGCAGAGATTGGAGACTCTGACCAAGTTTTTGATATATTTTGATACTGTATCTATTTCGCATTCCTTCTTTGTGTTCACTTTTACTTACATATGTATATCCTGTGTTGTTGTATATGGATTTATCTTTCTAAATTTGAATTAATACATGGATTTTGAGTTTATGAGCAATTTGTTCAAAGATTGAAGATAATAGGTTGTTTCCTTGTTATTTCATGTTTTGCATAAATTGATATTTTATCATTCCTAACTTGTATGTCCGATTTGTTCAATACGGGCGAAGGTGTGATCATATGTTACCATATTTTCAGAATTGCATGATAATTAGTATCATTTGGTTTTATGTCTGAAATCACACTTAAAATCATTCTACTTTCTCTTTTGCAGAATGATTATAGTATCACTTTGATGTTGGGGATTTGTATACCATGTTGAAATGTTAACTATATTTTTTACTTTCAGACTTTAAATCATATTATTACTCTGTGCTCCTGGCCAGGATAGGACAGTAGACAGTAGGTTACCTTAGCTTAGATTTAGAAGCTACAAAATTTTGCATTTTTAATTAGGATAGTCCTTAGAGCTAGGTAGTCATTCAATTTATCTTTCTGTTTAATTAGCATTTTTTGGAAACCTGATTACTCATACATCCTCAAGAGGCTCTATATTCGGAGAGTAGATCACAAAGGAAGAAGGGCCTTGATCCCGTGAGAAATAGCTACTTTAAACATACATAGGATTGCATTAAGTCCTCTGTGTGGGTTGTTTTTCCATAAGTTGGCCAAGGACAGTTTTCCCAGCCAAAACTTGTACATTCTCAGTATCTAAAACTTGGACAATAGATAGCTAAAACAGTTTTGGAGATGGGTTTTGAATATCATTTTCTGAATCCTTGTAAAAAAATATTATAAAGAAAATTCCAAGATGACTAGCTCTGAAGAAACAAGTCCCGAGGAAAGAGCTATGATACCAAATGTTATGCAACCAAGTGTTATACCAAAATCTCGTCATCATGAGCCATGTATCAACTCAATGTGTTAATCCCTGAAGTTTCTCTGGCTAGAACATCATTGAGAAAGTTGTTGACCTTCTTTTCCACCTTTGCTAGTGATGCTGGCACATCTTGCTACCTATCAAGGGGTGCCAAAACTAGCTGGTGCCTGATGCACAATAGCATACTGTACCATTGGCTCTTTCTTCCCTCATGCAAGCTGCGCCAACTCTTCCTGACGCATGTTATCTTCATGCAAAGTGCGCCAGGTTTGGTTAGAGTGGACGACAAGGGGATTTGAGAGAATTAAGCGAATTATCGAAGTTGGGTGACATGGATACCTATCCCTAATTGGTAGGAAAAACTGGTATTCGTATCCTAACTAATGGGAATATCCCTTAGACCTCTCCCCCTAATCCTCGACCTACTCTATCCTCTTAGACTTATAAATAAGACCTCTCTCTCTATTGAGAGGGGAGTAAGGACTATAGCACATACATGCTGGTGAAATTACCCTAGGTGATCCCTATTCATATTTTGGGAGGCACACAAACCCTTTGGAGGCTTGGCTTGTACTATTGTAGGAAGGTTACAGCGTTAAGGATTGGGTTGTAATCACCACTCTTCTATGTATTTCCCACTTATTTACAGTAATATAATCTCTTTCCATAAATGTCTTTGTATTAATGATATTTAGAGATTTCTTCCTTAAATGTTAGCTTAGATCAATTAGTGCTTAGATGTGATTTTACTGTTTGTTTGCCTCTATATTCTTGACAGGGTTTTGCAGCTCTAGATGTGAAGACCACACAGCTTATAGTGACAAAGAGGAGAAGTTTTCGTGAATCTGAAGGTAAGGCATCTATCTACTTTAATCTCTGATTGATCTAGGAAAGTAGATCTATATTTTGTATTCATTTGTTCTAGATCCACCTAGACTAGGGATATCACGCTCACGTCCGCTGGATTAGATTATCCATAAACAAATATGGTGACCACACTGGGGAAAGAACATAGTTTTGATTTCAATTTGATTTGTTTTCATTGATTTCTTTTGAATCATTTTCTAGCCTCTGGAGCCCTTCCCACCTTTGAAATTTTTCAATTTCATAGTTTGTTGGCTTGCCCTGACTCTACCTGAGATCAATATTGGACCTTTTACTTTATATTTTTGGAGATCTTTGATTTCTTTCTTTTTACTATTCTCCCAACGCACCTGGGGTGTATATTCCCCGCACTACTGGGAATCTGGCGCTCACTGTCCATGAGCATCATGCGCCTCTGGCACCTTTATCCTAAGTGAATTATGTGCCATTGGCTCCCTTAGCCTTCATAGAGTCTGTTCCTGGTGCTCTGGTGTACAAGAACAGATTGCGCCAGCATCTGTTGCTTGGTGATTAGCACATTTTCTCCATTTTTTGTGATTTGGTCTGATTGTTTGAGCTCTGTATACTATATGATTCAGTCGCAGAACCCCTAGGTCCCGCTTTTCTGTGTTTGAGTTTGATCTAGTTGATTTTGGGTCTTAATCTAGTCAAGTGAGCAATTTGGTAGTGGCGGGAAATTTCAATCCCCCGTCTATCCACTTGGTCTTGTGATCCCTCATCCCATTTCCAAATCTCTTCAATTTGTTAGGTCTGATTCCTAACCCCTTCCTACGTTCAACCATTGAGTTTTAATTGTGATTTTTGTTGTTTGATTTTGCATGTGTTTGAGTTCTTTTTGAGTTTTTGGGTGATCTCTTTTCTTTGGGAATTTCCAGCCTACCATAGCTGGTCGAGACATAATCTTTAATTTTCTGAAGGATATATCTAAAGAGAATTATAATTCTAAAATCCATTGTGAGCATTTGAGTAGGGAAAACAAACTTTTATCATCTTCATTTCAAGTTTTATTCTTGGAATCGTTGGGAAGAATTTTCATATTTTGGGATTAAAATATTTGAAAATCTTAAATGATCAATCTTGTAGTTTCTTGGTTATGACATCTTGTTCATTTCTTAGAAAGATATAAGCATTTTCGGGTTTTTGCAAAGTGTCTTTGAAAATTGAAAATTCTCATTCTTTGATTTTCCTTCATCTTTTAGGTCATTATTTCGAAAGTTAGAGGTTGTTACATTTTGAAAGCGAAATTCTTATTTCCATGTTTCGTAGATTCGATTAAATTTAAAAGAGAAAAAAGAAAAGCATTTACATTTTGGTGCTTGTTTGTTATTTAGTGATTTTTGTTGGCATAGTGAAAAGAGTACTTCACTTGTCTTTTTTATTTGATTTTGAGTTATAGGGGTACTTGTCTTTTTCTAATATCGGAAACAAAGGAATTTATCCCTACCTTATATAGATTTCATAGAATCGGAAAAGAAAATTTTTTCATTTTGCATATAGATTAAGCTGCATTTGTTTGAATTCCTGTCTACACTCCATGCATTCACCTAACCGCTCAAGATAAAATTAATGGTAGTGTTAGGTTAAAACTTGCTAGTATCTTGTGTGATAAGTTAGTGACTTGTTCCAACGTCATTAAGCGTCTCAGCTATCGTTATCTCCTGCATTGCATCCTGGGGGCCTGCAGTTCTTCCACGTACCAACTGGTATATCGAATGTTCTTTCACGTACCCTTGGGTATATCGAAAGTCACTTCACGTACTCAGTAGTATATCAGAAGACTCTTGTCATACGGTTGTGCATTAAACAGCACCACTACGGATTTGAGCTCCCGTGTACCTTGTGTATATTGGGAGACCATTCTAGGATTCCTATACCAACTGAGTTAACCTATTGGCCATCTTGGCATGGAAATAAACCGATAACAACACTCGAGGAACTACTATGCACGTGCTTCTGGTAGTCGGGTTATGCTGTCAGGGGTATGGTCCTAATCCTCCTTGGTTAGTTCTTTGAAAATTTGGGACGAGTATAATTGTTGGACCCTGTGGTCTATCGCGAGTTGCACCGCCTTGACAATCCTGTGAGGTTCCAGAATTTTGAATCCCCACCTGTCATGTAAGTTTGCTTGCGGCTTTAGCTTGTGTAGATATTGGATTGATTTTTCTTTTTATAGGTTACACTTAGGATAAATTTTGATCTAGTCACATTGGTCGATCAACCTTTGAGAAGATCCCGAAGGATTTTGAATTTGCCACCTAAATATCCCCTTAACCAGGAGGAGAACTCAGGAGCATGAATGGATCAACCTACAATGTCCATGTCACGTGAGGAAGAGACCTATACCTTAGATTCGGGAACGAACTACTCGTCTCCCACCAACCCACCTATCGTTGATCCCGCGGGACCTTTGATGGCGGAAAAACCTACCTCATATGACACATCCTTCCATCAT
Source organism: Larix kaempferi (assembly GCA_027924585.1). Lineage (NCBI taxonomy): Eukaryota > Viridiplantae > Streptophyta > Pinopsida > Pinales > Pinaceae > Larix > Larix kaempferi. The sequence continues at coordinate 9,319,995 of BSBM01000476.1, forward strand.
TCACTGGAGATATATCCCAGAGCTACTGATTATATTTTCAGCCAGCCCCAGGATGAATCTGTATCAACAGCATTTGGTCCGTACACATATTTTTGGGACACGTCTCTAGGTCAACATGTTGTCGATTTTGGGTCAATTCCCATGGAAGAAACCATACCTCATCATTGGATTCCTAACAATGAATTCCTTGCACCACTCTATGAACAGATGCATCATCTGCACATGACTAGCAAACAACTTAGATGCCAAAGTATCACATGATGAGAAAACATCCCGGATACACCCATTTTTCAATATACCCCTGTACACTCTTTATCATTCGCTTCACCAGATACAACTACACCTATCTCGACCACTTACAAACCAGGTCAACCCTCGTTTCCTACAAGTAAACCCTTAATACAGGTGACCAGTTCTATACCTACTGTGACTCCCACCACCGCACCCTCTGAAGGGAAACCTTCAACCTTTGTTAACTTTGGAACACTACCTCCACCTCCCCCACATCAAAACTCAATGGGAGGATATAACTTTCCTATTAGTATACTGTTAAGCGGAATTAATCATTTTGTTAGCACTCAACCCTTGCTCATGAGTCAACCTAGAATCAGTGGTCAGCATTTGGTCACCAGGCACATTCCAGTTTGTGGACAACTTTCAACTGGGGGGCAACCCCTAGTTGGTGGACCTAACCCGATTGGGGGCAATAACCCATCCAATAGTCATACCATGAGTGGAGGATAAACTTCTCATCCAAGTTTTAGTATGGTTGGTAGCCCACTTCCAACCATCGGAAATCCCACATGGACACATCATGTGGGGGGGCATCCATTTGGACCCAAACCCCATGGGGACACATTATTCCAGGACATCATAACATCAATATTGGACAAAAATATCCGGGAAAACTTTTTCCTGGATTACCCTACCCTAGAAACCCTAAATCCCCATGGGGGAACCATAATGTCCCATCGACCGGACCTCTAGTTGGCAGGGCACCCCCACCACCTCCACCACCTCCCCTGCCATCTGGTGCACCACCACCCCCTCCACCCCATTCTGGAGGAGGAGGACCCCCGCCTCATTGTAGCAGACCTCCCCATTTTAGAGGAGGCAGAACCCCACCTTACGACGGTGACCCACCCCAGTTTGGAGGAGGTGGACCCCACCTTCCAGCGGAGGACCACCTCACTCCGGAGGGGGATGACCCCCACCCTTTGGTGGGGGACCACTACATTCTGGCGGAGGCAGACCCCCACCTTATGGTGGAGGACCACATTACTCTAGAAGGGCCCCACCTTTTGGTGGTGGGCCACCTCATTCTGTCGGAGGAGGACCTCCTTTCGGTCTCCCTCCTAACCCCAGTGGCCCACCTCCATACCACCAATTTCCTATGGGAGGACCCTAAAATCAATCTGTTCCTGGTCCTACTGGTACACCAATTCCATATCAATACTATCAATATCCACAGTCCAACCAACATTACCCTTTCTTGGTACTCTTGATATGACAGATTTATCACGGTTGACCAATGATCCCATCTATCATGGAACCAATTGGACAGATTTTCTGGTGAAGTTACCTTTCGACATTCCAAAGTTTGACGACAAACCGAGTGAAGATCCTAAAAACCATGTGATGACATATCATTTATGGTGTTCGTCTAATTCCCTAATGGATGATTCTATTTGTTTACGGTTGTTCCAGTGAACCCTGACTGGCCCTGCCTCCAAGTGGTATATCGAACTACCACCACACTCTTTTCATGATTTTTGATCCTTGGCCATGTCCTTTTTTACACATTTTCAGTTACCAATCCGGTACAAAACTTTTGACATCTCTCCGACAAACTAATGCCACACACATTTCTGATCATATTCATGAGTGGAGGAGGAGAGGACGTGATGCAGGGGCATCGGGGCATAGGCAGATCAGTTGAAGTTGATCGACATAAGGAGCCGACTACAGGGAGTTCTGACGACTGCTGGTGCGTGAAGCAGATTGACTTGTCGAAGTCAATAAGTTGAGCAGAGAACTGTTGAAGCAGTCGACAGGAGTGCGAAGGTCGAGAGTCGACATGTCAAGGTCGATAGATGATAGTCGATAGTCGACATGTCAATGTCGATGGGAGAAAAGTTGCTGCAAAGTCGTAGTAAGGTCGACATGTTGGGCATGAGCCAAGCAAGGAGGAAGGGGCAGACTAGCAAAGCCTAAGCACAGAGTGAAGCTGACGGAGGACAGTTTGGCCGACGTGATGGTCTACTGTAGCTTGTCAGAAGGATGCATAGAAGTCAAGAGGAGTACTCAGAAACAGTTCGGAGTTGCTGAGGAAGTTAATGGCAGTTATTGCAGGTGGGTGAAGACGTGACAGATGTCGTCACAGGAAGAGACTCTGCAGCACGGTCAGGGCACTGACAGTTGCAGGTCTGCAGGAGCATGGAAGGATCGACTGACAGAGGATGCATGTCTCGGGGATCGCAGTGGTCTTGGTAACAGTAGCAGCAGAGTAGAAGACCAGGGAGTTTGGATTAGTTGAGGATGACTTGGCATTTTGGACAGTTCCATTGTGTTTGAGTTGCAGAGCATAGTTTGGGGAGAAGTTCTGTAGATTGGAGAGAACAGTCACATAGCTTCCGAACGCAGAGAATATTGAGCCATAGCTCAGAGTTCCACAGTGAACCAGGAGAGGGTGAGGTCAACACACTGAGAGAGCACACCATAGTTACTTCTGTATTATAACGGATGAGGCCAACAGATAGTTAGTTGTTTGTATTTACAGTTATTCCCCATTGTAACTGATTGGTAGAAGTAATATAAGCCACTTCTGGCATCCTGTTTTACACCCTGTTTGTGTGAGCATTGTGGTCGTGTCGTGTGTATTGTTAAGAAAGAACCTTGTTGCGATAACGCACCTTGCGTCAGTTGGTATCAGAGCTATATCATCCTGAGATTTGAAGGATAGCGTCAATGCTATTAAGCCTGCAAGTGCATTGAATAGCTCCAGCTGCAGTTGGGTAGAGTTGTGCACAATTGTGAAAGTCCGGTTGCGATTGGACGAGTGGGAGTTTCAACAAAGGTTGAAAATGGCTCATAGAGGCATTAATGTCCGAAGATGAAGAGTGCATGGTATAACAGTCATGGTTGATCATGAGATGTTCGATGAGTGCATCCGAACAATGTGAAATTTGACAAACGAAGTCGAAACGATCAAAGCAAGCCAAAGGCGTGGTTGTATTCCTAATGCACTAGACCACAGCGATGAGGAAGTCGAAGAAGTGGAACCACGGGAAGCGGCGGGAGATGAACCAGAAGTAAAACTCATCAAGCTTCTAACGGATATGAGAGGTTGGGCAAAGATAGATGTTCGTACCTACTCGGGAAGTCTAGATCTAGAAGATTTGATCGACTAGTTCAGAGAAAATGAGAAATACTTCGACATAGAGCAGATCGAGGATCCCAAGCGGGTTAAGACTGCATGTCTAAGGTTGAAGGGTCATGCCTCATTGTGGTGGGACAATGTACAGGCTGACAGAGTCAAGAAGGGCAAGGAGAAAATCAAGTCTTGGGACAGGATGGTCTCCAAGCTAAAAGGAAAGTTCTTGCCAAATGAATATGTAATTTCCTTGTTTAGGAAGTCGCAGAACTTTCGACAAAAGGAGAAGACCGTGAAGGAGTACACGGAAAAGTTCTACAGGTTGTCAAAAAGGTCAGGCCAGACCGACGAAGGAGAATAAGTTGTCGCTAGGTATGTGATGGGTTGAAATATGCCATTCAGGATGAATTGAACATGTCAAGATTCAGAGCAGTGGGTTAATCCTACCATTTAGATCTGAAGGAAGAAGAGAAACTGTCGAGGAAATCTGCAGTGACCAGAAGTAGGGTGACTGGTCAGGGTGTGAAGACTGTTTCCATGAAAGGCCAAAGTAGCGGTTATAGAAAGGAATCTATCGAAGATAGTTGACATGTGGAAGGGACATCAATAAGGGAGAAAGTGAAAGAGAACCGACGTGATGGTTGTGAGAACCGCGGTCGAGGTGCGTATGGTCGAGGTGGTCCATCCGACAGAAAGGGAGCTGACATACCATCCATAATTTGTTATAAGTCTCGTGGAGCGGGACATAAGGCATATGAATGCCCAGAGAACCTACATGTTGCAGAGGAGTCGAAACCCAGGTGTCGAAGAGATGAGCAAGTCGACGAGAGGGAAGAGTCGGCATCCGACAGCAGTAGAGAGGAGAAAATAAGGAACCAAAGTCTGACGGTCAGCATAACATTGGTTCAAGAAGACAAACATGACGAGCAAGAGTCGGCACAATAGAAGGCAATCTTTCGAACGAAGGTGCGAATCGGAAAATGGCATTGCAAGACCATAGTTGATGGTGGAAGCACTGAGAATCTTGTGTTGACAGAGGTCATCGACAAGATCAGGTTGAAGTGTCAAGACCATCCACACTCATACAAGATCTAATGGTTGCAGAAAGGACACCATGTGAAGGTGACCAGACAGTTCCTGATTAACTTCAAGGTTGGGAAGTTACAGGACAGTGTATTGTGCGACGTAATCCCAATGGATGCGTGCCATCTGTTGTTAGGAAGACCATGGCAGTATGATCGGAAAATGATCTATGATGGTCGAGCCAACGCAGTTACAGTGTGGAAAATGGCATGAAGAGGACTCTTAAGCCGAAACCAGAGGATCAAGCCGACGATAAGCAGGGTGAGAGAAACTTTTGGGAGAAGCGCGTGCTAATGTGTTCAGCGAAGGAATTCCTCATTGAAGAGGAAAAGAAGTCGGGGTGTTATGCTATCAGTTCGAAAGGACCATGTGTCGAGAAGGAGACAATGGAGGAGAATATTTTGGTCAAGTAGGGAAGATGCTCGAAGAGTTCAAGATCATATTAGTCGATGAAACACTGACGGGATTTCCGTCGACAAGGAGCATATCCCATCAAATCGAATTGATTCCAGGGTCAAGTCTTCCAAATAAGGCACCACATAGGATGAGTCCGACAGAAGGTCAAGAACTCAATCGACGGGTCTAGGAGTTATTGGATAGAGGGTTGATCAGAGAGAGGCTGAGTCTGTGCGTGGTACCAGTAGTATTAGCACCGAAGAAAGGTGGAGAATGGAGGATGTGTATAAACTCCAGAGCTGTCAACAAGATCACGATCAAGTATCGGTTTCCATTGTCGAGAATGGATGACTTGATGGATTGTTTGAGTGGAGCGAAGTACTTCACGAAGATAGACCTGAAGAGTGGTTATCACCAGATTCGGGTTAGAGAAGGAGACCAATGGAAGACAACATTCAAGACAAAGGAAGGGCTGTATGAGTGGTTAGTCATGCCATTTGGATTGACTAATGCACCCAATACATTCATGCAATTGATGAATGAAGTACTGAAAGCATTCTTGGTAAATTTTGTCGTAGTCTATTTAGACGACATTCTGATTTTCAGTCAAACCAAGACAGAACAATTGGGGCACATTTGACAGGTATTGCAGAAGTTGCAAGAAGAGAAGCTGATGGTGAACCTGCAAAAATGTTTCTTCATGAAGGAATAACTGGTATACTTGGGATTCGTAATCTCGGGTAAAGGGTTGGTGATGGACCCAGAAAAGGTGAAGGCGATATTGGATTGGCTTGAAGCGAAAAGCACGACTGGAGTGAGGAGTTTCCATGGAATTGCCACTTTCTACCAGAATTTCATCAGGGGATTTAGACGGATTTGCGTACCATTGACAAAGTGCATGCGCAAAGGGGAGTTCAAGTGGATGGAAGCAGCCCAACGAGCTTTCGACAAGTTGAAGGAAAAGGTCACTAAGAGCCTAGTGTTGGCTCTCCCATATTTCGACAAAGTTTTCCAGGTCGATTGCGACGCAAGTGGAATAGCAATTGGAGCAGTGTTGAGCCAGGAGGGCCGACCAATTGCATTCTTAACTGAAAAATTGGATGATGCGAAGAAGAAATATTCGATCTATGACCATGAATTTTATGCTATTGTCCAAGCATTGAAGAAGTGGAGGCATTATTTGTTTCCTAAGGAATTTTTATTGTACACAGATCACCAAGCGCTAAGGTATCTGAATACTCAGTCGAAGTTAAATCAGCGGCACATGAAATGGGTCGAGTTCCTATAGGGATATACGTTCATGTTGCGACATAGGTCGGGCCAGTCGAACAAGGTTACTGACACACTGAGCAGAAAGGTTGCATTTTTTAACACGACGATAGTTCAGGCAACAGGAATAGAGTCGGTGAAGGAAAAGTACGCTACCGACAAGGATTTTGTGAAAGCATGGGAAGCTTGTAGTGAACCATGGAGTGTCGACATGACTCCATACTTGGATTATTTCATCCAAGAGGGATACCTATTCAAGGGACGACAGTTGTGTATTCCCAAAGGATCCGTGCAAGAGAAACTAATCCGAGAATTGCATAGCGGCGAATTAGCAGATCATTTTGGCATCGGCAAGACTAAGGTATTGGTCGAAGAGAAGTATTATTGGCCAGGGATGGTGATAGATGTCGGAAAGTGGGTTTGACAATGTAGATTTTTCTAGTTCGATAAAGGAAGAAGTCAGGACACGGGGCTATATACACCGTTTCCAGTATCGAATACCCCATGGGAGCACCTGAGCATGGATTTTGTGCTAGGATTTCCAAAGACACAGCAGGGAAGAGACTCAATATTTGTTGTAGTCGACAGGTTTTTGAAAATGGAACACTTTAATCCATGTCGGAAGACAAGTGACGCCACAAGCATTGCTGTACTATTCTTCAAGGAAGTAGTCAGATTGCATGGGTTGCCGAAGAGTATCACATTGGATAGAGATACCAAGTTTATGGGGCATTTCTGGAGAACCCTATGGAAGAAACTGGACACGAAGTTGTAGTTTAGCTCGACATATCATCCGCAGATAGACGGACAAACCGAGGTGGTGAACAGAAGTTTGGGAAACCTTCTGAGATGTTTGACGGCCGACAGACCCATGCAGGGGGACAACGTGTTGGCGCAAGCAAAGTTCGTGTACAACAATTCTGTGAATCGGTTGACAGGTTTGAGCCCATTCCAGATTGTTCAAAGAAGAATCCCACATGGAAGGGTGGATTTGGTCAAGTTGCCGACATAAATCAGGAAAAGCATGGATGCAGAATCATTCATAAAGCACATGAAAGCAGTTCATGAAGATGTGTGAAAGCGCAGAGAAAAGAGCAACATGACATACAAGTTGAGAGTCGACAGGAAGAATAGACTACAGTCATTCAGCGAAGGAAACTTGGTCTATGCACATTTTCAGAAGGAAATATTTCAGACATGAACCTATAACAAGCTGAAACTGAAGAAGATTGGACCATGTAATATTCTGAAGAAAATTTTGGACAACACTTATGTGTTGGAGATGCCAAAAGACTTGAGAATTTCATCAACGTTCAATGTCTCAAATCTGTATAAGTTTGATGAAGGTTCAAGCAGTGGAAGCGCAGAAGTGTCGAACATCGACTGGACGGAGCAGATTCCAGATCGATAGAAAGAGGAGATCGCAAAAGTAATAGAGGAACGCGAAGTCAGGAATATGCGCAGTTCGTGAAGAAAAGAATACTTGGTGCAATGGGAAGATGATGAATTGTAGGAGGCGACATGGATTTCCGAAGAAGAGTTTAGGAGACTGACGGATCAGTCGAGTTCTTTTTCACCTGGGGATTTTGATGCAGGGGCATCGGGGCCTAGGCAGATTAGTCGAAGTTGATCAACATAAGGAGCCGACAAGAGGGAGTGCCGACGAAGGCTGGTGCGTGAAGCAGATTGAATTTTCGAAGTCAATAAGTCAAGCAGAGAACTGTCGAAGCAGTCGATAGGAGTGCGAAGGTCGAGAGTCGACATGTCAAGGTCGACAGATGACAGTCGATAGTCAACATGTCAATGTCGATAGGCGACAAGTTGCCGCAGAGTTGTAGTAAGGTCGACATGTTGTCAAACCGTGACATCGACAGGTTGGGCATGAGCCAAGCGAGGAGGAAGGGGTGGACTGGAAAAGCCTAAGCACAGAGTGAAGCTGACAGGTGAGTCAAAGCTCACAAAGGACAGTATGTCCAACGTGATGGTCTACTGTAGCTTGTCAGAAGGATGTGTAGAAGTCAAGAGTAGTACTTGGCAACAGTTCAGAGTTGCTGAGGAAGTTAATGGCATTTATTGCAAGTGGGTGAAAATGTGACAGATGTCATCACATGCAGAGACTATGCAGCACGGTCGAGGCACTGACAGTTGCAGGTCTGCAGGATCATGGAAGGATCGACTGACAGAGGATGCATGTCTTGGGGATCGTAGTGGTTTCGGGAACAACAACAGTGGAGTAGAAGACGAGCGAGTTTGGATCAGTTGAGGATGACTTGCCATTTTGGACAGTTCCATTGTGTTGGAGTTGCAGAGCAGAGTTCGGGGAGAAGTTTTGTATATTGGAGAGAACAGTCACACAGCTTCTGAACGTAGAGAAGATCGAGCCATAGCTCAGAGTTCCGTAGTGAAGCAGGAGAGGGTGAGATCGACACACTGAGAAAGCACACCACAGTTACTTCTCTATTGTAACGGCTGAGGCTGGCAGATAGTTAGTTGTTTGTATTTAAAATTTTTCAGCATTGTAACCGATTGGTAGAAGTAATATAAGCCACTTCTTCCATCATGTTTTACACCCTATTTGTGTGAGCGTTGTGGTCATGTCGTGTGTATTGTTATGCAAGAACCTTGTTGCGATAAGGCACCTTTTTTCAGGACGTTTGATAAAAGCTCCCATTTCAGACCAACTCCTTGCGGATTGGTTTAGTAAGACACTCTTACCTATCATGGCCAGAGATGTCACTATGGGTGGGGATGTCACCGAAGAGCAAGATCTAGCATGTGCCCAGTAATTAGACTTAGTTTATGCTCAATCTGGCACTCTATATGATATTGTCCCCAACGCACCCCGCTCTACCTACGACCCAGCAAAACCACCCCAGGGACCTCATGTCGATGGCATCATAGGCTCTGTTGAAAACCAGACTATTTCTCAATCCAGTACCCATGTTGGTTCCACTCCATCCCCATCAAAGTCTATGAAAAACACCAATAGATCACCCAGCCCTGCTGCCACTGAAGAAATGAATTCAGTCCAATCTGCAGGAACCGAAGGGGTAAAACAAAAAACCTTCTAATCAGCAGGAACCGAAACAGAACAATCCTAATACCACCAAACCTAGGAGGAAGGCTAAGTTTCCATGTTTACTTTGCGGTGACGACCACTTTACCAAAGAGTTCCCACATCGGGATGAGGTCCAAAATTTCCTGAAAGGGAATCCAACACCCGTAGTTTTAACCGATCCCTTCCCCATGAAACAAAAACAGATGGTCACGCAACAACCCTCTCCTGTTCAAGGAGAGTCATCCTCTACCGCCCATGTTCTCATGACGCATAGTGAAACCGTCAACTTGAATACACGATCATGTTATTATGACTCGGTCCCATCGAAGGGGGCCTATAAGAAGTAATACTGAAAAAAATTCTGTTTCTACACTGGATATTCCTGTGCCACAAGGTTCTCTCACTATCAAGAAACCTTACTTTGATTGAGTGCTACGTCCGTCCAAGAGCATGATTAGAAAAGTTGTTTTCAATCCTAATGCTCGGGCTGCTCAGAATTACAACATTGTAGAGGACCTAGCGCAATCCCCTTGTGCTATGTCGACATTGGAAGCCTTGCAAAAATGTCCCAATTAGTGCAAGACTCTCCTCACTACTATCATCGTTGTAGACCATGATTCCTCAAACACCATCATGTTCCGACTCGAGTAATTTAAACCGATACGTTCCCACCCACTTGCATTCCAAATTGCTACCAATTTTCCTGGAAAGAGCATCCATCGTTCTATGTTAGACGAGGGAGCATCCACCTCGGTGATGTTGTTATCATGTTGGAGAGCCATCGACTCTCCCGAGTTGAACCGTTCCCCTATCACGTTGAAAGAATTTGTTGGTCGTGGATTCCAACCATACAAGATGTTACAATATTTGGCTATTGAGATGGGGGCAAGATCGTTTCCATCAATGTGGAAGTAGTCACTGCCCCACTAGATTATAACCTACTCCTTGGTCATAATTGGTTTTATGCCATGATTGCGGTCGCGTCCTCCGTCTTCTACATCGTACAATTTCCCCACCAAGGGAAAATTCTTACTATAGACCAACTGGATTTCTGTACACCAGACACCACTACTCATCCCAGTGACAATGTACCCCTCCTAGGTCATTCGTCCTAGATATATGAGAGTGTGTGGGTTGGAATCCTCAAGGACTCATCCCTTATGGGAGTTTTTCCATCACCGGATCCCCCTTCCCATGTTTCTATGGTGAACATGATTTCCTCTATGATCCCATCATCATCCAACTCTAATGACCAATGGCCCATTCTTGCGCTTGATACGTTGGGATCGATTGGAGATGTCATGCCTCTTACAGCAGCAGAAGCTACATACGAGGTTATCCAATCGTCATCTAATGCCCACTCTTTAGTGGAATCTACATCATATTCTCTACCACTACCGCGGTCTTCATCCCTACTTGATTCACTCCTCCAGACTTTCCACTCGGATGAGTTCATTATGGAAGTCATGAGTATGGATGAACCTCCTTGGGAAGACCTTCACCATCGATTGTCTTTCCTACCACTGCTAGATTTCGTGGAGAATCACATTGAAACCCTCATTATGCCAGATGTAATTCCTTGCCCCTAATCTCCTATTCTCACTTGTGATACGGTAACCGAGGGTAACTTGGAGAACATAGAACCTACCATATCGATTGACATCTCGGAAACACCTGGAGTCGTGGAACATATTTGTATAAGACACAATTTGTCTCCTAAAGATCCTACATCATACACGGCCTTATTCAAATAATTCTGCGACGCATTTGCGTGGAGCTACGAGGAAATGCCCGAGATTGGTCCTGCCATTGTTGTTCATGAGATCAAAACATATCCTGAGGCTAAACTCATCCGGAAAAAGTTACGTCTAGTGCACCCAAGAAAGACCGCGGCTAAAAAGGTTGAGATTGAAAAGTTGTTGAAAGCTAGATTCATCTACCCTATCCCCTTGATAGACTAGGTCTCCAATGTCATCCCTGTTGCCAAAAAGCAGGGCACCATTAGGGTTTGCGTCGATTACAGGGATATTAATAAGGCTTGACCCAAGGACAACTACCCTACCCCATTTATCGACCAAATCATCGATAACTGTGCTGGGAGCATCATCTTTTCATTTATGGATGGATTTTCCGGCTACAATTAGATTGAGATCCACCCGGTCGATCAACACAAAACTACTTTCATCTTCCCATGGGGTACGTTTGCATACTGTAACTACCTTTTGGCCTTAAAAATGTTGGTGCCACATTCCAGCGGGCTGTTGGCACAGTTTTGTTCAAAATGAAAATGGGTGATAGACAAATTTATCTTTTTATATCTTCTAATTTTGGTGAGAAGATATCCACTACCTAAACAAAAATATGCCATGTGATCGTTGGCTAGAGTCAGAAAGGAATTAAAAATATATATATACTAGAGTGATTTAGAAAATCATTTAAAAATCGATTGTCTAGATTGCATCAGAAGAGATTAACAGATGAAATAATGGTCCGCCAGGGAAGAAGCGCACAAGTAACCAGGAGGACCTTGCCGGAGGAATACAAGCAGGAAAGTTAAATGGTGAGCGAGTTCCACCTTTGATCGACTATCAATCAATAGATCAACGGCCCACAACCATTTCGCACTGCAAAGCTGCACGAAGAAATAGACTTGTGAGTGGTTGCGAAATGAAATACCACCATACACGTGTTAGCACTCGAATATTTCACAAATAAAAAAGGTGGTAAGGGATACCACCTAGGTGCCGTGTGAAACCACCTTCCTGAGTTATAACATCAAGCATTCAAATTTAATGATAGACCAATGGTCAGGATCAAGCCGTAAAGGGATCTGACGGAGGTGGTGTATTTTTTCCGGAGAAGAAACAAGATGTATAACGCAAGAATTGGTCTCCAAAGTGACCATTAAAGAGTGGTTAAAAGAGAGAAGAGATCAAGGACCAGATGATCGAGCATTGAGAGAGAAATGGCTCATGTTTACTCAACGTTTCCAATGTGCACGGAGAAATGAAACTTTGGTTGGTTCCGGAATTATAAACCGCTTGCCACACGTCACTCCCTCAAAATTTTGCAAATGAGGAAGTTGGTTAGAGACACCACTTCTTACCCTTTCAAAAACCACTTTGGAGGTTTAAGTGTCGGGAATAAAGAGTTAGAAATAGAATCAATGGTCAAGATCAAGGCAGAATAAGATCTGATGGTGGAAGTCATCTTCCGAAATATGCATAGAAATGATGGTAAATGATGAATGATCTAATGGACTGGATCACGCCAGGGGAAATCGACGGGTGAAATAATTTTCCGCTGGGAAAGGAGCAAGGGAGATACCTGAGATTTCGTCGGCAGCGTTAAAAAGGAAAAGTTTAAAAAGTGAGCAAGGATCACCGTAGATTTAACAGGAATGGACATATCGACGCCTCAGAGGTATTTCGCGACGAGAAGATGCACGATGGAACGGTAGATTGAGCAGTTGCGAAATTAGAAACCACTGTCCACGTGCCGACGTCAGAACATTTCGCAAATTGAAAGAGTGGTAAAGGAAACTGCCGGGGCACCATGTGAAACCTCCTTTGTGGGTTATAAAAAGGAAAAAGACACATGAAGCTTGACATTTGTTTCGTGAAGCATCAACATCAGAAGGTTCGGAACATGTGTAGAGTTGGAAAGTGACAGAACATGCCAAGCTGTAGACTTGTTAGTGTCAGATAGGTTCTGAAACTTGTGCAAGCCATTAGAAATATTATTTATATAATGGAAGGGGTGGAAGAAACCTCAAATGTTGAAAATACCAGAATAAACGATGCACTAGAAGACATGGATAGAGATGTTTTTGACCCTGTGGTTAAATTGTCAGTTACAGAGATAAAAGCTATATTAGACAGATTGTATAAGGAGGGAACAGATACACACAGATTTTTCTAATATTCCTTCATATATTTCTTACCATACCAAATTATAGGGTTTCCCGAGTTTTTTCCCTGGTGTGTAATGAACTACTCGCAGATTGATAAAATAGTCATGAATTCCCCAAAATCCAAAATCATTTGTCCTATTGAGTCTACCATTATTAGAAGTTCCCTTGAAGTACCTCCATCACAATCCCATGAAACATAAAATCTAACCAAAGAAATCGTATTCAGTCATTATCGCTAGTCTTCCCTAGAATCCAAACAAGTTTTTCTAACTAGTTGCCTCAAGCCTGATCTTGAAATCGAAGATACCCCTTACCCATTGGATATGAAATTTTTCAATGACAGTACCCAGTTGGCTAGACAATGATACAGTGGTAACATTGGTTCAGTTATGTCTGTTGTTTAGAATAAGTCTTGGTATACCGGGAGTAGAATACAACCAAGTACCATGCCTTAAATATGAGGAGTTCATGGCTGAAAATATCCATTCTCAACTGGTGAATTTCCATAGTACTAGACATTTCAGGTTCCAATCTTATTTGATGAAGGCATTACTATTTTCAAGTCAAAAAGATATATATTTTTCATAGGTGGTTTTTTCAAATACATTGGAGGATAATGTATTCAATTACTTGAATTATAATATGTCAGAAGTATATAAACTGATTTTTGGAGAAAAATCGCCAAGAGTATTGCCATAGATGAAGACTTTAATGCAGCTGAAACAGGACATGGTGGTGGGAGACTGGTTTTTATTAAAGGAACATACAGTTATCAGATTGTATGGATTTATGAAAGAACCTTACATATTGCCAGCATTTTTGACCTCAAGGGTATTTGCACTGGAATTTATCAGGCAGAAATTAACCGTTGATAATGATCACTTTTTGGATTGTAAAAAGGCTATTGATATAAATTTTCCCTTGAAAGTAGGGAATTTTATTGTAAAGAATAAGTATGCCCTTTCATTTGTATAAAATAAGTTAGAAGAATTAGATTTTAAAAAGGAAACTGCTATCAATTATGACCCTTGCCATATCATTGCTGAAAGGAGACAACAGAATAAAAATAAGGGTTTTGACCATCAAGAGGTTGAAGGATTATAAAAAATAGCCAATCTTTTACAATGTGAATCTGACGAAGAAGCCCCATCATGTTCACACTCAAATCCTGACGATCCAGCAAAATCTACATCGGAAGTAATACCTACTTCAGGTAAAATAGAGATTGTTGGAAAAAGAAGTTTTGAAGAAGTCACTGATACGGAAGTGGAAGAGAAAGAAAGAGAAAAAAGGCTCAAGGAAGATTCCCAAGACGATTTGGTTGTATTTACAAGAGAAAAAGAGGAGAAAAGAGAAAAATACACAGCTCCAGAAGTTCAAGTACAAGAGTAAAAATTTCAAGAATCCAAGGAAGCAAGTGACACTAGCATATTTCAATCAAGGGCAGCGATGTATGTCAAATATGGGCAGGATAAACAAGCAACCCCAGAGAAGACAGATAATTTTTTTTCCAAAGTTAGAAATGTGACAGATTCGGAATTCACTTTAATGACCAGCAAAGATCTCACGGAAAACACTTTGAATTTAGTTGTGTCATCTGATGATAAAGTAACATAAATGAAGCTGAATCTAAGGAAAATAACATTCCCCGATAAAATTCATTTGCACAAACAGACCGGGGAAGTCATCTACATAGATTTGATGAAATCTACCTTAAAGGTTTCAAAGTTGCAAAATACAGTTAACAAATTGGAGATTCAGTTAAGACAAGAGAAAACTAAGAATAAATCCCACCACCAACATATTAAAAAGCTGCAGATATATTTAATTGAAAATAATGATGGAACAAACAAAGGTGAGGCAAGTAAAAATTTGTTGATGGATAAAGAGAGCACTATTCAGTTGCTCAAGAAGAAGCTTTACTAACACCACAGTTAATTCAGGCTTCCGAATTGACTGTGTTGGAATAAGAAAAATAAATCTTATCCCAGGAATTCGATGACAGCAAAGCAAAATTGTTGAAGTTTATAGAAAAAGAATTAGAATGGGAGAAAGAAAGAATAAGTCTTAAAAATCAAGTTGAAGATATTAAAGCAAAATTGGTAACCATAGAAAAAGGGCAGCAAGAAACTGGTCAAACAAGCAGAGAAGAAAATGTAGATGATCTCATCTGGGCAATGTCCCAGGTTAGCCTGAAAGAGGTAGAGATAAAAGAGCTAAAAGAAGAGAAACATAAATTGGAAGAAGAAAATAAGAAAAAGGATAAACAAATAAAAGAATTGGAAGATAAGAATAAAGACTTAGTTGAAAGAAATCAAAGATTCATAACCCAAGTAATAGGGTAGCTTCCAATGCAGGGTGCGAAGCACTTAATTTGGGATCAAATCATAAATGAAGTTGTAAATTTCAGACCCTATTTGAATTTCATGAAGGTAAAAGAAAAAGTATCATATGAAATTGTGGCGGTCATCTTTCCGGGATGGCTACAACCCAGAAGATATTGCGAGTTGGATACTATTGGCTTTCTATATTTAAAGATTGCATTGAAGTCGTCAAGAAGTGTCCTCCCTGTCATATTTTTCATTATAAAAAGCACTCGCATCCAGACCCACTACATCCCGTTATTTTTGTCGTCCCCTTTGCAAAATGGGGCATAGATTTCATGCATTAAAATCCTACCTCGGTCGGGGGGAATGGTTATGTCATCGTTTTCGTTGACTATTTTACCAAGTGGGTCAAGGCTATGCCTACATATAACGAAGATGGTAAAACTGTCGCACTCTTCATGTTTAACCATATTATTGCACGATTCGGAGTCCCACAAGCCATTGTTATTGATCATGAATCCCATTTTCAGAACAAGATGGTGGATTAATTAAGCGCCATATTAGGTTTTCGTGTTGAGAACTCAACTCCATATTACCCACAGTCCAATTGAAAAGTAGATTCCATTAACAAGGTCTTGAAAACCATGATCCAACAGATGTTGGGGACACACAAGTCCAACTGGCACAATATGATTTTCTCAGACCTTTGGGAATATTAGAATTCCGTAAAAACTGCCACTGGTTTCACGCCCTTTCAATTTGTCTATGGACTAGAGGTAGTACTTCTGATAGAGTGCGAGATCCCATCGCTAAAACTCATTGTCGAACTCCTTCCCAATACCACTACCGAGGAAGAACGTTTCCTCCACTTAGCGAAACTCGATGAAACCCATCGTGACGTTGCCTTGGCTAACGAAGCTCATAAGAAGCGCATCAAGGCCCAGTATGACAGATCCATCAAGCCTCGTGATTTCAATGAGGGTGATATGGTCTTCACATACGACTAGAAACACAATAAGCTGGGGGCAGGAAAGCTCGAGTCCATATGGAACGGTCCATATGTGGTAAAACAAGTGTTGGATAAAGGAGCAT
Organism: Larix kaempferi; assembly: GCA_027924585.1. Taxonomy (NCBI): domain Eukaryota; kingdom Viridiplantae; phylum Streptophyta; class Pinopsida; order Pinales; family Pinaceae; genus Larix; species Larix kaempferi. The sequence goes on from BSBM01000476.1 coordinate 9,336,506, forward strand.
ATGAGCTCAAAGATTATGGTGAGATATATTTAGGGGAGCCCCGCAAGGGGATCTTCTTGAAACGGTACTATGCCTAGATTTTTATGCATTAGTACTATGTAGATATTGTACATGATGTGTGTTTTGTGTGGTGTGACTCTTTGATCAAGTGTGATTAGGATCTTGTTTCCACGCTTATACCATGTTCTGCCTGGATCTGGAGATGGAAACATGTGTTGGATTTGCGGATGTGCCAGTCGGCTAACCCGTAACCTTGCTTCGGCAGCTTGGGTGATTTACTCTCCTATCAGAGAGCTCATTAGTTCGGGAGGGAATTGTTTAGGGTATGAAACCAATAACGTCGTTGAGTATAACACGGTGATTGGAGTCTTAACCAATGCTCTTTCCCTGAGTATGGACCATGTTGTGATTCACCTTGATTCGCAACTAGTGGTCTCCCACCTCAACCGTATCTACGTTATCCGTGACCCTACCCTACTTCATCTATTTCGACGAGTACGTCTCCTAGAGAGGTCTTTTGAGTCTATTCAATACCGGCATATCCCTAGAGAGATGAACACTATTTCCGATTCATTGGCCAATTTAATTCTAGATTGTTACATTGCACATACATAAAACATCCCAAAAATATGAAAACAAACATAACATGTAAATTATCCATAATGTATAGGAAACACATGTACAAGATCCCATAATCATCCATAGAACACTATTTTTAAAGCCACAAATAGAGTTATATATATATATATATATATATATCATGTCGGTACAAATACGAAATGTGGTATTGGTACAAAATATGAAGCTCATGAGCTTTCAGTAAGAGTCCCCTCTAAAAAATATGAAGCCCTTAGATTTCAGTACAATACATATATGCATGAGCTCAATCCCTTATATGCTCATGATAGCAGACAATGGCTATGTCTACTTTCCGAAGCATCACACCAAAATGCTGGGATACACCCACTGTATGTCACTGGTAGTGATGAGGTAGCTCATGTACAAATGAATCCAGGATGTTAAGAGTCAATTGCTGGAGGTTCTCCTCCATCTCATCCATCTCCTCCATGGCATCGTGGTCTGCAGCCTCCATCTACCGTACTGCTCCTCTCCGTGCAATCGGAGAAGCGCCCGCTAAACGGGATGGGCCAACATCTGCATTAAATATGTACCAATCATCAATATTACACCAAAAACATCAAAATATCAATGAAAAAACACACAACAGAGTTTTTGTTCTTACCTATTTCTCCCCACTGCGTGCCTTCGGGAAGCACCAATTCTGGGTCTCCTCTGAAATCGACACCCTCATAGGGGTAGTCCTCCACCATGAGAAGTTTTCCCCTCAACCAGCTGAATAAATAAGGACCATAGCTAATGATGGTTCCCCATTGCTTTGATGGGACATCACCTCAGACCATCATATCATGTGTGGATCCCTCGGATCGAACTCATCTAGCTCAAACTATGGGCACATATGTGGAACCCGCTCTAGGAAGAACAATACCACAACCAATCCATATCCAAACATTTCAGCTCACCATGCTGACATTTGGTGAGATTCTCTCTGAGAGATACGAGGAGTCCCTTGCACCAGTTGAAAACAGTGGGATCCATACACTCCTTTGTGTATAGCATATGGGCCTTGCTGACCAAGTGAGGTGCTATACTACCTTCTACCCTCTCGATAGTAAACATAACTGTATGTAGAGGACAGTCTCTCACATATTTGATGGGGATCTTCCCACCAACTGTCTGTGTTTCTGGAGTGCACCATTGGGCCACTACATCCTCGGTGATATAATCACTCCCTCGTGATCCTGTCAAAGACACAGGATCCCCCGGTCGGGACAACCCCATCAGAAAATAAATATCCTCGATATTTATAGTTAGTGTATGCACATCGACCCAAAAGTGTTGTTTCTCAAGATCCCAACATCGGATCAAGTATTCTAGTAACTACACTTGGGCCCTCATGCCCTGGATGTGCAAGTATTTCAGTAACCTGTAATTCCTCAATGCATTCATGCATTAAGGGTCATTTTCCGCTTGAGCATCATCTAATTCATGCTCTCTTTCACGCCACTGGACAATCTTTGCCACCTAATCCTATCCAAACATCAACAAGACACTCATTAGAAGTAAATGCATTGAGGGTATTTTCCGCTTGAGCATCATCTAATTAATGCTCTCTTTCACGCAACTAAACCATCTTTGCCACCTAAGCCTATCCAAACATCAACAAGACACTCATTAGAAGTATATCCAACTACCCAACTCCATTTTTGGCTTGTGCTTGATTTCATGGGGACATTCGATGCCGACACACCCTGTCCATACGGAAAGGGTGCCATTGGTGCATGACATCCCCATGGGTTTGGCGCCAGGAGGCCCTCGGCGCACATCCCGAAAGGGAGAAGTGTGTCGGGCTGAAGGTGCAATTTCCCCCATTCACATGAGCCAAAAAATGGGAAATTGTACATAAAAATCAAATCTACTCCAATGAAATTGTAAAGGGAAAAGTTTAAGGTTACCTAACACTGACGGAACTGCAAACGGTTGACCAGAGCTCTTGCAATCAGCACTTGAAAAACTACTTCAAAATGGTATTTTCACCTCCCAATTTGGTAAAAAAAAATTAGTAACTAGTTTTTACTATTTACCCCTATTTTATATATTGGAAAAAGAATATTCCTTTTTCGACTTATTCTTTGTGGGTTATTTTGCTATAGTTGGGATTATTTTTGTGTCTATATACCTAATTGATCATTCTAACCTAGTTTTTGAAGTCTACAGGTGAAGTAAAGTGCCGTGTTTAACTTTTGGTCGTGATTGTGGTTATTCTACGCCTATTACTAGGTGTGAATAGCTCTTCGAGCATTTTAGTGTTGTTATTTCGCTCGTGAAAACTAAACATTAATGACATTGAGCGTACTCGTTGTTCCTTCTCGTGCTTGTAAAATGATGAGAATAAGTCACCGAGTTATCTTTTATCACTTTTTCGGGCTCGTAAAACTCCCACGAAAAAGAAACCCCACAAGAGTCTTCCTTTAAGCTCTTTTCAGGCTCCCTAAATATGAAAATATCGCCAAGCAAACTTGAGGCTTTCACGCTTGTAAAAGTATTTGAATGATCGTATTTCTAGTGATAGTTTACCCCTTTTTCGGACCATGATGTAATATTTACGAAAAAGGAGCACTCCAACCAATCATGACTGGAAGAGTTCTCTCTCACATTGTTTTATCCTTTTTTCGGGTGAGGAGACTAAATTTTACGAAAAAGAACTTTTGGAGTCTTCTTTAGTTCTTTTCATACTCTCTAAACATGAAATTACGTCGAGTTTACCTTCTTTGGAATCGTTAAAATCTAACATAGAAGGGCCCGTTTTGGGACGAACCCCTCCTATCCTAGGTTCATAAAAAAATTGGGATTGGACTCGTCTAAAGGATGAGTTATACCAAGCATATGTTATCCTCCTCAAGACCGTTAAAAAAAAAGAGGTACTCATCAATCATGATGGGGAAAAGGAAAGATTTTTTATTACACCATAATTTACAGCAGTACATAGTCACTATTGAACATGGCACTCATTTGCATATGCATTTAGTACTTGAGTAATCCATTTGTCTTCGAGTCACACCAATTCTGTGAGCCTTGTTACTCCTTTGGGTCATCCAAATAATGTTTCCATCGTCAGTTGCATTAGGGGGTTGGTATCATTCTCGTTATGTCAATACTTCCAAGTCATGCCATGCCCATGTTCAAGGGACAGTTTTCATTCATTATCTGCAGTCATATTTACCTTCCATCATGTCGGTCATCCTTGAGTCAGTCTCACCCATTACTGTCTGATTTACTTCAAACATATGTGATCGCGTTTCGTGTCGATGATGAGGGATTCATCATGGCCCTCATTCGACGAATTCATCCTTGTCAACTTCAACACATCATCCGAGGATTGAATCTAGAAACCAATCAAGTACATTGGGCCTGCATGCCTCAATCGAAGGTTACCTCGCTTTAAACATGAGTTGACATTATTGGCTCTTGATTGAAATATTCCATCGATTGTTCGACCTTAGCTCATTGATTCACATTCGATGGTATGTACTGTGATACCTTGGGAATCATTGACATCAATGGTGACTTCCCTCGCGCTTGTTAATTGTATACATCAATGATCGATAATCAAGTGGTTTCTACCATGTTCGACTCCAAGACATTTGTAATCACATGGTTAGATTCATATCATTGCGGGTTCAACTTGAAGACCCTGGGGAAATCATATCTTACCCACATTGCGATGGAGATTGTTTGAGTCATAATACACAGATCCACATTGTATTGGTCGTGGCTATTTTATCATCTCATCATGGATCTACGATTGTGTCCAGTATCCATGATTTTGTTATGTCGGTCTCTACTTCCATGGATCTGCATTGTATTGGTTGGAATCCATGTTATGAGTCATGTGAGACTAGTATCTCAAAGTCAGTTGTACTGCAGTAGCTTCTTCCATCCAAAATTTTTTTGCCGTCGATCCTTACAAAGAATTTCACCTGTCTTATTTTACCAACTTCATGATTTGGAGGGCATTCTGTTATACCAAAATCTCGTCATCATGAGCCAAGTATCAACTTAGTGCCTTAATCCCTGAAGTTTCTCTAGATAGAACATCATTGAGCAAGTTGTTGACCTTGTTTTCCACCTTTCCTAGTGATGCTAGTGAATCCTGCTTCCTAGCAAGGGGTGCCAATTCTGGCTGGTGCCTTATGCACACTAGAATACTGTGCCATTGGCTCTTTCTGTCCTCATGCAAGTTGCACCAACTCTTCCTGGATCCTGTTGTCTTCATGCAGAGTGCTGCAGGGTTGGTTAGAGTGGATGACAAGGGGCTTCGAGCGAATTCTTGATGCTCGGTGACATGGATACCTTTCCCTAACTGGTAGGAATAGTTGGTATTCGGATCCTAACCTAATGGGAAGATCCCTTTGACCTGTCCCCCTAATTCTCAACCTACTCTATCCTCTTATCCTTATAAATGAGACCTCTCTCTCTATTGAGAGGGGAGGAAGGACTATAGCACTTACATGCTAGTGAAATTAACCTAGGTGATCCCTATTCATCTCTTGGGAGGCACACACACCCTTTGGAGGCTTCGCTTGAACTGTTGGATGAAGGTTACAACGTTAAGGCTTGGGTTATAATCATCACTCTTCTATGTATTTCCCACTTATTTACAGTAATATAATCTCTTTCCATAAATTTCTTTGTATTAATGATATTTAGAGCTTTCTTCCTTAACTGTTAGCTTAGATCAGTTAGTGTTTAGATGTGATTTGACTGTTTGTTTGCCTCTATATGCTTGACACGGTTTTGATGCTCTAGATATGAAGACCACGGAGCTTAGAGCGACAAAGAGGAGAAGGATTCACGAATTTGAAGGTAAGAAATCTATGTACTTTCATATCTGATTGATATAGGAAAGTATATCTATATTATGTATTCATTTGTTCTAGATCCACCTGGACTAGGGAGATCATGCTCGCGTCCGCTTGAGTAGATTATCCATAAACACCAAGTCCCACATATAGCATAAAAATAACAGAAATAGACCAAAAGAAAGTAATACATGACTTAATAATGAAGAACTAAGATGAATAACAATCCTCTTCGAGGGAGGAACCTCCTGACACAATGTACTAAGTACAAAAGACAAGACAAGATACAATGATGACTAATATGAAAAGGTATCCTTCATATATATAAGAGACAAAGGGGTACAATAACAACTAATAGACCCAAGCCGACATCAATAGTATGTAATGCACCTTAATAAATGGGTAATGTGCCACTGGATAAGGAGAAATGTGCCAATATTTAGGCCGTAACAACAAACCTTGAAGCATGTTCAAGTGGAATTTGATCAGCCTATATTGATCATGTGTGACAACAAAAGTGCAATGAACATCTCCAAAAATATTGTGATGCACCCCAAAACTAAGGATATTCCAATCAAATATCATTTTGTGAGAGAACACGTTACTGAAAACATCATCAAACTAGATTATGTGGACACAAAGGAACATATTGCAAACACATTTACAAAGCCACTCCCAAGAGATAATTTTGAATACTTTAGATGGAAACTAGGCATTGTTCCCACTCCACACTAATTTCATACTTAGTGTTACGGAGAAAACTTCCTATGGCTTGGGGAAGACCACAACAGACAGCTGACTACCAAAAAATGAATCAAATCCCAATGCAATGCTATATAAATGACAATGCTAAGATAATGGAGAAAAAGACCAACCTTCAACCGGATGTTCGAAGTAGATCCCCGTTGAGATTTCAACTTCTACACTTGAACCTGCAGATTAGTCTCAACAACGACTACAAGCAAGTGCATATAATATGTGAAAGACATTAGCATAATCAATATCATGATCCATGATATTATAATCAAATATAACCCAATGTAATTTAACAATATTGACAATATCAATTGGACGAGAAAATGAGTATTTCCATTAATAAATAACAAGAAGTACAATATACAACCTCTTGCCAACAACCAATCTGAACCAAGAACTGGGTCTCTCCACTTGTGCCTCCACCAATTCAATCCTCCATGTAATGGCAAACTCAAACTATGAAAGGAGTTTGGAAGGTGAATATAAGGAATTCACAACAACAAGGATCAATGAGTGTAGACTCAAGTCACGGAAAAATCCACTAGATTTATCTTGCTCTCTCTTTCTCTCCCCTTCCATATGCCATAAGAGCTCAATATATAGCCTTCCAAAGGTAAGTGAAACGACACATCGAGGCATTTCGGGGCATATGGAGGGCCAAAGGTCACCCTAGGACCGCTTTTTGGGAGTAAAAAGTAATTTTCTAATGATTTTTACCATTTTACTTGGTACCCGCGGGCTATAGTGGAACAGCCTGCATGTACGCTGGCTATAGTGGAACATCAAGCGTACAAAAAGAAAAATAGGGAAAAATGTGTTTTCTGGAGGACATAAAGTGAATCTGAGTCAGTGAAATGGATCCTAAAGGCCAAAGAATGTTGATGCTCACAAGGAATTTCTGTTATGGAGAAAACTTCCTAAGACATCGAGGCGTTTCGGGGCATATGAAAGGACACAAGGAATGTTGATGCTCACAAGTGAAAGGACACATCGAGGCGTTTCGGGGCATATGGAGGGCCAAAGGTCACCCTAAGACCGCTTTTTGGGAGTAAAAAAGTAATTTTCTAATGATTTTTACCATTTTACTTGGTACCCGTGAGCTATAGTGGAACAACTTGCGTGTACGCTGGCTATAGTGGAACAACAAGCGTACAGGAAGAAAAATAGGGAAAAATGTGTTTTCTGGAGGACATAAAGTGAATCTAAGTCAGTGAAATGGATCCTAAAGGCCAAAGAATGCTGATGCTCACAAGGTAGAAAATTACGCTGTAACAGATGCCCCCTAATGTGTGAGGTCAAAGAATGGTGCTACAATGGATGAAATACATTATAAATCTCAAAAGTGGAGTGATGGAGACACAATTGGAAGGAATAGCTCACTTGTCATAATAAAATAATATCTCTGGATAGATGTCGGTATAGTACAACAATCTGATACAATGGCCATGAATAGGCAGTACATAATGAATACATGTCATAGGTGATCATAGCCATAACCATGTACAGTAAGAGATGGTCTCCTGCTGAAAGGAAACAACTGGTGCAAACTGGAGGTACAAACTGTTGATGTCTGAGAGGTGATATCTCATATGTAAAGTCACGATCATAAGTAGCATACTGAATGCCACTATCTCTTGGGATCTTCTACACAAATCATCTACGGTGCAAGTCCCATCAAGTGAATAAAGGCGTTGAGGTTGAACCTGATGTGACATCGTCTGATTACCGGTCAATGATGTATACCGTTAACAGAAGCGAGATAACCCACCAATAATGAAAATGGGAATCAAGGCACGGAGTACAATCATAAAAGTGAGAGTAGATGTGTTGAAGACAAACACTAAGATGACTCCATCGATCAGGGGACATTGATGTATTCCCAAAACTATTGATGGCGAGAGAACCTACCACTAATGACTGCAAGCCTCAAGGTACTCAACCGAACTCTAAGTCTCAATTCCAGAATAAATGAGTCGAATTCGACGAAACGAAACTCGCTAGAAGGAGGGAATTAAGGCATCCCCCATCAACCAACACAAGGTAATAGCTACGCTGAAAGATTTGGAAGAACTCAGATGAAACGGATTGACTCAATAAGGATGGCCGACATGCAATATTCAAGATATCTGAGGAGTGGTCGACTCTGGTTTCAGGACTTCCTTTGAACAAGAGCATGAGCAGATGGATAGACTCAGGCAACATAGACTCGACATAACACTTTGCGATGCAGGAGGCATCAACAAAGGGCTCCACAATGACTGGAAGCTTAACCAAACGGTGGAGTAATATGAGAAACGAGTACAGCTCCTAAGGTCCGACTATAGTCCCGAATCATAATATATGGAGTGGAATGAATGCTCTGTTCAAAGGAGACACAAAAACTGCCAACAAAAAGAAGTAAATATTCTCTCGTCCGGCTTTTTGGAATATTTGATTTTTTTGGTCTTTTTCAAATTTGGAAAGCTTGAAAAAGAATAAAATTGCTTATAGTACAACAATTGAGGGAACGAGTGTCAAATAGCAAGCAAACTAGTCTCAAGCAGTGGAACATACCTATGATCAATGCAAGGAACCATGTGCAGGATGTGGACACTCGGGGGGGTGTTCCCTCAGGGTCAAAAGGTCATCAAATTGTGAAGGGAAAATGGAAGCTCTGCAGGGATCGACAAGGAAAGTGCTCAGGCACCAGGCTAACAATTGAGTAAGTGGGAGTCGGCACAAGGCTCAAGCTGCAAGCAGGATGATGTATGCAATCACAACTTGATACAAATGGGGGGAGTCCTTATGGGAGATGGCTAGCATAAGAAAAAGTAGAGTATGAGTCTTTATCGCAAAGTCATGGCGTAACTACAAAGGACTCCCAATCCTACAAAGAGACAACAGCATGGGTGCCAAAAGGCATAAAGGGGCTCTAACTAGGGCACCCATGGTCGGAAAGTCCCTACCACCAAATAATGACACTTCTATAACAGTGTGAAAGCTCTGTGTCGGTTAAGAAGTGCGGTCGTACCTAGGGTTAATGAAAATGGTCAAAAGTGCATAATGCATGTGAAAATGACATATAACCTATATGCCAGGTGTGAAATATACCTGTCATAGGCGCGAAATGGTCAAAAATCAACTCTCATCGAAGAAATCTATTCAAAATGCTACTCCAAGACATCACATTAGTCCAAAACAGCTTAAAACGGCAAAAACTATAGACAAGTGGGTTTCCAAAACTATAAATAGTAATAAAAAATTACAATTTACAATTCATTTTCACTTTTTACCTAAATTGGACTTTTTGGTTAGTTTTCACCTAAAACTTCAGTCGCTGATTCTGGGAGCTACGGGAATCCATTCATCGAGCTGTCTAGAGAAGGTTAGCTATCTCATCCTTCTCTTGCATTTGGTAGTTTTATTTTTAATTTTCAATGGTACAAAATTTTTATTGGCCAAGCCCTATTTGGTCATAGCACTATACGCGGGCTACAAGTATACGGGTCGCGGGTAGGGCCTGCTACCCGCGGTCAACTCATGTATTGACCGCAGGTGGCCACCTTTGTCTGCTTAATAGCCTGCGGGTACGGCCGTGAAGTTGGTTTTTAAATGTAAAAGGATAACCTCTTTGTGTTTCTTCCTCCAAGATGGTTCTAGAATGGAGGGAAAGGGAGCATGACCTTGTGGATGAGGCCGTCCGTCACGATTTTCCTGCACAGCAAGCATTACAAGCGTGTGGGATTTTCAAATTTTGGAGCATTGGGGGTTTTAGGGCCCAAAACCAATTGCTCCGTCACTTGATAGACTACTGGGACGTAGACGCACAAAATTTCAACCTGGATGGTCAAATACTCTCCTTGGAGGTAGATGACATATATTTCATTACAAGATTGTCCCATCGAGGGGAAGTGGCAAGTCTTCGATCTCGTACTGTGGGTGGTGGGATCACCATTACCGACTACATAGAGCGAGTATTGTCTTCCCCAACACTCGGAAGGTGGGGAGTCAGGTACCCATTGGAGCCATAGTCAGTCTGAGCATGAAGATTATAGTGTCCACTCTCGTCAGAATTACAGGTTTGGAAGCTCTACACCAGGCTTCAAGGTCGGTGATATTCTACACCTCACAATGCATGCGGCCCATGATATATGACTGGTGCACAACGTTAATGGGTTCTTACTGGGGTCTATGAAGACCCAGTTAACGAAGTGGAAGTGTGGGGAGGCAAAAAACTTTGGATACAGCAGTATACTATGCAACGTTTTCTTCGAGAGAGTTCCAGGGCTCAGTCCGAGGGTTGAAGTCCCTCCTCATAATCTCTGTGACCCAGCCCTGACCCGGTGGGCAGAGGTCTTGACACAACAGGGTGGTGTCCGACAGGCATCACCATACACAGATGAGTTCTTTCACTGGTGGGACCGACAGGTCATAGCCATTGACGACTACCCCTATGGAGGGATAGACTTCTATGGTGATCGCGACATGCTGCTTCCTCCAAGAGCCGCGTACGGAGACATCGGTATGTTACTCTTTTTATGCTTTTGTGTATTAAATTTTTTGGGATTTTTTATTTATATGAAAATGTAAAAATCTTTTTTGGGGGTAGTATCACATATTGACATTCTACCGTTTGCTCGCAGATACTGGTCTGCGAACACCAGAGGGTTTCCCGAGACATCGTCGACAGAGTAGGGGTGGAGAGGTAGTCGGCGCTGCAGCAGAGCACACATTAGAGACCGTGCGGATCAACCTATCCCGCATTACCAATAGGGTACCCATGATCGAGGTAGCGCGGCTTCCAGAGGACATGCAACGCCATGTTGTGGGAGTACCGAGCCCCTGGGTGCAACTACTACAGCGCATAACCAACTCAGTACATTATTACTATCAGACACATCCTTCCAAGGCAGCTATGCCTCCTCCTGGGGATTAGACATCTCAGAGTCCCATATTTTGTATCAATATGTATATTTTTGAGAGCTACGGGCTCCAGTTTTGTATTGTGACACTACCATTTTGGACATGTTATTTATAAAAAACTATGGTTCTCCGGTTCTACTATATGCGTATGTATAAATGTATGAATGTATGTTTATTTGTGTGCTTCGTTATGAATGTGACGAATGCCAATCTAGGACATAGTTAGCATATGCATCAGATACATGATTAAAACTTCTCGGAACATGAATGTATGTAATGGAAACAAAATGACGTTCCAAGAGTCTTACCCTCAAGAACCTCCGTAGTAAAGTAGGATCTCTCACACAGTACTGACCATTCAATTGAGACACAACTAGTTGTGAATCTAGATGGACTTCTAAACATTGGATACCATGCGAAATGGCATCACGAAGTAGCTCAACTACTGCACTGTACTCATCCACATTGTTGGATGTAGGATCGAGACAAGCACCTCCTGAAGACACAACTAGGTGGTCAAGTGAATAAATAACCCAGGCAGCAGAAGCGAGCTGCTACGTGTGACGGCTAGCACCATCCACGAATCCCAAGAATAAAAGAGATTCCGCTGACATCTGTCAACCAAACGGAAGTGAATCAGCAGACTAAAAAAAAACAAAATAAATCTAAACTATGTACAGAAGAAACTATACAATAGTATACAAAAGTATTAGCTCAAACTAGAAGTTCAAGCGTAATACCGCTTGAGGTAGACCCATTTCTAGGCTCCTTCAAGGCATTCCCTTCATAATCTTCCAATTCGTAGGCTCCTTTTTCTAGGACACACCTCATTATGTAAGGACCGTTCCACATGGGGTTAAACTTGCCTGCCCCCAATGGTTCCTTAGCTTGGTCATACAAGAGGACCAAGTCACCTTCAGCATATTGCCGGGGACGGACAGACCTATCATAGTGAACCTTAACACGATGTTTATTAGCATCTATAGCCATGGCAGCATCTCGATGCTGCTCGTCAAGCTTCTCAAGGTGGATCAAATGTTGCTCAATATCCGACGTATCAGGGAGGATCTCTATGGCTAGTTTTAACAAAGGGATTTCGCATTCAATCGGTAGAATAGACTCCACACCGTGTACTAGCTGAAACGGTGAGAACCCAGTGGCAGTCTTAACTGCGGTTCGATATCCCACAAAGCAGGATATAACATAATATGCCAGTTGCTCTTTCTTTGCTGGATGGTACATTGGAGAATGGTTTTTAAGGACTTATTGACTACCTCAACTTGAACATTCACTTGGGGGTAGTACGAGGAGGAGTGATCTTGACGAAACCCAAGCTTGAGTGACAAATCTGCCATCATCTTGTTCTGAAAGTGACTGCCATGGTCAGTGACAATCTCTCTTGGAATACCGAACCGAGCAATAATCTGATTGAATACAAAGTGGGATGCTGTAGCACCATCGGATTTTACGGTAGGCATGGCCTCAGCCCATTTGGAGAAATAATCCACAGCCACAATGATATGGTGATGCCCCCGAGCCGAGGCTGGTTTGCAATCCATGAAATCTAGCCCCCACTTGGTGAAGGGACCGACGGTGACGACCGGATGAAGGGGCGCTGGATGCGAGTGTACATTCCGAGAAAACACCTGGCAAGGGTGACATCTCTTTACGGCGTTCATACAATCCTTAAAGATTGAAGGCCAAAAGTAACCAACTTGCATAATGCGTCGGGTTGTTGTAAACCCGGATAAGTGACCACCACACACCCCAACATGGAAATCATTAAGAACATGCTCTACTTCTTCGTGAGTCAAACAAAGAGGGAGGATAGAATCCTTTCCTCGACGATACAAAGTGTTGCCAACGATGGTATACTCTTTAGCGTGGTGTTTCACACGTCGTCGTTCGTTTCGTGAATAGTGCGAAGGAAACTTCAAAGTTTGAAGATATACAATAATATACCCATACCAAGAGTCCTCAGATGAGAATAGAAATAAGTGTTCATCCACAAAGGAGTCTTCATGGACAATATCCTCATCCAGTCACAGAAGGTCCGACATGAGCTCAACAAAAACCAAGGATTTCACCGACTTCGCCGAAGCAAAATCAAGATCAAACCACTAAAGAATCACAATCGATTTATTGTATTTCCCCCTATAAGACGTCGTGATAAACTGAAACATATTGATATGTGCTATGACTGTGGTTTTCCTAAGCATGATGTAATGTCGTAACCGTTGGACTGCATGAATAGTCGCAAGTGCCAAATTTTCCACATGGGTGTATCTCAGTTCACCATCTACTAGATTTCAACTAAGGTAATAGATCACATGCTCCACGAGCACATCATCAACCTGAAATAAGACCATGCCAATCGTCTCTTGAGACGCGACCACATAAAGTATAAACTCTCTTGTGAAGTCAGGCGGACTAAGCAGAGGGGTCGATACCAAAGCTTTCTTAAGAGCATCGAAATACTGTTGGGCTCGCTCATCCCAAATAAACGGTGTGTCTTTCTTCAACAAGCATGTGAAACCTTTAGTACGACTAGCATAATTCACTACAAAGCGACGTAGAAAAGTGGCTCTCCCTTGGAGGCTCTGAAGCTGAAGTAAATTGCACAGAGGAGGCAACCGAAGTATTGCCTCAACTTTAAGAGGATCGACTCTGATACCCTCTTTCGAAACTAGGAAACCTAGAAGGCGATCTATTTTCACAACAAAGATGCACTTATTGGGATTTAACCGAATCTTGTAGCGTATGCATCTTTCGAGAATTAAGCGGAGGTGCTTGGGGTGGTCCACTCTCTTGCGAAAATGGCCAGCAAGATCATCTAAGTATGCCTCCACTATGCGTTTAAGGTCATGAAAGGCGTACGTCATAGCACGCTGAAAAGTGGCCCCAACGTTTTTAAGGCCGAAGGGCATTTTCCAGTATGCAAAGGTACACCAAGGACAAATGAAAGCAGTCTTATGTTGGTCCTCGGGTTTTATCTGGATCTGGTTGTATCCTGAAAAGCCGTCCATAAACGAAAAATTTTTGCTTCCCGCACAAGCATCCAATATCTGATCTATGAATGGGGTGGGGAAATTGTCTTTTAGACATGCGTGGTTCAGATCTCTAAAATCAGTGCATACATGGATAGTTCCCTGCTTCTTATCCACAGGAACGAGATTTGACACCCATTCGGTAAGGGGAACTGGGTAGATGAAACCAGCCTTAAGCAGTTTCTCCACCTCTGCCTTGATCGCGGCTGCCTTTCTAGGTTTCACAGCATGAAGACATTGTCGAACCGGTTTAGCATTGGGATATGTTCTTATCTTGTGTTTGACAATGCTACGGTCTATTCCTGGCATCTCCTCATATGACCAGGCGAAAGCCTCCTGGAGTTCCTTAAACAATTCGGTGTAAATGCGAACCTCTTTAGGAGAGCAATCACCACCAATATAAATGTTCTCAACCTTTCCGGGTGTACGAGAAATGTTGATCGGTATGGTAAGGGAAATATTCGCCATGTTCCCCTCTGCGTAAATCCCACATGAATCCCAAGGAACCACAGGGTGACCAACCATCTTGGCAAGATTCGTCCTAAACTCTTCTTGCTCGATAAGATCCAAATTGGGATTGATAAGATCCAAGTTGGGAATAAAATGGGAGCAATGATGCATGTCTTCCCAAGGTATTTCACTACCACACATGGCCTCAACAATAGCTTCATCCGAAGGTAAAGTACCGTCAAGAAAATCATGTGAACAAGATGAGTCGAATGCCCATTCCGGTAGCATAACGGGATCTTCCTCCTCTGTCCGTGAAGAGGAAAGATCCAGCTCTGCAGTGGCTAGTTGAATATCTTGATATGCAATCCCAACAGCAGACAGTGGCATAGCCATTCCAACATGCACAATGTCTCCAGACGTGGAACTCGTGGATGGTAAGGTCCATGGATCATTAAAATACAAAGTCTGGAATGGTACATTATTCAATGGAGGAGGCGCATTATCGAAAATGGTTCCAATAAAAGCAATGGGTTCAAGTAAATCAGAAGATCCCAACAATGAGGGGTACAATCCGACACCCATGCTCCCAATTGCCAGTTGAGAATCTTTGACTTGGGGGACAACAGGTCCAGTGGATTCTGTGGAATAGGGACTAACGAAATCTAGCTGGTCGATCGTCACAATCTTGCCTTCATGTGGAAAGTAAATAATTCTGAATACAGAGGACACGACCGCTCTCATAGCGTAAATCCAATTCCGACCCAAGAGAAGGTTGTAGTCGATGGGCGCATGAACCACCTCGACTTCAATAGGAACGGATTTCCCACCCAAGCAGACAACAAGGGAAGGGAGAATACCATGCGGCTTAAACCACCGACCGTCGAATGTAGTGAGCATGGTCATAGACTTGGATAAGGGATGAGAGCCAAGAGCTTTCCAACAAGATAAAGAGTTCACTGACGTAGAAGGACCTTCGTCAACCACCGTTCTTTTGACGATATTCTGCAGGCACTCCACATGGACTTGAAAAGACACATGGTAAGGTAAGCGAGGTTGGACGTCAGTAGTTTCAAACTTGATAATGTTAGGACTTCCCCCATCCCGAACTCCTAAAGCACAGAAAAGGGCATGCCTTTGAGAAGGAAATGCCTGTAAAACCTCAAGAGCCGACATGGCACACGGAGTTTGACCCAAATCTTCTACAATAGAGTAGTTCTGGGTGGCTCGAGCATTGGGATTATGCATAGAGAACTTGAGAAGACCTTTCGGTATCTGCGGCATAGTAGTGGGCTTCTCGATATGCAAAGAGGTATCAGGAGGAGGAGGAGGCTCATTCCCCATATTCAGTTGTGGTGCACCATAATCACGTTGACGAGTAGCAACACTAACCTCTGATTTAACCATATTCACGCATCCAAAGCCAAAGGTATGGGAAAAAGACCTGGGAGTTTCATTGGTCCCATAACCAATAGCGGGAGCATTCGAAGCCATATTTCGATGATGTGTAAGGGGATCTTTCAACATAGATGGGCTTTGTGCAAGATGCTTTGATGCTTCTTCAATCCGAGGACACAAGTGAGTAAGATGATCTTCCCCACAAAGCTTGCAAGGGTATTTCACTTTATGCCTAGGCTTACTGTCCCCACCAGCATTTTCGTCGCCCCGAGGAGGGTTGGTGTTCTCTTTTCAACAAGTATTATGATTACAACCATTGTTCCCATTATTTCCACCCTTGCGATTGTTTCTCCCCTTCTTACCACCAGGCTTCTGGTTACCTGATGGGTTCGCCGATTACATAGCATGTACATTGGATGATGGGGTGGAAGTTGTTAACACCCAAAAAGTGTTCACTACCTCATCTACCTCATTACATGGCTCATTTGTCCATTTTTCTACCATATTTCCCTTAAAAACCCTAAAAATCCCACTAAAAAGCCTCAAAAAGGCCACAAAACCATCAAAAAAGCCTCAAAAAGGCTAAAAAACCCCCTTTTCCTCCAAAAATAGCAAAATCCCTCTAAAAAGGGAATAAAAAATATAAAATGATGAGGAAAAGGAGGAAAAAACCCTATACAGCTGCCTTAAACCATATGGTTCCCAAAACCATGGGTCAGCACTCCACCACCAAAAAACTATAAATAGGTGATGGAGATCCCTTATTTCACATCCACAATCAAGTATACCCTTACTCTGCCAAAATCTCTCTTGAAACCCTAGCTCACCATTGAGCCACTTTCACCTTGAGAGCCCCTTTTGGCCCATTTCCACCATTGGAGAAAGAGAAGGAGCACATTGGAGCTTGGAGCAACCCTCTTGGACGTTGCAAGAGCTTCATCAACCTCCACATTGGAGGTAATATCAATACAAAAACCATTATTTATCTTTTGTTCTTTATGTTTCATGCATGTGTTTTAGATTAGTTTACATTTCTGTTTTAGTTTAATAATTTACATTTACTGAACTGCTACTAAGGAGTCCATTTTCCTTAGTAGGTGCTCATTTGCACAAGCTAGGGGTAAAACCCTAGCTACAGTTTTGGCGACTCCCCTAAGTTTGAATTTCTGGTTACAATTTTTAAATCTTTTTTCTGTTCGGCTGTCCCTTTCGGCCGCCGTCTACCGCGTTTTTTCCCCCAACAGTCGCGTCCAGACCGCGTCTTTCAGGCACTTACCTGCGACCTAACCGCGGCTCTCAGACTGTTTCCGACGACCTGCCGGCGGCTTTCAGTCTGTTACCTGCGATTCGACCGCGGCTATTAGCCTGTTTGATCCAGTCTAACTGCGGCTATTTCCCTGTTTTCGGCGTCCCGCCTGTGGCTTTCGGCCAGTTTCCCGCAACCCGCCGGTGCCTTTCGGTGTCTTTCCTGCGTCCCGCCTGCGGCTTTCGACCAGTTTCCCGCAACCCGCCGGCGTCTTTCGGCGTCTTTCCTGCGTCCTGCCTGCGGCTTTTGGCCATTTTCCCGCAACCCGCCGGCGTCTTTCCTGCGTCCCGCCTGCGGCTTTTGGCCATTTTCCCGCAACCCGCCGGCGCCTTTCGGCGTCTTTCCCGCGTCCTGACTGCGACTTTCAGCCCTTTTGCTGCGTCCCGACTGCGTTTGTCTACCAAAAACCTGCGTCCTTTCCACGCCTGTTTCCCTCAAACCCGCGGTCCGACTGCTCAGTTTCGCCACAAACCCGCGGTCTGATTTCTGCATTTTTTACAGTTTTGAGCCCAGGACTTTGCTGCACTATTTTCTGCACCAGCACAGCCCTCTGTCCTACCTGCAACCACCCTTCCTTACAGCATTTTTCTGCAGTTTTTATTTTCTGTTTCATTTACAGAATCATTTTTACATTTTCAGCACTTTACATTGGAAAAAGAAAATTGTGCATTTTAAAAGTTAATTTCTGTATTGTTATTGCTAGATAGAAAGTTGCCCTCCCTAGTGGCACTTTCTACTTGGGTTCATCATCATCTCACGAGCACACACTCTGTCACATAATTCAAGTGAGCCTTAAAAAACTATCTAACTCAACCAATATTCTAACCCCACTTGGGGAACACAAAAGAATCTTTGTAGTTAGGTAGGATCGGGGGGATAGGCTTCCAATAACACCCCTCGGTTACTTACACTTGAGACATAGTTGTTGTCCAATTAGGGAACCAAAATCCCCTAGTACTTTTTGGCACGGTCACAACCAGTTTACCAGAGGGCCTCTCCCCTAGGAGGGTTGAAGTCGCGAGACTGGTTCCGGAGGCCTGAGTGGAATACCGCACTCCATTTAGTAACTGAAGGGCTACCTTTCGCAGTTCTCGGGATATCCCTGTATTGGGGTATTGCGGTAAAAGTACCAAACGGCAGATTCACCTTTCTGGACGTGTCATGAACGGGGTATCTTAGTTGCCATTCTTCTAGGATTGACTACCCGGTGTCCCTCCCTGTAGGGGGACATCTTAGACACTTGGCTTTCCTATTCATATTGTCTAACTTGGATTTCATCACCTTGCAGAGGATATGTCTAGTTGAGTCAGAATACTTTTAGTTAGGTGTTTGCATGCTCCCTTACCTCCCTTTGGTCTAGTGAGTTCACCATTTTTCATTTTTAGGAAACCTGCTGCTTGTTGGTATTCTGACCATTTTGTTGGTACTCCACCTATTGTAGCACAACTGTTACAGTGGGTGTTTTGAGTTGGTTGTTGGCCTGAGTGCCTTGTTTTTTGAGCTCTCCTTCTGCACACTCGGTTGCATTAGGGTTTTTGAGCTATTTTTTACTCACCTCAACCCACAGAGTTTCGACACCATCTGTCACCATTGAGTCCCTGAGACATTCTCGGCGCCTCAGGGGCGAGCCCCCACAGCACGGTTCACTTGACACCACACGTCATCACCACAGATCATCATCACTTGATACCACTTATCACAGATCTAGAGCCTTGTCACTTGACTCCACTCGTCAACGGCATAGGACTCCGTCACCAGATATTGATGCCCCTTACTTTACCTCCGATTCTGAAGAAGAGTCTGAGAACCCTATTTACACTGCCCCTACTAGCCCCATGGCTGGCACGACTTCCACTCCTTTCGCTTTAGGGACCATTGGTGGCACATCCACCACTACACCAGTTACCACACCTGCTCTGGGAATGCCCTCGATGGGGGCCACCTCCACCATCCCGGTCACCATTCCTATTCCCGTAGCTGGCATCCATACCACCACTCCACCAGTGACTCACACTACCCATGGTGGTGCAGGCCCATCCTATACTACCTTAGTTCCCCCACTCGGGGGCAACATTCCCAACCCTGCCCCTCTACTTGGGGGCATGGGCCCCAACTTGGTCCAACCCACTCCTGTGTCACATCCTTCTTCCAGTCTGCCATTCATGTTTAGCCTCAACCTACCTGACCTAGCCAGACTAACCAACGACCCTATCCGACACGACCCTAAATGGCCTCATATGCCCACCAAGCTCCCTGTAATGTCCCTTGTTAGGAATTTTATTAAAATTGCAATTTTCCACTTTTTTCCTTGGTTCGACCTTTGACTAGTTTTGATCTCTAGGTCCCAAATTTGCCCCAAATGATCCCAAATCTTCTGAGAAGGTATATGAATGATATTAGAACATAAATATGTGTTTCAGGGATTCCTTTGTACCTTTAAAACACTTCTGCAAATACTTTTTCAATTCTGGTCAATGTAGGTAACTTTACTAGTGATTTCCCTTTGACTAGTATTGGTCTCTAGGTCTCAAATTGACTCCAAATGCCTTCAAATATTCAAGGAAGGTTTATGAATGATATTAGGAATTGAATATGATGTTCAGGGATAACATATGGCCACCAAAGACCTCTGCAAACTCTCTTAAGATTTTGGACCAAGTATGCAATTTTACTAGTAATTTGGGGTTCAAATCCCCCTAAGGTAAGTACTGAAAATGGCTTCCCAAATGCCTCCAAACCCACTCAAATTTATGAATAGAGGTATGTAATGTGTTAAGTATATTATTAAGGTCTCATATTCACCATTAATGGTTTATTACAACTGTTCGCACCCTCTCCCATTCAACTGCAAAAATCCCCAATTCGACCCTTGGGGAAATGGCACTATTTCTTCTCCCAATGCAATTAAACTGAGTAAAAATGCTTCAAATGCTCAAGTACAGTACATGAAACTTGTATAATACATCCATGGCAGTATATTTATCACAAATATATCATAGAATCATCCATTCATTCGAAATCATCATCAATACATTGGCTCACAACAAGGTAGTGGGGAAATGGCATTGTTCTTCCATTAAAAATGAGATTTATACATTTCTACTTGGAATTTAGACCTGAAACTTTTTGGAGATGAAGAAAAGATTATTTACTTCATATTACAAAAGAAATGGGGCATTATAATCTCCCCCAAAGAGTACAATAGCTCACCAAAAACGCCCTCCCTCAAGGATCAAGAATATGCCATCAAAACTGGAAATGGTTGAAGGAGCGAGCTGCAATAGAAGAAACCATGATCTTCCCTGTAGATTACACCTGCAAATAAAGACTCCATTAAATCTCCAATGAAAGGTCTGAATGGCCTTTCCAATTGCCAACTTGGATGGGAATCTTTCACCCTCGAAATTGGCTAAGGCAAGAAACTAGTCATCCACTAGCTCTCCCTCTTCACAAATGCAATTGCAAATTCTACAAATGATCAAAAGATGGTTTCATTCTTTGTTATTGACATTTATAAACTTCTAATGTCCTCCATGGGTCGAATTCCTTCCAAGAGACTCATGCCAACTCAAGTTGGGAAGAGATTCCAAAGAACGCCACTTGTACAACAATTCCTAGTCTCCCACTTCCACCAAATCACATGTGGAAGCATATTAGCTGCCCTAACACCCTTGAGCGCCCTCTTGGAGTCTATTTTTAGCCCTGACATGTCATATATGTCATATGTCAGCCTTCAGGTCTGATTTGTGTCATAGGTGTCATAGCATCTTCATCATTGTTGTCATAGAGCTAGGGAATCTAGCCCAAGTGTCTCACTAGCTCCAAATTGCCTCTTCCTCTTCCATGGGAGTTACTCTTCCTCTATATTTCGACCTTGGATGAGTCATGCAATGAATAATACCTTTTGGACTCCCCCAAGTATGTTACCATTCACCTTGAATTCGAATTGGTGAGAGAATGATGCCAAATGTAGTGGGGAAATCTAGCCATATGTGGGTCCCACTTCCTCCATGTGTCTTCATGATGAAATGCCACTTTGATTTTCACTTGTATATATTTATTTAGATCCTTTATTAAATATTTATGCCATTCTAATGTTCAAACATCATTTATTATCCCCATTATTCCAAATCCCAAAGCTTCCACCCCAAACCTAGGAAACTAGTAATTTTCCTCCTTGGCAATTATTTGACCTTTAGCATCAATTTGAAAAACTCTAATGAATAGAGACAATGTGATTAGGCCATTGTGACCCAATACCAAATTTGGGACATGACAACTCCCCTCGGACATCCCTAAGTTCGATGGCAAGGCAGGTGAGGACCCACAAAACCATATCATGTCCTTCCATCTATGGTGTTCCTCCAACTCCATAGTGGATGACTCTATTCGCCTCCGTCTGTTACAGCGCACCTTCACTGGCTCTGCAGCCAAGTGGTATATCGAGCAACCCCATGGGACCCATGCCACCTTTACTTCCCTGGCCTCAACCTTCCTGCAGTTCTTCCAGTTACCTGTCCGCTATGGCGCGGGCGTTGAGATACTCCTATCTTGCAGACAAAACACGGCTACCCATATCACGGACCACATTCATGAGTGGCGTAGACGCCGTAGCTTATGCAAGATCAAATTAGACGATCGTATCTTCCTAGATTGGTTCCTCAAGTCCCTTCTTCCTGTTATTGCTAAGGATGTAGCTTCCGAAAGACCCCAGTCTGAAGAAGAGGCCATCCTTAAGGCACAGCAGTTCGACCTCATTTACGCCCAGTCGGGTTACCTCTATACCATTATACCTGACGCCCCTCGCGGCGAGTCCTCCCATCACGATGCGCCGGGGGCATCCCACGCTGCATACGGCATCATTGGTCGTGTTTCTTCGCATCCTCCATGCTTTTCCATAGCATGTCCTACCCCGGGCCCCGACCTTTCGCGGGCCACCTCACAGTCTGGGGCCACCAACTCATATGCTCCTATGACACATCACCATCATTCCCATGGACCCAGCTGTCCACCTCAGTGCTTCGTTCATGTGCCCCCTGCTTATAACCCCCCGATCGCACCTCAGCCCTATTACCACCAGCAGGCTGCACCAGCTCCTGCGCCTCCTCAGGCCCAACCCGCTTATTACCACCAGCAGGCTGCACCAGCTCCTGCGCCTTCCCAAGCCCAACCAACTTATTACCCGCCACAGGCAGCCCCTGCGGCCAACCCACAACCTGCTCCGCAGCCATATCAGCAACCTCCTCAAGGTGCCGCACCTGCGCAGCCTCCCCTTACCTGCGCAGCCTCCCCTTACATACCATCCACCGCAGCCTGCTCCCGCACCTGCACAACCTCAAAACCCACCTTTACAACGCCCAAAAAAACCTGCAGCAAAACCAAAATAACCAACACAACCAGGGCCAACAAAATTGCGGCAAGGGCCGTAACCGTGGGAACAACCAACCTACAGACCAAGGTGGTCAACCGGCTAATCCCCCAGACAACAACATCGCGGCCCCCGCTAACCAAAACCCTGATCACCCGCCCAAGCAGGCTAAAAACCCTAATTTGAGAACAAACCATCCATGTTCTATCTGCGGGGTCTATGGCCACTACACACATACTTGCCCACATTTGGAGCGAGCTCGGCAACTTTGGGTTGATGATGCTCATCACCAAGGACATGGAGCTCCTCAAGCGCAGCCCAACCCCCCACAACCTCAGCAGCTGCCTTTGGTGCTGCAAAACCCCTTACCAACCCAAGGCGTGGTGAACACTCAGCCGTTGGCCCCCCCTCAAGCCAACGCGCAACCCCAACAACAACAGATCACATACGCCGCTCCTGATCAACCCATGTTTGACTCAGGTACCCACCATTTGTTGATGATGTCTTCCGCTGATGTCAACCTCCAGACCCGTCGGAACCAATATGGCTCCACTTCTGAAGCCCCTCCCGCTGATAAAACCCCTAACTCTCATCCCACTGATCAAGCGTTACGTATCCCTCCCCCTCCGGTAGATGGCGCTTCCAAAGCAGCTCGTTTCCCACTTCGCCGTATCAACAACAACCCAAATGCGCGCACTGCGTCAAACTACAACATTGTAGACGACCTAGCCCAATCTCCCACAGCCATGTCGGCGTTAGAAGTCTTGAAGAACTGCCCTTCCCAGCGCAAGAATTTACTCTCAGCCATTGGGGCTATTGACCCAAATGATTCGAATTTGATGGCATTTGATTTGGACCAGTCCGAACCACGCCTGCCTTCCACCTTAGCATTCCAAGTTTCTGTTTCCGTTCGGAATCTTGTCATCCATCGATGCATCATCGATGAGGGTGCCTCCACATGCGTTATGTCTACATTCGTATGGCAGAAGTTGGGATCCCCTACCCTCCAGCATTCCACCACTGCGTTACGCGCCTACGACGGTCGTTCGGCTCAGCCCCAAGGTCTCCTAGCCAATGTCCCTGTCCAGTTAGGTGGTAAAACCGTCCTCATCGATATCGAGGTCATCAACGCCCAGCTTGATTACAACCTCTTACTCGGTCACAGCTACATGTATGCTATGCGGGCGGTCGCTTCCTCTGTCTTTCGTACCATGATGTTCCCCCATGATGGACGCGTGGTTAAGATCGACCAACTCACTTACTATGATCCAAATGCTCCCGCTGCACCCGAAAATGTTCTCCCCATGGTGGAACAACCGGTCAGTAGTGCTGCTACCTCATTTGTTTCCTCTTTGGGACCTGGAGTTTAATCAGACCCGCCGATGACATCCACCTTCCAATCCATTCCTCCCCCATCATCTACGCTCGAAGTGTCTGACTTATGTACCCTCTCCCACGATAACCAAACAACTACCAAGCAACCACCCTTGTTGCCTAAACCACCACTGGTACCTAGCCACATTGGTGTTACACCTATCCATACAATCCCCTTTCTAGTCCCTCCCTCGGGAGTCGTAAGCGCCCCGGTTATGGCTACCCTTAGCCTCCCTGGGCTAACCTTGGGATTACCCGTCTGGTATCTTTCGCCTCCCGTTCCCCCGCCGACACCAAGCGTCGTCCTCCAACCGGTGCAACCCATGGCTACGACCACTCAGCCACCCCCCGGTGTCTCTACCCCTTCGTCCTCCACGACTCCTCCCCCTACTCCCAAACCCACTGGGGGCAGAGGTCCCCAACCTTACACTGCTGTACCACCTCCCAAGACAGTCAAAAACCCCCCAGTATTTTGTGCTCCTCCCAAATGCTCATTGTGCGACGAGTTAGGCCATGCGACTCATCAGTGTCCACAGTTACCAGCATTACAGAAGCACATGCAGATGCTCGACGACGACCCCAACATCCCGGTTGTCGAACTAAACCCCACCCCAAAGCCTAAAGATAAATCCCTGCGTACCAACCACCCCTGTGCTATATGCGGTGTTTACGGGCACTACTCACATCATTGTCCCGATCTCCCAGATTACAGAGCGGCTCTCTATGAGATGAACAATCTGGATCTTGAGACGGCACCAACCACTATTGAGTAGATTCACCCCCCGATCTCACCCTCATCCGGGGAGGTCAACACCATTTACATGATCTCTTCCACTACCATTCCCACGTCAACCGATTTGACGGCCCAAACTTTTTGTACGGATGAGGAGATTCTTGAGGCACTCACTGCCGCGGAGTATCCCTGGGATGACATGCACCATCGTTCATATTTCCTCCCAGAAGCATCTTCCTCTAGCACCGCTACCCAATTTGCGGTTGAATCCAAAGACTTCCTTCCCACCAAGGTCGACTGGTTCAAGGACCCTATTCCTGTTCCTAACGCCTTCGAGGAGGGTAACATGGCCAACATCTCACCTGTCATCCAAATTGATATCGCTGCCCCCGGGAGTGCCCCTGAACTCATCACTCTAGGAGCCTTCTGCAGTAAGCAAGAGATTGAGGAATACAAAAAACTCTTCCAAGAATTCCGTGATGTCTTTTCCTGGTCCTATACCGAAGTGCCTGGTCTTGACCCCGCCATCATAGAGCACCACCTTGACACCTCTGAGTCAAGGGGCATAATAGATTCCCTCGACCCTGGGATAGGGGGCATGATCAATCATTTTGAACCTTCCCCATCACATCTATCTCAGCACGTCAATGAACCCATTTTTCAAACCAACACATATGTGATCCATAATCACAAACCCTATGCACATAGCATGGGGGCAGGTCATTAACCTTGCTCAGTCTTTCACAGTTGTGATCTCAACCATTTTTGAGGTCACATATCACTTGTCGATTTGATTTGATTTGATATACATAGTTCTTTCCTTTGACCATTCCGGAGTCCTTATGACCTCCGTTTTTCGCACCATTTGCACTGCCGGTTTCATTTTTTCCGTGCCCGTGATGATGCTTGATATCATTTCTCGCTCTCACCAGGACCAATATCAACATTGTGTCCCGACACCACTAGTCACCTCGGTTTGCGTGCCACATCGGCCGTTCTCCATTTTTCACATATTTTATATCATCGGATTCATTTTTCCGAGCCGGTGATGATGCTTGAGATCATTTCTCACTCTCACCCCCATATTTTTTGGGTCTTTTTCCAAAACACCCCCAGTCACCTCGGTTTGCGTGCCACATCGGTCGTTATCTGTGTTCGACAATCTTTATATTGCCGGATTAATTTTTCCGATCTCGTGATGATGCTTGAGATCATTTCTCGCTCTCACCTAGTACAGTTTCAACATTGTGTCCCAACATCTTGCTGCCTCGATTTGCGCGCCACATCGGCCACCATCGGATTGTTCCACACATTTACATGAGCCATTCACTCCTGTCATACTGCAAATGTTTCATTATTTTGCCACCATTTCATTCACCCCGCAAAGAGGCCCACCAGTGTTCCCCCCCACCCTTGTTCTTGGTCATCATACATGTTCCTTGATTGAACACTTCCTCCTTGCCTGGCCATTCCTTTTGTTCGGTATAATTTTGTCCCTTTTTCGGGCCGGACAAGTCCTTTACGAAAAAGGCACTTAGGGAGTTTCTGTTAAGCTCTTTTCTGACTCCTAAAACAATGAAAAGATCGCCGAGTAATCTTGCTTCCTTTCATGCTCGTTAAAGTACCTGAAAGGGCGTCTATCTGGTATAAGTTTACCCCTTTTCCGGACCTGGTAGACTAATTATGAAAAAGGAATACTCTAGTCACACCGGCTAGAAGAGTTCTTCATTGTATCCTTTTATGCTTCTTTGGGCCTTGGAGACTAAATATACGAAAAAGCAACCCACTGGAGTCTTCTTATTTGCTTTCAGACTCTCTAAAATTGAAAGCAACCACGAGCACGAACTGTCCTGGGCTCGTAAAATCCACACGACAGTACCATTCCATTACTTCAGAGTCTTCTTATCGCTTTCAGACTCCTTAAAATTGAAAGCAACCACGAGCATGAACTGTCTTGGGCTCGTTTCAATCCACACGACAGTTCCATTTTACACACACTTCTTCTAGTTCCTTAACCCATGACGAAGTCATCCTGTGCCTCCAAGCACTATGATCGATCATCTCGGCAGCACCCCCAATTCGGTCGCCTTTGTTCAGAGTATTCTGCAGTCTCCTGCCAGTTTACCCCAGCTTGAGTCTCCCTCAGCCCAGTCACCATCCCAGATCCAATACAGCTATGATCCCTTTCCCATCAGTCAGTTTCATATGCTGCCCGATCATCCCCATTATCATACTCTGAACAAAGGAATTTTGAGTCCACCCACTCTACTTGCCCAGTTGTCCCCCCAGTTTTTCAGTCCTGCCATCAGTACTATCACATTTCGGTTCTCCACCTCGTGCTCCTGTCAAGGAAACATCATTGCCTTGATAGTTGCAGGTCTCCCTCTGTCGACGACAGCCCCTCTATTCCAGAGGATAGGCCTAGAGGTCCCTGCGCCTTGGACCCATCACCATCTGTGGTGGGTGCCTACGGACCATTTTGAGAGGAGTCATCATTGCCTCTCCGAATGGTTGTTTCTCACATGCTCGACTTCAGCACCTTGATCGCATCGTTGAGAATCGCGCAGGATTTACATACCTACCATTATTTGTCGAAGACCCCGGATTTCCCCCGACTCTAGCACATTGGTGAGTCACTTCGGAACACCCAGTTGTATGTTCCCGTGGATGTCCGGGCTGCGTTGGCGATTGTATTCGGAAGCCATCCAGTTCTATGCTTCCTTGAGTACCCAGTTCAGTCCCCGATCAGTTCCAGTTCAGTGTACCATTGCGAGTGTACCCCTTGTCACTCTGATCCAGCAGCTCATCCGTTCCTTTGGTACCACACTCAATAGCACTGTTGATTGTTCCAGTGTATCATTTCTTCAGCTCAGACATGGTCAGGCCAGCAGTACGTCCCAGATTTGTGTCCCCTCTGGACCCTTATGATGTACACAGTGGTTCTCTATGTATCTTACAGGTCCTCTTTTCGGGCCTCACAGTTCTTTTTATGTATCTTGATACGAGCATGGGTATGCCCGCCTCGTCCATATATTGAGATTATTCCTCATTCAGTTTTTGAGGTCATGTATATGTCAGGTCCCCATTTTTTGGACCCCATTGTTATTATTATGTTATATCCTGATACGAGCATGGGAATGCCTGCCTCGTCCATATGATCAGATGATTCCTCATCCATTATTGAGGTTATGCACTTTTAGTTCTTGCAGTTTGTTCGGGATCGTTGTTCCGGGCTTCAGTTTGTTTCTTCTCTTCTCTCCACACCCCAGGAAAACCATACATGACTTATGATGTCCATCGGCCATACGATGAGCTCCTACCCTCGCACATCAGGGGGCAATCTGTTAACACCCAAAAAGTGTTCACTACCTCATCTACCTCATTACATGGCTCATTTGTCCATTTTCCTACCATATTTCCCTTAAAAACCCTAAAAATCCCACTAAAAAGCCTCCAAAAGGCCACAAAACCATCAAAAAAGCCTCAAAAAGGCTAAAAAACCCCCTTTTCCTCCAAAAATAGCAAAATCCCTCTAAAAAGGGAATAAAAATATAAAATAATGAGGAAAAGGAGGAAAAAACCCTATACAGCTGCCTTAAACCATATGGTTCCCAAAACCATGGGTCAGCACTCCACCACCAAAAAACTATAAATAGGTGATGGAGATCCCTTATTTCACATCCACAATCAAGTATACCCTTACTCTGCCAAAATCTCTCTTGAAACCCTAGCTCACCATTGAGCCACTTTCACCTTGAGAGCCCCTTTTGGCCCATTTCCACCATTGGAGAAAGAGAAGGAGCATATTGGAGCTTGGAGCAACCCTCTTGGACGTTGCAAGAGCTTCATCAACCTCCACATTGGAGGTAATATCAATACAAAAACCATTATTTATCTTTTGTTCTTTATGTTTCATGCATGTGTTTTAGATTAGTTTACATTTCTGTTTTAGTTTAATAATTTACATTTACTGAACTGCTACTAAGGAGTCCATTTTCCTTAGTAGGTGCTCATTTGCACAAGCTAGGGGTAAAACCCTAGCTACAGAAGTGGACAAGGTGTGAACCTGTCCGGGAGTAGATTGGTTAAGTGACAAATTTTGCATTTGACTAGCAACCAAATATATGGGTCGAGTACTTGTGGTTCCAAAAATTCCATCGGCATGTGGTCTAGGAACTAGCTTGGGCTCATGTCGTGATCACGGTGCGTTAGGAATAATGTCATACAGGATGCCAGATTGAGCATAGATTAAATCTAGCTGTTGTACTTTTAATATAGCTTGTTCCTCAGTTGTAATGTCAGACATCGAAACATCCTTATAAATGTATGGAAGCAAAGACTTGAGAAACCATTCCAACAGAAACTCTGGAGGAATGTTGGCTTTCACTAACCTCTTCCGTCGACACCACTCTTGAACGTGGTCAGATATGCGTGTGGCCTTATTTTGGCGGAAGGTAGACAAGAGTTCAGTGCTAGTATCGTAGCGAACCGGCTGCTGGAAATGATCCAAGAAAACCAAGGCTATCCCGTTGAAACCCCTATACGTGCCCCCAGGCAACTCGACATACCACTTTGCGGCTGCCCCCATGAGGGTGCATTGAAATAGTCTCAAACGAACGGAATCGTGATTTAATGAGTTTGATGAGCACCAAAGGTGAAAAGTTGTAACCTGATCACCCGGATCCTCACCACCCTTCCCCTCAAACTTGGGAATGTCCGAAGGGATTTTGGTAGGGACTGGAGGCCAGTTAGGATCGTGACACACCGGATCATTCGTGAGCTTTGAAAGATCCAGAAGATTCAATCGAGATAGGAACGGAAGTTGCGGTTGTAAAGCTTGATTATAATCTCCCATAAAAGGTTAATTATACAGACCTGAAGGATAAGATGGACTATAACCATGACCCTATCCATAAGGCTGATAATCTCCTCCAACCTGACCCGTGTGAGGGTAAGCAGGTATAGATGTATTATGAGCACCGTAATGAGGTGGTTTGTAATGAGGGCCAGCACCGACTATATTATAGTAAGGGTTACCACCATAATTATGGGGCATATAAGTATTACCCGTAGCGGCAACCATGTTGTAATGACCATAATTGTTAGGTATGTTCCCACCCCCTGCATAAGCATTACTAGTAGCAGGAGAAGTCGTGTTGTGACCATAAGTATATGGTATATTCCCACCCCCTACATTATCATTACTAGTAGAAGGAGCAAACGTAAAAGTATACGGTATGTTTCCACTCCCGATATTAGGAGGATTGTTAACATTAGCGAACGTGGTCCTGGGTTGATATGTAGAGGCATGTGTATTCTACTATTGATGGTGAGTCGTATTGTGAACAATGTTCCCACCAGGAGGGGTAGTCCTAGGAGGTGGCCTTCCTCCAAAATTTGGAATGTTTGAAGGGATACGGCCAATCCCCATATTATGTGTGTGAGTAGAAAATGCGGTGCCCCCAGTGAGGGTATTTCCCCTAGTGGGTGCAGTGTCGCCAACACCATGACTAGTGTTAGCATGACTACCAGACATAGTGGAAGGATCAATTGTGTTGTAACTGTTAGGATATTCCTATACTCCATCCTAGTCCTACTAGCTTTCCAGTCATTTTCATTTTCAATCATGCATGCAAAATTAGGGTTTGCATGCATTTTAGGTCATCAGTCCCAGCACCTAGTCCTCAGCAAACTAGCCCCTGGAGCTTCTTTCAGATCATTTCAAGCCCTCCCAGTGACTAACGCGCCCTCCTTTGCTCCACTGCATGACAAGGGCACCTTCTTCACCTACCAGTCCAATTATATTCAATTATATTGAGTTATCTTCAGTTATTTCATTGATTTAAGGATTAACTGACTCTTTACTGAGTTTATCACTCTGTTGGACCTCCAGTGAGACTAGATTGACCATTCTGACTCCAATTAACTCCTATGGCGTCCTCCACTGAGCCTCCTTCACTGTGTTAGTGCTTCCATGTTCCAGTTACACCAACCACATTCAATTAGACTCATTCTGACTCCTGGTTGACCATTACTTGTGCATTGATGACTTCACTGATGAGAAGGTGGACTCCTAGTTAGGCATTGATGACTCTCCACTGATTATGGATATGTGCATGAAGGCCAATTCGAATTCCTCCTAGTGAATTCGAATCCGCATACTCAGCATTGTATATTTACCTGTTCACTATTCAGTTTAATGTAACATGTGTAATTATTCTGCCTCAATCAGAGTTTCTTTGGATCTAAGTTCTATTGCTTGTCTCTTCTTCTATTATTCCTAAATTCTTTCATTGTGAGGTTTACATCATCTCTTTGGATCTTATGTGGGAAATTTCACATGGTATCAGAGCCATTTGAGAGTATATTCTACCTCCATTCTTGAGAGTTTTTGCAGGTATTTCGAAGTTCCAGAAGTTGCAGCAGCAGATTTAGCAGTTTCTATTTTGCACTTGTTCCAGCAGTCAAGATGAGCATTTCGAATGCTTCTCCTTCTTCTCATGCTCCTATGATCCTCACTCCATTCAACTACTTTGAATGGAAGGATAGGATTATATTTCACTTGTATCACAAAAGTCTAAATCAAATAGTATTTGAAAAAGATGTTATACCTCATCATGTTGTTGAGAGAACCAAGCATCTAAATAAAATGGATGAAGCTTTTGGATTCATATACCTCCATATATCAGAAGATCTACTGTTTCATGTTGAAGGAATTAAGTCTCCCAATGAGTTATGGACAAAATTGGGAAATATCTTTGGCAAACAAGATGGGATGAGAGGCTACACTCTCGAAAATGAATTGGCTTCTCTGCAACCTAGAAATTTCGAGAGCATTCAAACATTCATCTCAAAATTTCAGAATTTGGTTACTCAATGCAAGCACTGTGGCATCACCAAAATTGATGAACAATTAGTGCTCTCCATTTTGAGCAAACTTGGATCCCAATTTTCTATTTTTGTCTCTACTTTCCATTATGGGCGAATGTCAATCCATGGATGGAAGTTTCCTACCTTGGAAAAATTTACTACCGCTCTCATTCAAGAAGAGGACAAATTGATTCAAATGGGTGCCATCAAAACCTCCAGAGATCTAGCTCTTTTAGCTGGTGAATCAACTGGAGTGAATGCAAAAAGGGGACAAAAAGGCAAAGGCAAGAAACCTTCAAGATCCAAGAATGACAAACAAAAGAGACCTAATTGTACCTACTGCAAGAGAGGAAACCATCATGAGCATGCCTGCATGCACAAGAAGATTGATCTTCTAACCAAGCTTCTTCAACAAAACCAAATTGTTGTTCCAAAAGAAGCAAAGATGATTGATTCTGGAAGTGGATCTGATGATTTCCATGCATTGATGGCTGGTTTTTCAAAGACAAAACCCCTCCTCATAGATTCTAGAGCCTCCAACCACATGATTGCACAAGAACAATCCTTCTCCTCTTTGGATCTCCAAGATGGGCCTACCATTCACATGGGAGACAACTCTCAGATCTCTGCCAAAGGTTTGGGTACAGTTCATATGGATCATGGTAAGTTCAAAAATGTCTTATTTGTTCCTTCTCTTACAGCTAATTTGTTGTCAGTATATCAAATGACTCATACAGGATCTCCAAAACAAGTAATTTTTGGTCCAAACACAGTAGAGATTACAGAAATCTCCACTGGAAAGTTTATAGCGAATTTGATAGCTAATCATGCCTCAAAGGCATATGAGTTCTCACACTTCATGCCTTTCTCTCCAACTATTCCTTCAGATTCTAATGAAGATCACAATGACTCCTCTTCTAGTGACTCCTCTTCTAGTGAAGAAGAAGATCAAGATTTTGATGTTGAGATCATGGTTCAAGAAGATTCAGAACCAACACCTATTCTCAGTCCAGATTCAAGAGAAATTTGTTCTCACACAGACCTTGCTACTACTGAGAACACAGATGATGATTTATTTGCTTACAGAACTACTAGACTTCAGCATCATGCCAACCTTGCATTATTCCATCCATCTCTCCATGAGAGATGCAGCATGATGATGGGGTTCTCTCTTCCATATTTTGGAAAGACTACTCATGTTCCATTCGCTCCAAATACAGAAAAAGTTCCTGAAAGACTTGCTTCATCCTCCACACAGTGGGAGACCTTCCTACATGGGATCAGCTTGCCAAGTCTTTTGCAAAAGTTTTCACTGATGAAAGCTTCTTTCTTTTCTGCGTGATGGTTCTTTGAGTTGTTTACTGTTCTTTTGAGGGGGGGTATTTTTCCCATGATTTTTTCCCCATTTCCTCAGTTTATGGACAGTTATGTATTTTATTATCATTTCATTTATTGTATGGGTGACCTTTGGTCCTAGTTACCAGGGCCCAGGATGGATTAAGGGGGGGTGTTAGATATTCCTATACTCCATCCTAGTCCTACTATCTTTCCAGTCATTTTCATTTTCAGTCATGCATGCAAAATTAGGGTTTGCATGCATTCTAGGTCATCAGTCCCAGCACCTAGTCCTCAGCAAACTAGCCCCTGGAGCTTCTTTCAGATCATTTCTAGCCCTCACAGTGACTAATGCGCCCTCCTTTACTCCACTGCATGACAAGGGCGCCTTCTTCACCTACCAGTCCAGTTATATTGAGTTATATTGAGTTATCTTCAGTTATTTCCTTGATTTAAGGATTAACTGACTCTTTACTGAGTTTATCACTCTGTTGGACCTCCAGTGAGACTAGATTGACCATTATGACACCAGTTAACTCCTATGGAGCCCTCCACTGAGCCTCCTTCACTATGTTAGTGCTTCCATGTGCCAGTTACACCAACCACATTCAGTTAGACTCAGTCTGACTCCCGGTTGACCATTACTTGTGCATTGATGACTTCACTGATGAGAAGGTGGACTCCTAGTTAGGCATTGATGAATCTCCACTGATTATGGATCTGTGCATGAAGGCCAATTCGAATTCCTCCTAGTGAATTCGAATCCTCATACTCAACATTGTATATTAACCTATTCACTATTCAGTTTAATGTAACATGTGTAATTATTCTGCCTCAATCAGAGTTTCTTTGGATCTAAGTTCTATTGCGTGTCTCTTCTTCTATTATTCCTAAATTATTTCATTGTGAGGTTTACATCATCTCTTTGGATCTTATGTGGGCAATTTCATAGTAACTAGGCATACCATGAGAGAATGGGGGTAGCGTTCATAGTGGTCGTAGGATCTGTGTTAACATGCAAATTCGACATCCCATATAGGAAATTCTGTGGATTCGAAGGATCGAATGGGTCGTCCTCGGGTGGACTAGATCCAAACAGAAGAAGTTGAGTCTCTAGTATTAATGGATCGCCCCCCCCCATGCCTCTCTAGGAGTAGGAGGAGCAGAGGCGTCTTCGACTCTACCCGATGGAGTCGTAGGGATTTCTCCCATGCCAAAACGAGCAGTGATAATGTCAACGCGGAGCGCTTCAAAAGAATCACAAGAATCGGAGAGGGCCTTCTGGATTCCCCTCTGAACACGACATGTAACTTTTGTGGCCGGTAAACCAGCCAACTGACGAGACCGACGAAGAGTTGGATCTCGCGCCATGATATCTCTGAAAGGTCAATAAATCAAAGTGTCCCCTAACGGCCAAACTAAAGATCAAAGAGCACACACATAAAGAAACTACAGCCAAATGCACACAAACAGGACTGGCTCAAGGGACCTCCCGACACTACAGCCGGTATGTCTCACCTAGGAGAGGCTTGAGACTCCTAAACTATAACTAGAGGTAACAGAATCAGTTATAAGGGTTCCCAGACTTCACTGCGTGCACAGGGTCAAATCCCTATACAACAGGAAACTGTGTTGTCCAACCCCTATGTGACTTAGGACAACTGAAGTATAACCACTACGAATGCCCTATGCGATACCTAGGTAAGGCAACTAAGGTCACCACAATATAACCAATGCTCAAGCAGACAGTCAGAGGTGGGATCCGTCGTATGGGAAGGGTAGCTAAGCCCGAAACTCAAGAGGTACAAATCCCTCAAGAGCCCTTGTACACGAACAAATCCTGGAAATATCTC
This sequence comes from Larix kaempferi, assembly GCA_027924585.1. Taxonomy (NCBI): domain Eukaryota; kingdom Viridiplantae; phylum Streptophyta; class Pinopsida; order Pinales; family Pinaceae; genus Larix; species Larix kaempferi. The sequence goes on from BSBM01000476.1 coordinate 9,371,336, forward strand.
CCACGTTTGGCCAGTATTGGAGGGCTATCTACGCAACCAACCTCCTGTGACCTTGTGCTTAACTCTGGTCTGAGTTGAGGTTCCTGAGAACACTGATGTATATCATGGGTTTCACCACTCCCTGGTTAGACACATAATGTTGGTTCAATATTCTTGGATTGTTAACTCACAATGATCTATCTCAAGACTCTAAACCTATACTAGTTGGTGCACCCTATAAAAGAAAAATCATTCTAATCAATTTTAAGATTAAGCATTATTTTAAATGGTTTTAATTACTCAAAGGGTATGGTCATGAAACTGATGATGTATAGGACTCAATAGTATGCACAATCGAAAACTCTAGACTCATCTATCCAATAAAAACAATGCCACTAAAATGATAATCAATCCAACAGTTCGAAATAAAATGCAATTCTTTTAAATTTCCAATGCACAAGCAAATCCTAGATGAAAGCACAAGCACTCAGATGCAAAATGCAGTACAGAAAGCAAATATTTTTGTATTTTCTCTTATAATGGAAAGGAAAATGAAAACTATGTTTTTGTATTTTTTCAATATAATGGAATGAAAAAATGCAAGTGAAATCTACCTATTTGGCTAAAGAATGCAGAGCAGATCACTAAGACAACCCAACAAATCCCAAATAGTGAGACTCAGCTAATGTAATGAGCTAGAAAATCAAAAAATGGTGAAAAACCAACAAGGCTCAAAACAAAGAGAAAAAGGAGTTTTTGGTCACAAACAGGGCATGGAACAGTCAAGAATCGGGCCCAAAAAGACTCAGGAACACTCAAAACCAACCCAGCAACAATCCAAGACCATAAATCAATCAATCCCGGAGTTGTATGCTACTGTCGAAAGGAAAACTGCGGGTAGACACGGGATATAGTGCAGACAGAGGTGGGTAGACGCGGGAAAAACTAAGTTGACCTGCATATAGGGAAAGGCAAATGAGAAAATAGAGAGTCCAATCACTCAGAAAAAGCTTGTTTTCTATAGTATATCCCAACAGCCAATCAATGACATAGAAGCTCGACACACAGCAACTCTAAATAAGTACAAATGCCCAAAAATCCCCAAAAATGGATGTTCTCCCCAGTGGAGTCTCCATTTATGTTACGGAGAAAAATTCCTATGGCTTGGGAAAGACCACAACAGACAGCTGACTACCAGAAAATTACTCAAGTCCCAATGCAATGCTATATAAATGACAATGCTAAGATAATGGAGAAAAGACCAACCTTCAACCGGATGTTCGAAGTAGATCCCCGTTGAGCTTTCAACTTCTACACTTGAACCTGCAGATTATTCTCAACAACAAGTACAAGCAAGTGCATATAACATGTGAAAGACATTAGCATAATCAACAGCATGATCCATGATATTATAAGCAAATATAACCCAATGTAATTTAACAATATTCACAATATCAATTGGACGAGAAAATGAGTATTTCCATTAATAAATAACAAGAAGTACAATATGTGACCTCTTGCTGGCAACCAATCTGAACCAAGAACTAGGTCTCTCCACTTGTGCCTCCACCACTTCAATCCTCCATGTAATGGAAAACTCAAACTATGAAAGGAGTTTGGAAGGTGAATATAAGGAATTCACAACAACAAGGATCAATGAGTGTAGACTTAAGTCATGACAAAAATCCACTAGATTTATCTTGCTCTCTCTTTCTCTCCCCTTCCATATGCCATAAGAGCTCAATATATAGCCTTCCAAAGGTAAGTGAAAGGACACATCGAGGCATTTCGGGGCATATGGAGGACCAAAGGTCACCCTAAGACCACTTTCTGGGAGTAAAAAGTAATTTCTAATGATTTTTACCATTTTACTTGGTACCTGCGGGCTATAGTGGAGCAACCTGCATGTACGCTGGCTATAGTGGAACAACAAGCGTATAGGAAGAAAAATAGGGAAAAATGTGTTTTCCGGAGGACATAAAGTGAATCTGAGTCAGTGAAATGGATCCTAAAGGCCAAAGAATGTTGATGCTCACAAGGAATTTCTGTTATGGAGAAAACTTCCTATGGCTTGGGGCAGACCACAACAGACAGCTGACTACCAGAAAATGGCTCAAGTCCCAATGCAATGATAATCTTCAGGATTTCTACCTTATAGTGAGGAGATGGACACTACCAACTGGGCGGGGTTGACAAGTAAATACATTAATTGCATTACAACTAGTTCTTACAAATGACAGAGATCGGAATATCGAAAGACATGCCTTTAACTGGCGGCTGGTCCTAGCTTTCACTTGATCTCCCACTTGATGAACCTGCAACACAAATGATACCTTCCTCGGCGTATCTTGACTATATATAAAGATGATGAAAACATAAAGTAATTTAACATCAAATATTAAGCCAAATAGACATATAATCCAATAAACATCTGATTTGGGACAGGAAGGGTATTTCGACCTTTTTATTGTCAAAGAAACATGAATCAGTACAATATACATGATGTGTCGAGATGTTTCTGCAACCGAGTCCTGGGCTCCTGCTCTTCACAATGACTTGGAACTTTCCTCCAGCGTAACAGTGCTTAAATCCTTTCTTCTAGGTCCCTCTCTCATGGATCCTCCTTGTATTTATGGCACAAGGTAGGTAGTTTAAATCGAGAGGTGGTTGAATTGGGAGGTTGGGGAAGTTGCAGAACCAACTTCAACTAATCCCAATTCATCAAATTAATATATTTTTTATTTAATCTTAAGATGTGCACGAGTTTCTCAAGGCATAGTAGCACACAGGATGCAACTTTTGTGTTTTGCAACAAGCTCCTGCAGCTTTTCCAAGTTGTGCGCTAGTTTCACTTGAGAAAAGTAGGGCATACTAGCATATGTGCGCTAGTCTTCTGCCCACATAGTAGAGCACATGTCAAAATATCAAGTAAATCATGGAAATTCCCAGCTGAAGAGGGTAGGTTCAGTCCATACATCATCCAGGGCAATCTAGCTCTTCAATCCATGTTGTCCTTTTGTGTGATCGACAACATAATGTGATCAAGGACAGAGAAGTGCATAATTAACCTATAACAGATGCCCCCTAATGTGTGAGGTCAGAGGGAAACGATGGCCGAAATATGTTATAAGTCCAAGTCAAAGGAGGAGCAAGAAACCGCAGAACCAAGTCACAAAAAACACCTGAAACAACGATCAAGGTCAGCGAGCAATCACAATATTGACATCATATAGATGTGTAGCATGATATCCGATACATAACTAGGAGATGTATATATAGAGCATGGTCACTGAAATACAAGTGTGGATCCATGTCAAAATGAGAGATCATAGCCATAACAACAAGCTGGATTTATGTATCATGGAGATCCAAAATGAATGAGGCTCAGTCCTGCGCAGCTTGGGGGATAACATAAATATGGTGATGCTATCATAATCCCAAGGTCTTCATCCAAACAACCCAAGGTACAAACCCTAACCATGCGAATAAATGAGCTGAAGTTGAACATGGGGGGTATCGTTTGATTACCGGTCATTGATGTATACCGTTAACAAGCGCGAGGACTTCCATCGATAATGATAATGGGGTCCAAGGTACCTAGTACGATACAACACGTGTGAATAAGAGGACTTGAAGTCGAACACTTGAGGAGCCTATCGAATACGAGACATTGATGTATTCTCCTTTATTCAACAACGAGAAAAACTACCACTGATGACTGCAATCCCCAAGGTACTAACCGAAACTCTAAACTTCGTTCCCAGAGCATAATGAGCTAATGTCAATGGGAAGAAGTCCGCTGGAAGGGAGGCCTTAATGTATCCTCCATCATCCAACACGAGGAACACTCACAGGTATGAGCTGATGTGCAGTAGGACAAGTAACAAGATGAAACAAACTGACACCAGGATGGCCGACACATGAAGTCAAGGTAAACTGCAGAATGGCCGACACAGGCTGTATCCTTGAACAGTGAGTATGACACAAAGTTACTTAGGCATTTTTCAACATGAGGGGGGAAATGATATAAATATGCAATGTAGGAGACATTGTCAGACCCTCCATATGGTTGGAATAATAACCAACCGGGGGGGTAAAAACTCAGAGATCGGGTTCGCCCTAAGGACAAAACTAAAACCCAACTGACATGAAAGACTCAAGTAGGTGTTGTGTTCAAGGACATGACTGACATAACTGCTTTTGAAACTGAAAAAGATGTGATATACCCTTATCCCTTATTCTTTTTTATAAAAGAATATCCATCTTGTTGTTTTAATGAGTCCAAGAAGAAAAGAAAACTCAATAGGTCCAACCATGTAAAGAGTTTAACAAGACCATGGGAGGAAGACTCGGGACCTTCTTCATTGTTTACAGAGTTCGAAGAAGAGATAGAAGAATACTCTATAGTACTGATCTCTAGATTTTAATATCGAGCCGAGATCTATTCTTGCTCGCCGGTGTTTTCAATTTTAAGGAGTCTGAAAAACTTAAACAATAACTCCATACACCTACTCGTGGATTTTAATATCGAGCCCAAGTAGGTTAATGCTCGCCGATGTTTTCCTATTTATAGAGTCTGAAAAACTTAAACAATCCTCCATTTACCCTCTCATGGATTTCACATCGAGCCCGAGTAAGTGAGTGCTCGCTTGGTGTTTTCATGTTTCGAGAACCTGAAAACCCTAAAGAAGGCTTAAAAAGGTCCTTTTTCGTACAGTTAGTCTTCTCCCCCGAAAAAGTTTAAAACAATGAGAGAAGAACTCTTCTAGCCACGGATGACTAGAGTATTCATTTTTCGTAAGTAATCCGAAAAGGTCCGAAAAAGGGTTAAACTTATACCTAAGAGAATGGACCTTCAATTCCTTTAACGATCTTGAAGAGGCCAAGCTTGCTCGGCAATCTTGGTAAGTTTTTCAATAGTCAAAACAAGAGCTTAAAACGACTTAAAAGACAACTTCTAGGGTCATATGTTCATGACCTGCCAAAGAATAGGATCTCAACAATCGCATTAGTAATGATCGACAAATCTTCTCACTGACATAATAATGACGATATAATACCTATATGATTTATCAATAAGAAAATAAGTCATTTCCATTTTGATACTAGTGAAAATTTGAGATATTTAGGTTAAATTTACCTCACCAAAGTGTCAAAGTATGAGTGATTAAATAGAACATTTTCTGCACAACTTGAAACTATACACTTTTAGAAAAAGTGGGTAAAAATTAAAATCAATTTTATATAACTAATTTCAAATTGAAAACTCAAATATCACATTTGGAATTTGTAGGCCAAATTTGGAGCAAACCCTTGATCTCCTTCCACTCATTGCGATTAAACCGGAGCATTAATTGACCTTCCGTCTCCACCAAGTAAGTTATTTCTGCTAATACTTGCAATTTAATGCATTTTTTGTCAATTTTTATGCTTAAAAATCATTTTCTAGCAATGTACAAATCGTATTTTGCGTGTGCGCTATTGTGTATGAAGGAAAGTAGGGCATACTGGTAGTGTGCGCTAATTTCCTTCAAGGAAAGCAGCGCTCCAACGTGCCTGGCTAGCTTCAACAGTAGCGCACACCCTTGAAGATGAGGTAAAAAATGTCGAGGGCTAAAAATTGGACCTTTTCTTGGCAGGATGGTGCTTGTTTGGAGAGAAAGAGAGCATGAGGATATCGATCGTATATCTTTGCAAGATCCAGGGACTCTTCATACGCTCCGAAGGTGTGGGTTGTTTAAATTCTATAGAACCGTTAACATGAGGGCACAAAACCGCTTGTTGTAGAGGCTTGTTCAGTATTGGGATGCAGATGCCATGGTATTTAATATCTGGGGAGAAACCTTAGAACTTACCATGGATGACATTTACTTTATCACGGGTCTCTCACGGAGGGGAGACGAAGTGAACCTGAAAGGGTCCTCATGCAATGTGGGTGCCTTATCCGTACAAGAATATCTGAATACTTACTGTGTACCGGGAACAGAAAAATATGGTACTCAAGTGCTCATCTCGACCATTGTCAGCCTCCCTCTCAAATTTATTGTGAGTATACTAAATCGGATGGAAGGGACTGCTACACAACATTTATCCTCGAGACACTATTTGCATATTGGTATTGAATGCTTGCAGGGGCATGTATATGACTGGTGTACTAGTCTTTTGGCAAACATGAAACTTCAACTCTCGGTATGTAAGATCGGGAGGATGAATAATTTTGGATACGGGAGCATACTTTGCACTTTCTTCTTTTGAGAGAGTGCATGCTATCAGTTTGGGCATGCCTTTGCCCCCAGTCAACCCTCGTGAGCCAAGGCTGGCTCGTTGGGGTGAAATCTTTCTCCGTCAAGATGGAGGTGAGAGCAACTTTTGCTACCACGAGGATGATTTTTGGGGATGGTGGGAAAGACAAGTGCCAGCATTTGAGCAGTTTCCATATGCTGGTATGGACTTTCGCGGAGATCCTGAGTTGATCCTTCCTCCAGGTGCAGCCTGGGGAGAGATAGGTATGTTTATCCTTTTTGAAAAATTATTTAATTTTTTCAAATTTTGTATATATGATTTTTATGATGAGTTCGAAGTACTGAAACAAAGTGTCAAAAGCAGATGTTGGACCAATGCGCCCTGAGGGACACCCATATACTTTCGTGAGACCAGTGGAAGTGGGTGCAGCTGATGCCACTCTGGGGACCATAGAGAGGAAGATGAGTCGGTTGACTCATCACATTCCTACATATTGGATTGAGCGAATGCCAATTGATATGCAGGAGGATGTAGTTTGTGTGCCCCCAGCCTGGATTAGGTTGCTGCGGAAAGTAGCTAGGATGGTCATATGAAACCGAGAGGCAGCAAAGGCAGATGAGGCCCCACCTTCTCCATAGGAGAAGGATACTCTATGTATATTTTTGAGGCCATCGAACCCAATTTTGTATCTTATGACATGACTCTGTGACAGACTTGTGATCCAAACTCATATTATTTTTTGATACAGTATCGGATATATATACAGTATCGGTTATCTACATGTGTGTTATTGTGTTTTATGCATGAATTATTATGTGTGTGAATGATGCAAATGCCAATCTAAAACGTAGTTTGCAAATGAATCATCTAATGCATTCAAGTTTCTTGGAATATGTTGATATGTGATATAATCAAACTGTCTCTCAAGTAACCTAACGTGCATAAACTGACGTAGCAAAGTAGGATATCTAACCTGGTAAACACCCAGTAACTAAAAAAAAAAAACTATGAGTTGAGGCATACCTCCAAATGTGAAATGCCATGGAACAGAGCATCTCGGAGTAGCTCTATGACTGCACTGTATTCAGCCACATTATTCGTTGTGGGACCTAGACAAGCCCCTCCCGAAGACACCAGTTAGCTAGTTGGTGAGTAAATAACCCAAGCAACCGATACCAACTGACGGGTGTGGCAGCTAGCGCCATCATCAAACCCTATGAAGTGTTCAGTCAACATCTGGAACACAAAAAAATGGATGCATAAGACGTAACTACAACTGTAAACAAAAAATAACTCTACAAAAATGTACAGTTAAAAATACATGAAAAAGTACAATAGCGCTTCTTCAAGTAGGGTCAGTTCCTGGGATCCTATCATGAGACCGGGAAAAGATGTCACGAAAATCATTAAAAAGATTGGTGTATGGAATGATCTCATCAAGATAACAGTTCGCTCCAATAAAGATGTTTTCGGTGACTCCAGGTTCAGTGGAAATGTTGATCGGGATAGTTCTTGTTGTACTCGTCCTATTCCCTTCAGCAAAAACAACTTGTGAAGTGGAAGGGACAGAGGACCAATCAACATTCTCACTGGGTCTCGGAGAGAACTCACCTCTCTCTATCAAGTTTAGAATGGGAAGTAAATAGGACCTGGGGTGTAACTGTTCCCAAGGGTGTCTCAGGCGTATCATTGCCTCCAAAAATGTTTCGTCAGAAGGAAAAACCGTGTCCAAACTATCAGGAAAGAAGTTGGAGTCTGTTAACCATGCAGAAGCATAGTCCATATCCGACTCGTTAGAGACCAACGGAGTCATGATATGTTCTGTTGTGGGTTGTTGTGAATCCACATGAGCTATCTCTGCAACACATACAGGCACAGCTGGTTCTGATTCAGTAGGGAGAGTCTGTGGATCTGTCTTTGAACAGACCGTGGAAGTCTCGGAAGATGAACATTCTTCAGAACCAACAAACAAAGCGGGAGTAGGTAGGTCAAAGTGCCTATTAAGGACCCATAGAGACCTGCTCCTAAACTCTCAATGACTGGGCTGGACTGATCAATCAACGGAATGGATGAATCCGATGAACTCTGGTTGTTCTTCCGAGTAAACGAAAGTTGATCGACTGTGACGATATTTCCTTCGTGGGGGAACATTATGACTCAGAAGACAGTTGATGGAACTGCCTTCATGGCATATGTCTAGCTCCTACCCAACATCAAGTTGTAATCGAGTGGTGCATCCAGAACTTCGACCTCTACTGATACTAGTTTTCCTACAAGTTCGACATCGAAGGATGGTAAGACTCCATGTGGATGGAAAGATCTTCCATCGAAGGCAGTAAGTATCATGTTCAAGGGGGCTAACTCGGGTTCGCCCAAATATTTCCAGCAAGAGATAGACATTACGCACATTGATGCACCCTCATCTACAACAGATCGTCGAATGGTCATAGAACCATGGATGACCTCTATCTGGAGAGCAACATGATACAGCAACCGGTACTTGATATCTGTCATATCAAAGCGCGCAAGCATGGCGGATGAATCAACACTCCCAATCGCTGCGAGGAGTGCACTGCGTTGCAATGGGAAAATTTGCAGTACCTACAAAGTAGACATGGAATAGGGTGTTTGGGCTAAGTCCTCCACAACGTTGTAGTTGGGGGCAGCCCGCACGTTTGGGTTGTGCACAGCCCGTTTGTAGACACCTTTCGGTATCTTTGGCAACATCTCCACAGGTATGTGAAGAGGAGTAAAGGATTCAGGAGCATCTTTCTGCTGCAGATCTGGGGTATAGTTCTTTGCTCGATTTCGTAGTAGAGCGTATGAGTTAACCATATTAACGAAAGATTGATCAGCAGAGGTGGAACGAGTGGTTCCCCCAGCACTAGAGCTGCCAGAAGCTGAACTTTGTCCGGGAGGGAAAGGGTAGTTTAAGACAGCTGGTTTCTTCTCACGGATCAGCTTGTGGGCTTCTTCCATTAGAGGGAACTGATGGGTAAGGTGGTCCTCTTGACATAGTTTGCAAGGTAACTTAGCCTTCCTTTTCTCTTTTTTTCCCTCTTCGGCATTTTGTGTGTTCCTGGGCTTTTGTTGGTTTCCCTCCCCTTTCTTGCTCTTTTTCTTGGGCTGTCGAGAGCCCTTTTGGTTTGTCTGTACCTATTGTACAGATTCTGTAGTTGAAGGGGAGGATGCAATAGAAGTTGCTTCTGCAGCAGATTGTTTAATTGACAAGGCGTGAACCTGCTTTGTTAAGGCGTCAAACACTACAGAGTCGACTGAACCCACAATGCCATTAGCATGTGGTCCAGGTTTAGGCTTACCTAAGTCTATATTAGACCTCGGCGCATCAGGAATAATTTCGTACAACAGCCTAGACTGAGCATAGACTAAGTCGAGTTGTTGAGTTCTCAAAATGGCCTCCTCCTTGGAAGACACCCCTAAAGTGGAAACTTCCTTAGAAACATAAGGAAGAAGAGACGTAAGGTACCATTCTAACAAGAATGTTGGGGGGATGTCGTCCTTGATGAGCCTCTTTCGCCTTCGCCACTCCTGAATGTGATCAGATAGGTGAGTGGCCTTGTTCTATCAAAATGTTGACAGAAGGTTAGTGCCGGCATCATACCGGACTGGAAGTTGAAAGTGGTTCAAGAAAACAATGGCAAGATCCCGAAAGGTTCCATAGGAAGCATCGGGCAATTCGATATACCACTTGGCTGCAACACTCGTCAAGGTTCTTTAGAAGAGCCTCAACCTTATGGAATCATCGTTCAATGAGTTGGAGGAACACCAGAGGTGAAAAGTCGTGACATGGTCACCAGGGTCCTCACTATCCTTGCCTTCAAACTTCGGAACGTCCGAGGGAAACTTGGTGGGAACGGGTGGCCATGCAGCATCATGGCGCATGGGGTCGTTTGTAAGCTTTGAAAGATCTGGTAATTTTAAAGTTGCCAGAAAAGGTAAACGTGGTTGAGCTAATGGCATCTGGTAAATAAGAACCTGGTATTGGGAACCATCCATCGCCTGGTTCGTGTACTGTTGGTTGGGGTTGCCCCCAGCCATCAGTTGTGAAACGAAACGACTAAAATTCTTCCATCCAAAAGTAAGCGGATTAAATCCTTGGGCATAAGTCCATTGTGACTGGGGGTTGATCCCACCGAACTGCGGGTTAATGATATTACCCCCTCCTCCAGCAAACAGAGAGAAAGGGATACTCCCTAAAGGTATATTCGACGGATTAACGTTATAACCTGCATAGGGGTTGAAACCCGATGTGGTAGTAGTGGATGGTGTCACCATCGTACCCATAACGGGCATGGATGCAGAAGGGACAGTTCTGACCATGGATGAAGAAGTAATATTCTGAGTTACACCTTGTAAAGGTTGTGTGGTAGAATACTGAGTGAAACTCACTGCGGGTATCCCTGATAAAGGGACATTGTTGGGTCCAAAAGTAGGTGTGGAGGCTGAGGCAGCTTTCGAGATTAATGAGCTCGGCATGCCTAAAGTGCCAACATTGAAACTAAAGGATAGGGTCGAGGCCAAAGCATTCTGCGACGAATGCGATTGGGCAGTGTTTGAGAAGGAAGGATTCAGAATCCTTGCCTCCATAGCAGTTGTGGGAGTGTGTGGAACTCCCTGCTCGTCTCCTGGGTTAACCATGGTATAACCCGGTGTAAAAATATAAGCACTAAACTCAGGCTGTTGGAAACCAATAGGCACCAGAAGTGGATCATTGGGTCCTGTAAGAGGAGGCTTAAAAGGAGTATTAAACTCTATAGCAGTTAAATCCTCAACCTCGACAGTATCAAAGACTTGTCGATCCGATGTTCTAGGCCGTGGTTCTCCAAGAACCTCTGTGTTTTCTGTAAGTTCAAAAGAACCACAGGAATCAATTCTCCTACAATGCGGTGGCGGTGGAGGCTCCACTATGAGTGGAGGAAGGTTTTGCAACCTTCGAGACCGACGAAGATCTTGGTCCTCCACAGTTATAACAAAATAAAACTAAGTAAAAACTAGTGGCCACTACAACTAAGGAGCAAACAACATACCACTAAAACATTCCTAAGTAGTCAAACCAGGAAAACAAATAGAAAATACTCTCGGAAGCAAGTCTGGGATGATTAGGGCCCAGAACAGACTAATAGAGTATCGACGGTTAGTTACGTGGCATCCTCCAGAGGTCCACTAGGTGCAAGCTCTTGAATCACCAAACCTCTTTTCTGGGATTACTACCAGAGGGTTACCTTCCACGTCTGTCTGAGGTGAAGTGTGAATAACCGCCCATTCTAACTGTGTAGAATCCTAGAGGTCTGATACTAAGGCTACCATCAATACAAAATAACCTAAGGGGATAGTCGTCAGCCTAGTCGAAACGCATGGGCGGAGTAGCAAAGGCCGAAGTCCGAAAGGACCCCCATACGCGAGTCAACTCTGGTTTATGGTTGAGAGGAAAGTGAGGGGCTATCCTCAACAATTCCAATCTCCCACGGCCTCGTGCTTAACTCTGGTTTGATTAGAGCATCCCAAGACTATTGGATATAGATGGATTTACCTAAATGAAAGTCGTACTACGATTGTTGAGTAATGAAGCCAGTTCCAACCAGTTTAAGGTGATTTAAGCTCGAAACTCTAGCCTAAGCTAGTTGATGTCGTGTATTCCTAAAAAGAAAAATGTTGCTAATAAATTTTATTAATAATTCCTTATTAAGGGCTACTTGTTACTCAAGGGTTGTAGTGCGGTGTGTGGAATGGTTTGTTATGAAAGTAAAGTGCAAATGCTTTCAAATTCGCAAAAAAAATTCTCTTTTCGTTTATAATTCTTTCAAAAACTTGAAACCTAAGCAATCCTAAATCAAAATCTTTTTGTATTTTTCTTTTGATATTTCAAAGCAAACTATGCTACCTTAAAATAAGGAAAGATCTTACTACTCAGAAAATTGAACAATTTTTTGTCTTTTCTGATAAATGTAAAAGAAAGAGAACTTGTACAAAAGCAAACAAGATCTAAACGTAAAGCATTTGCAAGACAAACATCTAAATGGCTCAAAGCAAATGAATCAAGAGACTCGATGAAGACTTTACTTACCAAGTTTTTGCAAAAGAAAAACTTGAGGCTTGGAAACAGAATGCAAAAGAAGTAGGGAAAAGAGACACTCGTGACGGAACGACAAACCTAGACAGGTTGCTCCTAAGCATCAAAACCCTAAAGAAAAACACTAAGCTAAGAAAAAAATAATCAAGTGAACCAAGAATGACTTTTACAAAACACGCGGACTCAACAGAAAGAAGACTAGAAAATTTTGACTTACTTGGACTGAACTGATAAGACAATCAGCAAGTATCTAAACCAACCTTTCGAAAGCGGTCCTAAAGACTCAAACTTGAAGCCAAACCCTAATGGAAAGGATAAGACAAAGTAAAATCGTGCTAAAAGTTGCAACAAACAACAAACATTAGGAATGTAGGTCTTTATGATGGCAACAGCAACTAGGATAAAAATATGCAGCTATGCTCAAAAGAGACTAGTGCATGAACTTCAAAAAGGGATAGTAAGTGGCAAAGACACTTAAACAAGTACACAAGCAAGCAAACCAACTAAAAAGACTCAAGAGAGGCCAACAAGACTCAAAAGAGACATTGAAGTCTCAGGGGTCAGTCAAGAAGGAAAAGCAACAGGCTGGAAGTCGAAACAAACCACTAAAAATCAAACCCTAACCAAAAACTGGACACTACAGGAAAATGCACTACTATGCAGTGCAGAAACCAGCGCATGCTAGGATATGTGCGCTACTGTGCAGTGTAAAGAGCAGCGCCCATCAGGAGATATGCGCTACTGTTACTAGGGAAGACCAGCGTACACATGTCAAAAAGATAGAAACGGGCTTTGCAACAGCCAACTGAGATGAATCAAGCAGCAAGGAACAGTAAACACAGACCTAAAAGACCTCTCAAAGAATCAAAAACTGAAAAAGGGGCTGGAAGTAAACCAAAACTAAGTCTCCTAGAATAGAATAACTACCGGTTACTCCCCAGCGGAGTCACCAATCTATTGTTCAGGATTTCTACCTTATAGTGAGGAGACGGGGTTGACAGGTAAATACAATAATTGCATTACAACTAGTTCTTACAAATGACAGAGATCGGGATATCGAAAGACATACCTTTAACCGACGGCTGGTCCTAGCTTTCACTTGATCTCCCACTTGATGAACCTGCAACACAAATGATACCTTCCTCAGTGTATCTTGACTATATATAAAGATGATGAAAACAGAAATTAATTTAACATCAAATATAATCAAATATTAAGCCAAATAGACATACAATCCAATAGACATCTGATTTGGGACAGGAAGGGTATTTCGACCTTTTTATTGTCAAAGAAACATGAATCAGTACAATATACATGACGTGTCGAGATGTTTCTGCAACCAAGTCCTGGGCTCCTGCTCTTCACAATGAGTTGGGACTTTCCTCCAGCGTAACAGTGCTTAAATCCTTTCTTCTAGGTCCCTCTCTCATGGATCCTCCTTGTATTTATGGGACAAGGTAGGCAATTTAAATCAAGAGGTGGTTGAATTGGGAGGTTGGGGAAGTTGCAGAACCAACTTCAACTAATCCCAATTCGTTAAATTAATATATTTTTGATTTCATCTTAAGATGTGCGTGAGTTTCTCAAGGCATAATAGCACACATGGCGCAACTTTTGTGTTTTGCAACAAGCGCCTGCAAGTTTTCCAAGGTGTGTGCTAGTTTCACTTGAGCAAAGTAGGGCATACTAGCAGATGTGCGGTATTCTTCTTCCCACATAGTAGCGCACATGTCAAAAGATCAGGTAAATCAGGGAAATTCCCAGTTGAAGAGGGTAGGTTCAGTCCATACATCATCCAGGGCAATCTAGCTCTTCAATCCATGTTGTCCTTTTGTGTGATCGACATCATAATGTGATCACAGACGGAGAAGTGCAGATTTGACCTATAACAAAGGCTATATAAATGACAATGCTAAGATAATGGAGAAAAGACCAACCTTAAACCGGATGTTTGAAGTAGATCCCCGTTGAGTTTTCAACTTCTACACTTGAACCTGCAGATTAGTCTCAACAACAAGTACAAGCAAGTGCATATAACATGTGAAAGACATTAGCATAATCAATAGTATGATCCATGATATTATAAGCAAATATAACCCAATGTAATTTAACAATATTCAGAATATCAATTGGACGAGAAAATGAGTATTTCCATTAATAAATAACAAGAAGTACAATATACGACCTCTTTCCGACAACCAATCTGAACCAAGAACTGGGTCTCTCCACTTGTGCCTCCATCACTTCAATCCTCCATGTAATGGCAAACTCAAACTATGAAAGGAGTTTGGAAGGTGAATATAAGGAATTCACAACAACAAGGATCAATGAGTGTAGACTCAAGTCACGGAAAAATCCACTAGATTTATCTTGCTATCTCTTTCTCTCCCCTTCCATATGCCATAAGAGCTCAATATATAGCCTTCCAAAGGTAAGTGAAAGGACACATCGAGGCATTTCGGGGCATATGGAGGGCCAAAGGTCACCCTAAGACCGCTTTTTGGGAGTAAAAAGTAATTTTCTAATGATTTTTACCATTTTACTTGGTACCCGCGAGCTATAGTGGAACAGCCTGCATGTACGCTGGCTATAGTGGAACATCAAGCATACAGGAAGAAAAATAGGGAAAAATGTGTTTTCTGGAGGACATAAAGTGAATCTGAGTCAGTGAAATGGATCCTGAAGGCCAAAGAATGTTGATGCTCACAAGGTGGAAAATTACGCTGTAACACTTAGTACATCGTAGGGGAAGCAACATGAAATAAAGGGAATGAATCACAAAGACAGGGGCAACATACCTTTTCCATTGATTTCAAAGGGGGAGAAATACTAGGTAAAAGTTGTTGCAGAAAAATGTTGAATCAATATTTGTACAGGATTACTCCAAGGGTCAATTGGCATGTTGTGCAAAAAATAATAACTCACATTTAGGGGGATCTTAGTGTTTGGTTAGTGTTGACATCAATGCCAAAGGGCGAGATTGTTGAAATTTGGTGATTTCATTGATGTCAAAGAGGTTACTGGACTTGGTGTCTAAGTGCCAATTTGAAGAAGTATAAAAAAATATGTGCGCAAGTACTTAATCCCACCTAGTCATGGTACTCCAGTGCGCAAGTCCCACTAAGCCAATGAACTAGTGTGCACAAGACCCATAAAGTCATGGTACCTCATTCGTGCAAGATAAGACAAGTCGCAGATGCTTGGGTAATCTTGACCGTAAAGAAATGAAGAAGGGTTGTTACCGTTTAAAGAAGCCCCAACTTGTGGACACAATGTTTGAACAAGTTGAGTATAAATCAGAGTGAAGTTGATGAATGAGAAGCAATCTTGGAAGAAAAAATGGAGTATTATTTTGAATTTGCAAGCTTCGGATTATATGAAATGCTCAGGGGAACCAGAGGCAATATGATTTGAAGATGTGTGCGAGGTTACAAGACATGTAGAAGAATAAGGAGCAATTGCGCTAACATTAGGAGCATTTGTGAGAAGGGCGCAAGAAGCATCTGAATGTATATGTGCACAGAATCAATACAATAATTGGAACTGTAGCAGAATACAATATAAGAGAAGCAATGACGAGACTTGAATCAGAACATGTCAGAAGTGAGTACAATAGTTAGTAATGCAAAGCACAAATCATAGTGCGCGCAAATATGAAGTCAGTGTGACAAAAAGACAACAACATCTATATCTCAAGGCGGTTGGACGGGGCAAGGAAAGGAGATTGCACTCTCCACTTAGGTTGGTGCCTGAACACTGAGAGTTGGTTCTTACGCAGAGAATTGGTGTGCTCATAGGTTGGAGCATGAACCAGCAAGTTGGTGCTTATGCAGAGGATTGGTGTCCTCATAGGTTGAAGCCTGTAGTCTGCAATTTTGTGGTTTCTAGTGAGATTGGTGTCCCAATCAGATCTGTGTCTAAGTGATTCGACGCTCACATCAGTGGAGATTGGTGTCTCCCATATTTCTATGTAATTTCATTTTACACACACACAGACACACACAAGAGTTTCTTTAAACATTTTGGGCTCACTGTTTGTTTTTATTGATGTGATTTTAAATAGCAATTGGTGCATGTTTTAAAAGTAAATATTTCTTAATTTGTGCATGATATTGATTCACCCATCCTTCAATATCATTAAGAATTCCAACAGGGGCAACATTCCCAACGCTAATGCTTTCATGTGTGATCATGTAATTAATATCCATAGAAGGTATTGTTCTTACGAACCACCTCCTAGTATTTCTAATTCATTGGAATCACATAAAAGTGGTTCTCTCTCCATTGAGAAACCCGCCATTGATATGGTATCTTTCCCTCCCAATGGAATACTAGGTAAAACAACCCATAACTCTAACGCACAAGTTGCTCACAATTGCAATGTTGTCATGGACCTAGCTCAAGCACCATGTCCCATGGACCTAGCTGAAGCACCATGTCCCATGTTGGCCTTAGAGGTATTATAGATTTGTCCCAAGCCTTATAGGTATTATAGATTTGTCCCATGCAGTGAAACGTGTTATTATTTTCTATGAGCATTGTTGATCCATCCAACACAAACTTGATCACATTTGACTTAGACCATTTGACGTGTAGGCTCGCTTCACATATCACTTTTCAGATTAAATCTTTCACACCATCGTTCATGAAGGGGCCTTGTTGATGGGAAGAATTGACCTTCTCATCAACGTGAGAGAAACAACCCAATCGTGGGTTCTTAAGGCTGACCCCAACCGTTTGGAGTAGTCATTAATGGATGGTTTGCTCCCTGATGTGAGGATTTTTTGGAAAATTCGTAGGTCTTGAAAGCAAAAGTAATCTAAATGAAGTGAAAACTACTCGAAATTGAGTAAAATCAATTTTGGTAGCTATGTAAAGACAATTTTAATAGCTACTGAAATACCTTAAAAAATAGCTACTAAAATGCTATTTAAAAATTGTCTATTAAGACTATTAAACAAATTAGTCTTTCTAAACCCTATTCTATCCTGCAGGAGCAAGATTCTGCAAGATCAAGATTAAATATGATGCATAAAAGAAATAAATAGTAACCTTTGAAGTACATCAATATTTCGAAAACCAGATTAAAATAAATATTATCACTGATCTTCTACGCATTGTTTTATGCATCATTGTTACAATTATTTCATACAATCAAACAGGAAAAATTAGACAAAAGAATATGCAAACCTTTCATGCTTGATTTACATTCAGCTTCTTGAAGATAAAATAATGTACAGTGATATGCCTAAAATAAAGGCAACAACAAACTCTAGTTCCTGATTATGCCTTCATAAAAATTATATAGCTGAATCATTTCTAAAGAATTAATCCTGGCAGTAGCGCCTCCTGATCTGTTCTGTCATAAAAATATTATGAAAAGAATACCGAGTTTGAGAGAACAAACTATATTAAATTCAAATAATTAACAGCTGAAACTAAATCTAAATAATTACTAAATGTAAATATAGTTAATAATATGAGCATCATCCTTTCGGTTGCGTTATTATCTTCTTCCTTGTTTCAATTCCTTGCAAAAATAAAATAAAACAAATGTAAATTAGATACATGTCATTCCTTTTGCACGTTTATCAATGAATAATGCACAAAGTAAGGTAGGAGACTTTGTTGATATTAATCACTTAATTATAAATCAATAAGATTCAAAACTAAAGAAACACTTTAATATATTCATTTTAGTCATTTTAGTATTATTTGTTTGATGAATTTAATGACTAATTAATGGATATAAAACAAAATAAGTGTATCATATTAACTTTGAATGTTTTTCTAATTTGTGATGAATTTTAGTATTATTTGTTTGATGAATTTAATGACTAATTAATGGATATAAAACAAAAATAAGTGCATCATATTAACTTTGAATGTTTTTTCTAATTTGTGATGAATTTTAAAAAGTATTATAATTCTATGGAAGAGAGCCTTAATTGAATTTAAACAATTTTATAAAAAATGAAAAATTGTAAATGCATTATTTTATTTTAAAATGAAATCGCCAAGGTTGAAAGAATTGACAATACACTCAAACTGAAAATTATCAACTTGTCTAGTTTAGTATGTAGACTGATTCGGCTATAAATAAGCTCAAAGTGGATTATTTTCCTTAGTAAAAGAATAACTTTGGATTATTTTCATTAGTAAAAGAATAACATTATGAAAAGGTAAATGATTTTTGAACAAAAGTTAAAAGCTTTGTAAAAATTTGATATTTCGTCCAAAATCCAAGTTAGTAATTCCTTTCCATTATTTAATATGTAATCAAATTGATTATGCATAAGCCTTTTTTAAGTTATTTTAATTTGCAAGGGATTATGAAAATGCGAAAAGGTATAACTTTTTCTTCAAAATCGAAGGCTTGAAAAATTTAATAAATCATTCAAAATCAAAACCAAAGTCTTACTTCCATTCTTTGATATGTGATCATTCTAGATGTGGATATTTAGAAATAACAATTAATTTATTTATTTGGATCTACCAAAGTGATCATTAATTAGTTGATGCATTGAAGAGGCAAATTAGGCGAGTCTCTCGAAAGATCAAGATTATTCATTTTTTGCAAACTAAGACATGAAATCAACTTAACTAAACTCAAATAAGACCATGCAAGTGCTTTTGAGAAACCATGAAGCCAAAAAACCCAAACGAAAAAGATCGACCAAATCGCCAAAACCCCATCTCACAAAAGACAAGCCAAAAATCAACAAGCAAGAAACTGAATCTCTAAGAAAGGAAGCTCATGAAACCATCGACTAAAGCAAAACAAATAAAAAAATCTAATTATTTACAAAATTCAAATGGGAGCCTCTTTATTTTTTACATAGTTAAGGGGAGTTGTTGGGAGGGCCAAGAAATGATGAGGCGAAGCTATTATCTTTGCTTTATTATTCAAAGGTTTACATGTGCAAAGAGACAAAGGATAAGGCTTTCGACAAGAAGAGAATTTTCCCTTGACCATGGGTACCACGTTTATAATTCAACCTTTTAGAGATAAAACCAACATCAACAGACTGTTAAAGATAACATTCCCACTATCATTGAAAATGCAAGGATAAAGATTCATTGATCATATTTCCACAAAGATGCATTCTTCATTGGAACACACCCTAAGGAACAATTCCTGGTGACTAGAAGTTGTTATTTTAATATTTACCTCTAATACCAAAGGCATGGCCACTTCTACCAACATGCATCCATATAGCTTCGACAGGGATACCTTTTAACCCATTTAGATGCTTGATCCCATCTCATTAATTAAGAATGCATAGCTTAGGCATCATATGTTTCTGTCATTGGGGGGGAAGACTAGGAATATTTTTACAATCATGGATGGCATGCAATTCCTTTTTGATGTATTTTTTATACATTTATTTTAGAGATTCGAACCCCTAATATCATAGACATTTTTGCTATTGTCAACAGGCGTCCATAGCCTTGGAAAGGTTGTCTTTTAACCAAATTTACCTGAGCTCTCTAGTCCCAAGCATTTAGAGCAAGAGGATCTAAAACTATAGTTAATACTAATCTCAATTGAGATTTTCTAACGGTTGGGGAAACAAACTAAAACTTCTCAAGAGTGCGGGATGGCGTTAAGAGATTTGATCTAATAAAAATACAATCCATACTCTTTTGTTCCTATAGGGGGGAATTGACTAAAACATAATTATTAGAATATGTATTAATATGTGACATTGCGTCATAATATGTGATAGTTAGAAGGAAAATGTAGTCAATGGTGCTAAGTTTTAGTATGAAGGTTTATACGACTTGGAAAGTGTTCCATCATGGGGAGGACTATTCCCTTTCTGAATATTACCTTGTAAATATTTCTTTATGGACATAACTCCAAAATCCATAAGGACTTACATGACTAACTCAACCCAAGGTATCATCAAAATTTGGATCAACAATCCCTTATAAATTAATTGAAATTAAGAGAGGCTAATAGATACAATATGATTCGAATTTTAGAATTGTAATTATTAAAATTGATTTTTCAATACTTAATATTTCAACCTTTAAGCCTCAATCACATGATCAACAAACCGCAAATATTCAAAAAAAAAATTGAAAGCTTAAAATTTATCAAATCTAGAATTAACAAATCTTCATTTAATTGGTCAAACTTGGAAAATAAATGGAAGAAAAACTAATCTAATCGAAATAAACAACACATTTACAAATGGATCCAAACCAGGCCTTGAATAAGCTCAACATCTTATGCAAACAAAATGTATATGTGAGATTGTTCTATATCGTAAAGATAGAAAAGGATTGTATTGTGAAGGGGATAGTGAATTGTAAATTAAAATTATTGATTATATCAAAACCCTTCACATGTGTTTTAATAAATTATTTTCTTGAAATCAAGACCATGATTGATATTATTTGTCACATAAGGTGTTTTAGTAAAAATTATTTACAAGATTAAAAATAAAAAATAAAATCTAAACTTGATTGTACAGTTATTATTGTCATTTCAAAATAAACAAATTTCATTCAACAAGTCACTCATCAAAAGGACATAAAAGAATAAATTTGATTGTATGATAAAATTTACATTGTTTATCGTTTGTCTCCTTTTAAGTATTTTGGTTTCAAAATTGTATTGAAAGCGACTGCATGTAAACATTGTATTATTAAGTTGTAATTATTGTGAACGAATTGAATTAAAGATACTACTCATAAAATTAGTGTTTAATGGGAATGCAACTCGAGATTAGAATATATCTTGATTGTTTTTTTAAAATGGTTTTGCTTCGAAATTTAATGAATTGATTGTATTGAAACCTTTCATAACAAATGAAATTAGCAACAAAGCTGCTTATACCTGCCATTTAAAAATAGTTTAATATAATAATTTAGAAATGCTTTAATTTAATAAGTGTACATAGTCCAAAGTTAAAACTAACATAGTTGTAAAAGGTTTAAAACTTATCACAACTTATTATTTAATTAAATAGGTTGTTTACTACTAAGCTTGTTATTATATATGTATAAGTTAAAGTTATAAAAAAAGAAACGGTCTATATATGCAATCTTAAAAAGTATAGATGCTAATTCACTCTAAATCTTAAAATAGAAACATCTATGAATATAATAAAATTGGTCCAATATAGAAATTCAAAATCATAATAATATAACACTTAATTCTAAAATATAAAAATAAAAAAAGTGAAAATAACAAAATATAAGTAAAAGGAAAATATATTATTAATAATATAAAATTGGTCAAATATATAAATTAAAAATTATAATAATATAACATGTAGTTATAAAAAAATAGGAAAATGACAAACTAGAGCAAAGAAAAAAGGCAAATATATTATTAATGATATAAAATTGGTCAAATATAGAAGTTAAAAATTGGATTGCTTGGGTGTGTCTACTCACTTCAACTGATTATCACCTGCCAACTCATTACCACCTCCCTGCTTTATTCTCACAATCCAAGGCCTTGATAATTATGAATCATGGAATTAAATCATTTACGCGATCTCACCGTACAAACATTTAATGCGGATAACTTTAATTATTGAAAGTATTATAAAGTTTGACGTTTTGTATTTTTCTCAATTATATTTTTGGAATTTTAATATTGTAATTTTATAGTGTTAGACAATTTATTTTTAATTATAAAAATAGATTCAGATTTAATACTTTCAATAGTGTTATTTAATAATAATTACAATTTGAACATTTTTCAAAAAAAAAATTAATAGAAAAAAAAAATTAAAAATAACCGAGAATCGCCGTCTTATTTTTTTGGTGTCTCTGACGAGAACGGGACCCACGGCTGGCTGACAGCCTTCCAAGTTCGTTCGCTTGGGCGTTTGATGAGTCACGAGTGTACGGCGAAACAGACAAAATTATATGGCCGCCGTACTTAGTTGAGGGTATATGCCAAAATCAGATAGGCTATCCACGGTTTTTTTTAAATTTAAATTTTTAAAATTAATTTTATTTCTGACAATTCTATTTTAAACCAGGGGAAAATAGTCACTTCATACTTACAGACCAATTATAAAATAGATTTTTAATTTTTAAAAAATAAAAAATTAATTTTAAATGTTTAAAAAATTCAATTTAATATATAATTTCTAAACAACTTTAGAAAACTTTATATAAATATTTTTTAAAAATTGAAAATAATAAAAATCCAAATCTAGATCGATTACTATATAACTGCCTTCGGCAGGTATAATAAAGTTGAAATGATGAAAATTTGAAGATATGACTTGAAAAGAAACATTTTAAGGAACAAAATGATAAGAAAGATACTAAGTAACAAGTAAGAAGGGTAAATGAGACTTTCCTTAATGACATTACGTCTTGGTCCTGAAAATGATGTATCACTTCTTAATTGGATTATTGGAGAAAATAAAAGAAAGCTAATTTGCTTATGAAAGGAACAAAGAAAAACAAGACTAAACTAATTAATCCACTACCAAACTTATTGTACACTAAATTATCCTAATCCTAACTTAAACTAAACTACATATGTACAATAAAATCAAGAAAAATGAAACAACCAATGAAGCCATTGAAGCATTTTTAACCCTGCAAAAACAACACCACTTCCAATTAGTAACCAGAAATGGCATGTCAGTAAAAAAAGCTGAAAGAAAATGCATCGTGCTTACTGTTCGAAATTCTATTCACATTTAATGATAAGGCAGTTTTAACATTTTTAGGAAACCTTTTGAAGTAAGAGTCTTCTATCCATTCTACAATCCTATCATGAAAATTACAATGCAAAGTATTTCCCAATAGAATGAAATCCATAGATGGTAAACCTATCTTGTGAGAATCAATTAGAGGAACCAAATTACTAGTGCTGGTCATACTAATGTCTGGAAGAATTGGTTTTGTATGTGGAATAAAATCATGAGGATCTGACATAGTCAATGAGTAATTTTGAATTTAGGTGACATCAAAAGGAGTAATTTCAACACTTTTGCTCAAAGAACCAATAGTTATAGGTGAACCAAATGAAAAGGATGTAATTTTATTATGATCCCAAGTT
Organism: Larix kaempferi; assembly: GCA_027924585.1. Classification (NCBI taxonomy): domain Eukaryota; kingdom Viridiplantae; phylum Streptophyta; class Pinopsida; order Pinales; family Pinaceae; genus Larix; species Larix kaempferi. Next base: position 9,394,693 of record BSBM01000476.1, read on the forward strand.
ATAGAAAACCAACTTTTAAACATTTGATTATCATCCACGTATTTTATTTCATTATATTTTATGTGTTTGAATAAATGGTTATGATGATTAAAAGCATTTTCAGCTTCAACAAGAAAAGGTGTATTAAAAATTGGTCGAAGATAACTATCTTGCAATGCACTTTTTTCCCTTACAAAATATTGAAGTGAAAGAGAATTATATGGCATTACAAATTCCAATATGCTAGCTTCTTGATTAATAGGTAATTTTCCAATACTCAATATATCAAAATAATCAAATTCTAAGTGCATAATGTTAGATAAATAACAAAAATTATTATGCACATCGAACTCTAAGAATAAATCAAGATATATAGAGTAAAAAGAATTGTCAACAAGAAAATAGAAAGGATCCCTTGAAATAGAATAATTATTGATGATAAAATTTTCAAGAAATTAATCTTTCCTTGCTTCATCGCTCTTCGGTGACGAAATTTCAAATATATCGTAAGAAGCCCTTTGTAAATTGGTATCTTCATTGGTAGGAGAAAAAAATGAATCTTCATTCATAATATGATCACCTGAAACTCCTTCATGCATGATAGGAAAATTAATCTCAAGAAATAAATTTAACCTTTCTTCTAAGTAAGAAAAACTTTGTCGATCAAGATCCATAAATTCTTCTTCAATCTGATGATTGCAATCTCTAATATGTTCAATCAAAGATTCAGAACACTTGAAATCATTAGCAACATATGTGTTTCATAATTAATTGAAGTAAAGAACAGATTGTTGAAAATACTGAGAGGGAGGGGTGAATCAGTATTTCATACCTTTTATTCTTTCAAACATTTTTTATACCATGTAATCATTCATCAACACATATAGAATGTATCAAAATCAATTTTCAATACAAATAACACTACGCGTAAATAATATTTAGAGAAATTTTATATATAAAGAATCTTCTATTACAAATAATGCTAGGAGATACCAATATCCAATACGTGAGAACCCACTCACTAATTTTGGTAACACCAATTAGACGGGAACACCAACCATTTCCAAGAACCAACTTGTTGTTTTACAGACACCAACCTGTGAGGACACTAATCCTCTAATGAGCACCAACACATAGTTAGCAAGCACCAACTTGTGTAGTCAGGCACCAACCTATGGAAGACACCAATATTTTGTCATTTCCCCATCCTACCACCTAGATATAGATTTGTCATTGTATTCCTTGATCACAATCCACTCTGCACTTTCTAATATGTCTCCTCTATTATGTGCAAAGTACTAAGCATACTATATCTCACATTTCCAACTCTTTCTCCATGACCATTCCTTATATCCTTCTATTCAAATACTCCTTCTACAAATTCTCCTTGTGCTCTTCACAAATGCTCCTTATATTTATACGTTGCTCCTTGTATTTATCCTATGCGTGACTGCTCCTTGTATTTATCCTTGTACACTTCCTCAAGTCATACAGTCATTGATTCACCTGATCATTTCATTTGTTCCCTGAAGCTTGCAATTTCATAATACTACATATTTTTTGCACAAGCTTATCAAAACACTCCAATCTTTTGCTTATTTTTACTATTCCTTATTTTCTTTGTTCAATTGATTTATCCATAAGAAAAGGATTTTCTATGTCAGCCACATCCCTTCTACCTTTCTTCAAGAATAAGTTTACCCACACATTTGTCAGGCCTCATTACTTATTCCTTTGTCAACTTGTAGGTTGTGAACTTGCATATTTTGTATTGATTAGTACACAAATTATTGCATGGTGTATTGCACAACATACTTGTGTTGGGACTTGCACAGATAACTCTAGTGGGACTTTGCGCAAACTTCTTGTGCATGTTTGGTGGGGCTTGTTGAGACTTGCATAGATATTTTCTATATAATTCTTCAAACTAGTGTTAATAATTCAATGCCATCACCAAGTTCAACAATATCCTTGACATCAATGATAATACCAAGCTCTTCAAACCCCTCCTTGGGATCGATGTCAATACCAAGTAAATTTGAGCTCCCTCTAAATGCTAGCTCTTTATTGAAGTCTTGTTTTGCGTGATATTGTTTTCATATTTATTTGCTACTTTATCACCCTTTTAAATCAATGGAAAATGAATATTTGATTATCTGCAAACTTGTATTAACACAGTGTATCCTCCCCCTGCGCAGTTGAAAATTCTCCCCCTAGATTTATGCATGTTCATGTCTTCTATTTCTCCTCTGCACTGGTTACTTCTGCTTTGAGCGATCCTTTTTATACCTTGAGTAATTTAATGAGGACTAGGGATCACTCCTAATTTATATCTAAGATATTCAAAGACATCCTTTTCCGAATGTGCACATTATTCAACTACCTTCATAGCTTCATCTTGTAATGCTACCTTTTATTCTGGATTTTAATGCACATGTACATCCAGATTACATATATGATTAGATTATTGTTGAAATCAAGTGTGGCTTCACATCATTATTTATTAAATAATATTTAGGATTTCTAGCATATATCTTGGCATGATTCAAGCATGACAAATTTATCATAGCAAATTTAATTCATGTGAAATAAATTTGATCATATCATTTATGTTCAAATAAATGTTGTCCTTTCATACCATTTCAATTGTTGCGGACACATGCAATGGTAAATATTTCAATTTTGTTTATGGTTATGAGTTGATTTGTCCCCATTTTAAAATACCGTAGAACTCAACTATTAAGTTTTCTGACTGATTCTACAATGTTAGGACTTCAGTTTTTCCATGAAACAATTCAAGCACAATGCAGTGACTTTGCCAAACTACAAGAAAAGGTGGAGGCACAAACATCAAAGATTGATGAAAGCAATTTAAAAGAGTGGTATGCCCATAAATTACTTAATTAAAATCATGCCAGTGGTCTTCAGTTCTCAAGGATTGCATGGACCGGAAGGATAAACAACAACAACAAATACTAATTCTATCGAAGCAGATTCAGTCAGACTTGAAGAAGGCTCAGAACACTCTTGATACTAAGTTGCAGTTATGAACACAAGGTTCTATTCCTCAATTTTGATCTTATCAATGTCTTCAAAAAATTTGAAGCTTTCATAGTTGGTTATCCATATTGTCAATTTCGTCAAGGATGCAAAAATTATAAATTCTTTTTGTAAGCAGATGTCCTGTAGTAATATTGCTTTCCCTCCTTTTTGGACAAGTTGTGATTTTGTAATATGTGAATTTTAAATGATGCAATATACATTATCATACTTCCTTGTATACACAATTAGTGTTATGAAGGTGGTTTATAATTTGTTGCTTCACTAAATTTTTCTTTTGAAAGATGATGCAACCTTATAGTCCAAATTAGTTATGTGTTTTAAATGAATGACTTGAATGTCCATTGTCTACATCAATGTTGATATTTAGTTTAAATTTGTGTAGCTTTTGGATTCATCATTAGTTACTTCCGTTCTTTGTCGCAATCCTTTTTTACACAAATTCTTTTGTGACTTCTTCCATATTGACCCTATGAATAATTGCTTTCATTAGTAGAAGAATAAGTTTTCATGCGCATACATTCTGCTTTATTTAATAAGTTGCTTCCTTTTCATGGTTTTGCTACGCAAATCATCCCCATCATCCTCTTTGTTTATTTTGCATTGATCATAATGGAGCTCATTCTTTGTCTATGGCTAGGGTTTGAATTTAGCCTTGAATTATGCCAAACAATGTTTCCTCTTCTTGTCCTATCTTTTCTGTTTTTTCAATCTTTAGTGCTTCCCTCATATTTTCTTGTAGTTTGTCGTGATTCCTTTTTGCACATAGCTCATTTTACAACATGTCTTGTTTTATTGATTACATATTGTCTCCATTTTCCATTTGTAGGTCTTTAAAAAAAATGTATCTTATGTCATGTGTTTAGAACAATAATTATCAATATTGTAGTGATCCTTATGCAAGGCCAGCTTACATTCTTCTTGGCAATGTTCTTTGGTCCTTTTTCTGCCAAATCATTGTATGGTATTTCTTGTAGAAGGAACTTCTGGTTTCATCTTGGCACGTAGTTACTGACTGGTTTTTGCAGTCTGAATATTTATGACCATAGTTGTGACATTGATAACATTCGATGTCCATTTCCAAAAGGCTAAAGTGATCGATGACTTCATTATAATTCTTGTTTATATTGTCATATCTGAAGTTCTTGAGAGGAATTCTATTTCTCTCAAAATTATTGTTTTCAAATGCTTCGCAATTTGCAGCCTTATGACCAAAATTATTACAGAAATAACAATTCCCCAAAAAGATAGTTTGATACCTAGTAGTGAGATGTCTTCTCGATGGTACATCTCCTTTGTTTAGATAACCAAATTGTTGGTCATTCTTTGTGTCATATTTCTCTTTGATAGGACTCTTAGGTACATCTGCAAAGATGCTTGTAATTGCTTCATAGTTGGGTGTAATTGAACTTGAATCCTTATCACCATTGTCTTGTTCATATCCCAACCTAGACCTATCTGAAATTGGTCTTTGATTGTTGATAATTTCATCCAATACTTTAGAGATTTTTCCAAACTTTTGTTGATAGCTCAAGTGAGTGCTTACCTTTCGTAGTTCCCTCTTTAAGGAGATATTTTCCTTCTCCAATTCCTCACATGTTGTTTATTTCTATTTCAGCTTTCCTTCTAGATCTTCTTCTATTCTTTTAACTTTTTCTACCTGTTATTCATACTTCAGTTGTTGGTCCTTTAAATACTTATTCTTCTTTCATGAGTTTTCCAAATCCTCTAAAGCACTTATAAGTTCTCCTTCAAAGTATACCTCATCACTTCTTTCATCTTCTGAGTTCTCATTTTCACATTCTTATTCTATTGCCATAAATAACCTTTCTCTTTCATCATCATAACTATAATCTTCATCTACTAAGCTACTGTCCTCTTTGGAGTATAGACTTTTATTTTGTTTGCCAAGCCTTTTATAATTTTCAGTTCCACTTCCTTTGTATATATTTTTATTTTCTTCATGATCATGATCCTCCTCATAATCACTATCTCTATTCTCTTTATAAGGACATTTAGAAGCAAACTGGCCTATTTTACCACATTCAAAGCATTTGAAAGGAAGCTTACCTTTGTACTTTCCATGACCTTTCTGAATTTTCTTCACAAAATTTGCTTCTTCAAGATCAAATTCGTTAGAAGAACTGTTACTGGAATCTTTCTTGCTTCCTTTTTCCTTCTTGGAGGCCTTGAAGGATGGTTCCCTTCTTGATGAATTTTCTTTTTTAGTTCTCATTTCATATGCAGTGAGAATTTTGATGGATTTCATCCATTGTTACCTTGTCAAGATCCTTTCTATATTCCAGGACTAGTACTTTAGAATCAAATATTTTATGTAGAGATCTCAACACCTTCGCTACAATTTCTTATTTAGGAACTATTTCCCCAAGACCTCTGAGAGTGTTTGAAGACACTTCGTCTATGTGAAAAAGGACGAAGCTATCTAGTCTAAATGATGTAGATCTAGAACAAAACACAACAGAACATATAAAATTTCCTAGATTAATCGAATTTCTAATAGCATGGAGGAATTACTTACCTCACTATTGTGGTGATGTCTGCTCATTTGATGTAGTCCTCAATATTCAACTATAAAACAACATACAACAAACAAGTAGGAGAATGATAATAATAATGAGCAATATTGATTAATATAAACATGCGGTTAAGGAAACAAGTTCTAAAGATTCAACACAATTAATATTTATGGAAAGAATATAGATTACTGTATCAAATCAAGTACAAAGGGAGAGATTACAACTGTTCCTTGACATCGCAACTTCTTCCAACAAGACTTTTTCCTCAAAGATCCAACCTTGTTCCTAATAGAGAAGGGATACTTAGTTCTAAGTTGATTTCAACAGCATTTGGATGCTCTCACTTCTCCTCCCTAATCCATGAAAGTGATCTTGATTTTATAGGCCAAAGAGGATAGAAAGAGTTGAGTATTCCATGGAGAAGGTTAGGGGTTCAATTGCCACCTATGCATATTTGTAGGGATAAGGCTCCACAAAATATTCGTCCTAGAAGACTCTCAAAAATTCTCCTTTTTTCCTTTTAACCAACACGGGCGCACCCTGTCAACTAGCAACCTGCACCACTGAGGGGTGATGCATGCGGCATGAAGACAACAGGAGTCAGTGACATGCTCTGTCAATGCGTATAGTGCATCATCATGAATTTGATGCATGTTGTAAACATGCAAGGTGCGTCAGTGCTCCAAAATTGGGAAAATGAGAAGGCAAAACCTCTTCTCAAGTAATTTATCACTAACACTTCAAGGATTGGGGAAAATCCAAGGGTGCACACCTCATTACTAGGATGATGACGAGATTTTGGTGCGATAGATTGCCCCCAAAAGTATGAAGCTAGAGGAATAATATAGGTGAGATATTTTGACGGATGGAAATTGAGGAAAAATATCGTTGGTTGGAATGCTAAACAAGGACTATACAATACAATATATTATGATACATGTCCCAAATGACTCATCACATGCCTTCCAACCACTACATTGTAGATCCATGTTAGCACTAATTGAATGAACACAATCATGGCTACTAAGATACAAGTGTAGATCCATGATGAGATAATTACACATCCACGACCAATACACGAGTGGATCTGCGTGATATGACTCAAAAAATATCTATCGCAACCTGGGTAAGGTACATAACAAAATTATCCCAAGGTATTCATCCTGAACCAGAAATGATACCAATCTAACCATGTGATTACAATGTGTTGAAGTCGAACGCGGCAGAAACCAATTGATTACCGTTCAATGATGTAAATCGTTAACAAGTGTGAGGGAAATTACCATTGGTGTCAATGATTCCCAAGCTATCATAGTACATATCGCTGAATGTGAATCAATGAGTTGAGGTCGAACATTTGGTGGAATACTTCAATCAGAAGTCAATGATGTAAACTTACTGTTAAAAGTGAGGTGACCTGCCATTGAGGCATGCAAGCCCAAGGTACTTAACTAGTTCCTAATTCTAATCCTTGGATGATGTGTTGGATTCGACAAGGATAGACCCGCCGAGGGAGGGCCATGTTGTTTCCCTCATCATCGACATGAAACAGGATCAAATATTTTTTGGAGTAGATTGGATTGAGAGGTGACTTTGGGACCGACTCAGAGGTAATACATCCAAAGGAGGATGACATGACTGTAAAAGGTTGGCTCAATAGGATAGACCTCCCTTGAACACTTAACGACATGGAAAACAACTCGGCAACATTGATTCAACGAGACAGAAACCAAGACATAGAAATATTCTTCGGATGACTCGAAGGGATAACACAATGAAAGGAATTAACCTGACTCAAACACAAGTTGATTATCCAACTATTTGAATAATATGGGGAAAGGTTCTGTGCTCGAGGGTGACTACAAGTTTCCATTAATAGGGGTGTAAATACATATTATTTCCTTAAATTTCCCCACCATGATTGATGAGTACCTCTTTGCTATTTTACGATCTGGAAGAGGGTAACAAACACTCGTTATAGCTCATCTCTCGGATGAGTCCAATCCCACATTTTTTACGAACCTAAGATAGGAGGGGTTCGAACCTAGAAGGGTCCTTAAATGTTAAGTTTTAATGAGTCCAAATAAGGTAAACTCGGCATCATTTCATGTTTATATAGTCTGAAATAATGTAAAGAAGACTCTAAGATGGAGTTTTTCATAAATATTAGTCCCCAGGCCCAAAAAAAGTATAAAATAATGCTTGAGGGACCTCTTCTAGTCAACGAATAAATAGAGTATTCCCTTTTTGTAAATAATCCAACCAGTCCTAAAAAGGGATAAAATATTGTTGGTCACCCTTTATGTCAATTAATTAAAACTAACACACAGGATGCTCAATATAAATTGTCAAACCCATGGAGGTCTTTTATTTCAATGGCAATAAACACAATCTATGCATAAACATGTCAAGCAGTTGATTAACTAAATGAAGATAATGATCCTACCAATCTGTCCAGCCAAACTCATTCCATAAAGAAAACTAATCTAACTCATACATCGAGGAATTCAATTGCAGTTACCTTCCTACAGAAATCAACCTAGCAGTTATAAAATTAAGAATGAAAATAAACTAGATTACTTTTGCAAGAATTTAAATCCTATAATTATCAAACTACAATATTCAATCTTTACCAAAATGATCCATCTAGTAGCTACTATTACTCAATCACAATCTACCTATTCTAATAAACCAATTGAAGATACAACAGCAACTAGAATCTAAACATAAGCTTGAACTCTAACTGATAATTACTGGAAATCCTAGAAAGCATAAACAACTGAAAGATATTGGGATTGAGCTTGGTTGTTACAGCTAATTCGAACACACATGCATTAAACTGAAATAACCTACACAGTCGATTGTCACACCACTTTGTTACAGATATTCAAGATGAAATCGTGAACTACCAAAAGGAATGATAACCTCTGTTGCAGCTAACAGTAACATCTACAATGGTTCCACACCACACAACAGAAAGAAAGCTAGATTAACCTACCTACCTAAACCGGTTATCTCTGTGAGAATGAGGGCCCTGGCCTTCTAACAAAGACACCAAGAATCACAACAAATTAAGACACAGAAATGAAGAACTCTGCTCTTATATTAATGATGGAAATTGACAGTCTTAGTGCTCTGTTATAGCTTATGCAAATTGGTAATTTTCCAACCCCATGCTATAAGAGCCTTCTCATATTTATACATTGAAAGTAAAGATCACGATCAACTAAAATTGTGCAGCAATGAAGATCTCTGATCTTCATGCTGCGGAGTTACAGCTAACTGTTACAACTGTATTAAATAAGTCTGTTACTCATGAAGGAGTTGTTACTCCCATAATCAATGGATCAACGGATTTGGCAAGCTGGAATGCGACCTGTCTGTTTCAGTTGGGTTCTGTTTCAGTGGAGGCCTGTTGCAGATTCTCGTGGAGGACTGCGCTGTCCCTTAGAATATGAGGAATCGGGCTTTGAAGAGTAACAGTTGGCGCCATTTGGCTGATACACCTACACTTTAGATCTTTACTAAATGAAATCAGACAGATTAGCATAAATCAAGGACTAGGATCCAGAACCTTAACAATCTTAGGCATAAAACAAATAAAGCAATAACAAATTATACCTGTCAATATTATTGGTTGATATGGAGAAAAGGCATAGGTATGGATTATGAAAATAGGATGTAATCAGGGAAAAATGATGTAATGAGGATGGACAAAAAGGGGCATTTCCTAGACCCAACATCTCCCCCCAACTATCCGATTGCATGTCCTCATGCAACAACCTCCACTAGTCCGAATCTGAGTCTGAGTTGAACCTGTGAAGATTTGTGAGATTGTAGGCAAATTCTGGTGTTTCCCCTCGAGGCACAAACCCATAGCAGGCTGTCCATTTCTCCCAACACAGCTTCTCTTCTTCTTCAGTCAAAGCATAGTTGTTTTTGTAAGGACTCACAGGAAGCCATATGAGAGGGAATCTGAATCTCAATCCAATCCACCAAGGTCCACATTTTTCCATACACTGCACATATTTAGGAACTCTTGTCAAGGCTTGCCTGAAATTCTCAAAGCAGTAGGGGTCCCCTTCCTTTAGAGATGAAGAATAATATAGCCATCTGTATTCACTACCTTCCATAGCACTCTGTTGCATATTAAGAATCATCGGGACACATGTGGTGAGGATTTTATCTCACAAAATTTCAAAGTATTGGGAAATTATAGGAACCCTAAGAGATCCAACATGGTTTTTTATGAGTTCTTTTGGATCCTAAGGTTCACCCCTAATCCAGAGAGTAGATTTATCCTCATTCTTTAGGATGGTTTGGAAAGCATCTCGCCATTTTACATGGTTAATGACAAAAGAGGCAAATTCCATCAGCTGAACATCCCCCAAACAAGGCAATGGATTGGATGGAGAGCCAATATAACAATCCCTCTCATGTAAATACAATTCACATAACAAATGTTGATCCTCAAAATCACTTTTCAGAAAAGTTTCTAAAAACTGGGTAGTTGTTGCCAAATCAAATGATCTCCCTTCCTTCAAAGCCCTTAATTGAAATAAAGTTGTCTGCTCATGGAGAAAGACAGGGTAAGAGGGAGATGGAGCCCTGCAACTCAATAATTCTAGGGAAAGAGTATACATTTTGTCTTTTTCTTGTTGCAAGGACTTAAGTTTATTCAATCCTTCCAATTTTTCTTGAAGTTTCTCCCACCAGAGTTTCTGGAAGAATAACTCCTCAACCCACTTTTCTCTCAACTCCCTATTGACATTTCTATGTTCTTGGAGAGAAATCATACCTGTCCTGAATTGATCAATATATTTGTGCCATTTATCCAACTCAAGATTTAGCCAGAGAATATTTTTCTCTAGCCGTTGAAATATTTTGTTCTCCACATCCTTTTCATCATCAGAGTCCAGATAAATTACTTCCTCATTTTGCTTTGGCAGTGTAACAATTTCATCCTCCATTGGTGTTGCAGTGGTCTGTGCCTGTAATGCAATCTCAGCCATTGATTTTGGGGATGTTGGTTCTTGTGTAACAGCATCCTTTCTTTCCATTTCAACCTCATCCCTCTCAGTTTGTGTTACAGTCTCAGCAAATGTTCTTAGGACTGTTGGTTCCTGTGTGACAGCATCCTTTCTTTCCATTTCAACCTCAGCCATCTCAGTTTGTGTGCAACTTCAGCCAATGATTTTGAAAACACTGGTTCTTTTGTAATAGTGTTCTCTTCTTGATGCTTGATGTCAAATGTTGTTGTCTGAGTTGCAGCCTCACTATATATTTTCAAGGGTGCTGGTTCTTGTGTAACAGCCCACTGTCCTTCAATTTCTTTGAAATATTGAGATTGTTTCTGGGTTATATCAAAACCCTATGACTGATGAGACTAGTCCTGAAGAAGTTCAGTATCCCCTGATGGCTAGGACTGTACTGTTTCATCTCCTAGATTCGAATCAGGAATCACTTCAATTTTTGGCTCATTTTCCCCCATCAATTCTATTTCTGGCATTTTTTCTTCCTCCTGCTCTATCTGTGCATGCTTTTGTGATACAACTCCCAACACAATAACTCTGTGTCCTGCTGCAAAGAATATGTCTCCATAGTCTGGGAAAACAGTCTCTCCTTGCTCCTCATTTTCTAATGCAAGAGATGAATTTTCTAATAAGTTTGCAGCATCTAATAATGTGTTCAAATTCTTCTCTGCTTGTTTTCCAACTACTCCCTTCCATCTTTCCAACTCATTTCGCAATGTCTGCACCTCCTCCTTTAATAATTCATTTTCATGCAGGAGATTTTCGATTTGAGGTTCTTTTATGGAAGGTTCCTGCATAACATCAGATGACTTGGAGTTAAAAATGGGAATTTCTATATCTACCCCTGTTACAGGTTCTATTTATGCCATAGGTGACTCGATATTTGCTCTGACTGCTCCTGTTGTCTCTGCTGAGGGTGCTTCATTATTAACCCCAATTGCATCCACTGTCACTGCTTATTCTACTGTCTCTGCTGCTGTTACTGTTACAGTTGCTTCTGCTACTACAGTCGATCGAGTCCTTCTTTTCCTCACCATTCCCACTGGGTGTTCTTCATTGCTTACTGCTACTGGTGTTGTGACAGCTCTGGTTTTTCTTTTCTTTGCTGCATTGGATGTCTGAACCTTGTTCCCTGACCTTCCTCTTCGTTTATTTGACACGTGGGTCTTTTCTTCTCTCTTCTCTTCTTCAATAATGGTCCCCCTTATCTCAAGAGAGGACACAACCTCCAAAATTTCCACAGTCCCTTCTCCTTCTGTTCCTTCCTGATATCCTTCCTTCTGAATTCCTGCTTCTACAGTTGCAGCTTCTACTGTCGCAGCTTTAATAGTTTCTCTAGTTCCGGCTTCTTCCACCTGAGTATATGCTTCTGCAATTACAGCTTCTGATGTCACTACCTCCTGCACCATGGCTTCCATCACAATTTCCTCAGCAACAGGGTTTTTCTCCAACCCTGGTTGTACTGGTGTTTCTTCTCCCATATAATTTACCTCCTCTTCGTCCTTAGTCTGGTTCCCTAATGCTCCAACCTCCCCCCCAACTGGATTTGAGGAACGTCGGTCCTCATTAGCTTCGTCAACACCCTCCATTTCTAATACAGGTTCTATGATTGGCCCATCTCTAGCAAGAAATTGCTCCCAGGTTAAATTACGATTTGCAATGGCTCTCGAGACTAATAATTTAATTAGGCCATGATTAGTAAGGGAGGAAACTGGGTGTTGGGCAGTTTTTGCATATCCATCCACGGTTTGTAGGGCTTTAAGAAGATAAAATGGTATATTTACCAAATTGCCATGGCGTACATGAGACAATAAGGGAAGTTCAAAGAAGGAAATAATTTGGTACCTACCGTCACAAGAGATGTATCTCTTCACGAAGAATGCCACTTGATTCCAGGGTAGTGGTAAAGATGCTAGTGCCAACCCATGGCGCTTTGGACTAACATGCTCTTCGACTGCCAAAAATTCTCTCACAGCATTTGCATTATGTGCCTTCCTTCCAAATGACTTCTTCCCAACCTGGGGTAAGCCAGTAACCTATGTTATGATCTCTTCTATAAAATCCATGCACAGTCCCCTAACCTTAGAGTGAGTATCAGTCAGGTTAAGGGTGAATTGTAATGCGGTTTCTGTGTGGAAACCGTTCAACCGTTCAAAGTAGTCCATCCAATTTGCTGCTATGGAAATGTTAAGAACTTCTGCATTGGCGCGCAAGGCTTCCATGTTCACAGGTTCATGCTGGACTGGGTTACCCATATCAATCTCCCCTCAAAATTCAGAACGAATACAACAATTACCAGTCTAGACGTGGGAGTTGCAGCATACAAACATGCAAGGGATAGTTGGAGCTTGAAAATATGGTATTTTAGGAAAGTCGGCACAGGTGTGAAGTCCAGGGAAGATGAGACAGTTATGGAAAGTTGGCATAATTGGAGTGTTTCAGTATAACTCGGGTAAGGTGCCGGAAAATAAATACATACGTGATTCTGACATATTCCCTGGTGGTTAAATGGTATGGGTTCGCTAATCAATGGCTAAGACAGTGCATAATCGTTATTACCGTATTTAATTTCCTGCGAAATCATGTAAAAGGTCTAATTCATACCTTTGCGTTTATGCATTCAGCCGTGAATTAATCATTACAGTCGGCCTTCGTCATCACGAGTGTAAATGCGCATGTGCCGAAGTGATGTGGCCGCCTCCACCCGAGTTGGCATACACCCAAGACGTCCTAATCGCTTCCTTCGTGGTGAACTGTGATTGGATCTTGTAGAGAAAGCAACTAAACTGACACCCAATTGAGTCATTATTCGCATCATCATTCGAAGAGCAGGCAGACTGGTGGGGTCACCACTGTACGGGAAAAGCAAAATTGAAATGAAAATGGTTGAGTCACAGCTGTACGGAAAGAGAGAAATAGAAATGAAAGTAGCGGAGTCACAACTGCTAGATTTAGCGAAATAGGAAAGAATGGCAGAGTCACAGCTGTACGGAAAGAACGAAATGGAAATGAAAATAGCGGAGTCACAGCTGCTAAATTTGGAGGAATAGTCAAAAATAGCGGAGTCGTAGCTGCTGGCAGAGAGAGAAAATGAAGTGGAAATAGTGGAGTCATAGCTACTGGATTTGGCAGAATGGTCAAGAATAGTGGAGTCACAGCTGCTGGCAGAGAGCGAAAATGAAGTGGAAATAGCAGAGTCACAGCTGCTGGATTTGGTAAATGGTCAAGAATAGCGGAGTCACAGCTGCTGGATTTGGCAGAATGGTCAAGAAAAGCAGAGTCGCAGCGACTGGAAAAGAGCGAAAATGAAGTGGAAAATAGCGGAATCGCAACTGTTGGATTTGGCGGAATAGTAAAAATAGCGGAGTCGCATCTGCTGAAATAGGAAGAATGTGAAAGGTAAGGAGTCGCAGCTGCGCAATAATGAAGTAACAGGAAAATTTTCAGCTGGATGTTGAAGGCTAACAAATCATCCATCTTCTTAAAAGGAGCTTTATTAGATTAGGAACAATGCAAGGTGCCTGCAATCCCCTGTCCCATTCACGACTGTTGTTCCTCCAATTAATTCCTGCACAAAATTCTTCAAAACAAACCCAATCAAATGAAAAATGAAAAATAGATCAAATACAGAATGAAAAAAAGAAAATAAATTATTTATGTACAAATCATGTGGATATTGCAGTTCTTAAAAATTGACAGGGGTTGAGAAAAATCCCTATCCCGACGTTAACTGATAATCTGGATCATCTGCAACATGTGAAACGAAAGCTTCCCTTGAGATTGGCTTGTGATACAGTCGCAGCCGATGACCTTTTGCGAATAATGGTGTTTTGTTTTCATCAATGGTGATCAACCGAACTATTCCATTATCAAATACCCGATCTATCTAATAGGGACCCAACCAAGGAGTACGCAACTTGCCTTTAAAGCCCCTCTTAAACCGTGAATCATACAACAGAGTCCAGTCTCCTTCTTGGAATACTTTCTTCTTTATAAATCGATCATGCCACTTAGAGCGTTGTTGTTGGATTAGAGCTGTATGATGTACTGCAACTGTGCGCTTCTCATCCAACTCATTGAGTTGATTCAGTCGGTCCCTATGTGCCTCTGATAAATCAAGGTTTGCTTCCACAGCTGTTTTCAAAGTCCTGATTTCAAATTCAATTGGAAAAACAGCATTCTTACCATACACTAACTCATATGGGGAAAAACCAGTGGTGTTACGCCATGTAGTATGATAGGCCCGTAGTGCCTCTGGAAGTCTTTCAGCCCAATATTTACGATGGCTCTTCACTGTTTTTGTCAAAATAGCCTCGATGACCTTGTTTGTACTCCCCACTTGGCCATTGTCCTGTGGATGATATGGCGAGGTTATTATGTGTTGAATATGGAATTTCTGTAACAGTGCTTCCAGCTTGTGAGACACAAACTGTGGTCCACCGTCTGTAACGATCTCCTTAGGTACTCTGAACCGAGTAAAAATTTATTCATATAGGAAATCAATCACAGCCTGATCATTGGCCTTAACCAAGGCTACGGCTTCTACCCATTTGGTCATGTAATCTGTGCAAACCAAGATGTGAACTTTCTGTTTTGAGGAAGGGTTGATAGGCCCTACAAAATCTAGTGCCCACCTATCAAATGGTTCAACCACAAACTGTGGCTGCAAAGGCATTTCATCTAATTTGTTGGGTTGGCCCATCCTTTGGAAGCTATCACATGCCTGAACATACTTCTTTGCGTCCCTGAACAATATGGGCCAGAAATATCCCATTCTCAAAACTTTATGACATGTCCTTTTGTCAACAAAATTCCCCCCACAGGGCTCATCGTGGCAAGATTTAAGAATTCTAAAGATCTCATCTTCTCTAACACATCTTCTGATCTCTAAATCAAGCCCTGTGTAGAAAAGATGACCATCAATCCAGCAATACCTAGCACTCTGTTGTATGATCTTATTTTTTTCTCTCTTCGACAGATGTGCTAGGAGCTTACTTGCAGCCAAAAACTTAGCAATATCTGCATACCATGGGGAATGAGATGATACTGCAAAAAAATGTTCATCGGGGAAGGAATCTTCGACTGGTAAATTGTCATCACTATTAGTAAGTCGAGATAAAAAATCTGCAACAACATTTTCCTTCCCTATTCTATCAATAATTGTGATATCAAATTCCTGTAATAGTAACAACCATCTAGTAACTCTAGCATTCGTGATTGGTTTATTCATTAAATACTTGATAGCAGAATGATCAGTGTGCACAAAAGTAGAATATCCAGTAATACAATGTCTAAATTTGTTAATGGCATTATGGCAAGGAATTCCTTTTATGTGATAGTATAGTTTAGTTCAGCAGAAGATAAGTTCTTACTAATGTAATAAATTGCATAAGGAGCATTACCTTCCTATTGTCCCAAAACTGCTCCAATGGCAGTGTCTGAAGCATATGAAGAAATATGAAAAGGTAGAGCCCAGTTGGGCCCTCGTAAGATGGGTGTTGTAGATATCCTTTTCTTTAGCTCTGTAAACACTGTTTGGCATGCATCATTCTAGAAAAACTGTGCATCCTTCATCAACAGAGTGAACAAAGGAGAAGCTAGTTTGGAAAAAAATTCTATGAACCTTCTGTAATAGCCAGCATGCCCCAAGAATCTACGTACATCCTTTTGTGTTCCAGGAGTTGGTATATTTTCAATTACCTTGATTTTGGATGGATCTACCTGGATACCCTTAGAAGAGATGAAGTGCCCCAGCACTATGCCCTCACTCATCATCATATGGCACTTTTTAGTGCTTAAAGAGAGTTGGATTTGTTCACAGCATTTCAAGACCTTTTCTAAAGCTTTTAGTGCTTCTTCATAACTATCACCATATGGAGTAAATTCATCCATAAAAATATCCATGCAATCATTTACCATTTCCGAAAAGATTCCAATCACTGCTCTCTGAAATGTAACTGGTGTGTT
Organism: Larix kaempferi; assembly: GCA_027924585.1. Classification (NCBI taxonomy): domain Eukaryota; kingdom Viridiplantae; phylum Streptophyta; class Pinopsida; order Pinales; family Pinaceae; genus Larix; species Larix kaempferi. The sequence continues at coordinate 9,411,269 of BSBM01000476.1, forward strand.
GTACAACCCAAAAGGAAGTACTCGGTATGCAAAAGTTCCCTAGGGACAGGTGAAAGTGGTTTTGTCCTGGTCTTCTGGCTACATCTAGAAAGGAAAAATACTTCTTCCCAGACAAGGTATCAAGGACCTGATCGATGAAAAGTAAGGGGAAGTGGTCCTTCTATGTTGCTTTGTTCAATTCTCTGTAATCCACGCAGACCCTCCATTTCCCATTCTTCTTTGGTACAATCACGAGTGGAGAAACCCACTCACTGTCTAAAATCGGGTATATAAATCATGCTTCCAAAAGTTTTTGGATCTCCTCTTTCACTATGTCTCTTAGGTTCGGGTTCATCCTTCGTTGTGGTTGACACACAGGCCTGGAGTCGCTCTTAATATAAATGTGATGGGTGCACAGATTGGAAGGAATCCCTTTCATGTCTGTGTACTCCCAAGCGAAAGCTCCCCTATGTTGTTTCAGCAGAGTGACTAGCTGTTCCAGCTCGCTGGGCGTAAGATTTAGATTGATATTCAATGTTTTCCATGGCCCGATTTCTACTGGAACACTCTTAGAATTTTTAAGTACTGGAATTATACTGGCATCACTAACTACAGTTTCTTCTGTAATATTTTCTTGTCCTGTTGCAGCTAAAGTACTATCCAAGATTTGATAGACATTTTTATTGACTGACGTGGGCTCACTGATGAAACTATTAATGGCATCATCCTCTGTTTCACCTTTAAATGTTAAGGCTCTCCCTATTGTTAATAATGGCTACACACCTTCTTCCTCCTCCAAATATGCCCACAATGGAGTTTCAGCTTCTGTGCTTGGTCGAGTTGGAGGGTACAAGGTTAAGCTCTTGATCTCAGTCCCGTATGAAATGGTCATAGATCCTGACCGATAGCTGATACAGGCATCTGTTGTGGCCAACCACGGTCTTCCCAAGATCAGTGGGTGTCCCCCCAACTGGGATTTCACTGTAACACCAAGAAATCCGCAGGGTATTCCCATGAGTCAACTGAGATCACGAGGTCATCTAGGATCCCTTCAGGCTTGCTCATTGATCTGTCAGCAAGTTCCAAAATAGTAGGGGTCTCCCAAAGGTTAATGAGTCCCAATTTCTTCACAGTCTCCATGGTCATAACATTAATAGCTGCGCCTAACAGCCAGGTTTACAGGGTCATCGTATTTTTCCACAGGGGCCTTCCCCATTATTAATTCGAAAAATTTTCCCAATACGTGGATAGTGGGAGGGTACCTGGGTCTTCTTCTTGGTTTCTTGACACATAAATCTCTATCAGTCTTAGCATAAATGGGCACATCATGGAGGACCTATAACAACGGAATTTTAACGTAAAAATTTTTCAATTCTCCTAAGAGATTGAATCTAGGTTGTTCCATTGTTTTCTGCAAGGCCAATCGTTCAAGGTATGGCGGTTATCTCATCAACTGTGTAAGCTGTGATACATCGTGTGTTACTCTATGAGTTTCAGCTACTGTTTTGGTAGGAGTATCAGCATCCTAAATAATGGGGCTTGCTGAATTAACCATATTAACATAGTGCTGATTCACTCCAGTTTCAATCACTGGGGATGAAACATTCTCAGTGATAATAGGTTCCACTACCCTCCCTAATCATAATTGTATATCATTGCAGGGAATCTGGGTGATGGAATACACAAGCATGTTGGAAGTCTCAAATTGATGGACTACTTTATTGTTTTGGTTCGGGTTAGGTTGTGCAGGTAGCTGTGGTCGAAGTGGTGCATTCATAGGTGCGGCATTGTTTTGGAATGGGAGCTGCAGTTGCTGATAATGTTTGTGCTGATACTATTGAGGAGGATATTGTTGATACTGATTCTGGTGATGGGGAAATTTATTTCCTTGGTAACGATTCTCCAGTTGGAATTCCAAGGAGCTTCATTGTTTGACTGTTGTGACCATGGTGTCCATGATTTAGGATTTTGCATTGGATTCTGATATGGATGCCACTGATTGTTAGAATAATGTGAAGGGAATTTTGTATTCATATTATGCATATTGTTTGTTCCATTCATATTATTCAGAAAAAAATGATGGGTCTGGATTCATACCTTAATTGCAAGGTTGCCATGGTTTCTTCTATGCCATGAAGTAAGTGTTAGGGTTAACCTTGACTCGGGATTGAGTCAAATTTGGTTAGGTCTAGCACATGTTTTTGGGCACATGGTTTGTTGTAGCCCATGGTATTGCATGTAAGGAAGCCTATAAAAGGCTTGAGGAGGCTCCATTGTATAGCGGCCTGGAGGTGAGCGGGTGAGCTCACTTGGCCCGGCTTGGCCGGTTTAGGTCAAGGGTAATGAAGATCTTCATTGGGTGCTGGTTTTCCCCGCATGGGGTTTCCAGGGTAAATTATGTGTCTCTATTATGTGATTGCCTGCATGTTGATTTCTCTCTCGTAATTATGCTCGTATAAACCCAACAACTGGTATCAGAGCTCAAAGGTTCAAGTCCCCTTAGGTCTTGCTACTTCCCTTCGTGGTAGTGGTGCCATGATATTTGCATGGAGGTGTGTGGTGCTTGGCATGTGAAAGAAATCTGCATGACAGAAAGTGTTTTTAGTTGGAAAACAAGTGTGAAAATGCCCACAAAATCAATCCAAAGAGGATTGGTGGAGAGCAACCCCGATGTTGTGAGGCACATGGAGATTGCAGCCATCTGAAAGGAGATGGGAGTCGCCAAAATCTGCTACCCCATTTCCAGTACCGAAACGAAGTGAATCCCACGATGGAGAAATCCATACATAGCCCGTGTTGAAGATTAATGCCGCCATTGTCCAAGTAGTCACCAGATCTGGGAAATCTGTGGCTTGTGAGCCGATTGAACGAGAAAATATGAAAGTTGTTAGTTTTCATTGAAAACCCATGACAAAGATCGGTCAAATGCTAGTGTCGAGGTTTGCAAAACACGAGAAGGAGCAGAGATCGTTCTATAGGAAGGGCCAACCGCCATCAGCGAAGAGATCCGCTGACAGAGGGAGAGCCGTTGGTGCACAACGCTTCCCAAGAGAGCAAACCCGAATGTCATGGAGGAGGAGCCAACCCATAGAGGCTATGCGGTGGTGAAGGAAGCCGCCAGGAGATCTGTCGAGTCGGTCATGGAGGAGCTAGTCCAGTGGAAGGGCGTCGTTGAGCCCGTGGAGAAGAGCCGCGAGTTATGGAGGAATGGCCCGCTTTGGAAGAGCCCATGAGCCTGTAAGGGGGCCCGAGCAGTCACTGAGAGGAGTCCGTCGCTGCAAAGCCGAGCCGGTCCGCTGAATTGAAGAGAAAGAGCTCGACGGTGCATGTTCTGGAAGAGATCCGGTGAAGATGGATCCGTGTGGCTACGTTTGAGAAAGTCGTGGTGAAGGATGAAAGGGGCTACATGAGAATTTGAGAGCCCACGAATAAAAATGAAAGGAGTAGCTGCCATTGCTGTAGCTATGGGTATTTGGTGCGGCCTCTCATGATCCAGCGAGACTCTAGACCAAATGGAGAATGATCACCACAAATCGATGAACAAGAGTCTCCAAGAAAGCGATTTTTGTGATCTATGGTGCCTATGACCGAAACCCTAGCTTTCCTGCATTTTTGTGAAGATCAGTCAAATCCAGAAAGGAGAAAATGCCCGTCTGTTTGCTGCAAGAGAAAAATGTGTTCTGAGATTTGCTGAGGGCCACGAAGATCATGGAAAGGGTGGAAGTTTGGGTGGATGCATGTGTTTTGGTGGAGGTCTCCAGACATTAAGAGAAAGAAGAGTCTCCACACTTAGAAGGAATCTATGTACGTAAATCGCGGCACGCAGGTGGATTCGTGGAAGATCTAGTGTAGATTAAGCAGGATTTGTAGATCCATTGGTTCCACAGATGTCTTGCTGTAGTCTTCAACGATTTGCATCCAGCTAAAGGCGTGAAGGAGCCGTGAGTCTATGGCGGGGTGTGTAGATCCGTGGAAAGAGGACACATGGAGATCGCTAGGAGAGTGGTTCTGAATCTACTGTGAAAGAAGAGCTCACACCCATCTCAAAGATCAACGGAATGAAGGAAGAATGCTACCTTGGAGATCGGATCTGGGTGTAGATGCCATAGTGCAGAGCTAGCATTCCCAGATCTGTATTCTGCGGATGTGAGGCCACGAGATCGAGGTGTGGAGTAAGCGAAGGAAACATTGCACTTGAGCAATGGTGAGAGAACTATTGGCAGCAAGAATTTTTTTTTTTTAAGCATGTGCATGTGAAGCCACAGTGAATGGTAGCTGCCAGAGTAAGTACTCACAAGCACAAGTGGACGAGCAAGGAAGTGAGCATGGAAAGCGAGAGGATGAAGCAATGGATGGTGATGGTATAGTCACCATGAAGACACATGAAAAAAAAAAATTAATGGAGCAGTTTGCATGTAAAAGGGAATATGGCTGTAAGAATTGGTAAGGTATGCATACCCCTGGTAACTCACCGGTAAAGTCGGGAGAAAGACCTAGGTGATAGGGGGTGTATGTGAGATTCCTTGGTTAAAAATTTGAGGGGGGTTAGTGTTTACTCCAAGTCAAGTTTAAAGGGGGGATTGTTAGGGTTAACCTTGACTCGGGATTGAGTCAAAGTTGGTTAGGTCTAGCACATGTTTTTGGGCACATGGTTTGTTGTAGCCCATGGTATTGCATGTAAGGAAGCCTATAAAAGGCTTGAGGAGGCTCCATTGTATAGCGGCCTGGAGGTGAGCGGGTGAGCTCACTTGGCCCGGCTTGGCCGGTTTAGGTCAAAGGTAATGAAGATCTTCATTGGGTGTTGGTTTTCCCCGCACGGGGTTTCCAGGGTAAATTATGTGTCTCTATTATGTGATTGCTTGCATGTTGATTTCTCTCTCGTAATTATGCTCGTATAAACCCAACAATAAGCTGGCTCCACATTTGGAATGGATGATTGCAAGACTGCTTTGAACTTAGGTAATGAAGGGATTTCCTTGGTATCATGCTCCAATTCACATATCCTACATATCTCTACCTTGTCCAGCGGGCATTCTTTCAATGGGTTATTTTTCCTACATCTAGGACAAAATACACCAAGCGTAAGGTCTTCTACTACTTGCTTCTGATTTTCTCTCATGACATCTAAATCTGAGGAAATGGAGCTCATCGTGTCTGTTTTAAAATTCTCTAGTAAGTTGCCTATTTCTACTCGAGTGGCCCCTCCACTAGCTGACTTCTGAGTCCTAGTGAAGACATCCTAGTCTTGATCTTTGTCTCATTTGTTGGTTCTAGATGATCCCCTTTAGTACATTCGACATAATTCAACAATATTCTCGAAAGTTTCCTTCGAGATGTCTGCTTTTCCCAGCAAATTCAACATATCAAGGCAGTCTTCTCTAATTCCTCGTAGTAAAATGATCTTGAGCACATCCTTTCCAATCTCAGCGTGACCAGATCTTTGTAAATTGTACAACAATCTTTCCACAAAGTCTTCCAAGCTTTCTTCATCCGTCTGAACCATTTTAAACAACTCCTCCTTTCTATCCCTAGTTCTACAATATTCCCGGTACTTGGAAAGGAAGGTGTTTTTCATTTGGTCCCAAGTAGTAATGGTCTCACGACCCAGACTCATGAACCAGCACAGAGCATTTCCTTTCAAGGTGGCTGGGAATAACTTGAGCTTTTGAGCACTAGAGGTGTAATCATAACTACGATAGAGGATATCGAACTCAAAAAGAAACTCATCAGGATCCTCAAAAGACTTACCATGAAAATTCGGGAGAACTGATGGTGAGATATTTTTCATGGGAGTTGCCCCAGGGGTCTAGAGGATAGGGAATTCTAATGTAACCACAGTATTACCAGGCTTATTATTTTCCCCTTCTTCTTCACGGTTCTCCCCATGTTCATTATCCCCTTCATGTTCTCTACCAACCATGATTCTAGTCCAAAATTCAACAGCTTCCTTATGCATTCTTCCTCTGATTTGGCTTCTTCTTCTCTTCTCCTCTCTTCTTCTTGCCTCCTCTCTTCCTGTGCTACTCGGCGAGTCTCCAACCACACTTCTTTAGTAACTCTGGTTCTGTTGATATGATAGATATCCTCTCTATCTAGTGCACCCACAGCACTTCCCTTATCTTCAGGAGGTTTATTTCCTGCAACAGGAATTGAAGGCCTCGTTGTATTCTCCACAGTTGATGATGAATTCTCAAGATTGGGAGGAACGGAATTTCCCTTGCCTGTAGATGTCCGCGGTGGTCTAGTGGAAGAATCAGCTCTAGAAATTATTTCATCAATGTATGTATGTCTTCCCTGACCTGTATTATGACCTCGACCTCTTCCACCTGCAATGTTAGTATTCAAAGGGGGTTCCCGATTTTTTTTTCTTGTATCCATGCATACTGTAAATAATTAAACCAAAATGAAATCAAATGAAACCAACTACTAACTGTCTATCTATTAGCATCCCCATCAACGGCGCCAAAATGTTGGTCACCCTTTATGTCAATTAATTAAAACTAACACACAGGATGCTCAATATAAATTGTCAAACCCAGGGTGGTCTTTTATTTCAATGGAAATAAGCACAATCTATGCATAAACATGTCAAGCAGTTTATTAACTAAATGAAGATAATGAACCTACCAATCTGTCCATCCAAACTCATTCCATAAAGAAAACTAACTTAACTCATACATCTAGGAATTCAATTGCAGTTACCTTCCTACAGAAATCAACCTAGCAGATATAAACTGAACTAACCTTACAGCTAATTTGAACACACATGCACTAAACTGAACTAACCTACATAGTCGACTGTCACACCACTCTGTTACAGATATTCAAGATGCAATCGTGAACTACCAAAAGGAATGCTTACCTCTGTTGCAGCGAACAGTAACATCTACAATGGTTCCACACCACACAACAAAAAGAAAGCTAGATTAACCTACCTACTTAAACCGGCTATCTCTGTGAGAAGGCGGGCCTAGGCCTTCTAATAGAGACACCGAGAATCACAACAAATTAAGACACAAAAATGAAGAACTCTACTCTTATATTAATGATGTAAATTGACAGTATCAGTGCTCTGTTATAGCTTATGCAAAATGGTAATTGTCCAACCCCAGGCTACAAGAGCCTTCTCATATTTATACATTGAAAGTACAGATCACGATCCACTAAAATTGTGCAGCAATGAAGATCTCTGATATTCATGCTGCGGAGTTACAGCTAATTGTTACAACCACATTAAATATGGTTGTTACTCATGAAGGAGTTGTTACTCCCATAATCAATGGATTAACGGATTTGGCAAGCTGGAATGCGACCTGTCTGTTGCAGCTGGGTTCTGTTTCAGTGGAGGACTATTACAGATTCTCGTGGAGGAATGCGTTGTCCCTTGGAGTATGAGGAATCAGGCTTTGAAGAGTAACAGCTGGCGCCATTTGGCTGATACACCTGTGCTTTAGATCTTGACTAAATGAAATCACATATATTAGCATAAATCAAGGACTAGGATCCAGAACCTTAACAATCTCAGGCATAAAACAAATAAAGCAATAACAAATTATACCTGTCAATATTATTGGTTGATCTGGAGAAAAGGCATAGGTATGGCTTATGAAAATAGGATGTAATCAGGGCAAAATGATGTAATGAGGATGGCCAAAAAGGGGCATTTCCTGGACCCAACAATTATCACCGGAGGGACGACCTTTCTAACACTTTTACAAGCATAAAAGAATCAAGTTCGCTTGGTGATCTTTTCCTATTTAGGGAGTCTAAAAAGCTCTTAAAGGAAACTCTAAAGGTATTTCTTTTTTGTACACGTTCTACGAGCCTCGAAAAATGATAAAAGTATACTCAATACCATTTTACTATGTTTTTAACGAACATGATCACGGTATAAAATGCGCTCAGAATCTTTTTCATATTTAACAAGGAGATTGAAAAAGTCAAAAACGAACTCCGCCATAGACAATTGTTATTAAAGTTAACTTGCAGTCTCCACAAAAAGCATTAGAAACAAGTTTGACTTGAAGTAATGGTGAGAAATAACTAAATTGGTAAAATAACATAAAATAATGAAATAAAATATAAAAATATTCTATCTCAAATGTATAAAAGGGTAAAAAGTAAAATATTTTTTACCATTGTATTTTTTACCAAATAAGTGTGAGTGAAAGAGTCCTTTCTGGTGCAAAATTGTTGTGGAGATTGTGGGAGCGTCGGCCATCCTTTCTCCATTCCGTCAGGTCCAAGTATTCAACACATATAATATTTATGGAAAGCATATATATTATTGTATCAAAGAAAGTACAAAGGGAGATATTACAACCATTCCTTGACGTCGCAACTTCTTCCAACAATATTTTTACCTCAAAGATCCAACCTTGTTCCTAATAGAGAATGGACACTTAGTTCTAATATGATTTCAGCAGCATTTGGATGCTCTCCCTTCTCCTCCATAATCCATTAAAGTGATCTTGCATTTATAGGCTAAAGAGGATAGAAAGAGTTGAGGATTCTATGAAGAATGTTAGGAGATCATCCCAAAGGTATAAGGGTTTGATTTCCACCTATGCAAATTTGTAGGGATAATCCTCCATGAAAGATTCCTTCTAGAAGACTCTTGAAAATTATTTTTTTCCTTTTAACCAACGCTGACGCACCATGTCAACTAGCAACCTGCACCACTAAGGGTGAATCATTCTGCATGAAGACAATGGGAGTCAATGACACACTATGTCAATGTGCAGAGTGCGTCATCATGAATCTGACGCATGTTGTAAACATGCAAGGTGTGTCAGTGCTCCAAAATTGGTAAAATGAGAAGGAAAAACCTCTTCTCAAGTAATTTGGCACTAACACTTCAGGGATTAGGGAAAATCCAAGGGTACACACCTCATTACTAGGATGATGACAATATTTTGGTGTAATAGAGAGTAATGACTATTTCATCTACATGAATAAAGTAGGATGCCATGTTCTCATCTTCCTTCATTTTTAGGCTCTCAAACTTACCTCTATGAGTTTGTATCTTTGCATTTTTCACTGTGTCATCTCCTTTATAAATGCTTTGAAATTTGTCCCATATCACTTTTACTGAGCTACACTGCATGAACTTTGTAAATTCTGAGTCTTCTAGGCCAATTAGTATTTCATTTTTTGCTTTTGCATTGCATTCATACAACTTTTTATCAACAACATTAGTTGAAGGAGTATCTGTAACTTCATAACCATTTACACTTCTATCCAAATGGCAATTCCATTCTTATAATCCAGAAAGCATAATTAGACCCATCAAAAAGTGGTGTTTAGTTTGTTGAGAGAACTTCCTCTCTATCCATATCTATGCAAAAATCTATATTGTACAATGATCTTCTTTCTAGTGGTTAGACTATCTCTGAAGGGACCCGCTCTGATACCAATTGTTGAAAATACTTAGAGGAAGGGTGAATTAGTATTTTATACCTTTTACTATTTCAAGCATTTTTTATACCATGTAATCATTAATCAACACATATAGCATGTATCAAAATCAATTTTCAATACAAAGAACACTACGTGCAAAGAATATGTAGATAAATATTATATATAAAGAATATTCTATTACAAATAGTGCTAGGAAACACTAATCTCCAATACAAGTGTGAGCACCCACTCACTGATTTTGCTGACACCAATTAGACAAGAACACCAATCCCTTGCAAGAAACAACTTGTTATTTTATAGGCACCAACCTATGAGGACCAACTCGTAGTCAACAAGCACCAACTTGCATGGCCAAGCACCTACCTGAGCTGTCAGGCACCAACCTGTGGAAGACACCAATCTTTTTTCCTTTCCCTTTCCTACCACCTAGATATATATTTGTCATTGTATTCGTCGATCACAATCCACTCTACACTTTATGATCTATTTCCTATGTTCTACACAAACTGCTGAGCATACTATATTTCACATTTCCAACTCTAATAATACCTTCAAATCCGTAATTTTGTTTTGGTTTTATTTGATTATATTTTGATTTACATTAAGACATGGGAGGAGCATTTGCATCATTTAGAAGTTGTATTGAAAATATTGCGTGAACAGTCTTTGTTTTCTAAGTTTCCCAAGTGTGAGTTTGGGTTGAAAAAAAATTTGTATCTTGGGCACATCATTGGGAAAGATGGTGTAAAGGTGCACTTGGAGAAAATAAGGGCTATTCTATATTGGCTATCACCGAACAGAGGAGTTTTATTGGGATCTGCACTTACTATAGAAAGTTTGTGAATGGGTTTTCCAAATTGACTGCTCCTCTCATTGATTTGAAAAAGAAGGATGCTTTCCAATGGGATGAAGATGCAGAAAAGGATTTCCAAAGAATGAAAGAGGTAATGAGTAGTTGTCCTATACTTGCATTACCATATTTTTCTAAACCATTTGTCTTGGAATGTGATGCATTAGGGGAAGGAATTGGAGCAGTTTTAAAGAAAAATCAACATCCCATAGCTTTTGAAAGAAGGAAAATAAAACCACATGAGAGGCTCTACTCCATATATGACAAGGAAATGTTCGCCATCATGCATGCCTTGTCCAAGTTTAGACAATATCTAGTGGGGAACAAATTTGTGGTCAAAACTGATCATAATAGTTTAAAGCATTTCCTTACAAAAAAATATCTCAATGAAAGGAAAAAAAATGGGTGAGTAAGATTCAAGACTTTGATTTTGACATTGAATATGTTAAAGGGAAGAGTAATGTTGTAGCAAATGCATTGTCTAGAAGACCCTCACTTTCTCTTATGGACATTTCAAAAGATTGGAAAGATGTGCTAATAGTAGAGTATGCCAAAGATATATTTTCTTGTGAATTGTTAGATGGGGCCAAGGGAGATGATAGGTATAAAGTATTGAATGGCCTAATATACTATAAAGACCAAATCTACTTAGTCCATGGTTCGAATATGAAGAAAAAAATATTGAATGCAGCCCATGATTCTCCTTTAGCAGGCCATCCTAATTTCTTTAAAACATACAGGCAGCTAAGAGAAAGGTTCTTTTGGAAAGGTTTGAAGGAACATGTTTTAAAGTATGTGAATGAATGCATTATATGTCATCAAAACAAATTTGAGCACAACCGTCCTACTGGTCTCTTACAACCATTTCCTATTCCAGAACAAAAGTGGGAAAGCATCTCCATGGATTTCATCACAGGTTTTCCCAAGGCACTTGGGAAGGATTGTATTTTTGTTGTGGTGGATAGACTCACCAAATTTTCTCATTTCTTTTCTATTACATCATCTTTTACTGCTGCAAAAGTAGCTGAGCTACTCTTTAGAGATGTTTTCATATTACATGGACTTCCCAAAAACATTGTTAGTGACAAGGATAGCATATTTATCAGTGTTTTTGGCAATAACTCTTCAAGTTGGTGGGAACACAAATGACTCCTAGCACAAGATATCATCCACAAACTGATGGTCAAATAGAAATAGTGAACCAATGGTTGGAGGGATACTTGAGAAACTATGTTAGTGGGAAGCAAAAAGCATGGGTTAAATGGCTACATTTGGGTGAGTTTTGCTACAATAATACCTTTCATATGTCCATTGGCATGTCTCCCTTCAAAGCACTTACCTTTGTTGATCACATTTTTGGTGATAGTCGAGCCCCGGAAGATAAATATTGGATTGAGGAAAGTCAAGAAATTTTGAAGCTCTTAAAAGACAATTTGTAGGTTTCCCAAAATAAAATAAAATAAACAATATGCGGATCAACATAGGAAATAAAGAAATTTTCAAGTGAATGATTTGTTTTATTTGAGGCTACAACCCTACAAACAAACCACCTTAAAAGGAAAAGTATAAGAAAAAATTAAGCCAAGATTTTATGGCCCATACAAGATCATTCGAAAGGTTTGGGAGGTAGCTTATGAAGTAGAACTTTTGGAAGGAAGAAAAATACATAATGTGTTTCATTTTTCATGTCTTAAGAAGGTGATTGGGCAGCAAATTCCCATTTCAGAAACACTTCCTCCATTAGATCATGATGAAGGGAAGCTCATACTCATTCCATAAAAAAATTTGAAAGTAAGGGAAAGGAAATTAAGGAGCATAACTAGAAGAGAATATTTGGAGCAATGGAAATTATTGCCAAGTGAGGATGACACATGGGAAGATGAACAATTTTTGCAGCATCCAAATTTGTAATTGCTTGGGGACAAGCAATATTGGGTGGGGATGACTGTAATGTCTCCATCCAAATAAATTTCATGAAGGAAAATATCCACCAATCTACTAGTCCCCTAGGTTGGGGTGGAAACATTAAAACTTGGAATAAGGGAGCTACAAGACCCCAAATGAACCTTAGACTTAGAAATCCACATTAAAGGGGTTAAATAAATAATAATAAAGGAAAAATAAGGTGGAATTTGGTCATGAGGGAGCATAGGTGGTGTGGGACCTACACATGACAATATTCTCCATTCCACGTGGTATCCTTCTCTCACCAATTTGAATCCGAGGTGAAGGATAATGTTCTTGGAGGATTTGGAGAGGCATTATTCATTGCATAAATCTAGGAAGGTCGAATTGGAGTGGAAGAGTAACTCTCATGGAAGAGGGAGATGCATCTTAGAAGAATTGTGACACTTAGAGCTAGATTCCCAAGTATCTATGACATCAATGATAGAGAATCTATGACGAATATGACAAATTCATACCTGATTGTAGAACTATGACACATCTAACATCTTAGGGCTAAAAATAGCCACCAAGAGAGCACATAAGTGGATTTATGGTCAGCCAATATTTCCCCATTCTAATGGATGGAAGAGGAATGCAAGAAAGAGAGGGACAATTGTCACCTATGGGAATATCTCCCTAACTTGATTTGGGTGAAGACTCTTGGAGGGGATTCGAACTATGGAGGCCATTTTTTTATCATTTCTCATTTTGGCACTTTTGGAGAGTATTGCTTGTCCTTGCACGGTGGATGTTCATTCTCCCTGCCTTAGAACCAATTTCGTGGGTGAAGTATTCCTATCCAAGTTAGTTGAAGTATATTCCATTCATACCTCTCAATAGAGCTTCATGGATATGTTTTGATGCAGGTTCAATACCCCTTTGAGTTCGAGTTCATATTCACTCTTCTTTCTAGACTATCACTCTCTTATCTCTCTCTCAATATTCATGTACAAGTGTGATAGTGCACTCCTAGTTACATATTGTTTATGGAAGACTGATATTTCGACCATATGAACATGTTAATTTCTGCATAACTCTGTAATGAATGGATCATGAGATCCACAGCTCGAAACACCAATCATTTCATTTAATCCTTCCAAGTAATATTGAGATTCGATCATTTTCCTCATTGTATTATCATGGTGATTTTAGAATGAATTATATTAGTTTATTATCAAACTTTTCCTGAAGTATTGCTAAATGGATGACCAAAATGTTGTATGCATACCCTTGAAGTCGTACTAAATTTTGTGCAATAAATTCATTGTCCCTAGTCCACCATTTTTTCATAAATTATGTTATCTACAAGTTATTTCCTTTTGGAATATATAACTAACCCTAAAATCTAATGTAATGCTGCAAATATGTTCTCCTTTACGTCCTTTAACAGATCCAAGTCTCAGATTAAAAATTAGGGAAGTTTGTACAGTGTTTGGAAGGACAAATAATAGCTAACCTAGTAGGGTTTTCCACCAATGCATTAGAATAGTTTTACTCCACTTCTTCCCTCCTTGAAAATTGCACACCATGAATGCTTCTAGCATGTGTTTGGGTGTATAAGGGTTGCATTAGGGTGTCCTATGTCCTCCCAATTCCCTCCCTATACACTTCGAAAACATTTGGAGGCTTTTGGAGCATCTTGAGTCCACCATTTCCTAGTTTCAAAATTTGGGTCAAATTGAGCAACTTTGCATAATAGGGATGTTACAGTCAGGGTGGGAGGATAGTTTTCATGATGCCACACTGGGTCATTGGTGAGATTCATCAAATCAAGAAGATTTAAAGTAGCAAGAAACAACAATTGGACTTGGGAAAATCAATTAATTGATTTATGGGGTTGGCCCATGTTAGAACATTATTACACCTTAGGACCTTAGTCATACATTAATTTGATGATTAAATAGTCCAAAATAAGGTTAATGATGACAATCCAAGGTTGTTAGAATTTAGTTGGGGAAATTATGACACAATCCACCACTTCTGGGCCAAAATCTAGTCAAACTAGTTGTTAGGCACCCTATTTATGGCCACCTCCAGAATTTATTACCACTACCTGAGCTAAGGCACCCTGATTTCCCTGTTTTAAGGAACTATCTGTGACTTAAGACGCCCATGAAATGTATGTGGACATTTTGGCCCTTTTTGGCTATTTTGGCCTATCCTTGGCCACCTACACTCCACCAAATCTTAACCACCACATGTGTGACCATCATTAATGCCATCCCATGCCTACCCAACATTCACATTGACAATTCATAGCTGTTAGAGGTGATTTGGGAGCCTATTGGTCAACCTAGGGGGGATTGGGATCCAATGTAAGCTAGCCACTTATAGCTTCCTCCAAAGGAAAACAAATTCTTCCAACTGCTATATAAATGTATTCACAACTCATTTCTGGATTGGACAGTTATAATAAACCTGCTATTTGATCATTTGTGTTACTGGTTTTTTATCATTTTCTATTGGTTTTTTATCATTTGTGACTTTTTTTTATCATTTGTGTTTCCAGAATTCTTTTTACACTATTTTCTTGCATACCTATCCAAATTTATTAATTGTGAGGTATTATTTAGCTAGTATATCCTACGGTGACTTAGATTTCACATGGTATCAAAACTATTGGATCTTCTATTCGAACCAAGACTGCTTCAGAAGTGCACCAGAAGCCGTGGAGAAACCACAGAAGTCCCTGGGACCATTGCCTTGAAGACATTGGAGAAATAATTTGGATTCTACCCAGGGTGTGATTCTCAATCGAATGTTCCTTCTGTCAATGCAGGGTTCGAAATAGCTAGTTAGGATCCCCTCTAGAGTGATTGAGAGTTTGCATTGCAGGTACACATTGTTCTTTGTCACCTAGTGTGCAAGCTATAGAATGGAGAAGTCTCATGTATTTCTCACTCCATTCAACTATTTTGAATGGAAGGCCGAAATGGTGATCCAACTGAGATCTAAGGGTCTCTTCAGAGTGACCATGGGGACAAAAACTGAGCCAAATTCTGTAGTAAAGAAGTCTAAGTTCTTCAACAGAATGGATGAAGCTTTTGGCATGCTTTGTCTCAGCATTTCAAGAGACCTCTTGTTTCACATTGACATTCTTAGTACTGCAAATGAAGTATGGCTCAATCTTGAGTCATTATTTGGGAAGACTAGTGAGATGAGGGTCCACCAACTTGAGAATGAGTTGATCTCACTTAGCCCAAGCAATTTTGAATCCATCCAAGACTTCTTCACCAAGTTCAAATCCTTGGTCGTGCATATCAAGCAATGTGGCATTGATAAGAAGGAAGAACATTTGTTTTTGTCAATTCTTTCGAAGCTGGGTCCATACTACTCAGTGTTTGTTTCTACATTTCACTCCACAAGGCTTATAGTTTGAAACTAGAAGATGCCATCTCTGGTAGACTTTATGGAGATGCTCACTCAAGAACAAGATAAACTGGTTATAATGGGTTCCATTAAGAAAATGGACCAAGTTCTTGCAGCTGGAGATTCGAATCAATCAAGAGGAAATAAAAATCCCAAGGGTTTGAAACACCAAGAGAAGAAGAAATACAAGGAGAGGCCCAAATCTTCTGATGGGGGTTCGAATCCTGTCAAGGAGAAAGGAAAGAAGAAAGATAAGACCAAATGCACTTACTATCAAAAGGGTTGGTGCCCTGAAGGTGCATGCATGAAGAAAACTATTGATATGATGACCCATCTCCTCTTGAAGAATAACATTCCTCTTCCATAAATTTCAAATAAGAAGGAGGGTGTTTCTGAAGACAAGGAGAGGTGCCATGCATTGATGGATAGTACCTCAAAATCTTCCTCTTTCATCATAGATTCAGGTTCCTGAAGGAACATGGATTATGCAAGAGATTCTTTCTCTACTCTTTCACCTTACAATGGTCCTTCCATTCTCATGGGTGATGATTCAGAGATCCCAGCAAGAGGCATTGGGAATATCAATCTAGAAAATGGGTACTTCAGTAATGTACTGTACGTGCATTATCTTGCAGAAAATATACTCTCTATTTACCAAATGACCCACACTGGTTCGACCAAGAGAGTGGTTTTCACTCAAGATGATGTGGAAATTTCTAAAGTTTCTATAGGCAAAGTGGTAGCAATTGGTATTGCAGATCATGAGTCAAGAATGTATGAGTTCTCTCACTTTATTGATTACTCTTCTCAAAATGCACTTCTGTCACATGCTAACGAACTCATCAAAATTTGGCATGAGAGGTTTGGACACCTAAACTACACATATCTTTAAGAATTGAGCAAAGAAGACATGGTTGAAGGTTTTCCAACCATCATATTTTCCAAAGGCACTTGCAAAGGGTGCATTGTTGGGAATCATGCAGAGCGCAAGTATGAGAAGGGGAAGGCAAGGAGAGATGCTCATCCTCTTGGTTTGGTCCATTCATATGTGATAGGACATATTCCTACACCCTCCTATGGAAATTCAAAGTATGTCCTAACTTTCATTGATGATTTCTCAAGATATTGTTGGGTGTTCTTTCTCAAGCAAAAATATGAAGTCTTCCAATATTTCAAAGTTTTCAAAGCTTCTGTGGAAAACTTCAGTGGGAGGAATGTGAAGGTATTAAGGACTGATAATGGAAGGGAATATGTGAATAAGGACCTGCAATAGCTATGTGAAAAAGATGGCATTCAAATGCAACACTATGTTCCTTCCACACCCCAACATAATGGTGTTGCAGAGCACAAGAATAGAGCATTGAAGGAGATGGCTACATGCATGATGGAGGCTAAGTCTTTGTCTCCTAAACTATGGGTTGAATCCATTAACTGTGTTGCATATGTTCATAACTGAGCACCACGCAAATCCTTGGAATGCATTTATCCATTTTAGGCTTGGATGGGACACAAGCCAAATATGTCTCATTTTATGGTGTTTGGCTCAAGAGCTTGGGCTAGAATACCTCCAGAGAAGAGAAAGTCCTTGCAGACCCGAAGAAAGGAGTCTATGATGGTTGGATATGCATAATATGAAAAGGGATACAAGCTCTTTGACCCCTCATCTCATAAAAAATTCATTGAAAGGAGTGTTCAATTCGAAGAAGAGCCCCTGCATGCAGCATAGCAAGAAGAAGGGGAATGCTCAAACCCCCTACATGAAGAGGATGTAAGTGATGATTCATTATCTGATATTTATGATTCTGATATTGAGGATGAATATGATGACATGCATGTATATCATGACCCTCCTACAAGGCCCAAGTTGGATGAGAAAACAATACAATTTGCTGGTGAGCTTGCAGGCGATCCACAAGAACCTAGGAAGACTAGATCACAATTTCACAATGCCTTGTCTTCTTGTGATCCATATATTCATGGGAGATGTTTTCTTATTGTTGGATCTGATCCAAAATCATATGAATAAGCATCAAAATATACAATATGGAAAACATCCATGCAAGAAGACATGAACTCCCTCCGTGACAATGAAACTTGGGATTTGGTCCCTCTTCCTTCCAAGAGAAAACCGGTGCAATGCAAGTGGGTGTATAGGACCAAGATGGCATATTATGGTTCTGATATTAAGTATAAGGATATATTGGTGGCTAAAGGTTTCTCTTGATTCCATGGAGTGGACTATACAGAGACATTTTCACCTGTGGAAAAGATGTACTCAATCAGGCTAGTTTTGGCCATTGCATCTTCCAAGCGATGGGAGGTTCATCACATGGATGTGAAGAGTGCATTTATTCATGGGTATCTTGATGAAGAGATATATATGAAGCAGCCTGAAGACTTCATTGCAGATCCCACACTTGTTTGCGGGTTGAATAAGTCCCTCTATGGCCTCAAGCAAGCTCCTAGAGCTTGGTATGCCAAGATGGACAATTTTCTGCTATCACAAAGGTTTAAGAGATGTAAAACTAATCCAAATGTTTACATGCAACATGTTAGTGATCTGATTTTTATTATTGTACTGTATGTTGATGATCTATTGATGACTGGTAGTTTCATCCAAGAACTAGGTTCAATTAAAGTTGCATTGCACAGTGCATTTTCCATGTCAGATCTAGGATTGTTGAAACAATTTTTGGGTTTGGATATTGATCAAACTGTTGATGGGATCACTGTTTCTCAATCAAGATATGCTTCATATTTGCTGCATAAGTTCAATATGGCTGGATTCAAGGCTAGTAAGTTCCCATTCCTTTCAGTAGTTAAGCTCCATGAGTGGGGTTCTTCACCATTGGTTGACAATTCACTATATAGAAAACCAGTTGGGAGCTTGTTGTATCTCACACACTCTCAACCATATTTGTCTTATGTTGTAGGAGTTGTTGGAAGACACATGCAAGAGCCTCATGAGGTCCATTGGAAGGCTTCCAAAAGGATCTTGCATTATTTGCAAGGTACCAGGCAGTTTGGAATACACTATGCAACTGTTTCATCACTTGAACTAGTTGGATTTAATGATTCTGATTGGGATGGAGATAGTACTTATCGGAATTCTACTTCTGGTTATGTTTTCATGCTTGCAGATGGTCCCATTTTCTGGTCTAGCAAGAAGAATCACACCATCTCCTTATCTTCAGTTGAGACCGAATACAAGGGAGCAGTGAATGCAGCTACACAATGTGTGTGGTAGCAAGGCCTTCTTGGAGAGTTTCACTGACAGAGACAGAGGACCAAGCACATAGAGATTCACATGCACTACATTTGAGGCTTGGTGCATGACTAGATTATTGCCTTGCAGTATTTCCCATCTACTGAGCAAACTGTTGATATCTTCACCAAGAGTTTCACTGAGAAGACTTTCACTTACCTTAGATCACTCCTTGGGGTGAGTGATGCATGGTGAAGACTGGTGTATTTTCAATATTTGTTTCATGTCCATTTTATAGGGGAGGTTTTATTTCCCATGTGTTTTTCCTCCTTACCTTGGTTACATGGACTAATAAAAATTGTTGTTGCAAAAGGTGACTTGATCCTTAGTTGCCAAGGCCTTATTTTTGTTTTGGCTACATAAGTCTAGCTTATGGGGGGGTTTTAGAACATTATTACACATTAGGACCTCATTCATACATTAATTTGATGATTAATTGGTCCAAAATAAGGTTAATGATGACAATCCAAGGTTGTTAGAAGTTAGTTGGGGCAATTATGACACGATCCATCACTTTTGGGCCAAAATCTAGTCAAACTAGTTGTTAGGCTCCCTATTTATGGCCACCTACAGCATTTATTACCACCACCTAAGCTAATGCACCCTGATTTCTCTGTTTTAAGGAATTGTCTTTGACTTAAGGCGCTTGTGCAATGTACATGGACATTTTGACCCTTTTTGGTTGTTTTGGCCTATCCTTGGCCACCTACACTCCACCAATTCCTAACCACCACATGTTTGACTATCATTAATGCCATCCCATGCCTACTCAATGTTCACATTGACAATTTGTAGCTGTTAGAGGTGATTTGGGAGCCTATTAGTCAACCTAGGGGAGATTGGGGTCCAATGTAAGCTAGCCACTTGTAGCTACCTCCAAAGGCAAACAAATTCTTCCAAATGCTATATAAATGTATTCACAACTCATTTTTGGGTTGGACAGGTATAATAAACCTGTTATTTGATCATTTGTGTTACCGGTTTTTGATAATTTGTTACTTGTTTTTTATCATTTGTGACTAGTTTTTTTATCATATGTGTTTCCAGAATTCTTTTTACACTATTTTCTTGCATACTTAGCCAAATTTCTTAATTGTGAGGTAATATTTAGCTAGTAGATCCTACCGTGACTTAGATTTCACAACCCATTGTAGGATAATTCATTTAATTAACCCCCAAAAACAACTTCCATACAAATTTGTTTTTCCTAGTCGAGAATATGGTGTGTGCATCTGAAACCTTTAATGCTGAGAAAAATCACCACTCATAAAATCCCCTATTATGTGGATAGGGACACTTCAAGCTGGAAAACATGTTGATGGAAAGAAACCAACCACAAGAGTGGGTCTAGACATTGGGATATTTGCATCCCTGAAGGTGAATGGGATAGCAAATATACCCATTAGTAGTTTTGTACTAGGAACAGTAGGGGGAGCATTCATATTAAAGGATACCATGCCAAATGAGAAAGGCCCGTTGCTCTTATGAGCAATAGATGCTGAACCAATGCCATTGTTGGGAGTAGAAACATGGATGGATCCTATAGGTATTCATAGTGTGGTGGGATAGCTCACCCCAATGAGATTCCAAACATAACCAGATTGTTTCCCCCTAGAGGGATACTAGTTGTGGGAGTAATAGTTCCCTAAAAAAGTTGATTATTTATAGTGGTAGTCATTGTTAATTTCTAACATTGGCATAAGTCCAAAGTGTCGAAACATGAGCTCAAAGGTGAACATGCTTGGCTACTTCGTCATCCCATTTTGTCTCAACTATAGAGTCCATATTGAAGTCCTCTTTATGCCCATATGCAATTTCATCAAATTTATCATCATTTGATCCTCACGTCACTCTTCCAAAGTTTCGTCATGTCAGTGACATGAGTCTTATTAGTTTGATCACATCAAGTTTCATTAGTTAATTGTCCTTGCTTAAATTTCATTGTTCATTTTTATTACCATCATCATCATTATCCTTCATGAAAAGAAAAAGGAAAAAAAACTCTAAATCTCAATTGTATAATTTTCCCCAAAAAGAGAGAAGAGGCTCTTTTGTATTTTCAAATTTATTTTTAAACCTTGTGAGTTTTTGCATAGTGTTTTTTCAATAACCTCAAAAAATGTCCCTCTTACTAGAATGTAAAAAAGAGGGGATCCCTTTTAATGTGTCACCTTTGTTTCCAAAGTAAAATCCTCTATCGAGATGGAATAGGGTTGAGAAATAAATATATATGGCGGCACATATAAAGTCTTCTAATGTTGCCAAAAAAACAACTCGAAATTGTCCATGATGGAAACAATACAAACAAGCTTATGGCTTGGTTACATATGTATGTATCAAGCGAAAAGAACGATTTCTTTTGAAATTCTATCGAATCTATTTTGTGCCCGGACGAAGTTTTTGTTAAAATAATATGTGCACTAGAAAAGTTTCTTATGAAAATATATGTAACTAAAAAATCTAATATAGGGATATTTGATAGTAAGTATATTTATTGTATAAAATATTTTTAATTAAATATATATAAATATAGTTTAAATGTAAATTAAAAATCATTTTTAAGATATGTTATTTAAAATCAAATTATTATTTAAAAATAAAAATTTAAATAAAAAGAAAAATATAAAATTAAATATTATTTATATTTAATAATTAAATAATTAAAATTTAGTTTTATAAAATACAATTATCCACCAGTAAAAACAGGTCCTAAATTGAATATTCTACTAATTCCAAATTTACTTACTCTACAACTGAATTATGCAACTATACTCCAAACCTTAATAATCAAGCATCATGCAATTATGACACACAAAAGGCATATTTTCAGACATCCATAGACGGTAGATTTACATGCAGCTTGGCATAAAACCCCACTTGTTAAGGATGATACTACCAACGTATACCAAAGACAGCAGGAAATCAGCTGCCACACTTAACATCAAACCGCCATCACACACATCTGGCAAGAAAAAATGCATAGGGACCATTCGCCAACGAAAACCAGTGCTCAATTTGACAGTCAGGTAACCAGCAGTCCTCGGCATCATGGAACTTTGCGCCGGCGCAGAACGAGAAAGCCAGACGATAACTAAGGGGTTGTTTCCTCAATTGTTACTGTAACAGTTTCGAAAGGGTTGTCAACGAATGGCACAGTTGAAGTTAAGCGGTTATGATCTAATATAGCAAAATTTTTGGTGTTTATTATATTTATAAATATGTTATAGGATAGGATAAGATAAGTGTATTGTCTAGATTGATTTTATAATTGTGTTTCAAATTTGAAATAAATATATAAAAAAATAATTGATAACTATACCACATGTAAAATTAGAGACATCAAAAATTCACATCAATAAAAACAATGTCTTAAGCGATATAATAATGCAGACAAGAACAACGCATAGAAAGAAGAAAAAATTCTAACAATATTAGGGTGCCCTATAAATATCATAATTGATAATGCATATGCTTTTAAGTATGCTAAAATGATTGAATTGTGTCAGAATTACAATATATTGCTTGGGCATTTAACACCATATTATCCTCAAGGTAATGGCTCATCAAAATAATCAAATAAAAGCTTGATAAGAATCATTAAGAAGATGTTTGATAACAAAAAGATGTGGGATTCACATCTCAAATATGCTTTATGGGTAGATAGGATAAGCACTAAAAGTTCCATAGGCACTTCACCTTTTCAACTAGTGTATGGGTTTGAGACCATTTTCCCTATATAGCTTGGGTTACCAATGATGAAGTTGTTGTAGAATGAAGAAGAGGAACCAAAAGTTTCATAGAAGATTCAATCAATTGATTGAGGTGCAACAAACAAGAGAGTAGCTGATGGAAAATTTTCAGGTACACCAAGATAAAATGAAGAACATATTTTACAAAAAAGACTAAAGAAAGATATTTCCTTCCATGAGATTTCATACTAAGATGGGATTTAAGGAGAGAAGATCGTGGAAAGCATGGGATGTTTGATCATTTATGGTTTGGTCCATTCCATTTACAATAGTTGAAGAGAATAATACTTACCTCCATACAAATATGGATAGTGAACTCATGGATATGCCCATGAATAGGTAAGTTCTGAAGCACTTTCTATAGCATTGAGACCTTGGTGGTATTAACACTCTATACATAACCAGCTTAAGTTTAAGTTTTCACTCCAATTCATAATTTTTTAGTTAAATTGGTTGAGTTTTATGTAGTTTGAAATTTGTGATTTTTTTAGTTTAAGCAGAGTTTTATATTCTTGGAGATTGAAGAAATTAAATGGATTTTGGAAAAATAAAGAAGGATTCGGCTCCATAGCCTAATGAAGAAGACCTTAATCTACAATTCTTGGAATCTCATAAAGAGATTCCATCCCTAGGTGGATCCAGTGTTAGAAAATTCAAGTTTCAAAAGTACTCTCCTTATAGTGTTAAAAAAATGGACAAAAAACGATAAGGATTCTCAAGAGCACCAAATAGTAGCACTTGAGCACTACTCTTACATTCAATTTGGCAGAGAAACTAACAAAGTGATCAAAGGTTGTCATTATAATCTCTCATGACTATGGGACAAGACCAAGGGAAAAATTAGCGGAGGAATAATAAATCACAACTAAGTCAAATCAACAGTCAAGGCCCATTCTGGATCAATGAGAAGCGCGTGGTTTAATCTAATATGCACGAGTTAGAAATTCAATGCCATGCTTTTGAAGTGGCACTCCACCATGCAGTTTGACTCATATGACTGGTTTCAAAAAACCACTTAATCCAACTGTCGAACCACTAAACGAGGCCATCGTGCATTAGGGGGAATAAAGCGACAACTAAGCAAAATGTGGATGAAGCAAAGAATGACATGTGGCAGTGGGAAAAATTCCCTATCTTAGTGGCAGTATGGTGCTGTGAGGAACCTCCAACAATTAATTAATGAAAATGCACGATATGTCAGAAATAACAGAACACGGAATAGATTTATTGATCGCAGGCCACTTCAAGGGGAAACCTCCTTTGAGCAAGCTCAATACAAATAACTTCCTGGTGCCTTCATTGGCCTCAACACGTACTTATATACTAAGTCTATGCACCAATACTATGGATCAATACCATGGAACATATAATACTACGGGACGACTTCCAAAGCATATGCGTCCAATACTATGGATCGATACCATGGAACAGATAATACTATGGGCTAATACAAACTAAAGATCAATACCATGAAACATATAATACTATGAGACGACTTACAAAACATATACGTCCAACAACAATATACTAACAAAGTAAAGAGAAGGGTTGACACAAGTTTGTAACAGGTGCCCATGTCAAAGAAGAATCCAATGATAACATGACACATGTCCAAGCAATAAATACATGAATTTTAAAAAAATAAAATCTTCCCCGAGTGTAAAATATGGATCATTTCAAAAAGGAGAAGATTGACACGTTGAGGAAAAAAAGTGTTATTAAAGTAACAAAGACCACCAAAGTCTTCCACCGCATCGAGTAAATCTGAAGCATTATTCCTCCATCTATTCACCATTGTTATTCATGGCCATGCACGAACATGTAGAGATTATAGACATCTTGTTATATTTTAAGAAAGAGGATCTTCAGACGAAGGAGCAGTTTCAATTCATTGATTTATAGGAGGAAGCAAGTATATAAAGAAGATTGATCTCAAAGATTAAAATCTGAAATTTTTGACAAGAAGTATAACTTGGAACATAACAAAGGATACCTTTATGTTGCGGATCTAATAAGATTCAAATTTTCATGATGTATCAGTCTATAAAACTCTCCTAGTGTTTCTTTACTTCTTGTGATTCCAAAACCCTTTTCTAAACTATTTATTTGATTTTCTTTGATTAACAAAAGCATAAGCAACAATTAATGCCATGATCATGGTGCATGTGTTATTAATGCCATGATCATGGTGCATGTGTTATGATATTAGATCAAAAAGATGGATTTCAGGTATGAATAACCTTTTTTCTCATTGGATCCTTTATATATGTGAATAATGTTGTAAAGTATTCATATGTTGTTTATTATTGAGTGATTTCATTTCTTTATGGTTTTGTTTTAACCATACTCAAATATATGTTGTTAACTATTGAATTCCATTTTGCTCAGTACATTTACTTCCATTTTGCTCAGTACATTTACTTATAAACAAGATTGAAATATTTATTCATCTAGAATATCTTGTGTTATTCTCAAGTCAGTTATCTTATATATTTCTCCACTCTTTTCACCTAAAATATAAGTTGCATGGTATAGTTGAAAAAATGCCTTATATTTACTTCCATTTTGCTCAGTACATTTACTTATAAACAAGATTGAAATATTTATTCATCTAGAATATCTTGTGTTATTCTCAAGTCAGTTATCTTATATATTTCTCCACTCTTTTCACCTAAAATATAAGTTGCGTGGTACAATTGAAAAAATGCCTTATGGATAAAAAGTATTATAGGTATTATTGGCCTTTAAAGTACAATAATTGAGAGGGAATAATCCTAGGTGTTTGTTCATTAAACAAAAGTATTTAAACAACAATTTTATTTTGATTCCTTGGCATAGTTCCCTAGACAAGAACATCTCAAGGACTAAAACTCAAACTGCACCATTGTAGAATATATTTTTTTAGGGATAGTTTTAGGTTTGTATTATAATTGTTGGGGGCATCTAGAATATAATTATTATTGAAATTAGAAAAAACTAATGATTCCCATGGGGGGGAGAATCCTCTGGATATCAAGTATATCATCTAAGGAAAGTGATCCACTATCATAGCATAAAGAATCAACAGTGTAATTATTTTGTAGATAAAAACCATCTCGGTGGCTTGGATCAGAAACCCATTATGGGTATCAACGGTGGATAATGGACCCACAACGAGCATTGATTCATCAAAACTAGGTACGTTGAAGAAATCAATATTGTCCTCGCTTCCATGCTTAGTAGGGAATTATGGAAATTGAGACTTATTGAATTGTATAGTTAGATAATTTCCACTACCTTCTCTAGGATTATTGGTTGTTCAAGCATTATTTGAATTGCATTCACCATAACCATTCCAATATATATATTCATGCTTCACTTTATTGATGTGAGAAACTCTAGGAATTAAGCTCGAAGCTCCAACATCACTGACATTTGAAGATGCTCCTTCTGCGTCAATGTCTCCCACCATATATTTGCCGAATTTTTCTTCATCAACATATATAAATGCTTTGTCTTCCTTGATCTTATCTTCATCAACAACTGCATTGGACACGCCCAAGATGGAAACTATTTCCACAATTGAATCTAAATTTTTATGAATTCCCTTAAGCAATTATTTTGTGTCTAGTGACCAACACATGTTGCATGATGGCCAAACTTTTGGCTCTGATACCAATTAGAGGGTTCCAATAAATATATAATATATTATTAATTAATTTATATTTTAATTCATCGTTTATATAATGTCAAATACTATATATATCCAATTGAAATAGAAGTCGTGCCTCTTCCAAAATAAAGATGACCATTCATTATTTAACTAATTATTTATTTGCATGCCTATTATAATTATTCAAGTTCATTACAAGGCATGCCTACTAGGATGTCTTCTTCAATCTAGATTGTCTCAAATAAGACATGTTAATTATTAGG
Source organism: Larix kaempferi (assembly GCA_027924585.1). Taxonomy (NCBI): domain Eukaryota; kingdom Viridiplantae; phylum Streptophyta; class Pinopsida; order Pinales; family Pinaceae; genus Larix; species Larix kaempferi. The sequence goes on from BSBM01000476.1 coordinate 9,437,763, forward strand.
GGGTTGAATTATGTATTAAATAGATTGTAGATGTGGAGTAAGTAGGAAAGGTTGGATATAATGGTAGATTTTTTCAATCATAATATTGAGAATTCAAGTCTTATTGATGTTGAACTCATCAAATTGAGGCCAATTTGGAGAAGCAACAAGACTAGGGGAGCCAGGGTATCCAAACTTTTGGACAAGCTTTTGGTTTTTGAGAACATTTTGGTTGAAGTTGACGGGATAAGGTCCTATATTGAAGGTGGGGGAGGTTTAGATCATGCACCTATTCTTCTTAAGATGGAGAAACAAGACAACAAACTAAACAACCCATTTAAATTTAACCCAAGCTAGCTTGTAGAGGAGGAGTTTCGAAATATGGTCATGATATGGAAGCACTGTGATGCAAAGTTGGGGGAATCAACTATCTTTTAGTTTTTGTTTCTCCAAATAGGGTAAAGGAGGTGGTGACAGTTTGGGTAGAAAAAATGCATAAATTTTTTTATAAGAATTTGGAGGTAGAAAAAGAGATTTCATAAATATTTGAGAAGAATGATGAGGGGTTCTTTAAGGAAAAGAAGGGTTAAAGAGATATAAACGTGAAAAAGGAGGAAGTTGGTATAGCTCAAAGGGGGTGAATGGAGAATCAAATTATGTGGTTAGAGTGAGGTGAAGAGGATACTAAATATTTCCATCAATTTACTAATCACAGAAAGAGACTCAATACAATTTCGGAAATGAAGAATGAGGTAGGTGATTCTGCAAGGAATTTTCATGAGATAGCATAAATAGGTGTTTCTCATTTCAAAACAATTTACAAGGAATCCAATAGAGAAATAATACTACTTTTTGTAGCTTTGTATCGTATGAGGATAAACAGAAGATGATGGTAATTACGAAAGAAGTCCATAAGACTAGTTAACTAGTTTTCCAATATAAGTAGCTAGTCTTACATAAAATCAACTTGTAACCATGCCATTAAACAAAAAATAAATCCTACAGAAATTAAAAACATATTTGATCTTTCACCTACATCCAATTAAAGGTTTATTTGCATATCATTCCAATTGCACATAAGGTGATCTTTTCCATCAATTCCAATGAAACTAGTTAACATTCACCGCAAGGAATTGAGTCTGAATAACCAAACCAAAATGAAATGAATCCATAGGTAAAGGATCAAACCTGAAAATTATCCAACTATATAACAATAACATGTTAGAAACAGAGAACATGGTTGTAGCATTCTATTTTAACGAAAACAGAGATTTCAATCCACAACTAGTTATCAATTTTCACCGCAATGTACCTAGTTTCCAATTTAACTTTCCAAATGCCAAATAAAACAATATCAGGGGTCACCTACATTCATATGTTTGTATATTTCCGCCCATATACAGTCCATTAAATAATTCACAAAACTAGCTCATTCTACTCATCTGAATTGACTAGTAATTCTAAGAATCGCTAGAATAATTAAATCCAAATCTCATAGAATCATTCAAAAGAAATTACAACTCTAAATAATATGTTTTATAATTCATAATAGAGATATATATAATTGAAACAATTCTCCAAACACTTCATATTCAAAGTCACAAATCTACTCAAAACAATTCCATTAAAGGAGATAGAAATTGGAAATTGATCTAGAATTTCAGTAGACATTTCCCAAACACTATCAAGAAAATTTACCCTCACATTCTCACACACATTTCAATTGTATTTATCATACATAAGCATAAAAATAACACTTAGGAATTTTTACAAACACTTCATGTGCCAAGTCTCCAAACTATGCAAAGCAATCCAATTGAAGAACTAGTTTTCGAATAAAAGGTAGAAGCATCAAAGAGAAGTGTCTTAAACCATTTTAAGGCTATTGTACCATAAAAATACACATTATGTAATGAAAAGGGGAAGAAATATCAGTTATGTAGCTTATTTTCCAAAGAATCATTTCCTTAAACAATTTGTGCACAAAATCCCAAAAACTAGTTTCCAATTCCTTCACAAAATCTACTTGCATAAATAGTGTTAGGAACCCATGTCAACCCTTTTATTTACTTTGTTGGTGTATTGTTGTTGGACGCATATGCTTTGTAAGTCGTCCCGTAGTATTTGTTGATCCATAGTTTGTATTATTGTTGTTGGATGCATATGCTTTGTAAGTCATCCCGTAGTAATTGTTGATCCATATTTTGTATTGGCCCATGGTTTGTATTGACACATGGTATTGAACCATGGTATTGGCGCCTAGACTTAGTATATAAGTTTGTGTTGAGACCAATGAAGGTACCGTGAAGTTATTTGTATTGAGCTTGCTCAAAAGAGGTTTCCCCCTCGAAGTGGCCTGCGATCAATATAAAAGTGATTCTGAGTTCTATTATTTCTGCTATTTCGTGTGTTTTCATTAATTAATCATTGCAGGTTCTTCACATCTGGTATCAAAGCACTTTCTTGGGCTCACTAGGTGAAATTTCTGCCAATTTTTTTTTTTGCATCTGTTGCAGCTTCGAATCTGGGAATAATCCCGATCCGCTTAACTGTGGGAAGTACTTGGACATAATCCCTAAAACTCATTGTGAGGAGTACCACAGGAACCCCAAAGTAGTTGGCCCATTGAGAGGACCTGCCAGCGAAAAGGGCAACAACCCCTACCTGATTAAATAGTTCCCACCCGTGAGGTAAACCAAGAGCTGTCGTTTGTGGCAAAGCGGTTATCAGTTTTATCGGAGCCATGGAGTGAGGGGTACTTCCCCAATACACAAGCCATCAGACAAAATTGGTGATCGAGTGAAACCCCTGAACTGTTAGGAAGCCGCACATACCTGGGGTCCATATCTATTTTCAGCTGAACTGTTGTCGATCACTGCCGCGCCGTTTCAGATCCATTCTGAAAGCTGTTCCAGATCCAGCCATTTCAAATCTATTTCAGATCTATCCGTTTTCGATCTAGCCGGTGCCGCTTCAGATCCCTCTGTTTCTAATCACTTCCGCACCGTTGCAGATCTATCTATTTCAGATCCCTTCCGCACTGTTGCAGATTCATTTTTGTTTTTTGGCCATATCTCCCTTGGTTTCACTCCGTTTACCTTGAAACTTCCCTGACACCCCGGTAATCCCATTCTACATATTTCATTCCTGAGGACCCTATCCCAAATTCCACTTCCCAAAGCCCGAAATCTCACATTTGTCTGTTTTTAGGGTTTTCCATAACTTCTTCGGATTTCACCCAATCACCTTCAAATTTTACCACCGAGTTCCTTTCCTAATTGTGCTTCTTTGTCCCTCTCTGCCAAATTTTCTCATTCTTTCACCCCGCTTCTGAAATCCCCATTTTTTGCTTCCCTCTCCATTAGAAAGTGTCCAAAACCTACTCAAACCACAATCACCCCTCCGAGTTTTTCCCAAATCCAAATTTCCCTTTACTAAATAAGCTTTTGTTTATGTTTTTCTATCCATTCCAAAAAAAAAAAAAACTCCTGGTTGTGGTTGTCACCCGCGCAGGAGAAACAACCATGGAGGAAGCACTTGCAGCCATCCAAACCAAACTCTAAGATCTGGACAAAAAATTTCTCAGCCTCCATCTTCAGCATTCATCCATGAACAATAATCGACAGCACGAATCTTCGGTAGCCAATGGATTCTCTTCTTCCAGCAATTTCTGTGGTCTGAAGCTTGAATTTCCTTGCTTTAATGGTACTGATCCAACTGGATGGATCTATCGTGCAGAACAATATTTCAGTCTGCATAATACTTTTGATGTCCAAAAGGTTCCACTTGCATCCTTTCATTTGGAACAGGAAGCCCTTAAATGGTACCGTTGGTACATCAAGGCTCATGTCAAGCCAAAATGGATAGATTTTTGCCAACTCCTTTTGCAACGATTTGGTCATGGTGCTTTTGATGACTTCACCAGAGCACTCACTAAACTTCGTCAAAGTGGCACTGTGAGAGAGTATCAAATAGAATTTGAGAAACTAGCCAATCACACAGAAGGATTGTCTGATGAATTCTACAGGAGTTGTTTTATCAGTGGTCTTAAGGATGAAATCCGGTCAGAGGTTAAAATGTTCTGTCCCAACACAATGATGGAAGTCCTAGGGTTGGCTAAGTTGGTAGAAGACAAGATTGCAGCCCAACAGTGCTCCAAATCCACTTTTGTTCCATTCCAAAATATGGGTTCTCAATGACCTCCCATCCCGCCAGCTCCTCGACCAACTCCTATCAAGCATTTGTCTGAAACAGAGATGCAGGCCCGCAGAGAAAAAGGGCTTTGTTATAATTGTGATGAGAAATTCACTCAGGGACATAGATGTGTTCAACAAAATCTCTATCTCTTGGATATGGATTCTCCGCCTGCCTCTACAATTGGTCAAGAAACTATAGATACAATGGATGATTAGGTCGACATTCAGGAGCTTCCTATTGACCCCCCATCTCAGGATGAACAACCAGAGATATCTCTCAATGCTTTATCCGGCATCGCCACCCCCCAAACAATGCGGGTCAGGGGTTACTTCAATAAGCTTCCTCTTACAATACTCATTGATTCTGGTAGCACTCATAACTTCATTGACCCTCGGATCGCCAAACATGCTGATTGTTTTGTCCATCCTTGCTCCAACTTTGAAGTCATGGTTGCCAATGGGGGCACCTTACCTTGCAAGGGGAAGTGTCACAATGTGCATATCTCTCTGGAAGATTATAACCTACGCTCTGACATTTTTTCCTTGTCCCTAAGCAGATGTGATGTGGTTTTGGGAATTCAATGGTTACGCACACTTGGCCCCATCTTATGGGATTTTGATGAACTTTGGATGCAGTTTTCAGTCAATAGGAAACAGCACAAATTTAAGGGCTTACAAGAAGGGTCTCTCTGCATCATCAGTTCACATCGCCTGGAAAAGATTCTTGAGAAGAATTCACATGGTGTCATCGCTCAACTCCATTCCATTCAGATGCACCCATCAACAGTCTCCCCTACTTCCTTGGATAGATATGCAGGTGTCATTGCTGAACCAGTGGGCTTGTCGCCTTCAGGAGACCTTTCCGGTATGAATTTAGCCGCATCTACAGTCTCAACAGGAAATTATGGCTATTTTGCATGAAGTATAGAAGCATCCATACCTATTAGGGAATTATGTCTGCATCAAGACTGATCTCCAGATTCTGGACAATTTCCTGGAACAATGGGTCTCCTCCCCAGCACACCTGAAATGGGTTATCCAACTCATGGGTTATGCCTATGCGATCACTTACAGGAAGGGTAAGGACAATATGGTGACAGATGATCCTTCTCGCACATTTGATGACCCATCTTCTCTTAGAGTTATTTCTATGCTTGTTCCAAATTAGTTGCAATCTGTTCAACGGGGCTATCTCTTCTATGAACTCCATGCTTCTTCATCAGCAGGGCACTCCGGGTTCCTCAAAATGTATGATCGAGAACAATGCAAATTCTTTTGGAAGGGCCTGAAAATGACAATTCAACAGACGGTGGCTGACTGTGATACTTTCCAGGTAAACAAGAGTGAAACGACACTCCTTTTGGGACTGCTCAAACCCTTTCCCAACCCTACACAGATGTGGACATCTATTTCTATGGATTTCCTAGAAGCGCTCCAGTGGTACAATACCACATCTAAAAGGACACCATATGAAGCAGTTTATGGATAGGAACCACCAGTTCTTCTTCCATACATGCTCAACAGCTCCCCAGTTCAGGAAATTGACTCAGTTCTTCAAAACCGCGATCAGATTCTTCTCATTCTGCAGGACAATATTCACATGGCAAGAATTCGACTGAAACAACAAGCCGATCAGCACTGTTCTGAGCGCACTTTTCATGCAGCTGATATGGTCCTTATTCGTCTACAGCGTTCCAAGCAATCCTCCCTGAAACTCAAAAGGCGTCAGTGGGCCGGAATGCAATCCGAGGATGCTACAGGGGAACCACTCCTTCAGATTCTGCATCAATTTCTACATCTAAAGCTTTGAGGACAAAGATTTTTCTAAGGGAGAGGGGATGTTAGGAACCCATGTCAACCCTTCTATTTACTTTGTTAGTATATTGTTGTTGGACGCATATGCTTTGTAAGTCGTCCCGTAGTATTTGTTGATCCATAGTTTGTATTATTGTTGTTGGATGCATATGCTTTGTAAGTCATCCCGTAGTAATTGTTGATCCATATTTTGTATTGGCCCATGGTTTGTATTGACACATGGTATTGACCCATGGTATTGGCGCCTAGACTTAGTATATAAGTTTGTGTTGATACCAATGAAGGTACCGTGAAGTTATTTGTATTGAGCTTGCTCAAAAGAGGTTGCCCCCTCGAAGTGGCCTGCGATCAATATAAAATTGATTCTGAGTTCTGTTATTTCTACTATTTCATGTGTTTTCATTAATTAATCATTGCAGGTTCTTCACAAATAGATTGAATTCCATGAGAAATTTCTTCCACAAATAGTTCATACATTTCATCAAAAATTTCATGTGCATCCATAAATAAATTATATCAGAGCTAAATAAATTAAATAAACATGATATAAAGCACTTATCTTTTCCAGATACGCAACCGAAATCGAACGTCCCACATTCCACCCAGGCGTAGACACAATGCAAGCCAAAACTCACTTTGCAATGGTCACCCTAGATCCAAAACCATGATGCCACAAGAAATAGCGCTCTCAACCACAAATTCTCTCAAGAAATAAGTCCAACCACAACCCAATGGCAAGTGTGGCCTCTACTTCCACTCCAGGGAAACTCCAATGGCTCCAAGACAATAGTCCAACCACAACCCAATGGCAAGTAGCATTTCCAATCCAGGGAAATTCCAGTGGCTCCAGGACAACCTCCAATCCAAGGAATTGGATCTCACCCCTGCTGCCAAACCAGGATCTATAGAGGCAATACATAGCTCTATCCAACCTCAAATCCAATGGCAATGGACCTCACCCCTGCTGCCAATCCAGGATCTCTAGAGGAAATTCCAAGACATACACTAGTGCCTCTAGAGTAACTCAACTTGGGAACAGGATCCACAAGGGCACAATGACCAGCAAGGATCTCATACCAAGAGAATCAAAATCAAACCACAAGTGCCAAACACAAGCACAAGAGCAAAAACATGAACAAACACACAAGTGTGACCAGCCAACACAAGCAAATTGAATTCCTTCATGAGCAATTTGAATTGGGAGAGAGAGGGACACAAGCATGAGAGTTACATTCCAAAAATATAAAATAGGAGTTACACATCAGGTGGCTACACCAAGAGACACACTAATCCAACTCATGAGGTGCACTAGGTGAGATAGGGGCTTCAATCCTCAAATAAAAAATTAATCTCAGGGTAAATAAAACCGAGTAACATAACACGTGAGGGTACATAACCAAGAGGGTCACCAAGTCCACAAGAAGGTGTATAACATAAAAATAGATATAAACACAAAGGTAACACTTTTCCCAAAACCCCTTCCTCATAACATGATGGTTCCTCATACTCTCTTTTGTGGCATCGGTCAATCCGGTTGTTTTATTTTATTAATTACTAATAATAACATAATAATAATAATGTGCAAAACATAGTCCCGACACCTCGTGCCATAATGTCACAACATAAAAATAATAATAACATGTCCAGGGGCTAAACCAGAGGGTATTACAAATAATTATCTAAAGAATAGATATCTCATGTTTTAGCTTCTTTCATAAAGGAAAAATGGGTGGACTATTGAATTATTTTTGGGTTTTAATGAGTTGCTAGAAAAGGAGATACAAAGGGTTATGGGATAATTAAGGACATTTGGTAAAGTTCTAGGGGCATTCAATTCAACCTTCTTAGACCTAATTCTAAAGAAGGATTCCCCTAAGTATTTTGGTGAGTATAAACCTATTTCATTACGTAACTATGTATATAAAATTATTGCTAAGATAAATTATGGTGGTTAGCCTAACTAAAAGTGTTTTTTGTTGTAATTTCTTAGGAATTGTTTGGGTTTTCAGTAGGGATACAAATTAATGAAGAAATCAAAGCTACTCAAGAGGACATGCACATGATAAAAACCAAGAATTATCCATCAATGGTCTCAAAACTAGACTTATCAAAAGTGTATGATAAGTCAGGGAAGCTGGAAAACTATAGGATGTCTTGGGAATCTACAATATCGTTATAGTTATGGAAATAACTACTTGAATTCTATGATGTGTTTAAATGGGCTAGCACATGAAATTGAGCTCTTAATGAGGGATATTTTTCCATTTAATAATTTAAATTTCAATGAAACATTTAAATATTTGTCCAAGCAAAATGGTAATGGGGAAAGAGATTGGGGTTGGTTAATGTGTAGAATAGAAAGAAAGATGGTTAAAGGCATTGAAAGATTTACATCTCACTTTTTTGCTGGATCATTCTTGATGTTGAATAGATCCAAATTTAGGATGGATCTATGTTGGTTTTGAAAAATGGAGTAGTGAGCTAAGCTAGTTTAATTGTGGAGAGAAATTGTCGGGTTTAATAAGTATGTTTGAGTTTGAATTATGATAGGATCTATGATTTTGGAAAATTTTAGTTATTGGATACAAGTTTCGAAAGTGACAATTAACATACTAATAAAGTAAATAGGCATCTTACTTCTCTAAGAACCTCTATTGGATTTATTTGGATGTTAAGTAAGGGTACTTATTTTTTGGTATTAGAGAGAGACATGGTTGAACTATCTAGTGGTGAAATACAAAAAAAAAATGGTTGTAGCCTTCAAACAAAAATAGGCCTAGCCAAGTCCAAAGCACTCTATCTTAGCCTACAATGCAAAATACCAAATAGTTATGGCAAGTATATTTCCTTACAAACCATAACTCTTATAACACTATATGACAATGCATGGAATCAACGATAAAACTAAAAAAATTGTCTTGTGGGATAGAAGTATCCAAATCCACCTTGGCTTCCATGACTTCTTATAGATCTAACATTTATTCATCTTTTTAGTCCAAAGTTATCCGCATCATAACTTTCTTAAAAACCACGTCAAAAGTTTCCTAATGTTACCTTGTCACCCATACCTCCAGTAGAGAATTCACCCATCATCAAATCCCTAACAAACACCAAGGTCGAGGGGATAGAAGACACACCGAAAACCTATGGGAGACCTATTAGGATATTTCAATACTCCATCCTTGTCCTACCTAGAATTATTTATTTTTCCTAGTTTTTTATGATGATGTCATTTTCCCCCTAGTAGTGCACAGATGTCATCCAGGATCCATCTACCACCTTCTGAGCCCTGCATGCATCATTTTAGGACCACTTCAGTCAGTTCCCTATTTTATAGGAACCAACTGGGTGTTCCAATGCAGTCCACCTGAGTTAGTTGACTCTTATGGGGGGTTGGAGCTCTGGATGCCATTGATTGTGGCCTCATGCACCCATTTCTGATTGACATGCATGAAAAAATCACTATTGTGTCCTCCTTAGTCAGTTAATTGATTGTGACTTCAGTTAGCTGAGTTTAGGTTTAGTTCAGTTGAGTTTGAGTTTTTCAGATCACTCCAGTGGTGATAATCCCTATGCTAGAACAACCGAGGTTTGAATTCTCCTATTTTATTCGAATTATCTCCATTTTAACACCATTGTTCATTATACTAATTATTGGATCATGTGTGTTGGGCCCAAGTTGGGAGAAAGTTCTGGTATCACTTTTGATAAGCAGGAAAAGCTGAGCTGAGTGCAGCTCAGAAAAAGATGTAATTTTGTCTAAGTGTTGAGGGTGCTGCGAAGTTGTGCGCAGCATCCAAGTTTTGGCCAAGCTGTGAAGTTGTGTGCAGCATCCGAATTTTGGAAGTACCACAAAGACCAACGCTGCGAGGAAGCAGTGCTGCGAAGCAGTCAGGCCACGTGGAGCTAGCAAAGTGGAGTGCTAGACGAGGATCAGGTGCAGGTACCGGATGGACCAGTAGTGGTCTAATTTTGGGAAGATGCTCCAAGAGTGCCGAGCGGTGGGCACGAGCAAATCAGGAAGGCGGCCAATGCACGAGTTTGTTAAGGAAATGACAGCTCAGGGAAAGCGATGGCTTGGCATGCCTAGTGGGCGAGACCATTAGAGATGAACGATTCAGTGAAAGTGACTTGTTGGCACGCGTGCGACAAGAAGGCTGATAGCGATAGAATGAAGATGTGGAGAACCGCAACGATGAAGCAGACGCTACCAGATGCCAGCAAGCCGGTTTAGGGAAACCGGTACAGTTTTGTAAACCCTAAGGGTTTTTCGGTTTAGGTCATCAACATTGTAAAGACATGACCTTTGGGCATGGTCTATTTAAGAAGACAATTTTGTATGGGATGGGGTTACTTTTTGTTGTTACATTTTTGGGTTCTGGATATTGTATTGTAAAATCTCTTTTGAGTGGAGAAGATTGTAAAGGATCTGCAGCTGTGTGCACAGAGACCTATCTGAGAGGAAGGAGACTCTGCAGTTAAGTGCACAGAATAAGAACGGTTGTCCCCATCCCTTTTAGAGATATATATATTACCAACCATTCTTGTGGACATAGCTTCCCATCCGGGGGAGTGAACCACATTAAATAATGTGTTGTGCGATTGTGTTTTATGGATGAATGCTTATATGTGTTTTATGTAAATGAACGTCTAGATGTTTCCTTGCATGCTATTATGAGAGAACTGTTGTATGCATTTGCCATCAGAAGAGGTATGGAGATGATATGTTAAGTTCTGCATGAATAGATGAATGGTGAACATTTAGCTTATGTTTGAGAATAGTGAATCAGTTAGTTGGTTAAGTGTTAAGAGATCACTTAAGCACTTCTTTATGTACAATAGTGTTAAATTTTTAGTATTAAATCACAATACTATAGGATCTTTGCTGAGAGAATAACATCTACAGTATATCAATGCATGACAATCATAATATGACAAGCATCACAAGCATCACAAGAATCAAAAGCATAGAGACAAGAGACACAGAGTTTCCGTGGGGAAAACCCTAAGGTGAAAAACCCCACAACTTCCTCAGAGATAGAGAGAGCAATGGCTCAACCAAAATACAACCAAATAATACAGAGATAGTCTCCTAGCAGATGATCCTCCTCCTCCTCACTAGTGCACCACTTTTCAGAGAGAGAGATAGATACTTTTCCGAGTGAGTAAAATAGAGATCTCCTATCTCTATTTATACTCACCTTTTTGCCCAGTCACCTACTGGGGCCGACTTGTCTACTTGAGTACATCCACATTATATTATATATTAATTAGGTCCGACCCCATAAGGTGGTCTAATAACCCATCGGCAAGTACACACACTTGCGACACTTGTCAATCCACATGACGACACTTCCTTATAGAGGAATAACACATCTCTTATAAGGGTACAATAAATATATATATAATACACAGATGAAATACATTCCGAAGTTACATATACATCAACAAATAGAACAATGCATAACAATTAGATTGTATCAATAGAAGATGCTCAAATCGTAACCATACCAAGTGGGTGAACGAATAGTAGATGGATAATCGGCTGAGTAGTTGAATGAGTGGATGAGTGATACTCATGACAGTGCCTTAAGCATTTCCGAACACCTCAAGTATAAAGTTGAATGGTATTGTTCGCAGTCCCAATAGAAGTCCCGCAGTAGAAGAACTTAGTGGTGCGAACTGTGGCATTGTCCATTGCTGCGCAGTCCCACATCGCAGCGTATACCCCCTTCCATGCTGCGTAGTACATCCATCCACGCAACTAGTCACTTACTGTGGAAACCTGATTCCATAGTACCCCATAGATACACCTCGGGTGCGACCTCATCCTGCTCGTAGGTTGTTTCCGAAAGGGCCGATGCGAAGGGGTTTTGTTGGTCAAAGGGAAACTGCGAAGAACCTGGGTCTTATAGAAAACCTCTGGGTCAATTATAGCCAACAAATGGTCCCGTTGCCACGCTAGAATCCGGGATGAGTTGCAATCGTGATGTGTGACGAAGAATACCAGTTCTCGGAAGGCTCTGACAATTGGCATCCTGAAAAAACAGAAATCCAAGCTTGGTGGGACAAGACCATAAGAGACTTTGCAAGGAAAGAGAATAGACATCCGCATCTATGTGACACACAGTGGTCGGATGGATATCTATGGAAAGATATTCACGATATTTTCTGGGCATCATTTCCAAACGAGCTACACGCGTGGATCTCGCGGCTCGCAGAAAAGAAAACCTGTTTTCAAGAAGGAGTTCCTACAGAGTGGACTCTTGAGCTCATAGCGTAGCTCAAAGCAATAGATAGCCCGTTGACACGCGCAATTGATTTTTGGGTCGATCATATGCTAGAAGGCTTCGTAACAGAATTTGCTGTAGACACACTCAAATCCTATAACCAAGCAGAAGCATACTTTTTCGAAGGATTCCAAGGTAAGTTGTTGAACAATCTTAGTCTATACATTAAGATGTTGTTAGCTGAGAAAGGTGTTTTAAGAATGCAGTAATATTCTTAAGTTTTTCATGGTAAACAGTATATATAGTGATTCTGACGAAGATACCAATAATCTTAGAAGTGGTAAGAGGTATAAATTTAATAAGAATATTGGAGGCCTTGGACTCCATATTGATATTGATATTCCTTGTGACCTTGACAACGAAGCCGCACCACCATTTACTCCTGAGAATACACCGGCTGCAGAGACCGCACCACCTTTATCTCAAAACCCACCCGCTACGCAACCCACCCCGCATAATACTCAGCCCAATACGTCTATCCCGATAAGCCCATTTGTTTTCACTACACAGATCCCTTTACAGCAGCCGTGCACTAATCTGGGCGCCCCACTACCTAATAGAACAATGGCAAACACAGATATGAAGTTGCCGATATTCAAAGGAACTGTCCTAGAAGACCCTGACCAGCATTGGTTCCTTTGTGAAGTCGTATGGAGTGTAAGACAAATCCAAGATGATGTCGTGAAGAGAGCACAGCTCATCACCACTTTCAGGGACAGATCTTTACATTGGTTCATGAAGTACTCTAACACATAGTCGAGAACCCTCGCAGAAATTAAAGTTGCGCTTGTGGCAGAGTTTAAGAAACCCAAATCTGAATCTCAGTGGATAACCAAGTTGAAAGAAATAAAGCAGAAACCGACTAAAACAGTTTGGGAGTTTGATCAGAAGTTCAAAACCCTATTAGACCAAGTGAGCTTTGTTATAGCCCCGGAACAACACAAGGAATGGTTCATCATTGCGTTGTTGCCCCATATTAGATTACCATTGATGCAGCAGAAGGTTACGTCGTAGGCAGAGGCCTTGGAGATCGCAATGAAGCTAGAGGCTTTGCCGATTGGTGAGACTAGTTCTAGAATGTCTCAGATCCAGAACCAGCTGAACACCCTGACACTAGAGCTGCAAAGCATGAAGAATGGCAAAGAACAAAGGTATGAACCTAGACATGAGGTCTGGTGTACAAGTTGTAAAGGAGAATGCCATGACCGGGAGCATTACCCTTTATTCCGCGACTATCTTAATAGTGGTGTACCCAACCCAATAAATCAGAATCAGGCCCCATGGTGTGAAATTTGTAGAACCGCAGGATACAGACCTGAAGACTGCTATCTTATACAGAAATATGTGAAAACACCTAAAAATTTATAATGCACTTTCTGTAAATCAGTTGGACATGATGAATCCAACTGCTGCGCATATGAGCTAATGAATGAGAGAAAACGAGATATGGAATCAATGAGAGGCGTTGGCTTGTACCGCGTACAAGAAGATAACCAGCCGAAACAAGAGAATGCACAATATGACCAAGGAGGATACATAGGTCGTGGTGCTGGATACCACGGCAGAGGAAGAAATGCTGGCCCGGCGCAGGGAAGAGGCTGCAACCAGGTCATTTGTTATAATTGTGGCCAGCCAGGTCACGTATCTGGAGATTGTGTTAACCCATGCACTACGTGCAATTATTGTAAATCATTTGAGCATGTTATTGAAGATTGTCCAGTACTAGAGGTTGAAATGTAGAAAAGAAGACAGACAGATGCACCAAACACGAACGTCCAGTGGATCGCAGTGGAGAGCATACCAGTGGACCCGAGCATCAATGTGGTCACGCGTAGTGGCACTCAGACAGGCCGCGATAGGGGTGCAGAAGCTTCCACATCAAGGGAGGCTCACACAAGGTAGACTCCTCTTGAGATAGTATGGATAAGGAAAGCTCCGAGATAAATACCTGCTCTTGACCTACGAAAGAACAAGGAAGTCTTTATCGACGCATAAAATACCTTCAGAGAACCGATAACAGAGTCACGGCGGATCTCGTTGCGCAGTGAAGCACCACATGTTGAAGACATGCCAGCGGTTTATGATAAAACAAGCACTGTGACGGATGTCGGCACTTCCGTTGCGCAATTCCTGGGAAGCTGCATGAAGCTACTCAAAAGTGAAAATGCCATAGTAGAGATGCAGAAGCTCATAAACCAGTATGAGCCGCAGACCAGAACAGAGACTTTTGATAGAGAATTACATCACATAAGGAAGCATAAAAGAATAGGCCGAGAAATGAGACTTACCGCGCAGATAGGATATTTTGAAATGGATGAAGTCATCCTTGATCTGGGATCCAAAGTAAATGTCTTAACTAAGCAGACATGGCAGCAGATGGGTCGACCAAAGTTGTCATGGTCACCTATCCAGCTGAGAATGGCTAACCAAGAGAAAGTCATACCTTTTGGCCAGTTAGCTGACGTGATAGTCGACATCGATGGAGTCCAAAGTCATGCAGACTTTGAATTTATCGAGATTGTGGATGATAGTCATCCTTTTCCTGCACTGCTAGGAATTGACTGGGCTATTGATAACTTGGCTATCATCAACTTAAAAACAAAGAAGATGATATTTGAAGGGAAGATTCTTAGGGTCATCGCATCGTTGGATCCTACAGATGGTGACAGATACAGCGAGCCGATTCAGGAGGAATCCAAGGCTCAAGACTTGGACAGACTATACCAGCTCATAGTGAACCAGGAAGATTACATTAATCCTACTGCATATGGTATGCTCAGCTGGAGATGTGACAGCTCCTACGTCTCTGATTCAGAGGCAAGGTTGGAAAATTGGAAAAGCAGATGCATGAAGTATCAGCAAGAAGATGCGCGCAGGTTATGAAATCACTCCGCTGGATTGGAAAGGAGGTAAGTCCTATTCCCACATATGATGGTTCTGCTAATGTTTACACTTTCATCCAAGAATACATTGCAACTAGTGCAGATGAGCACAGATTACCAGCATTGGATATGGCATTGCACGACACACCTGCCAGATGGTGTAATGCGCACAAGCAGACATTGACCACGTGGGATCAATGCAGAATTAACATGCAGATTCGGTTTGTTGACCGGGTTACTTTACCCTTTGAAAAGTTTAATGGACAAACAGATCCTAGTAAGCACGTTGAAGTCTGTTCGCAAGCATGGCTAGAAAGGCCACATGAAGAATGGGTGCATCTATTTGTACATACGCTCGATGAGGGTATTCCGAAGAAATGGTACCTAGACCTGGAGTTGCACAGGGAAACCACTGATTGGGAAATGTTGACTGCAAACTTCCAGAGGGACTTCAGCTTCGAGGACGAGAACTCGCTGATCCATGAGGCATTGCAGTTAATTAAGGAATGCATATTCAAGGGAGACTGTCTTTGCGAAGATACTACATGGGAAGAATTCTTCGAGGCAGATAACGCTCCTACAAACCTACACTTGGAATGAAAGGAACATGAAGAACATCCCATAGAGTGTTATAACCTAGCTGAAGAAGATGGTGATAGCAAGGAAGACGATGACGATGATCTGCACAACATAAACATACCAGAATCGGAGGGTGTGCGTGACGTAGAAGGACCTCCGTTAGAAATCCCAGATATGAGCTGACCAGTAAAAACAAAGAAGGTGAATATTGGCACGAGCAAAGAACCGAAGTTCGCAGCAATCAAAGACTATTGGGACGATCAGACTGTTGCAGAGATCAGATACACTCTACATGAGTATTAGGAGCTCTTTCCGACAAAATTTAGAGAAATGAAAGGAATTCTGGGAGACCTAGGATTCATGAAAATACCTTTGAAACCAGGCACAAATCCTGTGAAGCAGAGACCATACAGACTAAATCTGCGCTACAAAGAAAGAGTTCGCACAGAGTTGGATAAGATGCTTGAAGCATGAATCATTGAACCTGTCGAGGAATCAGAATGGATTAGTCCCATGGTCGTTCAAGACAAGAAATCGAAGGGTGAGATCAGGATTTGTGTGGATCTCAGAAAACTGAATGATGCTTCCATGCATGACCCATTCCCTACTCCATTCACGGACGAAGTGCTTGATAATGTTGGAGGGAATGAGGCCTATTCTTTTACTGATGGTTTTTCAAGGTATCATCAGATAAGGATTGATCCCGCAAACAGGCATAAGATGACGTTTGCTACAGAATGGGGGTCGTTCCAGTACACAGTAATGCCTTTTGGCCTAAATAACGCACCTGCCATATTTTCTAGAGTGGTCGTCGCAGCATTCAAAGAGTTTATGCATAAGTTTCTCGAAGCGTATTTTGATGATTGGACTGTGTTTGGTCTATTGAAGAACCATTGTGCGAACCTTAGAATGATGCTTGAGAAGTTTCGACAACATCAGATCTCTTTAAATCTAAAGAAGTGTATTTTTGTGTTCCTTATGGGATTCTACTTGGGCACATTGTTTGTAAGCAGCGATTGATGGTGGACCCTACGAAGATTTCCATTATTGTGAATTTTCCAACACCAAATTCAGTCAAGATGTTGCGCTCTACCTTAGGCCATACTGAATACTACAGGAAATTTATAAAGGGTTACGCGCAAACAACCGCAGCAATGGAGAAGCTGCTAAAGAAAGACGCACCGTTCATTTAGAACGCGGAATGCGAACAGGGTTTTGATACACTAAAAGAAAAGATGGTGACTGCGCCGATTCTAGTCTTTCTAGACTAGACGAATCCATTCCATGTCCATGTTGACGCATCATGCATTTCCCTGGGAATTGTATTAGCTCAGCCAGGAGAAGGAGGTATTGACCACCCTATTGCATTCTCGAGTAGGAAGCTCTCAACAGCAGAGAAGAACTATACTACTACCAAGAGGGAAGGCCTTGCAATGGTATATGCCCTACAGAAATTCAGACATTACTTACTTGGTGCGCACTTCCTTATGTTCATTGACCATTCCACGTTGAAATACTTGGTGAATAAGACAGTGTTAGGGGGACGCATATGCAGATGGCTACTGTTGTTCCAGGAATATGACTTTGAGATTATTGTTAAGCCAGGTAGACTGAACTTGGGACCTGATCATTTGTCAAGGATTGAGATAGGAGAAGAGCTGACGAACATTGAAGACAGTCTGCCTGATGCACAACTGTTTTCTATACAGGTTGTCGATGATTATATAAGGATATCATTAATTTTATGACAACAGGGCTGGCACTGCAGGAATTATCTGTCCAACAGAAGAAGCAGCTAGTGGTGCACGCCATAGACTTCACTATAATTGCAAGTCAGTTATACAAACTCGGACCAGATGAAGTCCTTCGCAGATGCATACTAGATCATGAGAAACAATTTATTCTAGCAGACGCGCATTCAGGGATCGTGGGAGGTCACTATGTAGGAAGGGCTACTGCACAGAAGATATTGCGCCTAGGGCTATGGTGGCCCACGATCCACAAAGATTCCAAATAACACTGCAGGAACTATGATGTCTATCAGAGGACAGGGAAACCTTCGCGAAGAGATGAGATACCATTGAACCCACAGTTGACCTTGCAGGCATTTGAGAAATGGGCAATTGATTTTGTGGGTCCTATAAACCCACCCGGAAAAAGAACTGGTGCGAGATACATCATTACTGCTATTGATTACCTCACCAGATGAGTGGAAGCAAAGCCAGTAAAGGACTGTAGTGCCAGTACTGCTGCGCAGTTCATTTTCAAAGACATATTGTCAAGATTTGGCTATCCGAAGATTTTGATGAGTGACCAAGGTACTCACTTTTTGAACAAGACCATTGAGGCACTTACAGAGGAATTCCGCATTCATCATTAGCACAGTACTCCATATCATCCACAGGTGAATGGCATTGTTGAGGCTTTCAATAAAATACTGGAGAACGCACTCACTAAGGTTTGCAACGTAAATAGAGATGATTAGGATTTGCGCGTCTCCTCTGTGTTATGGGCATACAGGACTACATGCAAGAAATTGACAGGACATACACCTTTTCAGTTGGCTTATGGGCAGGAAGCTATAATGTCAATGGAATATATTGTCCCTAGTTTGCAGATTGTTGTGTTCACAGGGATGGCAGAATGCGTAGCATTAGAAGAAAGGTTGCTACACCTCATTGGGTTGGAGGAAGATCGCTTCATTGCCGGCTTCCACCAGCAAGTTCAGAAAGACCGTGAGAAAGCATGGCATGATCGCCATGTACAGAGCAAGTGCTTTCAGGTAGGTGACCTAGTCCTCCTATATGATAGCAAGTTCATGAAGTTTCCTGGTAAATTTAAGATGCATTGGTTTGCCCATATACTGTGATACATGTTACTAACACTAGTGCAGTCCAATTAGCCAATTTAGCTGGCGATACCCTACCAACTTTGATAAATGGAAGCAGACTAAAGTTGTATCACGATAATCCTGCTTCGCAGAATCCTGAGTAACAAGCAGAGGAAGAAATTTCTAAGTGTCAAGTACAGTTTAAATTGGACACTATAAATGTAAAGGAGGTTGTACATGTATGATAAGAAGAATAAGGTATGATAAGAAGGACGATGTATGCACCACGCAACACTGCTGAAGCTGCGCAAGAAGAAAAAAAAAATTGAAACCGCGCAGTTGAAAAATTTTGGCACTGCGCAGGATCGCAGATGGATGCCACGCAACTCAGTGCAAGACTCAGAAAAATAGCCGTTACAAAACTTTTTGAGAAAAATAGTCGTTATATGACCGTTGCAATGAACTGCTTCAGCATTTAACAAAAAGATAGTCGTTCTGAACACGCTGACAACGGAAGGGACTGAAGGATTAGCTCAAATTTGCCAACGGACACTACATTAAATTCCCATCTAGCCGTTGGAAGGCGCAGGGAGGACCCCGCTGAGCCTATAAATAACGCCGCATAAGGACTCATGGGCGTTACCAGACACTTAGAATTTTCATGCGTTTGCTCCTGTGTTAGAAATCCTTAGTCATATCTCAGAAACAGTTGCCTACTCTCGACAGTGAATGTCCAAATTACAAGATAGAGAAGAAGAGCTTACACTTCAAGAAGCAATCCGAATCTTTCAGCACGGGGGAATTGCAGAGTTAATGAAAACACCTGCCAAGAAGACTATACTCAAAGTCATTCAAGCGTCCAGAAGATCACCTCGCCATAATCGAATCATGCAGGACAAAGGGAAAGACATAACTGGACCACGAAGCAAGACTCCAAATATGGGCCAGACGGCGTCGAGATCGCTGGTCTTTCAGAAGGAACCCTTGAAGTTGACACCGGAGTATATATCACCATGGGCATTGGATGCCCCAGTCTTTAAATTGACCAAGAATGCTAGATATGAAATCCCATTGTCATCGATTTCAAAACATATAGAGGTTTCCAAGAACCTACTCGGAAAGATCACAGACTGTAAGTGGGAAGACTTTGACATCCTAGGCGTGCAAAAGGAAGAGCCCCACGTGCCTAAGTACCCACAATTCCAGCTTGACCAGTATATGTGCTGGAAAAAGGATGCCAAGGGAACTTTTAACTTGGTTGTCGAAAGCTGGCTGACACCCGTCGTTCAATCAGGACTGCTGAACTTGTTAAGGTTGCCACATTTTGATCAATCACAAGAAGTGAATGTGGTGGTTCGCACGCTGATGGCGCGAATCCACCAGGGATATCTGTGGCTCGACAGAAATGTCGATGTAAACATTGATTTAATCCACCACATCACAGGGTTAAGCAAGCGCGGTAAGGATCCCAAGCAATTCTTCCAGGGGAAGAATAAGGAAAAAGAGGTAGTCGAAAAGTTGAAGAAAACTCATGCATTGGTGAAAGGGAAAAGAGGTTTTCCCACAAAAGAAATTGAAGACAGAGCGACAAGATTTGTCACCCAGCTGCTCGTAGGAAAAATCCTCAGAACAGCTAGGCCTCTGGAGGTGCCTGCGGGCTTAATACTACTCGGTGCCACAGTGGCTGAAGGCACCCAATTCAATTGGTGTTAGTATCTTCTTAATGAGTTCTTGGATGAAATCAATGATACCCAGGAGAATGGCGGACAGTTCCACTACATGGTTGATCATCCTCATCTCCTTTTCCGGATGGAAGGACCCAAAGGACTATGTGGGTGTCATTAAAGAAAGCAACGATCCTAGAGGGTTCCGTTATGCCAACCTCTGGGCAAACATCAACGCAGAGCGACAGCACGCGACAGCTGAAGTTTTCTATCAGTATTACACTCAGCTGCGCGATGTGATCACCCATACAGCCTGCATCACAAAGCAGGTAACGTCAAAGTATATTTGCATTATTGATTTTATGGTGGATATGCGATGTATCTTTATTTCACCCAAAGCGAGAATGAAGAAGCCAGAATGATACGCGGGTAACTACCATATGTATGAGGAGGACATTGACATCCTCATGAAGGACTAGCTGGCCGGATTTCGTGTTGAAGTCATGGATGTTGAGACAGACTCTGAAGAAGATGAGCCAATCCCGTTGTCATGCCCAATTGTTGAAGAAACAGGAAAGCGGAAAGAGCCTAAGACCTCGCAGAAGCTGAAGGCGCGAAAGAAGATGAAGGCCACAAAGACTCAATCTGAGACAGTGCTGAACGAAGATGACTTTGAGATGATAGCAAAAAAGGTCTCAGAACAAATGCAGGAGCTCATGGCTGACAAAGACAAAAAGGACAAGGTCATCTAGGATGACCTGCAAAAGACTAGGCTCGCACTGCAAGGTCTCATGAATAAAATGGACGATTTCCAGAAGAGCCTAACCTTTCCGCGCGACACAGCAGCTGAAGGGAGGTCGGTAGGAACCCCGCAGCAAAAACCGCCGCAGCTAGCAATAATGTTTCCTTCTAAGACTAGGGTTGTCCATTTGGACCCATTGGCTATTTCATTACCAATGACATAACAAATCATCCTGGACACAAAGGGAGTCGAGAGGGTAGAGCTCGACTTGGCCAAGATTCCTTTTCCTGGCTTACAGTTTATGCACACGCAGATCATCGATGAGAAGCATGAAAGAATAGTAGAGTCCATGAAGTCACAAGCGGAGCTGCATGCAGCAAACAGGCAGCTCGAGTTGTGCGCAAAAATGCAGCTATGTGATGAACAGGACCACCGGCAACAATTGGAGACTACCATATCTACTATTGCCCAAGATATTGAAGGTCTAGAACTCCAGGATGATCCTGCAGACACAGTTCTGAGGATCGGAGAAAAGGTGAGATCTTTGAAGGAGGAGATGCAGGATAAGGACATCCTCTATAAGGCCGATCTTGAACCCTTGAAGGAAAAACTAAATACGCAGACGCCATTAACTGAGCAACAGTTAAGAGAGCAAGCAGTGAATGCCACCATGCAAAGCATAGCGAGTGAGATGGCTAAGTGCCAAGATCTCTTGGAAAATGTTTCAAAGGCATTCACTGCCCTTGAAGAGGATCAAGGGCTACTACAGGTGAAGACCGCGGTAAAAGAAAAGCAGACCGCGCTAGAAAAGTTGGACGCGGAGCTCAAGGATTTGCCACCCAAGGAGAGGCTGCAGAGGTATAAGGAGATATCAGGCTTGAAGAAGGAAGTCCAGGCATTAAGAGAAAAAGAGACTGAGATGGATAATTAGTCGCAGCAACTTCTAGAGGATGCCATGGGGGTGTTGCAGCAGATAGAAGACAAGCTGAAGGAACTGCGCGACAACCAGGAGCAGGTACAAGGATAGATTGGAGAAGAGATAACTCTAGCACTGCTTGAGACAATAAAACAAGTTGAGCAAGATACCAGAGAAGCAGTGGAACAGTTGTTCGGCACATATAACGAGTTCGCGGCCAAATTAGTTCCACCGGTCGCGGATCAGAGCAAGACGACCAAAGCAGCAAGTGGCTCGGGGATGCGCCACATGTAAGTGTTAGGGGCATGTTGGGCCCAAGTTGGGACAAATTTTTGGTATCACTTTTGATAAGCAGGAAAAGCTGAGCTGAGCGCAACTCAGAAAAAGATGTAATTTTGTCTAAGTGTTGAGGGTGCTGCGAAGTTATACGCAGCATCCAAGTTTTGGCTATGCTGCGAAGTTGTGCGCAGCATCCAAATTTTGGAAGTACCGAGAAGACCAGCGCTGCGAAGAAGTCAGGCCACGTGGAGCCAGCAAAGCGGAGTGCTGGACAAGGATCAGGTGCAGGTACCGGATGGACCAGTAGTGGTCTAATTTTGAAAAGATGCTCCAGGAGTGCCGAGCGATGGGCATGAGCAAATCAGGAAGGCGGCCAATGCACAAGTTTGTTAAGGAAAGGACAGCTCAGGGAAAGCGATGGCTTGGCATGCCTAGTGGGCGAGACCATTAGAGATGAACGGTTCAGTGAAAGTGACTTGTTGGCACGTGTGCAATAGGAAGGCCGATAGATACAGAATGAAGACGTGGAGAACCGCAACGATGAAGCAGACGCTACCAGATGCCAGCAAGCCAGTTTAGGGAAACCCGCACAATTTTGTAAACCCTAAGGGTTTTTGGGTTTAGGTCTTCGGCATTGTAAAGACATGACCTTCGGGCATGGTCTATTTAAGAAGACAATTTTGTATGGGATGGGGTTACTTTTTGTTGTTACATTTTTGGGTTCTGGATATTGTATTGTAAAATCTCTTTTGAGTGGAGAAGATTGTAAAGGCTCTGTATCTATGTGCGCAGAGACCTATCTGAGAGGAAGGAGAGTCTGCAACTGAGTGCGCAGACTAAGAACTGTTGTCCCCATCCCTTTTAGAGATATATATATTACCAACCATTCTTGTGGACATAGCTTCCCATCTGGGGGAGTGAACCACGCTAAATAATGTGTTTTGCGATTGTGTTTTATGGATGAATGCTTATCTGTATTTTCTGTAAATGAGCGTCTAGATGTTTCCTTGCATGTTGTTATGAGAGAACTTTTGTATGCATTTGCCATCAGAAGAGGTATGGAGATGATATGTTAAGTTCTGCATGAATAGATGAATGGTGAACATTTAGCTTATGTTTGAGAACAATGAATCAGTTAGTTGGTTAAGTGTTAAGAGATCACTTAAGCACTTCTTTATGCACAATAGAACAATGCATAACAATTGGATTGTATCAATAGAATATGCTCAAATCGTAACCATACCAAGTGGGTGAATGAATAGTAGATGGATAATTGTATGAGTAGTTGAATGAGTGGATGAGTCATACTCATGTCAATGCCTTAAGCGTTTCCGAACACCTCAAGTATAAAGCTGAATGGTATTGTTCGCAGTCCCAATAGAAGTCCCGCAGTAGAATAACTTAGTGGTGTGAAATGCGGCGTTGTCCATCACTGCGCAGTCCCACATCGCAGCATATACCCCCTGCCATGCTGTGCAGTACGTCCGTCCACGCAACTCGTCACTTACTGTGGAAACCTGATTCCGCAGTACCCCATAGATACACCTCAGGTGAGACCTCAGCCTACTCGCAGGTTGTTGCCGAAAGGGCCGGTGCGAAGGGGTTTTGTTGGTCAAATGGAAACCTCAAAGAACCTGGGTCTTATAGAAAACCTCTGCGTCAGTTATAGCCAACAATGTGACATTATTCTACTCCTATCTGAGTTATGCTGCATAATTATTCTTCTACTCTTTTTTACTGCATTTTTCACTCTTATTCAACTTTTATCCTCATTCTTTCTTTGTGAGGTATCCTCAGCTCTTAGATATGCCGTGACTTATAATTTCACATGGTATCAGATCCATTGAGCGAATAGGTTGATTATCTGCTTTCATTAGTGCACGAGGAGCCTCTGGATTTCCACATCAAATCCTGGTTCCATTGCATTGAATTCATTGGAGAAATACAATGAGGTCTAGCTAGGTGTGAAGGATCCGGATAAAAGTGCCTATTGTCCTAAAGGAGTGCTCAATAGTATTCTACCTCCAATATTGATTTTTTTGTAGGTTATTCAAATTTTTTGAGTGTTGCAGCAGTTGCAACAGTTTTTATGCAGAAGTAGCAATTTTCACCTTGTATTCGCTCCAAAAGTTGTAATGGACAATTCAAACTATCCTCTCTCTCCCAGAACACATATTTCATGAAATTTGGAATTAAACAGTGGATCTAGAATTTCAAAATAAATAAAAAAAAATTGAGTGGTGTCCTTGGAATAAAATGTTTTCAATTTTAATGAAATATGTGTTCCGGGATCCTGACACCCTTCAATTACCTTGATTGGAGGGCTGGTATGCAGATGGTATTACACAAGAAATCATTGTACAGGGTGACAATGGGGAAGGATCCCAAACCACAATCAGTTGTGGAGAAAACCAAGCATCTGAATAGATTGGATGAAGCATTTGGTTTCATGTGTATTCATATTTCCAGATATATACTCTTCCACCTCGATAGATTGAAGAATCCAAGAGAATTATGTTTGAAGTTAGATACCCCCTTCGAAAAACAAGATGAGCTAAGAGATCATATTCTGGAAAATGAGTTGATTTCTCCACAACCGAGCAGTTTCAATACCATTCAACAGTTCTTTTCAAAATTCAAATCTTTGGTTATGCAATGTAAGCAGTGTGGCATTGAGAAGAAGGATGAGCAGCTGGTGTTATCCATTCTGATCAAGCTAGGTCCTGAGTTCTCTATCTTTGTCTCTACCTTCTATTCTGGGCGAATGTCAATCCTTGGTTGGAAGATTCCCTCCTTAGATGTTTTCATTGAATATATCATCCAAGAACAAGATAAGTTGATCCAGTTGAGCACCTTGAAGGCCTCCAAATATCAATCTATTATGGTTGGAGAAGCAAAAAGTGTGAATGGGAAGGGGAAGCACAGGGTAAAGGATAAGAGGCCATTTGAACCCAAGCGGAATGCTAAGTCAAGTCCATCATAAGGAGCCTATAGCTCTAAGAAGGACAAACAGAAGGGATTTGAGAAATCCAAGTGTTCCTATTGCAAGAAAGGAAACCACCCAGATAGTATCTTCCATGCAGAAGAAGATAGATTAGATGACCAAGCTTCTTGAACAACACAATATTTCCCTCCCAAAAGGTGCAAAAGAGACTGATTGTGGAAGTGAGTCTGATGATCATGAGAGATGTCATGCACTGAAGGATGGATTTTCAAAATCACAAGCCCTCCTCATAGATCAGGAGCCTCCAACCACATGGTTTCCTCCAGAGAATCATTTTCTTCTCTCGATCTCAAAGATGGTCTGATTATTCACATGGGAGACAACTCTCAAATATCTGCTGAAGGGAAGGGCACGGTACATATGGAGCATGGGAAGTTCAAAAATGTTCTATTTGTTCTTTCTTTGTCAGCAAATTTGTTGTTTGTATATCAGATGACTCACATAGGTTCACCGAAGAAAGTGGTATTTGGTCTTGACACAGTTGAGATTGCAGAGATCTCTACTAGGAAGATTATAGCGAAAGGATTTGCAAACCATTCCTCCAAGGCATATGAATTCTCCCATTTTTTCCATACTCTCTACCTACCCCATTGGAATCTGATGAAGATCAGAGTGATATATATTCTAATGAAGATGAGGATCAAGATCTTGATGTTGAGAATAAAGTTCAAGGAGATTCACATTCAGATCTAGATCCAACACATGCTCCCAATCCATGGCCAAGGCCAATATGGGCTCACAAAGTTCTTGTAGCTGCTGGGAACATAGTTGGGGATCCATATGACCATAGAACCACCAGATATCAGTATCATGCAAAACTTGCACTATGTCATGCAGATCCACTTCTCTCAGATAGGTGCTACATGATTGTGGGATTTGATCCACAATATCTTGGAGAGACTTTCCATGGGGGATATACAACCAAGAAACAATCTCGATTGTTTGACAAAAGGTACTCAAAGGTTCATGATTTGGATCACAATGAGCCACTCACTCCAGTAGAAAGAAGGGTTCCTGAAAGACTTTTTTTTGGAAAATACAACTTCTACACAGTGGGAGTTACATCAAAGGAGCAGATCGAGATCTAGCACCTGCATTGCTATCCTACAAAGGAGCAACGTGCCAATATTTTTGCAAAGGCTTTCACTGAGGAAAGTTTTTTCCTTCTCTGCTTAGTATGAAGGTTCTTTGAGTTCCTTACTTCTGTTCTTTTGAGGGAGGGTATTTTTCCCATGAGGTTTTTCCCCATTTCCTTAGTTCATGGATAACTCATTTTTTATCATTTATTTGATTGTATGGGTGACCTTTGGTATTTAGTAACTAAGGCCCAGGATGCAAAAGTATGGATTAAGGGGGGGTGTTGGGATATTTCAATACTCCATCCTTGTCCTACCTAGCATTATTTTTTTTCCTAGTTGTTGATGGTGTCATTTTCCCCCTAGTGGTGTGTGGATGTCATCCAGGATCCATCTACCACCTTTTGAGCCCTGCATGCATCATTTTAAGACCACTTCATTCAGTTCCCTATCTTATAGGAACCAACTAAATGTTCCAGTGCAGTCCACCTGATTTAGCTGACTCTTGTGGGGGGTTGGAGCTCTGTATGCCACTGGTTGTGGCCTCATGTGCCCATTTCTAATTGAAATGCATGACAAACTCACTATTGCACCCTCCTTATTCAGTTAATTGATTGTGACTTCAGCTAGCTAAGTTAAGGTTCAGTTCAGTTGAGTTTGATTTTTCCGGAGCACTCCAGTGGTGATAATCCCTATGCTAGACCAACTGAGGTTCGAATTGTCCTGTGTGATTCGAATTCTCTCCATTGTAGTATCATTGTTCATTATACTTATTATTGGATCATGTGACATTATTCTGCTCCTATCTAAGTTATGCTGCATAATTATTCTTCTACTCTTTTTTACTGCAGTTTTCACTCTTATTCAACTTTTCTGCTCATTCTTTCTTTGTGAGGTATCCTCGGCTTTTAGATCTATTGTGACTTAGAATTTCACAAGACCAAGATGAGCCACAAATCTAAGAATAGAAACTTCAATGAACTTAGCTACAGATCCAATTCCAAGTGTCTTTTGAGAGATTGAGCTTGATATTCTTTTTTAAACACCTTTAATGTCAGACGTTGGGAGGATGTTCCAAGTGTGTTGTGGTCCCTAAACATATTCTTAGAGCTTATCTTTCACTCCAACTCTTCCCTCCATATATTCCAATAGGTGTTGGAACTCATGGCACTGCACTAAACCTCTACAATCTCCTGCTCACATCTTTGAATTCCTCTTTGAACCTTTCTCAAGTCATAGAGAACACAACATTCTTGTGACAACGGAAATGTCCCATGATATCTATGAGGGAGGGCACACAAAGGCAGGTGTAAGAACACATATAAGTTGACAAATTTCACCACAACTAGTCGCATGCTCAATTCATAGTATCGCTACCATCACCTCCTCAACAATCACATGTTATCATGGTTGAGAGAGAGGTAAGGAATGGAATAAATAGTGAAACCCAAAATGAAACAATGAATTAACCCACTAAAAAACCCACATGTGTCTTCCCTCCCATCCATTGTACCATTCAAGAATGATTTCATTGTTGAGAAATCCATACGAAGTGAAGGATCTTGTGTTTGTAATAGTTTTGATCTCGTTGACATCACTTTGTAGTGCACATGGACAACACTAAACATTTTTCATGGGGCTCCATAAATTATAAGATTTGAACATGTATATATCTAGGTACATAAACTAACTAGATATGCAATGAGAAACAAATCAGCTATCAAATCATAATGTAATAAATGGATAACATTGATTATTACATAAGAAACTCAAAAAGGAAGAGAAAAGAATGATCAAGTTCATTAAATAACTGAATGGATAAGCTTACATTATATAGAGAGGAAATTTGAGTTAGGCTAGAAGGCCATTTGAATTTCCCATGCCATGCTAAAGGACTAGTCAGGCTTAAATTAGAGAAAATAAACTCAGTTATCCCTGCAAGCTCTCCTACACTGAGTTGAACTATCATGAACTGAATTGAACTAAACTGAACTTAATTGACATGTACTGAACTGAAATGACATGCACTAAACTGAAATGAAACGGGGCACTAATGTCACTAAATGACCAATTAGGAACAATTAGGGTCATATAGGACCTCAATCGGTGGGGCGCACCTAGTCTTCACATATGTTCCTCCTTAAATAAGGGAATGTGCCCCAAATTTAGGGATTGCGCCTTTAAATCAAGAAGTGCGCCCCCAAATATAGGTTTTTGGTGTATGTGTGAATCGAGAGGTAAATTTTGGTGTGGTTGGGTCCATTAGAATCAACAGTTCAGGGTCTAGGTGGGTTATTTATTCTTACACCCCCCATAATCCTAACTAGGTAAAAATAAACTAAGTAAAAAATGGGTCCCGACAATTTGCAGCCATATTAGGTACCCATGTACACATAAAAAATTCTCTGAAAGTTGGGACAGACGAAAAAACCCAGTGGGAAAAAAAAAACCATAAAAGAGAATGTGAAAAGAAGACTTTAAGGAGCCTCCTTAAAAAATTCCTTTACTCCCAAAGAAACTCTCAACTGGGTGAATTGTTATTCAGTAAAGAGATTTGTGAAGATCCCTGCTAACCTTGGTGAAATCCTCCTTCTTTTGAAGTGCATGTGATCCCATTCATGAGATCCAAACACTTTGAAATGCTTGAATATTGGTGGTTCTT
Organism: Larix kaempferi; assembly: GCA_027924585.1. NCBI lineage: Eukaryota > Viridiplantae > Streptophyta > Pinopsida > Pinales > Pinaceae > Larix > Larix kaempferi. The sequence goes on from BSBM01000476.1 coordinate 9,466,677, forward strand.
GACCACTCCTTGCTTCAAATGGGAAAAATCCCTTGAATCTTTTGTGCAGAACTTGGTGAACTGTAGGAGTAAAGGTTAAAGAAATGGAGAATGTGAATACATTTTGGAGGTCTTCTTCAACAATAACCTAATTTGGGACAAGTTCTCCAATGCCCTCTTTCATCTTTTGAATGAATGTGAATATGTCCTTGTCGGACATATGTTGTAAAGCTTTTGGGGCCTTTTCAACAAAACTGGATCAAGCATACCAATTGTGTAGCAATTGAGCTAGGAGGATAGGAGACCCATGGTTTAAAATGAGCTCTCTAATGGTTGCAAATGAGCTCTTTGATGGTTGCAAATGCACTCATTCATTGCTGCAAACGAGCTCTTTGGTGGCTGCAAGTACACTTCTTTGATGGTTGTAAATGAGCACATCTTCGATGGCTGCAATTGCACTTATTGATGGATGCAAATGAGTACTATAAATGGGTTCTTTGGTGGCTGCAAAATCCTTCTTTGGTGGTTGTAAAAAAAATTCTTTGGTGGCTTTAAAAATCCTTCTTTGGTGGCTTCAAAAAACTTATTTGGTGGCTTGCAAAAATCCTTCTTCAATCTGCAAGAGTAGTAGTTGCAGAAGCCTTCTTTGGTGGTTGTGAAAGCCTTCATTGGTGGATGCAAAATCCTTCATTGGTGGTTGCGAAAGCCTTCTTGGGTGATTGCGAAAGCCTTCTTGGGTGGCTGCGAAATCCTGATTGATGGCTGCAAAATCCTCTGGCTGCGAAATCCCTTCTCAACTTGTAAGCTAGATAATTGACAAGAAATCATTGAAACATTTACCCCCTTATGCTCTGATACGATATAAGATTTGAACATGTATAGATCTAAGTACATAAACTAATTAGATATGCAATGAGAAACAAATCATCGATCAAATCACAATGTAAGAAATGGATAACATTGATTATTACATAAGAAACTCAGAATGGAAGAGAAAAGAATGATCAAGTTCATTAAATAACTGAATGGATAAGCTTACAATATATAGAGAGGCAATTCGATTTAGGTTAGAAGGAAATTCGAATTTCCCATGCCATGCTAAAGGACTAGTCAGGCTTAAATTAGAGAAAATGACCTTAGTTAGCCATGCAAGCTCTCCTACACTGAGTTGAACTATCCTAAAATGAATTGAATTGAATTGGTATGTACTAAACTGGCATGTACTGAACTGAACTAAACTAAACTGACATGCACTAAATTGAACTGAACTAGAGCGCTAATGTCACTAGAGGACCATTTAGGAACAATTAGGGTTAGTTAGGACCTCAATAAGTGGGGAACACATAGTCTTCACTTAATTGCCTCCTTAAATAAGGGAATGTGCCCCAAATTTAGTGAATGCACCCTCAAATCAAGGGATGTGCCCCCAAGTCTAGGGTTTTGGTGTATGTGAATCAGGGGGTCAATTTTGGTGTGTTTGGGTCCATTAGAATCAACAAGTCGGGGTCTAGGTGGGTTATTTATTCTAACATAAATATCATAGTAATGGTGTCATGGTGTGGGGTGGGATTCCCCCCGATTTTTAGAAAGTAATCCTTGATACATTAAAACTCTAACGTTGGCCTAGAAGTTAACCTCACCATTTTGATTGCTTAGGAATTGATGTCAGGAGATAGATTCAAATTGGTGGCATAAAGTTGTCACCATCTGAGGCGTAAAAGCCTGAAATTAACAAATATAATGTCTGCATCATTATTAACTGCATGGTCTAATATCCAAGCAAAATCATTTTTTTCTTTCCATTGGAGTCATTTATAATCCATTCCCCCATTCTTGTCATCCCTAAGTAATGGTACTTATTACGAGGATAAATACAATGGTAATGGTACTTATAGTGAGCTAACCTGGTTTAATTGCAAAGACATTTTTTTGGGTTTAGTAAGTCTGTTTGAGTTTGAATTATATTAGGATGGATCATTTTGAATTTTTTTAGTTATTAGATACAAGTCCTAAAACCGACAATTAACACTAAATGATTTAATTCACTAATTTTAATTCCACCAACACCCTTACAAGCTTCACCCAAAGCAATGAAATAACATATGATACTAGTGAAGACACAAAAAAAAACCATTCTATTTTAAAACTAGAGGACAAAATAGTGAAGGCCAAAGATACACCCTCATGAAGATAGTATGCCCGATGGACACATCAAACCACACACTAATAGATACTCTATGTAAGAAAGAGTTGACAAAATAATGGGAAGTTAAAGTTAGGTGATTCCTATTGACCATGCAATATTTTTGTCTAAAACTTTGAAAGGGATACACGAGACAACATAATAATAGGGATTCTATTAAGTAATAGCGAGAGGCAAAGTGAGGTGAGCATTATTAACCATGCATGGTTTTTACTTGGAATTTTGGAAAACTCTTACAAACTCTCACATTAATGGGTAGTGTATGTGAGTAATAGTAGACAAAATAGTTAAACACAAAAGTTAAGCGAGCCATATTGACAATACAAAGTATTTGTTTAGAACTTTGAAATGTGCATATAACCTGCATATTAATCAATATTCTAAGTAATAGTACATAAAATAGTGTATAGTCCATTTCGTTTGATACTTTGAAATGGACCTTTAAACCCACATAATAATTGGTATTGTAAATAAGTAATGGTTGAAAAGTAAAGTAATAGTACATAAAATAGTGTATAGTCCATTTCGTTTGATACTTTGAAATGGACCTTTAAACCCACATAATAATTGGTATTGTAAATAAGTAAAGGTTGAAAAGTAAAGTTACATTGAGTCCTATTGATCGTAGAATTAATTAATATTCTAAGTAATAGTACATAAAATAGTGTATAGTACATTTTGTTAAATTTTTTGAAATGGACTTATAAACCTACATAATAATTGGTATTGTAAATAAGTAATAGTTGAAAAGTAAGGTAACATTGAGTCTTATTAACTATTGAAAGTTTTTGTTTGGAATTTTGAAATGAACATATAAATAATTATAATCTATGTAAGGTTATAATCAAGTTAGATACTGATTTGGTATATGGGACCCCCCTCCACTCAACGATTTGACTACTAAAGTTTATGGAAATGTACACACCTTATCCCCTTCGAATTTGAACATATGACCTTTTAGAAGAAAACACTTGTTCCTAATTGTTATAAACCAACATAATAATTAGTAGCTATATAAATGACAATGAGAAAACTAAAGTTAAACCAGTCATATCGACAATGTAGCTATGTAAATGACAATGAGAAAACTAAAGTTAAACAAGTCATATCGACCATGCATATTTTGTCTACAACTTTAAAATAATATTTTATATAAACAACAATTGAAAATCAAAATTAAGTGAGTTATATGATATGGATTTTATCTAAAACTTTGAAATGACATGTAAATTCAAGAGTGGGAGATTTCTCTTCTAAAGACAAAGACTTGCATAGTGCTTAGCATTTTCCCTATAGTTACAACATGGGTGGGTGGAAAGAATGTGGGGACTGGAATGTTGGGTGATGGAGAAGCAAATGGAATGTTTGAAAGTGTGTGATAAATATCTATTGCTGTGCACTATGTTGTTTTGGTAGGCAAGTCGGTGACTCTTTTAAGGATAGAAATGATTTATGTCCATTGGGTGTGACATCTACCCATAAACCTGCAGATGGATGACCCCCACGTTGCTTAGACATGTGACAAGGATAGCTTAGATAAAAATGTATCACAAAAAGTAAAAGCACTGACATATAATATTGCTAGATGAGACGGCCCCCTTGTGCACATCTTTAAATGTGGGTGGCGTGCTTCCCCATTTGTCGTTGGCCTCGACAAATTTAGTACTCCACGTGGCGCACTCAGCCCCACCACACCGGCACAAGCGAAAACGACCGACGTGGACGCGTAGCGATGGAGGCCTTTATTAGACATGTCCATGTGGCAAGCGGGACTCGGTAATTTGTACGCAGTTAAAAGGCCTGGCCGTCCTTGGACAGCAGTTTATCAATGCGTCACGTCCGTACATGGCGTGGACATCGATGTATGTGCAGATATATCGTTATCGAGAAAATCGCGTCCCTGTCAACGGAGGATCCGTTCTTGCCACACGTCGGCCCCACAGTCCACGTCACAATGCGGAGAACCCACGATTCCCCTGTTCCGTGTCGGGGCGGGGGAGGCCATTTTCTCTCATTAAATGGTCCGTCTGTGTGGGGGACACCGCCCTTAATTTAGAGGTACAGCCGCTAATTTTCGAGGTACAGTTTGCGCGCCAGGGACCGTGACACGAGCTAAGGGACGAATAAGAGCATGCTCTAATAAAAGCGGGAGGGCAGAGCCTGAGGAGGGGTAATAGGTATCCTAAATTCTAATCCATCCCATTCCCTTCATTCATTCATTCACTTAAACTCGACGCCAACCCGCCACTGCCAGCCTGGGGACGGTCGGCATCCGTATCGAAATACGGCACGTAATGATGGTGGCCAGACAGACCTTCCCTCGGCGAAAGCGCTCAGCCACATGGGGGCCGGTGGCTGTCAGAAATTAGGACGGCTTAACTCCAGTTAAGTGCCTTAGCCTTAGTTTCACCTCGGGTTTTACAGGCTGTGCTGGTGGTAACTGGTAAGCCCATCACGTAGCTGTCAGTGGTAGGGATATGTACTCCCCTACCCTGAACTTTACCCTTACCCTTACCCTTACTGCCCTCCCTCCCTGTCATGTCTTATTATCTCGAGTCTTTGTCTATCCACCCACCACCACAATGAGAAGAAAAGGGAAGAGGATGGATCCCCATCAACGGACAGCCTAGGGCAACAAAAGCAATGTCGATGCCCCCTTTTGTCCATAGGTTTCAAAGATTGCGTAAAGTAGCTTTTTACTAAGGGTAGCTTTCACTCAGTGAGACAACTCCCATCTTTGTTTTCTTGTTGGGTCTCTATGTCTCTGCTTGTAGGTCCACTCTCCAAGGATAGGCTCTCTAGTTTCTCGGTAGTTATATCAAACATCAATGCTTGTTTTTTCATGGTAATATATATACATATCTGGGTTAATGAAGGTTTGTCGGCGTGGGATAATTGGCACTCAAATCGCCTTGTTTTTTTCGGTAATTTGTTCCCTAGATCCGGTTATAAAAATCGGCGGAATCGTAGTTCCACCCCATTTATTGTGGAACTATGCCATAGAACTGTGTCCCTAGGGGTTTTAGCCCATTTTAAGACGACCCAAATCGTCGAAATTCCAAAAAAATAACGAGAAGGGATGGGACTGTGCCTCACTGGAAAATTTTCCATTGCAGGCAGGGGGCGATTTGAGTGCCAATTATCACACGCCAGGTTTCTTGGGTTAGTGAAAATGGAGTGTTGAATTCAAATTCTTTAACAATATGAGGTTTTTCAAAGATAAGTTTCTTATGTGTACTTTTCTTTCAACCTATAGAGGTTGACCTTGTTATTCCACTTTGAAATCAAGGGTAATGACAGGCCCTAGATTGAATCCTAAAACCTGTGGGGACTTTACTATCATAAGGTATTGTTGTACCACATCATCGAGCCTTGGTTTTTTTTGTGTGTACTTGCATAAAGGTTAATGTCAAATTAGTTATATTGCAAACTCGTATAAATGTTTTTTCTTACTAATTTTGTAAATGGTTTATAAATAAATTAAAAGCAAAGTTAATGGAGGTTTATTGGGTTTGCAAAAACAAGATGTTCAAATCTTTCCAAGAACATCAGGGCTTTGGAAGAAATTGTCATGTGTGGTTATGCTTATGTAGTGGTTGGTGAAAGAGACAAGTCTTGTGTGATTTTGGTGGATTAAAATCTCCCCTATTTATCATTGTTTGACTACAAGTTTTCAAATTTAATATATATGAGGGTTAAGAGAGAGCAAACCCCATTAGTGGTTGCATTTTAATAAGGTTGACAAATAATAATAAGGTGAAAACCAATACATACAAGTTGTACTATCATTTTCACCACTCCTTAACCACCTTGGAAAAATCAAAGATGGCAACTATGAAACAAACTAGATCAAACTCCTTAACCACCTTGGAAAATCAAAGATGGTGACTATGAAACAAACTAGATAAGTTAAAGTGAGGCATAATGTCGAGTCCCGACCCATCTTCAAATCCACTAAGAAGCATTGATTTTGGCATATTAGAATTTGCCTCAGTCACCATTGTTTCATCGAGGATTTCAAAATTTAATGTTACGTCTTAACCTAAGGTTAAGAGAGAACAAACCCCATTAGTAGTTGTATTTTAATAAGGTTGACAAATTACCATAATAATGATAAAATTAGGAAAACCAATTTACATATAAGTTGCGATAGCATTTGAACCACTCCTTAACCACCTTGGAAATATTAAAGATAGCAAGTATGAAAAAGATGCATTGCAAGAGGCAATACAATTTGGTGAAAGGGAGGCATTGTTACAATGCCTGCCCATGTTAAAATACTCTGAGAAGTGGCAAATTTTCCTTCCATGACAATGCACTTCCAAAAGGGGGAACATTGTAATGCAATGGAATTGTGGTTGTAAAGAAGGCTCGATCTCACAACTCTAAATGTCTAAAAATGTTACATCTTTTGATTGCACTGAGAAGAGCAAGGTGTTCTACATGTTGTCATATAACGTAATGTTGCATTATGAAAAATAAAAAGTAATTAAAAATTATCATGTGAGCTCATAGAATAAAAAAATTAAAAAGTAAATGAAAAGTAATTAAAAAATCAATGTCTATCTATAAAATAAAAAATTAAAGGGAGCATAGATCCATCTTAAACTCAAGCACCGAAAGGGATCAAATTTCTCAAGGTGTGAATTTTTTATGACTATGAAAAAAATTACACCTTAAAAAATTGGGTCCCTTTTAAATATGGGTTTAAGATAAATCTACACTAGTAGATAGTAAATACATAACAATTAAATATTTTCAAACATTTTACTAAAATTTAGTAAATACTAATTAAAAATATCTATCAATTTTATTTTTATTTAATAACTTATATGACTCTTATACAAATGTTTTAATAACAACTTATTACAAATTAGACTCGCAAATATTATAAAAAATATCCAATTGAAAACTCCAAAAAACTCAATGTATACTCCTTCGACAACATCAATTATTTCTTTTGATTTCAAAAGAATCATCAATTATTCCCATTAATTTTCAAACTCTAAAAGGACCATCAATTATTCCCATTAATTTTCAAACTCTAAAAGTCCCTTTAGAGTGAAAAGAATTCTTCGTAAAGTCCCTTTAGAGTGAGAAAAGGATTCATAAAAAGATTCAATTATGTTATCTTAAATGAATGCAAATAAACCAATAATAACACTAAATATTCCACACTCTAAAACTCATCTAAAACAAAAATGCACGATCATAGTTCTACATTCATTAAGAAAAATAAAATCAAAGATTGAATCTCACAACCCAAACAATTGCAAAAATAATAATAATCCCGTTTGACAAATAATTTTAAAAATAATATCAATTCTACACTAATATATGATAATATCTATTCTCTATCTTGTTGTGGTATTCATGTATGTGTCTATCATTTAAAAAGAAACATAAATTATACCCCTCTCCCGAATTTGTTGATAAATGTGTCTTATTAGTTTGTTTTTATAATTAAAGTTAAAATATAATTTTAAATTAAATTAATATATTTAATAAAAAATCATGATAATTTGTATTAAGTGAAATTTAATAATTATTATAATTTTCATTAAAGTTAATTGTTTAGCTTTTTAATAATATCAATTCACGCAATAATATGATAATATAAATTTTCTATCTGGTAGTAGTATTCATGTATATATAAATTCATGTAGTACTATTCATGTATATAAATTCTATTCCTCTCCATAATGTGTCGATGAATTTGTCTTATGAGTTTGTTTTATAATAAAAGTTTAAATTTAAAATTATAAGTAATTAATTATTATAATTTTATTTACAATTTAAAATTTAGTTTTTTAATAATATATTTGTGAATAAATTTTAGCTTTTTTAATAATATATTTGTGAAAGTATTATTTTTTTCCTTGGAAAAAAAGCGTCATTTTATTTTATATGTTGAGAACAAAATTACATTCTGTAGATACACTGTTGAAGAGTGTATTGCTGATAATCATGACAATTTTTAAAGACCAGTTGTCTTCTTCATGACATACAAAGCTTTTAAGCTTTTTTACATATCAGGTTTAGTAACTGATGGATAACATCATGTGTGACTGTTGTAACACTTACAAAAAAAATATATACAAAAATATCCTCGTAGAGAGAACACAGTTTTGTGAAAGAGCCGCAAAAACCAAAATAAACATCCAACGTAAACAGAAAGAAAACGCCGACCAACGCAAATCATTCTATGAATGGTCTATGATAAAATTCCTAGGCATCCCCATTGCTAAATTCTTGTATCTTCCATAAACCCAGATCTAGCTGCAGCCCCTCCTTCTAGACCCTGTCCGCTTCTTGGTTATTTTCCCTATAGACATGACGGCAAGCAAAAGAATCAAAAGTGTTCAATACTGCCCTGATGGAGGTCATAATGTTTGAGAGTCTTAAATCCCGACATAGTTGAGTGCCATAAATCCACTTAACCACGTTTAATGAATCACCAAAAAGTGTAATGTTTCTACACCCAATCTCAACTGCAAAGGTAATAAGGAATTTTAGGCTCAAAAGCTCAGCATAGTTGTTGCTACCCACACCAAGACCAAGTGACATCTCGAAGTAGTGATCATTTGAAAGAAAAAGGAAAGCCCCTCCCCCACAAAAGTTATTCTGTGAGGCCCCATCAAAGAAACCCCACGACTGAGTCCTGTCGATCTCCACCATCTGAATAACCCTATATCGGTTAGCTCTAATGTTTTGCAGGAAGGAAGGCAGGAGTCCACACCAAGATGTGGCAGTGATAACTGGGGAGCAGGTTTTCTCAGTGAAAATGAGATGTCTGCAGGCTAACCACACCCCCCAAAGAACCAACAAAGGAAGGACTCTGTAACCTTTAAAAGATGGATCATTAAACCACGATCTCCACGCTAAATCCATAGAAACCCCCTCCCATCTGTTATTTGTGAAATTATTATGTTGAGAAGTGTTCTATATAATTTTAAGTGGATAAGATTTATTAAAATAAAAATAAATATAATATGAGCTTCTAATATAAAATAATAATAATAATAATAATTTATTTGTAAGGTCACATTCAAAGTCTAAGGTGTACATGTCCTACCTCCCTCTAGATTTGAATTTATGACCTCCTAGGAGGAACTATATGTTCTTAACCGTTAGTCCCAATTAGGCTGTAATAATAATAATAATAATAATATATTTTTAAAGTTACAAACAAGCCAAACACCAATTTAGTGTATGAGACCCCCTTGTTTGTGGGACAAGTGACCCAACTTTGTGCACTGCTAAAGTCTACAGATGTGTACATACCTTACCAATGTGGATTTGAATCTATGAGCTCCTGGGAGGAAATGCATGGTCTTAATCGTTAGGCCCACTCAAACTATAAATAGATAGTTAGTTTGGAAAAATGTAAAATACAATTACAAAATAAATTTATATTAAAATTTGCAACTAACTCAAAACTTAACTCTACTTCAAGGGGAGGCAAGAGCGGGAGGGATTATCTTTAACCTCGAGGGACAAAAGGTTATTGAGTATGCACGAGGTCTGGGTATTGCTTTGAATAACAAAGCCGAAGCACTGGCTCTCCTACATGGTCTTATTCTAGCAAGGAAAAACAAGGTCAAAGACGCTTTCGTGTTTGGGGATTTGGCAACGACAATTCAGTTAATTTGAAAGCAAGCTAAGTCTAACGACCTCTCCCTAAGCCGGATAATAGATAGAATTCAAAACCTCACAGCTGAGATGGAAGATATCCAATTTTTTCATATTTATGTCAGATAAATGTCAAAGTGGATATGCAATCAAACAAGGCCACCACATTAGAAGCAGGGGTGCTTTACGTAAGTGGTGACCCCCTCAAGCAACTACGATTCCATAATCTAATGTAATGAGAAACACTTTGTACTGTTGGACGACTCCAAGCATATCATCTATGTGGTGGGATTGGCATGACATGAAGCAGGTGCATAACAATCATGAAATGCATGAAGAATTAATCGTGGCCTTGCTAGGATGAAGGTTGTAGAGCACAGAAATCCAACCCGCCCATATCTACACCTCTCATTTGTCATTTCAATTCAGGTAACATTGAATTTGAAGCTCAAGATCGTGCAAGGAAATATTTCACAAGCATGGAGAAATTGACTAAGGATGATGTGGTTATGATGGACACAAGCTAGAATAGGAAATTAAATTTGCGTAAGATCAAAGGAATGCCTATTTGGAGAGTTGTTACCCGAGATTGGACTCTGGGAAATGTAGCGTTAGTTCATAACCTGGGGTTGTAATTTCATTGCAAGAGGAAGAAAAAGCAAAGGGTTGTGGGCATCATGGGAGGTAGTGATAGCAGTGAAGATTGTTGTCCCACCCATGGATTGACACCATGGTATCACGCGATGGCTAGCGACTTAGTAGCACAAAATCGACAAATCCTGAATATGGAGATGAGCTTAATGAACGTAAGCCTCCTCGAGTATCGCCTGGAGAACTCGGCAGCAAAGCCTCCTTCGATCAAGCAAGAAGATGGGGAATCGACCAGAACTCTGGGGAGAATTTCTTCAACAACCCCCCTTAAGTGATGGGTATGCTTTGGAAGTTTGTAATGCCATTAGGAGTCATAGTTTTTTGGTTCTAAGTTTGATATGTATAAATACAGTTAATGTAGTCCCAACATGTAATCATTTTGTAAACTGTTTAGGTAGACTATTTGTAAGATTTTCAAGGAAAACAGACCTGTAGAACTATTAAACTCAGTTGTAATTTTGGCTTGACCATGTTTTCCCTTAATAAAATTTTAACGGCTATTGTTTAAGAAAAACTTAACTCCACTTCTATAAATGATTTTAAATATAGTATTAAATTAAAAAGAAGAGGTTCAAATCTTTCCAGCAACGTAAGTTCTTTCAACATTAGGTCTTTGAAAGAGAGCGTCACTTATGCTTGTGCTTGCATAGAGGTAGGTGATAGATGCAAACCTTGTGCAATTGGAATATAATCTTTCCTACTCATCATTGTTTAAGCGAAGGTTCTCAAATTTAATATTACTAAAAAGTTAAGAGAGAACAAATCCCATTAATAATTATATTTTAATAAAATTGACAAATAATAATATAAATAATAATATCATTTTTACCATTCCCTTGTACAACTCAAGGATAACAATTATGAAACAAACAACAAGATGCATTATGAGAAGCTAGGTAATTGGATCAATAAAAGTGAGACATTGTTACAATGTTGATCCATATTCAAATCCTCTATGATTTTGGGAATTCAAATCCTAAATTTTTTTTAATGATTTTGGCATATTAGAATCTCCCCTTGTGAGTCTGTGACCACTATTTCGATGAAGGTTTCCAAATTTAGAATTTACATGTTACCCCCCAAAGTTAAAAGGGAACAAGCTCCATTATTAATTGTATTCTAATAAACTTGACAAAACCAATAACTTCATAGACTCCTCGTACGCTCGCGTCGATTCCCAAAAATGTTCTCTTAAATGACGCAAATAAGTAATTGATAACTTTATTTAAATAAATAGAAACCTCGAAAAATAAAGAGGCATGATTATAGTTTTCATTGGTTATTTATAATCATGAAGACAAAAAAAATAAAATCTATAAACCCAAATATATTGCAACGGTTTTCGTGGAACAAATAATATTAAAAAGATATCAATTCTAATTGTGTTGAACAGGTGCATTCTACAATCCAAGAGAGGTGGATGTGTAATTCCTTCCATGCTCATCCTAGAGCTAACACGTGTCCTTTTTAAGAATAATAAAATATTATAAAAAATAAAATATTGACTTAAATTAGATTTAAAACATTTAGGACAACACACACACACACACACACATATATATATATTACATTTAGGATAGCATATATATAAAACTAGGCAAATTAGATAAATTAAAACCACACATTGCATTACACACTTGAATAATGCCCAGAATGCAAATGTTGAAGAAAGGTTTGTACCTCAAAAAGATTTGATCCCTCTCGATGCCTGGTAGATCCTCTTTTAAGATGGATATATGGTAGTATGATAATATCAGGTCTCTATCTTACAATGTATCAATGGTTTAAAAATATATAATTTTCATTCATATAGTAAATTTGTTGATTAATTAGTCTCCTTAATTTGTTTTATAATTAAATTTTCAATTATTTGTAAATTAAATTAATACGATTGAAGTTGAATAAAGAGTAATGATAACGTTTTAGTTGGTGAAATTGGATGATTAATATAATTTTTATTAAAATTTAATGTTTAAATTTTTAATAATATATTTGTGAAATTATTATATTGAGAAAAGTTGTATTTATACAATGTAAATAAAAGAAATGTGTCATGTTATAATAATATATAGTTTAATGACGATGATGATGATGGTGATAGTTAACATCTACTTAGATAATTTAGCTTTATCGGACTTTAAGAAAGAAAAGTAAAGAGGGGAGTGTTCCTAAATTACTATAATTTTGATGAGATAGAAGGTTAGGGAGGTTCGTATTATAACAAATTTTTTGAAATTGAGATCTTATATGGGTGTATCTAGGGAAATCTAAGAGGAAGTGATTTTCATCCTCAACACTCATACTCTCACAAAGATGATAGATCATTTCATTCCATGAAGTCTTAGGAAAGGTCCAATGCCATGTTTCACTATGCAGCTCATGAGAGTTCATTCTTAGATAGAGGAAATTTTAAGGGTCCATACTTATTTAAAAGTGTATAAACCTTGATGAATCTTACCAATTCTTAACATGTCAACTATAAAATATTTTGCGATATTTCTCTAAACATATTTCTATTTTTAAGGATTTTATGTAGTTTATATGATAATTTAACGAATTTTAGAGGGAAAAAATTATACCCCATCAAAATTGGGCGAAACAGGGATTCAAAAATGTAAATTGACAATTTTTTGGAAAAAAAACATGGAAAAATGGTCCATCGGCTAAATTTCGCCCCTAAAATTTTCCTTGTTCTTATTTTAATCATGTGGATCTTATTCTTTAAGCTAATTAAAACAAAGAGATAATTTTAGAAAATATAAAATATAATTAGAAATTAGAAATTCTTAATCCAATCTAGTATTAAAGAAATTATAATATACATGTAATAAGCTTGTAATGCTCATATTAACATATTTTGTGTGCAATGTAATAGCATAGATTCATCTTTTTTTTTTGTAAGCTAGTATCCATGGGGATTTGAACTTGTGATCTTCCATTTACAACTTCTCATCTCATTTACTCATTTCCAATATTAATAGCATATATTCATCTTACTACATTATCGAGAGAGATTTCTTTGAGATGTAAACATTTCATTAAATTTTACACTTCAATAAATATTTACAACTCAAAAAATTTAAATCCTTTTAATACTTAAAAAATCCAAAATTAAAATAAGTTTAATACTAAATTGAATGTGTATAAATGAACTATAATATATAGTTAACCAATGTTGCCCCTTCTCCCCTACCCTTTTCGACATATACATTAATAAGCTAGAAGGTTGTTTAGAAGAAGTAGGTTGCATTGACACGACCTTAGCTGGAATAGTCGTCATCCTCCTTCTCTATGGAGACAATATTGTTTTTATGGCAAGGTGCCCCTTTGATCTCGATAAGCAATTAAGAATTCTCAAGGATTTATGCTCTAATATGGGTATGGTTGTTAACACCGACAAAACAAAAGTTATAATTATCAAGTCCAAGAAGGTCTCTTACACTATTTCTATATATGGCAATAACAACTTGGAGGAAGTGTATTCCTACACATATCTCATAATTGATATTCACCACAAGCTCAACTAGAACTATAACATGCAAATGATTAATAGAGGGTGGAAAGCTTATTTTGGTCTTGAAAACAATTGTAAATTAGCAAACTTGGTGACGTGGGATAAAAAGAAGTTTATTTTTTAAACTCTCATCACTCTTGTTATCTTATACGATTGTGAAGTTTGGGGTTGCAAATCTCTAGAGAATCTTGGCTAAAGATTGAACAAATCAAGAAGCGTTTCATAACATAGTTAACCTCAAAATTAAAAGCAATACACCCTACCCTATTCTCCTTCTAGAATGGGGTCTTCCCCCCATCTAGAGCATCACTATGACCAAGTACCTGATGTACAAGTACATGATAAATAACGTGTGTAACGAACATAGTTTGTTACTAAGAAAATTTAGATAAGATAAATAATCCATAGAATAAGACTAGAATATAATATGATAATGATATGAGATGATATACAATAAAATAAGAGTTTCATATTTATATAACTCCTAAAGGCACATGAAGGATTGCATCAGGGATAATTTTAAGGACCCATACTTATTTAAAAGTGTATAAACCTTGGCGAATCTTACCAATTCTCAAAATGTCAACTATAAAATATTTGGCGATATTTTTCTAAAATTATTTCAATTTCTAAGGATTTAATATAGTTTATATAATATTTTGGCGATTTTTAGAGTGAAAAAAGTTTACCCATCAAAATTTGGCGAAATGGGGCTTCAAAAAATGAAAATTGGCGAATCTTTTTTTTTTTTTTTTTTTTTGGAAAAAGACATGGAAAAATAGCCCAGGGGCTAAATTTCGCCTCTAAAATTATCCTTGGATTGCATCCCTTAATTACAAATGAATAATTAATTATTATTATTTATTAATGTTGAATATTTATGACTTATATAATATTATGTTTGTTACATTGTCTTCCCCTTATAATGGCTTTGTCCTCAAATCATAATTTGTTGGAAGATTTATTCATTGTTCTTGCCCATAATGTCTTGATCTCGTGATCTTCTATGCTGGTAGTTGCGATACTTGATGAAACGAGACAATATGTTCTTTTAAACATCGAGTAAAAATGTTGCATCATTTGTGAAGTGGTCCATCCCAAGTTAACCTTTATTGGGACTTTTTGTTGATCAATTTGTTGGATGTAACTTACCTTTTTCTACTTCCAAACAATTTTTTTTTATTTTGTCGCCATTCTTTTTTGAAATCATAATGAATCTGTTTATGTTCCTTTTGACCTTATCATTAGTCATAACAAATTTTTTGACAATAAGGTATTCTAATCTCTTGTGATTGTTTGTTGGAAACTTTGACTTTTGATATTTCTAGTAATAATTCGATTGGATCTATGTTTGTTCCTTTTTTTATGTTTGAATTTTTACCTCTGACGATTTCTTTATTTCAACAAGACTGCTACTTGTTTTTCTTTCGACTAATGATTCTGTGTAGACATGGTAGTCTATCCTTTTTTGTAAGGACTTCCTATCATGCTACAACTTTTTAATTTGTGTAAGCAATCTTTGATTATGAGTCCTTAAGCATGGAAGTTCTTCAATGTTCTCTTGCTTTTCAGCTTTGTCCTTACGGTCTTGGTTTTCTAGCTATGCCTCTTTTAATCTTTTGATTTGCTCAAGCAACCTCTGATTAATGTCCCTTAAGCTAGACGTTTCTTGACCTTTCTCTGATAACTTCTTGTGGAATTCATTCATAAGATCTTGATTCTCTTGTTCTAACTTTTGGAAACAACACTTCTTCTTGTTGGACTTCGTGATTTTTGCAAGTAGTTTCTGATTATGATTTCTTAGGCAAGAGATCTCTTCATCTTTTTCGTGATGATCTTATCATAGTCTTTCTTGATATCTTCTATTTCTTGTTCTATTTTTTTCTCGTTTTGTTGTCATTTTGCTTGCTCATCCTCTAGTTTCTTCATTTGCAATGTAAATTCATGTCTATGCGCATTGTACACATTCTCCTTTGCCATGTATAATTTTTTACAATTGTAGCAAATAAGCATTTTATTTTTAAAGGTTGTGAGATACACAAACTCCCCTTTACAATAAATACATTTAGTCCAAAATGTTATATCATTTGTGAACTTCATAGTCAATATCAATTTATTAATATCTTTACAATTTCATTAACTATTCAATAAGCATAGTTTTTAAATGCCCCTTTTTAATTATACTAAAATGAGGTACTTCCTTTTGATTTCTTATTAACTTTTGACTTACTATTAAAAACCTTTCTAATACATTTTTCCAATTCGAACTTAATATAAAATTTTACCTATATACTTGCAAGTTTAGAGATGAAATCTTCTTCTCCCCACTTTAAACCACAAACCATAGTAGTATAATTTGGTCGTATTGGACTTTCCCAAAATTCGGAGAGTTTGAAAATAGCTAAATATTCGATCATAGTATGAAAATAATAAATTTAACTACCAATACATAGTAATTATACATTTTTAGCATATAGTTATTTAAATTTGATTATATTATTTGCAATTAATTATACATTTTTAACATATAGTTATTTAAATTTTATTATATTATTTGTAATTTAGTTCTACTGCTAATGTTAGTTTTACATTTTAAAAGTTTAAAACTTTAAACTTTATCATATATATTTTGTTGTAGAATTTAGTAACATTTAGTTAATATATTTTGTTTTAAAATATTGTTATAAATATTAAATTAGTTTTTATATTAAATTTATTTTATAATATAAATATAAAGTTGAGTAACTAGTTATAATATTGGATATTAAATTTTAGTTCGATTAAATTTGTTTTATTATTTTATAATTTATTTATTTTATTTTAATTATTTAATATTTTTACAATTAAATTTATAAATATATTATTAATTTTCGTTTTAAGATTTATATTTCAAATTATTTTTAATAAACATTAAGAATAAATATTACATATATTATCTGTATTTTCAAAATTTCTAACTTTAAAAAAATAAGTTTTTCATATATATAAGAAACCCATTCTCGTATTATCTATATTTTTTCGTTAAGTATGTTGGAAGTCTACACGGTCACGATTCCAACACCCTAATTAATGTGCAGGCAATTAATCACTCGATTATTGGTGACAGTTTCGAATCCAGCGGCTAAGACTATAGTGACTCCCAGTTTTAATCTGACTGCCGCCCAATTGTAATCAACAGTCTTACCATTAATTGAAACGAAATAGCCACTGTTATGAAAGGTTTCTGAGAAAGGCTTCTCACTATGACCCCACGAAGCGATATCCACCCCAAAAAAATATTTGGACAGGGTTGTTTATGTGAGCAATTTTATTTATTTATTTTGATTGATATTTTTTTCAATAGATTGCGGCTGAATGGTAGTTCCTTATTACTTTCGTATTTTCTGGTTGTCTTCAATTTTGGCAGCGGATTGATTTTCTTTTTTAGGCTACATGGTTCTATCTTTTGATGATATGCAAGAAGAAAGGTTATGGTGGTGGTCCATCATCTTGGAAACTAGATTGTCCACTCAAGGTTCAAATTTTTCTATGGATGGCTTTGTCAAATAGGATTTTGATATGGGATAATGGGAAAAAAATTGGTATGGATCTAATAGATGCATTATATGTAAAGTGGAAGGTGAATTTGTGGATCAATTAAAGTGTGTGAGGTGTTTTTTAGTCTCTGAATTGTCTAGGTTAATGGAAAAGTAATACCTTACTTATTTTCTTGGAATGTTAGATGGAAGATCAAGTTGTAAAATAGTTTTAGTCACTTCCATGTAATATGTTGTAGGGTCTATGGATGACGAGGAATAAAATGATATTTGAGGATAAAAGTAGGGACCTAGTCCTTGTGTCTCATAAAATTAGAATTTCTTTTATGGATGGATGGAAAGAAAAATAAAGACGAATGCCATAATTATAAAAAACACAACTATAAATCAAAACGAGGCTTGGGGATATTTCAATAGTGCCTATCAAGGAGTGCAAAGCATGTGTGGTGTTGGAGTAGTTTAATATCTCTCTATCACACATTTGTATACTTTAAAGTGTGGAATAGGGAAAGGCACAAACAATAGAGCATAATCATTAGACCTCTGGATTTTGTTGAAGTTTTCTTTAGAAAAAGGAATTAAAAAATTGTAGGTTTTGGGAGACTCTAAGCTACTAGTGGAATGGTGCAAAGGAAATTTACAAACCACAAATATAGTTTTGATTCCTTTACTAAATTGAATCTTGGAAGCAAAATTTAGTTTTGAGATTCTCTTTGTTGAGCACATATATAGAGAACGCAATCACAAGGGATTGCACTTCCAAAAGAAGTCATTATCCTACAAGAGGGCAATTTGGTTTATTAAGAATTTCAAGGGGAAGAGATTCTTCCTACAGTTACTTTTTATCTATATTGATCCCTGGATGATAGTTGGACTTGTTTTATTCACTTAATTTATCATGTCTATTTTTTGGAAGACGTCTTTGTTTATGTTTGGTGGGGATTTTGTTGGATCATTCAATTTTTCCTGATTATGTTTAAGGAAGATTGTAATGATGTTATAATATATGGATAAAACATATCTTTTAGACTATATTATGTTCCAAGCTTTGAGGCTTGTCTATTTATATTTTGATTTCACTCTTGAAATAACAAATATAAAGTCTGATTATTTTCATATGTTTTCCTTGCAAAAAAATCTTGGAAAGACTCTAGATCCTTAGTAAGCTTGTTAATGAGGTCAATTTTTTGCCAAGTTCTTTAAACAATGACAACCAATAAGAATGCAAAGGATTGTAGACAAATTGCCTATAAGACTATTCCATGAATCTTCCCTGTCCTTCAACAACATAAATTTCATATCAAGTTTTATTATCAGTTTTTTTAAATTCATGAATGATTAATTCACGAGTTTTGCAAGAGTTATTTAGTTTATGTGATTTGTAAACTATCATGGATATTCCACTTGAACAATTTATCACAATAAATCTTACAAGATTATGTAATATCTTTATTATGTAGTGTTTTACTTTGAATTCAAAACTACTATTACTAGCTTAGTACACAAAGTACTAAAATACGCTAAAATAAAATGAAATAAGTTAAAGCAAATGACACACCATCCACACAATGAATACAACGTTGGAATATTTAGCTATATTGAGAGGGGGGTGAATCAATATAGAACAAATTTAATCACTTTTTCTTGCTTCAAAAACTTAGCTGCTACAATCTTTCAATAATCATTACATAATTAATCATAACACATTGTCATCCATCATAACCAATACACAGTAAACAAATATTTTTACGTGGAAACCCAATAAGGGAGAAAACCACAAAGAGTAAATTTTTTATATAATTCACAAATTACATTATGTACAGGCTTCAACCTATGAGGGATACCAATCCTTGCAGTAAGCACCCACTTACAATTTGACAGGAACCAACCTATTGAGCTAGTGAGGACACCAATCATCTTGCAAGCACCCACTTGCTTTGCTCAATATGATAAGCACCAACCTATTACTGGGGAGGACACCAATCCTCTTGTGTAAGAACCTACTTATAGTTTGCAGTATCAACCTACCAAGCACCAACTTGCTTGGATGAGGACACCAATCCTCTCCCTTTCACCATACTGCCACCATAAGTAAAATGCTTGTGTTTTGTATTCAATCTGCACATCCTGCTTGCTCATTTCACAGTAGATAAACTCTTTCTCTCACTCATGAATTTATGTCCTTTACACACTACATTCATTCATGCAATTCATACACATATTAATAGCTTGCATCCAACCTCTACACTCTCTGTCTCCTCTTCAGATTATCAATACACATTCCTATATTTGCAAAGGCTCATTGCCATCTTCACAATTCTAATTTTCATAGCATACCTTAATCCATAGTCTTCTACTCAAAGCAGAAGTTGTCATAAACATATTCATGCATTCTCCAAAATGGAGTATAGCATCAAATATTCAAAGACACTTAAATAGACATCACTAGTTTGGATATCCAGACTTTAATTAACATAAAAAAATATGTAGTGTTCAGTAGCAATGATTCCTTCATTTCAACTATGTGTGTGTGTGTGTGTGTCCTGACTTTCATTGCAATGCAACACATTCTCGAATAAACTATACTCAACTTCAATCCATTAATGCAAAATTTATAAAACCAATCAAAAGAACATACCCAGTGATCTATGGAATCACAATGTTGAAAGAGTATCTATGATTTCAGAACCCAAAACTTCTTCTATTCTTTGTTCCCTTTACACTTTGTCTCTTCGCTATTTTTTTATTATCTTAGATCTATTCTAAACTTGCACACACATTCTCATTCTTCATGGTATGCTAGGATCTTGCAACACCTATTATTCAAACAAAATGTAACCTCAGTGCCATGGAAACTCATGTATCTGTGATTTGTAAAACCCTATTCTTCCTGAGAAATCACAGTTTTGTCTTTTA
This sequence comes from Larix kaempferi, assembly GCA_027924585.1. Classification (NCBI taxonomy): domain Eukaryota; kingdom Viridiplantae; phylum Streptophyta; class Pinopsida; order Pinales; family Pinaceae; genus Larix; species Larix kaempferi. The sequence continues at coordinate 9,487,108 of BSBM01000476.1, forward strand.
CAGTCTCATAAATCAACGCAATCATTCTTCAACAAAATATCTCCCTCATGTTGTGATGTGATCCTTTACATGTTTAAGAACCCATGATATTTAAAAAATCTATACACTTGCAACACTTATTTGCCTTTACTCTATTTGTCTTGATTTTCTATGGTTCATATTTTTTCCTCAGACCAAAACACAACAACACCATACATCATTTAATCATATCAATTTATCATTTATAGATTTAGGTTGATGTAATGTGGTCCCATGATGGAGTTGACTTGTGCATTTGTGAATCCAACTTTACTTCTTTGCAATGTTATATATTATATTGAAGAGGGCCGACCTATCTAAGATAAGGGGTGATTTTATGTTTGGTTACTTTTTTCTAGGAATTGCGAGGGAAGCTCGACTTGCTGCTTAACACTTCAATGTTGACATATCACCATCTACATGATGCTTTAAACCACTTCATATTTGGATTCATTTTGATTTAAGAGTTTCCTTGGATGTAATGAATAACTCGATGGCTGGAATAATAAGATCAATCCATAGATAGTTATGATCAAAGGATTTCATGAATGAAAGTATGAAATTACTCTTTGGAAACTTGAACTCTTTTTATGCATTGTTTAACAAATCGTGTGTGACCAGTAATTGTGGGTGTAAGCCAACGATGTTGAGACCTATCCAATCCTTGCTCACATTGGTAGCATAAAATAATCACTTAGCAAAGTTCCAACAATTTTATTTCAACTTATTATGCCCCTATTCCACTAGTACCGATATCAATACCAAATTCTGAAGATGCAATTTGTCTTCTTGTTGTCACTTGTCTGCTACATCATATTACACATCATATGTTATAACATCATTAATGATACAACATCATCATCACTACACGTTGACATCAATAAAAACACTTTTCTCAACAAACTCCCCCTTTATCATTGATGACAATACTTCATCCTTTGTAGTGATTCATACTCCTCATGTCATCAATACTTTGTTTATCTCCCCCTTTGACATCATGGACAAAGGGATGCTCCCCGTAATATTTTACACTTATATTTCTTCTTATGTTTCTCACCCTATCTTCATGCTTTATTGCACTGTCACTTACTTTCTTTAACTAATTTTGCTACTACCCTTGTCTTTATGCTTCATATTCTTCTGCATAGTTACTTTGTTGTGCTACTCCCTATATAGACAAATCCATCCTACGGATAGTTAGACTTGTCCTTAGACTAAACTGAGATTAACTAAGCTTAACATAAGACAACTATCAAACAAATGCTACCTTAAAATCCTAGATCTAATGACTGCATACAAATCTTAAGTGTATTTGGAGAGAAAGGGATGATGTAACTTACTTTCGATCGAGTGTTTGTCTTGTTTTCAACTCCTGTCTTGAATTCCACGAGCAGAACCTGTTCAAACCAACCAGACAACAAACAAAGCAAATATCCAAATATCTTGCATACTAGGTTAGATCTAAATCAAATTAGATACATCTCATGCTCATGACTAAAACACAACACACAAAATGGGAAAATAAGACAAGTTTCATTAATGGAAACTAGATGAGACTTACAGAGCGATCCCTTGATGTCCAAGCAATCTTCAGCTCCAAAGCTTCCTCCCTCAAGCTATCTCTGCAAACCCTCTAGGATCATAGGTTTGATGCCACAAAATGTCCTCCCTTTGGCTCATGGATGGATTCTCTCTTATAGGTTTTGGGAGGCCAACCAAATGGAGAGGAAGGTGGATCTAGATGAGAGTTTAGTGGATAAAGGAGTTGAGTCAAGCTAAATAGGGAAGGTAGGTTAGGATCGAATAGAACCTCCAATCCCAAGAAAATATCCCAAAGGTTAGATCCAAAATCCAAGCCAAAGAGTTGTTACTGATATTTTCCCTCCCCTCTCAAAGACATAGCGTGAAAAAAATGGGATTTTCGTTCCCCAACAGTTATGCAAGACACGAAAATAAGGAAATTTCATGCTTTGGGCTATAGGCAGGGCACAAAAATTAGGGCAAGTCAAGGTCAACTAAGGTGACACTTGGCCCATTGAGTTGTCATTCGACCAGGGTTGACTGGATTTAACTCCAAAGCTTCCAGATGAGGCCAAGGAGGGGACCAACAAGGTACAACACATATTATGAGGAAGTGTCGCTAGGTCGCATGTTACGAAGATGCGACACGAAGGCTCGAGTGTAACTTTGAGGTATAACAGATGCCCCCTAAAGTGTGAGGTTAGAAGAAATTGATGGCCAAAATACTTTACAAATAAGTTAGGCCGCAAAGATAACATCAAGGAAGAAGGAGTGGAGTTGAAAGAAAACAAGATGTCAAATACCACCGAGGCGGGCATACCCATGCTCGGAACAACTGACTCAAAGCATGGTTGTCAACCAATACAATGCAGATCCATGATAGAATTGACATGATAGAGACCGCAAGTGAATCACAACTACTATGAACAAACGTAGATCCGTGATCAAATAGAAACACAAACACGACCAATACAACAGTGGATCTGTGTGAGAATACACAAACGAGGCCACCAACAAGATGTCAATGTGGATACCTACTCAATAATTACCATCGAATCCCGGACATAAGGGTAAAATCAAGAGCGTACGGGGTCTTGTTGTTCGAGAAATCTACCCTATAGCGAGGAGAGGGACACTACCAAATTCTGGGGTGACAAGTAAATGCATTGATCATATCACATAGGATTCTACAAAAGGAAAGAGATCAAGTTTCTTGAAGGTATACCTTATTAACGAAGTTCGATCCTAGCTTTTGCTTGCTCCTTCGATCGATCCTCCACTTGATCTTCCGTTTGACGAACCTGTAATACAAAGATACCTTCCTCACCGTATCTTGACTGATATAACAATGATGAAATTGAAATACAATTTAGACATCAAATACAATGAAGCATTTAATCCAAACAAACATGCAATCCATTAGACATTTGGTTGGGATGGGAAGGGCATTTCAACCTTTATTGTCAAAAGCAAATAATCAGTACAAGTATACCTGATCATTCAGAGTGCTTGTGCAACCGGATCCTGGGCTCCTGCTCTTCACACTAACTTTGGAATTCCTCTAGCGTAACAACCCTCAATGCATAGTTTCTCCTCCCCTCTCTCATCTATCCCCCTTGTATTTATGGGACAAGGTAGGCAGTTTGGATCAAGAGGTAGTTTGATTGGGAAGATGGGGAAGTTGCAAAACCAACTTCAACTAATCCCAAATCGTCAAATTAATATATTTTTGATTACTTTTTAAGGTGTACGCTAATTTTCTTAAGTGGAGTAGCATTCAACATGCAACTTCCCTACTTTACAACCAGCGTTTGCAATATTTCTGAGGCTGTACGCTACTCTATTGAAGCAAAGTAGAGTATTTCTAAGGGAAAACGCTACATTAATGAAGTGGAGTAGAGTATTTCTGGAGGCAAACGCTACTATCATGCTTGTAGGGTAGTGTTTTTACTTAAAAGTAGGTAAAAAGAGGGTTTTGTCGGCTGTAGAGGGGTAAGTCTAGGCCATTCATCATCTAGGGTCATCATGCTCTTCAATCCAAGTTGTCCTTTTGTGTGATCAACAACTAAATGTGATCACGGACGGAGAAGTGCAGATTTGACCTATAACAGGTCTTCTACCCGATCCCAAATTGATATGAATATAACCATGTGATTACAAGATGTTGAAGTCGAACGTGGTAGAAACCACTTGATTACCGGTGAATGATATGAACCGTTAACAAACGCGAGGAAGATCACCAATGATGACGCTGATCCCCAAGGTATATCTAGTACAATCCATCGAATGTGAATAGATGTATTGACATCAAACATTATGGAATCATTCGATCAGAGGTCAATGATGAAAAACTACTGTCGAATACGAGGAAACCTGTTATTAGGCATGCAGGTACCAAGGTACTAAAGTTGGTTCCTAAGCCTAATTCTTGGATAATGAGTTGACGTCGACAGGAACAGACTTGTCGAAGGTGGACCATGATGAATTCCACATCATCAACACGAAACCGATATAAGAGAGAGGTGGGGAAAAATGGATCAAAAGAGGGGGGTATCCAACCAACCCAAGGTACAAACCCTAACCATGTGAATAAATGAGCCGAAAGTCGAACATGGGGGGTATCGTTTGATTACCGGTCATTGATGTATACCGTTAACAAACGCGAGGGCTTCCACCGATAATGATAATGGGGCCCAAGGTACCTAGTACGATCCAACAAGTGTGAATAAATGGACTTGACGTCGAACACTTGAGGAACCTGTCAAATAAGATACATTGATGTATTCTCATGATTCAACAGTGAGAGAAATTGCCACTGGTGACTGCAATCCTCAAGGTACTAACCGAAACTCTAAACTTCATTCCCAGAGAAAAATGAGTTGATGTCGATGGGAAGAAGTCCGTTGGAAGGGATGCCTTAAGGCATCCTCCATCATCCAACATGAGGAACACTCAAATGGTATGAGCTAATGTGGAGTAGTACAAGTAACAAGACTGACACTAGGATGGCCGACACGTGAGGTCAAGGTAAACTGTAGGATGGCTGACACAGGGTGTATCCTTGAACAGTGAGCACGACACAAAGTGACTTAGGTAGTTTTCAACATGATGGGGGAGTGATATAAGCCTGCAATGTAGGATACATTAGCAGACCCTCCATATGGTTGGAAGATTAACCAACTGGGGGAGTAAACAACTCGGAGATCAGGTTCACCGTAAGGTCAAAAACTAAACCCAACTGAAATGATAGATTCAAATAGGTGCTATGTTCAAGGATAGGACTGACTGAACTGCCTTTGAAACTGTAAGATGTGTTATACCCTTCTTATCCCTTATTCTTTTTTAGATAAAAGAATACATTTCTTTTTGTTTTAATGAGTCCAAGAAAGAATGAAAACTCAATAGATCCAACCATGTAAAGATTTTAATGAGCCCATGGGAGGAAGACTCAGGACCTTCTTCATTTTTTACAGAGTTCGAAGAAGAGAGAGAAGAATACTCTATAATACTGATCTCTGGATTTTAATATCGATCCGAGATCTGTTCTTGATTGCCAGTGTTTTCAATTTTAAGGAGTCTAAAAAAATTAAACAATAACTCCATTCACCTACTCGTGGATTTTAATATCGAGCTCAAGCAGGTTAATGATCGCCAGTGTTTTCCTATTTATAGGGTCTGAAAAACTTAAACAATCCTCTATTTACCCTCTCGTGGATTTCACATCGAGCCTGAGTAGGTGAGTGCTCACTTGGTGTTTTCATGTTTCGAGATCCTGAAAACCTTAAAGAAGGCTCCAGAAGGTCCTTTTTCATAAAATTAGTCTCCTCCCCCGAAAAAGTGTAAAACAATGGAAGAAGAACTCTTCTAGCCATGGATGACTAGAGTATTCCTTTTTTGTAAGTAATCTGCAAAAGTCCGGAAAAGGGTTAAACTTATACTTAAGCAGATGTCGCTTCAAATCCTTTAATGAGTTTGAAATGACAACTATACACGGCAATCTTGTCATATTTAAAGAGTCAAAAAAGAGCGTGAAAGAACTCTATAAATATATTTTTCGTAAAGTTTTAACGAGCCTGAAAAAGTAAACTCGTGACCTCCTTACTATTTTTAACGAGCTCAAAGGACAGATGGAAGAATGCTCGTAGCCTCCTTACTGTTTTTAACGAGCTGAAAGGAAAGGTGGAATATTGCTTGTAACTTCCTTACTGTTTTTAACGATCTCGAAGTGAAGGTGGAAGATTGATCGGAAACTCCTTCAAGTAGGGTTGATGCCTAGAATCTCCTCATGAGATCGGGCAAAGATGTCACGGAAATCATTAAACAGATTGGTGTATGGAATGATCTCATCAAGATAACAGTCTGCTCCAATAAAGATATGTTCTGTGACCCCAAGTTCAGTGGGAATGTTTATGGGTATGGTTCTCATTATACTGGTCCTATTCCCTTCGAAAAAAATAGCTTGTGAAGTGGAAGGGACAGAGGACCAATCAACATTATCACTGGGTCTCGAAGGGAACTCACCTCTCTCTATCAAGTTTAGAACAGGAAGTAAATAGGTCCTGGGGTGTAAATGTTCCCAAGGTTGGTCCAGGCCCATCATGGCTTCCAAAATGGCTTCGTGAGAAGGAAAAACCGTGTCTAAATAGTCAAAAGAGTGGGTCGAGTCTATTGACCATGCATAAGCATAGTCCATATCCAACTCATCAGAGACTAGCGGAGTCATGATATGTTCCATTGTAGCATGCTGTGCTTCCATGTATGCTACTTCTGCAACGGATAAAGGCAATGATGGTTTTGATACAGTAGGAAGGATCCACAGATCAGTCCTTAAACCGACCGTGAAAGTTTCAGTAGATGTACCTTCATCAGAACGCATAAAAAGAATGGGAGAGGGTAGGTCAAAAGTGCCTATTAATGACCCGTAAATCCCTGCTCCTAAACCCTCGCTTACTGGGGCAGACTGATCAACTAAAGGAATAGTGGATTCCGATGAAGTCTGGTTGTTTTGCCGAGAGAACAAAAGTTGATCGACCGTGACGATCTTGCCTTCGCGGGGGAACATAACAACGGAAAAATGCCGATGCAATGGCTTGCATGGCATATGTACAGCTCCTGCCTAACGACATATTGTAATCAAGCGGAGCATCCAGAACTTCAATCTCTACAGTAACTTTCTTACGGGTAAGTGTAATTTCAAATGATGGTAGAACTCTGTGTGGATAGAAAGTCCTGCCATTGAAGGCAGTAAGCAGTGTGTTAGAGGGGGCTAACTCGGGAGAACCCAAATCTTTCCAACAAGAAATTGACATTATGCATGTAGATGCGCCCTCATCTATGACAGCTCGTCTCATGGTCATAGGACCATGAGCTACCTCTATCTGAAGGGAAACGTGGTACGACAACCGGTATTTGATATCAGACATATCAAAACGCGCAGTCATGTTGGATGATTCCATACTTCCAATCGCTGCCAGAAGTGCATTTCCTTGTAATGGACAACTTTGCAAGACTTCTAAGGTGGACATAGCACAAGGGGTCTGGGCTATATCTTCAACCACATTATAGTTGGTAGCAACGCATGAATTGGGATTGTGCGAAGCTCGTTTCAAGACACCTTTTGGGATCTTAGGCAGTGGGTCCACAGGTATGTGGAGAGGAGTGGAATATTCAGGAACGTCTTTATCCTTTCTCTGCGAATCTGGGGTATAATTTCTTGTCTGCGTTTGTAAAAGAGCGTCCGAGTTAACCATATTAATGAAAGTTTGATCAACTGAAGCGTGGGTGGTGCCCCCAGCATTGGAGGTGCTAGAAGCTGATCCCTGCCCTTTTGGAAATGGATCTTTAAGGACGACAGGTTTCTTTTCTTGAAGCAACTTCTAGGCTTCTTCGATTAGAGGGAATTGGTGAGTGAGGTGGTCTTGCTTGCAAAGCTTGCAAGGGAACTTGACCTCCTTCTTTTCTCTATTACCCTCCTTGGAATTTTCTTTGTTTTTGGGCTTCTATTGGTTCCCATCTCCTTTCTTGCCCTTCTTTTTATTGTTGGGCTGCCGAGGGCCCTTTTGATTAGGCTGAACCTGTTGCACAAATTCAGTAGTAGAAGGAGAGGTTGTGACGGGAGTCACTTCTGCAGTCGATTGTTTGACCGATAAGGCATGAACCTGTTTAGTCAATGCTTTGAAGGCTACAAAAATCAACTGAACCTACTATGCCGTCAGCATGTGGCCCAGGTTTTGGTCTACCTAGATCAATGTTCGATCACGGTGCATCAGGTATAATCTCGTAAAGGAGCCCAGACTGAGCGTAAACCAAATCTAGTTGTTGGGTCCTTAGAATGGCTTCTTCTTCCGATGATACCCCAGAAGTAGCGACTTCCTTAGAAACATAAGGAAGGAGTGATTTCATATACCACTCTAATAAGAATTTTGGGGGGATATTGGCCTTAATGAGCCTCTTCTGTCTTCGCCACTCCTGAATGTGATCAGATAAATGGGTGGCTTTGTTTTGTCTAAAGGTAGACAAAATATCTGTTCCGGCATCGTATCGAACATGAAGCTGGAAGTGGTTCAAAAAGACCATGACGAGATCCCGAAAGTTAAAAAAGGTGGCTGCAGGTAACTCAATGTACCATTTGGATGCAACATCGGTTAAGGTTCTTTGAAAAAGTCTCAACCTAACAGAATCTTCGTTCAACGAGTTTGAAGAACACCAGAGATGAAAAGTGGTAACATGATCACCAGGATCCTCACCAGTTTTACCTTCGAATTTTGGAATGTCCGAAGGTAGCTTAGTGGGAACTGGTGGCCACATAACGTTATGGCACACCGAATCGTTTGTTAACTTGGAAAGATTTGGTAAATTGAGAGTTCCCAGAAATGCTAAACGGGGTCTATAAGATGGCATTTGATGAACTGGAGTCATGAAGGGGGAACCTCCCATCGTTTGAACCATAAACTGTTGGTTAGGGTTGCCCCCAACCATTTGTTGGTAGGGGTTGCCCCCAGTTATCTGCTGGTAGGGGTTTCCCCCAGCCATCTATTATTGTGTGAAAGTGTTGTTGAAATTCCCCCACCCAAATGAAAGTGGGTTGGTACCCTGTGTATTCGTCCACTGTGGCTGGGTATTAGCCCCGCCATATTGTTGGTTAAAAATATTACCCCCTCCTCTAGAAAACAAAGAAAAGGGGATATTTCCTGCAGGTATATTACTTTGATTCATATTGTAACCTGCAAAGGTGTTAAAACCAGGGGTAGTTGAGATGGACGACGCAGTCATGGTACTCATGATGGGCATAGTTGCAGAGGCATTCAGCCCTACATTGGGTGTGGAAATCCAAGTACTAGGTATGTGGTATGACTGTTGAGTCACAGGAGGTGGAACAACGTTCACTGTATTACTGGATCCAAAAGTAGGGGTAGAGGCAGATGTCAAAGCTGTTGAGCTTGGCATGCCTAATGTACCAGCGTTAAAACTGAAGGACGAAGTTGAAACATAAGTTGTCTGTGTCAAACTTGGTGTAACATTGGAAGGAGGGTTTACAATACTTGTATTCATACCCATTGTGGGAGTTTGTGGGACTCTTTGTTCATCTCCTGGGTTAGTCATAATATGCCCAGGTGTGAAAAAATATGCACTATACTCGGGTTGCTGGAAACCAACAGGTACTAGAAGCGGATCGTTAAGTCCGGTAAGAGGAGGGTTAAAAGGAGTGTTAAAATCACTATGAGTGATATCCTCAACCTCAACAGTGTTAAAAAATTGTTGATCCGGGGTTCTAGGTTGTGGTTCACCAGGAACCTATTATTCACCAGTGGATTCAAAACGACCACTGGATTTAGTCCTCCGTTGTCATGGTGGCGGTAGTGGCTCCACACTGGGTTGGGGAAGGTTTTGCAACCTCCGAGACCTACGAAGCTGTTGGTCTTCCACAATTATATAAAAATAACACTAAGTAAGAACCTAGTGGCCACTAAGACTAAGGGGCAAACAACATACCACTAAAAAATCCTAAGTAATCAAACCTATCAAACGGATAGCATATACTCTCGAAAGTAAGTTTGGGATGATTAGGGCCTAGAACAGACTAACAGAGTACTGATGGTTAGTTTCGTGGCATCCACCGGAGGTCCACTGGGTGCAAGCGCTTGAATCACCAAATCGCTTTCCCGGGAGTACTGCCAGAGGGTTACCTTCCACGCCTGTCCTAGGTGAAGTGGGAATAACCGCCCACTTTACATGTGTAGGATCCTAAAGGTCTGATACTAAGGCTACCATACATACGAAATATCCTGGGGGGACAATCGCCAGCTTAGTCAAAACGCATGGGCAGGGTAGCAAAGCCCGAAGTCCGAAAGGACCCCCGTACGCGAATCGACTCTGGTTTATGGTCAAAAGGAAGGTGAGGGAATATCCTCAATGATTCTAGTCTTCCACGACCTCGTGCTTAACTTTGGTTTGAGTAGAGCATCCCAGGGTTATTTGATATATATGGGTTTACATAAATGAAAGTTGTACTAAGATTGTTGCGTAATGAAACTATTTCCGAGCAGTTTAAGGTGTTTTAAGCTCGAAACTCTAGCCTAAGCTAGTTGGTGTCGTGTATTCTTAAAAAGAAAATGTTTCTAATTTATTTTATTAAAATTCTTTTTAAGGCAACTTTTTACTCAACGGGGTAGTGCATTATGTGGAAATGGTTTGAGAAAGTAAGTGCAAAAGAATTAACTTTCAAAGCAACAAAAAGACTCTTTTTCTTTTTTTCCGTTTATGCTCTTTCCAAAATGAAAGCTTAAGCAAACCAAAAAACAAATCTCTTTTTCTTTTCTTTTCAAATTCAAAACAAAGTAAACTACGCTACTTCAAAATGATTATAAATCTTACTACTTTAAACTACCAAACTCATTTTTTGTTTTTTCTGATATACGAAAAAGAAAAAGAACTCGAAAATGGAAGCAAGTAAGACCTAAAAGAGAAATGCGAGCAAGGAAAACAAATCTAAAGTTCACAACAATCAAATTGATGACTTGATAAAGACTTGTCCTACAAATTTTTTCAAAGGAAAAGACTTTGGGCTTGGAAAACAAAGTGAAAAGAAAAGAAGGATAAGAGATGCTTCAAATGGAAAGGTAAACCTCAAAGGTTACTCCAAAGCATCAAGAACCCTAAAGAGCACTAAGCCAAGAAAACGGTAGGCAAGCTAACCAAAGATGGCCTTACAATCACAAAGACTCTAATAGAAGCAAACTAAAAGACTTCAACTTACTTGAAACTGAAACTGACAAAGCAATTAGGAAGTGTCTAGACTCAAAAAGCTTTTGAAAACAACTTATGGACTCCAACTCGGGGTTAAACCCTAAATCAAAGGCCAAGACACCGTCAAAGTGTATTAGTGTTGAAACAAACAACAAATGTGGTAAACAAAGGTCTGTATACCTGCAACATGCATATAGGGTACAGGAGTGCAACTACGTCCAATAAGGAGCAAAGCACGATCTTCAAAACGAGCCATAAAAAAACAAGACACCTCAAAAGTACTCAAGCAAGCAAAAGATGACCTAAGGGAATTAGGAGAGGTAAACAAGACTCAACAAAGGCATAAAGACCTCAAGGATTTGTTAAGAAGACAAGGCAAGAGGCTGGAAATCAAACAAAACAAGTGGAAATCAAATCCCAAAAGTAAACAGAGACTTACAGGAAAAAACTCTACTGTGCAGTATACAAACCTACGTACACTGGGAGGTGTACTCTACTGTGCAAGAGGCAAAGTAGCATTTTTCAATAGGTGTACTCTACTATGCAAGAGGAAAAGTAGCATTTTTCAACAGGTGTACTCTACTGTGCAAGAGGCAAAGTAGCGTTTTTCAGCAGGTGTACGCTACTGTATGTAAGGGATACCAACGTTTTTGCCAAAGAAGGCTTGAAACAAGCTCTAAAACTTCAAACTGAGATGATTCAAGCAATGGGAGCAGGCTACAGTAACCTACCAATCCTCTCAGAGGATCAAAAAGATAAAAAAGTACTAGAAGGAAAGTTAAATGAGTCTCCTAGAACAGAAAACAACCGGTTCCCCAGCAGAGTCCCCAGTCTGTTGTTCGGGAAATCTACCCTATAGAGAGGAGAGGGACACTACCAACTTCTGGGGTGATAGGTAAATGCATTGATCATATCACATAGGCTTCTACAAAAGGAAAGAGATCAAGGTTCTTGAAGGCATACCTTATTAACGAAGTTCGATCCTAGCTTTCACTTGCTCCTTCGATCGGTCCTCCACTTGATCTTCCGTTTGATGAACCTGTAATACAAAGATACCTTCCTTAGTGTATCTTGACTGATATACCAATGATGAAATTGAAATACAATCAAGCATTTAATCCAAAAAAACATGCAATCCATTAGACATTTGATTGGGATGGGAAATGGCATTTCAACCTTTATTGTCAAAAGCAAATAATCAGTACAAGTATACCTGATCATTCAGAGTGCTTGTGCAACCGGATCCTGGGCTCCTGCTCTTCACATTAACTTTGGAATTCCTCTAGCGTAACAACCCTTAATGCATAGTTTCTCCTCCCCTCTCTCATCTATCCCCCTTGTATTTATGGGACAAGGTAGGCAATTTGGATCGAGAGGTAGTTCGATTGGGAACTTGGGGAAGTTGCAAAACCAACTTCAACTAATTCCAAATCGTCAAATTAATATATTTTTGATTACTTTTTAAGGTGTATGCTACTTTTCTTAAGTGGAGTAGCATTCAACATGCAACTTCCCTGCTTTACAACCAGTGTTTGCAATATTTCTGAGGCTGTACGCTACTCTATTGAAGTAAAGTAGAGTATTTATGAGGGAAAATGCTACTTTAATGAAGTGGAGTAGAGTATTTCTAGAGGAAAATGCTACTATCATGCTTGTAGGGTAGTGTTTTTCCTTAAAAGTAGGTAAAAATAGGGTTTTGTCAGTTGCAGAGGGGTAAGTCTAGGCCATTCATCATCTAGGGTCATCATGCTCTTCAATCCAAGTTGTCCTTTTGTGTGATCAACAGCTAAATGTGATCACGGACGGAGAAGTGCAGATTTCACCTATAACAGGTCTTCTACCTGATCCCAAATTGATACGAATATAACCATGTGATTACAAGGTGTTGAAGTCGAACGTGGTAGAAACCACTTGATTACTGGTCAATGATATGAACTATTAACAAACATGAGGGAGATCACCAATGATGATGCTGATCCCCAAGGTATATTTAGTACAATCCATCGAATGTGAATAGATGTATTGACATCAAACAATCGTGGAATCATTCGATCAGAGGTCAATGATGAAAAAATACTGTCGAATATGAGGAAACTTGTTTTTAGGCATGTAGGTACCAAGGTACTAAAGTTGGTTCCTAAGCCTAATTCCTGGATAATTAGTTGACATCGACAAGAACCGACTTGTCGAAGGTGGACCATGATGAATTCCACATCATCAACACGAAACCGATATAAGAGAGAGGTGTGGAACAATGGATCAAAAGAGTACATACTGACACAATACTGGCGGGTTGACAAACTGAAAATAGTGGACTCAAGATGATAATGACCCTTTGAACATGTAACGGCATGAGACAGGACTTGGAAGCTGGGATTAATAAGCAGAAATAACTATGGGGCTGGTAGACTCAAAGTGAAGAAGACGACTCAGGACTGTAGTTACAACTCATAAGAGAGACTGACTACCCAAATAAGACAAGATATAAATGCCTGCCATGTTCAAAGGTGATGACTCACAAGCTTCCAAAAGGTGAACTTGGCCTATTTCCCCATTTTCCCCCCATCATAACTGACGAGTACCTCTTTGTGGTTTAACGAGCTTGAAGAGAATAACGGATGCTCGGTATAGCTCATCCCATGGATGGTTCAAATATCACATGTTTTACGAACCCGAGAAAGGAGAGGTTCGTCCCAATGCGATCCCTTCGATGTTAAATTTTAACGAGTCGAAAGAAGGTAAACGCGACAGTTTTTCATGTTTAGAGAGTCTGAAATAACTTAAAGAATACTCCAGGATTGACTTTTTCATAACAAGTTAGTCCCCAGACCCGAAAAAGCGTAAAATAATATCTGGAAGAACTCTCCCACTCAAAGGTTGACTGAGGTATACATTTCTCGTAAATAGTCTAGACAACCCGAAAAAGGGATAAACTACCAACGAATAGAAATCCTTTCAAATACTTTTACAAGTGTGAAAGAGACAGGTGCATTTGGCGATCTTTTCATAACGAGGGAGTCCGAAAAGAGATTAATGAGAACTCCAAAGGTCCTTTTCGTGAGTTAATCGTCTTAGTTTGAAAAAGGAATAAAATAATATCAAGATGATACTTTCCTCATCATTTTACAAGCACGAGTAAAGTCGCCTAAGCTCGACACCATTTTTCTTGGTTTTGACAAGCACGACTCAGGTGTGAAAAAGTGATTGGAATCTTTTTCAGGTTTTAGGTCCATAGCACGAAAAATATAAAGTAAGCTCTAGCGAAGGTCAAATATATCACAACACCAATATGAACGACGCATGATAACATGCCAAAGGCGGTCAAAAATCCTAGAGACAAGAGATTAGTCATCAAAATATATGAAGAACTGACTCTAAAAGGATTTAAAAAAAAAGAAGGTAAAAGTAACCACTTAATATGTATAAAACAGGGTAAATGGGGAAATTACCCAATGTGACTTGCCATTTTTACTTAAAGGAGATTTTTTACCTTGTGGAGAGCAAATCTTCAACTGAAGATATCATGAGATCCGGGGCACTATTTTGACCACCGTTCGAACTAGGCAGATCATCTCAGCCTCCTCTTTCATTTCATTACTTTATTTTTCCATTTCATGCAAGTTTTCTAGTTTGGAAAGGGCCTTAGGGCACATTTTTTGCGCCTTGTAATTTTTGCAGCCTTCCCATGTCGGGAAGCGTGAAAATTCCTAGATCATCGTGGTTTGGCCAGTGCACGGGGCACGAAAATTATCAGTTTTCACGTCCCCGTAGGTGGTCGGGCCGCGAAAATCCGCAGGCATAAAGAAAATTGAGTTTGCCTCTCCCTGTGTGCATGAATTTAAGCTTCCATCTTCTAAGTAAGGTCTCTTTTGATGATTTGCAGGTGATTGCAACTCACTAGAGTGAAAATAATGGATTGGAAGGAAAGAGAGCACGAAGAAAATGAGAGGGCAGCCCTAAATGATGACGCCACACGTGCGACATTAAGAGAATGCAGTTTGATAAATTTATTCAAGACAAGAGGTATTCGTAAACAAGGGAAGTTTTTGAACTATATCATCCAGATGTGGGACACAGATATCCAAGCCTTCTGTATCAGGGAGCACAAACTCGAGATTGAACTCGAGGATATTTACTTCTTGATCGATCTTTCTAAAAGAGGGGCACGATTCAATTTAGTCAGGCACCGAACTTCGTAGGAGACCACGAACACATATATTTCCCGCTATTGTAGACAAGGGTCCCGCAAGAAGAGGGGGAAGGTGCTCATCGCGGATGTGATAAATCTTCCCTTGAGGACCATTTTCTATACTATAGCACATGTGGTGGGGAGCGTGGGGGCCCACCATGCTACCAAGGCACAAATGACTTATGCGGTAGAATGTATGGAGACAAAGCTATTCAATTGGTGCGAGGGGGTACTAGGAAATCTCAAGGATCAATTACCAAATGTAGGAATGGGGATATCCACCAGTTTGGATATGGAAGTATCCTAGTCAAGTTTTTCCTACAGAGGGTGCCATTGTTATGCCCTCAGATAGATAGGCCGGTTCATCCCGCATCCGAGCCTCGGATGGGGAGGTGGAGTGATTATGCCGGATGGTTCGATGGGTCGCAGGTTCTAGCTTTTTGCGAGGACTTATTTTCGTGGCTTGAGGAGAAGATTATCATGATCGAGGACTATCCTCATGAGATGGGGTGGACTTCCGAAGATATATTGATTCGGTATTTCCTGAGGATGTTGGTTGGGGCGTCTCAGGTATGTGACCTTCAAATATGTGTTTTCAGTATTTTTTGATTATATATATTTTTGTTGTTTTTTAATGCGTGAAAATATCTAACATATGTACGTGCACTGTCGCAAATCGCGGACCACGGAGTCCAGCGGGGTATTCACCACTGCATCGATGACGTATTCAGAAGCATGTTGAAGATGAGGAGGAGGAGGAGGAGGTAGGAGGACTCCACGATATCGAGCGGAACATCTAGGGTTTGACGATGGGTGTCCCTCCTATGAGGATGCCTGATATACCTCTCCACCTCCAGAGGAATACCGTCGGGGTGTCGGAGCATATTGGTAGATTGCTCCGTCGTGTGGCAAGAGAATTCGTATGTTACCATGAGCACCGTGAGCCTGATGAGTAGTGTTGCTAGCAGCATGTACACGATATGTATGCCAGAGAGCCAATTTTTGTATGGGACATGATCCCAATTTTGTCTTTTGGATGCATCATGATATTGTAATTTGGAAAAACACTTTTTACATGATATTTACATATATGGACCTATCTCTATATCTTGTTTATTTAATACGAGTTATGTATTTACATTTTTTGCATGCGTTTGTTATGATATTTTGTTCATATGTGGGCTAGATGCCAATCCAATATGTAGTTAGCTAACGAATCAACCACCATATTAAATTCTCTTGGTACATGTTGATATTGAATATAGTCAAATGATCTTTCCAAGAGGCATACCCTTCTGAATAATCGAAGTAGTGTAGGGTCATGGATGGTGTAGACGCGATTCAACTGAGATACCATGAGTTGAGAGTCTAGGTAGACAAAAAAGGTGTGGATCCCGAGAGAAAAAACTTCAGTCAGGAGTCCGATAACTGCATGGTACTCCGTGATGTTTTTCGTTGTGGGGCCTAAACAGATGCCGCCTGAGGATATTAACTCGCTGATAGGGGAATAAAATACCCATGCTACGCAAGCAAGGTTCCGGGTATGTCACTCACACCATTCATGAATCCATGGTACATCGACATATGTGCATACAAGCACAAGTCGAGATAAATAACCATGTATGAGATAAAATCTTCATAGGCAAAAGCGAACTACAATCATGCTAAATACATTATGTACAAGTTGTTATACACAGTATAGTCCTACGCATAGAATCTCTTTAGGTAGATCCCATTACGGGGATGACCCAAAGGTTTACCATCGCAATCGACAAGCTCGTAAGCTCCTTTCTCTACCACACATTTTATGATGTAGGCACCATACCATATAGATTCCAATTTTCCCTTACCTAGCTTGTTGTGCATTTGATCGTAGGTAATTACTAGGTCACCCTCGTTGAATACCCGAGGTTGAACAGATTTATCGTACTGAGCTTTGACGCACTTTTTGTGAGCTTCATTAGCGAGTGCAGCATCTCGGCGAGTTTCATCTAGCTTGGCTAGATATAGAAACCATTCCTCTTCGGCAGTGGTGTTAGGTAAAAGTTATACTGCTAGTTTCAGAGATGGTATTTCACACTCAATCAGGAGGATCGCTTCCCAGCCATACACTAGTTGAAATGGTGTGAACCCGGTTGCATTTTTAACCGAATTCTTGTAGGCCCAAAGAGCTGAAAAGAGAGCTAAGTGCTAGTTTGATTTTTGTGTTCCCACAATGCATTGGATCATGCATTTCAAGACTTTATTAATTGCCTCTACTAGACCATTAGCTTGTGGGTAGTACAGGGTTGAGTTTTCATGGCAAAAATCCAGTTTGGCACTCAGTTCTTCTATCATGTGATTCCTGAAGTGGGAACCATGATCAGTGACGATGGCTTGCGGGACGCCAAACCTGGCTATAATGTGATTGAATATGAATAGTGTTGTCATTTTGACATCCTCGACGTATGTAGTCATGGCTTCAGCCCATTTTGTAAAGTAGTCAATGAAGATGATGACATAACTATGCCCCTCGGCAGAAGTGGGCTTACAATGCATGAAATCAATACCCCATTTTGCAACATGCCCGACAACAATGATAGGGTGGAGAGGAGCGGGGTGCAACCGTTTCTTAGAGTGAAAGAATTGACATGGGGGGCACTTCTTGACTGCTTCAACGCAATCTTTGAAAATTGAAGGCCAAAAGTAACCCGCTCGTAAGATCTTTTGGGCAGTAGCCATCCCATAAAGGTGACCACTACATGCTACGGAGTGGCATTCATTCAACACATGTTCGGCCTCGTCGAGGGTTAAACAATGACATAGCATGGAGTCAATACCACGACGATACAATGTATCACTAATGATAAGATAATACTTAGCGTGGTGTCGAATATGGAAACGGTCATCACGATTGAGATTGGGAGGAAAGCGTTGGGTCTGGAGATACAAGATGATATCTCCATACCAAGGGTCATTCGTGCCGATGAGAAACAAGGATTCATCTGGAAATGAATCGATGGGATCCGATTGATCATCGGCACGGGAAATGCACAAATCAACTCAGCAAAGACCAAATAGTTTTTGGATTTTGCTTTGGTGGATTCCAAATCGAACTCTTGAAGAACGACAATCCAACGGGAATATTTCCACCCTAGCACTTGACGTGTTAGGATATAATACATTGGGTTGAATTTAGTGATAAGAGTGGTTTTGCGAAGCAAAATATAGTGTCTGAACCTCTGGACCATAAAGACTGTGGCCAGATCCAACTTCTCCACGTGTGAGTAACGTGTCTCGAAGTCAATGAGACTTTTGTTGAGATAGTACACAACATGTTCTTGGTCGTTACTATCTTCCTGAACCAGCACCATGCCAAAAATGGTAGTAGAGGCGGCGAGATATAAAATATAGTCCCGTGTATAGTCAAGGGGTTGTATCACAGGTGCATTAGTAAGGGCCTTTTTCAGGTTGTTAAAAGACCGTTGGGCTTCATCATCCCAGATGAAAGGAATGTATTTTTTGAGAATCCTCATGTAGCCCTTAGTGATCTCGGTGAAGTTGCAGACAAAGAGGCATAAGAAGTTTGCATGCCCTTGCAAAATCTGGAGTTCTGGAATATTGGAAGGAGAAGGTAAGGCTAAAATAGCCTCCACCTTAGACGGATCAAGGCATATGCTATCTTTGGAGACAATGAAACCTAAAAATCTGCCAGATTCAACACAGAATACGCATTTATGTGGATTTAGGCGAATGTTGTAGTGATGACATCGTGAGAATATTGCACTCAGATGGTTAGGATGGACCTCTCGTGAATTGGAATGCGTGGGTAGGTAATCCAGATAGGGTTCCACAACATGTTTGATATCGTGAAATGCGTATGACATGGCCCATTGAAAAGTGGCCCCGACGTTCTTAATACCAAAGGGTAATTTGCGGTACGCAAAGGTCCCTCATGGGAAAATAAAAGCAGCTTTGTGCTGATCGGATGGGAGTATCTCGATTTGATTATAGCTAGAGAATCCATCCATGAATGAGAAGATGAAACTCCCGGCATAGTTGTCGATAATCTGTTTGATGAAATCATTGGGTAGTTGTCCTTTGGACAAGATTTGTTCAAGTCTCTGTAATCGACACCGACCCTAATCGTACCCTGTTTCTTTGTGACGGGAACGATGTTGGACACCCAATCTTTCAGTGGGACAGGGTAAATAAAAATAGAACGAAGAAGTTTTTCAACTTCCGCTTTTATGGAAGCCATTTTGCTGGGATGCACGGGTTGGAGTTTCTGCCGGACTGGTCGGGCACCAGGATAGACTTGTATATAGTGAACCACAATGGAGCGATCTATTCCTGGCATTTCTTCATAACTCCAAGCCAAAACTTCGTGGAATTCTTTGAATAGGGAAGTATAGAACTCTTCCTTAGTAGGTGTGCATGTTTTGCCCAAATGGATTTGTTCCATGACACTAGGTTTCACAAATATGTCAATGGGAATGGTTTCCATGATGTTTGATAAGTTCCCTTTGGAAAACATGTCATGTGTAGGTATGGGATTCTTAGTGTTGACATTGTCTGGTGAAACAATGGATTTAGAATCAAGATCCACCACTTGAATCGTAGGGAAAGAAGACCGATGATGGTGATCTTCCCAAGGTGGTTCATCAATGCTCATGATCTCCATAATAGATTCGTCAGAGGGAAAAATCTGTGTAAGGGAGTTCGTGTAGGGAAAAGATGAAGGGATTTGAGGCGAAGGATGTGCCACCGTATGGTGGTCAATGGTGTTGATCTAGTCAGAAGCCGACTGAATGGCTTGGTAGTTTTCTAAGTTCCAGTTCAAAGGCATGGAAGAGTCGAGGGTTTCAAACTCGGAAGGACTCAGTACTACCCATGAATTGTTAGATTCGTAGGATTGAGGAGTGCTCGTTTAAATCATATTGATTGAAAAAACTAAGGGTGGGAGTTCAGAAAATAGTCTGATAATGGAGGAATATTTCAAGAGACCAATGCCAATGTCTTCAAAATTAGGTTGGGAATGTTCCAGCAACGGGACATTGTTGGTGGAGTTTTGATGTATGTCCGGAGTACAAAAATCTAATTGATATATAGTGATGATATTTACTTGGTGAGGAAACTGCACTAAGCGAAAAATGGAGGATGCTATGGTGGTCATGGCGTAGAACCAGTTAAGACCGAGTAAGATGTTATAGTCTAACGAAGCATCAACAATTTACACGTGAATAGATACAGTCTTTCCCCCTATTTCAATGGAAAGTGAGGGGATGAGTCCATATGGTTGGAAACTACGTCCATCAAATGATTTTAAAGTGGTCGGAGACTGGGTTACTTCTGGAGAGCCTATATCTCTCCAGTAGGTCAAAGACATAATGGAAGTGGAAGCTCCCTCGTCCAAAACGGTACGATGGATGTTGTTTCCACAAATCCTAGTGTGAATCTGGAAAGCCAACTGGTGAGAAAGCCTTGGCTTGAAATATTCCAAGTTGAACAAAATCATATTGGAAAAATCCAAGTCAACGGCTCCAAGTGTTGATAACAAGGTTCTACGCTGTGTAGGGCATTTTTGTAGAACTTCGAGAGTAGACATGGCACAAGGTGCTTGAGCTAAGTCTTCAACGATGTTGTAGTTTTGGGTCGCTCCTGCGTTTGGATTAAATGTCTCCTTTCGAACGGTGGCTTTGGGTGGGTGCATCACGGTATCAGTGACGGGTCTCTCAATATGGAGATGACCATTAGAAACACATTAGAAGGAGGCTTCGAAGGGGGATTTTCAAGTCCCCACCCATCTATTAATGCAAGGAAGGGAACATGATACCCAAAATATGGGCTTTTATAAAACTTAGCCCATTTCAACATTCATGATTCATATAAATATAAAAAATTGCCATAAATCAGGCAAACATGCACAGCGGAATAAAACATCATCCACACACATTTCACATGAATCAACCATATCAAGAACAACCATCCTTTAATTAAAATAGTGCAGAAGTAAATACACATAAGAAAATATACTTATCGCACTGTAATGTTGTCCCAAGCAACTAGCTATGTCGTTGCAACGTTCCACCCAACCATAGGTCTCTTCCCAGCTTATATTCTTTTAGCACTCAAAGACCACCCCCGAGCTGGGCATGATATCTACAAGGAAAAGGGGACTCTCAAGCTTAGCACAACCCAAAGCAATGGATACCCATCTCAATCCCAACATTCTTTTACACACAACAAACTCAAAAACTGGGCATGGATACACAATTCAACAATGGGATTCACAGAATAGGGTCTATGGGTTTTCCCCAAATCGTTGCACACCCAACACGGATTGTGGGAAGAGGGAATCAACCCCCAGGGAAGAAAACCGATTTCTCCCACATATGTATGAGCATTCAGTGGGCCAAAACAACCTCTATAAAACCCCAAATCATTTCCCCTTCTTCCCCACTATTATACAACATAAAAATGCCCTTCCTAGCTAGGAAAATGAAGGAAAACACATGAAATCCATGGAGGAAAACGCCCAGCTAGCTCAGACTGCGTGAGAGAGAAAAAATCCTAGGTGAAGAATGGATTTGGGCACCATTTCGTGGGTGTTTTATTTCCCAAGAATAAAAAAATACAATTTCCCAGATTGATGACTTGCCCATGCATGAAAATTGGCTTCCATACCTCTTTGATCCCAAGGAATTAACTACCTCAACCAACACTTCGAAGAATTAAATGATTGGGTGCATAAGTCAAAATGGGTAGTTGATGGTTTATGGGTTCTTCCATTGACACTTGGATTGAGTTGATTGCCTCAAGGTTTTGAATATTTCCCTCTCAATTCCTTGTAAACATCATGCCCCCATCTCTTGTTGCATTGCATAGCTAGTTGTGGGAATTTATATTAAAATGCATATTTACAATCCCCATGGTTCACTAGCACATGGGTAGCATAATATACAATACTTGCCTCTTCAAGGTCGAGCATTCACTAGCGGGGCCTTGTCCTTGAGCTCCATGCTAGGAATCATACATAATATGCATACAATATTTACATTATAGCCCAAAATATAAAAGGGTCATAATGGGGTCATGACAGGGATCTTCTGGGGGAGACTTGCCTTTGGAAGTCTTGGTCTTGTTCGAACTTGGGACATAATCATGCGTCTTCAAACGAGTAGATATGTGAACTGTCTCATTACTCATCATAAGAACTTTTTGATTTGAGGACGTTTCTGCTCTAGAAGAGTTATTTTGGTTTCCCCCTTGCGGGGGTTCATGTGTGACCATTTGTTATTGCAAATGAGGAAAAGTGTCAATTAACACTGCCGGGAGGGAAGAACCTTTTACAAATTTATTGAATTCCTCTTTGTAAGGACAATATTTCCTGTAATGATCTTCCTGACATATGAGGCAAATAAACTTTTCTTTCCGTTTAAGTTTGTTTTCATTATTGGTTTGTTGAGGTTTGGGATTTTTCTGCTGAGTAGGAGGTTTCTTGTATTTTCCTTTATTGTTCTTCTTTTTCCCTCTGGATTGTTGTGATGAGGATTGGATGGCATTCACCTTGGAGGACTGAGGAGGAGAGGTAGATGTTTTAGATGTATCCTGAGTTTGAGGTGAAGCAGCAATATTTTTTTTCCCACTCGATTTGGTTGCAGGTTGAGCCTTCACAGAACCAAATACTCCATCGATAGGAGGTTCGGTAGCGGGATTTGATGGATCATTGGTGGGGTGGGAGGCATGAGGAATGAGCTCGTATAACGTTCTAGATTAGGAATAAACCAAATTCATATACTACGCACAAGAGATTGCTTGTTCCTCTGTAACAGGTCTGCCCATAGCAACATTGCTAGCAATGGGTGGCAGTAGTGACTTTGTGAACCAATCAGCCAGTAATTGGTCTGGAATGGGGGCCTTGATTAATATTCGGTGCCTCCGCCACTCATGAACGTGATCAGATATGTGAGTGGCAGTAGTTTGGCGCAACGAAGTTAAGAATTCTGTTCTAGTCTCGTATCAGATGGGAAGCTGGAAGTGTGTCAAAAATTGCATAGCCAGGGTGTTGAAATCTCTGAAGGAGTGTTGGGGCAGCTCGATATACCATTTTGCTGCTGTACCGGTGACCGTATGTTGGAAGAGCCGTAGTCGAATAGAATAATCCATTAGTGAATTCTAAGAACACCAAAGATGGAATGTCATAACGTGATTTTTTGGATCTTCCCTAGGTTTCGCATCGAACCTTGGGATGTCCGATGGTACTTTGGCAGGGATGGGTGGCCAGTGAGGTTCGTTCCAAATAGGATCGTTGATGATTCTAGACAAGTCAGGTAAGTCTAAGGTGGCTAGAAATGGAAGTTGTCTATTGGGTTGCGGGAATGAGTAGTACTAATGGGGTGCTGGGATTCCTGTGGGTCCTTGCACCGCATATTGATGCATGTTGTACCCAAACATTATACCCGTGGGGTACTGTTGAAAATTTTGAGCATTAGGGATCATCTGGTTTACTAGTGGTTGGTTCAGAATCATAGTATTGATAAATTGATTCAGGATCGAGTTGGATGCCGGTTTTTTAACATACCGCTGAGTGGGAATGAATGGTGTAGAGACTTGGGGTTGTTGTGTCCAAGGAATATTTCCAAATCCTTGATTGGGTAGATTGCCCATACCTTGAGAGGGGGGGTGTGACTGGAAGAATGGATATGTTGGGCGTGGTCCAAGTTAAGCCAATTTTGGACAAATCAGTTTTGGAGCTACGAAGTCACAGCGCTGCGAAGTTCCATCGCCACGAAGATCCAATGCTGCGAAGTTCCAGTTCCGTGAAGATGCGACATGGTAGAGTTTTGGACGGAAAACAACATAAGTTCCGGTAAGATCGGTCAATGATCTATTTTGGGAAAGATATTCTGATATTCCCAGGAGGCGGGTAAGGAGTGGCAAAGAAGGAAAGCGACTGGTCGCATGAGCAAAGGCAACACTAAGTGAACCAGGCGCATGAAACCGTTAGAGAAGGAATGACGGGATGAAAGCGACCCATCAGCATGCACTCGACAGAGGAGCTGAAAGTGACGTGATCACGTGCAGAGGGATGACCACGATGATGAAGTCACTATCATATCCTAACAAATTTGGTTAGCAGGGTAACCGCACCATTTTGGGTATCTTAGGGTTTGTTTTGGCCCATATGCATTGTAACAGATGTTACCTATGGGCACGATCTATATAAAGGGAAAATTTTGTAAGGGAAAGGGTTAATATTCGTTTTGGTGATTGTTGAATATTGATCTCTATTAAGAGACTATTGTAAAGAGACTCTGCAGCTGTGTGCACAGAGACCCATTGAAGAGAGAAGAGAGTTTGCAGATGAGTGTGCAGACTGGAACTGTTGAACCCTTCCCATTTATAATAAACAAAAGTTCCTGTGGACGTAGCTCCCATCCTGGGGGTGAACCACGTTAAATCATTGTGGGATGAGATTTATGTGAATGTGTTATTTGCTTTTGATGTTGTAGTTTCTTATGCACAATTATTCTTTCATGTTTGCGCTATTATCTATATTTTTGGAATGTGAATGACAAGATTAAAGTCTAAGTAATCTTGCTCTAAGTCAGGCATACACGCGTTAAATACTTGTGAATGTATCCATATTTCATTTTCTAGAAGACATCGGATGCATAATAATCTAAGTAATGTGTATGGATAAAGGCACAAGTTACGTAGTTGGACAGATCTGATGAATGCTGAAAGTATCTAAGTGTCCAGCCGCACAGTCCTAGGTAGTGCAACTGCATTGTCTACTTGGTTCTTTCGTAGCACAATACTTGTAGCGCATTGTTAGTTAGTCAGAGAACCTAAGGAGGGAATAATCTCCGTGTCGCAATCCAATTTGAACCGCGCATCACCTAGTTGTGGAAACTTGATTCCACAACCTCCCCATAACTTCG
The DNA here is from genome assembly GCA_027924585.1 of Larix kaempferi. NCBI lineage: Eukaryota > Viridiplantae > Streptophyta > Pinopsida > Pinales > Pinaceae > Larix > Larix kaempferi. Next base: position 9,512,008 of record BSBM01000476.1, read on the forward strand.
CCTCGGGTGAGTGTTAGGATATTCCTATACTCCATCCTAGTCCTACCAACATTTTTGTTATTTGCATTTTCAGTCTTGCATGCATTTCTGCATGCATCCCAGTCATCAGTCCCAACACCTAGCCCTCAGTTAGCCAGCCCCCCGGAGCTTCTCACTGATTAGTTTTATCCTTCCTAGAGCTTAGTGCACCTTTATTCCTTGATTTAAGGAATCCACTCATCTTCTCTCACCTACCACTCAGTTTCACTTCAGTTAGTTGAGTTATCTTTAGTTCTTTCCTTGATTTAAGGCTAGACTGACTCTCAACTGACTGTATCACTCCGATGGACCTCCGATGAGACTAGATTTATGTTTTACGGACAATATACCAAGAGCAGACTCAAGGCCTAATCTCCCTAGCTTAATGTAAGTCTAGAACAAATAAGACATAACATAAAATACTTTCCTAAATCGTATAGAAATATAAATGAAAGAGTAGATCGTTTACCTTAGATTTGTAGATCCCTTTCTCCTTCGTTGATCCAATGCTCCAGCGCTGCCAGATCACAAGTAACTAAACCCTGTTGAACATGTAACAGACCACGAGAAGTGAAAGCATATCTCATATGATAGATCTAAGCTAACAGTTAAGGAGGAAAACTCTAAACATCATCAAGGAGACAACATTTATGGAAAGCAATTATATTAACTGTATTGAAAAGTGGAGAAGTATAATAGAAAAGAGGATTACAACCATTTCCTTAACACTACAAGTTCCTTCCGACAAGCCATGCCAAAGCTCCTAGAGATAAGTGGATGTTCCCCAAGATAGAGTGTTAGATCTATTGGGCTTAGTTTCACTAGCATAAGAGTACCATAGACTTCCTCCCCTTGGGATGGGAGTGAGATTCATTTAAATAGGACGAAGTGGATAGGGTATGGATAGGATAGGTTGAGATATGGTAGGAGAGACTTAGGGGATCTTTCCAAGGTGTTAGAAACCGAGTGCCATCTCTCCCAAGAGGTCAGGGATAGGGTCCCAAGTTAGCAAGCTTCGAGAAGGGGCTCGAAGGGCTATTTTTGTCTATTAACTAACATCGACGCACCCTGCAATAGAGCAAGTTGCGACATCGCATGCTGCATAAGTGAAACCTGCGACGACCTCTCAAAACCTAATCCAAATGGGTACAAATCCTTCTAGGTCAATCACTCAGTTAAGGTAACTCCAGGGGTGTATACACTAAATATCATGATGGGAATATTTTAGGTGTAACAACTTCCCACTCTGACTCTAGTTAGCTCCTCATGCGCCCTCCACTGAGCCTCCTTCATTCAGTTAGTGCCTCCATGTGCTAGTTACACCTACCACACTTAGTTAGACTCAGTTTGACTGATGATTGACAGTTACTTGTGCATTGATGACTCCACTGATGATGATGAAGACTTCTAGTTGTGCTCCGATGACACTCCAGTGATCTTTTGATCTCTCCAAGAAGGCTAATTTGAATTGCCACCTTGGCATTTGAATCCTCATGCATTGTATTATTTATTTGTCCATTTGTGATTAATGAATTAGTGTGTGTGAAGTTATTTTGCTTCTATCTGAGTTCTACTGTATTATTATTCTGTTGCTCATTTTACTGCATTAACCACTCTTAATCTTATTCCTAAATTATTTCATTGTGAGGTATACATCAGCTCTTAGATCTGCTGTGATAATTTTCACATGGTATCAGAGCATGTTGAGAGTATTGTTTATCTCCATTCCTGAGAGTTTTTTGCAGGTTATTATCCAGATTTGGAGTGCAGCAGTTGCAGCAGTAGCAGTTGCAGATATTTTCTATTGTTTTTGCAGGTCTTCTACAGCTTCCATGTATTCAGAAGAAATCCCTCCTCTTTATCTATTCGAATGTGATGAATGGAAACAAAAAATGATAGCATATTTGAAGAGACATGATCTCTTTGATTATTGTTTTGAAAGAGAGTTCGAATCCTCTGAAGAAGATACTGACTGGTTAAATGAAGGTGAAAGAGCCATTGCAGCCATGCTGTATGCTATGTCTGGATGCATGGTATTCCACTCCCTTGATGTTGAAACTCCAAAAGAGCTATGGGCCCACCTAGATGAAATATTTGGCATACATAATGAAGGGATTGGTCCAAACCCTTTCGAGAGAAATCCCAGTGATGCATTCGCCCTCCTTGATGATCTCATTGATCATGAATCAGTATCAAACATATCTCACATTGAAGTTAGCCACAAAGAAGAAGAACTTGCAGATTCTACACTCATGCTCCAAATTTCTTCTATTTTGAATTCTGTGCTAGCTCACACTCTAGAAATTGTAGAGATTCCTAAATCCTCTCTTGCACTAGAGTCTGTTGGTTTGCATCATGATCTCATGAATGTTTCGAAGGTTAAATTATCCATTGGAGATAATGCATTCGCTCTCCTTGATCAATCACCTCTTATTTACTATTGTAAGATCATTATTTCATGCTCTCAGAAGGTTATTGAAGATGATGGCCATTTCCATTCGCTTGGGATAATTTCTCATGCATTTACTGGTTTAGATCTCACCTCAAATGGTTCAAAGGAGATCTTAAGCAATCATGATTCAAGTCTTGGATCTGATTTGGATTCCAAGCAATCACTGATATTTGATGGTTCTTTTGAGCATAATCTCACCCATGATGGTTCGAAGGAGAAGTCAAAAGACTATCTGCACATTCTTGGATTTGATCCTACCTCAACTGATTCAAATCACAGGTTCAAGGATCATTCTCATACTTTTGGATTTGTTCTCATCACATTCGATCTGAAGAGAAAGTACAAGCACATGCTTTCTGAGCATGATCCACTTCTTCCCAAGAAGAAGATACCTCCAGACATATGGCCAAGCATCACACCTTCTTGATTTTGGAGCATTTATTTTTGTGTGTGCCTTGCAGTCTATTTTGAGGGGGGCTATTTTTACCATGAAGTTTTCCCCATTTCCTCGGCTTATTGACTGTTATTATTCATTTGTATTGGGTGACCTTTGGTCTCAGTTACCAGGGCCCAGGATGGATTAAGGGGGGGTGTTAGGATATTCCTATACTCCATCCTAGTCCTACCAGCATTTTCATTATTTGCATGCATTTCTGCATACAACATGCATTCTGCATGCATCCCCAAGACATTAAGGGTATGTAAGAGCTAGGTGTTAAGATTTAATATGCTAAGACAAAAAATATCAGCATTGCATTTCATTTCACAACAATAGCATATACATGATCACTGAAAGAACAACAAGCAAAACATAAACACAAGAGACACATATTTATCCTGGGAAACCCTCATGGGGTAGAAAACCCAGCAAAGCTTCCTCAATATAGATGACCAACAAATACAAAGATGTAAACCCTAGACATGAGCTTCTTCTCCTGAATAGCAGATCTCTCCCTCACCTATGCACTATTCACAAGTGATTGTAATGTGTGTTAAATGAGGAACACACCTCCTCTATTTATACACAACTCTGACTTGTATTTTACATTGACTAGGTCGGCCCCAACTTAATTACTTAACATAATGTGGCAGGGACGACCCCACTAGGGTGGTCTAATAACCCCTTTAACCCACACGAATCATACAGGGCCGACCCCCACTAGAGAAGTCTAATAACCCAAGTTACCACATTCTCCATGGAGGAATAAAACATCTCCGGATATATAATAAGGTCTTCATGGATGAATGAAACATCTCCGGAATAATAAAGTACAAATAAAATATTCTTAGAAGTTACAATATCTCAACATTCCCCCTTAACAAGAAGGATATTATAACAACATCTGTAGGAGCAAGGAGTCATCAACATCATACATGATACATCTATAAATCATTGGAATCTTTCTCAACATCATCAGTAACTCAACCAGTTACTGGAATATCTTCAGGTCTTCAATACTGGAGTATCAGCATCGTCAGTATTGAGTCTTCACCTTCTACAACACTTGATCAGCTACAACATCGTCATCAACTGGATCCTCTTGAGCAACATCATCACATCAGCAACTGGATCCTATCGACAAAAAACAACATCTGGATCATCATGATCAACATCATCATCTCGATCAACAACATCATCTGGATCATCTCGATAAAAAACAACATCTTGATCATCACGATCAACATCATCATCTCGATCTATAGCATCCGGATCATCTTGATCTATAGCATCTGTATCATCTCAATCTATAGCATCTGGATCATCTCTATCTATAACATCTGGATCATCTCGACTCGATCTACAGCATCTGGATCATCTCGATCTACAGCATCTGGATCATCTCAATCTACAACATCTAGATCATTTCGACTCGATCTACAACAACACACATGATCCAATTACGGGAGGATCAATCCCTCTCACTTTAAGACACCTCTCATGTCTATGGACGATGAAATCCAGATCCAATTCCCAGGATGGTCAATCCTTATCAATTTAAGACAAGTCTCATGTCTATGGACGATGCAATCCAGATCTACTTACAGGATGATCAATCCTGATCCTTTTAAGACAAATCCATGTTTAGGGATGATGCAGTCTTTGATCCATTTAAGACAAATCCATGTCTAGGGACGATGCAGTCCTTGATCCATTTAAGACAAATCCATGTCTAGGGACGATGCAATCCCGACCACAGTGCTAGTCCTTTTTCATACTGGATGTGACCTAGATCAGATCTAGGATTTACCACCACAGAGCTAGTCCTTTTTCATTCTGGATATGACCTAGATCATATCTAGGATTTATCACGTACATTTTGAACCAACTGTTCAGGGACGATGCAGTCCTATCATGTACATTTTGAACTAACGTTCAGGGACGATGCGGTCCTATTATCAATTTTCAGAGACATATGTCTACGGGTCAACTCAAGGGACCGAAGTCCAGGGATGATGCAATCCCTCTTGTCCACCAGGGACTTATTTCTCGGAAACATATGTCTACGGATCAATTCAGGGGATCGAAGTCTAGGGATGATGCAATCCCTCTCGTCCACTAGGGACTTCTTTCTCAGAGACATATGTCTACGGATCAATTCAGGGGACCGAAGTCTAGGGATGATGCAATCCCTCTCATCCACTAGGGACTTCTTTCTCGGAGACATATGTCTACGGATCAATTTAGGGGACCAAAGTCTAGGGATGATGCAATCCCTCTCATCCAATAGGGACTTCTTTCTCGGAGACATATGTCTACGGATCTCTTTTAGGACATGTGTCCAAGGATGATACAATCCACTTGTCAACTTAAACCAAGTCTAAGGACCACTCATCGACCTCATCGTCGGTATCACCAATACAGGTATCCACATCATCGACCTCACTGTCGGTATCATCAATACATGTATCCACATCATCGACCTCACCGTCAGTATCATTAATACATGTATCCACATCATCGACCTTTCTGTCGATGCAGAAAATCTCATCATCAGTGACCACATCACTCCCCCTTTCGAGGAGGGTCCTTCTGAACTACACCAGGCTTGTCTCGGAAATACTCAAACTTTGCTCGAGACAGAGGTTTTGGTCAATACATCAACAACTTATTCGTCAGTGCTCACATACTCAAGCTTGATAGCTCCTTTTTGCACCATATCTCGTATATAAAAATATCGGATCTCTATGTGCTTTGACTTATCATGGAACAATGGATTCTCAGTCATCTTGATACAAATATGGTTGTCACACAAGATCACAGTGGGGTCCATCTCTAAGTGAAACAATCCTGATAACAGCTTCCGAAGCCATATCGCTTCACAGCTAGCAGAGCAAGAAGCTATATATTCTACTTCGGTTGTGCTGAGAGCCACACTAGACTGCTTCCTGCTAAACCACGAGATCATGGAAAATCCCATACAATAACATTCACTCGATGTGCTATTCCTGTCTGATACACTTTCTGCCCAATCAGCATCTGTGTAGCCATACCATCAGAAGTCATGATCTCCAAGATAACATAGACCAAAATATATTGTACCCTTTAGGTACCTCATCGCATGCTTTGCAGCTATCAGGTGAACTCGTCTAGGTTCCACTAGATACTGACTCAAGGTGTTCACCGCAAAGAATATATCTGGCCTGGTATTCGTCAGATAAATCAATGACCCAATAATCTGTCTGTACAAAGTCACATCCACTAACTCTGATGAGTCATCAGCTAACAACTTTAAGTTGGAATCCATGGGAGTGGCCATGGCTTTTGCATTCCAACATATCAAATACTTTCCCTAGTTGAGAAAGATTCCTTCTAGGTCTTGCTATAATTCCAGACCTAGGAAGTAATCCATCAATCCGAGATATTTCATCTCAAATTCTGTAGCTAGCTTCTTCTTGCTTTCCATGATCTATTTCTCATTCCCTGTCAGAAATAGATCATCCACATACAGTAATAGTATGACAGGTTCATCAGCCATAACCTTAAGATAAAGGTTAGGATCAGCTTTACTTTTGGTAAAGCCCAAGCTTGTCAAGAAGCTACCAATTCTCCCTCTGTGACTGAACATCATTCACACTCTGCATTGAGTGATCTTCTGCATATCTATCTGTGCCATCTCTCGTCAGATGGGTCTACTGATATGAGCCTCAAGATCATTCAAAATTCTTGCATCCATCTAAGAGAAGAATGTCATCTGTATATAGACACCATCTTCAGCCTTGTAGCAAAGGTTGAAATCTGCATCACCCGTGGTGATCATTAAGCTCATCAAATGACTATCGATCCTGGGTGCCCGTACAGAGCTTTCTTCAATTACACCATTAAGAGAATGGTCTTATCGAGCCACTTGGAGCAAACATCTTGTCATGATCCTCTTCCTTTTTCTAAGAGAATATTCTAGCCATGAGCCTTCTATAATATGTTTGATTTGTAAGTCTTCTTGTTGAACATCCATCACTCGTTCTTTGGAACAGGTGTTCATCATCATAGCACATGATCTTTTCTACAAATCAGAGTTAATCACATGATTAGTAATACTTCATAATCATCAAAAAATGATAACCTACTATGCATACTGATATGATTCACATAGTCATGCAACTATCTTGACCAATATTTTGGCACAACACTTTTCCATATCCTGTATGCATATAGTGGCTATCTAGATGCCTTCCATCTCTACTAGAACATACTTTCAAGAGCGTGCACAACTCTCAGCATGTCAGCAAAGAGGTTTCATTCTAGATAAAAAACAATGGAATGTTTGTCGAATCTTACCCATCATATGCGTATTAGTAGTATACCGTTCAACGCTATATGAATGCTTACACTATGCATGATATATTCTAGGAATACAAACATGCATACAAGCAATATCATTTACTATTTCAGAGATTCAAATAACAACTCAAATACTTATCTTTTAGGTTGAGTGGTTGCCTCCCTCTTGATCTCTATATGTCTTTGAACTTCTATTCATTTTGTACCACTATGCATGCTTAAGTGTGCACTAGCGTCATCCTCATGATCTCATACATAAACATACATTCATTAGTATAATCTCAATACTATCAAAACATTTTGTATGGTAATGATCATTTCATACACAGGTATAGTTACCTAAGATCCTACCACAAGGTAGGATTCTAACTTGATATAGGAAAACATACTTGGATTATCATGCTTGGTTATGTCTTAACATACCCAAACAATATCTTCTTTTGTTCTCTTCAATGATTTAGAGACCTTGTGCTAGAACTTGCATATCTCATAGGTTAAGCATAGTAGAAAAAAGTCATACATACCTCATAAGTAGAGATTCTATGTGATCAAGGATTATGGATGAGTCTTTGTATTCATGTCATCATGGTCATAGAACTTGATTTGTCTTTCTTGATGTACCTGTATCTTGTTAGCAGACAACATCATCCTCATACAACACCACAAGTGCATTAGTAGAATCATAAGTGTCATAACCTTAATCAATGAATGCCTTCTATCATTCACATGCATTCATTATCAAAAAATCATAATTGTACTAATCTCAATAACATGAAGACAAACATATCATAAAATTAACCATGAACAGATTTCAACACATACCTGTATCTCCTCAAGTCACACCTGTCAGGATTGCTTTTAACCCAATCCACTTTGATTTTCTGAAACTGGATCTGGAGCTGGATTAGAGTTTGTCAAAGAAACCCTAAAAATTCAAACTTTGAATTTCAAAATTCTAAAAGAATGGAAATATGCGCCTTGCTGAGCTGATCAAGATATCATACTTCAATTTTGAAATCTCCAAAATTTGACCCCTCAAAATTGCCTTTGAAACTTCTGGATCTTCTAGACAGGATCTCAAACTAGGGTTTGATGAAGCCCAGCATTTTTCCCATTCAAAAGGTTCGATCCAAAGCTCTAAAATTTGATTTTTTTGAGGAGCTTCCAGCCGTGGTCACAGATTTAAAAAATTCCAACTTTTGAAGAAGCCCTAATTTTCCACCTTTCCCATGAAAATCCCGAACTAGGGTTTGATCAAGCTCGACCTTCTTCCCAACCAAAAAATTCTATCTTGGTCTCTAAATTTCAATTTTGATGAGTAGCATTCAGTCGTGGTCTCTGATTCCAAGAATTTCAACATTCTCTGAAACCCTAATTTCCCATAGTAGTGATGATTCAAGAATAAAGGTGCTCAAAATCCAAATCTATTTTGACAGAAATATGCACCTGATTGTTTCTGGTGTAACTCCGAAATTACAAATCCAAAGGGTTTGAAACTCCTTTTTGTGGTAGCCCGGCCTGTCCTCTTTCCAACCCCACAGGTCTGACCTCAATTGGATTCTCTAAGAGAGAGTTATGCCAAGTGTTGCAATGTGACCTGTTTATGGGATAAAACAGGAGAGAAAACTTGTACGGCATGCCACATGTCACTGGTTCAACTTCGGCCTCTTAAAACATTACCTACGAAACTAAATTCCGTGCTCTACCTTTACCTTTTTAGAAAATTTCATTTGGAGCTTCCTAGCCCAAGTTGTGACCTTTTTTCCTAGGTCACCTGTTTATGACTGAGATCTGGAAGAGGCAGAAACCCTAACTTGTACTGATCATAAATCACAAAGTACAACGAATCGAAGGTTTTTCTTTGTCCAAAAGGTACATGGGGATGTTATATATGACCTGTAAAGGTTTTAGATCCTAAAAATTCTAGAAAATGGATTTATAGCGAAAGTTCTACGATGACTGGTTTTTTCTATATAAAACCCTAACCTTCAAATTGTTGCAAGTGAAGCAAGTGTCGTAAGTTCCATACATTGCCTTCCTTCAGGTTAGCTCTAATACCATGTTAAGATTTAATATGCTAAGACATAAAATATTAGCATTGCATTTCATTTCACAACAATAGCATATATAGGATCACTGAAAGAACAACAAGCACAACATAAACACAAGAGACACAGATTTTTCCTGGGAAACCCTCATGGGGTAGAAAAACCAGCAAATCTTCCTCAATATAGATGACCAACAAATACAAAGATGTAAACCCTAGACATGAGCTCCTTCTCCTCCATAGCAGATATCTCCCTCACCTATGCGCTATTCACAAGTGAGTGTAATGTGTGTTAAATGAGGAACACACCTTCTCTATTTATACACAACTCCGACTTGTGTTTTACATTGGCTAGGTCGGCCCTAACTTAATTACTTAACATAATGTGGCAGGGCCGACCCCACTAGGGTGGTCTAATAACCCCTTTAACCCACATGACTCATACAGGGCCGACCCCCACTAGAGAAGTCTAATAACCCAAGTTACCACATTCTCCACGGAGGAATAAAACATCTTCGGATATATAATAAGGTCTTCACGGATGAATGAAACATCTCTAGAATAATAGAGTACAAATACAATATTCTTAGAAGTTACAATATCTAAACACTGGGAAGGGTCTGTAAGAGCAAAGGAGGGTCAAACAGAGCCAAATAATTGATTCTAATCAAGAAATTGAACAAAGACCTTCAAACAAAACTGAAGAAATGACCTTGGATACCCCTAAGCAGATAGGATTTCCCCAATGGAGTCGCCATTCTGTTGTGCGGGAAATACACCTATAGTTCAGGGGAGAAACTACCAACTTACAGTGATGAAAGATAGACCTACAAATGTTCTGCAAGTGCAACTAGTAAGCAAAGATATTCAAGGTTATAAAGATGAGTGCCTTATTAAGAAAGTTGATCCCAACTTTCCCTTCCTTGCTCTTCAATGCTATTCAGTGTTGCAATGCCCACACCTACAAAACAACTTCATACCTTTCTCAAATACATTTGACTACATATATAAGACTGATATTCATGACAGTAAAAGACATCAAACTATAAGCAAACTGTAATAAAATCTAAGACACACATGAATAGGTCATATTTGGAAAGGGAAGAACGACTGATCTTTATTAATGAATGAAGCAAGTACATAAAGTTATACCTTCCTTCAAGCTTGGCACTTCACGAAACCTAGAGTCAAGGTCCCCTGCTTCTGTTCTCCAAGGATCCCAACCTCTAATCAATTGTGCTAGGGTTTATCAGAAACTGAGACACAAGACAGGGGGATGAAAGTCTCCATTCCTCCAGCATAACATTGTTATGGGCTTGGTCCCCTCACATGGCCCTTCTACCTTCCTTATATAGTCAATGAAGGAGAGGAAAAGTAGTTATAACCGATTAGGAAGTTCCCAAACTAACTCAATTCGACCAAAATTTGAGATTTTGACTGATTCAGGAAAATGCCCTACTCTTCCTACTGCAAACCAACGCATTTCCCAAGGTGTGCACCACTCTATAGGCATGATAGTTGTGCACATGCCCTACTCCACAGGCATAAGAGTAGCATACACATCCTAGTATTCCCTACTCTATGCATAGGATACCTGTAAAGTCCCCACCAATCTATCCAATTCGTGGAAGGGAACATGATGGCAAATCCTGGGGCTTTTACATAAACTCGGCCAATACATTAGATTTTAAAGCAAAGAAATACATGTGTGCAGACGTAATTCAATTAAACATGCAAAATGGAATGAAAACTGCATCCACACACATTACATGATGCCATTCAATTTAACACAACCAACCAATTAAATACATTGCAGAAGTAAAATACAGAGACATAGTACACTTATCTTTTTTTCGCAATTGCCCGAAGCAACTAGCTATGTAACTGCAACGTTCCACCCAACCGTAGGCTCTTCGACAACATATACTGAGTCCATACGAAGGCCACTCCCGAGCTGGGCATGATATCTACAAGGAAAAAGGGGACGTCCAACTTATACACAACCAAAACATCATTTCAGCTAAGCCAAGACAGTCCATAGCTGGGTTTATCAGGCTAATACTGAACCCTCCTCATCACTGGATACTTGCATTCAAGCTCAGGCCCAAAGCAATGGATTCCCATAACCCACACCCAAACATACTATTTTCTCACACAACAAGCACAATCATTGGGAATGGACACACATGTTTAACAATGGGAAAGACAATCACAGGGAGGAAAACGATTTCATCCCAAACAACTCAGCATTCAATGGCTAACACAGGGATGCACATAATAGGAAAAAATATGAGTGCTGGGCATGAAGAAACGTTTATACAATGAGATGCCCAAAGATGGGGTTTCTATCAACTCCGGAAATTCGTGGGCAACCAAAACGGAATGGGAGAATGGGGAATAAACCCTGGAAGGCAGAATCCATTTTCAAAAAACGTTTGGGGACAACCTAGGAGCAAAAACGACCTCCATTAAACCCCCAATTCGTGGTTCTCTTCTCCCAGCCACTGTGCTAAGCAAAAATGAGTTCCCAGCAAGCCAAAAATGCCCAACAAACTCCCAAACGCCCAGAAAGCTTCAAAATAAAATGCCCAACAAGCTCCAAAAACGTGAGAGAGTGAAGTCTAACCATGAATAATGGCTTGGGAAGGCAATTCGTGGGTGTTTTCTTTCCCAAGAAGGAGAAAGACGATTTTCCATGAGGGTGGCTTGCCCATACTCGAATTTGGACAGCCATACCTCCCCAATCCCCAAGGCATTAACTTCTTCACCCAACTCTTGGGAGAAATGAATGATTGGGCATCAAAATCAACATGGGTTGTTGATGGTTCATGGGTTCTCTCATTGACACTTGGCTTGATTTGATTGGCTCAAGGGTTTGAATATCCTCCTCCCAATTCCTTACAATATCATGCCTCCATCTCTTGTTGCATTGCATAGCTAGTTGTGGGATTTTATATTAAGATGCATATTTACAATTCCCATGGTTCACTAGCACATGGGTAGCATAATATCAAATACTTGCCTCTTCTAGACCGAGCGTTCACTAGCGGGGCCTTGGCCTTGAGCTCCACGCTAGGAATCATACATAATATGCATACATTATTTACATTATAGCCCAAAATATTATAAGGGTCAAAATAGGGATATTACATTCCCCTCCCCCTTGGAATAATACCGTCCTCAGTGTTCCAATACCTAGGAATTCATACACACTTTATACATGTCCAAAATTCACAAAAATGTGGCAGGTCTGTCCTGCCTTTCACCATTTACTTGGGTTTTCAGAACCAAGTCTTTTGGCCTTCACAAACTGTTCTTGTGTGAGGCACCTGCAACAATTAATTAATACGAATATGAGAAATAGCAGAAATGACAGAACTCAGAATCACTTTTATATTGATCACAGGCCACTTCGAGGGGGAAACCTCCTATGAGCAAGCTCAATACAAATAACTTCACCGTTCCTTCATAGGTCTCAACACACACTTATATACTAATTCTAGGCACCAATACTATGGGTCGAAACCATGGGCCGTTACAAACTATGGATCAACAATACTACGAGCGACTTACAAAGCATATGCGCCAACAACAATAACACAAACTATTGATCAACAAATACTACGGGACGACTTACAAAGCATATGCATCCAACAACAACATACTAACAAGGTAAAGACATGGGTTCCTAACATCCCCTCCCCCTTAAAAAAAGCTTTGTCCTCAAAGCTTTAGATGTGGAAATTGTTGTTGAATCTGAAGGAGTGGTTCCCATGTAGCATCCTCTGGTTGCATGTCGTGCCACTGAATTAAGACCTCTGTGATAGAGCGAGAGAGAAGCTGACGCGTGCGCCGATTGAGGATGGCCTCTGGCTCCAAAAGGATGGATCCTTCATTATCCAGTTTGGGTAAAATCGTTTTTCCGCTGATGTTGGTGCCAAGAACTTTCTTCAGACAAGAGACATGAAAGACTGGATGAATGCGGGAAGAAGGAGGAAGTTCCAATTTATAAGCAACGGACCCAATCTTCTGAAGAATCCGATATGGCCCATAGAACTTTCGAGCGAGCTTATGACGCCCTTTGAGTTTCAAGGAGGATTGTTTGTACGGATGGAGACGAAGAAAAACCATATCGCCGACTTGAAAAGTGCGCTCCGAACAGCACTGATTAGCTTGTTGCTTCATGCGATTTCTTGCCATGTGAAGATTGTCCTGCAAAATGCAAAGAATTTGATCGCGGTTTCGAAGGATCGTGTCAACTTCCTGAACTGGTGAACTGGTGGGGGTGTATGGAAGAAGAGCTGGAGGTGCCTGACCATAGACTGCTTCATATGGGGTCATTTTAGAGGCAGTGTGGTAAGAGGTATTGTACCACCATTCAGCAAGAGGGATCCACTTTGCCCATTGATGTTGTTGTTCCGAGGTGAAGCAACAAAGATAAGTTTCCAAGCATTTATTGACAATTTCAGTCTGACCATCTGTTTGTGGGTGATACCATGAACTCATCTTCAGTTTGGTGCCAGTGTGGCGAAATAGTTTTGTCCAAAAATAACTGGTGAAAGTCGCATCACGATCCGAGACAATGGAAGAAGGGATGCCATGAAGACGAAAGATCTGGTACAGAAAAATTTGAGCGACGGAGGAGGCTATATAGGGATGGCTGAGAGAAAAAAAATGACTATATTTGGAGAGGCGATCAACCACAATGAGAATCACTGTCTTCCCGCCAGATTTAGGGAGCCCTTCAATGAAATCCATAGAAATATCTGTCCAAATCCGTGTAGGTATGGGCAAGGGTTCAAGCAATCCTGGAAGGAGTGTTTTTTCACCCTTATTGCCCTGACAGGTATCACATTCGGCCACCATCTGTTGAATTTTCCTTTTCATGCCCTGCCAAAAGAAGTTACGCCGTGCTCGTTCATACGTTTTGAGGAACCCAGAGTTCCCTGCCGATGGAGAAGCATGGAGTTCATAGAAGACAGCCTGTTGAAGATCTGTGCTCTGGGGAAGCACCAGACGACCCTTGTATCGCAGAGAAGCACCATCCCAAGAGTAATGTGGTACAGCAGAAGGATTGTTGGTCAAGCGTTGGATGATTTGAGATAAGGAAGAGTCATTGACATAACCCTGTTAAACAGATTGCAACCAATTTGGAACAGGCATAGAAATAGCTGAAAGAGAACCTTGGGCATCAAATGTTCGAGAAAGAGCATCTACCACAATATTGTCTTTACCTTTCTTGTAAGTGATCTCATAGTCATAACCCATGAGTTTTCTAACCCATTTTCGCTGTGCCAGAGAGGAGACACGCTGGTCCAAGAAATATTTCAGACTCTGGTGATCAGTCTTGATGCAGAAATGATTCCCTAATAGGTATGGGCGCCACTTCTGTACTGCATGCAAAATAGGCATCATTTCCTTCTCATAGGTAGAGGCAGCTAAATTCTTACCTGAAAGGGCTTTGTTGGTGAACGCAATGGGGTGTTCATCTTAAAGGAGAATAGCACCAAGTCCATTGCCGCAAGCATCACTCTCAATAGTGAAGGGCTTGGAAAAATCGAGCATAGCTAGCACAGGTGTAGTACACATAGCTTGTTTTAGATTGTCAAATGCACACTGAGCAGCAGGTGTCCATGTAAAAGAATCCTTTTTCAATAGAGCAGTTAATGGAGCTGCAATCTTCCCATAATCCTTGACAAACTTGCGGTAGTAGCCAGTCAACCCCAAAAAACCACGAAGGCTCTTGAGTGTCTGAGGATGCGGCCAATTGCTCATGGCATCGATTTTGGCAGGATCCACGCGAATCCCTTGTGCTGAGATAATGTTCCCGAGATACTCAACTTCCTTCTGTCCAAAAACACATTTAGACTGCTTGTAATGGAGATGATGGTCAGAGAAAAGTTGCATGACAAGATCCAGATGCTGGAGATGTTCATCCCATGTTTTACTGTAGATGAGGATATCATCAAAGAATACCAGAATGAATTTCCATAAGTAGGGTCGAAATATTTTATTCATTAAGGCCTGGAATGTGGAAGGTGTATTAGTGAGGCCAAAGGGCATGACCAAAAACTCATAATGGCCATCATGTGTGTGGAAAGCTATTTTAGGAATATCATCCTCATGAACCCGAATTTGATGATACCCAGAACGAAGATCCAACTTGGAGAAAAAGTGAGCCCCATGAAGCTCATCAAGAAGCTCATCAACAACAGGAATTGGAAACTTATCCTTGATGGTGAGGTGATTAAGTGCTCGGAAGTCAATGCAGAGGCGCAATGACCCATCTTTTTTGCGGACAAGAATAACTGGAGAAGAAAAGGAACTAGTGCTTGGGCGAATAATACCTTGCTTCAATAAGTCCCAAATGAGCATTTAAATCTCCATTTTTTGGTGAAATGGGTATCGATAGGGCCTGATGTTGGGAGGAACGCTGCCAGGAAGGAGCTGAATACGATGGTCTTCTGGCCTGGAAGGTGGCAATCCCACTGGTTCAGCAAAGACACCTGTATATCGATCCAGAATTTGTTGTAGATCCAAAGGAGTAGTGGAGACCGCTGATGGTTGCATCTGGATGGAATGGATCTGAGCGATGACACCATGTGAATTCTTCTTGAGGAGTTTTTCCATGCGATGTGAACTGATGATGCTGAGAGAACTTGGTTGTAATCCTGTCAATGTGTGTTTTTGTCCATTGAGGGAAAACTGCATCCAAAGTTCAGCAAAATCCCATAAGATAGGGCCAAGTGTGCGTAGCCATTGAGTGCCCAAAACCACATCACATCCGCCTAAGGGAAAGGAAAACATGTCAAAGCGCAAGGTATAATCTCCCATAGAGATACGCACATTTTGACACTTCCCTTTGCAAGGTAAGGTGCCCCCATTGGAAACCATGACTTCAAAGTTGGAGCAAGGATGGATAAAACAATCAGCTTGTTTGGCGATCCGAGGGTCAATGAAATTATGAGTGCTACCAGAATCAATGAGTATTGTAAGAGGAAGCTTCTTGAAGTAACCCCTGACCCGCATTGTTTGGGGGGTGGGGATTCCAACTAAATCATGGAGAGATATCTCTGGCTGGTCATCTCGAGACGGAGGGTCAATAGGAGGTTCCTGAATGTCGACCGGAGCATCCAGTGTTTCTGGATCTTTGTCACCAATTTCAGAGGCAGACGGAGACTCCACATCCAAGAGATAGAGCTTTTGTTGAACACATCTATGTCCTCGAGTGAATTTCTCATCACAATTATAGAAAAGCCCCTTTTCTCTGCGTGCTTGCATCTCTGTTTCAGACAAATGCTTGATAGGAGTTGGTCAAGGAGCCTGCGGTATAGGTGGTCGCTGAGAACCCATATTTCGGAAGGGAACAAAAGTGGGCTTGGAGCGTTGTTGGGTTGCAATCTTGTCTTCTGCCAACTTAGCCAACACTAGGGCTTCCATCATTGTGTTGGGACAGAACATTTTGACCTCAGAGCGAATGGCATCCTTTAGACCACTGATAAAACAACTACGGTAAAAGTCATCAGACAATCCTTCGGTGTGGTTGGCTAGATTCTCAAATTCGGTTTGATACTCTCTCACCGTGCCAATTTGGAAAAGTTTAGTGAGGGCTCCTGTGAAGTCATCAAAAGCACTAGGACCAAATCGTTGCAAAAGGAGCTGGCAAAAGTCTGGCCATTTGGGCTCTTCATTAGCCTTGATTTACCAACGGTACCATTGAAGAGTTTCCTGTTCCAACTGAAAGGATTCCAGCGGAACTTTGTTGACATCAAAAGTATTATGCAGACTGAAATACTGTTCTGCACGATAGATCCATCCAGTTGGATCAGTACCATTGAAGCAAGGAAAATCAAGCTTCGGACCACGAAAATTGCTGGAAGAGGAGAACCCATTGTCTGATGAAGACTCGGACTACCGTTTGTTGTTCATAGCTGAATGTTCAAGATGGAGGCCGAGAAATTTTTCATCCAGATCCTGTAGTTTGGCTTGGATGGTTGTAAGTGCTTCCTCCATGGTTTTTGCTCCTGCACGGGTGACAACCATAACCAGGATTTTTTTTTTCTTTTTTCGGTTGACTGGGTAGGAAAACAAAAACAGAAACTACTTCAGTAAGGGAAAATCTGGACTAGGGAAAAAATCTGAAGGGTAATTGGGGTTTGACTAGGTTTTGGACACTGTTGAATAGACAGGGAAAAAAAATGAGGATTCCAGAAGCGGGGTGAAAGAATGGGAAAATTTGACAGAGGGGAACAAAGAAGCAGAATTCAGAAATGAACTCTGTGGTAAAATCCGAGGGTGATTGGGTGAAATCTGAGGAAGTTATGGAAAACCCTAAAAATAGACAAATGTGGGATTTTGGGCTTTGGGAAGGGGAATTGTGGATAGGGTCCTCGGGAATGAAATATGTAGAATGGGGGTGACAGGGGTTCCCCGAAAATTTCAAGGGAAACAGAGTAAAAAAAGGGAGATATGGAGAAAAAACTGATTTTTTTTTTCCAGACTGGAGCGGCTATGGCTCAAAATGGATTTGAAACGACGCCGAATGGATTGAAAATGGATGGATCTGGAACGGCTTGCAAAATGGATCTGAACGACTGGATGTAAAATGGCGCAGCAACGATCGATGACAGTTCAGCTGAAATTAGATATTGACCCCAGGTATGTGCGGCTTCCTAACAGTTCAAGGGTTTCACTCGGCCACCAATGATGTCTGACGGCTTGTGTATTGGGGCAATACCCCTCACTCCACGGCTCAGGTAAAACTGATAACCGCTTTGCCACAAACGACAGCTCTTGGTTTACCTCACGGGTGGGAACTAGTCAATCAGGTAGGGGTCGTTTCCCTTTTCGCTGGCAGGTCCTCTCAATGGGCCAGCTACTTCGGGGTTCCTGTGGTACTCCTCACAATGAGTTTTAGGGCTTATTCCCAAGTACTTCCCACAGTTAAGAGGATAGGGATTATTCCCAAATCCGAACCTGCAACAAATGCGAAATTTTTTTTGGCAGAAATTTCACCCAGCGAGCCTAAGAAAGTGCTCTGATACCAGATGTGAGGCACCTGCAACAATTAATTAATACGAATATGCGAAATAGCAGAAATGACAGAACTCAGAATCACTTTTATATTGATCACCGACCACTTCGAGGGGGAAACCTCCTATGAGCAAGCTCAATACAAATAACTTCACCGTGCCTTCATAGGTCTCAACACACACTTATATACTAATTCTAGGCGCCAATACTATGGATCGAAACCATGGGTCGTTACAAACTATGGATCAACAATACTACGGGAGACTTACAAAGCATATGCGCCAACAACAATAACACAAACTATTGATCAACAAATACTAGGGGACGACTTACAAACCATATGCGTCCAACAACAACATACTAACAAAGTAAAGACATGGGTTCCTAACATCTTGCTGGCGGGGACCTTCTAGCTCTGCATGAGGGCATTGTTCCAAAACAATCCCTTCCTCTTCTTTACCTTCCAGCTGGTCCACAAACCTGGAACGTTTCTTAATCAAAAAATTGGATGAATGCTTCTTCATTGATCCACTTTCCTTTCCCTTGCTGATTGCTCCCAGAATGCTTTTTATCTCTTTTTGCAGATGAATAGAGTCTTGCAAAACCTCGTGGTTTATGTCATTCTGTTTCCTCTATAGCTTGAGCATATCTCCAATATTTTCTTGGGTCTTTGTAATTGTTTGAAGAAGACTTTCAGCCAACTCTAATAGCCCTTGGTCTGCCGCCATGGTCAATGTGCACAACTGACCACTCTTTACTCACTAGCAGCACTGGATTGTGTCGGCTGCAACCAAGCATAATATAAACATTAAAGTTAGTAAATTATTTCTCAATTGACATGGAACGTCCATGCTTCACTCATGCGACTTCCAATTTTTTTTTTTTTTTATGCTTTCCCAACATACACATGATCTCTTTCATGTTCATCCTTTCACAGTGAAATAACTATTTTAGCATTCACAATTTAATTCAAGCAAATAAACACATTCTTCTTCTATGACATGCATTCAACAATTCTTTGTTTTATAAATGCATCAATAAAAATGAAAGAGAAGAGTAAGAGTTTCTCCCTCTTAGTCTTTCTTTATTATGGAGCTACACCATCACTGTGGTTTCATGCTCCTTAGTCTCTTTCACTTTAATGTGAACGCTTGAATTTCCCTTTATTGGCTATGGCACTTAGTGTCTAAGGTCTGTTTAAAGCTTTTCAACTTAAGTACCCCTTCCCATTCTACTTACAGAACCTTTGGTTGCTAGGACCCACTCACGTTCACTAGCACCATCTTTTATTACTACTCATACTGAGCTCTTTAGGATGGTCATATGTCCATCTGCATCCCTATGATGCCTTCCTTATCCTTGCTCCCAACAATACCTACACTCGAACATTGAATCAATTCACATTTTTAGTTTATTTCATAAGGTTTTTCTCTAAACAAGAGTTTGAGAAATCATAACCAAATCATATACGCACGTATATTCATAAGCAAAAAGTTGCAAGATAACCAAATACTTATCTGTATTGGATGTCTTCACTTTATTCCACAGGATCCTTCTTTGCTTTACGAGCCTTGGATTTCCGTGGACACAATTATGAATGTTGGGCCAGCACGTAGGTTACTCCACAATCATTCAAAAATGAAATGCCAGGCCAGTACGCTGACTGGTTTTATCAATTGTTTAAGGGGTATTGGGCCAACATACACGCTGTTTCACAATTTAAGTAGTGAAATCCCAACCAGTTACTCTTTGGATTTATCAAAATTTCATATTGCCTACTCATTTAATCTCTGGATTTACCAGTAATTTTATAGCGCTTTCAGGGTCTTGCTTTCCTGCAATGACCAAGGTTTCCAACAAAGAAACAATAGTGTATCAGCTTAGCTGTTAGAAGACTTATACCTGAAATATTCATTATTCCAAACAAGACATAAATGAAACTGAATACTTATCTGTATTGTGCATTTCCCCTCTGGTCCACAAGATATTTATTCTCTTTGCTAGCCTTGGGATCACCTATGGACTTGGATGTAGTTAATGCTTCACCAGTACACCTTCACGTCGACTGGATTTATCAAGCATTTGGTGGTGGCCAACCAGTCCCATACCTAGTTGGCCCTCTCCATTGCCGAGCCAGCACATTTGTCTGGGTCATCGAATAATGGAAGGAAACTGCGCCACCTGACCGTTATAGGTTAAGGCTCTACTCTGGAGCCATAGGCATCTCAGGGTTTCGGTCAGTCTTCGGCGCCCGCCCTCCCACTGCTGACCCAATAGAGATTTTATGCCTTCACCAATGTCACCACACTTTCTTGCACCATAACCCTTCATACACACATCAACTCTTCATTCATACAAGGACGCCACTCCTTCTATTGTGCAAATTGGTGGTTCCTTTTTGGAACTTTATAGGTGACTTTCTTAACTGCAGGTTAACATGACCTCACTCACACAAGGATGATACCTCTTCTTATTACACAGCTCTTTGGGCCTGTCCATCCCTTCTGGTAATATTTCGTGTGAGCATAAAAATGTTACCAATTCCTGTACAGGCCTTTTGCGTACCCTTCTTCACTTTTCCTCTTAATGTTCAGTATCAATCTGCATCTGTGTAGGCTGACAACACAAGAAGGATAAGCAAGCTCATCAGTATTGCTGTTCAATTTTTTTGTAACCATGATCCATATCATTCACTATCAAGTATTGAAACACCAGGAATGCATCCATTCCCTTAGGGTGTAGTCAATATTGAAAACCCTATCATGACTCAGCACCAGAAAAGGTGTGCACCCCCTTTTTGATGTGAGCCATGTAGGCCCTAATCATACTCAAGCAGTCTGCAATGATATAAATAAGATAGAGCATGCTCTGCATATTAACCCTAATAATTTAGACATGCATGTTCTTGTCTAGGGTCACATAATACTCATTCATTTTGCATATGTGTCTCATATGCCTTCTGGGCATAGCTTTACCATCTCACTCTCATGGTTTACCGACATGCGGTTTGGCTGAGACATTTGCAATGGCGTTTCACCCGAAACCCATTTCTAAAGCATGGGGTCCTTCCCATGGAGTTTGGATTCTGCAGGCCATCACACATGGTCTTCCTGCAATGTGTCATCTTGGCACACTTTATCAAATAGCCAAATAGTCAACAACATTTAACAATAAGCCTCAAATATGATTGTTTCATAACCAATCAATAGCATTAGTAATTAAATTCAATATGAATTTACAATTCTGCCTCCTACAAAAATTGATTTGCTTAGCAATGAGGCCCTCCTCATATTGTTTGGCTCTTGTAAGTGGTATCACTCTTCCCATTATGGTTTCACCCTTGGTACCATACATGAACATCCACCTACAACATGTCCTCCTGACACAATTCTATATAAGCCAAACATTCATTAGCAATTATAAGCAAATTGTCAAATCTGAAATTTGTAAATCTATTTTCCTACAGGAATTAAATTTGCAACCATGAGACTATTCTCATAAACTTAAACCAGACAATTTTCAGATTTGTTTCAGGCATAAATTACAACCATGAGAACCTTCTCATAACCTTTGGCTTCTGCACATGGTAGGTCTTGGTCCTTACTATGGACTTATCCTCATTGCCATACGCAGGACTTTTTTTTATACCTGAGAACTGAACTTCAGACAGCCAGACATGTTGTGAGTATCTATGCACATAATCCTTTCATTGTCGCAACAATCATTGAAGTGATCTCAGAATTATAACACTCAATAATTCAAACACCTTCAGCTGTTAACATTTGAAATGTAATGAAATATATACATTTCTATATATGCATCATCATCACAATAAGATTGCAAGACATAGTCACACTATCCATGCAATTTAAATAATTGTAAATACTCATTACTTCATTTTCCATGCAACTTTGTCCTTCCAACAGAGTGCTCTGGTAGCCCATCACATGTCTACCTTCTTCATGCAGTCTTTCTCCTGCATTCATAGCAGCTCATGAAATGGTCTCAGGATTAACAATAGCCCACCATTTCATCTATTATCTAACTGCATTGAAACATATGTATGTCACACCCATGCATTCACATAATGCGTCTCAACATGTGCACTCACACATACGCATGCACATTCACAACATTTAAATAATATTTTAATGTGCATTAACTCAATGCATAACCCCTCAATATAACCTTGCATTAATCCACGAATACTATGCATTCCGCCATATTATGGCCTAACCATGTCTTCCCACACAGCATGCACCACTATGATAGGACCATAAGTCCTTACTTTCTTTGGTTATTTAAACTTATAATCCAGCATACACAAATGGCATGTTATAATTTCATATGAATGCATTGAGGTTTCTAAGAAACTATAGGGTGTAAGGCTCACTGCCTTCACTTACCCACACCTCACCATACTTGGTAGGTTGACATTCACATTCAGGAACTCAGTACCACATGCAAACCAAATCAACATACTTTAATCATAGTCAAAGGGATCTTACCAAATCCTCTTTTAACATGCATGCACTTTAAGCACAAATAACCATTACTTGCATGGCTGTCATTAACATCATTTGATGTTACCTGATTAGTTGGCCTCTTACCAAGGCTAGATAGTCCTTTTTCCAACCTCATGATCATAGGTTTGTTGCACCATCCTTTTGGTCATATGCAACAACATCATCCATATCCTTAGCCATGCTTCGGTTGTATTTGGTCCTACAACCAATGCGAACACAACTAATTATTAGCAACCACAATCATTATTTTTAAGTGGCTCTTTGCATATGTAAAACCTCACTATTTTACCAATATGCAATATCATATATATATATATGTGCACAAACATTTTCACATGTACTGTGCAATGTCTATTGGTATTCCAACTAGTACATATTCATCTCATTTACCCAATATCTTGCATTTTCAATCATGCTTCTATGATCTGGTTCCTACAACATTAGTTGTCATCAACCATAGGCACTACCATTAGTGGGTTATTGCATGTGTAACTTCACTATTTTACAATATGCAACATCATGCTCATGCATAAGCATTTCACATGCACTATGCAATGACTCTCTAATCATGCCCACTAATTCATATTTAATTTGCTACTCTCTTGCATTTACAGTATTCCTATGCCATAATTTCCAGTATATAAATACAATAGCAAGAGAGGAGTTAAGGAATTCTTCCCAATTCCTCATTCTGACATGGAGTTCCTCATCCACATCATAGCTAATCCTTTCCTTGGCTTCCCTACCAAGAATACAAGCAATCATTAGCTATGATATTATCATGAATTAGCAATTCAACATATACATATGTGTAATCATTCATTCTTGCTATTTTCCAAATATGCAATTCTTATGCTACAACCAGAATTAGTTTTAGGGTGAGGAATTTCCTTTTCATCTTCTATAATGTATATTACAACCCATTACTCTTGCTGAGAATTCCACAACCCTTTATGCAATCTGTGCTCCTCATCCCAAAAGTGCATTTCACACCTTCAACAACTGTCTCCGGAGGATGACGGGGGTCAAGGGGGCTTTCCCCCTTGTGGCTCGCCACTGCAGGGTGGGTCGAGGGCAACGCTCTCATTTTTTTTTTTTTGGCACCTGAAAATCTCACTGAGAAACTGCAGAAAAATCCCCTGTTTCGGCGGGCTTATTGATTTCTTCTGACGATTGTGGACGAACTCGTTGAGTTTTTCCGTCGTGTGGACTAGTTTGCCGAGTTTCTCCGTCACGCGGATGAGCTCGCCGAGTTTCTCCGCTGAAAACTCAGTTTTCCCCCTTCTGACAACTTCGGCACCATTCGTCAATTCTTTCCGCCGCTTCGACGGAAACTCACCAACTCTTTCCGCCGTTGTGGACGAACTTGCTAAGTTCTTCCGGCACTGCGGGGAAACTCTCCCATTCTCCTCCAGCATTGCGGAGCAACTCGCCAATTCCTTCCGACGCTGTGGCTCAGACTTGCTGATCCCTTCTGTCATTGCAGAGCAACTCATCCATCTTTTCCGAAACTTCCTTCTTGACGCCGAAAATACTTAGAAAATTTCTCGAAATTTTTCTTTCTTCCCTTCGTCGACGCAACTCAGCCAACTTCGCCGGCTCATTTAGCTCCACTCCGCCAACTTCTCCGGCCTCCTCTGACATTGCGGATGATATCACTGAGTTCTTCTGGCGTTGCAGCAGAGACTCACCAAATCCTTCCGTGAATTCAAACCGAATCACCAGGTTTCGCTGCCGTTACTGACAGACTCGCCAAAATTTTCCCCGTTTCAGCAAATACTCGCAAGTTCCTTCCGCCTTGTGGATGAACTCACTGAGTCTCGTCGCCGATACAGACTTTGTAGAAAGCTAAAAATACCTAGAAAAATTTCAAATTTTTAAATTTTTTCTGAATTTTCTTAAGGATCAGTTTGAGCAGGAGGAGTACTTACCTCTGCCACTGTGATAGGCATCCCATGAAGGCCTAATGCTGAAACCAACAGCTCTGATACCAAACTGTAAAGTCCCCACCAATCTATCCAATTCGTGGAAGGGAGCATGATGGCAAATCCTGGGGATTTTACATAAACTCAGCCAATACATTAGATTTTAAAGTAAAGAAATACATGTATGCAGATGTAATTCAATTAAACATGCACAACGAAATGAAAACCGCATCCACACACATTACATTATGCCATTCAATTTAACACAACCAACCAATTAAATACATTGCAGAAGTAAAATACAGAGACAGAGTACGCTTATCTTCCTTTCGCAATTGCCCCAAGCAACTAGCTATGTCGCTGCAACGTTCCACACAACCGTAGGCTCTTTGACAGCATATAATGAGTCCATCCGAAGGCCACCCCCGAGCTGGGCATGATATCTATAAGGAAAAAGGGGACATCCAACTCATACACAACCAAAACATCATTTTAGCTAAGCCAAGCCAGTCCATAGCTTGGTTTATCGGGCTAATACTGAACCCTCCTCATCACTGGATACTTGCATTCAAGCTCAATCCAAAGCAATGGATTCCCATAACCCAACATACTATTTTCTCACACAGCAAGCACAATCACTGGGCATGGACACACATGTTTAACAATGGGAAAGACAATCACAGGGAGGAAAACGATTTCATCCCAAACAACTCAGCATTCAATGGCTAACACAGGGATGCACATAACAGGCAAAAATATGAGTGCTGGACATGAAGAAACATTTATACAATGAGATGCCCAAAGATGGGGTTTCTATCAACTCCAAAAATTCGTGGACATCCAAAATAGAATGGGAGAATGGGGAATAAACCCTGGAAGGCAGAATTCATTTTCAGAAAATGTTTGGGGACAACCTAGGAGCAAAAACGACCTCCATTAAACCCCCAATTCATGGTTCTCTTCTCCTAGCCACTGTGATAACCAAAAACGAGTTCCCAGCAAGCCAAAAATGCCCAACAAGCTCCAAAAACGCCCAGTAAACTCCCAAATGCCCAGCAAGCTTCAAAATAAAATGCCCGGCAAGCCAAAAACGCCCAACAAGCTCCAAAAACGTGAGAGAGTGAAGTCTGACCATGAATAATGGCTTGGGAAGGCAATTCGTGGGTGTTTTCTTGCCCAAGAAGGAGAAACACATTTTTCCATGAGGGTGGCTTGCCCATACTCGAATTTGGACAACCATACCTCTCCAATCCCCAAGGTATTAACTTCTTCACCCAACTCTTGGGAGAAATGAATGATTGGGCATCAAAATCAACATGGGTAGTTGATGGTTCATGGGTTCTCTCATTGACACTTGGATTGACTTGATTGGCTCAAGGGTTTGAATATCCTCCTCCCAATTCCTTGCAATATCATGCCCCCATCTCTTGTTGCATTGCATAGCTAGTTGTGGGTTTTTATATTAAGATGCATATTTACAATTCCCATGGTTCACTAGCACATGGGTAGCATAATATCAAATACTTGCCTCTTCTAGACCGAGCGTTCACTAGCGGGGCCTTGGCCTTGAGCTCCATGCTAGGAATCATACATAATATGCATACATTATTTACATTATAGCCCAAAATATTATAAAGGTCAAAATGGGGATATTACAATACCAACGTTTTTGTGGAAAAATGGCCAAAAACAGGGTTTTCTGATGATTTTCAGGAGGTGGTTTGGTCTGGAAAAGTGTTCCTAAGGGTTATAACCATCAAATGGGCGAAGAGTGAGGTAATTTCAACCATATTTAGTGTCCCTAATGACCCTTCAATCCACAAGTGTCCTGTTGTGTGACTAAACTTGATCTCAAGAAGTGTCGTCATGGACGGAGAAGTGTCATTTTAAGCTATAACAGATGCCGCCTAATGTATGAGGTCAAAGGGAGTGAGGGAAACGATGTCCAAAATAAATTATAAATAATAAAGAGTTGAATTATGGAAGCGGGGGAACTAGAGAAACCAAGAATCATAGGCTCAAATGAAGTACCTGAAAGCAAAGGCAATGTCAGACAAACTCATCCTTGGGGTAACTATCCATGTTCAAATAGTGGAACATGACCTCCAAGAGGATACAATAATGGTCCAAATACAGATGCATATATCATGGTCACTAGAATACAAGCGTGGATCCATGAGGAACATAAGTGTAAACATAGCCACATAAATACAAGGTGGATCTATGTCAAAACTGGAGAACATAGCCATAGAGAACAAGCTGGATCTATGTCTCATCAAGAGCCAAAAAGAGCGTGGCTCAGTATTGCACAACTTGGGCGATAACATAAATAAGGTGATACTATCGAGGATCCCAAGGTCTTCATCCAAAAACAACCCAAGGTACAAACCTATCCATGTGAATAAATGAGTTGATGTCGAACATGGGAGGTATCGTTTGATTACCGGTCATTGATGTATACTGTTAACAAATGCAAGGGTGTCCACCAATAATGAAAATGGAACCCAAGGTACCTAGTACATTCAGACAAGTGCGAATAAGTGGTCTTGCCGTCGAACACTTGAAGAATCTATCGTATAGGAGACATTGATGTATTGAAGAATAAGTGGTCTTGCCGTCGAACACTTGAAGAATCTATTGGATAGGAGACATTGATGTATTCCCATCTATCCAATAGCGAGGGAAACTTCCATGAATGACTGCAATCCCCAAGGTACTAACCGAAACTCTAAACTTCATTCCCAGAGCACAATGAGTTGAAGTCGATGGGAAGAAGTCTGTTGGAAGGGAGGCCTTAAGGAATCCTCCATCATCCAACACGAGGAACACTCAACAAGTATGAGTTGATTTGGAGTAGGACTGAACACATGATGAAACATACTGAAACCAAGGAATGGCCGACGCATGAGGTCAAGGCAGCTGCAGAATGGCCGACACGGGTTATATCCTTGAATAGTGAGCATGGCACAAGAGTGACTTTGGCAGCTTTTAACATAAAGAGACCACGATACAAATCTGCAATGTAGGTGACATTAATAGATTGTCCATATGATTGTAAGACTAACCAAACGGAGGACTAAGAACTTTGAGATCAGGTTTATCCTAAGGCCAACACTAGAACCCAACTTGTTTAATAGACTCAAAACATGTGCTTTGTTCAAGGAGGTAGTTGACTTGCTGCCATCATATTGAACAATATTTTAACATTCTTCCCTTCCCTTTCCTTTTTTTTTTTTTAACGAGCTTTACAAAGAACTAAAGCATGCTCGACGGTATTTTCATATTTAGGGAGTCTAAAAAACCTAGAAGAAAACTCCATACACCTATCCGTGGATTTTATATCGAGCCCGGATTGGTCTGTGCTCAGCGGTGTTTTCTTGCTTATAGAGTTAAAAAACTTAAACAGTCCTCTATCAACCATCTCGTGGATTTCACATTGAGCCCGAGTAGGTGAATGCTCGCTTGGTGTTTTCACATTTTGAGAGTCTAAAAACCCTAAAGACGACTCCAAAGGTCCTTTTTCGTAAAGTTAGTCTCCTTCCCCGAAAAAGTGTAAAATAATGGAAGAAGAAGTCTTCTAGCGCATACCAAAGTATACCTAGAGTATACCTTTTACGTAAATTATCCACCAAGGCCCGGAAAAGGGATAATTCTATACCTAAGTGGATGTCGGTTTAGTTATTTTAATGAGCCCGAAAAGACAACTATGCTCGGCAAACTTTTTCTATTTAAGGAGTTTGAAAAGGGCTTAAAAGAACTCCATAGGGATCTTTTCTGTAAAGGTTTAACGAGCCCGAAAAAGTAAACTGGTGACCTCCTTACTGTTTTTAACGAGCTCAAAGGAGTTACAGAAAAATGCTCATAAATTCCTTACTGTTTTTAATGAGCTCGAATTGAAGATGGAAGAAATGCTCAAAACCTACTTACTGTTTTTAATGAGCTCGAAGTAAAGGTAGAAGAATGCTTGTAAATTACTTACTGTTTTTAACGAGCTCGAAGTAAAGGTAGAAGAATGCTCGTAACCTACTTACTATTTTTAATGAGCTCGAAGTAAAGGTGGAAGAATGCTCGACGAGGGAGGAGACGAGTGTCAGGGACATGCGAAACTAGCTCCAAGCGCATGGAACAAAGCTATGCCTAAAGCAAGGAACATGAGTAAGATAAGGACACTCAGGGTGTGTCTCCTCCAGGTAAAAGGTGTCAAATTGAGAAGGAAAAAAGATACAGGGCTTAGCGGAAATGAGATCAGAGATGGAGGCTTATACAACGAGCTAAAAGCATGGAAGCTGGCATCAGGCTCATTAGTGCAAGCGGGATCATAACAGATGCATATGCAACTTGAACACGAAGATGAGAGCCTTATCAAGGATGGCCAGAAATATATGAGGAATAAAGATATGAGGCTTCTTCTCAAAGTCATGGTAAATCTAAAAAGGCTCCCAAGCCTATGAGAAAAACTTAGCATGGGCACCAAAATGGCATAAGGGTGCTGATTAGGGTGACCCATGTTAGGTAGGCTCTGTTGTCGGACTGGTGCACAATGCATAAAGAGATGGCTAACACACCAATATCCAACAGGCTCGACCCTATGGCGAATTCAGATGGAAAAAGGTTTAAATGCAACATAATAGCAGGGAAGCCTAAACCTATATGCAAGGTTCCGAATATACCTGACATGGTCGCACAAGGTGTTGAAAAGGACCAATAACCAAGTATAAATCCAGCTAAGAATCCTGTCTCCAAGAAACATTAGTACCAAGATCATATCTAAAACATATGTAAAGAAAGACCCGATACAAGTCACTGTGGTAGAAATACTTTCAACTTCACTATCATCAACAACAGGCATAAACAAGGCACAGTTTTCAAATGAAGACTCTATGGTACCCAAACCCGAGGACTTGCAATCAACAAGATTCACTTCAGGATGAAGATCAAAGTTGAAGGACATGATGGAATCTGCAGAAACAAATTCATCATCACGGGAGTTGAAAATTCAAGAAGCAAAATCAAACTTAGCAGGAACACTGATTTGTGGATCTGTAGGAGAGTCCAAAGACTCAATAGTAGGAAGATCAGACTTTAAGGTCAAAACGGGGCTGGACATAACTGCAACTAGATCAACATCCAAATGAATGGCAGACTATACTATGGACTCTAGGAAAACTTCATCAGAAGGAAGTATATCGTCCCAGATAGGACACATATCTAAACATTCAGATGGAGGTGTCACTTGGTCAAAAGCTGGGACTAAGTCCCGAGAAGGTAAGCATGAACTCAGAGACTTCTTCTTAGTAGTAGTTAAACTCAAGGAACAATATGCCACAGAAGTCCCATGTGACATAGTGGTGCCTAATGACAAGGGATCAGACTGGTCTACAGTTGGGTAATAAGGAGGGTCAACGAATGCAAGCTGGTCAATAGTGACGATGCTTTCATTATGAGGAAAATGCATCACACGAAAGAGCGTAGACACCACAACATGCATAGCATATACATAATCATGCCCGAGGATCATATCAAATTCCACAGGGTCCTTTAAAACCATAAAATCAACTAAGACTGTTTTTCCACCCAAAGTAACAGGTACCTGACGGAGGAATCCGAACAGTTCACTAGGTCTTTTATCGAAGGTCAACGGCCAATTAACAGTTGGAATAACATTAGGGAAACCCAAATATCTCCAAGCATAAGCGGATAAGATACTAACAGAAGCTCCTTCATCTACAATGCATCGATCAACCCTTATGGTTCCCAATATCAACCTTTATCTAGAGAGGTGTCGAAGAAGGAAGACGAGGTTCGGCTAGACTATTCCAATCAAAGGAAACGAGCCTATGGCTTGGTAGGGGTTCACATGGCATAGATGAAATACCCCCCTTTTTCAGGAACATCCAAATTGATAATGCAGAAGACTTCCGCAGTAGGTGCATCCATCTTTGCAGGACTGATGGGATCGGTCGAAGATTGCATCGATTTGATCACTTCACTCTCCGAAGGAAGAGAGGGGTTGACCGAAGATTGCATTGGTTCAACCAATTTATCAACCAAAAGCTGATCTAACTTTAGGGAATCTATAGACAACTTAGGGGCAGATATTCCTTCAGACATGGACCACACTCTTCGTGCCTATGGAATGGCAGGGCATCGACGAGTAAGGTGATCTCCCTTACAAAGTTTACAAGGGAACTTTGGTTTCCGTCCTATAGGTTTAGACTCCTTTACAACGTCAGTACTCTCAACATGACTAGCATTGGCTGACAGCTCGCCCCCAACATGACTTGCAGTGGCTGGTTGCTCAGAAGCAGAAGACTTTTGAAATGAGGACCACACTTTTTGCACTTCTGGAAGTACAAGGAACAAGTAAGTAAGGTGGTTTCCCTCACAAAACTTGCGAGGGAACTTATAATTCTGTTTATTGGGTTTGTCAACAATGTCAACTCCCTCAGCATGACTTGCAGAGGCTGATTTGGTCTCTCCACTATGACTCACAGGAACTTGTGACTTGTCATTAATATGAATAGAAATGATCAATGAAGTGTCCTCAACATGACTGACAATGGTTGAAGACGAACTTTCAGTGTGATTTTCAGTGACTAAAATTTTCCTCCTAGCATGACCTCCAGGGGCTAGGTAGGTGCCCCCTGCATGATTTACAGAGGCAGGGTGCTTTCCCCCAGCATGACTTGCAGTGGCTGGGTTGTTGCCTCCTTGTTTTGGCATCTTCTTCCTATTCTTCCCCTGCCTATTCCTTTTAGACTGCTGGTTACTAGTATTGCTACTTTCACTACATGAGGTAGAAGGAGGAGGAGAAGATGTTACTGGAAAAGAAGGCACAGGGTTCTGATGCTTTTGATTTGAGGTGCTTACAAAAGAAGCGTCAGGAGCATGCAAGGCATTCGGAGTGGAGAACAAACAAACCGGCTGCCGTATAGTGAATCCAGGAAGATTCAAAGTAGCCATTAAGGGAGTACCAATGTTTCCAATGAATGGAAGAGCACAAGGATCCTCTGGAACAGGGTACCTTGATTGGCACTCACTGGAATGCTAGACATAGTTTCATGCTCAATATGAGCAAGAATTTCTCTAAGTCAAACTAAGACAAGTAGCACAAAGAGCACACCACTAAAAAAGGTCCTAGGTAAATCAAACTAGGAAAACAAATGCCTTCCAGAGAAGAGTCTAGGATGTTGAGGGCCCAGAAGAGATCAACAAAGGAAGAAGAACAATTACCCGGGGTCCACAATACAATGACTAAGGGTGCAAGCGCTGGAATCACCCAACCGCCCTCCCAAAGAACTGTAAGGGATTTCCTCCCACATCTGTCCTAGGTACAACAGATATAACCCTCCACCGTCACCTGTGTATGATCCTATGGTCAGATACTAAGGATACCACCACACTGAAAACTCCTGGGGGAACAGTCTCTAGTTGAATCAGAAGGCGTGGGCAGGGTAACTGAGCCCGAAACTCAAAAGAGTCCCCAAACACAATCTGATCCTGGTATATGCTCGAAACAGAAAGTAGGAGGTTTATTCCCAACAATCTGATCTCACAAGACCTACTGCATAGATCCCAGGTAAGTTTTGAATGAAGTGGGTTTACCTGTGATATTCGAACTACGATTTTTGCGTAATGTGTGATCTTGGGTGGTTTAAGTTGTTTTAAACCCAATATCCTAACCAAGACTAGTTGGTGAATAGTGTAACCTAGAAAAGAAAATGTTACTAGTACATTTTATTAGGGTTCATTTTAAAAGTTACTTGCTTACTCAAAAAGGTAGTGGGTGTGTAAGAGTGGTTATAACAGAGATAGCATACTGAAATGAAATGTTTACCACTAAAGAAATCTTTTCTTTTCAATGCAAGTCTTAAAGATACGATCTGGAATGCATATGCAAATGCAATTTTTAGTCTTTTCAAATGCAAAATGGTAAAAATAAAGTCTAAATGTACAAAATTAAACTCAAAACTTAAGGATGCATCTACTCAAACAAATAAGTATGCAAAAGAAAACTTCTTCTTTTTGATGCAAAGCACTCTTAAATCCTTTAAGCCACTTGCAAAGTACTACACTCAGAAAATAAATCAATTTTTTTTTTTTTTTTTTTTTTTTAATGTTTTTCAAAGGTGAGAAACAAAACTTGAAATTGAAAATAACCTACTATCAAAGCAAATCAAAGAACTTTCAGGTTTCCATATTGAAACAATAAAAGCTACCAATATGAATTTCAAATTCTTATTGATGTAAGCATGCCAACCATTGGGAAAAGCATACGAAACCTAATTTTAGACCCAAACAGAGAAAATGACTTACAAATAAGTATGTTTTGGTAAAGTCAGGTCTGCACATAAACAGTGCAGTCAAGGTCCTGAATAACAGCAAAGACACTTGAGCTTTCACTACAAAAAGAAAACTAAAAGCATAAGGAAGGATAAGAAACCAATCTAAAGAGAAATTTCGCTCAAATAGATACAAACAGGGTCAAGTAGACTCAATAGGTTTCAAATCTAGTGGAAATGGAGCAGGTAGATTCAGTCAGACTCAAATTAGGGTACAAAACACCAAATTGGTCCACAACCCCCCAACCTGGGTCAACAAGCCCCAAAACTTTCCAAACAATCCCAAATTGATCAAAGGAGGTCCAAATCATGAACATAGGATCAATACAAGGATAGGAGACCACTTACAGTGGTTTAACTCAGACTTAGGGTCATCAGGGGCCCCAAAAAATGTAGCCACAACCCCCCCAAACAGGCTAAGACTAAAAAAAATCAATCCCAAAAGGTGTGCGCTACTGTCTATGAGGAAGACCAATGACCAAGTAGGGGAATGCACTACTGTGATTCACAACAATAGTGCACATGTGGGAAAAGCTGAAAAAATAGGGTTAAAACCCCCCACACCTGAGCCAGTAAGGGTCTATAAGAGCTGGGAAGGGTCTGTAAGAGCCAAGGAGGGTCAAACAGAGCCAAATAACTGATTCTAATCAAGAAATTGAACAAAGGCCTTCAAACAAAACTGAAGAAATGACCTTGGATACCCCTAGGAAGATAGGCTTTCCCTAGCGGATTCACCATTCTGTTGTGAGGGAAATACACCTATAGTTCAGGGGAGAAACTACCAACTTACAGCGATGAAAGATAGACCTACAAATGTTCTACAAGTGCAACTAGTAAGCAAATATATTTAAGGTTAGAAAGATGAGTACCTTATTAAGAAAGCTGATCCCAGCTTTCCCTTCCTTGCTCTCCAATGCTATTCAGTGTCGCAATGCCCACACCAGCAAAACAACTTCATACCTTTCTCAAATACATTTGAGTACATATATAAGACTGATATTCATGACATTAAAAGACATCAAACTATAAGCAAACTGCAATCAAATCTAAGACACACATGAATAGGTCATATTTGGAAAGGGAAGAACGTCTGATCTTAATTAATGAATGAAGCAAGTACATAAAGTTATACCTTCCTTCAATCTTGGCACTTCACGAAACCTAGATTCAAGGTCTCCTGCTTCTGTTCTCCAAGGATCCTAGCCTCTAATCAGCTGTGCTAGGGTTTATCAGAAACTGAGGCATAAGAGAGGGGGATAAGGGTCTCCATTTCTCTAGCATAACATTGTTATGGGCTTGGTACCCTCACATGGCCCTTCTACCTTCCTTATATAGTCAATGAAGGAGAGGAAAAGTAGTTATAACCGATTAGGAAGTTCCCAAACTAACTCAATTCGACCAAAATTCGAGATTTTGACTGATTCAGGAAAATGTCCTACTCTTCCTACTGCAAACCAACGCATTTCCCAAGGTATGCGCTACTCTATAGGCATGATAGTTGCGCACATGCCCTACTACACAGGCATAAGAGTAGCGCACACATCCTAGTATGCCCTACTCCATAGGCATAAGAGTAGCGCACACATCCTAGTATGCCCTACTCTATGCATAGGATACCGACGTTTTTGTGGGAAAATGGCCAAAAACAGGGTTTTCTGATGATTTTCAGGAGGTGGTTTGGTCTGGAAAAGTGTTCCTAAGGGTTATAACCATCAAATGGGTCAAGAATGAGGTAATTTCAACGATATTTAGTGTCCCTAATGACCCTTCAATCCACAAGTGTCCTGTTGTGTGACTAAACTTGATCTCAAGAAGTGTCCTCATGCGACCAAGCGATGTAAGTGTCGTCACGGACGGAGAAGTGTCATTTGAAGCTATAACAGTTACCAAGGCCCAGGATGGATTAAGGGGGAGTGTTAGGATATTCCTATACTCCATCCTAGTCCTACCAACATTTTCATTATTTTCATTTTTAGTCTTGCATGCATTTTTGCATGCAGCATGCATTCTGCATGCATCCCAGTCATCAGTCCCAGCACCTAGCCCTCAGTTATCCATCCCCTGGGAGCTTCTCACTAATCAATTTTAGCCCTCCTAAATCTTAGTGCACCCTTATTCCTTGATTTAAGGAAGCCACTCGTCCTCTCTTACCTACCACTAAGTTGCACTTCAGTTAGTTGAGTTATCTTCAGTTCTTTCCTTGATTTAAGGTTAGACTGACTCTCAACTGACTGTATCACTCCGATGGACCTCCGATGAGACTAGAATTCCCACTCTGACTCCAGTTAGCTCCTCATACACCCTCCAGTGAGCCTCCTTCATTTAGTTAATGCCTCCATGTGACAGTTACACCTACCACACTCAATTAGATTGATGATTGACAGTTACTTGTGCATTGATGACTCCACTGATGATGATGAAGACTTGTAGTTGTGATCCGATGACACTCCAGTGATCTTTTGATCTCTCCATGAAGGCTAATTCGAATTTCCACCTTGGAATTTGAATCCCCATGCATTGTATTATTTATTTGTCCATTTGTGATTAATGAATTAGTGTGTGTGAAGTTATTTTACTTCTATCCGAGTTCTACTGTATTATTATTCTGTTGCTCATTTTACTACATTGACCACTCTTAATCTTATTCCTAAATTCTTTCATTGTGAGGTATACATCAGTTCTTAGATCTGCTATGAGGATTTTCATAGTGAGACCTTATTCTGCTTGCAAATTGTTGCCGAAAGGGTCGGTGAAAAGGGATTTTGTTGGTTTCCTGAACCTCGCAGAACTTGGGTCTATCTTGAAAAGTTAAAGAATAGTATATGCGCCAACAAATGGTTTCGTTTCCATGCTTAAACTAGTGACGTGTCCAGAAAATTGGAATCCAGGGAAAACAAAAATATGGAACTGGGTGGATAGGATAGAAAGGGAGTTTGCATGAAAAGAGAATAAACCTCCATGATTCTCTGACGAAGAATGGTTGTAGATATACCTATGGGCAGACATTTATGAAATTTTCTTTGCATGTTTAAGAAATGACCTATACAAATTGTTGTCAAGGTTAGCAGAATGCAAGAATAATTTTAAGGGAGGAGAGCCTACGGTGTGGACTCCATAAATGATCCAGAGGCTTAAAGTGGTAGAGAGCCCGATCTCAAGAGCAATAGACTTATGGCTGGATAGCATATTAGAAGGCTATGTGACAGAATTCGTTGTGGACACCCTGAAGTCCTACAGCGTAGCAGAGGTAGAGTTCTTCAAGGGATTCAGAGGTAAGTACCTGAACAATCTGAATCTATATATCAAAATGTTGTTAGCAGAAAAAAAGGTGTTTTAAGAATGTAGTAAGATACCTAGTTGTTTTGATTCTATAATGTTCAAAGCTAACGACAATGATAAAGAAGAACACATTCATACACTAAGAAGTGGTAAAAGTTATAAGTCTAGGGCAAAAAAGAGATCTAAGGAACATGAAATTCGCATAGACACTAAGTTACAAGTTGATCCTGATAGCCAGACAGAACCTCCAGTAGCTACCTATCAGTTGATCACTCCACATAATCCACAAGTTGACAATACTGCTAACCCTCAGAACATCAGTAGTAATAACACCGCGGGAGCAAGCACTCAGAACATTCCACACAGTAATATCCCTAACACTGCACAGAACACTACTCATGATATAAAATTGTCGATATTCAAAGGAACGGGTCTAGAAGACCCTAAGCAACATTGGTTTCTGTGTGAAGCCGTGTGGAACGTCAAGCAAGTCCAGGATTTTGCTGTTAATCAAGCACAGCTCGTCACTACATTCAGAGACAGAGCCTTGAATTGGTTTATGAAATATTATGTCAGACAGAATAGGACTCTAGTGGATATCAAGGCTGCCCTCTTAAGAGAATTCAATAAACCTAAGTGTGAATCACAATGTATCAATGTATCACTGAGTCTGTATGGGAATTTGACCAGAAATTCAAAGCATTGTTAGACCAAGTAAGCTTTGAAATCACACCGCAACAACACCAAGAGTGGTTCATAGCCATAATGTTTCCACATATCATACTGCCGTTGATGCAACGGAAGGTGGCTTCGCAGACATAAGCCTTGGAAATTGCCAAGAATCTAGAGGATTCGCCAATAGGAGAGACTAGCCAAGGCATGGTCCAGATCCAGAACCAGCTAGCAAACCTAACACTACAACTACAAAACATTAAGAAAGGAAAAGAAATCAGAGAAGAAGCCTGGTGTGTTAAATTTTCAGAATTTACTTCAATCTGGTCTAGGATCTTAACTGAGAGAACAACATGTACATCAAATCTACAACATAGCAATCATGGACACAATAATGCAAGCACACAAGAGACACAAAGTTTACTTGGGGAAAACCATAAAGGTGAAAAACCCCAATAACTTCCTCAAAGATAGATAGAGCAATGATACAACCAGAATACAAGAGATAGTCTTCTCCTAGCAGCAAAGACTCCACCTCACAAGTCCGCCACTTTTCGAATGAGAGAAGTGTGTGAATGAATGATCAAATAAAGATCTCCCGATCTCTATTTATACTTGTTCTATCCTGCCCAATAAACTAATGGGGCCTACATGTCTAGCTTAACACATGGTTAACTTAATCCGGCCCGAACCCACACTTGGTGGTCTAATAACCCTTTGACCCACATGGCCGACCCCCAATAGGGTGGTCTAATAACCCTTCGACCCACATCACTTATAGAGGGCCGACCCCAACAAGGTGGTCTAATAACCTATCAAGTATAAGTTACGACACTTACAATATAAATGACGACACTTTCGTATAGAGGAATAATAAAATCTCTATAGGAATACAAACACTTCCGTATAGAGGAATAATACCATCTCTATAGGAGTACAAAATACATATATGAAATACATGGGTGAAATACATTCCGAAGTTACATATACATCAACACTCCCTCTTAACTAGGAAGGTATTTCTCGACATAGGTCTTCTAGTAGTCTTCTTCTCTGGATCACCATCAGTGAATCATCATCCTCGAATCATCGTCATCGTCACTACTACTGCTATCTCAATCAATCTCTGAATCTACTCGTCATAGGAAGTTCTACAGAGCCAGTCCTTTTTCATACTAGATGTAGGCCCACCACCTGCAGGTCTTTGTCATCACTAGCCATACTGTGGAATCCTCAGGACTTATTACGTGCGTCACAAAAACCTTGCAAGAGTATCCCAGGACTTATTACAGGAACACAGCCCAACCTATCGGATCTCCCAAGGGGCTATTACATGTGACCCTACCACAAAACCTCGAAAGAGAATCCCATGACTGATTACGAGCACAAAGCTCAACCTATCGGATCTCCCAGCGAGCTATTATATGTGGTCACCACAAAACTTTGCAAGAGCATCCCAGGACTTATTACAGGAACACATCCCAACCTATCGGATCTCCCAGGGCGATATTACATGTGGTCATGGAAAAACCTTGCAAGAGAATCCCAGACTTATTACGAGCACATAGCTCAACCTATCGGATCTCCCAGGGCGCTATTATATGCCATAGGACAAAACCTCGAAAGAGCATCTGCCAGATATCCCAGGGCCAAATTATATGCCATATGCAAAACCTTGCAAGACTATTTGCAGATCTCCCAGGGCCCAATTATATGTCCTCCTAGAGCAAAACCTCGAAAGAGAATTTGTCAGATATCCCAGGGCCAAATTACATGCCATAGGAAAAAACTCGAAAGACTATTTTCAAATCTCTCAGGGCCAAATTATATGCTCATCTGCACAACCTGATCCACGACCACAGAGTATCAACTTGATACTCACCATACATCATCTTGATGTATACATGATCATCTTGATCATCATCACTACAACATCCTGCTGCATGTCATCTGGAGCAACATCCTGAAGCTCGTCATCCATGGTCATCCTGATCATATAATGCATCTACCTAATGCATACTAGGTATCTACCTGATACATATCATCATACATGATCCACCTGATCATACAATGTATCCACCTGATACAAATACAAAAACATGATCCACCTGATCATACCTGATACATATCAACATACATGATATACCTGATCATACACAGTATCCACCTGATACATATACAGATACATGGTCCAAGCATCCAACATGATGCATATACAAAACATATACAAATGATCCTACTGATCATATCCAACATCCAACATGATGCATACATACATATACATATAAATGATCCAACTGATCATATCCAACATCCAGCATGATGCGTACATACATATAAATGATCCAACTAATCATATCCAACATCCAACATGATGCGTACATACATATAAATGATCCAACTTATCATATCCAGCATCCTCCTGATGCATATACAAAGCAGTAACTAGAGCATCGTCCTGATGCTCATCATCCGGTGCTTGCATCCACAGCCATGTGAAGGATCCTCCTTCGAACATGCTTGGAATGGATTCTGCAAATGTGTCCATCATTTCTTCCTCGAAGTGTCATCAATCTGAAGAACACCAAGCCTCTCCCTGAAGTACTCGAACTTCACCCTGGCTAGTGGCTTCGTCAACACATATGCAATCTGCTCATCCGTCGCAATGTTCAGGAGCTTCACAGCTCCTCTCTGCACCATATCCATGATATAGTGATATTTTATCTCTATGTGTTTCGACCTATCATGAAACACTGGGTTCTCGGACAACTTCACACAACTCTAGCTATCACAAAATATACTAGTAGCATCCAACGGGAGATCAAATAACTCATACAGTAGCTTCCGAAGCCATACTGCCTCACAACTAGCTGAACAGGCTGCAACATACTCTGCCTCAGCTGTACTCAGTGCTACGCAGGACTACTTCCTGCTGAACCAAGAGATCACACCTGATCCCATACTGAAGCAACACCCATAAGTGCTCTTCCTATCTGCAACACTGCCTATCCAATTTGAATCAACATAACCCCACAGGTTAAAATTTTGATTCGCATCATACCTGAGCCCATAATCAATTGTACCCTTCAGGTACCTCAGAATATGCTTTACAACTACCAGGTGAACACTCCTCGGATCCGTCAGGAACTAGCTCAATGTGTTCACCGCAAAGAAAATATCTAGTCTTGTGTTCGTTAGGTGCATCAAGGACCCAATCATCTGACGATACATAGTGATATCAACCGGCTCAGATGAAGCATGACATAGAAGCTTCAGGTTCGATGCCATAGGTGTGGCCATAGCCTTGCAGTCCATCATCCCGAACCTCTTCAGGATCTCTACTGCATACTTCCCTTGTCTAAGGAAGATTCCATCTGCACTCTGCCACACCTCCATGCCAAAAACAAATAGTGCATCATCCCC
The DNA here is from genome assembly GCA_027924585.1 of Larix kaempferi. NCBI lineage: Eukaryota > Viridiplantae > Streptophyta > Pinopsida > Pinales > Pinaceae > Larix > Larix kaempferi. Next base: position 9,552,505 of record BSBM01000476.1, read on the forward strand.
AAGTTCTTCATCTTGAACGCGATAGCAAGCTTCCGCTGCATTTCGGCAATCAATCGATCCTCACTTGTTATAAACAGGTCATCCACATACAATAGTAGTATCACTGGATTTCCTTCCTCAACCTTGTAGTAAAGATTGGAATCCGCTTTACTCTTGGTAAATCCCAAACTGGATAGAAAGCTGTCTATCCTACCATACCAAGTTCTGCACATATATGACTCCCTGTCATGTGTCTCAGAACCAAGTGGCTTCTCCACATACACTTCTTCTTCAACTACACCATTCAAGAAGGCTGTCTTGAAATCCATTTGGTGTATCTTTCACTTCATCACTGCAGCCAGAGCAAGTACTGATCTAATGGAAGTGTATCTGGCTACAGGAGCAAAAGTCTCTATGCTACCACTTGCAGCATGCTTGATCTGTAGATCCTCTTGGAAGTCACTATAGACTCCCCTTCGGGTCTTGGGACTGCATCCCAAACATCTTCATGATCAACTGGTACTCCTCGATCATGGCATTCTTCCCAGATCCTGGGAACTTCAATATCTTCAATATTTTCAATAGATAACTTTGTTGCTGAACAAATGTTTTAGTCCTTCTTTGGTAGGTGATGGTATACGATATTTCCTACACAACAAGTTAAATTGCATGATTAGAAAACATCTCATAGTTTTCAGAACAAATTCTTACACATAAAGAAATATGTCATACAGTCATGCAATTATCTTAGCCAATGCTTCAATACAACATTTATCCATGTTCCGTAACTTTCTAGATGCCTTCCAATCTCTACCGGAACATTGTTAAGAGTGTACACAACTCCTAACATGTCAGCAAAGAGGTTTCATTCTAGATAAGTAGCAATGGAATGTTGTACAGTTCCATAGGCCACTTACCCATGTATATTAGTAGTATACTATTCATCAATGCAACTATTCTAATATGCATAATACACAACCTAATTGTAGGAACATTAGTATATACATTATTGAATAACATTTTAAACAAACAACTATGTAAGAAATGACAATTCAAATACTTATCTTTGTTTGATTGTTGGGTTGACTCCCTCTCAATCTTTGCTTCTTTTCTGCAACTCCATTCTGATGTGGATTGTGAGAAGTGGTCAACTCCCTCTGAATATCTGCATCCTTGCAGAAACTATTGGAGTGTGCTCCCTCTTGATCTTTGCTTCCTGGATTACCTGTCCTTGAACTTATATTCATTCTCGATCCCTATGCATGCTTGTTAGTATCATCATTGTGTTATCCTCTAGGTCTCATACATAATCAAACATTTATTAGTATAATCTTAATACTATCAAAACACAATAATCTTAAACATGTATAGTCATGATCATTCACAGATAATAAACATTAGTATTCAGGGAAGTCTTCTTTTACTCATGCATATTCTTATTTGATCACAGGACTCTTCTGATTAGTTAATGCATAAACCCGTGATTACTCAAACCTATAACTTCATGATTCTTCTGGTTAGTCATATCATCAATTATGGTAAGAAACATAATATGCATACAACCATGACTATTCAAACCTATGACTTCATGAATAATCATTATCAACAACACAACAATATAAGATCCTAACACAAGGTAGGATTCTAGCTTGATATAGGAAAAACATACCTGGATTAGCTAGTTATGTCTAACATATCCACATGATGTCTTCTTCTTCTCTTCAATGACTTGTGCTAGTAACCTGCATATCTCATAGGTTAACCATTATAGAACCAAGTTATACATACCTCGCAAATAGATCTTCTAAGTGATCCATGACAATGGATGAATCTTTGTCCTCATGTCATCATGATCATATGTTCTTGAACTAGAACATGATTTATCTTTCTTGGTGTACCTTTCATGTTAGCAGACAACATAAACCTCATACCACACCATAATGCATTAGAATAAGTGTCAACACCCTAATGCATGCATTCATAATTTTGTTAAGGTGATACGACAAGTCTAAAATCAAGATTGTTCTAACCGTAATAAGATGAAGACAAACATATCATAAACTTAATCATGAACAAATCTCGAGACATACCTGGATGAGTCATACCTGTAGAGATTGCTTGTAATCTTCTTATGTAAGGCCTTAGCCTCATCTCCCTCTGAAACAGGAACTTCTTCACTTATGCAGGTGACCAATCCATCCTCTTCTAGGATTAAACCAATCCACTTGATTTGCAAGAAATGGATCTGGAGCTGTAATAGGGTTTTTTAGAGAAACCCCAAAAATTCAAACTTTGAATTTCAAGCTTCTGAAAGGATAGAAATATGCGCCTTGATGAGCTGATCAAGCTGGTATATTCAGAATTTGAAAACTGCAAAGTTTCACTCCTCAATTTTGCCTTTGAAAATTCCCGGATTCACTGGACGTGACCCTAAACTGGGGTTTGATGAAGCCCACTCTTCTGCCCAATCAAAAAGTTTGATCCAAAGCTCTAAGATTCTATTTTTCTGAGGAGCTTCCAGCCGTGGTCACAGGTTTCAAAAATTCCCATTTTTGCAGAAGCCCTAATTTTCCACTTTTCCAATCAAAGTCCCGAACTAGGGTATGATCAAGCTCAGTCTTCTACCCAACCAAAAATTCTGATCTTGGTCTCTAAATTCCTATTTTGATGAGTAGTATTCAGCCGTGGTCTCTGATTACAAGAATTCCAACTTTCTCCGAAACCCTAAATTTCGGAAGCCATGAATGAAGGTGCTAAAAAATAATTTTGTTTTCACAGAAATATGTACCTGATTGTTTCTAGTGTAAACTCTGCACTTTTCGATCCACAGGGTCTGAAATTTTTTTTTGTGGTAGTTTGACCTGTCATCTTTCCATCTCGATAGGTTTGACCTCAATTGGATTTTCTGAGAGAGAGTTATGCCAAGTGTCGCAACGTGACCTGTTTATGGGATAATATAGGAGAGCGAACTTGTACGGCATGCCATGTGTCACTGGTTCAACTTCATCCTCTAAAAACGTTTTCTGACATAGTACAGTCTGTTTACTACCTGTCACTTTTTACGAAATTTCATTTGGAGTATCCTAGCCCAAGTGATGACCTTTTTTCCACGGTCACCTGTTTTTGACTCAGATCTGGAAGAGGCAGAAACCATATATTGTACAGATCATAAATCACAAAGTACAACGAATTAGAGGTTTTCCTTTGGACAAAAGGTATATGGGGATCTGAGCTTTGACCTGTAAAAGTTTCAGATCCGAAAACTTCGCCAAAATGGATTTATAGCGAAAGTGCTACGATGACTGGGTTTTTCTATATCAAGCCCTAGCATCATAAGTGCAACAAGTGTCATACATGCCATATCATGCCTTCTTTCAGGCTAGCTATGATACCATGTTAAATTTTCAGAATTTACTTCAATATGATCTAGGATCTTAACTGAGAGAACAACATGTACAACAAATCTACAGCATATCAATCATGGACACAATAATGCAAGCACACAAGAGACATAGAGTTTACTTGGGGAAAACCATAACGGTGAAAAACCCCAATAACTTCCTTAGAGATAGATAGAGCAATGATACAACCATAATACAAGAGATAGTCTTCTCCTAGCAGCAGAGCCTCCTCCTCACAAGTGCGCCACTTTCCGAATGAGAGAAGTGTGTGAATGAATGATCAAATAGAGATCTCTCGATCTCTATTTATACTTGTTCTGTCCTGCCCAATAAACTAATGGGGGCTACATGTCTAGCTTAACCCATGGTTAACTTAATTCGAGCTGACCCCACACTTGGTGGTCTAATAACCCTTTGACCCACATGGCCAACCCCCAATAGGGTGGTCTAATAACCCTTCGACCCACATGACTTATATAGGGCCGACCTCAATAAGGTGGTCTAATAACCCATCAAGTATAAGTTACGACACTTACAATATAAATGACGACACTTCCATATAGAGGAATAATAAAATCTCTATAGGAATACAAACACTTATGTATAGAGGAATAATACCATCTCTATAGGAGTACAAAATACATATATGAAATACATGGGTGAAATACACACGAAATACATTCCGAAGTTACATATACATCAACATGGTGTACAAAATGTAAAGTAGATGGACACCCGAAAGAACACTGTCCAGTTTTCAAAGATTACATTGATAGTGGAGCACCAAATCCACTAAATCAACAACAATGGCCATGGTGTGAAATCTGTTGATGTAGAGGACATCGACCTGAAGACTGTTACTTAATTCAGAAGTATGTGCGAACACCCAAGAATTTATACTGTACATTTTGTAAATCAATTGGCCATGATGATTCCAACTGTAGAGCATATGAGCTAATGATGGAAAGAAAGCATGATGTTTACAGAGTTCAAAAAGAAACACCGCAACACAATGATAACGCGCAGTATGATCAGGGCACATATAGAGGATGCGGTGGATTCGGAGGAAGAGGAAGAAATACTCGACAAGGAAGAGGAATAGGTCAGACAATATGCTATAACTGTGGCCATCCCAGTCATCTCTCCAGGGAATGTACTAATCCTTGTACTGCATGTAAATACTGTAAGTCTTTTGACCATGTTATTGAGGCATGCCCAATATTGCAAGTGAAGATGCAAGAAAGAAGAGAAGAAGGGAAGAACCCGAACGTTCATATGATCGCAACAGAGAAAAGAACTAGAGATCCAAACATTAATGATGTGATGTGAAGTGGTGCTACAACAGGAAGAGATAAAGAACCAGAAGCCTCAACTTCTGAAGACCACCAAGCTAAGCAGACACCCACTGAAGGGGTCTGGATAAGAAAAGAAACTAAGAAAGAACCTGCTTTCAATTTGGACAGAAACAAAGAAGTCTTCGCAGAAGCAAGGGAGACCTTCAGAGAATCGAAACCTGTAACACCAAGAATCAAATTGAGAAGTGAAACAACGCATATGAATGATATTCCAGCAACATATGATAAAACATGTACTGCAACATAAACATGTACTTCTGTTGCGCAGTTCCTACAGAGCTATATGAAGTTAATGAAGAGCGAATATGCCTTAGTAGAATTGAAAAACTTACTAAACCACTATGAACAACGTAGTTGCACGAGTATTTTTCATAGTGCAGTTCACCATATAAAAAGTCATAAGAGAATAGGCTAAGAAATGAGGCTAAGTGCTCAGATAGGAGACTATGAAATGGACCAGATTATCCTTGACTTGGGATCAGAAGTGAATGTCTTGACCAAGCATGCATGGGAACAGATGGGGAAACAAAGGCTATCATGGTCACCTATCCAATTAAGACTATCTAATCAGCAGAAAGTTATTCCCTTTGGAAGACTCTCAAATGTACTTGTGGACATTGATGGAGTAATAAGTTCAGCAGACTTCAAGTTTATTGAGATCATCGACAACAATAACCCATATCCTACTTTACTGGGGATAGAATGGGAAATGGATAACCTCGCGATTATCAATTTGAAGAAGAAACATATGATCTTTGAAGGATAGGATCCCAGGGTCATCGCACCCTTGGACCCTTCACAAGGACCAAGATATAGTGAACCAATACAAGAAGAATGCAGAGCACAAGACCTTGATCAAATATACAAGATGACTACGAATCAGTCCGACTATATCAATCCTACAGATGATGGAATGTTGAATTGGCGCTATGCCATCTCTTTCATATCGGAATCCGACGAAGGATTAGAGAATTGGAAAAGCAGAATGCACGAAATATCTGCCAGGCGATGTGTGCAGATCACAAAATCACTACGCTGGGTTGGAGCATAGGTAAGTCCAATCCATACCTATGATTGTTTAAGTAGCATTCATGCATTTTTTCAAGAATATACTGTGATTATGGATGAATATAAGCTATCAACATTAGATTCAGCACTACGCGCTACACCTGCTAGATGGTGAGCCGCGCATAAGGACACTCTAAACACATGGGAACAGTGCAAGCACATGATGGAACTAAGATTCACAGAGCAAGCTGCACTGACAATAGTCAATTATAATGGACAAATGAATCCAAGGGATCACATGGAGATTTGTTCAAAAACATGGGAAAATAGACCACAAATAGAGTGGGTCCACCTGTTTGTGCACACATTAGATTAGATCCCAAAGAAATGGTATACAGACGCAGAGATTCACAAAGGAACAACAGAATGGTCTACTATGACTAAGAACTTCCAAAGAACTTTCAACTTCGAAGATGGTTGTCCAATCATAAATGACGCTCTGCAGATTATCAAAGAGAAGATATCCGAAGACATACATAAACCTATTTATCAGCAATCAGAATGGGAAAGACAGATAGAACATGCCCTTGAATGTTATAACCTCACTGTAGACGAAGAAGATGAAGAGGAGAGCGATGATGAGGATCCGTGCAATATCAATATACCTGAATAAGAGGGAGTGCGCGATGTAGAGGGACCTCCATTAGAAATTCCAGATCTGAGCAGCCCTGTCAAAACAAGAAAATTTAACATTGTCACAATTAAAGAACCAAAGTTTGCATCTATTGGCGATTATTGGGATGAAGAAACGGTCGCGCAAATTGCAGACCTTCTGCACGAGTATGGGGATATGTTTCCAACAAAGTTCTCAGAAATGAAAGGCATTTTGGGCAACTTGGGAGTCATGAAGATGCCTCTCAATCCAGGCGCGAAGCCCATCAAGCAGAGACCCTATCGGCTGAATCCTAGATACAAGGAAAGAGTGAAGGTAGAGCTCGATAAGATGCTTGATGCAGGAATTATTGATCCAGTAGAAGAATTAGAATGGATAATTCCAATGGTCATCCAGGACAAAAAGACTAAAGGAGAGATCAGAATCTGCGTAGATATCAGAAAGTTGAATGATGCATCGTTACATGACCTATTTCCTACTCCATTCACACATGAAGTACTAGACAATGTTGGAGGAAATGAGGCCTACTCATTCACTGATGGATTCTTTGGATACCACCAGATCATAATAGACTGAGTAGACAGACATAAAACTACGTTTTCTACTAAATGGGGCTCATATCAATATACAGTTATGCCATTTGGTTTGAAGAATGCACCTGCTATATTTTCAAGAGTTTTTGTTGCTGCATTCAAGCATTTTATTCATAAGTTCCTAGAAGTATACTTTGATGATTGGACTATATTTGGTTGACTAAAGAACCATTATGAAAACCTCATAATGATGTTAGCTAAGTGTAGACAACATCAAATCTTGTTGAACTTAAAGAAAAGTATTTTCTGCGTACCCTATGGTATCCTACTTGGCCACATTGTGTGTAAGCAAGGTCTGATGGTTGATCATGCGAAGATCACAGTCATTGTGAATCTCCCAGCACCAAATTTAGTAAAGCAACTTCGCACTACACTGGGACAGACATGATACTACAAAAAGTTCATCAAGGGTTATGCACAGATAACTGCACTGATGGATAAAATTATGAAGAAAGAAGTCAAGTTCGTATGGAGCAAAGAATCCCAGAAAGGATTGGATACATTAAAAGAGAAAATGGTAACTACTCGTATTCTAGTTTTTCCAGATTGGAATAAACCATTTCATGTACATGTTGGTGCTTCATCTATAGCATTGGGCACTGTGCTTGCTCAACCAGGAGAAGGAGACATTGATCACCCCATTGCATTTTCAAGTAGAAAACTGTCTTCAGCCGAAAAGATTTACACCACCACAAAAAGAGAGGGTTTAACTATGGTGTACACACTACAGAAATTCAGGCACTATTTGCTAGGCGTGCACTTCTCCATGTACACTGACCATTCAGCTCTGAAGTACTTGGTCAATAAACCAGTGTTAGGGGTGAGAATATGCAGATGATTACTACTATTTCAAGAGTATGACTTTGAAATTATTGTTAAACCAAGAAGACTGAATCTAGGACCTGAACACCTCTCAAGAATTAAGTCAGGTGAAGAGCCCACAACTCTTGAATAAAATCTACCTGACGCGCAGTTATTTTCCATCCAGATCACATATGATTATTACAAAGACATTGTAGAATTCTTGACTACAAGGTTGGAACCTGCAGAGTTTTGTAGTTGGCACCTGCAGAGTTCACTGCGCAGTAAAAGAAGCAACTGGTAGTTAAAGTAGCAGACTTCACCACCATCGTAGGACAGCTATACAAATTAGGACCGGATGAAGTGTTGCGTTGATGTGTGCTAGAACATGAAAGATGTTTATATTGGCTGAGGCACATTCAATTGTCTCTGGAGGTCACTACGCAGGAAGAGAAACTGCGCAAAAGATATTAAGAGCAGGGCTATGGTGGCCTACACTCCACAAAGACTCAAAAGAACATTGTTGAAGTTGCGATGTGTTCCAAAGAACTAGAAAGCCGTCGCGAAGAGATGAAATTCCACTAAGACCACAACTAACTTTACAAGCCTTTGATCAGTGGGAAATTGACTTCATGGGACCTATTAACCCACCAGGAAAACGAACTGGTGTGAGATATATTATCACCACTATAGATTATCTCACCAGATGGATAGAAGCTAAACTAGTAAAGGACTGTAGCGTAGTTAATTCCGCGCAGTTCGTCTTTGAGAATATCCTTACTAGGTTTCGATGCCTAAAAATATTAATGAGTGATCAAGGAACCCATTTCCTAGACAGAACCATTGAAGCAGTGACTGAAGAATTTTAGATATATCATCAGAAGAGTACACCGTACCATCACAAGCTAATGGAACTGTCGAAGCATTTAACAAAGTGCTAGAGAATGCGCTAACCAAATTATGCAACACAAACAGAGATGATTGGGATCTGTGCATACCAGCTGTAGTATGGGAATATAGAACAACTTGTAAGAAACTAACAGGCCATACACCTTTCAGGTTGGCCTATGTACATGAAGCTGTGATGCCGATGGAGTATATTCTACCAAGATTAATAATTGTTGCATTCATAGACATGGCAGACGGGGAGACATTGCAAGAAAGACTTCTATACTTGGTTGGATTGGAGGAAGATCGCTTCATTGCAGGTTTTCACCAGCAAGTGCAGAAGAACAGAGAGAAAGCAGGGCATGATCGCCATATCAAGCACAAATTCTTCCAGGTAGGAGATCTTGTCCTCTTGTACGATAGTAAGTTCATGAAATTTCCTAGAAAATTTAAAATGCATTGGCTTGGGGCATATATTGTTATGCATGTTACTAACGATGGCGCAACTCAGTTAGCCACGTTAGTCGGAGAAAACTTACCAGGTCTAATAAATGGAAGTAGACTAAAAACCTACCAGGATATTCCTACTTCGCCGAACCCTCAGTGAAATGAAGCTGCGCAGTTAAAAAAAATAAAAAAATAAAAAAAAAAGAAGAAAAAAAAGAGAAAAGTAGAAGCGTGCAGTTGCGAAGTTCAAAATGAAACTGTGCAAATCAAAGGAAGTACGAAAGATGCAAAGTTCAATAGGAATAAATACAACACCACGCATTCAACCACACAGGGGTAACGACAAACCGTCCGTGCAGTTCGACGCAATACATCAATATAACTGTTAGAGCTGAAAAGTGACCTTTATACAGTGTTTTGGAAACTATCTGTTTCTGCATTTAAGGAGGAATCACCCGTCGAAGGCGTAGTTAAGGAAGGAAAGTACACGGATTCTACTGATATTTGACCGAAGGGTCATAGATTTTAATGCTAATCTAACTGTTAAGGGATGCGGGAAAGGCTTCCAGTGCCTATAAATACCGCAATTTGCACAGTGATTTGGTTACCACGATTTTCCAGCTTGAGTATTACAGAGCATTCATAGACCTTCTTTGGTTTTAGAGTCGCACTGTAAGTGAATGTCTGAAGAATCCAATTTAGGTGAAGTGCTGCATGAATTCAAGCAAACTGGGACTACAGATTTGATGAGAACCCCTGCCAAGACATCTATTCCAAAAAAAGGCCAGGGTTCATGTCGCTCACCACGCCAACCTCCAATAATGAAACACAAGGGAAAGGAACCTGTATTTGAGACGACAAAGTCGAAAGTAATGGGCCCTAAGAAACAAGATGCCCCACCAATAGACACAGAGCTTCCCATATACTTAAGACCAGACTATATCTCTCCGCGAGCACCAGATGCACCAACCTTGAATACTTCCAGAAATTCCAAGTATGAGATATCGCTTCCGCCGAAAGCCTGAAGCTGGACCAACATCACGCCTAAAATGAAGTAATGTTCACATACTATGAACAATTGTACGATGTTATTGTTCGCACACCACGCATATCAAAGAAGGAAACAACAAAATATATCCGCACTTTGAATTTTAAAGCTGGCATGCATTTTATTTATATCTCACCAAAGGTGCAGAAGAAGAATCCAGAGTGGTTCACAGGAAACTGTCAGCTTGATGATGCTAGTATTGATCTGATCATGAAGGAGTGGTTAGATGAATGGAAGGTCGAAGGGTCGATGGTCATCGACTCAGACTCAGATGAAAGTACTCCGATTGCGACAAAGGTCATTGAAGAAACCGACGATAAGTAAGACAAAGGAGCCGACGAAGCTCAGAGTATACTAGGAGAAAAAAGAAAGGAGCAAGAAAGCTCGGGACCAGAGAAAGGATAGAAAAAAGAAGAAAAAAGCCACAAATCTCCCATCGGAAGCAAAGTTGCATGATGATGATTATGAGATCATCGCAAGCAGGGTCAGCGCACATCTCGAAGACGCACTCACCCTAAAAGACAACAAAAATGTGGAGATTCAATTTAGTCTAAAAGAAAATCTCACCACCTTACAGGGCATAGCGGCGGAGATCGAACAAGTCCAGAAAGGCTTGGTTTAGGAATCTGATTCAGAAGGAAGATCAACTGACACACCTTATCAAAAGAAAAAACCCTTGTCTCTAACCATGGCACCGCGACCGTGCATCGCCCGCATAGACCCACTAAGTGTAATTTTTCCAAGCGATGAATTAAGTGAAGGCCCGAAGACATTACCACATGTGGATATTGATATTGCAATGTTTCCATTGGAAGTTCTACATAATTTGTACCTGCAGGTTGTGGAGGAAATCCACGACAGAGATATGGTGACTTTGGACCAACACCAGGATCTACAAGCAAACTGTAAACAGTTGCAAGAAGAAAGTGTGCAGAATGCTAAGGAACTTGAAAGTGCGCATGAGTAGCACCGAAGAATAGAGGAGACCGTTGCTTCGGTCTAAGTAGATATATAGGAGTGTGATGAACAACTAGAACTCACTGATACAATAATTAAGATCGGCTCGGTAGTAAGCAATCTTAAGGCTGAAATGGACGACATGGAGATAGAATACAAAGAAACGTTTGCCAACATGGAAGCACAAAATCTCCCTAAGACACAGCCATATAGAATAGATATTAGAGCAGGAGAAGTGAAGGCTTCCGCAGAAAATATATCCAGCGAAATAACTAAGTGCTAGAACTTGCTGGATGAAGAATCCAGAGTATGGACTATGCTACAAGAGGACCCTCAGCTATTGCAGGTCTAGAACAACTTACAACACACACAAGCAGAGTTAGATTCTCTAAACACGTAGATGAAGACCCTGCCAACGATAGAGAGACTCCAACGGTTTGCAGAATTCAAGGAACTAAAAAGGGAAATCCAAGTTTTGAGAGAAAGGGAGGCTGAGACCTTGACAAAGTCACAGCTCCTGCAGGAAGAAGCTCTCGCCATGTCGCAAGAGATTGAAGAGAAATTGCAAGAACTTCATGAATCGGAGATGACAGTGCAAGAACAGGCTAAGGAAGACTTGTCACCAAGAGTCTTGGAAACTGTCAAAGCGGTTGAGCAAGAAGCTGAGGACACAGTTGAGAAGCTAAGCGCAACTTGTGAAGAATTTTCTACGAAGATAACTCAGCAAGGAGAGTAAAGTCCCACTGAACCTACTGAGAGTGGATCGGGGACGAGCCACATGTGAGTGTTAGGGGCCTATTGGGCGTGGCCCAAGTTAAGCCAATTTTGGACAAATTAGTTTTGGAGCTGCGAAGTCACAGCGTAGCTCAGCACCAACACTGTGAAGTTCTAGCGCCACGGAGATCCAGCTCTATGAAGTACTAGTTCCGCGAAGATCCGGCATGGATAAGTTTTGGATGGAAAACAACATAAGTTCTAGTAAGATCGGTTGGAGATCTATTTTGGGAAAGATACTCCGAGATTCCTAGGAGGTGGGTAAGGAGTGGAAAAGAAGGAAAGTGACCGGTCGCACGAGCAAAGGCAACACTAAGAGAACCAGGCGCACGAAACCATTAGAGAAGGAACGACGGGATGAAAGCGACCCGTCGACATGCGCTCGGAAGATGGGATGAAAGTGACGTGACCATGCGCAGAGGGATGGCCACGATGATGAATTCACTATCATAGCCGAACAGATTTGGTTAGCAGGGTAACCACACAATTTTGGGTACCTTAGGGTTTGTTTTGGCCCATATGCATTGTAATAGACGTGACCTAAGGGAACGATCTATATAAAGGAAAACTTTTGTGTTAGGAACCCATGTCAACCCTTTTATTTACTTTGATTAGTATATTGTTGTTGGACGCATATGCTTTGTAAGTTGTCCCATAGTATTTGTTGATCCATAGTGTGTATTATTGTTGTTGAACGCATATGCTTTGTAAGTCATCCCGTAGTAATTGTTGATCGATAGTTTGTATTTTCCCATGGTTTGTATTGACACATGGTATTGGTGCCTAGACTTAGTTTATAAGTTTGTGTTGAGACCAATGAAGGTACAGTGAAGTTATTTGTATTGAGCTTGCTCAGAGGAGGTTTCCCCCTCGAAGTGGCCTGTGATCAATAAAGCGATTCTGAGTTCTGTTATTTCTACTATCTTGTGTATTCTCATTAATTAATTGTTGCAGGTTCTTCACATCTAGTATCAAAGAACTTTCTTGGGATCATTGGGTGGAATTTCTGCCAATTTTTTTTTTTTTTTTTTCGCATCTATTGCACGTTTGAATCTGGGAATAATCCCTATCTACTTAACTATGGGAAGTACTTGGGCATAAGCCCTAAAACTCATTGGGAGGAGTACCACAGGAACTGCAAAGTAGCTGGCCCATTGAGAGGATCTGCCAGCGAAAAGGGCAATGAACCCTACCTGATTGACTAGTTCCCACCCGTGAGGTAAACCAAGAGTTGTCGTTTGTGGCAAAGCCGTTATCAGTTTTACCTGAGCCGTGGAGTGAGGGGTACTGCCCCAATACAAAAACCGTCAAACAACATTGGTGGCCAAGTGAAACCCCTGAACTCCTAGGAAGCCGAACATACCTGGGGTCCATATCTATTTTCAGCTGAATTGTTGCCAATCACTTTCGCATCATTTCAAATCCATTCTGATCCGTTTTAGATCCAGCCGTTTCATATCCACTCTAAAATCTGTTCCAAATCCAGCCATTTTAGATCGATTTTGAAAGTCGTTTTAGATCCATTTGGCGTTGTTTCAAATCCGTTTGGCATTGTTTCAAATCCATCTGTTTCCAATCACTTTCGCGTCGTTGCAGATCCATCTGTTTCCGATCCCTTCTGCGTTGTAGCAGATCCATTCTAAAATTCTATTTTTTCGCCATATCTCCCTTGTTTTCACTCTGTTTCCCTTGAAACTTCCCTGACACCCCTATAATCCCATTCTGCATCTTTCATTCCTGAGGACCCTATCCCAAATTCCACTTTCAAAAGCCTGAAATCCCACATTTGTCTATTTTTAGGGTTTGTCGTAACTTCTTTAATTTTCACCCAATCGCCTTCAAATTTTTCCACCGTGTTCATTCCCTATTTCTGCTTCTTTGTCCCTCTCTGACAAATTTTCCCATTCTTTCACCCCGCTACTGAAATCCTCATTTTCTGCTTCCCTATCCATTCGACAGTGTCCAAAATCTAGTCAAACTCCAATTACCCATCAAAGTTTTTCCCAAATCCAAATTTCCCTTTACTAAATAAGGTTATGTTTGTGTTTTTCTACCCATTCCCCCACCCCCCACCCCCCACCCCCCCAAAAAAAATCCCGAGTATGGTTGTCACTCGCACAGGAGCAAAAACCATGGAGGAAGCACTTGTAGCCATCCAAACCAAACTGCAGGATCTGGATGAAATATTTCTCAGCCTCCATCTTGAGCATTCATCCATGAACAACAAACGATAGTCCGAGTCTTCATTTGACAATGGGTTCTCTTCTTCCAGCACTTTCCATGGTCCGAAGCTTGATTTTACTCGCTTCAATGGTATTGATCCGACTGGATGGATCTATTGTGCAGAACAATATTTCAGTTTGCATAATACTTTTGATGTCACCCAAGTTCCACTTGCATCATTTCATTTGGAATAGGAATCTCTTCAATGGTACCGTCGGTACATCAAGGCTCATGAAGAGCCAAAATGGCTAGATTTTTGCCAGCTCCTTTTGCAATGATTTGGTCCTAGTGCTTTTGATGACTTCACAGGAGCTTGTTGGTTGTGGATGCAGATCTTCCAGTCTCATAGATGATATTGTCTCAGCCGTGCACCTCAAAGGATTGTACACTCATTCCCTAGTTATGGAAGATGCAAATGGGGGACTATATGTACCGGAAGGATCTATTCCTACCGTTGGGAGGAAGAGCAAAGAAGCTGGCGGCCATGAAGGACGAAGAATCAGAGGTTCTTGAAAAAATGGCTCTGGGAACAATACGGCTGAGCCTGGCTTCATCGGTGGCTTTCAATATCTCAAAAGAAATGACAATGGAGGGTTTAATGAGCACACTAGGTAAGCTGTATGAAAAACCCTTGGCCTCCAATAAGGTATTTCTAATGAAGCGTTTATTTAATATGAAGATGTCTGAAGGTGGATTCATTACTGATCATTTAAATTAGTTTAATACGGCTACAAATCAACTAAGTTCTGTAAGTGTGAACTTTGATGATGAGGTTAGGGCTCTTCTAATCTTGTGTTCATTGCCAAAAAGCTGGAATAGCTTGGTCATGGCTATAAGTAACTTTGTCTTTGGTTCAAACACCTTGAAATTTGATGATGTTATTGGTGTTATTCTTAGCGAGGAAATGAGAAGAAAAAGCACATGTGAGATATCAGGTAATGCATTGACCATGGAGAGCAGGAGAATACAAAAGGAGAGAGGAAAGAGCCAAGGTAATCGTGGCAAGTCTAAAATGGGCAGTTTGAAGTCTAGACTGGGAAAGATAGAGTGTTGGAATTGTGGAAAGAAAGGACATCTGAACAAAGACTACAGATCTCTAAAGAAGAAAGGAGATGCACAGTAGGAAACTACCCAGGAAGCAAATGTAGTAGGTGATGTGTTACAATATGCTTTGATTCTTGCATTAGATAATACTAGTGATTATTGGGTAGAAGATTCAGGGGCTTCATGTCATGCTACACCCCATAGGAAATACTTTCATGATTATGTTCCAGGTGATTTTGGACATGTTTTATTGGATGATGATGAGCCATGTAAAATTGTTGGAATGGGTGAGGTATGGATAAAAGTTAAGAATGGAACTGATTGGCTGTTGAAAGATGTAAGGCATATTCTTGCTATGAAAAGAAATCTGATCTCAACAGGGCAGTTGGGAGATGGCGGTTGTCTATCTACATTTAGAGAAAAGTGGTGGAATATCACTAAAGGATTAATGGTGATAGCAAAAGGAGACAGGGTAGGTACGTTGTATTTATGTACTCATAATACTGACCATTCTATCTCTATAGCTTCCACAAGAACAAATACAACAGTATGGCATCATAGGCTTGGCCACATGAGTAAGAAGGTGATGCAGATTCTCCACTCAAGGAAGTTACTGCCGGGAATTCTGTGAGAATCTATGTTTATGGAAAACAGAAGAGACTTAGATTTCTCAGGGTTTGGAAACGGAAGAAGAATGAAAAGTTAGAGCTTGTGTATACAGATGTATGGGGATCGGCTCAAGTACAATCTCTTGGTGGCTCTCATTATTATATTACATTTATTAATGATGCAACTAGGAAAACTTGGGTTTATTGCATTAGACAGAAATATGATGTGTATGCTACTTTTAAGAAGTGGAAAGCTTTGGTTGAGAATGAGACAGGAAAAAGGTTGAAGTGTCTCAGATCTAATAAAGGAGGTGAGTACTGTGGCAAGGAGTTTGATAGTTACTATTCATACCATGGGATTCGTAGAAAGAAGATAGTCCTAGGAACACCACAAGAAAATGGTGTGTAAAAAAGGATGAATAGAACGATCATGAAGCGTGCAAGGTGTATGAGACTGCATGTAGGATTGCCCTTAAAGTTTTGGGCAGATGCTATAAATACTGTTGTTTATTTAATAAACAAAGGACCTTCAAGTGATTTGGATGGTGGTATTCCAGAAGAGGCATGGACAGGTAAAAATGTAAACTACTCATTTCTAAGAACGTTTGGTTGTGAAGCATTTGTCCATATTGATAAAGATAATAGAACAAAGCTTGAAGCTAAATCCAAGAAATGTACCTATATTGGATATGGGGTTGATGATTTTGGTTATCACTTATGGGATTATGAAAATAACAAAATCATTGGGAGTAGAAATGTGATATTCAATGAAAAGGTCATGTATAAAGATCAGTTGCAGGGAAAGAAACAGGAAAAGGAAAACACAAAGTACATAGTACTTGATGAAATTGAAGAAAATGAAGTTCCAAAGGTTCCAGAAAATCAAGAACAACAGCAAGTACCTGAAACTCCTGCAACTGCAAGAATATCTACCAAGTTAAGTAGACTCCCTGAATGATACTCTCCTTCAATGTATTATTTATTGATGACTGATGTTGGTGAACCAGAGTGTTATGAAGAAGCAATGCAGATGGAAACTAGAAAGAAGTGGGAGCAAGGCATGAATGAGGAGATGGACTCATTGGTAGGAAACCAGACTTGGGATTTGGTTCAGTTGCTTGCTGGTAAAAGAGCATTGCAGAACAAATGGATTTACAGGTTGAAGGAAGAAGAAGGAGGTAAGAAGCGGTACAAGGCCAGACTTGTTGTAAAGGGGTTTGCATAGAAGAAAGGTATATATTTTGATGAAATATTTTCTACTGTTGTTAAGATGACTTCAATTAGGATTATCTTAAGTCTAGTGGCAGTAGAAGATTTGCATCTTGAATAGTTAGATGTAAAAACAACCTTCCTCCATGGGGATTTGGAGGAAGAGATATATATGCAGCAGCCACAAGGGTATGAGGTCAAAGGTAAGGAGAACTTGGTATGCAGGTTGAAAAAGAGCTTGTATGGCTTGAAGCAAGCTCCAAGGCAGTGGTATTTAAAATTTGACAGGTTTATGACAGAACAAGTTTATAGTAGATGTCATTCTGACTACTGCGTTTATTTCAAGAGGCTAGATAATGGAAGTTATATTATCTTGTTATTATATGTGGATGACATGCTTGTTGCAGGGTCTAACATGCAGGATATAAATGTGCTCAAAAGGAAGTTAGCTAATTCATTTGCGATGAAGGATTTGGGTGCTGCAAAGCAAACACTTGGTATGACAATAACAAGAGATAGGAAAAATTGCAAATTGACATTGTCTCAGAGTGAGTACATACAAAATGTGTTGGAGAGGTTTAGAATGCATATTGAAAAACCAGTTAGTACACCTTTGGCCAGCCATTTTAGTCTAGGGAAATATGTCCCAAGACACAGGAAGAGACAGATTACATGTCCAAGATTCCCTATCAATCAGTAGTTGGCATCTTTATGTATGCCATGGTGTGCACAAGACCAGATATTGCACAAGCAGTGGTAGTTGTGAGCAGATATATGAACAATCCAGGTAAAGAACATTGGAAGGAAATACAATGGATTCTCGGGTATTTCAGAGGTACTACCACTCATGCATTATGTTTTGGAGGTTCAGACACTATTCTATAGGGATATGTTGATGCAAATATGGCAGGTGATAAGGATAGCAGGAAGAGAACCATAGGGTATGTGTTTACTGTAGGTGGAACAACAGTAAGTTGGATTTTGAGATTGCAAAAGGTTGTTGCACTTTCAACAATGGAAGTAGAGTATGTTGTTGTTACAGAGACTAGTAAAGAGATGATTTGGTTGCAGAGGTTTATGGAGGAAGTGGGTAAGAAGCAGAAGGATAGCAGGTTGTATAGTGACAACCAAAGTGCCATTCATCTTGCAAAGAACTCGACATTCCATTCTAGGACTAAACATATACATCTCACGGACCATTTCATACACTATGTTCTGGAAGATGAACTGTTGAAGCTGAAAAAGATACACACTAGCCAGAATCCTGCAGACATGTTCACAAAGGTAGTGACCAGAGAGAAACTGAGTTCCTGCTCGGTTTCAATTGGACTTCTAGCATGAAGGTGAAGATGAGAAAGTTTCCAAGTCCAAGGTCCAGCAAGTACATCAGCGGTGGAGTTGTTGTGATCAATCTCCAAGTGGGAGATTGTTGGTTGTGGAGCCAGATCTTCTAGTCTCATAGATGATATTGTCTCAGCGGTGCACCTCAGAGGACTGTACACTCATTCCCCAACCTTGGGGTTTGGGGGAAACGCCCCCGAGAAAAAAATTTGTGGCTGTTTTCGTCAACAGTTTTCGGGCCCATGGTTTTGGGTAACCCGTGGTATTTTCCAATTGTATTTCCCTTATAAAAGAAAGACATTGTAACAAAGATAGGGTTGATGGATTAGGTATTATGCATTATAAATATATCTGAGATCAATAAGAGATACTGTGAGACAATGAAGAGGAAGTGCAGCGGCTATGCTGCAGGTTTTATCCCTTCACTTTGTTGGACGGTATAATAATAAGGACTGGCAAATTTAGTGTGGACGTAGCCCATCTTGGGTGAACCATGATATATCTGTGTCTCTCTTGTAATGTGTATGTGTGATTATATTTGCATTTATGTTTATTGTTATTGATTTGTGATCCTGTTTTTCTAACATATCCCTCACTAAACTTCACCAAATTGGCACTGTGAGAGAGTATCCGACAAAATTTGAGAAACTAGCCAATCACATAGAAGGATTGTCTGATGAATTCTAAAGGAGTTGTTTCATCAGTGGTCTTATGGATGAAATATGCTCAGAGGTTAAAATGTTCTGTCCCAACACAATGATGGAAGACCTGGGGTTGGATAAGTTGGCAGAAGACAAGATTGTAGCCCAACAGTGCTCCAAACCCACTTCTTTCCTCTTCTGAAATATGGGTTCTCAATGACCTCCCATCCCGCCAGCTCCTCGACCAACTCCTATCAAGCATTTTTCTCAAACAGAGATGCAGGCACATAGATAAAAATGGCTTTGTTATAATTGTGATGAGAAATTCACTCAAAGACATAGATGTGTTCAGAAAAAATCTCTATCTCTTGGACATGGGTTCTCCTCCTGCCTCTAAAATTGGTGAAGAAGATCCAGATATAATGGATGATCAGGTCGACATTCAGGAGCCTCTTACTGACCCCCCATCTTAGGATGACCAACCAGAGATATCTCTCCATGCTTTATCCGGCATCACAACCCCCCAAACAATGCGGGTCAGGGGTTACTTCAAGAAGATTCCTCTTACAATACTCATTGATTATGGTAGCACTCATAACTTCATTGAACCCCAGATCGCCAAACAGGATGATTGTTTTGTCCATCCTTGCTCCAACTTTGAAGTCATGGTTGTCAATGGGGGTACCTTACCTTGTAAGGGAAAGTGTCACAATGTGTGTATCTCTCTGGAGGATTATAACATGCGCTCTGACATGTTTTCCTTGTCCTTCGGTGGATGTGATGTAGTTTTGGGTGTTCAATGGTTACGCACACTTGGCCCCATCTTAAGGGATTTTTATGAACTTTGGGTGTAGTTTTAAGTCAATGGGACACGACACAAATTTACGGGCTTACAACCAGGGTCTCTCCGCATCATCAATTCACATTGCCTGGAAAAGATCCTTAAGAAGAATTCACATGGTGCCATCGCTTAACTCCATTCCATTCATATGCAACCATCAACGGTCTCCACTACTTCCTTGGATAGATATGTAGGTTTTTTTTCTACACCAGTGGGCTTGTCGCCTTCAAGAGACATTTCCGGTAATCATTTAGCCGCATCTACATATCAGCGATAAATGATGGCTATTTTGCATGTAGTAACGAAGTGGCAGCCATCCCTATTAGGGAATTATTTCTGCATCAAGACTGATCTCCAGAGTTTGGAAAATTTCCTGGAACAATGGGTATCCTCCCTAGCACACCTGAAATGGGTTATCCAACTCATGGGTTATGACTATGCGATCACTTACATGAAGAATAAGGACAATATGGTGGCAGATGATCCTTCTCACACATTTGGTGACCCAGTTTCTCTTACAGCTATTTCTTTGCTTGTTCCAAACTGGTTGCAATCTGTTCAACAGGGTTATCTCTTCTATGAACTCCATGCTTCTTCATCGGCAGGGCACTTTGGGTTCCTCAAAACATATGACCAGGAACAATGTAACTTCTTTTGGAAGGGATTGGAAATGACAATTCAATAGATGGTAGTTGAATGTGATACTTGCAAGGTCAACAAGGTTGAAACGACACTCCTTTCGGGACTGCTCGAACCCTTTCCCATCCCTACACAGATTTGGACAACTATTTCTATGGATTTCCTAGAAGCGCTCCAGTGGTACAATACCACGTATAAAAGGAAACCATATGAAGCAGTCTATGGACATGCACCTCTAGTTCTTCTTCCATACACCCTCCGTAGCTCCCTAGTTCAGGCAATTGACTCGGTTCTTCAAAACCAAGATCAGATTCTTCTCATTCTGCAGGACAATCTTCACATGGAAAGAATTCGACTGAAACAACAAGTCGATCAACACCGTTCAGAGAGCACTTTTGATGCACCTGATATGGTTCTTCTTCATCTACATCCTTCCAAGCAATCCTCCTGAAACTCAAAAGGCATCAGTGGCCCAGAATGCAACCCGAGGATGCTATAGGGGAACCACTCCTTCAGATTCTGCATCAATTTCCACATCTAAAGCTTTGAGGACAAATCTTTTTCTAAGGGAGAGAGGATGTTAGGAACCCATGTCAACCCTTCTATTTACTTTGATTAGTATATTGTTGTTGGACGCATATGCTTTGTAAGTCGTCCCATAGTATTTGTTGATCCATAGTTTGTATTATTGCTTTTGAATGCATATGCTTTGTAAGTCATCCTGTAGTAATTGTTGATCCATAGTTTGTATTGGCCCATGGTTTGTATTGACACATGGTATTGAACCATGGTATTGGCGCCTAGACTTAGTATATAATTTTGCGTTGAGATTAATGAAGGTACAGTGAAGTTATTTGTATTGATCTTGCTCAAAGGAGGTTGCCCCCTCGAAGTGGCCTGCGATCAACAAAGTGATTCCGAGTTTTGTTATTTCTGTTATCTTGTGTATTCTCATTAATTAATTGTTGCAGGTTCTTCACATTTTGTAAGGGAAAGGGTTAATATTCGTTTTGGTGATTGTTCAATATTGATCTCTGTTAAGAGACTATTGTAAAGAGGCTCTGCAGCTGTGTGCGCAGAGACCCATTGAAGAGAGAAGAGAGTCTGTAGCTAAGTGCGTAGAATGGAACTGTTGAACCCTTCCCATTTATAATAATCAACAGTTCCTATGGACATAGCTCCCATCCTGGGGGTGAACCACGTTAAATTGCTATGGGATGAGATTTATGTGAATGTGTTATTTGCTTATGATGTTGTAGTTGCTTATGCACAGTTATTCTTTCATGTTTGCGCTATTATCTATATTTTTGGAATGTGAATGACAAGATTAAAGTCTAAGTAATCTTGCTCTCAACCAGGCATACAAGAGTTAAATACTTGTGAATGTATGCATATTTCATTTTCAAGAAGACATCGAATGCATAATAATCTAAGTAATGTGTATGGATAAAGGCACAAGTTACGTAGTTGCACAAATCTGATGAATGCTGAATGTATCTATGTGTCCATCCGCGCAGTCCTAGGTAGCGCAGCTGCCTTGTCTACTTGGTTCTTTCATAGCACGAGACCTGTAGCGCGTTGTTCTCTAGTCAGACAACCTAAGGAGGGAAGAATCTCCGCATCACAAGCCAGTCTGAACCGCACATCACTCGGTTGTGGAAACTTGATTCTGTAACCTCCCCATAACTTCGCCTCGAGTGAGACCTCAGTCTGCTCACAGACTATTGCCGAAAGGGCCAGTGAAAAGGGGTTTTGTTGGTTCCCTAAACCGCGCAGAACTTGGGTCTATATTGAACAGTTAAAGAACAGTATACAAGCCAATAAGATCCCATGGATTATTTGTTCCGCTCTGATTAAGAGATAGGGTTTGAGGGGGTGGGTTCCATGGAGTGTTCGAGGCACCAAGATAGGTTATTCTAGAATTCAAGTTAGGGGGAACGAAGGCTTGATGTTGATTAGGTTTCCCCCTAGCTTGGTTCTGGTTTCCAAGAATGTAATGCCCCCCAGTAGGTGGGATTTGTGGTCCCCAAGAAGGAATTGGGACAAATGAAGGAATTGGTATGTTGGTTCCAGTTTAAGTTTTAACAAGAAGGTGTTCGCCACTAGGTTGATGGTGTTGTCCCCACAGAGAAGATGAGGGAGGAGGTTGTTGATTGGTCCCACTTGGGGAAACAAAAAAATGGATGTCCTCCAAAAAGTGAGGCATATGGTCTCCACGGAGCAGATGATGCTGAGGGAGGAGGTTGTTGACTGGTCCCACTTGGGGCACCAACAAATGGTTTCCCTCCAATGTGTGAGGTGTGTGGTCCCCACATAATAGATGATCTGGATGGAGGAGGTTGGTTACAAGTTTCGCTTGGGGATCCAATAAACGGTTGTCCTCTAGAAATAATGTAAATTGTGGTTGAAGAATGGCCTCCAGGCACATTAGGTGTTCAAACAATAGGAATGTATGGTCTTCTAATGGGCACATTAGAAGAGTTTGGTTGTGCAGATTGAGTAACTGCACGAGTGGGGCCGACTTGTGAAGATGGTGGTGCACTAGTTCCGTATGGTAAAGATGTCGGTGAGAAAGCAGGGTTTGTTCTCATAGTAGGAGTATTCCCCAAAGAAGTACCAAAAATGTCTTCCGGCAATAGGTGTGGGGAAGGTTGAAGAGGAATTTCGGGCATCAATTGCATGGGTATGGAAAGAATGCAAAAATCGTCGAGGGCTTGGCCAAGAGTTGTGTTCCATAATGAGGAGGATGGATCAAAGATATTTGTTGTTCCTAAGTTATCAGAGAAGCATTCTGGTTGGGTCCATTTTGTGGGTCCTGAACAACCTACATATGATTCACCATAAGTGGTATCACAGGATGAAGATCGGGGCGTTGGGGAATCATGAGAGGTTACTGCTTGATAAGTGGTTATAGGTGGGTGTTGAGAGGTTGAAGCCAGTATCTGAGCAGCTTCACATCTGAATTGTTCCGTTTCCACTTGTTCATTGGCTAGGCTAGCCATTTCGGCTCTTATAGATGCCATGATGTCTTGGGATGAAGGGTGGTCGAGATAAGACATTCTGAAATATTGGTTTCTAGAAGATCCAAGGTCATAGATATGTATAATCGGGGAAGAAGCTAGAATAGGTGGGGTTCCCCATTGTGCAGGAGGTTGGCTAAAGTCGGTACCTAAGTGGAATTTTCTAGGAGGTAGGGGTTCTAATTATTCAATAATCTCGACATATCCTTCAGGGAGATCAAAAGATGATGGCATAAATGGAGTGGTTCTAGTCTCCGAAAGGATGATGACCTCCAGAAGAACAATGGTTTGAGGGGAGACATTGACTTTAGGGGATAAATTAGTTTCCACTACGTTTCTAACTTCTGAGGCAGCAGTGGATTGTGGTACTGCAATAGTCTCAGTTACCATACTAAGTTCTAGAATAGTAATAGTCTCTGGAACTGTGCTATGTGTTAGGGGTATCGTAGTAGCTGGTGGTGTCTTACTAGTTGATGGTGGAATGGTCCCCCACCCAACAGGTCTGCTAGTAGGGGGTGTGGGTATGCATGAAGATGAGGGTCGGCTAACCAGAAGTACTTCCTCAGGACTCTTCCCTTGTTTTCTACATCATTTTCGTTGATCTTCCATGGATCTAGATTAAGTGTTGTGGGGAAATTCTTGTGAAAAAGAACTCAAAACCTAGAGAAACCGAGTGTGCAAAATGGGAGCTAGGAAAATAAAAGGAATGCAGGCCAAAAGAACAAGCTCAAAAAACTTGACTGGGATCGGTGTCGCAGTAAGAGAGCTATGATAAAATGGACAGAATGCCAACAAGAATCACTAAAAATAAATAAGACCCTCTAAAGATGAAATAGCAGGCAAACTTCCTAACTAGGATCTGGAGACCTCAACAGATCGTATCCTTCGCAAGGTGATGAAATCTAAGTCGAACAATGTGAAATGAGAGACCAAAGTGGAATGATATCCCTCTACCGAAAGGGATCTTGGGTAAAGGAGCCATAGAAGAAAATCCACTAAGCTACCTTGTTCATGACACATCCGAGAAGGTTAACTGGAGCTTATTCCTTTGAGCCTTTGTATCACCTATACAAAAAATACAAGGAAGGCAATGGATATATGTCCTTAGGCGCTAAGTGGAGTGTGGTATTCCACAAAGTCTGTTCGGAGCTTGAACTTGCTGCTTACCCCCGTGGAACGGGAGGCCCTCTCAACAAACTAGTCGATGACCGTGTCAATAAGTAATAGAGGATTTTAGTACCCTAGAGGAAAAAAACTATGTTTCAGATGAAAAGTGACAAGGGGGAATTATTTTGATTCACATCCTCGGTGTCCCCAGTGGAGTTGAAAACTTATGTATAGACAAATTCATCCTACGGATAGTTATCCTTGTCCTTTGACGAGACTGAGATTAAATAAGCTTAACCTAAGACAACTATCAAACAAATGCTACGTTAAAATCCTATATCTAATCATTGCATACAAATATTAAGTGTATTTTGAGAGAAAGGGATGGTGTAACTTACTTTCGACTGGGTGTTTGTATTGTTTCCAGCTCCTGTCTTGAATTCCACGAGAAGAACTTGTTCAAACCAAGCAAACAACAAACAAAGAAAATATCCAAATATCTTGCATACTAGGTTAGATCTAAATCAAATTAGATACATCTCATGCTCATGACTAAAACACAATACACAAAATGGGAAAACAAGACAATTTTCATTAATCAGAAACTAGATGAGACTTACAAAGCAATCCCTTGATGTCCAAGTGATCTTTAGCTCCAAATCTTCCTCCCTCAAGCTATCTCTACAAACCCTCTAGGATCATAGTTTTGATGCCACAAAATGTCCTCCCTTTGGCTCATGGAGGGCTCTTCTCTTATAGGTTTTGGGAGGCCAACCAATTTTACAGGAAGGTGGATCTAGATGAGATTTTAGTGGATCAAGGAGTTGAGCCAAGCTAAACAGGGAAGGTAGGTTAGGATCGAATAGAACCTCCAATACCAAGAAAGTATCCCAAAGGTTAGATCCAAAATCCAAGCCAAAGAGTTGTTACTGATATTTTCGCACCCCTCTCAAAGCCATAACATGAAAATAATGGGATTTTCGTGCCCCAACAGCTATGCAAGACGTGAAAATAAGGAAATTCCGTGCTTTGGGCTATAGGAAGGGCGCGGCAATTAGGGCAAGGCAAGGTCAACCAAGGTGACACTTGGCACATTGAGTTGTCATTCGACCAGGGTTGATTGGATTTGTCTCCAAATCTTCCAGCTGAGGCCAAGGAGGGGACCAACAAGGTACAACACATATTAGGAGGAAGTGTCGCTAGGTCGCATGTCACAAAGATGTGACATGAAGGATCGAGTGTAACTTTGAGGTATAACACTCCCCTTTAGACTATGATTTCTCTCCAATATGTCATTCAAGTTTGAATCCATCTCTACAATTTTATTCTCCTTTGCTCTCAGTTATTGATGTGCATTGTTAGGTTCCCCCCAATATTGTCTTATATTTTTCTTTTTTAGACATCTCATTCCTAATGTGTTCAACTACAATCTCAAATTTAGATATCCCACTGTCTAACAATTGCTTTCCAGTTGCCTCAAGTTTTGCATTCACAATAGAAATATATTTGAGATCTCATTTTCTTTGACCCTATACTTCTACCTTCTCAAACCTATACCAAGCTTCCTTTACTTGAATTTTATCAAACCATCATCCATTTGACTTTCAAAATTAATTTTTATGAACATGCTCATTGCTTTATTATGTCAATTCCCAAGTTTCATGCAGAGCTCACAAGGCTATCACAACTCATCATTAATTCAGTCAATCCTGCAATCTCAAAAAATTCACTTGACTTACAAATTATCTGTTTCATAATTGCACAAAGGAACAACTTCTAATTTCTAGGATTTTAAATCATCAAATTCAATGTTTATCACTACTAGATCTGTTATAGTTCATTGAACACCTTGAACATTAA
Organism: Larix kaempferi; assembly: GCA_027924585.1. NCBI lineage: Eukaryota > Viridiplantae > Streptophyta > Pinopsida > Pinales > Pinaceae > Larix > Larix kaempferi. Next base: position 9,578,962 of record BSBM01000476.1, read on the forward strand.
AAAAAAAGTGTTACTCACACAACATTTTTTCTCTACCCAACAAAAGAATAAATTTTTGTCCATACAACTATATGTCGCTCCATACACCCATATGTCGCTCTTGAAACTACAAAATATTGATCTAAGGTTTTCCTTACTACATTCACCATTGAACCGTCACACCCAAGTCATATCTACTTGATCTTGACAATCCTTTCAAATAATGCCTTATCTACTCCTCTAACTAATTTATTTCTTCTACCACAATTTCCACCAACACTCGACTTAATTTCACATAGACTATGAATGTAATATCATCTCCAGATCATGGATATCAAACTTCACCGATCTACTAACCCCCAATGCTCATTGCTATCATAGGTGTTTGGTTACAAAACAAGGTATGTCTCTGAATTCAAAAGGAACTTTACATAGTCCACATTATCTAGCCTCTCTGTCATTTCTATACCCGTAACATTTTCTTGATATACATGTTCCATTCTCAATATTTCTCAATGCAAATGTTCATTCCACACCTTAATATACTGTAAGAAAAAATCATCGAAATTTCCTTTTTTACAATACAATGGATCTTACCTTGTTTGGATAGCATTGATGTATTTACAAGCTCTTTTAAATGCACAATAATGATTTTAGAAGCTTCTTTAATGATCTGTAAACTCACTAATGGATTTCTGAATCAACTAGACTAAATACTTCAAAGAGAATATGATCACTAGACATAATGAACACTGCCTCATTTAATACCCAACATTGTCTAGACATCCAGTGACCAATGTTTGATTAAATAACATTCCATATCTCGTAGCTTCCTTCAAGTTGTAATTATCACGACATGATCCATTTCATGCTACAACTAATTCATAGATCACAACACCAAATCATCAAGAGGACATAAAGCATATATTCAACCATCTCATTCACTATCCTTATTGCCTCATCTTGTAGAAGTTCCTAGTCTAAAAAATAAAACATTCCATGTCAAACGCCACTAGCAATGTACTTCATTCCAGATCCATTAATTCCCAGCAATGTAGTCCAAAATTCCCAACAATTCCCACACTAGCAGTCAACCCATATTTTTGCACATAATGCCATCATGGATTCATGTCTCTACAAACAAGCATTTAGAGATTTTGCACTTCATACATTTGGCATGGATGGATCCTGTATAACCTATAATTAAAGCAAAGATATACCCCAGAACATTTATCAACAAAAACTCAAAGATTTTGGAAAACTCGGAATTGCAATCTAATTGCTCTCAATCGTTCTTATCATATGTGCACACCTGCATTTCGCATTGGATCAAAAAATTATTTCACTCTACCATGCTTCTCATCAACTCGATCTCTTATATATAGTCTTCATGTTAATTTGATGTGGACCAAATTGTGGTGAGGTCGACTTGCATTTGTGGAAACGAGGAGTATTCTCAAGTTGTTGGTTGTTGCAGTTAAGTGGATTGCATAGTTACCAATGATACATGCTCTAAAATAAACAAGCAATTAGATAGATATGAGCAAAGGATAAGTAATGGTGGCAGAGCCAACAGGTATTTCTATTACTCAGAACCAAAGTACAATACAATGTCTCAGTGTTGTCCCCCTATGTATCTGGCTCTCCATCCTATATTTATAGTTTACAGATAGTTACATAATGACTTGTCGATTCACTAACCAATGTGACTAACTGACTCGACATGTAGTGGTCGACATGATGGTTCGACATGTTCTACGAAGTGATCGAACGGAGGACCTATTCAGGCGACTGACCTAGGCTCCTCCAACATCTCCCCCACAAACGAAACATTTCTTCATCCCGAAGAAATAGGGAGATGCTAACTAAACTAGAGTAAACTGAACAAATTGAACATAATTGAGTAATGAGAAAAGTTTGTTGTTACTGCTGAGACCGAATGGTGCTTGTAGGAAATTGTACTTGTTGGATGCAAGTTTCAAAAATGGCTTTTGCATATATTGACAAGTGACATTGAAAATATTCCCACTCATGGAGTGCATTCTGAATATCGATAGTAAGGGTGGTAAGGCTAGACAAGTTCTCCATTTTTTCGTGAACCGCTCGGTCTCGAATATTGATCATGTATTTACCTAATACGAGTGTTTCATTGTCGGCAGTGGACAGAAGGCATTGAAGTTGTGGTATGATCTTGTCAACTGTTGTCAAGCTTAATCTATCTTGTGTGATGCATTGATATTCTTTATTCTCTAGCTTTGATAAATTCCTATGCTCCATCCTGATTTGGTCATCAAGGATTTGTGTGAAAGATTCATCAACGGTCGATCGTTGCTATTGGAGGTTGTTAATAAGATCACAGGTTCTCTGCATATCAGCAAACACATTGCCATGATGTGTATACCAGTTTGCTCACTATTTGACACTCGTTCCCTCACTTGTTGTACTATGAGCAATTTTATTCTTTTTCAAGCTTTCCCCGAATGTGAAAAAGACCAAAAAAAAATATTCCAAAAAGCTGGACGGAATTATGGTTACTACTTCTAGTTGGAAGCTATTGTGTCGCCTTTGAATAGAGCATTCATTCCACTCCATACATTATGAGTCACGACTATAGTTGGACCTTAGGATCCGTACTTGTTTTTCAGTTTACTCCACTGATTGGTTAAGATTCCAGTCATTATGGAGCACTTTGTGTTTCCTCATGCATCACATAGTCTATATCGAGTCTATGCTGCCTGAGTCTATCCATCTGCTCATGCTCTTGTTCAAAGGAAGTCGTGAAACCAAAGTCGGCTAATCCTCATATCTCTTGACTATTGCATGCCGGCCATCCCTATTTAGTCAGTCCATTTCACCCGAGATCTTCCAAATCTTTCGGCATAGCTGGTACCTCATGCTGGTTGATGGGGGATGCCTTAATTCCCTCCTTCCAGCGAGTCTTGTTCCATTGACTTAACCCATTTATTCTGGGACTTGAAGCTTAGAGTTTGGTTGAGTTCCTTGAGGCTTGCAGTCATTAGTGGCAGGTTATCTCGCCATCGATAGTTTTGGGAATACAAAAATGTCCCCTGATCGATGGATTCATCCTATTGTTCGACCTCAACTCATCTATTCACACTCCGATGATTGTACTCTGTGCCTTGATGCCCATTTTCATTATTGGTGGGTTATCTCACGTTTGTTAATGGTATACATCATTGACCGGTAATCAGACGATGTCACATCAGGTTCAACCTCAATCCATTTATTCACTTGATGGGACTTGCACCGTCGAAGACTTGTGTAGAAGACCCCAGGCAATAGTGGCATTCAGTATGTTACTTATTATTATGACTTTACGTCTGAGATATCACCTCTCATATATTAGCAGTTTGTACCTCCAGTTTGCACCAGTTGTTTCCTTTTCAGCAGGAGACCATATCTTAATGTAGAGGGATCATGGCTATGATCACTTATGACATATGTAATGCCTATTCATGGCCATTGTATCAGATTGTTGTACTACTGAATGTATTTAGGGATACTATTGTATTATGACGAGTGAGCCGCTCCTTCCACTTGTGTCTCCATCACTCCACTTCTTAGATCTTTTTATAATGTATTTCGACCATCGTAGCATTAGTCTCTGACCTCACACATTGGGGGCATCTGTTACAGCATAATTTTCTACCTTGTGAGCATCAACACTCTTTGGCCTGTAGGATCCATTTCGCTGACTCAGATCCACTTTATATCCTTCAGAAACTATTTTTCCCTATTTTTTCCCTTGTACGCTAGCTGCAACATTACAGTGGGCGTACCCGCAAGTTGCATCACTATAGCCCGCGGGTAGCATGTAAAATGGTAAAAATCACTAGTTTATTACTTTTTACTCCCAAAAAGCGGTCATAGGGTGACCTTTGGCCCTCCATTTGCCCTGAAATGTCTCGATGTGTCCTTTCACTTACCTTTGGGAGGACTATATATTGAGCACATATGGCTTATGGACAGGAGGAGAAAGAAGAGCAAGAGAACTCTAGTGGATTTTTTCCCTATCTTGAGTCTACACTCATTGATCCTTGTAGTTGTGAACCCCTTATGTTCACCTTCCAAACTCCTATCATAGTTTGAGTTTTCCATTCCATGGAGGATTGAAGTGGTGGAGGTGCGAGTGGATTGACCCAGATCTTGGTTCAGATTGGTTGCCGACAAGAGGTTGTATCACATTGTACTTCTTCTTGTTTATTAATAGAAAGACTCATATTCTCGTCCATTAATGTTGTGAATGTGTTTCTATTACATTGGGTTGAATTTACTTATAATATCATGGACCATTGCTATTGATGATGTTAATGTCGTTTATATATTATATGCACTTGTTGTATCTTGGCTGTCAAGACTAATTTGCAGGTTCAAGTGCGCGGATTGAAAGCTCCAACGGGGATCTACATCAAACGTTTGGATCGAGGTTGGTTGTCTTCTTCATTATCTTAGCATTGCCATTTATATAGAATTGCATTGGGAATTGAGTTAATTTATGGCATTCAACTGTCTGTTGTGGTCTACCCCGAGCCATAGTGAGGTTTCTCCAAACAGAAATGGCGACTCCGTTGGGGAGAAAATCCATTTTTGGGTATTTTTGAGCATTAGTCCTTAATTAGAATTGTTGTTTGTCGAAGCTCTGTGTCACTGATTGGCCATTGAGATACACTATAGAAAACTGGTTTTTTCTGAGCCATTGGACTCTTTGTTTTCCCATTTTCCTTTCCTTATCCGCGGGTGAGCTCAACTCTTCCCGTGTACACCCACCTTTGTTTACACTATTGCTCGCGGGTACCCACATGTATTCCTTCGATAGTAGCGTACAACTCCAGCTTTGGTTGATTTATGAATTTTGGTTGTTGCTGGGTTGGATTTGGATGAAATCGAGTCTTTGTTGGCCCGTTTCTTAGCTGTTCCATGACTTGGTTGTGACCAGAACTCTTCTTTTCTCTTGGTTGAGCCTTCTTGTTTTTTTACCCATCTTTGGATTTAGCCTTGTTGGTTTTTTCCTTTTGAGCTCATTCCTTTGGTTGAGTCTTACTGTTTGGTATCTGCCGGGTTGTCTTAGTGATCTCCTTGGCATATCAGTGACTAGATGGTAGGATTTTGCTTGCATTTTTCATTTCCTTATATTGAAAAATACAAAAAAAAATACATATAGTTTTGCATTTTCCTTTTGTTTATAAGAGAAAATACAAAACAATTTGCTTTTATGTACTGAATATTGCATTGAGTGCTTGCTGTCTTCATTTAGGTTCTGCTTGTGCATCGAAAATATAAAAGGATTGCATTTTTATTTCGAAACCGTTGGATTGATTTTGCATGCTAGTGACATTGTTTTTATTAGATAGATGAGTCTAGGATTTGACGGTTTTGCATACTATTGAGTCATACACATCACTAGTTTCACGACCATGTCCCTTGAGTAACCACGACCATTAAAATTAACGCTTAATCTTAAAATTGATTAGACTGATTTTATTCTTGGAATAGATCATTGTGAGTTAACAATCCAAGACTACTAGACGAAACATTAGGTGTCTAGCCAGGGAGTGGAGGAATCCATGGTATACATCAGTGTTCTCAGGAAGCTCTACTCAAACCAGAGTTAAGCACGAGGTCACGGGCGGTTGGTTGAGAAGATATCCCTTTGATACGGGCTGAACATGGGAGATATTTCCAGGATTTGTTCGTATCTGGGGACTCTTGGGGGATTTGACCCTCATTGAGTTTCGGGCTCAGCTACCCTACCCATACGACGAATCCCACCTGCGACTGTCCCCCTGAGCATTGGTTATATTGCGGTGACCATAGTTGCCTTACCTAGGTATCGCATAGGGTGCTTGTAGTGGTTATGTTGTTGGTGTCCTGAGTCAGATAGGGATTGGACAACACAGTTGTTTGTTGCCGAGGGTTACGGCCCTTTGCACGTAGTGAAGCCTGGGTGTCTCTATAACTGATTCTGTTACCTTTGGATATAGTTTGGGAGTCTCAAGCCTCTCCTAGGCGAGACATACTGGCTCTAGTGTCGAGAGCTCATTTAGCCACTCTGTTTGTCTACTCTTGGTTGTAGTTTCTCTAGGTGTGTGCTTTTGATTTACTGTTTTTGATCGATAGTTGGCCTTTAGGGGACATTTTGATTTTACATTCGCTCCGGGGATATCATTGCATGAAGTCCTACTCTCCGCCGATTCCGTCGGTTGGTTGGCTTACAACTGGTCGAGCTTTCATGCCATGTTGCTAGGGGACGCCGACGGGCTCCCTCTGAGTCTTCGGATTCTTACGAGACATACATCCTAGACATCATGACTGTTGCACACTATGATACTGAAGAAATACCTACGACTCCATCGGGTAGAGTTGAACACACTTCAGACACCCCTACTCCTCATGAGGCATGGGGGGGTGATCCACCTCAGACTCAACGTAATTGTTTTGGTCCGGATCCACCCGAGGATGACCTGTTCGATCCTTCGTTTCCACATAATTATATAAACGAGATTCCAGAGTTACATGATGACACTGGTCCTACGATCAACCCTATCGCATTCTCTTTTGGTATGCCTAATTACACCACAGTTGATCCTTCCACTACGTTTGGTAGTCACGCTGGCACTAGCCATAGTGTTAGCCACACTGCACCCATTGGGGGTAATACCCTCGCTGGGGGCACCACGTTGTCCACTCACACACATAGTATGGGGACCGGTCATATTCCTCCTAACAATGCTAATGTTGGAAGATGAACGCCTCCTAGGGCTACCCAACCTAATAGGAACACTATTCGCAACACGACTTGCCATCCACCACCTAATACACATGTCGCTACCCATCAAACTAGGACCACTTTCGAAAATGTTAATGCTCCTCCTAACCACGAGGGTGGACATATACCGCATACTTTTGCGTCTACTACCGCTACTAGTAATACTAATGTAGGAGGTGGGAATATATCTTATCCTCATGGTCATAACGCAACCATTCCTGCTACTAGTAATGCCAATGTTGGGGTTGGGAATACATCTCATGCTTATGGTCACCACACGACTCCTCACACTAATCCTAATGCTAGGGGTGGGAACATACCTCACCATTATGGTCATTAAAACTCGGTTCCCGCTACGAATAGTACGTGTATGACCCATACTTATGGTGGCAACCCTTACTACAACACAATCGGTGCTGGCCACTAGTAGAACCCACCTCAATGTGGTTCTCAAAACACTTATATGCCTGCTTACTCTCATACAAGTTAGGTCGGAGGAGGTTATCAACCTTATGGCCATGGTCAAGCTTATGGTACGTCAAGTCCTCATTATCAGCAGTTTAATGCTCATGGTCAAGCTCTTGGTTCACCTTATAATTCGGTTCCATTCAACCAACCTTTTATGGAATCTTATAATCAAGCTTTCCAGCCGCAGCTCCCGTTCCTTACACGTTTGAATCTTCCGGATCTTTCGAAGCTAGTAATACTAATACTAATTTAGGAGGTGGTAATATATCTTATCCTCATCATCATAACACAACCATTCCTGCTACTAGTAACGCCAATGTTGGGGTTGGAATACATCTCATGCTTATGGTCACCACACGACTCCTCACACTAATCCTAATGCTGGGGGTGGGAACATACCTCACCATTATGGTCATTAAAACTTGGTTCCCACTACGAATAGTATGTATATGACCCATACTTATGGTGGAAACCCTTACTACAACACAATCGGTGCTAGCCACCAGTACAACCCACCTCAATGTGGTTCCCAAAACACTTATATACCTGCTTACTCTCATACGAGTCAGGTCAGAGGAGGTTATCAACCTTGTGGCCATGGTCAAGCTTATGGTTCATCAAGTCCTCATTATCAGCAGTTTAATGCTCATGGTCAAGCTTTTGGTTCACCTTATAATTCGGTTTCGTTCAACCAACCTTTTATGGAATCTTATAATCAAGCTTTTCAGCCGCAGCTCCTGTTCCTTGCACGTTTGAATCTTCCAGATCTTTCAAAGCTCACGAATGATCCGGTGTGTCACGACCCTAATTGGCCTTCGGTCCCTACCAAGCTCCCTTTGGACATTCCTAAGTTTGAGGGGAAAGGTGGTGAGGACTCGGGTGATCATGTCACAATGTTTCACCTTTGGTGCTCCTCCAACTCGTTGAATCAGGATTCCGTTAGATTACGACTATTTCAATGCACCCTCATGGGGGCAGCTGCGAAGTGGTATGTTGAGTTTCCTGGGAACACTTATAGGGAATTCAATGAGATCGCTTTGGTTTTCTTGGATCATTTCCAGTTACCGATTCGTTATGATATAGGTACTAAACGTTTGTCTACCTTCCGTCAGAATAAGGCCACACATATTTCTGACCACGTTCAATAGTGGCGTCGGTGGAAGAGATTAGTGAAAGCCAACATTCCTCCAGAGTTTCTGTTGGAATGGTTCCTCAATTATTTACTCCCATATATTTCCAAGGATGTTTCGATGTCCGGTATTATGACTGAGGAACAAGCCATCTTAAAATTCTAGCAGTTAGATTTACTATACTCCCAGTCTGGCATTTTGTATGACATCATCCTTGATGCACCACGAACACAACATGAGCCCAAGTCAGTTCCTGGACCACATGCCGATGGCATCGCGGGGTCCACAAGTACTCGCACGTACAAACACACACACAGACACATAGATGAAAATGAAGGAATCGCCACTGCTGAACATGACTAAATTTTGTATGCTAATTAAAGTATGGAGATCCGAACTAGTGATATCTATTTACGTGTATTTCAATATTTGATGCTATACTCTATTCTATAGAATGCACACATATGTTTATGAGAACTTATGCTTTGAGTAGAAGATTGTGGATTAAGGTATGCTATGAAAATGAGAATTGTGAAGATGACAGAGAGCCTGTAAAAATATAGGACTATATATTTATAATATGAAGAGGAGACGAAGAATGCAAAGCTTGGTTGCAAGCTGTTTATATGGGTATGAATTGCAGGAAAGAATACCGTGTAGTGTAAAGGACATAAATTCATGACTAAAAGAAAGTTTGTATCTATTGTGAAATGAGCAAGTATAGTGTGCAAATTGAATACAAAGCACGAGAATTTTTACATAGGGTGTCAGGGTGGTGTAGGAGAGAGGATTGGTGCCCTTATCACCAAACAGGTTGGTATGTGGTAGTTTGATACTGAAAACTGTAAGTAGGTGCTTACACAAGAGAAATGGTGTCCTCACTAATGACAAATGACAGGTTGGTGCATGTCATATTGAGCAGAGAAAGTGGGTTCTTGCAAGAGGATTGGTGTCCTCACTAGCTCAATAGGTTAGTGCATGTAAAATCGTAAGTGGGTGATTACTACAGGGATTGGTGTCCCTCACAGGTTGGAGCCTGTATAGAATGTAATATTTGAATTATATAAGAAAGAAAGTATTTATGGTTTTCCCCCTTATTGGATTTCCATGTAAAAATCTATGTTTATTGTGTATTGGTTATGATGGTTGATAATGTGTTATGATTAATTAAGTAATGATTATTGAAATATTGTAGAAACTAAGCTTTTAAGCAAGAAAAAATGATTAAATTTTTTCTATATCGATTCACCACCCTCTCAATATAGTTGAATATTCCAACAATTGGTATCAGAGTGGGTTCCTTCAAATAGTTTCACCACTTGAAGGAAGATCCCTAACACACATGGATTATCAGTTGGGTTCATGCATTGACAAAGCCCCCTTATTCAATGAGACAAATTATGCATCATGGAGCATAAGGATGGAGTCATTTCTAATGGACATAGGATTTTATGTTTGGAAATCAATTGTTTTGGGTTACATCACTCCAAAGAGACCACTAAAATATGCATCCAAAAGGGAGTTAAAGAAGAACAATACAATGGAAATGGATTCCATCCTAAATGGATTATCTTATTCTGTGAAAGACAAATAGGAAAATGTGAATCAACTAAAGAGTTGTGGGACAAGCTACAAAATATCTACACATCTGAGGAATTCATTGAACTGAATAAGGAACTAGATGTAACATAAGATAGTATTTCATTTGATGATTGTGGCAGCAATCTAGATGAATCTCTTATCACAAACTCGTATTCAAAAGATGATCCCTTTGAAGAAAAATATTCTAATTTTGAAGAATAAGTTGATCATGAAAGCGCCAAAGATTTTGAGAAGACTATTTTAAGTCTAAAACCACAAGTGGAAGAGGAAAAACAAGTTGAAGAAAGTTTCAAAAGGAAGCTAAAAGAGAAGGAAAAAATTTGTCAAGAAAGAGAGCTTTAGATTGTCTCACTAAGAAAGGAATTGGAAAAGAACAAGTTATTGAAAGAGAAACTCTTACAAATATTTGATCTGAAAATTCAATTAAAAGAACATAAGAAAATTGAGGAGTTAATGTTGAACTAGTTGCAGAACAAAGAAAAGGATTATGAAAGAATTGAAGAAGGAAACGTTGACCTAAGGAAGGAAATTGACAAGCTCACAGCTCAAGTAAATAATAGTATGAGATTTAAAAAGAGATTGGCATGACAATATCCTCAACTATCAAAGGTATCCACTTGACAAGACTGGTATTGGTTATGCCATCAATCAAGAAGGCGAAGGTGAAAGTTCCAAGCTTCCATAGAAGAAAGCTAAAGAGAAGCCTAGAATTCATGATCATGGTAAAAGAAACAACATAAGAAAAGATCGGAATCGACAAGATATTGACAAGAATGAGGTTAGAAGAGATAAACTTCAAAGGAGATAGCATACACTTAGGTACAAAAAACTCTTTTTTAGGTTATTGTTTCTCTTGTAATAATTTTGGGCATAAAGTAGTGGATTGTGAAGGTCAAGCTAAAAATGTTTTTTCTGAGCAAGAAAACCAAAACAAATCATGAATATGTTGATGAAAAAATTGAATGCTGGAAGAGCAATAGTCACGGGCATATTGCAAATTTTTGTAACAATGTAGTTTGATACAGATGCAACATCTTTGGCCAAAAATTTCAGGACTGTAAAATCTCAAGGGAAGCTTCTAAGAAATCCAATAAATTTTGGAAGATAAAACAATAAAAGGAAAGTGAAGAGAAAGGTAAATTAGCCTTATTTTCTCAAAAAGGAAAAAAGAGTTCCATTGTCAAGCAAAAGAAAGATAAGTGTTCAAAGGTATTGAGAATGAAATTAGAAGAACAAAAGGAGGCAAGACATGGATTGGTATTATTTGCAGAAAATGAAAGAACAAACCACTTAACAGAAAAAAAGAAAAAGAAATCTCTTGTCATGAAGTTGGGAAGTGTAACGACTCAAAGTAAATTTATTCTTAATCCTTAAGACAAGACAGAGATGGTTCTGCATGTTTAAAATTTGAGAGATAATTCTCTCATTCCTCTTTTTTTTAAGGAACAAAAAATTTGGTATGTGGCGGATGAAACACCGACCAACTGTCAATCGAACTTATTGCCTCCATTCAATTCGCAATTAATACAACCAACTACTACGTGCTCAACCGTGCCTCACAATTTTGCTATAAATACTAAATTGGAAGAGACCTGCACGTTATTCCACCAAGAAATCGAGCAAGAGAGCAACAATACTCCCAAAAATACGGAACTGGCCACTGAAACAAAAAAACCTACAAAAAATAATGGTTCCCAGGAAATTTCAAGCAACCACGAGATCTGCAGCTTCAAAATTTTGACAACTGGAAGAAGCAGACACACCATTGAAAATCTGACTCCAAAACGTCTACAATGCAAAAATTGTGGAACAAAAATAGAAAAGAATATGGAACGAAATTTTGGACTAGGGAAAGGGGCTTGATGGTTGATTGTGAGAGGAAGCTCAAAAAATCCGAACAAGCACCATATTGAACTATATCCATGCACCCTTGGTCGATATGTTTGTGGGACTCAAGGAGGTGATAGTGTAGTTCATTGTGAGAAGATACCATCATGGAAAATTCTACTTCAACAAACCAGTCGAGATCAATGGTGACTTGATGTCTCAGATCATCGGATTATCAAATAAAGGGGATAGAGTACCTATTCGAACAAACCCTTGATTAAATATATCATAGGTACTCTTGACCCTACAAGTGAGGTTGAATCGCAACAAAAATCAACCTTTACACCCTTACCATTCGCCCATCCCACTACACTTCCATCTCCAACCCCCCTTAGTTTAGGAAGTCATCGACCAGTTGGATACCACCGAGATACCACTAGACAATTTTGAAACTCCCTAACCACTTACTGAACTTGCCGCAACAAGTAACCAAGAATTACGTTCATCGTAGGAAAATCCGACCTCAGTCATCTGTTATGATCTAACTCCTTCTCCACCGCAAAGACTCGAGGCAACCGACCTGCCAACCTTACTATCAACCACCTCCACACTACCGACTAGACCAACTTGTTTGGAAAGAACTCACTATGGCTTGGGGTAGACCACAACAGACAGCTGACTTCCATAAATTAACTCAATTCCCAATGCAATGCTATATAAATGACAATGCTAAGATAATGAAGAAGACAACCAACCTCGATCCAAATGTTTGATGTAGATCACCGTTGGAGCTTTCAATCCATGCACTTGAACCTGCAAATTAGTCTTGACAACCAAGATACAACAAGTGCATATAATATATAAATGACATTAACATCATCAATAGCAATGGTTCATGATATTATAAGTAAATTCAACCCAATGTAATATAAACACATTCACAACATTAATGGACGAGAATATGAGTCTTTCTATTAATAAACAAGAAGAAGTATAATGTGATACGACCTCTTGTTGGAAACCAATTTGAACCAAGATCTGGGTCAATCCACTTGCACCTCCACCACTTCAATCCTTCATGGAATGGAAAACTCAAACTATGATAGGAGTTTGGAAGGTGAACATAAGGGGTTCACAACTATAAGGATCAATGAGTGTAGACTCAAGATAGGGCAAAAATCCACTAGAGTTCTCTTGCTCTTCTTTATCCTCCCATCCATAAGCCATATGTGCTCAATATATCGTCCTCCCAAAGGTAAGTGAAAGGAAACATCGAGATGTTTTGGGGAAAATGGAGGGCCAAAGGTCACCCTATGACCACTTTTTGGGAGTAAAAAGTAATAAACTAGTGATTTTTACCATTTTACATGCTACCCGCGGGCTATAGTGATGCAACTTGCGGGTACGCCCGCTGTAATGATGCAGATAGCGTACAAGGGAAAAAATAGGGAAAACTAGTGTCTGAAGGATATAAAGTGGATCTGAGTCAGTGAAATGGATCCTACAGGACAAAGAGTGCTGATGCTCACAAGGTGGAAAATTATGCTGTAACAGATGCCCCCTAATGTGTGAGGTCAGAGACTGATGATACGATGGCCGAAATACATTATAAAAAGATCTCAGAAGTTGAGTGATGGAGAAACAAGTGGAAGGAGGATCTCGCTCGTCATAATACAATAGTATCCCTGAATACATGTCGATAGTACAACAATCTGATACAATGGCCATGAATAGGCAGTACATATGTCATAAGTGATCATAGCCATGATCCCTCTACAGTAAGATATGGTCTCTCGCTGAAAAGGAAACAACTGGTGCAAACTGGAGGTACAAACTGTTTATATCTGAGAGGTGATATCTTAGATGTAAAGTCATAATAATAAGTAGCATACTGAATGCCACTATCACCTAGGGCCTTCTACACAAGTCTTCGACGGTGCAAGTCCCATCAAGTGAATAAACGAGTTGAGGTTGAACCTGATGTGACATCATCTGATTACCGTTCAACGATGTATACCGTTAACAGACGCAAGACAACCCACCAATAATGAAAATGGGAATCAAGGCATAGAGTACAATCATCGGAGTGTGAATCAATGAGTTGAGGTCGAACACTAGGATGAATCCATCGATCAGGGGACATTGATGTATTCCCAAAACTGTCAATGGCGAGAGAACCTACCATTAATGACTGCAAGCCTCAAGGTACTCAACCGAACTCTAAGCCTCAAGTCCCAGAATAAATGGGTTGAAGTTGATGGAACGAGACTCACTGGAAGGAGGGAATTAAGGCATCCCCCATCAACCAGCACGAGGTGCCATCTATGCTGAAATATTTGGAAGATCTCAGGTGAAACGGACTGACTCAATAAGGATGGCCGACATGCAATAGTCAAGAGATCCGAGGAGTATCCGACTCTGTTTTTAAGACTTCCTTTGAACTAGAGCATGAGCAGATGGATAGAATTAGGTAGCATAGACTCGATATGGACTGTGTGATGCAGGAGGCACCACAAAGGGCTCCATAATGACTGGAAGCTTAACCAATCGGTGGAGTAAACTGAAAAACAAGTACAGCTCCTAAGGTCCAACTATAGTCCCGACTCATAATGTATGGAGTGGAATGAATGCTCTTTTCAAAGGCGACACAATAGCTGCCAACTAGAAGTAGTAACCATAATCCTGTCCAGCTTTTTGGAATATTTGATTTTTTTGGTCTTTTTCACATTTGGGGAAAGCTTGAAAAAGAATAAAATTGCTCATAGTACAACAAGTGAGGGAACGAGTGTCAAATAGTGAGAAAACTAGTCCCAAGCAGTGGAACATTTCTATGATCAATGCAAGGAAGTGCATGCGGGATGTGGATAGTTGGGGGGTGTGTTCCCTCAGGGTCAAAATGTCATCAAGTTGTGACGGGAAAATGGAATCTCTGCAAGGCTCAATAGGGAAAAGTGCTCAGGCACCAAGCTAATCAACTGAGTGAGAGGGAGCCGACACAAGGCTCAAGCAGCAAGCAGGATGATGCAATGCAATCACAACATGATATAACTGAGGGGAGTCCTTATGGGAGATGGCCAACATAAGACAAATTAGAGTATGAATCTTTATCGCAACGTCATGGCATAACTACAAAGGAATCCCAATCCTAAGGACAAATAACGGCATGGGCACCAGAATGCAAAAAGGGGTTCTAACTAGGGTACCCATGTTCGGAAAGGCCCTACCACCACATAATGACACTTCTATAACAGTGTAAAGGTTCTGTGTCAGTTAAGAAGTGGGGTCGCACCTAGGGTTTATGAAAGTGGTCAAAAGGTCAAATGCATAATGCATGTGAAAATGACATCTAACCTATATGCCAGGTGTGAAACGTACCTGCCGTAGGTGTGAAATGCTCGGAAACAACTTCCTCCGAAGAGATCTGGTAAAAAAGGCTACTCCAAGACGTTATATTAGTCCAAATCAGCGTATAATGGTGAAAACTATAGACAAGTGGGTCTTGAAAATTATAAATAGTAACAAAAATTTACAATTTACAATTCATTTTTACTATTCACCCATTTGGAGTTTTGGGGTTAGTTTTCACCTCAAAGTTTAGCTGTTGATTCCAGGAGCTACAGGCGTCCGATCATCGAACCGTAAGGAGCAGGTTGGTAATCTCATCTCCACCTTCCATTTCAATGTTTTTACTTCAGTTTTCATTGGTTAAATTTTTGTTTGGACATGCCCTACATGGTCATGGCGCTACCAGCGGGCTATAACTATGTGGGTCACGGGTAGGGATGGGTACGCGCAATCAACGCACACATTGACCGTGGGTGCCCGCCTCTGTGAGCACAATTGCCTATGGGTAAGGCCGTGAAGCTAGTTTTTAAAGCAGAAGTGACTAAATCCATGGGTTTTTCTCTTTGCAGGATGGTTCTAGAGTGGAGAGAGAGAGAACATGAGCTATTGGATGAGGCTGTTCGTAACGATTTGCGTGCACAGCAAGCGCTACAAGCATGTGTTCTATACAAATTTTGGAGCATAGGGGGTTTTAGGGCCCGAAACAAAGGGGTTTCAAATACACGTAAATAGATATCACTAGTTCGGATCTCCATACTTTAATTAGCATACAAAGTTTGGTCGTGTTCATAATTTTTATATGTATTATGATCAAAATTGGTTTGATGCCTTCCGGATGTCAAAAAGGCATCATTTCAAGTCCCGTGTCAATAAGATACTGCTGACAACCAACCTCATCAGTGTCACATGTGCATTTTAATTAGATAAAGGAAGAGTACAACATCTAAAATATATAAACTAAAATATTCTACAATACTAACTAGGGTGTACTCATCATTCACCAAATTGATATCACAGTATTCCCTTTTTGGACCAAAATGACTGACTAGAAAAGGATTTAGATAACTTTTCTTAACTAATGTTGGGATCCATCAATAGTTTCCTTTGCTGCTACAACCTTTTCTTTCATTTATCCTTCCTTGTCCAAAATGCTTGCTTCCACCTGCTCATCAGAAGCTGATTTCATATTTTTTGAACATTCATCAACTACTTCCCTGATTTCCCATTGTAATTGTGGGAAAATTTATGTGATGCTAATGGCTTCTTCTTGTAGAGGTGCAATCTTGTTAGTGATCTTCTTCTATTCATCGCGAGTCCTTCCTAGCTCTTGATGTTGTTTTCTGCACTCTCCATTTTGCTCATTTTTTCAATAGTTGGTAAGCAAGTTAAGCTGTCATGCATCATTTTTTCTAGATCTTGCACAACTTGCAGCCTTTGATATAGTTCCTTCAATTTCTCATTTATGACCAACTTTTCCCATAGTTGAGCACTTTATTCATGCAACTCTATACTCCAAGGTCCTGATATTTTCTATTGCAATTTGTATTCTCTCTAACTTGTTTTCATGTTCTTCTCTTACCTCTATAGGTGTTCCTGGTTGTTGTCTTGCTGACAATTCTTCGAATTTAGCAAGTAGACCTCGAATAGACTCGCCTATATTCAACACTTTTCTTTCTGTAGAAGTATCTTCGTCAATTTGAGCTTATGGAAGCGCATTGCATACTTCATCTACTTCCTTTTGTATCTTTAATGCCTTATGCTGTACTTATTCTCTTGTTGTTTCAGTTGATCACCTTTTGTGATTGCTTCTTCTGATTTCTTCTCCAACTCTGATGTCTTTTGTGCAGTCTTTTCTTTTTCTATTTTCATCCGAGAACATTCTTCCTATAGAACTTCCTTCTCATTCTAGATTTTGTACCATTCAATTGTAACAACTTCATGTCTCCATCTGATCTCATGTGCAATGGATGTATGCAGTGCATGTAGCTCATTTAAAGGTAAGTGCAATAGAATCAGTTCTACATGACTTATAGATTCCTGCATCTCTTGAGTGGAAAGCATCAAAGCTGCAAATGGAATTTTCAGTCTTCGATGTGGATCCGTTTCCTTTATCTATGTAACAGGGTGTGTTTGTGAACCACCCGGATGTGTGTTTGAGTGTGCTTCCACATCATTTTTTCCTTTTCCCTTTGTTTTTAGTATTTGGTGCTTCATTGTCACAAAAGTTTCTTCGATCTTTAGCAGGATCTCCTCTTGCTATGTCGCAAGATATTCAATTTCTCCTTTAGCAGCTACATTTTCCATTGCTTCTTCAGTAATATTTTTGACCCCCATGCCAATTTGTTCAATATCATATTTCATCAACATATGAACAAGAATGGGTTTGGACATTCTCCTTTTCTTCCTTGATGAATCTTCAGGATGAGTCGTTTCTGTCCTCTTCTTAGCTGGCACAGATTCCTGTGTAGTTTTAGGAGGAACTTCTACGTCGAAAATTTTGTTTTCTTTGGATGTTGGGATATTAGGTTTTTCCTGTTGCATCGCCTCGTCCTCTTCTTCTGTCATTGGAACCCTCCATGATGGATACCACTTGTGGATAATTTTCACAATGTCATCCTCAGAACAAATGAACATGGTAGGTAGCCATTGCATGTCAAGATCCCTTTTGGCTTTTATGTAGGTATGATGCATTCCTATATTGAAGCGTGCAATTCCCTTTTATGATTCAACTATGTGAGGTTGTATTGTTGGCAGGTGGTTTGGTAGACTGCTATCACAGCATCTCCAATGCTGCGACAAGGAAAATGATGGCGCGAATGGCGAGAAGATGACGCACATGGCGATGAGTGGAAGATTAGTTATATATTTTGGGTCAATTGTACCGTGGAATGCGGGTTTTTGGTCATTTGGACCACATATTATGTAATGTTGAGTCAGTTATACCGCAGAATGCAGGTTTTTGGTCGGTTTTGTACCAAGTTAGTTAGATGTTGGGTCACTTGTCCAAATGTCGGTTAGGGAGTTGTTAGTAAGTGGACAAGCATTGTAATGGCGGAAGCCCATATATAGATAAGAGTCGTAGGTATGCGAAAGGAAAAAGAAAAGAAAAAGGAAAGAAGAGGAGAAAAAGCACATGTTTGGGTTGTTTTTGCGCATCTGTGAGATATTGCCGAGACCTGATCTTTGAAGAAATGTTGTATCTAAGGTTTTGCAGTGGTAATATGATATGATGAAACTGTTTTGGTGCAATTCCTGGGTTCTTTCTGTTTGTTTACGCAATGTCGCACTTCATGAATAATGCTATGTTTCCTTAATACAATGTTGCTTTACTGTTACTGTTGCTATGATAATGAATGCTGTGATTGAATAATGCATTATGGATACATGTCAAATGTTTGAGATCCCGGTGTAGTGTTGTAATAGAGTTAGTTCATATAGCCACAACCCTCCTCCTTCCTCAGTGGAAACATGGTTCCATCTGCTCTTCCTGGACGCCTCGGGTGAGACCTCATCTGCTCTGCAGGTGTTGTTGTGAGGGATAAAACTTGCCGGGGCCGGTGCCCAGGGAGACTGTGGCATGTGTCGATAGTGAAGTGGAACCCCTGTCGACTGGAGTTACGTTGGTCAACAAATGGTTCCGTTTCCGAGACCGTGTGACGAGTGAAAGGAGAAAATGTTGTGGCACCCGACGAAGCCGGAGATACAGAGCTGGTTTGATCAGAAGTTGCAGGAGTTTGCTGAAGAAGAAAGCCGGAACACGCAAATAACAGTAGATCACTGGGTGGGAAGATATATTCACGATGGTACACATGAATGGTTTTTCTGTGAATTCCTAGTCATCCTGTACGAATGGTTGTCAAAGCTGACCTTCCAGAAGAGGAATTTCCAAGGTGGTGAGCCGATGGCTTGGACCCAAGAATTGGTTCAGGAGCTGCGGCAAGTCGATAATAAGGCATCCCGAGCTGTCGAAGTTTGGCTCGATAGCATCTTGGAGGGATATATCACTGAATTTGCGATTGACATGCAAAAATCCTATAGTGAAGCTGAAAGATATTTCTTTTGCGGACCAAGGGGAAGGTTTCTGTTGTCACTCCAACTGTCCATTAAGATGCTAATTTGTGAAAAGGCTATATTGAAGATGCATCTTGATCAGTAGTGTTACGCCCAAAATCTACTCATCATAAGATTCAGTGTATACACCCCTGAAGATACCTGGACTAACTAATCATCCTGGGAGGATTTGTACCCAATTGTGCTAGGTTTTGAAGGGTCATCGCAGGTTGCACACTAGCAACATGCGATGTCGCATCTTGCTCCACCGCAGGGTGCGACGAGGTCAGTTAATGGGAAAAAATAGCTTATTCGAGATCCTTCTCGAAACTTGCTCATTTAGGGACTTATCCTTGATCTCTAGGGGAGCTGGTACTCGACCCCTAACTCTTTGGGAGGATCCCCTATCTCTCTCCTACGATCTCTCAACCTATCCTATCCATACCCTATCCACTTAGTCCTATATAAGTGAAGCTCACTCCCATCCCAAAGGGAGGAAGACTATGGTATCGACATGCTGGTGAAATCATTCTTAGAGCATATCCACTCACCCATTGGAGAAATCATACTTCCTTGGAAGGATATGGAAATCAGCTTCGTTGGAGAAGGGCTACAGCGTTAAGCCTTGGTTGTGGTTCTATATATCTATCATGTACTCCTCTATTTGCAGTAATACAAATGATTTCCACCAATATTGTTCATGTGTGCAATGATATTGAGTAGTTTACCTGCTTAACTGTTTACTTAGATCGCTTATTGTATAGATGTCTTTTACTGGTTTCTCTTGTTTCTTGTCTTGACAGGTCTTGCAACTTGGATCTGATGACCGTGGGACGTGGATCAACATTTAGGAGAAAGGATTGCGTAGTAAAATGGTAAGACATATATTACTTGATCCTTAAGTAGATCTAGGAGATGCACTTGTAGTCTGTTCTATTTGTTCTAGACTCACTTTGAGCTAGGGAGATCCTACTCGCATCCGCTCAAGTGGATTGTCCGATAACAGTAGACAGCCTGGTGGGCGGAGGCCGTGGGTACCGTGATTGCCAAGGAACGGTACATGGAATGGTAAGGGGTAGATGGGTACAGACCATGAGGAGACTATGAGTGAAGCCGAGGAAGAAAGTGGTCTTACAAGAGGAGGAGTGAGGTTTTGACAAGAGAAGAGGCAGGATAGGAGAAGGTCCTGCTGCGATCAAACCACAAAACGACGAAGGAAAACCACACAGGACGAAGCGACCTCACATTACTGACAGGGACGACCAGGCTACGCCTAGGATAGAGGCAGGACCAAACCCCAGCGCCAACGTACGCACACCTCCGCTCACTGTCTCACAAACAATAAGAAATACCACTTCGACACCGCCAAGTTCATCAATTCCACAGAAGTTAATTGGTAGTAGCACAGCGAAAGGAGGAAGGAAGCCCAAAATGGCGAGCGATGATGCTAAGTTACCTTTGTTTCATGAAAGTGTGACAGACAACCCAGAACAGTATTGGTTTTTGTGTGAAGCAGTCTGGACCATGAAACAGATCACTGATGCTAATGCTAAGAAAGGATAGTTAGCCATGACTCTGCGAGGTCGTGCATTAGATTTGTTCATGAAGTTTGTTCTAGTCCCTACGGGAGCCCCAGAGAAGTCACTAGATGAGATTCAGGATGGGATGATTGCTGAATTTAGACGGCCCACGTCCGAAGCTCAATACATCACAGAATTGAAGGAAATTAAGCAGTATCCCAATGAGACAGTATGGGATTTCGACCAATGATTCAAGACGCTGATGGAAAAGGTTAGTTTCGATATGAGTGCTGTCCAACATAAAGAGTGGTTCATTGCGGCACTACTACCCCACATTCGGCTTCCGTTGATGCAACAAAACATCTCGACGCCCAGTGAAGCTCTAGAGATTGCAATGAGATTAGAGGCATCACCAATTGGAGATAATGCAGCCGGGATGTCACAGATACAGACACAGCTCGCTAACTTGACTATAAAGTTGCAAGATTTGAAGAAGATCAAGGAACAGCGCGATGAAGTATGGTGTACACGATGCCGAGCTGAAGGGCATACGAAGGACAATTGCCCGAATTTCTGCAATTATTTGGTGTCAGGTGCGCCAAACCCGTTGAATGGCGGCAGCATGTCGTGGTGTCGCGTTTTCTAGGTGTATGGGCACAGTCACGACAATTTCCCTTATATGCAAAAAATGGTCACAACCCCGAGTAATATTTATTGCACATTTTGCAAGTCGGTGGGTCATGATGACAAAGATTGCCGTGCATATGGGTTGCTACAAGAAAGAATGTGTGATGCATTCTATGTCAAGGATGATCAGCGTGCCGTAAAACAACCACAACTGCAAGCGCAGGTAGTCCAGCCACTACCTCAACCGCATATGCAGTTTGTACTGCAACAAAAACCGCAGCAGTTTGTGCCGCAATACGCTCCAATGCAAATGGATCCGCAACAGCCATAGTACGTCCAACAACTGTAGTATGCATCGTAGGGCCAAGGCATGCAACAAAATCCTATGCAGCCACAGTACCAACAGTAGGGCGGATTCTGAGGTGGATACCGGGGCGGACGCGGTGGAGGATTTGGTCGAGGAGGAGGACGAGGTGGTCGTGGACCTATCCAATGTTATCACTGTGCGGTGTGGGGGTATTATCAGCAAGAATGTCCACTACTACAGAATCAAATTACATTTTGTTATGTTAATGATCATACAGTATATAATTGTACACAGTTGATTGCACGATGGCAGTATAGGAATGCTCCGTAGATAAGAATCAAACCCATCCAGAGCAACCAGTCCAGAACCAAGTACATCAACCAGTCCAAAATCAAGTACAACAACCAATACAGAACCAAGCCCCGCGACTGAATCAGAACGCAAATCCAAATGTGAACTCACAGTGGAATCTGTAGCAGACTCAGATGTAGGGTGCAAATATTATGACAATTTCTACAGAACCATGACCACAAGATGCTTCGTTGGATTTCGTAACTTGTGGAGGAAAAATGACTAGGGAGGATAGCTCGCGACCGATGATTCGGTTGGTAGGCCATAAGACGGTACCATTTGACATCGATGCTGAATGGGAGGCATTCCTTCAAGCGTGTCACACCTTGGAGAAAGACCGCGGTAAGGCTGTTGTTTGTGATATGCCACCTATCTTTGACACTGCATTGGAGGGCGGTCCGTCGACACCATCGGGAACGTTGCAAAGGTTTCTGGAGAGTTGTATGTTATTGGCCCGGGATCCGGCCACCCTGGTTGAGATTGATGGATGGTTGCAGCGATTTCTGAAAGGACGACAGGAGTCGGCAGTAAACTCTCTATAGCGACGGAAGACTGGAAAGGAGATGAGAATGAACATCCAGATTGGTGATTATGATGTCGATTCAATAATTCTTGATCTTGGTTCGGATTTCAACATCTTAACCAAGCAGGCATGGAAGAAAATGGGGAGTCCCCCATTGAGCTGGTCTCCTGTGCAGCTCCAGTTGGCTAACCATGCGAACGTAACACCCATTAGGCGAGTTCCGCGGCTAATGGTCGATATTGAGGGCATGAAGACTTATGCTGACTTCAATGTCATTGAAGTGGTTGAGGGAGGAAGCTCCTATCCTGCGCTATTGGGGATTAAATGGGCTAATGATAGTGGAGCTGTAATCAACTTCAAGAAGTGCATGATGACCTTTGAGAATCGCGATTTCAGAGTCATAGCCCCGTTGGATCCGGTTGAAGGATACCGATACATTGAGCCTATAAAAGATGACAATCCCACTGGATGGGACCATCCATTCAATATTTTTGAAGACTATATTCACCCTACTGCCAACGGTGAGCTGGGATGGCGCAACGAGAGCTCTGCGTCTTCCGACTCTGATGATGCATTAGAACATTGGCAGAACCGCTTGCACGAAGTGTCGCTCTGAAAATGTGGCTTAGTTACACAATATTTATGTCGTGTTGCGACAAAAATATTCACACTACCAGTTTATGAGGGGTTGCCTGGGTTAACCAACTTTTTGACGGAATTTGAAGAATGAGTCTCAGAACCACAGCAATTGCTGGCATTGGAGGAAGCACTGAAGGCTGCTCCAGCACACTGGTGGGAGACACATAAGAAATCCATTGATGGTTGGTCACAGTGTCGAAGGTTGATGATGGTTCGGTTCGGCGATACTGATGTTTATCACACTGGAAAGTATGATGGCCGGAATAATCCCAATGATCATGTGATGGAATGCCAACGATTATGGGTAGCGCGACCCAGAGATGAGTGGGTCCATGCTTTTATCCATACTTTAGATGAGATGCCGTGCTCATGGTATACTGCAGCCAAGTTGCACAGAGAAATTACAACATGGGGGGAGTTGACGGTCTGTTTCACTCATATGTTCACTTTTGCGGATGCCAACCTTGACGTCAATAACTCCTTACAACTCATTCGCGATGTGGTACTTCAGGTTGTTCTGACGGCCTACCCTATCGATCCACACACACACTGTCAGATGTAGTCTCTCATGGAATGCTTCAACATCACCGGTGGGCCAGAGGATGAGGACGATCCCCGGATTGTCAACATTCTTGAGTCTGAAGGAAGTCGCGATGTGGTACCACCTACTGCGCCAAGTAATCCATTCAGTCAACCATTGAAGCTTCATAAGCTTAATATCGGCACAGAGGCCACTCCCAAGTTTGCAAATGTTGGGGACCATTGGGATGAAGAGATGATGAGTAAGGTCACTGATTTACTCCATGAGTTTGAAGACTTGTTTCCTACGAAGTTCTTCGATATGAATGGGATCCTGGGTGATTTAGGGGAGATGAGGATTCCCTTAAAACCAGATGCTAAGCCAGTCCGACAACGACCTTATCGACTGAATCCGCAACATAAAGAAAAGGTCAAGGAAGAACTTGATCACATGTTGGATGCTAGTATTATTGAAGCAGTGCAAGAGTCCGAATGGATCAGTCCTATGGTGGTGCAAGACAAGAAAAACAGTGAGGTGCACATTTGTGTTGACTTGCGGAAGTTAAATGATGCCTGCTTGCACGACCCTTTTCCGACCCCATTTACTAACGAAGTACTTGAAGGGGTGGGCAGCTAGGAGATGTACTCATTCACCGATGGGTTCTCTGGCTACCATCAGATTCGCATTGCCAAAGAAGATCACCATAAGACAACTTTTGTTACTGAATGGGGCTGCTTTCAATACACTGTAATGCCATTTGATTTGAAGAATGCAACTACGATCTTCTCCCGGGTCGTTTTTGTTGCATTTAAAGACTTTATTCAGAAGTTTTTGCAAGTATACATGAATGATTGGACAGTTTATGGGTTGATCCGCGATCATCTGGCCAATCTGCGGTTAATGCTTGAGTGCTGCCGATAGCACCAGATATCGCTAAACTTGAAGAAATGTATTTTTTGCGCACCATTTGGGATATTGTTGGGTCATATTGTGTTTAAGCAAGGTTTGTTGGTCAATCCGACTAAGATTGCGCTCATCTTGAGTTTGCAACCACCAACCACTATAAAGCAGTTACGAGCGACTCTGGGGCATACGGGGTATTATCACAAGTTCATGAAGGGATATGCAGCGATCACCGCCCTTATGGAGAAATTGCTAAAGAAAGATGTGCTCTTTCAATGGAATCCGGAATGTCAAGATAGTTTCGACACACTGAAGATGAAGATGGATTCAACACCGATACTGGTATTTCCGGATTGGAGTAAGGAGTTCCATGTACATGTCGATGCCTCATTAATCGCATTGGGAGTAGTTTTGGCTCAACCTGACGAAGGAGATCTTGATCACCCCATTGCTTTCCCTAGTCGGAAGTTGTCGTCCGCTGAATGCAACTACACCACCACTGATCGGGAGGATCTAGCAATGGTCTATGCGCAACAGAAGTTCAGGCACTATTTGTTGGGTGGGCACTTTAAAATATTCACTGACCATTTCATGTTGAAATACCTAGTCAATAAGCCTATGCTGGGGGGGAAGATATTCCACTGGCTACTTCTTCTTCAGGAGTTCAATTTTGAAGTCATTGTGAAGCTAGTCCAGTTGAATTCCGGTCCTGATCATCTATCGCGGATTGATACAGGGGAGGAACCAACCAATATTGAAGACGGTTTGTCAGATTCACAGCTATTCAAGGTTGGCATCGATGATGACTATTTTGATGACATCCTCCAGTTTCTGACAACGGGTACTACACCAGAAGAGTTCACCACCAGTTAGAAGAAGCAATTGGTAGTCAAGGCTGTAGACTTCCAGCTCATCGCAGGAGAGTTGTACAAAATTGGCGCTAATGAGATATTGCGCAGATGTGTCTTTCCACATGCACAAGCGCCAATACTGGCCGAAGCACATGCAGGAGTAGCAGGAGGACACTATGGCGGTCAGGCGATTGCTAGGAAGGTGTTGCGTTTGGGGCTGTGGTGGCCTACACTACATAATGATGTGACAGACTATGCGCGGTCCTGCAATGTTTGTCAGCGAACTGGAAAACCATCTAGACACGATGAGATGCCACTGATGCCTCAAATAACATTGCAACTGTTCGACAAATGGGTCGTGGATTTTTTAGGACCGATCAATCCACTAGGGAAACACACGAGTGCACGGTATATTCTCACGTCGACAAAGTATTTGACCAGATGGGTCGAGGTGGCACCTATAGTTGATTGTTCCGCGGCTACGGCGGTGCGATTTTTGTTTGATAACATTACCACTCACTTCAGCTGCCCCAAGATATTGCTGAGTGATCAAGGCAGCCACTTTCTTAATCGCACCATCAGTGCATTGACGGAGGAGTTGCAGATACAGCATAAGAAGAGTTCACCCTATGATCCATAGGAGAATGGCACGGTGGAGGCTTTTAACAATGTATTGGAGCATGCGCTGACAAAGGTGTGCAATGCTAATCGCGACGACTAGGATCTCAAAATCCCAGCAGTGTTGTGGGCCTATCACACCACATGTAAATGGATGACAGGACAGACACCATTTAAGGTTGTGTACGGACAATAAGCGATTATGCGAATGGAGTATCTTGTTCTGACTTTGCACATTGCAACTATCACGGGCATGGACGATGTTGCAGCATTAGATGAACGTCTGGCACAATTGGTGCAACTGGAAGAAGATCATTTCATCGCTGGGTTCCACCAAGGGGTTGAGAAGGATCGACAGAAGGCATGGCATGATCGCCACATCAAAAATCAATAATTTCAGCAGGGCGACTTGGTGCTGTTGTACGACAGCAAGTTTATGAAACATCCAAGGAAGTTGCAGATGCATTGGCTTGGTCCCTATCTCATTAGTAGTATTACTTTCAGAGGATTGGTTCAGTTGCAGTAGTTGGACGGGGCAATGCTCCCCAAGCTGGTAAATGGTCATAGATTGAAGCCCTATCGCACGAGCTTGGAACACCACGATGCCAGAGTCACATCGAGAAAAAAAAAATGATGATTGGTGGATGTCGCACCACCATAGATGGAATGTGGAAGTAGGTGGGCTTCTGCTGCAAGGTTGGAGTTGTTAGCAACACCTAGGAATTTTGCGCTTGGGTCACATCCACAATCATGACGACGATGGGAATTTTTCCTACTTTGGCGTCTATGCTCATTAATTGAGTCGATTGTGACAGATGACAGCCTGGTTTGGCTTAGGGATACACCGAGGCAGTATGGCTGATTGTACTTACTAGGATGGTCTGCATGGTTGGCACAAAGTATCCACCATGCCGGCATGGCCCAAGCAGTGCTTCGCATGTTTCTGCATAAAGGGAACCAAGAAAAGGTATGATTCATCCGCCGTTAGGATAATCGGCACACAAGGACTTATGATTATCCTGGGGTGCGAGCCAATGGTGCAACGGCTTGCTGATGCTGATGGATGACAGAGTGCATTGTATAAATAGAGGACCTGCGGGGAGTAAGCACACATAGACTGTTTTAGTTAAGAAGGGTTATGCTACGCAAGGTTCTAGCATTTTGTTAAGTTAGGAATTCCAAGGAGGTTGTGGAAATGATCCATTTCATTTCGTGTGGTAGCACACCAGGTGCGTTGAGGGCCCAAACGAAGAGTGTGCATGAGCGCCTGGAGCAGGCTGCGCCTCGGACACCCTGGGGTTACAAGCATTAATTTTCATCTGAGATGTCTAGGCAGTTGGTGATGGTTCAAAGTCTCGTGGTCCCGATGACCACACAAAAGGGGGGGTCATCGCCCCCGGGTCCCTGTAACTTGTGCTTATCGGTGTGAAATAGATGTGCCAGAGCCATTGGTTTGGTTCGCACCTCAACGCTGTTCATAAACTTCTCCTCAGTCTGCATCAGATTCCTCGATACTTGAGGATGAGTTTGAGACGTACATGACAACAAGTCGGGGGATGCCCACTTTCGGGTACGACTTACATAACAGCGAGACGATGATTAGTGTAGCAGAAGGAGTCGGACAACACCGCGCGATCCAGACAACAAGAACCATTGAACAGCCATATGACGACTTCAAAGTACAAATGACGGCATGTACTATGTCCAGTAGTTGACGTGGCTCGGGGGCGAGCCACTAGATTGTGTTGGGGGCCTGTTGGCAAGAGGTTTGGTAGATTGCTATCGCAGCATCTCCAATGTTGCGAAAAGGCAAAAGATGGTGCGAATCGCGAGAATATGACGCACATGGCGATGAGTGGATGATTAGTTATGTATTTTGGGTCAATTGTACCGCGAAATGTGGGTTTTTGGTCATTTGGACCACATATTATGTAATGTTGAGTCAATTATACTGCAGAATGCGGGTTTTTGGTCAATTTTGTACCAAGTTAGTTAGATGTTGGGTCACTTGTCCAAATGTCAGTTAGGGAGTTGTTAGTAAGTGGAAAAGCATTGTAATGGAAGAAGCCTATATATAGATAAGAGTCGTAGGTATGAGAAAGGAAAAAGAAAAGAAAAAGGAAAGAAGAGGATAAAAAGCAAATGTTTGGGTTGTTTCTGCGCATTTGTGAGATATTGTCGAGACCTGAGCTTTGAATAAATGTTGTATCTAAAGTTTTGTAGTGATAATATGATATGATGAAACTGTTCTGGTGCAATTCCTGCGTTCTTTCTATTTTTTTATGCAATGTCGCACTTCATGAATAATGCTATGTTTCCTTGAAACAATGTTGCTTTACTGTTACTGCTGCTATGATATTGAATGATGTGATTGAATAATGCATTATGGATACATGTCAAATGTTTGAGATCCCGGTGTAGTGTTGCAATAGAGTTAGTTCATATAGCTGCAACCCTCTTCCTTCCTCGGTGGAAACATGGTTTCGTCTGCTCTTCCTAGACGCCTCAGGTGAGACCTCATCTGCTCTGCAGGTGTTGCTGTGCGGGATAAAACCTACCCAAGCTGGTGCCCAGGGATATTGCGGCATGTGTCGAAAGTGAAGTGGAACCCCTATCGACTGGAGTTGCGTTGGTCAACATGTATGTGGGGATTCTCTTGTAAATGATTCTGATCTCGTCACAATATAGGTAGATATTGATGTTGTTATCTATTTGTTTGTGTGTAGTATTAGTAGCCCACAAGTTTATATACCTAGCTTCCAAGAATGACTTCCTATTTATATCAAATAATTGACTGTATTTCAGTTCCTTCCAGCCCATCAGCGCAATACATATTAACAACCAAGTATAATGGAAGGGTGTACCTTTTTCTTGCATTTCGCTATAGTCCTCCAGAAAATTTTTCAGCAAAAACAACAACCAGCTCATCTGCACTCCCTCCAGACATTGTTCTGCAGCTGAAATGATTACTGTTGAGACTTGGTCCCGATGAATCTTCTAAAATAACTTACATGCCAGTATCTGTACTTTAAATATCATGGCCTTGTCCTTTATCTGCGATATTGAGTACCCTCTGTTGGCCCATTGGGTTCCATACTTCTCAGCCATCTTCTTTCCAAGGGATTTCTCTTGTCTCCTATTCCATAAGAAGACCTACTCTTCCCCTATGGTTGTAAACCATGTGATCAACTCAATCATCTTCGCGTTAATGGAGATGGTCATGTTCAACCACAGGAACCCACCATGCACTTGTGATAACAACATTTTCGCACATTTTCACCTGTGGGGACCTTCCAAAGTGAGGGATCTCCAACAAGTTCAGTATCCTTGATTTTTCTAGGCCATTTTCCCATGTCTGAAGTTCCATTACAATTGGTTCCTTAGGATATGGGATTCCCTTCTATCCATGTAGTTTTCCTTAACCAATTCTGGAAATTTTTCTTCGTTGGTGATATCATGATCTGCAAACCCAAACTTGTATGGTTTCCCCGGGCAGATTTTCTTCAACTATCACACCTTCTGAATTCTTCCATGTTGGTATTTTTGTATCTTCTACATTAGGTAAGTTGACAAGAACCACAGTCGGTTTTCTGGATGGAATGTAGTCACAAGGGATATTTACAGGATTTGATGAAGAGGAACCTGGTGTTTGTGCAAATTCTCCCTGCACATTTATGGATGGATTCTTTGTCTTGCATTGTCTCTTGGGTGCCATGACTTCGAAGTTTCAACCTTCACTCACAATTATTTTCTCTGTATCTAGTGTTCTCAGTAGATGTGGGGGGTCAAATTAGCCTGATATCTATGACTTATAAGGGGTTCGGTGACTTTATCGTTAATAATTTCCATTCTTTGAGGATTTACCTAGATTTGGTCCATTTTGAAAACTGGAATGTTTCTATTTTCACAAGTTTTTTATTGATCTTGTCCAAATTCAATTAACCATCTTCTACCACTAATTATTGATATCGCTTCTTAATTGGTCACCACTACGGCCACTACTTCATTGGTCATTAATGCTCACCTTTTGTGGCGGTCTGTTTTTGCACACAATCTTCTTTTTGTGACAGGTCCATTTGTCTGTAGATTAATCTTGTATTGGAGTGAAGATAGATTGGTATCCCAAGTTCTCCACATTTCCATTCAGTCCAAGGGACTTAGTCAGATTTTCACTCATTTCTTTACTAACTCCGCATAGAATCGGGCTATTACCTTTATATGTAGACTTTCTTCTCCAAATCATTCTACATTGTTCTTTTTCTTGATTTGCAGGATTATTCATTCTTTTGTAAAGAACAAGATGAGATTCCTTATTTTTTTTCCTTGTTTTCTTTTTCCAAAATTTGTTGAATTTCTTTGAATTTCCACATTTCTGAGCTTTGTGACCAATTTTATTGCACTTGTAACAGACTATATTATTGTAGAACTTTCTAATATGCCTAGCCATGTTACACTCCAACATTCAACAGTTTTGGGTGAGTACAATCCCTTTAGTGGCACAATATTCTTGTAGTCCGTCCTTTGAGTTTCTTCTTGAATAGTTTCTTCATTTTCTTCCTTGAGAGATGGCTCTTCTTTCTTGTTGATTCCAACCTTGTAACCTAAACCAGATTTGTTAAAACCTTTGTTTGCTCAAAATCTCATTCAAGGCTTCTGTGCTTTTAGCAAACTTGTCATTTGTCCTTAGTTGTGCTTGCAATCTTTCAACTTCTTGTTCCTTTTCCAATAATTGAGTCTTATGTTTATCAATCATTTTCTATTCTCAGATCTCTTCTCTTTCATAGAAATGATTTCAAGTTGTCTTGCTTGAAGTTGAATTTTTTGTTCATTGATCACCATGCTAGCATCATCATTTTTTCATTGAGATTTCTAGAGCTGATCTTTTAGTGACATGATTTATTCATTGGATCTAAAAACACTTTATTCTCTTTTTTTATTAGCATCTTCCAATTCTTTCTTCAGAAGTATGATATCTTTGGATAACTTCTGATTTTCTGTAGCTGATTTTTTAAGCTCACCTTCCAAGGAGTCAATATTAAGTTTCTTAGTTTGACATGTTTTATCCATCTCCTGTAATTGACTAGTGAAGTATGATGCCATCCTTTTTTATTTTTCTTATTTCCTTTCCATTGTTTGCATGATATCGGTTCCAACCCTTTTGACTTCTTCTATATATTTTCTCTGAGTGCAAATAACATTTCTTGCTTCTGTGATAGAGAGATTATCCATGATTCCATTTTCATGTAATCTTGGTGCTTCGTTTTGAGAAGATATTTCCTCTCCACCCATATATGTGCATAGATATATCTTCCAGTTTTTAAACTGTTACCGGAGACACCCGCTCTGATACCAATTGTTGGAATCTTATTAATACTGAGAGAGGGGGTGAATCAGTATTATGTGTAGTTATGAACAAATTTCACTTTTCCCAAATTTAAACTGTATTTATATTATGCATTCACCATAAACAATGTCATTCATCAACACATGCATAAAACACAGAACGCAAAGATTTGACATGGAAACCCAAATGAGAGAAAACCATGGAATGCTTTCTTATATAAAAATATTAAATTCATGGGAAGCACCAACTGGAAGGAGTATACAACATGAAGGAAGAACCAACTCCATGTTTTACCAACACCAACTAGAAGGAGGAACCAACCCCTTTCATTTATAGGCTCTGACCTGAAGGAAGCACTGACTCCCTGTTCCTTTCCCTGTCCCTTCACTTTGATATGAGTGTAGAAGATTATTCTCGCTTTCTATTGATTTGTGCACTCTACAAATTTACTGCAATACATTCATTTGTGTGCACCTTCTATATGATCTACCCTTCATAACTTATGTGCTTTATCAATAGTTCATCACACACTTCATGTCACTGCAACAATATTGCACACTAGTTCTCAAACCTCATATATTTATCCAGTATCACACACTGTTTTTTGTATTTCATAACCTTCTACAATCTGCGTGTTGTTTCAACATATTGTTTTGGTTCTGTGCATCTGCATAATCATCTAATACTACACATCATTTTTTGTGTTGCTATTATGTACTTACGCATATGCATAATCATCTAATACTTCACATCATCTTTTGTGTTGATGTTCTGTACTTGCGCATATATCTGATATAAACAAAGACATCCTGTGCACCATCTGTGATACTACATTTTTGGTCTTGCGCACTTGTCTCAAATAAACCACATCATATTGTGCATTATCTGATGTGTTTCATTTATGTCCTTGTGCATCTTGCTCTCTGCTAGATTAAGTTGTTTCAGATCAACGAGCCATTGATACCCCAATAAGTTGAAGCTTTCCAAATTAGAATACTATCTCTTGTTCATATTCAATCTTACATTCCACTCTCCAACTTGGCTTCTTATTTATACTCGACTTGTGTAGACCATGTGTCCACAAGTTGGTCATAGCATCCCTTCTTCCTTTCTTCACGGTCAATCTGACTTACGGATCTTCCACTTATCTTGATCTACGCAACTGATTTATTATGCCTTGTGGGTCTTGTGCACACTTGTTCCTTAGCATAGTGGGGCGTGCGCACTTGGGAACCACTACTTGTGGGGTCTTGCGCCCTTCAAGTACCATCGCTTGGTGGGTCTTGCACACTTTTGAGACTTGCGTACATGTCCAACCACCTTTTAATTCTAAGACTCTTGCACACTTCCAAGACTTTTCCAACCATCTCTTTGACATCACCTTCGAAATACCACAACTAGATGTATTGGGGACTTGTGCATGTACCTTACGTACTTCTTCAAACTGGATTTTATGTACTTCTTCAAACTTGCACATGGATACTAAGTATTCTTTGGCATCAATTACAACCAAATTTCAACAAATTCCTTAACCATTTCATAAGAACTATAAAATGAATCCTAATGTTGGAGAAAGGGGCACTATCATGATACTACCCCAATGTTGGAGAAATTACCTGTATCACATTAATATGGTCAGATATGATGCCTTATTGTCAATAAGGGCCAAAGAATATGGAAACTGTCTTCATAAAAAAATAAGGAAATTCCTTAGCCATAGAACCCTCTTCACATAGAAAAACATGTGGTAGTGACAATGCCTCGCATGCCAAAATGTGTCTATAAGAGGCATCGCACAATCCCAATGTTATAGCTGCTCCCAAGTATTATATTGTTGATGATTTAGCTCAAACTCCATGTTTTATGTCATCTCTTGAGGTCCTCCAAAGTTTTCCATCGTAACGGAGTGCTTTGTTGTTCGCCCTAGGAAATTTGGATCCTTCAAACGAATAGCTTGTGAATTTAAATGTATCATATGGAAAACCCCATCTTACCTATCATGTTGTCCTCTAGATCAATGTGGTTCATTCCAAAAAGGATATTGGTAGTATAGTTGTAGATGAGGGAGCATCGAATTTTGTCATGGCTCTATCCTATTGGAAAGCATTGGGATCTCCAGAGTTTGCCCCATCACTCATTTCTTACTGCTTTTGATGGACGATCTTTCATACCACATGGGATGATTCTATACTTTCCTATCCAGTTAGGAGGAAAAACCATTTGTGTAGATGTTGAAGGAGTCAATGCTCCTATCGATTATAATATTTTATTAGGGCGTAGCTGGACATATGCAATGATTTCTATTGTATATTCGATTTTTTGGGTGTTGTGTTTTCCTCATGAAGGAAACATTATTACCATCAGTCATTTATCATTCACTCGAACTAGTCCAAATTCACCTCCAGGATCGAATATCCCTTCAATTGATAAGTTGCATCCAATAACCGAGAATGTGGGAGTTGGTTTATATCCATCACTTATAGGTACTTTTAATATCATATCTCCTACCTTCTTCATTATTTCCCCTCCATCTTCGCCTGAGGAAGTATCTATCTCATGAGTAGAGTCTTTCAGAACATCTTACTTCGATGATCCTATTATCAATAAAAATGTTCCAGGGTTCATAAGCCTTGAAGAGTTTTAAAAGTGCTGA
The DNA here is from genome assembly GCA_027924585.1 of Larix kaempferi. Classification (NCBI taxonomy): domain Eukaryota; kingdom Viridiplantae; phylum Streptophyta; class Pinopsida; order Pinales; family Pinaceae; genus Larix; species Larix kaempferi. Next base: position 9,613,006 of record BSBM01000476.1, read on the forward strand.
AAACATTTGTTGAAATACCCTCGGTAGCCTCGCATAAGCTTCCCAAGCTAGAAGGTGCTTAAATAAATGAGAGAAGAATAGGTGCGATGACCAAAGACTGGTGACCAAAGGCTAAAGGAAAAGCAATAGGTCTAAAAGGTAAAGGAAGCATAAAACCAAGGGTGGGGATTTGGATCTAAAGGATAAGGGTGCTAAGGTATGATATAGTAAAGCACCATTAGATTGTTAGGATATTGCTATACTCCATCCTAGTCCTACCAACATTTCAGTTATTTTCATTATCAGTCTTGCATGCATTTTTGCATGCAGCATGCATTTTTGCATGTAGCATGCATTTTTGCATGCAGCATGCATTCTGCATGCATCCACATGCTGCCCAGTCATCAGGTTGACACCTCCAGTACCTAGTCCCTAGTCTTCCATCACTCGGGAGCTTATTTCCACTCAGATGGATCCCTCCTAGCAAGTGATGCACCCACTTCTAACCTACCAATACTTGAGAAGGGCAGCTTTTCTCACCTACCACTCCTGTTGCACTTCAGTTAGTTGAGTTATCATCAGTTCTTTCCTTGATTTAAGGCTAGACTGAATCTCAACTGACTGTATCACTATGATGGACCTCCGATGAGACTTGACTTCCCATTCTGACTCCAGATAGCTCCTCATGCGCCCTCCATTGAGCCTCCTTAATTCAGTTAGTGCCTCCATGTGCCAGTTACACCTACCACACTCAGTTAGACTCAGTTTGACTGATGGTTGAAAGTTACTTGTGCATTGATGACTCCACCGATGATGAGATAGACTTCTAGTTGTGTGTCAAAACCCACAATTTTCGAAAAATTTAAAATTTTTAAAATAGCATGTAATATTATTAAATGCAGTCATTTAACTGTTGAAATAGCTTAAGTGATCATAATTATTACTGAATGCTCTTTTGTTATATCTAAATTTTAATATGAGTTTCTTTACAGTTACTGATTGTTTTTCTGTTTTTCAACCACAAGGGGGAATTTGCCATGACGGACTAGGCTTACTTAGCTTCCGAGCTAATGCAACAGATTTTCTTTCTCTTACAGATATACAGGCAATGTTCGGGTTGCTGCAAATAATATTTAAAGTATTAAAAGTCAAACAGCTGTACCAAAACATTCAGTAAAAAGTCTAAGCATGCTAGCCAAGTTATCAAGTGTTTAAAGGTAGCACTCTGCCTATGACCTCCTCAATATCTTACTGATAGACAGTTAAAATTACTAGAGAAAATGATAGCTATTTTTCTTGATAACAAATGAATTAAATAGCTCTATGGAATATTTGTTCTTTGATTGTATTATCGCAATGCAAACATACTTTGTAACTTAGCACTGTAGAACATTACAGGATGATCATTTTCAGACCAATTTTCTATTCATCCAATGTTATTGTACCAAGCCAAGTTTTCGGTTAGAAGGTATCTTTGATTTACAATTTCGGTTAAAAGGGTCTGGAACTATCAATATATACTTAGCTTATTTCTCGCATTTACAAGGTATTATGTCAGTTACCTGTTCCTTCTTAGCATTTTCAGGGTTGTATTGATTGAACAACTACTCCTTTTTCTATGAATGTCAATGGATAAAAGAACAAAACTAAAAGCTATCTTGATTAAATTTGTTGAGTCTAAGGATAACCAAAGTCTACTTGTTATAAGGAATCTGAAACAACTAAGAGATTGTGATTATATTGTAACAATAATTAAAGGGAACTAGAGTAACCCTAATCCGAAATTGTGAGTTAAGTAACTTAAACCTTACAAGTTTAAGTCACCTAAAGAAGTAAATGGAAATTCCTGTAACATCTGTGCAGAGCCATAGCAATTGGTATTATTGTAATAGAATTGTAAATTACTACTCCAAACACCACTTCACTATCTTAAAGACTTAAAAGAGATGCAATATCTGTTGTCTCTTCCCATGAGGCTAGGGTATATGGAAAAATAATGAGAAGCTGTTATGAACCACTTATAGCTTACATTCACCCTTATCCTTATAAATTTTGTAATGCAATAAATTTTCTCTATGTCTAGAACACTTCAAGACTGAATTTTTGAGCAATGTTTATATTGCATGGTTTAATAAATCCAAGCTCTAAACAATACTATGCAAGATTTAAAGGCATTATTCTAAAGTTTTGTTTATAAAAAGGGTGACATGTGAACTATGGTGTTGTTACCATTATGGATAACCATGCAATAATTCTGTTGTACCCATGATTTGATTTTGATTTAACAAACAATGATGAGAATCTCATCATAATCTTGATCATTATTGACAAGGCATGATCTTATTGTTTGTAGGGCAAGGTATGAATGTTCACTATGCAAAGTTCGTAGGCATTGTTTCTAATAAGAAAAATATGGTGGTTTAAATTATGGTGTTGTGACCATAATAGAATATACATGCTATGATTATGGTTTATCCACGCTATGATTTTAATTGAAAGAAAAGATAATTGGAATCTCATCATGGACTTTGGAACGTCGACCCACTGCATGTGAAAAATTAAAATGCTACGTGGTTGTTTTTGTGCCAAGTGTTGATGATATATAAACATTGACTTAACCCTAATCTTGGCATTTCTCCCTTGCCTTCGAGCTCAGTCGCTCTGTAAACCCTCCTGTCCGAACCTTACTGATACATTATAGGAAACAACTTCCCTGCCACTTCAGTCATTCATGCTTGTTAACTGCATTGTATGGGAGTTGTTATGCTTTGTTGTTGGCGACTATAAGTTGGTTATGATCCTAGGGTTTATCCTTTTGTTATCAAAATTAACCCTGTCTCGGCGTGGCCATGACTCTCGGCTTGGTTCTGTTGAAGCTTCCATTGTGGTAAATACCCTTGCTCCTGCCAGCTCGTGGTATTCGGTGACAAGGGTGGGGTTTACACTCACTCAGTTCGTGTTTATCAAGCTAAATATAGTATTAAAAACTTCCTTCCAAACGCGGGTAAGCTACAGAACTACTCCGTCATTTTTCCAGTTAAAAGTTATGGTTTTATATAAATACATTTGTAACTAGTACAAATTTGTCGTTGCAGGACCTGGCTGCTCTCGAAGGTGTGCAGGACACATTCCTCGGCGGTAGGCTTAACCTGGTAAGCCTGGTCTTTTTCCATGGTGTTTCCTCCTTGCTGGTTATCTGTATGGTTAGGGTTATGGTTTGAACGAAATGACACAGTGATTACAGCAGACTTGCTCAATTTTTTTAACTGTATGTTTAAATGAAATATTATGGGTTTAATCCTGTGTTGTATTTGGATGTTACGGCTTCGGTCGGTATTGTAGCTATTCACCCTCCTTTTGGTATTTAGGTTCTCTACAGAAGAAATGTATTGTAAATATGAAGAGAACAAGGGTTGTAAGCTTTCATGTAGTGGAGGTTACAGTCTCGTCTTCTTGTTTTCTTTACTGTATTCCTAAATCGTTTAGGGTTTTTACTAGGGTTTTGTCATAAGACTTTAAAATAACGTTTCCTATGTAAATGAGCTTGGTAACTGACTTATTAACAGTCCTCCTATATAAAGGGACTTTGTTTATCACATGCGTTGTAGTTTTAAAGCTATGTATAGTTGTAAGTAAATTTTTAAGTTTTTAAACCACTTAGACTGTGATTTGTGACGCGTCTGTAGGTGAAAATATTGTCTTAACTATGTAGCATTGGTTTTGTTTGTTCAAACTGGGCTGGTAGGGTTTTGACCCGAACTAAATTACAGTTGTGATTTAAATTCGAATGCTAAAGCTATCAATTAAGATATGATTCTGTTGATATTGTGAGCTGAATAAATGATAGAGCTCGATCCAAAATTTACAGCTGTGATTCAAATTGATTGCTTGTTCTGTCATTTCGATTATGATTCTGTGGGTAAATGAAAGTTTAAGGAAGGATAATGCTGTATCGTTTAAGCTCGATAGCGAGCTAGATATTGTTCTGTTACTCTTCTGTTTTTAATACAATAACTAGTTATTTAACTGTGAATAAATTCTTTGTGATGATTTTTCTGTTAGGGTTTCTGCACAATGTTTTGTTTGATAGGTAATGACTAGATAACTTGTTAACTAGGGTTTGTGTATTAATTTAATTAATAGATGGAGACTGGTTAACTTTTGACTAGGGTTTGTACCCTGATATAGCTTTTCTAATTATAGCTACAACCCTTCTGAATTGTTTCGGTAATGATAACAATACTGTAATTTCATTGGTTGTGTTTTATTTCTGTCTCCTATGGTTGTTTTAATCGAGTTTGTAAACACATAGAATAAATACTGTATACTTAGACCTTGCTTATCTATTCGTCAATTATAATTACTAGGTTTATAATTGTAATAATAAATTATTACTTACTGTGTTAGTTTTATATGGTACATACTAAAAACAAAATATTAGTAATACCTTAATTACATTAATTCTTACTAAGACATGCTGAAAAACACAATAACTCTACCAAATCTAACTATTGTTATTCTGAGATACTAACTTTACTAGCTAATTACTCTTCAGACATAAAGAAAATAAACACCACATACATTCATTCATCTTTAATAATCATAAAGGAATAAATGGCAGAACCTGTCTTGATTTGTGGACAACAACAACAATGGGAGGCTGTTCCTCCCTACCAACTCCTGGAGAGTGCCCATACAACACTTCTCAGGACCCCCGAGCTTGCTCTGGTCTCCCTGGTTGGAACTAGGTGCAGCAAAGTAATTCTCTCAGCCCAAACAGCTATAATGGAACCAAGTTACTGCAACATTCCTCTCAAACAACTTCCTTACTGTATATTTCTCTCTTCCTCAATGGGACTCCGGAATAACATTCACCTGAATGTATTCTCCCTCCAGAACAATTCGAATCCCCAGCTCTGTCCATTGAGTACTATTTAAAAGATTGCCTAGGTCTTTGTTGGGTTAACTGTCATTAATGAGCCACCTGCTCTGATTCCACTTCCTTAGGGAATCATGACCCCAAATATAGGGAAGTTGCCACCTGCAACTTAGGAAGTGTTTGAGGATGCTGCCACTTGCCTTTTGCCTTTCCACCTAGTTCCATCCACCAGTTTGACCAGTTACCTCTTTTTAACAGCTCTCCCATGCTGTTGTCTCCATAATTTATTTATTAATAATAAAATATTTTGAATTACATTCCATTACTAGTGACTCTGTTGAGTCATCAATTCCTACTTAGCATTAAATTTAACATAATGTCTCAGGAATATAATAAAATAATTGCATAATTTTTACAAAATTGGGGTATGTGACATACACACCCCCTTAAAATGTAACATCGTCCTCGATGTTACTTATTCCTCATCCTCAGCCACCTTCTGGAATAGATTTGGGTATGCTTCCCGCAACTTACTTTCCAGCTCCCAGGTAGCTTCTTCAGGACTAAGGTGCTTCCATTGCACCTTCAGCTGTCCAATTGTGCAGTTCCGCAGAGTAATTTCCCTCCTCCCGAGGATACAATCTGGTTCCACCAGAACTTCCCCTTCTGGTTCTACCTGTACAACGTTCCAATCAATCACATGATTAGTATCATGAACATACTTTTTCAAAACAGAATTATGAAAAACATTGTGCACTTTTAAATTAGGTGGTAATGCTAGTTGATAAGCAACTTGACCAATTCTAGATAAAATTTCAAACGGACCACAGTAACGTGGCGCTAATTTTACACAACTCCCCAATCTTAGGGAGCTCTTCTTTGGTCTTACCTTTATGAACACATGTTCACCCACCTAGAACTCTTTAGGAGTTCTTTTCAAATCTGCTTGGCTCTTTTGCCGATCCTGGGCAATCTTCAAATTTTTCTGCACTTGTTTCACAATCTGTTCCATTTCTTTTAATAGATCAGGACCTAACACTAATCTATATACTGGATTATTCCAAGAGATAGGAGTGTTACATTTACGCCCATACAGAATTTCAAAAGGACTGAACTCAGCTAATGATTGATAGCTGTTATTGTATGCAAATTCTTCTAAATATAGGTAATCCTCCCACTTACCTGGTTGATCCTTAACATACATTCTTAGCAGATCTTCCAATACCTGATTAACTCTTTCAGTTTGTCCGTCCGTCTGAGGATGGAAAGAAGTGCTGAAATTCAGTGTTGTGTTTAATCCCCTAAACAAATATTTCCAGAAATTTCCCGTGAATTTAGGATCGCTGTCTGAAATAATAACCTTTGGGACACCATGTAACCTAAAGATCTGCTTCAGAAATATATCAGCTATATTTGCAGCCCTGTAAGTGGTTTTAACAGGAATAAAGTGTGCTGATTTACTTAATTTATCTACTACCACCATAATTGAATCATTCTGATTTTGATTTCTGGGTAATCCAGTAATGATATCTAAGCTGATTATTTCCCACTTCCAACTAGGAATAGGCAAAGGTTGCAATAACCCAGCTGGATGTTGATGTTCTGTTTTTACTTGTTGACGGTCCAAACATCTAGCTATATACTCAACTGCTTCAGATTTCATATTAGGCCAAAAATAATCTTTTCTCAACATGGTGACAGTCTTCTAGTAGCCTGGATGCCCTGAGTAAGGGGTTTTATGAACTTCATCCAGAATTAACAGTTTAACTTTAGATACATTCGGAACATACAATCTGTCTTTAAACAATAAAAATCCATCTTTATTTAGACTATATCCCTTTATCAAACTTTCTGTAGGTTCTTCTTTAGCTGTAGCTTGTAAATTTTGATAAATTTCATCCAATTTTATCCCTTCAGTCAACTGTTCATTTAAATCATAGGTATAAGTGCTGATAGCTGTTGTAAAATTCAGCTTTGCATTTCTGCTCAAAGCATCAGCCACCTTATTTTCCTTTCCTTTTATGTGCTGAATTTCGAAATCGTATTCACTTAAGAAGGCCAACCATCTGGCTTGCCTTGCATTTAAGTTAGGCTGATCTACAAGGTATTTTAGACCCTTATTATCAGTCATTAAGGTAAAATTTCTGCCTATTAAGTGGTGTCGCCACATCTTTAAGGCATGAATAACAGAAGCTAATTCTAAATCATAAGTGGCATAATTCTTTTCATGAACCTTCAGCTTCCTGGACTCATAGGCAATGACATGCCCATCCTGAGTCAACACTCTGCCTAGACCGTCATTACAAGCATCGGTGCAAACCACGAAATCCTTATTAGGATCTGATATTCTTAGAATAGGCGCAGTTGTTAATAAAGAATTTAATTTCTTAAAGATTTCTTCAGACTTCAAGTTCCAATCAAACTTCTTGCCTTTCTTTTGCAAGGAAGTGATTGGGTTGGCTATTTTTGAAAATCCTTCTATGAATCTCCGGTAATAACCGGTAATTCCCATGAAGGACCTAACATCTGTTACGTCTTTTGGTACTGGCCATTCTTCGATTGCCCGGATCTTTTCAGGATCAACTGAAATCCCTTCCTTAGTCACTATGTGACCTAAGTACTGGATTTCATCCTTGAAGAAATCACACTTACTGAACTTCGCAAAAAGATGCTATTCTCGCAGTTCTTGTAAGACTATCCATAAATGTTCTTTATGTTCCTCTTCGTTTTTAGAATAAATTAAAATGTCATCGATGAATACGACAACAAATTTATCCAAGTATTTATGCATTATGTTATTCATTAGACACATAAAGACGGCTGGGGCATTAGTAAGCCCAAATGGCATTACGACAAATTCGTAATGACCATACCTTGTTCTAAAAGCTGTCTTGAATATGTCTTCTTCTTTAATTCTTACCTGATGATAATCTGATCTCAGGTCTATCTTAGAGAACACCGTAGCTCCACGTAGCTGATCAAACAGATCATCTATGTGGGGCAACGGATACCTGTTTTTAATTGTCATCTTATTGAGTTGACGGTAATCTATGCAGAGTCGCATAGTTCCGTCCTTCTTTTTAACAAAGATTACTGGTGCTCCCCAAGGGGACACACTGGGTCGAATGTAATTCTTATCTATTAATTCCTTTAACTGTGTTTTTAATTCGTTAAGCTCCAGAATATTCATACGATATGGAGCCTTTGAACTGGGTACAGCACTTGGTACTAGCTCAATTGTGAAATCCAATTCTCTCTTGGGAGGTAATCCTGGAATTTCCTCTGGAAAAACATCAGTAAATTCATTTACCACAGGAAGATCCTCAACTTTTATCTTGCTTATTTCAGACTTAACTGCCTCATCTATAATAGTTACAGCATAGGCCTTGCACCCTTTTCTGACTGCTCTTTTAAGTTGTAAAGCAGAAATCTGACTGATTACAGTTTTCCTAGGAATACCCTTAACCGTTACAGGCTGTTCATTATTATTCACACAAGTAAAGGTTTTATCAAAACAGTTTAAAACTACCTTATGCCGCTCTAACCAGTCCATACCAATAAGTATGTCATACGAGCTAAGCGGTAAAACATTTAATTTAACAGTAGTTTTAAAATCATTCATATCTAGGGCACATTCCCTAACATAACAGTTTACCTTCCTTTTTGTCCCAGTAGCTAGTTGTACTGACCAAGAGTTATCAAACCTTTCAACAGTCAGATTACACTTTTCTACTATCTGCGGTGAAATATAACTAAGGCTAGCACCTGGATCTATTAAAATAGTTACAGGGGTTTTGTTAACCATACCTCCTACTTCCACCATGGAAGTTTGATAGTCAGCTTGGCGGTTCTCCAACGCTGCATTAATTTGGGGCATTGTCCCTGCAAAGTCTCCAACAGTCATTTCATCTTGTATCATATGAATATTGTTGTTTGGTTTCTTCCGATTTGGGCAAACTGAAGCATAGTGTGGGCCATTGCACTCCCAGCACTTAACAGGCTCCTTTCGTTCAAAATTCTTAGTGTAATTTCCATGATTGTTAGAAGCCTCCTTGCTGCCCTTGAAGTTGTTGGAATTATTAACAGCTCCATTTTTGCTTCCCTGGAAGTTTTTACCATTAAAATGGTTTTGTTCTTGTTATTCTTGAAATTTTTCTGGGGTACAAACTCCTTTTTTCTGTACTCAAGCTGATTACTGTTCTTTTTAGCCTTCTAGTTGGCTATTCCTTCTTTCTTTTTATTCTGTTCAAAACAGAAGTTAGCCTTTCGCATAGATTCTTCCAGAGTTTTGGGGTTATCATATTCGATTCTGTCCTTTATATGATATGGCAGGCAGCTAAGAAACCGTTGTACTTTAGGTTTCTCTTCAACAAAATACGGCACATATCTTAACAGACTTAAGAACTTACTGTTTAAGTCCTTCATCGTCATAGATCCCAACTTTAACTCATAAAAATCATTGGCCCTTTCTTCATAGTATTGTTCGGACAAAAAATTCTTTTTGAAGTATCTTTTAAAGGTACTCCAATTGACCTCTTTTTCTTTGATCCCCTTGACCCTTTTCAAGTCTTGCCACCATATATCCGCCTTTCCAGAAAGGTTATAGATGGCCATTCTTGCCTTCAGCTAATTTGAATAGTTGTATATCTGGAAATATTTTCTCATCCCGGATAACCAGGATGATGCCTCTTCTACTGTTTCAGATTCTCCATTAACAGTTGGAGGTTTTATTTTCTTGAACTCCCCAGAAATCTCTTCATAAGGCCTGTACTTTTTCTTTCTGTTATACAACTCAGCGTCACTACTGTCACTAGTAGTGTGATAGCTGTGTTGTTCCCTTCTTCCTTCAGATGATGAACTGCTGTCCGATTTAGCTAGTTTAATCTTTTTAGACCCTTTATGATGGCTAGCTTCTTCAGATTCAGATCTTTTGCTTCTCCCTTCAGTCTGAAATTTTTCCATCAAAATTTGATTTAACTGCTCTTGAGTTTTCAGAATTCTTTCATTATCCTTCTTGACTGATTCCATCTCAGTCTTTAAACCCTTTATAGTCTGCATCAGCTCTAAGGAGTGAGCAATTACCTCCTCTATCACAGGTTCTCTAGACATTTGTCTTGTCTTAGTGTTTGGAGATTCCTCCTCAGCATATTCTCCTAGCTTCTCCATACCTGCCTGTTAGTTTCAGAAAATCTGTCTTTTTTACATGAACAATAAATACAAGTTAGAATATTATATATATATATATTTTCTTTTTATTGTCACCGTTCCGCGGAAACTAGTTGGGCCACATCAAGACCTAGTATTTGAACCATGCTCTGATACCACATGTCAAAACCCACAATTTCTGAAAAATTTAAAATTTTTAAAATAGCATGTAATATTATTAAATGCAGTCATTTAACTGTTGAATTAGCTTAAGTGATCATAATTATGTCTGAATGATCTTTTGTTATATCTAAATTTTAATATGAGTTTCTTTACAGTTACTGATTGTTTTTCTGTTTTTCAACCACAAGGGGGAATTTGCCATGACAGACTGGGATTACTTAGCTTCCAAGCTAATGCAACAAATTTTCTTTCTCTTACAGATATACAGGTAATGTTCGGGTTGCTGCAAATAATCTTTAAAGTATTAAAAGTCAAATAGCTGTACCAAAACATTCAGTAAAAAGTCTAAGCATGCTAGCCAGGTTATCAAGTGTTTAAAGGTAGCACTTTGCTTATGACCTCCTCAATATCTTACTGATAGACAGTTAAAATTACTAGAGAAAATGATAGCTATTTTTCTTGATAACAAATGAATTAGATAGCTCTATGGAATATTTGTTCTTTGATTGTATTATCGTAATGCAAACATACTTTGTAACTTAGCACTGTAGAACATTACAGGATGATCATTTTCAGACTGATTTTCTATTCATCCAATGTTATTGTAGCAAGCCAAGTTTTCGGTTAGAAGGTATCTTTGATTTACAATTTCGGTTAAAAAGGTCTGGAACTATCAATATATACTTAGCTTATTTCTCGCATTTACAAGGTATTATGTCAGTTACCTGTTCCTTCTTAGCATTTTCAGGGTTGTATTGATTGAACAACTACTCCTTTTTCTATGAATGTCAATGGATAAAAGAACAAAACTAAAAGCTATCTTGATTAAATTTGTTGAGTCTAAGGATAACCAAAGTCTACTTGTTATAAGGAATCTGAAACAACTAAGAGATTGTGATTATATTGTAACAATAATTAAAGGGAACTAGAGTAACCCTAATCCGAAATTGTGAGTTAAGTAACTTAAACCTTACAAGTTTAAGTCACCTAAAGAAGTAAATGGCAAGTCCTGTAACATCTGTGCAGAGCCATAGCAATTGGTATTATTGTAATAGAATTGTAAATTACTACTCCAAACACCACTTCACTATCTTAAAGACTTAAAAGAGATGCAATATCTGTTGTCTCTTCCCATGAGGCTAGGGTATATGGAAAAATAATGAGAAGTTGTTATGAACCACTTATAGCTTACATTCACCCTTATCCTTATAACTTTTGTAATGCAATAAATTTTCTCTATGTCTAGAACACTTCAAGACTGAATTTTTGAGCAATGTTTATATTGCATGGTTTAATAAATCCAAGCTCTAAACAATACTATGCAAGATTTAAAGGCATTATTCTAAAGTTTTGTTTATAAAAAGGGTGACATGTGAACTATGGTGTTGTTACCATTATGGATAACCATGCAATAATTCTGTTGTACCCATGATTTGATTTTGATTTAACAAACAATGATGAGAATCTCATCATAATCTTGATCATTATTGACAAGGCATGATTTTATTGTTTGTAGGGCAAGGTATGAATGTTCACTATGCAAAGTTCGTAGGCATTGTTTCTAATAAGAAAAATATGGTGGTTTAAATTATGGTGTTGTGACCATAATAGAATATCCATGCTATGATTATGGTTTATCCACACTATGATTTTAATTGAAAGAAAAGATAATTGGAATCTCATCATGGACTTTGGAACGTCGACCCACTGCATGTGAAAAATTAAAATGCTACGTGGTTGTTTCTGCGCCAAGTGTTGATGATATATAAACGTTGACTTAACCCTAATCTTGGCATTTCTCCCTTGCCTTCGAGCTCGGTCGCTCTGTAAACCCTCCTGTCCGAACCTTACTGATACGTTGTGGGAAACAACTTCCCTACTACTTCAGTCATTCGTGCTTGTTAACTGCATTGTATGGGAGTTGTTATGCTTTGTTGTTGGCGACTTTAAGTTGGTTATGATCCTAGGGTTTATCCTTTTGTTATCAAAATTAACCCTGTCTCGACGTGGCCATGACTCTCGGCTTGGTTCTGTTGAAGCTTCCATTGTGGTAAATACCCTTGCTCCTGCCAGCTCGTTGTATTCGGTGACAAGGGTGGGTTTTACACTCACTCAGTTCATGGTTATCAAGCTAAATATAGTATTAAAAACTTCCTTCCAAACGTGGGTAAGCTACAGAACTACTCCGTCGTTTTTCCAGTTAAAAGTTATGGTTTTATATAAATACATTTGTAACTGGTACAAATTTGTCGTTGCAGGACCTGGCTGCTCTTGAAGGTGTGCAGGACACATTCCTCGGCGGTTGGATTAACCTGGTAAGCCTGGTCTTTCGCCATGGCGTTTCCTCCTTGCTGGTTATCTGTATGGTTAGGGTTCTGGTTTGAATGAAATGACACAGTGATTACAGCAGACTTGCTCAATTTTTTTAACTGTATGTTTAAATGAAATATTATGGGTTTAAGCCTGTGTTGTATTTGGATGTTATGGCTTCGGTCGGTATTGTAGCTATTCACCCTCCTTTTGGTATTTAGGTTCTCTACAAAAGAAATGTATTGTAAATATGAAGAGAACAAGGGTTGTAAGCTTTCATGTAGTGGCGGTTACAGTATCGTCTTCTTGTTTTCTTTACTGTATTCCTAAATCGTTTAGGGTTTTTACTAGGGTTTTGTCATAAGACTTTAAAATAACATTTCCTATGTAAATGAGCTTGGTAACTGACTTATTAACAGTCCTCCTATATAAAGGGACTTTTTTTATCGCATCCGTTGTAGTTTTAAAGCTATGTACAGTTGTAAGTAAATTTTTAAGTTTTTAAACCACTTAGACTGTGATTTGTGACGCATCTGTAGGTGAAAATATTGTCTTAACTATGTAGCATTGGTTTTGTTTGTTCAAACTGGGCTGGTAGGGTTTTGACCCAAACTAAATTACAGTTGTGATTTAAATTCGAATGCTAAAGCTATCAATTAAGATATGATTTTGTTGATATTGTGAGCTGAATAAATGATAGAGCTCAATCCAAAATTTACAGTTGTGATTCAAATTGATTGCTTGTTCTGTCATTTCGATTATGATTCTGTGGGTAAATGAAAGTTTAAGGAAGGATAATGTTGTATCGTTTAAGCTCGATATCGAGCTAGATATTGTTCTGTTACTCTTCTGTTTTTAATACAATAACTAGTTATTTAACTGTGAATAAATTCTTTGTGATGATTTTTCTGTTAGGGTTTCTGCACAATGTTTTGTTTGATAGGTAATGACTAGATAACTTGTTAACTAGGGTTTGTGTATTAATTTAATTAATAGATGGAGACTGGGTAACTTTTGACTAGGGTTTGTACCCTGATATAGCTTTTCTAATTATAGATACAACCCTTCTGAATTGTTTCGGTAATGATAGCAATATTGTAATTTCATTGGTTGTGTTTTATTTCTATCTCCTATGGTTGTTTTAATCGAGTTTGTAAACACAGAGAATAAATACTGTATACTTAGACCTTGCTTATCTATTCGTCAATTATAATTACTAGGTTTATAATTGTAATAATAAATTATTACTTACTGTGTTAGTTTTATATGGTACATACTAAAAACAAAATATTAGTAATACCTTAATTACATTAATTCTTACTAAGACATGCTGAAAAACACAATAACTCTACCAAATCTGACTATTGTTATTCTGAGATACTAACTTTACTAGCTAATTACTCTTCAGACATAAAGAAAATAAACACCACATACATTCATTCATCTTTAATAATCTGTTGATGCCTCGGATATCGTAGCATCAATCAGAAAGGGATTCTCCCCGATAGATGATCCCAATTAGATTATCTACCGTTTGGTATAGGGAATCCATCCGGTTAGCGGTTCCGGCAACCGTGGGTTTGGAGTTTTGTTCCAATTATATCGGTTATGGCCCGATCCACTGTTCTTTTGGATTTTATGTTTTATAATGATGTGCAAGTGCCTAGTCTATATTTAATTCTAGATGCAAGACTGAGAAAACAAATCTAAGTATAAAACTGAAAATACAACTAACTATCCTTGCAAGGACCACATTTAAAGCATGAGCAATGAGCTGTAAGCGTTATCTTAAAGAAAGAACAGGCAGCCATTAAATCTTAAAGAGAAAGCTACAGCAAGATAAAAGATCTCAGAAGATAGCTTCTGATTACAAATAACACATTTTCATTACTCATCAAAGAGAAGCAAAATTATTTAATCTAGATGAAAAACTGAAAGAACATATCTAAGTCTAAAAACACATGAAATAAATCTAATTGTCCCTCCAAGGAGCCAAATTAAAGCATGAGCAATGAGCTGTAATAGTTATCTTTAAAGAAAGAACAACTAGCCATTAAATCTGAAAGAGAATGCTACAGCAGAGATGAGAGATTTCAGAAGATAGTTTCTTATTTAATGTAAACACATTCATTACTCGTGAAACAAAGAATTCGTTTGCACAAAAAGGAGTGAAATCATTAGTTGCAAAGAAATAATTCCGATAGCAAGAAAGATCTCACATTACAGTACGGAAGTCACCAGAATAGTCCAATATACATCCATCCTTCATTCCCATGCAAAACATCCTCTCCCTGGCTTTTATTAGAAGATTTTACTTTCATAGAACATACACAAGATAGCTCGTACAAGTCTGAAAATTAAATCCCTGCCAAAAGTCCTCTTCACTACTTCCTAACTTCTATTTATAATTACAAAAATTCCCTTTGGGCTGCCACCTAGTCTCTTGCACTTGTCATCTACAGGGATTTTCTTCTATAACAGACAAAATTGTGACTCCTTTTCTTTTACAGAAATTATTTTAACAGAAAATAGGGACAGTTGTCCCATAGTTCCACGCTTGTATACATCTGAAAAGCCCCAAAAATACAAAAAATCAGAATTCACGCTCTAACTCAGCGCTTTCATTCCTGCACGTGTGCTTCGGCTGGAAGAGCGTCGCCCAAATCAACTGATGTTGTTGATGCTGCCTTAGGAGAGGCACTCGAACTCACTGTATCTGCTGCTGCTGCTTGGGAAGAGGGAATCGAGCTCACTATTGCTGCTGGAATGGTTTGGGAAGGAGGAGCTAAGCCCACTGTCATTTCTGCTACTGTAGGGAGAGAGGAAAACGAGCTAGTTGCCATAGCTGGGGCTGCTGGGAGAGAAGAGTCTGGGTTTGCTGTTGCTCCTGCCACTGCTGCTGCTTTCTTCTCCTCCTCCGCAATGTAACTATACCAAATGCCAGTGTCCCTTATGACTATGTTTGCGGAAGCAGGGAGCAAGATTTTTTGAGAAGTCACATTTTTTCTAAGCTCTGCTCCGATGCCTTGAACTTCCGTTACTGCAGCTTGATGCACTTCTTTAAGCAAGTGGCTGTGGACTGATGGCATTCCAATATAATGTTGGAGGTCGTCAATTGCTAGGACATCAATCTTCTTCACATATTCAGTTTGGATGCCTAGTTCTTCCTTTAGTTCAGCCAAGCGTTGCTCCTCATCCGGGAAGTCATCGAGGGATTTCGGGAAATTCAATTTGCATCTGTCATGCACTCCCTGAATTATTTGATACAGACTGTTGATTCTATCCCTTGTTCCTTGTACAATGGCCATTAGCTTACTGCCACAGTTTCTGCAGAAGTCCAAAATGGCTATATCTTCATGAAAACCCTCTACAGACTTGAATGGGAGATGTGTGGGGAAATCCACCTTTCCTTCTCACCATTCTATCTGGCTCAAGATATTTGCCTTAACCCGAGTGTGCTTAGCTTTAAGCCGATGGGCCTCTGCATTAACTTCTTTTAGCCTAAGCACCATGGCCTTGAGCTTGCTAATTTCATTAGTGATTAGCTCCTGAGTGTCATATATTTGCTTTAGGATGCTGCAGGACAGCTCATGGAAGGGAGACATGTCCATCGTTCTGCTCTCAGCTTGCTCTAATTGCTCAGCTAATGCCCGCTTGTCTGCTTCTAGCTGGGATGCTTTATCTTCCGCTTCATTCTTCTCTGCTTCCACAATCATCATCTGGAGTTTCAGTTGGTCCTTTTCCTCCTCCAGCCGGTTATACTTTCCTGATAGCTCTTTATGCTCGACATACAGGAAATTATACTTGTTTACCACAAGATCCTTGTAGGCTTTCTCATTAGCCACAGTCTATTGTAGCATACGAGCTCTCCTCTTTGTCAATTCATTTTCTCTATCTATATTACCTACATTGTCCAGTGATGCTTTTGTTGTTTCTACAACTGCGGATGCCATAGCTAAGGGATCCTTATTTGTATTCCGCATTACAGTGATCTCCCGGTGGGTAATGATATCCTCCTGGAAGAGTCTTTTGATCCTCTCTTCCGATTTAAGGACCATTGCTTTCCTTTTCTTATCATAGACAAATTCATTCCACTTGGACACCGTATGTTTTCCTGATGGAGTGTACAGGACAATTGGGAGGTCCATAATGTCTATTTCTTCTTCAGCTGGTGGGGTCCGGACTCCCTGAGCTGGATCTGTTCCCACATTTTGGGTACCAGAGCCACCTGCTTGAGGTGTGTCTATTTCCATGTCTTGGACACCGGACCCACTTGCTTGGGCATCTTCTCCTGATTTCAGCTCTTCTTCCGCTTTCCGTTCAGCTTCCTATCCTCCTTCCCCTCCTTCAACTTGTGGTTGACCTTCATTTCCTTTCTACTGCATTTCATCTTTAGCCTCCTTCTGCTGTCGGGTTTCCTCGGCTTCTTTCTGTAGCCTCTCACTTTCAGCTTCTTGCTGCATTCTTGCCACTTCAGCTTCCTGCTGCAACCTGGCTTCCTCAGCTTCCTGCTGTGCCCTTGCTTCCTCTCTCAACCTTTGTTCTTCTTGGGCTCGGGCATCATCAGCTTCTTTCTCCTTATGCTGGCTAGTCTCCTGGGTCTTGGTGGAGCTAGAGCTTGCTCCACTACCTTGGCGAAAGGTTCGCAGCTCAACCATGTTGCTGATGCCTCTGAATACCTCCTCCTCGGCATCATGATAATGAGAGTACTCAAAATGAGCATAAATCTCCTTACAGTGTTCAACAACTTTTCCCTTCCTGTCGTTCCTGTGGAAGATTACCTCACCGAAGTGGAAAGCTTTCAACTCCTGAACAAACTCTTCAGCTGAGGCAACCCCCGAGAACTTGTAAGCTCCTATGCAGAAAGGTAGAGGGGGAAAGGAGGCCTTATGCTGCTTGTTGAGCACGGCTCCAATTCAATCCAGGAACATCTATCTTACTACCTCCTTAAGGACCACATAATCTGTAGCATATCTTGGAAAAATATATGGAGCTTTAGTTCCTCCAAACATTCTGAGGTAGGTGCCCTGCTCTGAACAATAAAAGTCCCCGTAGTTTTCAAGGACTTCCATAGCATTCTCCGACAGGTAGTTAGGCTCTTCCTTGAATATCTTATCTTATAGGGGCATGATGAACCCCTCACAGATGAGTTTGTAGTTAGGTTTGTAATTCTGGGCCCACATCATCCTAAAAGCGGTATAAACTGGAGTGATGGCCTTGTCCCATGTGCAGCCTAAGTCAGGAAAGGATAACTTGGCCAAAACACAATCAATGAGGTATGAGGACATGTAGAATTCTGCCTTATTTAAGGCCAGTCCTTCTCTTGCAGCAATTATCATTAAGGCCAAACTGTCTGATAGGAGAGTGGCCCAGTCAAACACAGTTCCTTTAAATGCCACGAAGTGGATGACGGGGACCCACTGAATCTTATACATGGTGCCATGAGGCATGCCGAAGATTCTGCACAGCATCAAGGCGATCAGCCTGAATGGAGGTCTCAGATTCTGGACGTCGTATTCGTCATTACCTTTCTTTCTTAGATGCTTGCCTGCGACTAGTAATTTTTTGGCCATGTCAATGTTGTTCATTTTTCCCAGCCATTCATCAGTCAGAGCTTGCTGGGAACGGGGAAATTTATAGGCTGCGGTAATGTATGCTGGGTGGAATGAGGCAATGGCTACTTTCCCGTTGTCATTAATTACTCTTCCTTCAGCATCGGCATGTTGGAGTATCCACCCGATTACCTTAGCACATGGGAACAGTTCAGGGCGGGTAGAAGCCCTGGCTATGCCTGAAGTCCTGATATTAATATAGATCTGCTCCTCTTCTAGCAACATATCCGGGATCTCTTGGTCTCGAATCATCCTATAGATGTCACCCCATCGAATTTCAGGAGGAACACCGGTGGTGCACCTAGTGTCCTGGAGTGTGGTCTCAGTTTTAAGTGGTGTAGGCTTTTTCTCTGTCATCTTAGCCTTCTTCCTACCACCTTTTGGAATTTTGACTTATCCCTGATAGCAACCAAATATAAGCCATTATAAGATTGAGCAACCTACTGTGAGATTTTTACAGAGAGCATCACCATTTTAACATGTCAATGAAATAAATACAATTTGAAGCTGCATGTTAGGAAGCAAAATACAAAAGGGACGGGTTTGGAATGCTGCCGAACGGATAGGTATGTTGCGGAAGCAAACAGCTCTCGGTCTAAGAGAGGTGGTGACCTTTTGTCAAATGGCTAATGGCGGGGAAGTCTGGGGCGAAATAACCCTGCGACGAAATACGGAGCCGCTTTCATATTTATGAGCCGACGCGAGCTTCGATCGCTATGGTTATCTAATGGCACCTGACGAGGCGTCCTATGGTAAGCTCGGAAGCTGCCGGGAAAATGGCCGATAGCGGGGTATCTTAGGTTGGGATAAGATAGTCCTACGATGAAATAAGGGGCCGCTTTCCCCACTTAAAAACATGCGAGTACGAGGCCGCTTTCATATCCATGAACTGGCGAGGGCTACGACCAACATTGCTGTTTTTGGCACTTGACGAGGTGCTTTATGGTAGGGTTGGACAGGGGCGATGGCGCCTGGCTTAGAATTTGAATTGGGTAGTTTCTATGTCGGGACTAAGGCTTATGAAAAAGCCCGGGGAGCTATAGTTTTAGCTTTCGGTTGGGGACATGAAAAGTCTGTGGGGCCTCGGTGGTTTTAAAATAATGAAGTATGTGGCCAGTGTCTACAAACCACGTCTGAGATGAAAAGAAAACTTGAAAAGTAATCTACTGTGCAGATGAAGCAAATTTTACGGTTAGAATCCTACCTGGCAAACGATGAGGTGGCTGACGTGAATGCGGACGTGGATGAGCGAGTTGAGCTGGAGCAGTTGCGCGGCGTTCCACGACGTTTGCCAATCGAAAAATAACAATGATTTGGCTCGAACCCCCACCGTCTATTTAAATAGATCGGGCACGTGCGGGGTCTTAATACGGTGGGTGGTGCATTAAAAATGCAGTTTTAATGTTGGTACGTTGGGGTCATATCAAACATTCTCGATAAGCGTGCGCAACCGCCATCCGCGGGACCGATTCGTGAGTTCCATCCGCCATTGCGGACAGATATAACGAAAGCTTCCGTTGTTTCGGAAGGTAATGGCGAATGGCTCCCACAACAGGTTCTCGCGTCGCGAAAGGGAAATCCAAGACGCTCCGCAAAGTTCAAGTCCTTCGGAAGGATAACGCGGAAGCTTCCGCCATTTTGGGAGAAGTCCATCAATAGCTTCCGCAATTCAAAAATTTTCTAAGTCTCGCGGGGTTTCGGAAGGATATGGTGAATGTTTCCCGTCGTTTCGGACGGAATCTTGAAAGCTTCCGCGGTTACGGGCGGATTTTGAGAATCGTTCCAGAATTGTTTAAGCGTTTCGGCGTTTCAGCAAGTTAATGTGAATGTTTCCGCGACTACGGGAGGAAAGAGCCAACTTGTTCCGCAAATTTCACAAAAAATTCTAAGTTCTTGCGGGGTTACGGAAAGATAACCTGACTTTCTCCACAAATGGCTTCCGTAGTTACGGAAAGAAAACTCGA
The DNA here is from genome assembly GCA_027924585.1 of Larix kaempferi. Taxonomy (NCBI): domain Eukaryota; kingdom Viridiplantae; phylum Streptophyta; class Pinopsida; order Pinales; family Pinaceae; genus Larix; species Larix kaempferi. The sequence goes on from BSBM01000476.1 coordinate 9,633,078, forward strand.
ACGGTGCCGCGAAAGTTGAGGGAAGACTTAGGAGTTTTTTTTTTTAAAGGGAGTCCTCCGACAGTTTCGGGAGAATAAGGCGAATGCCTCCGAAGTTTTGGAAGGATTTGGTGAATGGCGCCCGGCGTTTCGGAAGGATAACATGAAAGCTTCCGTGGTTGCGGACGATTCTTGCAAATTGTTTCCGAAAATGTTTAAGTGTTTCGACGCTTCGGAAAGCTTAGCGTGAAGGCTTCCGCGACTGCGGGAGGAAAACCCAAACACTTCCGCAACTTTCCCACAACAATTTCTAAGACTTTTCGAGCGACTTATGCGTTTGGCTTCCGCAACTGCGGGAAGATAGCCCGAAAGACTCCGAAATGTCGGGAGACTTTCCCAAATAATTTCCGCAGTCGCGAGACGAAAATCTAAGTTTTTCGGGATGCTTATCCGAACGGTTCCCGCCGTTTTGGGAGCAAAAGATGAATGATTCCGCGGAGTTTCCTTCTCATTTTCCGCAACTTTTCAAAAAAGGTTTCTAAGTTCCTTTTTGTAGCTAGGGTTTTACCCCTAGCTTGTGCAAATGAGCACCTTCTAAGGAGAATGGACTCCTTAGTAGCAGTTCAGTAAATATAAATTATTATGCTAAAACAGAAATATAAACTACTCTAAAACATGTGCATGAAACATAAACAACAAGATGTAAATAATGGTTTTTGTATTAGTATTACCTCCAATGTGAAGGTTGGTGAAGCTCTTGCAATGTCCAAGAGGGTTGCTCCAAGCTCCAATGTGCTCCTTCTCTTTCTCCAATGGTGGAAATGGACCAAAAGGGGCTCTCAAGGTGAAAATGGCTCAATGGTGAGCTAGGGTTTCAAGAGAGATTTTGGCAGAGTAAGGGTATACTTGATTGTGGATGTGAAATAAGGGGTCTCCATCACCTATTTATATTTTTTTGGTGGTGGAGTGCTGGCCCATGGTTTTGGGAACCATATGGTTTAGGGCAGCTGTATAGGGTTTTTTCCTCTTTTTCCTCATTATTTTATATTTTTTATTCCCTTTTTAGAGGGATTTTGCTAGTTTAGAGGAATTTTGGATATTTTTGGAGGAAAAAGGGGTTTTTTTAGCCTTTTTGAGGCTTTTTTGATGGTTTTGTGGCCTTTTGGAGGCATTTTAGGCCTTTTGGAGGCTTTTTAGTGGGATTTTTAGGGTTTTTAAGGAAAATATAGTAGGAAAATGGACAAATGAGCCATGTAATGAGGTAGATGAGGTAGTGAACACTTTTTGACTAGCATCTGCATGTGTTCCTGTAATGCAGGTAACTGTGGACACTGATGAGTCGCATGGCCTAACTCGTCGCACAATGAGCATTTGGGAGGAGCACGAAATACTGGGGGGTTTTTGACTGTCTTGGGAGGTGGTATAGCAGTGTAAGGTTGGGGACCTCTGCCCCCAGTGGGTTTGGTAGGAGGAGGGGGATTCATCGAGGATGAAGGGGTAGAGACACCGGGGGGTGGATGAGTGGTAGTAGCCATGGGTTGCACCGGTTGGAGGACGATGCTTGGTGTCGGCGGGGGAACGGGAGGCGAAAGATACCAGACGGGTAATCCCAAGGTAGCCCAGGGAGGCTAAGGGTAGCCATAACCGGGGTGCTTACTACTCCCGATGGAGGGACTAGGAAGGGGATTGTGTGGATAGGTGTAACACCAATGTGGCTAGGTACCAGTGGTGGTTTAGGCAACAAGGGTGGTTGATTGGTAGTTGTTTGGTTATCGTGGGAGAGGGTACATAAGTCAGACACTTCGGGTGTAGATGACGGGGGAGGAATGGATTGGAAGGTGGATGTCATCGGCAGGTCTGAGTAAACTCCAGGTCCCAAAGAGGAAACAAATGAGGTAGCAGCACCACTGACCGGTTGTTCAACCATGGGGAGAACATTTTCGGGTGCAGCGGGGGCATTTCGATCATAGTAAGTGAGTTGGTCGATCTTAACCACGCGTCCATCATGGGGGAACATCATGGTACGAAAGACAGAGGAGGCGACCGCCCGCATAGCATACATGTAGCTGCGACCGAGTAAGAGGTTGTAATCAAGCTGGGCGTTGATGACCTCGATATCGATGAGGATGGTTTTACCACCTAACTGGACAGGGACATTGGCTAGGAGACCTTGGGGCTGAGCTGAACGACCGTCGTAGGCGTGTAACGCAGTGTTGGACTGTTGAAGGGTAGGGGATCCCAACTTCTGCCATACGAATGTAGACATAACGCATGTGGAGGCACCCTCATCGATGATGCAGCGATGGATGACAAGATTCCGAACGGAAACATAAACTTGGAATGATAAGGTGGAAGGCAGGCATGGTTCGGACTGGTCCAAATCAAATGCCATTAAATTCGAATCATTTGGGTCAATAGCCCCAATGGCTGAGAGTAAAGTCTTGCGCTGGGAAGGGCAGTTCTTCAAGACTTCTAACGCAGAGATGGCTGCGGGAGATTGGGCTAGGTCATCTACAATGTTGTAGTTGGACGCAGCGCGCGCATTGGGGTTGTTGTTGATACGGCGAAGTGGGAAGCGAGGGGCTTTGGAAGCACCATCTATCGGAGGTGGAGGTATACGTAACGCTTGATCAGTGGGATGAGCGTTAGTGGTTTTATCAGTGGGAGGGGCTTCAGAGGTGGAGCCATATTGGTTCCGGCGAGTCTGAAGGTTGACATCAGCGGAAGACATCATCAACAAGTGGTGGGTACTTGAGTCAAACATGGGTTGATCAGGAGCGGCGTATGTGATCTGTTGTTGTTGGGGTGGCGCATTGGATTGGGGGGGTGCCAACGGCTGAGTGTTCACGACACCTTGGGTTGGTAAGGGGTTTTGCAGCACCAAAGGTGGCTGCTGAGGTTGTGGGGGGTTGGGCTGCGCTTGAGGAGCTACATGTCCTTGGCGATGGGCATCATCAACCCAAATTTGTCGAGCTCGCTCCAAATGTGGGCAAGTATGTGTGTAGTGGCCATAGGCCCCACAGATAGAACAAGGATGGTTCGTTCACAAATTAGGGTTTTTAGCCTGCTTGGGCGGGAGATCAGGGTTTTGGTTAGCAGGGGCCGCATTGTTGTTGTCTGGGGGATTAGGCGGTTGACCACCTTGGTCTATAGGTTGGTTATTCCCACAATTATGGCCCTTTCCATGGTTTTGTTGGCCCTGGTTGCGTTGGTTGTTCTGGTTTTGCTGCGGGTTGTTTTGGGCGTAAACTTGCCCTTGCGCAGCAGGTGGGTTTTGAGGTTGTGCAGGTGCGGGAGCAGGCTGCGGTGGATGATATGTAGGTGGAGGCTGTGCAGGTGAGGCACCTTGAGGAGGTGGCTGATATGTCTGCGGAGCAGGTTGTGGGTTTGCCGCAGGGGCTTCCTGTGGTGGGTAATAAGCTGGTTGGGCTTGGGAAGGCGTAGGAGCAAGTGCAGCCTGCTGGTGGTAATAAGTGGGTTGGGCCTGAGGAGGCGCAGGAGCTGGTGCCACCTGCTGGTGGTAATAAGTGGGTTGGGCCTGAGGAGGCACAGGAGCTGGTGCCGCCTGCTGGTGGTAATAGGGCTGAGGTGCGACCGGGGGGTTGTAAGCAGGGGGTGCATGACCGAGGCACTGAGGTGGACAGGTGGGCCCATGGGAATGATGGTGATGTGTCATAGGAGCATATGAGTTGGTAGCCCCAAACTGTGAGGTAGCCCACGAAAGGTCGGGGCCCGTGGTAGGACGTGCTATGGAAAAGGGTTGGGGATGCGAAGAAACTCGGCCAATGATGCCGTCTGTAGCGTGGGATGCCCCTGGCGCATCGTGCTGGGAGGACTCGCCGCGAGGGGCGTCAGGTATAATGGTATACAGGTAACCCAACTGGGCATAAATAAGGTCGAACTGCTATGCCTTAAGGATTGCCTCTTCTTCAGACTGGGGTCTTTCGGAAGCTACATCCTTAGCAATGACAGGCAGAAGGGACTTGAGGAACCAATCTAGGAAGATACGGTCGTCTAATTTGATCTTGCATAAGCTTCGGCGTTGACGCCACTCATGAATGTGGTCCGTGATGTGGGTAGCCGTGTTTTGTCTGCAAGATAGGAGTATCTCAACGCCCACATCATAACGGACAGGTAACTAGAAGAACTGCAGTAAGGTCGAGGCAAGGGAAGCAAAGGTGGCATGGGTTTCATGGGGTTGCTCGATATACCACTTGGCTGCAGAGCCAGTGAAGGTGCGCTGTAACAGACGGAGGCGAATAGAGTAATCCACTATGGAGTTGGAGGAACACCATAGATTGAAGGACATGATATGGTTTTGTGGGTCCTCACCTGCCTTTCCCTCGAACTTAGGGATGTTCGAGGGGAGCTTGGTGGGCATATGAGGCCACGCAGGGTCGTGTCGGATAGGGTCATTGGTCAGTCTGGCTAGATCAAGTAGGTTGAGGCTAGCCATGAATGGCAGACTGGAAGAAGGATGTGACACAGGAGTGGGGACTAAGGTAGTATAGGATGGGCCTACACCACCATGGGTAGTGTGAGTCATTGGTGGAGTGGTGGTATGTATGCCAGCTACAGGAATGGGAATGGTGACCGGGATGGTGGATGTGGCCCCCATCGAGGGCATTCCCAGAGCAGGTGTGGTAACTGGTGTAGTGGTGGATGTGCCACCAATGGTCCCTACAATGAAAGGAGTGGAAGTCGCGCCAGCCATGGGGCTAGTAGGGGCAGTGTAAATGGGGTTCTCAGACTCTTCTTCAGAATCGGAGGTAAAGTAAGGGGCATCAATATCTGGTGACGGAGTCCTATGCCGTTGACGAGTGGAGTCAAGTGACAAGGCTCTAGCTCTATGATAAGTGGTATCAAGTGATGATGATCTATGGCGATGACGTGTGGTGTCAAGTGAACCGTGTTGTGGGGGTTCTCCCCTGAGGCACCGAGAATGTCTCGGGGACTCAATGGTGACAGATGGTGTCGAAACTCTGTGGGTTGAGGTGAGTAAAAAACAGCTCGAAAACCCTAATGCAATCGAGTGTGCAGAAGGAGAGCTCAAAAACAAGGCACTCAGGCCAACAACCAACTCAAAACACCCACTGTAACAGTTGTTCTACAATAGGTGGAGTACCAACAAAATGGTCAGAATACCAACAAGCAGCAGGTTTCCTAAAAATAAAAAATGGTGGACTCACTAGACCCAAAGGAGGTAAGGGAGCATGCAAACACCTAACTAAAAGGTATTGTGACTCAACTAGACATATCCTCTGCAAGGTGATGAAATCCAAGTCATACAATATGAATAGGAAAGCCAAGTGGCTAAGATGTCCCCCTACCGGGAGGGACACCGGGTAGTCAATCCTAGAAGAATGGCAACTAAGATACCCCGTTCATGACACGTCCAGAAAGGTGAATCTGTCGTTTGGTCCTTTTACCGCAATACCCCAATACAGGGATATCCCGAGAACTGGGAAAGGTAGCTCTTCGGTTACTGAATGGAGTGCGGTATTCCACTCAGGCCTTCGGAACCAGTCTCGCGACTTCAACCCTCCTAGGGGAGAGGCCCTCTGGTAAACTGGTTGTGACCATGCCAAAAAGTACTAGGGGATTTTGGTTCCCTAATTGGACAATGGCTATGTCTCAAGTGTAAATAACCGAGGGGTGTTATTGGAAGCCTATCCCCCCGATCCTACCTAACTACAAAGATTCTTTTGTGTTCCCCAAGTGGGGTTAGAATATTGGTTGAGTTAAGTAGTTTTTAAGGCTCACTTGAATTATGTGACAGAGTGTGTGCTCGTGAGATAATGATGAACCCAAGTAGAAAGTGCCACTAGGGAGGGAAACTTTCGATCTAGCAATAACAATACAGAAATTAACTTTTAAAATGCACAATATTCCTTTTCAAATATAAAATGCTAAAAATGAAAAAACGGTTCTGTAAATGAAACAGAGAAAACTGCAGAAAAATGCTGTAACGAAGGGTGGCTGCAGGTAGGACAGAGGGCTGTGTTGGTGCAGAAAATAGTGCAGCAAAGTTCTGGGCTCAAAACTGGAAAAAATGCAGAAATCAGACCGCGGGTCTGTGGCGAAATTGGGCAGTCGGACCGCGGGTTTGAGGGAAACAGGCGCAGACAGGACGCAGGTTTTTGGCAGACAGACGCAGTCGGGACGCAGCAAAGGGGCTGAAAGTCGCAGTCAGGACGCGGGAAAGACGCCGAAAGGCTCCGGCGGGTTGCGGGAAACTGGCCGAAAGCCGCAGGCGGGACGCAGGAAAGACACTGAAAGGCGTCGGCGGGTTGCAGGAAACTGGCCGAAAGCCGCAGGCGGGACGCAGGAAAGACGCCGAAAGGCACCGGCGGGTTGCAGGAAACTGGCCGAAAACCGCAGGCGGGACGCAAGAAAGAGGGTAATAGCCGCAGTTTGACCATCCCAAAACAGGCTAATAGCCGCAGCCGGATCGCAGGTAACAGACTGAAAACGGACGACAGGTTGCCGGAAACAGTCTGAGAGCCACGGTCGGGTCGCAGGTAAGTGCCTGAAAGACACGGTCGGCGCACGACTGTGTGGGGAAAAAACGCGATATACGGCGGTCGAAAGGGACAGCCGAACTGAAAAAAGATTTAAAAATTGTAACCAGAAATTCAAACTTAGGGGAGTCGCCAAAACTGTAGCTAGGGTTTTACCCCTAGCTTGTGCAAATGAGCACCTACTAAGGAGAATGGACTCCTTAGTAGCAGTTCAGTAAATATAAATTATTATGCTAAAACAGAAATATAAACTACTCTAAAACATGTGCATGAAACATAAACAACAAGATGTAAATAATGGTTTTTGTATTAGTATTACCTCCAATGTGAAGGTTGGTGAAGCTCTTGCAATGTCCAAGAGGGTTGCTCCAAGCTCCAATGTGCTCCTTCTCTTTCTCCAATGGTGGAAATGGGCCAAAAGGGGCTCTCAAGGTGAAAATGGCTCAATGGTGAGCTAGGGTTTCAAGAGAGATTTTGGCAGAGTAAGGGTATACTTGATTGTGGATGTGAAATAAGGGGTCTCCATCACCTATTTATAGTTTTTTGGTGGTGGAGTGCTAGCCCATGGTTTTGGGAACCATATGGTTTAGGGCAGTTGTATAGGGTTTTTTCCTCTTTTTCCTCATTATTTTATATTTTTTATTCCCTTTTTAGAGGGATTTTGCTATTTTTAGAGGAATTTTGGATATTTTTGGAGGAAAAAGGGGTTTTTAGCCTTTTTGAGGCTTTTTTTATGGTTTTGTGGCCTTTTGGAGGCTTTTTAGTGGGATTTTTAGGGTTTTTAAGGGAAATATGGTAGGAAAATGGACAAATGAGCCATGTAATGAGGAAGATGAGGTAGTGAACACTTTTTGGGTGTTAACCTTTTTTGAAAGGTTTAAACAAAGGCTTCCGCCTTTCGGGATGAAAACTCAAAAAAATTCGCAACTGCGGGGAGATAGTCTGAAAAGCTCCGAAATTTTGGGAAAAGTTTCTAAGTTCCTTTTCTGTCCTTTGGAAGAAATTTGGAAAGGTTTATGGCAAGATTTTCTGTTGGAAAGCAAGGTTAAAAGCTGGGAATCGCCCCTTGAGGCAGCCTTTCTAAAATTTTTAAAGGAGGGGCCCCAATATGTACAAAATTTTGGGGGGATGTTGCTGCAACAACATAATCATAAAGGAATAAATGGCAGAACCTGTCTTGATCTGTGGACAACAACAGCAATGGGAGGTTGTTCCTCCCTACCAAATCCTGGAGAGTGCCCAGATAGCACTTCTCAGGACCCCTGAGCTTGGTCTGGTCTCCCTGGCTGGAACTAGGTGCAACAAAGTAATTCTCTCAGCCCAAACAGCTATAATGGAACCAAGTTACTGCAACATTCCTCTCAAACAACTTCCTTACTGTATATTTCCCTCTTCCTCAATGGGACTCCTGAATAACATTCACCTGAATGCATTCTCCCTCCAGAACAATTCGAATCCCCAACTCTGTTCATTGAGTACTATTTAAAAGATTGCCTAGGTCTTTGTTGGGTTAACTGTCATTAATGAGCCACCTGCTCTGATTCCACTTCCTTGGGGAATCATGACCCCAAATATAGGGAAGTTGCCACCTGCAACTTAGGAAGTGTTTGAGGATGCTGCCACTTGTCTTTTGCCTTTCCACCTAGTTCCATCCACCAGTTTGACCAGTAACCTCTTTTTAACAGCTCTCCCATGCTGTTGTCTCCATAATTTATTTATTAATAATAAAATATTCTAAATTACATTCCATTACTAGTGACTCTGCTGAGTCATCAATTCCTACTTAGCATTAAATTTAACATAATTTCTCAGGAATATAATAAAATAATTGCATAATTTTTACAAAATTGGGGTATGTGACATTGTGCTTGATGACACTCCATGGATTTTGGATCTATCCATGTAGGCTAATTCGAATCACACCTAGTGTATTCGAATCCTAAGCATTGTATGTTTATTGTTTTACTATTAAGATTAATGTAACATGTGTAATTATTCTGCCTCTATCTGAGTTCCTTTGGATCTATGTTCTACTACTCTATTATTCTTCTATTATTCCTAAATTATTTCATTGTGAGGTTTGCATAATATCTTGTATCTACTGTGAGAATTTTCACATGGTATCAGAGCCATTTGAGAGTATATTCTACCTCCATTCTTGAGAGTTTTTTGCAAGTATTTCGAAGTTCTAGTAGTTGTAGTAGCAGTATCAATAGTTGCACTTTTGCACTCGTTCCAGCAGTCAAGATGAGCAATTCGAATTCTCTTTCCTCTCCTATAATCCTCACTCCCTTCAATTACTTTATTGGAAGAGAGAGATGAAAATACACTTGTGAAATAAAGGGATATCCAGATTGGTTTTTGAAAAAGATCCCATACCACATACTGTTGTGGAGAGAACCAAGCATCTAAATAAAATGGATGAAGCCTTTGGTTACATATGCATTCATATCTCTAGAGATCTGTTGTTTCATATTGAAGGATTGAAGTCTCCAAATGAGTTATGGACAAAATTGGAGAGTCTTTTTGGCAAACAAGATGGGATAAGAGGCCACATTCTCGAAAATGAATTGGTTTCCCTTCAACCTAGCAATTTCGAGACCATTCAAGAATTCTTCTCAAAATTTAAGAACTTGGTTTTGCAATGCAAGCAGTGTGGCATCACTAAAAATGATGAACAATTGGTGCTCTCCATTCTGAGCAAACTAGGATCTCAGTTTTCAGTCTTTGTATCTACCTTCCATTTTGGATGAATGTCAATCCCTGGATGGAAGTTTCCAACCTTTGAAAACTTCACTGAAGCTCTCATTCAAGAAGAGGAAAAATTGATTCAAATGGGTGCCATCAAGGCCTCCAAATATCAAGCTCTTCTAACTGGAGGAGCAAGTGGGATGAATGTGAAAGGGAGGAAAAAAGAAAAGGATAAGAAGCCATCTAAATCCAAGCTGACTGATAAGTCAAATCCATCAAAAGGAGCCTCCAGCTCCAAGAAGGACAAACATAGGAGATCTACATGTCCCTACTGCAAGAGAGGATACCATTCTGAGAAAGCTTGCATGCACAAGAAAATAGACCTACTAACCAAGCTTCTTGAAAAGAACAAAATTGATATTCCAAAAGATGCAAAGATGTTTGATTCTGGAAGTGGATCTGATGGTCATGAGGATTTCCATGCATTGATGGCGGGTTTTTCAAAATCAAAAGCCCTCCTCATAGATTTTGGAGCCTCCAATCACATGGTTTCCTCTGAAGAATCTTTTTCCTCTTTAGATCTCAAAGATGGGCCTACTATTCACATGGGAGACAACTCTCAGATTTCTGCCAAAGGATTGGGTACAGTACATATGGAGCATGGAAAGTTCAAGAATGTTCTATTCATTCCCTCCTTGACAGAAAACGTGTTATCTGTATATCATATGAATCACACCGGATCACCTAAGGAGGTGAATTTTGGTCCTGACACAGTTGAGATCACATAAATCTCTACTGGGAATACTATAGCGAAAGGGTTTGCAAATCATGCCTCCAAGGCATATGAGTTCTCTCATTTTCTTCCCTTCTCTCTTCCTACTCCTTCAGAATCTAATGAAGATTCAAGTGACTCTTCTTCTAATGAATATGAAGATGAAGATCTTGATGTTGAGATCAAAGTTCAAGAACATTCAAATCCAGAACCAACACATATTCTCAATCCAGAGCCAAGGCCAATATGGGCTCACACAATCCTTGCACCTACTAAGAACACAGTTGAGGATTCATTTGATCACAGAACTACCAGACTTCAACATCATGCCAACCTTGCATTATGCCATCTACCTCCCCATGAGATGTAGCATGATGATGGGGTTCTCTCTTCCATCCCTTGGGAAGACTCCTCATGATCCAATCGCTCCAGTTGCAAAAAGAATTCCTGAAAGACTCGCTTCATCCAACACATCCTCTACACAGTGGAAGGCAGATCAGAAGACCAGATCTAGATCTAGCACCTGTTTTGACATCCTACAGGGGATCAGCTTGCCAAGTTTTTTGCAAAACGTTTTCACTGATGAAAGCTTCTTTCTTTTCTGCTTAGTATGATGGTTATTTGAGTTATTTACTATTCTTTTGAGGGGGGGTATTTTTCCCATGAGGTTTTCCCCATTTCCTCGGTTTATGGACAGTTCTTTTTTATCATTTATTTTGATTGTATGGGTGACCTTTGGTCCTAGTTACCAGGGCCCAGGATGGATTAAGGGGGGGTGTTAGGATATTCCTATACTCCATCCTAGTCCTACCGGCATTTCAGTTATTTTCATTATTAGTATTGCATGCATTTTTGCATGCATTTTTGCATGCATTTGCATGCTTCCCATTCATCAGGTTGACACCTCCAGCACCTATTCCTAGTCTTCTAGCACTCGGGAGCTTATTTCCGCTTAGATTGAGCCCTCCTAGCTAGTGATGTGCCCACTTCTCACCCACCACTTGAGAAGGGCTCCTTTTCTCACCTACCACTCCTATTGTACTTCAGTTAGTTGAGTTATCATTAGTTCTTTCCTTGATTTAAGGCTATACTGACTCTCAACTGATTGTATAACTTCGATGGACCTCTGATGAGACTTGACTACCCATTCTGACTCTAGATAGCTCCTCGTGCACCCTCCACTAAGCCTCCTTCATTCAGTTAGTGCCTCCATGTGCCAGTTACACCTACCACACTCAGTTAGACTCAGTTTGACTGATGGTTGACAGTTACTTGTGCATTGATTACTCCATCGATGATGAGATAGACTTCTAGTTGTGCTTGATGACACTCCACGGATTTTGGATCTATCCATGCAGGCTAATTTGAATCACACATAGTGTATTTGAATCCTTAGCATTGTATATTTATTGCTTTACTATTCATATTAATGTAGCATGTGTAATTATTCTGCCTCTATCTAAGCTCCTTTGGATCTATGTTCTACTGCTCTATTCTTCTTCTCTTATTCCTAAATTCTTTCATTGTGAGGTTTACATCATCTCTTGGATCTACTGTGAGCATTTTCACATAGATCTGAGAAGATCAACGATGGAGAATCTTAGTGCTTAAATGAAGTTCAAGGAGGATAAGAAAAGTGATCGGGCTAATCAAGAGCGGGTCCCAAATATCGACAGCTGAAAGCAATAACGTGTTGGGAAGATGTGCACTATTTAAAAGGCTTCGATGATACATTACCCCAAAACCATCGGGGAAACATGGAATATGTTGATTGATAATGGCTCCAAAGATCCCTTTTCAATATCCTGATCTCTTGATCCATTACTACCATATAAAACTAGGGTGGTTTCTTCCTGAAAAGAAAAAATGACAAGGCCTCCACACATGCAAAGGGAAGACATGTCGGCACGCACATCAACTAATCATGAACTGGCATGTGTTAGGTGGGTCCAATGACACCATTTGATGTCATTGGGCGTGTTGAATCAAAATTTTCCAAATGTTCAAAATTAAAAGTGATTCAATCGTTAAAAGAGGGGACTTTAAAATTTTAATATTATACTATTCATATTGAAAGAAAAGATTGAGAAGCCTGCATCCACCATATCAATCCAATAAAAAAGTGTACACATGGCACCAACACTGGCAAGACTTTACCCTCTGGGTAAATTACTATACTAAAAATTATCCATTATTTACCTTCTGATAAAACTTTAAAATATAACTCTTACCCTCTGGTTTCCTTGTAAACGAGTTTTAACCCTAGCATTCAACCAATTCACCTAAAATGGCCTCTGCATCCAAAGCTAAGATGTTAAAGCCCAAATTTTCAGGATATGAACATATATATGATCATGATGTTGATATTTTTGATATGGTAGTCATATCTTCTAACCTAAACACCACTACTTGAGAAGCTAAATCCCAATCCATTTTTGGACAAGACCCATGTCGCATATGGAAATCAAATCTAGCCATAGTTTTTTTCCTGTGTACATTAAGTATATTTCCCAAAATTTATGACCTGGTTTTCCATTCAATATTCCCCTATAAAATGAACAATATTTTCCTCAGATTACTCCAGAACCTTGAGCATGATAAACACTAACACCATCCATAAAATGTAGTCCTTTCCATATTTCCTGTCCCTGCAAGCCCTCAATGAGAAAAACCTTTCCACTTCCTACCATTCCTTAAAGCCACTAGAAAAGAATTACTATTTATCTCAACACTTTGAAAGGGGGATTTCCGCATTCCTACTTCTCCTTCCCCTTATGACACAATTGTATTTCCTGGAAGCTCCACGAAGGCCATATCCTTAATATGCACAATCTCAGGGTTTAAAAATTATAGCAAAGTAGATGATACCATCCATGGGTACACTTCTTAACCCCTTCCTCTAGGGTTATGCATCCAAAGTTTGATATGTGTAGCTACTTGGCCCAAGCTATCCATTCACAGTTGGAAGAGCTCCCTGCAATAGAGAAATTTAGATACCCTTCTTGTGTGTTCTATATGTTACTATACTAGAATTATGAGCACTATAAAGGCTTGAATTTGAAACTCACAAATGAGAGTGGAAATCAATTGCATGTATATGAATGGAATGCCATAGTTTTGAGAAATCCTGGAAACCCCAATTAGATAGAGTTTGCCAACAATGTTATGGCTATAATTTACACTCTGATGCATAACTCATCATATCCAAGGATGTTCCAAAAGAAAAAGAAATTGTTACCATTCAGTCCTAATATGAAAGTAAGAGATTGGTTTTTATATGAAAACTGCATTGTTTTGAGAATAGATGGCTTTGAGGAGGATCCCTACAAGCTACCATCTTTCCTCACACCAAGTGTGTTTTCCATGGAGTACAGAAGGCAAAGAATCATATTTGATCATATGCATTTCCTACATTTCAAACACCAAAGAAAATTTGTGTTACCTAGGGAGGTGGGACCCTTCCAAGTGAAAGGATTAAATAAACTGCAATATATGGAAGAGTTACTAAAGCAAGTGAATTTGGAAAAATCAAAGAAAGGATCCTACGATCCTCATCATATTATTTCCAAGTTAAGGGTCGCAAACAAAAAATCTCCCTACAATTATGCTCCCAAACCTGAGTGGGAGATCATTGCAAATATGGAAAGTTGGGAACAAGTAGTAGCATTTCAAACTAGTGTATAGGGGCAAGATGTCATAGGTGCAAAAATAGGACAAAATTTGATGAGGTTGAACAAGGGCCTCAAACTAAAAATGCCATAACATGAAGGAAGTAGAACAAGCATTGGTGGAGAAAGATGGGAGTGATGAGGTCCCAAGAGAGTTGATTAAATTGATAAAGCAACCACAAATTAGCAGATAAGGGACACCAATTAAGTTCACACGCTACCCCGCTTTAGAATTCACAATACCTCAAGTGTCAAAGGCCTCACCTTTTGCATGCCCAATACCAATAAAGTCAAATTTTCAAAATATAAATATGAATATAAGAGAAAGGAATGTGAAATTGGTCTTAGATATCAAGAAGAAAGTGGGAGAAACAGAAAAGAGACTGCTGACTATAGAAGACCATAAAAATGATACCCTGAGAATGTCTATCCTAGACCCCAAAGTGACAATGCCCTCAACATTTAGTGATTGGAGGGAAAATGAGTACGAGGTAGATTTTAAAAAAATTGGGAAGTTAGACAAAGTTTATTTTCGTAGATAAGCAAGTGACATGATATGTAAAGAGGGAGTGCAATGAAATGCTAAAAAAAGGAGGTTGAGATCAGCTCTAGATAAATTCGAGAAACTATTGAAATCAGAATGGGTGACTATCAAAGAAAAACAAGTCACCATGAAAGAGCTTGAAAGTAAAATTATAGCCTTGAGGGTTAATCTAGCAAAGGTTTCACATGATAAGTCACTACTGCAACAAAAAGATAATAAGATCGCACATCTCAAGAAGTAGTTGAAGATACCTGGAACCTGGCCAGTTCAAACTCCTAAACTAATGAAGGCGCAAGAAGAAAATGAGTATATATATGAAAAAATGTTGAAGTACAAGAGCATGGCAGAGGAATATGAGAACAAATTAAATGATTTCGAGCTTCATATTTTTTCTTTGAAGCTACAAAAAACTTCCCTGAATGCAGATCTTATTCCACCAACATCATCTCCCAACCTACAAGAGGTCAATCAACCTATAGGAGAGGGTGAATAGAGTACAAAAGAACCTGAGAGGTAATCTACAACTCAAATGGTAATAGATGTCATGGAAGAGGACACCACAATTCAACAACCAAATAAAAAAGATAGCAAAGTTAAGGAACTAGAAGCTAAAGTGAGTCAAAAGGATAGTAGAATTTTGAAGTCAGAAAATGAATTCATTGAAAAGGAAGATCAAATTGATAATTTGGAAACTGAAATAAATTATCTAAAAATCCAGATCACCAAGTTGCAGTTAGTTGTTGAAGGAGAGGAGCTTTTAAGAAGAGAAAACAAAGTCTTGTGGGATATAATAGAGCAACATTTCTTGAAAAAGTGGGATCATTGTGAGGTGATCCAAGATGAGCTAAAAATGGCTAAAGCATCCCAAGAGGAGTGAAGAGAGTAGAAAAATATCTTGGAGAAATTCCTAAGCAGGCATAGCAGATAAATGACTACCTAAACAACATAACCAAAAATAAATTAGATGAATTGAAAATTGCCAACATAACCTGTCACACCCCCTCCCATCAAACCAATGCAAGGGAGGAAACATGACTGACATTCCAGGGCTTATTTGGAAAACTTAGCCCATACATTACTAAGAAATTCATGGATAAATAAAAACTTATGTGTGGAAATTCATACTCAACAAACACAACGGAATTAAATCATATTCGGACACACACAATTGTAATGCATCAACATATCTATCATGAGTAGATGATGATTCAGTATGTAGATAATGAATCCCCTTCTCATGCTATGCACAAACTTCATATCAATTCCATTAACATGAATAATTATCATTCAGAATTAACACATTGCAAAACACAGAAAGCATATAATTTAAACACAGAGAACACTTGTCTTTGAGAGGAAGTTGTCCAAACAACTGGCTATGTGAGAGCAACGTTCCACCCAACCATATATCTTTGTCCAGCCTATATTCTTTCATCTAAGAGATCACCCCCGAGCTGGGTTGTGTATCCACTAAGGAGGAACTAAACAAGCTCACTCACAGCCATGATTTTGCACAAACAGTCATGCTAAGCCAACACACAATTGGGTTTATCAAGCATGCAGAGACAAATGAGGAGGATGCTAAGCTAGTGAGCTCAACCACAAATCTATAGGAATCTCAAATGAACTCAACAGTCATGGCACCCACAATACCTACCACACCCAACACAAGGAAGGTCCCCTTCTCTGCTGCACAGTCCCTCAGGCGTCCCTTCCCTCCAATGCTCTTCAGGGTGGGCATAGAAATTTCCAACTTCTAATTCCTTGAGATTCTAGCCTTCACTAGTTTTATCAAGCAAACCCAACCTCTGCTCAGCCATCCACACTTGGATTTCTCACAATTCTGTCATCAATTAACTCAATCCCGTCACTGGATTTTTGGGCTATAAAAACCCAGTTTTTCAAAGGATTTCAGGGTATATAATACTCTCAATTTTGCCCCAAGGTTCATATCTATGGATCCCCCATTGGATTTCACTGTCAATACCAAATTATGAGCGTTTATGGCTCTCCAAAATGTGGGTTCTTGCAAAGTTGCGATTTTTGGTTTTTCTCACTGTTGGGAATTCGTAGTGGATGAAAACTGATGTTGGTATGTTCAACCATCGAATGGGAATGAGGAAGAACCAATTCCCATGCGGTAGGGTGACTTGTGGTACAATAAAACAAATCCCATACCTGTCGTACGAATTTATGGGCTTCCCATGCTCCATTGAAGCCATAGACCAATTCTTCAACAACTTCCTTACAACGGAATTAAATGTCAGCAAGGAAAGTCAAATGGGTTCTCACAATGACATTTGGGAGAATATGGTTCATCCCCACAACCACCTCACCACTCCCTAGTGGAATACACATGGCCCCTTCTCATTCGTTGCTTCCATAGCCAGTTTTGGTATTTTATTGAAATATTAATATTTACATCAAATTACAATAATCCAT
Organism: Larix kaempferi; assembly: GCA_027924585.1. Taxonomy (NCBI): domain Eukaryota; kingdom Viridiplantae; phylum Streptophyta; class Pinopsida; order Pinales; family Pinaceae; genus Larix; species Larix kaempferi. The sequence goes on from BSBM01000476.1 coordinate 9,649,695, forward strand.
GGCTTAATAGCACATGGGTAACAAAATATCAAATGCTTGTCCATTTTAAATAAAATTCGAACATACACTAGCAGGGCCTTGGCTTTGAGCTCCACGCTAGGGAAACATACATCGCATGTATACAATATTTACATTAAAATCCAATATTTCATAAGGGTCAAAATTGGGGTATTACATTCCCCTCCCCCTTAGAACAACACCGTCCTCGGTGTTCTCAAAACTGAACAAAAATGGGAATGTCTCTCTCATGGCATCCTCCAGCTCCCATGTAGCCTCATCAGGACTAAGGTGCTCCCATTGGACCTTTACCTGCCCGATGGCTCTATTCCAAAGCAAAGTGACCTTGTCGAGGATGCGCATAGGCTCTACTTGGAACTCTCCCTTGGGTTCCACCTGTATCACATTCCAATCAATCATATGATTAGGATCATGTACATACTTCTTAAGAAAAGATACATGGAAAACATTATGATCTCTTATGTTAGCAGGAAATGCAACTCTGTATGCAACTGGCCCTATCCTATCTAGGACTTCAAATGGCCCACAATATCTTGGTGAAAACTTGGCACAACTCCCCAACTTGAGAGAACTCTTCCTTGGTTTCACTCTCAAATAAATGTGATCCCCAATCTGAAATTCCTTATCCACTCTTTTCAAATCTGCATAACTCTTTTTCCTGTCCTGAGCTGCCTTTAAATTGTGCATGATCTTAACAACTTCCTGTTCCATTTCCTTGATCATCTTTGGTCCAAGTACTACCATGTTCACTGGGTTGTCCCAATTCACTGGAGTCCTGCATCCCTTTCCATACAATGCCTCAAATGGAATCATCCCTAAGGATGCATGATGCCCATTATTGTATGCAAATTCTACCAAGTGTAGGTAATCTTCCCACTTGGATGGTTTATCCATCACATACATTCTCCGCATGTCTTCAAGGACCTGATTCACCCTCTTAGTTTGTCCATCTGTTTGAGGATGATATGTTGTACTGAAATTCAATCTAGTCCCCAATTCTTGAAATAATCCCTTCCATAAATTGGAAGAGAATTTAGTATCACGATCAGAAACTATTGCCTTGGGAAATCCATGCAATCTGAATATCTATCTCATGAAGATATTTGCAATGTCATTAGCCTTGTGAGTGGACTTGACTGGAATAAAGTGAGCTACCTTTGATTGCTTGTCCACCACAACCATGATTGAGTCATGCTTCTTCACTGTCATGGGAAGACCTATTATAAAATCCATAGAGATCACCTCCCACTTCCACTCCGGAATGGGTAAGGGATGTAACAATCCTGCTGGATGTTGGTGCTCTGCCTTGACTTGTTGGCACTTATAACGCCTAGCAATGTACTCAGCTAAGTCTTTCTTCATACCATGCCAAAAGTATTGCTTTCTTGTTGTTGTTATAGTCTTTTGATATCCTGGATGTCCAGAGTATGGCATTTGATGTATTTCATCCATCACCAGCTTCTTCAAATCTGCACTATTTGGAATGTATAGTGTATCTTTATAGATGAGGATATCATCTCCACCAAGCTGATATCCAACACACTTTTCATCTATATTACCCTGCTACAACTTCTCTTTAATTTGAAGGCAATTTTCATCACTGTTTTTTGCTTCAAGAACTCTTGTCTTCAAATCTGATTTGCACATACTTACTACTGCAATATGGAACTTTCTGCTAAGAGCATATGCAACCTTATTCTCTTTCCCTTTTACATGCTTAATTTCAAAATCAAATCCACAAAGAAAATCCATCCATCTAGCTTGCCTAGCATTCAATTTTGGTTGGTTAAACAAATACTTCAAGCTCATGTGGTCTGTTCTAAGCTTGAATCTTCTTCCCAACAAATAATGTCTCCACATCTTGAGAGCATGTACTATGGCTACTAATTCTAAATCATGTGTGGCATATTTCTTTTCATGCTCTTTTAATTTCCTTAACTCATATAAAATCACAACTGCTTCTTGCATGAGCATTCCACCTATCCCTTCAATGCAAGCATCTGTGCACACGACAAAATCCTTCTTTGGATTTGCTATCTTTAAAACAAGAGCGCTAGTAAGTAACTCCTTTAACTGTTGAAAACTTTTCTCACATTTTTCAGACCATACAAACTTGATATTCTTCCTTTTCAATGAAGTGATTGGATGAGCTATCTTGGAGAAGCCTTCAATAAACCTTTTGCAGTAACCAACAAGACCCATGAAAGATCTAACATCTGAAACATTCTTGGGAGTAGACCAATCCATGATGGCATTAATCTTCTCTAGATCAACTGCAATTCCTTCTTCATAAATGATATGACCCAAATATTACACCTTTTTTTGGTAAAATTTACACTTGCTTAACATGGCATACAGCTGATGTTCTCTAAGGACTTGCAACACCATCCTTAGATGCTCCGGCATGTTCCTCTTCATTCCTTGAATAGACAAGAATGTCATCCAAGAACACAATCACAAACTTATCCAAATATGTTTTGAAGACACTATTCATGAGACACATGAATGTAGCAGGTGCATTAGTAAGACCAAATGGCACCACAGTGAACTCATAATGACGATATCTAGTTCTGAAAGCTGTCTTGTGAATGTATTCTTCTTTAATCCTCACTTGATGGTAACTAGACCTCAAGTCAATCTTTGAAAACACCTTAGCTTCCTTCATTTAATCAAATAAGTTGTCAATTCTTGGCAATGGATACTTATTCTTGACTGTTACTTTATTTAACTTCCTGTAATCAATACACAGCCTTAAAGTGCCATCCTTCTTCTTAATAAATAACACCGGTGCTCCCCAAGGAGACACACTAGGCCTGATATACCTCTTGTCCATTAACTCCTGTAGCTGCATATTCAACTCTACCAATTCCGGTGTGCTCATTCTATAAGGAGCTTTGGAATTCGGCGTTGCCCCTGGAACAAGATCAATGGTAAAATCAATGTCTCTCTTTGGTGGTAGTCCTGACACTTCATCCGGAAACACATATTGGAACTCTTGCAACAATGGGAAGTCTTCTATCCTTGGACCTTTGTCCTCTGACGAATCTGATATATGGACTACATATAATTGACAACCTTTCTTATAAAACTTTTTCAACTGTAAGGCTGAAATTTGTCTTACTGAGACTTGCTTGGGAATTTCTCTTACCAATCTTGGTCTTCCCTTTTCATCAATACATTCAAGTTCTTTCTCATAACATTCAAACTTAGCTCTATGTATTTCCAACCAATCCATGCAAATTAAGGCATCATAAGATCTTAATGGTATTACATTTAAATCTGCATGTGTGTGGAGTCCATTCAATTCTATGGGGAACTCCACCACTACTTCACTAACGTTTCTCTTGGTCCTTGTGGCTAATTGAACTAGCCAAGACTTATTGTGCTTCACTTTTCTAAGAGAACAACCTTCTACCACTTTTGGAGAAACATAACTATGAGTAGATCCTGGATCAATCAAAACAAAAATAGATTGTTTAGCAATCTTACCTTCAACTTCCACCACTGATGATTGATGGTATGCCTGATGATTATCTAGCTCTGCATAAATTCGAGGTGTTTCCCTTCCCATGTCCTCCATTGTTGTTGCTCCCTTTAAGTTGTGCAACCTTAGGGGATTCTCCTTCCGATGTGGGCAATCCTTTAGCATGTGGTTTTCTCCATATCCCCAACATTGAAGTGGCCATTTTGATGCTTTATCTGCTGCTACTGTTGGCTTGAATCCACTCCTTGCTTGCTTCACCTGTGGAAAGGTCCTGGGATGACTTTTGAATGGTGTCTTGAAGCCACTTTTCTTTTGATCAAACCTCCCTCTTGGCTTTCCTTTCCATGTTGGGTTCACCTCCAATTTTCCTTTATTCTGCTCATAACAATGCATTTCCATTCTAATGGCTTCATCAAGACTTGGTGGATTAACAAACTCAATCCCATCTCTGAAACTTTGTGGTAGAATCCCAAGGAAGCATTGGATTTTTACTCTCTCATCTTTAATGTAATCCATATACATCAATAATTCCAAAAATCTATGGACATGTTCTTCCATAGATTTTTGTCCCAACCTGATTTCATTGAAATCTTTTCTCTTACTGTCATAATACCTAGCAGAAAGGTATTTTTCCTTGAAGTACTTCTTAAATCTCTCCCAGCTGATCTTCCTTTCACTTGCAAGATGTAATGTCCCCAGCTTGACCTTATTGCATTAATATTGTAAATGATGTAAATATTGTTATTTAATCATGGTGAGGAGCTCAAGGCCAAGGCCCCACCATTGATTTATCTTCTATGTATCGGCAATTAGAATATATGCATAGAGTTCTTGTGCTAGCGGTGCACAATGTAAAATCGGACATCATGTAAATATGCAATTTTAATAATAAAAAAACCCACAACCAGCTACGCAATGCAACAAAGAGATGGGGGCATGATCTTTACAAGGAATAGGGAGGAAAAATAACCAAACCCTTGAGCCATGGTGTTAAGCCATTTCATTGAGGAAACCCATGAACTCTCAACTACCCATTTAGTCTCATGCACCCCATCATTTAATTCTTCCAAGAATTGGTTGAGACAATTAATGCCTTGGGATGGGAGAGGTATGGCTGTTAATTTTCGTGTATGGGCAAGACAACAACCTGGGGAATCGAGTTTTGGTATGCTGGGCAAGAAAAACCCCACGAAATTGTTCCCAAAGCCATTCTTCACCCATGGCATTCATCCTCCCACGCAGTCTGAGCTTGTTGGGGTTTTATCCTTCACGTTTTTCACCATTTCCTGCATTATTCCATGTCTGCAAACTCGTTTTCGGTTAGCTCAGTGGCTGGGAGAAGAGAGCCACAATTTTTGGGGTTATGGAGGCCGTTTCTGCCCACGAAATGCCCATGAGCATTTTATGAAAACGATTCTGCCTTCCTGGGGTTGATTTCCCACTTCCTCCTTTTCGTTTTTGGTTGCCCACGTTTTTTTCTGGAACTGGCAGAAACCCACCGTTGGGAACTTCACTGTATAAGCGTTTTTCTCATGCCCAACACTCATGCTTTTGAGGTTATATGCATCCATCTTTTAACAGCCTGAGAAACCCAACTGCTGATTGGCTTGGCTGATTCTGGTATACCTTTGGCTATGTGAGAGCCTGCTTTCCCCTTTTTCCTTGTGGAGATCATGCCCAGCTCGGGGGGTGGCAGTCGTGCTGAGAGAATGAGGAGCACACTGGCCTACGATTGGGTGGAACATTACAGAAGCGTAGCTGGTTGCTCAGGGGCTACTTGGTTTAAGATAAGTATTCTCATTTGATGATTTGATATGGCTTAATTGAGGAATGACATGAAAATCTGAAATGTATGATGGATGTGTGTTAATTCTGCACATGATTTACTTCTGCTATGTTTGCTTAGATTTGCACATCTGCATACCTATCTTTTTATATATGTGGATGTTTTATTTAGTAAGCATCGGGGCCAATTGCTCGGTTTTAGCACAATGATCCTCTCTATCATGCTGGTATGATAGGAGGGGACATTACACAAGAGGTTATCCCACCAGATTGAAGCTCTGCCATTTAGATTGTAAATGGAAATTCTAGCTTTTTCATTTCTTGAGTAATCCTGAATTCTGAAATATTTCTGCATTCCAAGAAGCCATGCCTCTGCCTCTTGGCCATTCTTGTCTTCTCCATCAAATGTGGGAGGTCTTACCTTCCTGAATTCTCCCTGTGGAATTCCTTTGAACTTCTTTCTTCCATTAAAACTCTTGGGCATATGCCTTGGACTTCTTTGAGAACCTCTCGAGTCACATGATTTGCTAGAAGAAGATCTAGAGGAAAGTTTTCTATTCTTCTTGCTCATAGAACTCTTCCTTGGGCTTGGAGTCCTCCTCTTTGAACGACCTCTAGAGTGACTCTCTGCATCTCTCCCTTCTTCACCTACATTGCTTGGGTTGGACCCAAGGTTTATCTTCTGCTACATATCAGTGAGGCTTTGAAAAATAGTAGCATTGAGTTGGTTTTGTTCTTCTTGAGCCTTCATCAACCTTTCATTGAAGATCACCATGGTTTCAACCAAATTCCGAGGAGTTACTTTCTCCCTTCTCCCATTGGATTCAGTCTCAGCATTCCCTTCTTGCACATTTTCTCCTAGGACATCTTCTCCATGCTCATAAGGACCCTGAGCATCATTTATGTTCACCATTTTTCTTTGGAGACTCTCTTCCCTGTATGCTACTTCTGCTACACTATTAAATCTTATGAGCTACTGTCACATACCCTCCCATCCATCCAAGGAAAGGAAGGGCACATGATAGCAATCTATGGGGCTTTTCATAAAAACTCAGCCCATTCATTATAATCATATGAATAAAACATTGGGTACAGATGCAACTCAATTGAAAATGCACAGCAAAAATAAACAAATCATCCACACACATTACATTACTGTCATTCAATTTAACACAGTCAACAAGTTAATACATTTGCAAAAATAATTACACATAAGAAAATACTCATCTTGATGTAATGTTGTCCCCAAAAAACTAGCTATGTCGCTGCAACGTTCCACCCAACCATAGGTCTCTGCCCAGCCTGTACTATTTCAACACTCAGAGACCACCCTCGAGTTGGGCATGATTTCTACAAGGAAAATGGGACATTCAAGCTCACACACAGCCAATTAATAATTTCTTCTCAGCCAAGCCAGTCCACAATTGGGTTTATCAGGCTACATTTGAACCCTGGATGCTTGCACTCAAGCTCAAGCCAAAACAATGGATACCCATCTCAACCCCAATATTTTCTTACACACAGCAACTCAAAAACTGAGCATGGATACACATTTCCATTCATGGGGTTTACAAACAGGATGGCCATGGGTTTTCCCCAAATTGTGGCTCACCCAAAACGAACTGTGGGAAGGGAAATGCATCCACAGGGAGGAAAAACGTTTTCTCCCCAACTCTCTAAACATTTAACAGCAAAAACGGTCTCTATGGAACCCCAGTTCCATTCCCCTTCTTCCCCACTGGTATACAACACAAAAACACCCTTCTCCCAGCTGATATTGAAGGAAAATAGAAACACCCATGGCTGGAAAACGCGTTGGTAGCTCCCAACGCATGAGGGAGGATGACTGGTTGATGGATAATGGCTTGGGAAGCAATTCATGGTTGTTTTCTTACCCAAGAAGCAAAACACGTTTTTCAATGAAGGGTGGCTTACCCATTCTCGAATTTGGACAACCATACCTCTCATTCCCCAAGGTATTAACTACCTCAACCAACTCTTGGGAGAAATCAATGATTGGGTACAAAATTCAACATGGGTAGTTGAGGGTTTGATGGGTTCTCTCATTGACACTTGGCTTGACTTGATTGGCTCCAAGGGTTTGAATGTTTTCCCTCCCAATTCCTTGTAAAATCATGCCCCCATCTCTTGTTGCATTTCATAGCTATTTGTGAGTATTTTATTAAAATGCATATTTACATGATGTTTGAATGGAATGATTCCTGTGGGGCTCGGAGGCCATTGACGAGGGCCATGAAAGAACCAGTGAAGACCCCTAGCCCATTACACTCCGATTTGACAGAAAATGGATAATAGTGACTTTTGAAGGATGGAGTCCCGAGGCTTGACGGAAGGTCGGTTCGAGCCGAAATTGATCAGGCGCGGCCATGAAGCAGACACGATGTTAAGTTCAGAATATTGGAGCCAAACTCTAAGGGATGTGAAGTCAGGGTGAGCAAGAAGGCCAAAAAGCACTGTTCCGGGCCACTTTTTCGGGATTTTGAAAAGCTGGTGGACAGCAAAAGTGACCCTAGACGTGGGAATCAGAAATTTTACTGAACTAGACATTTCATATTCTCATTAAGACGGACATTTTCCGTTAGACGAAGATTTCCCAGAAATGCACCGTTTGGGAGATAGCCATTTTTGGCCCAAAATTTGGAATTTTGGAAAAATGTGAAAAGTGAGTAGTAAAACCCAGAAATTCATAGAAGATGAATGATGCATCGGAATTGAATCCGTGAATTGCTGAGTGTTCCTTATTATAGGGACTAACTTCGCCGATAGATAAGTTTTTGTGATTCCTCATAGATTTTCTTCCACAGGTGACTAAAGTTGGCATTCTGGACCAAAATGCAACTGTGTAAAATGTGCAGAATTGGAGTGAAAGTTGTCATTTTTGAAGAGGTGCAGTTTCCGCACCTGATGTCGGAATGGAGCAGGAAGATAGGCATTGGAAATCTTGTCCAGTAGGGAACAATGATGCATGACCAGAGTTTGAATGAGGTCTACATATATCATAGATATTTAGTGCAGAAGAGTGCCAGCGGCTGTTTTGACCAACAGATTTTGTTGTCAATATGGGCAATTTTTACAATTGCATGATATGGAAGAGGAATTCCATGTTACGATGAGGGATCGAAAAGGGAAGAATTCCTTAAACCCCTATTTGTTATCATACTTATAATTATGAAATTGTCATATGGCATAAAAATGTTAAAAATGTAAGGGATTACATAGATGCATATGCACTAGATGGCATCTTAACAAACATTGCATAGTACATACGGAAATGCTTGTGCATAAATGGGATATTGCATATTTGTAGAATAATGAAGTCTGCATATGCAATGAACCACTAATGGAGAATATTGTGGTTGATAATCACTATTGATGTTGGTATTTGTTATAGGACCAAAGATAACAAAGAGCATGGCTAAATGTGCTGAGGATGTTGTTGCATGAAGCCAAAAACCTTATGCAGAAATGATGGTGCAAAAAATCTATGATCATAAAGTTGGCAAAAGGACTGAGCAGCCTTGGTAAGAGGCCAATTGATCAGGTAACATCAGGTGATGTTAATAGTAACCATGCAGGTAATGATTATTGGTTCCAAAGTGCATGAATGTTGAAAGAGGATTTGGTAAGATCTCTTCAACCATGTTTCAGCTATGTTGAGTTAGTTTGCATGTGATATTGAATATCAATTGGGACTGTTAACCTACCAATCTTGGTGAGGTGTGGGTAAGTGAAGGAAATGATCCTTACACCCTATGACTGTTTAGAAATCTCAATGCATTCATATGAATTTATATCCTGCCATGTGTATGTTGGTTATGTGCTTAATAACCAAAGCAAGTGAGGACTGGTGGTCCTGATTATGGTAATGCAAGTTATATGAGATAGTCATGTTTCGATCATAATATGCTTGAAGGCATAGTACTCATGAAACAATGCAAGGCAGCATTGAGTAGATGTGCATTAAGAGATTTTATAAATCTTGTGATGCATTGTATGAATGCATAGGGATGATGTATATGTTATTGCAAAATAAATAATGAATGAAATGATGATTTGATGATAATTCTAGGACCATTTCATAGGCTGTTATGAATGCAGAATAGTAAGTGCATGAAGAAGCCCAATCAAGATCGATGGACTGCTAGAATGCTCTGTGGAAGGAAAGAGTTGTATGAATGATATGACTATGAGATAATGAGTATTTACGATTTATTTAAGTTGCATGAATAGTGTGACTATGTCTTGAAATTCTATTGTGAAAATGAAGCATATATAGCAATGTATATATATTTCATTGCATTTCAAATGTTAAATAGCTGAAGGTGTTTGAATTATTGAGTATTATAATTCTGAGATCACTTCAGTGACTGTTATGGCAATGAATGATTATGTGCATAGACACTCACAACGTGTTTGGCTAATTGAAGTTTCAGTTTCAGGTAGAAAAGTCTTACGTATGGCAATGAGGATAAGTCCATAGTAAAGACCGGGATCTACCATGTGCAGAAGCCAAAGGTTATGAGAAGGTTCTCATGGTTGAGAGCTCTAAGTTCTGTTAGTAAGAACAGTTGTAAATATCAGATTTGTAAATACTTCAGATTTGAGAATTTGCTACATTTACTAATGATTGTTTGGCTTATATAGAATTGTGTCAGGAGGACATGCTGTAGGTGGATGTTTAGGTATGGTAGCAAGGGTGAAACCATAATGGGCAGAGTGATACCACTTACAAGAGACAAACAATATGAGGAGGGCCTCATTGCTAAGCAAATCAATTTCTGTAGGAGACAGAATTGTAAATTCATATTGAATTTAATTATTAATGCTATTGATTGGTTATGGAACAGTCATATTTGAAGCTTATTGCTAAATGTTGCTGACTGTTTGGCTATTTGATAAAGTGTGCCAGGATGACACATTGCAGGAATACCATGTGTGATGGCCTGCAAAAGCCAAACTAGATGGGAAGGATCCCATTCTTTGGAAATGGGTTTCGGGGGAAACGCCATTGTAAATGTTGATAATGCCTCAGCCAAACTGCATGTCGGTAAACCATGGAAGTGAAATGGTAAAGCTATGCCCAAAAGGCATGTGAGACACATATGCAAATGAATGAGTATTCTGTGACCCTAGACAAGAACATGCATGTCTAAATTATTAGGGTTAATATGCAGAGCATGCTCTATCTTATTTATATCATTGCAAACTGCTTGAGTATGATTAGGACCTACATGGCGCACATCGGAAAGGGGGTGCACACCTTTTCTGGTGCTGGGTCATGGTAGGGTTTTCAATATTGACTACACCCTAAGGGAATGGACACATTCCTGGTGTTTCAATACTTGATAGTGAATGACATGAAATGTGATTACAATTTTTGGGCAACAATACTGATGAGCCTACTTATCCTTCTTGTGCTAACAGCTTACACAAATGCAACTTGGTGCTGCACATAAGAGGCAAAGTGAAGAAAGGGTGCTCAAGAGGATTGTATGGGCAGTGGTAACCTTTCTACGCTCACACTAAAGGACACTAGAGGGGATGGATAGGCCCGAGGAGATGTGTTGCAAAAAAGGGGTATCATCCTTGTGTAGTGTGAGTGGGTATTGTGGGGCCATGCTAGCCTGCAGTCAAGTGAGTCACCTATGGAGTTCCTGGAAGGGAACCACTCGTTGCACAAGAGAAGGAGCCACGTAATCATATTATGTTGTTCATATTGCTTGATAAACCCAATCGATGTACTGTCTTGGCATTGGTTATTTGGGAGTTGTGGCGAAAGGTTGCTGGATGCCTGATAAACCTAGTCGGTGTACTGGCTTGGCATGTTGTTAAATTAATGCCTGACCAACCCAGTCAGTGTACTGGCTTGGCATTGGTTACTTGCATGTTGTGGAGGTATTGGTGAAGGGTGTTATTTCCTGACAAACCCAGTCGGAGAACTGGCTTGGAAATGGTTATTGAATGCTTGATAAACCCAGTTGGCGTACTGGCTTAGCATACCGATTTTTGGGATGCCTGATAAACCCATTCGGCGCACTGGCTTGGCATTTCCTATTCGGATGATGTTGTGGAGTAGCATGTGTGCTGGCCAAGCATCCACCCCACAGGTGATCCAAGGCTTGTAAAGCAGAGAAGGAAACATGTGGAGCAGCGAGGAAACGCACAATACAGATAAGTATTCATTTTCATTTAATTCTTGTTTGGAATAATGAAGATTTCAGGTACAAGTCTTATTGCAACCAAGCTAATACATTGTTGTTTCTTTGTTGGAAACCTTGGCCATTACAGGAAGCAAGGACCCTGAAAGAACTATAAATGCTTGGTAAAGCCAGAGAGTAGTTGGTTGAACGCTATAAAGTTCTTGATAAGTCCAGAGAGTGACTAGTTGGGCATTAACTATTTGATATGGTAAAGCAGCGTGTACGCTATCCCAACACCCCTTAAACAATTGATAAAATCAGTCGGAGCACTGGCCTAGCATATTGCTAAAGGAAATGATTGATAAACCCATCCGGCGTACTGGCCTGGCATTGCCTATTCGAATGGTTGTGGAGTGCCTGCGTGCTGACCCAACATTCATTATTGTATCCACGGGAAATCCAATGCTTGGAAAGCAAAGAAGGATCCTGTGGGATAAAGTGAAGACATCCAATACAGATAAGTATTCGGTTATCTTGCAACTCTTGCTTATGAATATACGTGTGTATATAGTTTAATTATGATTCCTTAAATTCTCATATGGAGATAAACCCTATGAAAATACACTAAATATGTGCATTGACTCAATGTTTGAGTGTAGGTATTGCTGGAAGCAAGGACTATGAAAGCATCTGGAGGATGCATGGGGACATGTGACTGTCCTAAAGAGAGATCAGTATGAGCAGTAATGAAAGATGGTGCTAGTGGAACTGTGTGGGTCCTAGCAGCCAAAGGTTCTGTAAGCAACAATGGGAAAGGGTTCCCTGGTTGAAAGCCATTAGACAGACGTTAGACACTAAACTGTCATAGCCAAAAAAGGGCAAGTCAAGCATTCACATTGAAGTGAAAGAAGCCAAGGAGCATAGAACCACCAGTGATGGTGTGGCTCCAAATTGGAACAAGACTAAGAGGGGGAAAACTCTTACTCTTCTCTTTCTTTTGACTGATGCATCTTAGAAACAAAGGATTGTTTAGTGCATGTCATAAATGAAAACAAATTGTGTTTCATTGCTTGAAATGAATTGTGAATGCTGAAATAGTTATTTCCTTGTGAAAGGATGAACATGAATGAGTTCATGTGTGTGTGGGAAATCATGAAATGTGTGGAAGTCGCATGAGTAAAGCATGGACGTTCCAAGTCAATTAGGAAAATAATTGACTAATTTTATTATTGTGTTATGCTTGTCCTAACAGGAATTGCCATGATAAGTCTCACAGATAGTTGCCGGGACAACAAGAAAGATGGCATCCATGAAATTCCAGACTTCAAGATCAACCGGAAGGAGAATAACGGAAAGGGATTGCTCTAGAGCAATGCCCACCTGTAGAGCTGGAAGACCAAAGCTAGCAGGAGCAGCTTGAGGAAACCAAAGGACTTGATCGTGAAAGACCCAAGTAAAGGGTGAATTGCAAGACAAACCTACCACATTTTGTGAATTTTGGACATATGTAAAGTGGGTATTTATTTCCGAAGTGTTGGAACACCGAGGACGGTGTTACTCCAAGGGGAGGGGAATGTAATGTCCCCAGATTGACCCTATTGCATTAATATTGTAAATGATGTAAATATTGTTATTTAATCATGGTGAGGAGCTCAAGTCCAAGGCCCCGCCATTGATTTATCTTCTATGTATTGGCAATTAGAATAGATGCATAGAGTTCTTATGCTAGCGGTGCACAATGTAAAATCGGACATCATGTAAATATGCAATTTTAATAATAAAAAAACCCACAACCAGCTACGCAATGCAACAAAGAGATGGGGGCATGATATTTACAAGGAATAGGGAGGGAAAATAACCAAACCCTTGAGCCATGGTGTTAAGCCATTTCATTGAGGAAACCCATGAACTCTCAACTACCCATTTGGTCTCATGCATCCCATCATTTAATTATTCCAAGAATTGGTTGAGACAATTAATGCCTTGGGATGGGAGAGGTATGGCTGTCAATTTTCGTGTATGGGAAAGACAGCAACCTGGGGAATCGAGTTTTGGTTTGTTGGGCAAGAAAACCCCCATGAAATTGTGCCCAAAGCCATTCTTCACCCATGGCATTCATCCTCCCACGCAGTCTGAGCTTGTTGGGGTTTTATCCTTCATGTTTTTCACCATTTCCTGCATTATTCCATGTTTGCAAACTCGTTTTTGGTTAGCTCAGTGGCTGGGAGAAGAGAGCCACGATTTTTGGGGTTATGGAGGCCGTTTCTGCCCACGAAATGCCCATGAGCATTTTCTGAAAATGATTCTTCCTTCCTGGGGTTGATTTCCCACTTCCTCCTTTTCGTTTTTGGTTGCCCACATTTTTTTTCTGGAACTGGCAGAAACCCACCGTTGGGAACTTCACTATATAAGCGTTTTTCTCATGCCCAACACTCATGCTTTTGAGGTTATATGCATCCATTTTTTAACAGCCTGAGAAACCCAACTGCTGATTGGCTTGGCTGATTCTGGTATACCTTTGGATATGTGAGAGCCTGCTTTCCCCTTTTTCCTTGTGGAGATCATGCCCAGCTCGAGGGTGGCAGTGGTGCTGAGAGAATAAGGAGCACACTGGCCTACGGTTGGGTGGAACGTTGCAGAAGCGTAGCTGGTTGCTCAGGGGCTACTTGGTTTAAGATAAATATTCTCATTTGATGATTTGATATGGCTTAATTGAGGAATGACATGAAAATCTGAAATGTATGATGGATGTGTGTTAATTCTGCACATGATTTACTTCTGTTGTGTTTGCTTAGATTTGCACATCTGCATACCTGTCTTTTTATAGATGTGGATGTTTTATTTAGTAAGCATCGGGGCCAATTGCCCGGTTTTAGCACAATTATCCTCTCCATCATGTTGGTATGATAGGAGGGGACATTACACAAGAGGTTATCCCACCAAATTGAAGCTCTGCCATTTAGATTGTAAATGGAAATTCTAGCTTTTTCATTTCTTGAGTAATCCTGAATTCTGAAATATTTCTTCATTCCAAGAAGCCATGCCTCTGCCTCTTGGCCATTCTTGTCTTCTCCATCAAATGTGGGAGGTCTTACCTTCCTGAATTCTCCCTGTGGAATTCCTTTGAACTTCTTTCTTCCATTAAAACTCTTGGGCATATGCCTTGGACTTCTTTGAGAACCTCTCGAGTCACATGATTTGCTAGAAGAAGATCTAGAGGAAGGTTTTCTATTCTTCTTGCTCATAGAACTCTTCCTTGGGCTTGGAGTCCTCCTCTTTGAACGACCTCTAGAGTGACTCTCTGCATCTCTCCCTTCTTCACCTACATTGCTTGGGTTGGACCCAAGGTTTATCTTCTGCTACATATCAGTGAGGCTTTGAAAAATAGTAGCATTGAGTTGGTTTTGTTCTTCTTGATCCTTCATCAACCTTTCATTGAATATCACCATGGTTTCAACCAAATTCCGAGGAGTTACTTTCTCCCTTCTCCCATTGGATTCAGTCTCAGCATTCCCTTCTTGCACATTTTCTCCTAGGAAATCTTCTCCATGCTCATAAGGACCCTGAGCATCATTTATGTTCACCATTTTTCTTTGGAGACTCTCTTCCCTGTATGCTACTTCTGCTACACTATTAAATCTTATGAGCTACTGTCACATACCCTCCCATCCATCCAAGGAAAGGAAGGGCACATGATAGCAATCTATGGGGCTTTTCATAAAAACTCATCCCATTCATTATAATCATATGAATAAAACATTGGGTACAGATGCAACTCAATTGAAAATGCACAGCAAAAATAAACAAATCATCCACACACATTACATTACTGTCATTCAATTTAACACAGTCAACAAGTTAATACATTTGCAAAAATAATTACACATAAGAAAATACTCATCTTGATGTAATGTTGTCCCCAAAAAACTAGCTATGTCGCTGCAACGTTCCACCCAACCATAGGTCTCTGCCCAGCCTGTACTATTTCAACACTCAGAGACCACCCTCGAGTTGGGCATGATTTCTACAAGGAAAATGGGACATTCAAGCTCACACACAGCCAATTAATAATTTCTTCTCAGCCAAGCCAGTCCACAACTGGGTTTATCAGGCTACATTTGAACCATGGATGCTTGCACTCAAGCTCAAGCCAAAACAATGGATACCCATCTCAACCCCAACATTTTCTTACACACAGCAACTCAAAAACTGAGCATGGATACACATTTCCATTCATGGGGTTTACAAACAGGATGGCCATGGGTTTTCCCCAAATTGTGGCTCACCCAAAACGAACTGTGGGAAGGGAAATGCATCCACAGGGAGGAAAAACGTTTTCTCCCCAACTCTCTAAGCATTTAACAGCAAAAACGGTCTCTATGGAACCACAGTTCCATTCCCCTTCTTCCCCACTGGTATACAACACAAAAACACCCTTCTCCCAACTGAGATTGAAGGAAAACACAAACACCCATGGCTGGAAAACGCGTTGGTAGCTCCCAACGCATGAGGGAGGATGACTGGTTGATGGATAATGGATTGGGAAGCAATTCATGGTTGTTTTCTTACCCAAGAAGCAAAACACGTTTTTCAATGAAGGGTGGCTTACCCATACTCGAATTTGGACAACCATACCTCTCATTCCCCAAGGTATTAACTACCTCAACCAACTCTTGGGAGAAATCAATGATTGGGTACAAAATTCAACATGGGTAGTTGAGGGTTTGATGGGTTCTCTCATTGACACTTGGCTTGAATTGATTGGCTCCAAGGGTTTGAATGTTTTCCCTCCCAATTTCTTGTAAAATCATGCCCCCATCTCCTGTTGCATTTCATAGCTATTTGTGAGTATTTTATTAAAATGCATATTTACATGATGTTTGAATTCCAATGTGCCTGGCTAGCACGCAAACCGTATGCATCAATAAATCGATGGCGGGGCCTTGGCCTTGAGCTCCTCACCATGATTTTATAACAATATTGCATCATTTACATTTTAATGTGATAAGGTCAAGATGGGGATGTGACATACCCCTCCCCTTGGAATAACACCGTCCTCAGTGTTCCAACACTTAGGAATAAATACCCACTTTACTCATGCCTCAGAGTTCACAAATGGTGGCAAGTCTGTCCTTCATTTCATCTCTTTACTTTGAGCTTTCAGGATCAAGTCCTTTGGATTCCACAAGCTGCTCCTGCTGGCTTTGATCTTCCAGCTCTGCAGGCGGGCATCGCTCCACAGCAATCCCTTCCTTTTATTCACCTTCCAACTGATCTACAAGTATGGAACTTCATGGTTTCCATCTTCCTTGTTGTCCTAGAAACTATCCGAGCAAGATTTTCAGCCAAAACAATAGCTTTTGGTTTTCTTCCATGATGAATGTGCAAAACCGGCTCTCACTTTCCTCACTAGCAGCACTCAATGGCTCCCAATGTCTCACCCGTGAGACTCATCATGGCAATTCCTGTTAGGACAAGCATAACACAATATTAAAATTAGTCAATTATTTTCCCAATTGACATGGATAGTCCATTCTCCACTCATGAGACTTCCACAATTTTTCATGCTTTCCCAACATACACATGAACTCATTTCATGTTCATCCTCTCACATGGAAATAACTAATTCAACATTCACAATTCATTTCAAGCAATTAATCATAATCTATTTTAACTATGACATGCACTCAACAATCCTTCCTTTTTAAGATGCATTAGTCAAAAAGGAAAGAGAAGAGTAAGATTTGTCCCCTCTTAGTCTTGTTCCAATTTGGAGCCACACCATCACTTGTGGTCCTATGCTCCTTAGCCTCTTTCACTTCAATGTGAATGCTTGAATTGCCCTTTTTTGGCTATGACACTTAGTGTCTAAGGTCTGTCTAATGCTTTTCAGCTAGGGAACCCTTCCCCATTGTTGCTTACAGAACCTTTGGCTGCTAGGACCCACACATATCCACTATCACCATCTTTTATTATTGCTCATACTGAGCTCTTTTCAGGACGGTCACATGTCCACATGCATCCTCCAAATGCTTTCATAGTCCTTGCTTCCAACAATACCTACACTCAAACATTGAATCAATTCCCATGTTTAGTGTATTTTCATAAGGTTTATCTCTAAACAAGAGTTTAAGAAATCATAATTAAATCATATACACACGTATATTCATAAGCAAGAGTTGCAAGATAGCCAAATACTTATCTTTATTGGATGTCTTCTCTTTATTCCACGGGATCCTTCTTTGCTTTACTAGCTTTGGATTTCCCTTGGGTACAATAACGAATGTTGGGCCATCACATAGGCTACTCAGCAATCATTCGAATGGAAATGCCATGCCAGTACGCCGACTGGTTTTATCAATTAATTAAGGAATATTTGGCCAGCACGCTGGCTAATCCACAACATCAAGTGGTTAATGCTCCCACCAACTTTTCTATGAATTTATCGAGCATCAGTTGCTCTCTTTATTTACCAAGAATTTTAGCACCTAACCAGTTACTCTCTGGATTACCAAGAATTTTAGTGCCCAACCAGTTACTCTCTGGATTTACCATGCATTTTATAGTTTTTTCAGGGTCCTTGCTTTCCTGCAATGACCAAGGTTTCCAACAAAGAAACAATAGTGTATCATCTTATCTATTAGAATACTTATACCCGAAATATTCATTATTCCAATCAGGAAAATAAATGAAAACGAATACTTATCTGTATTGTGCATTTCCTTTTCTAGTCCACAGGATCCTGCTTTGCTTTGCAAGCCTTTGGATCGGTTATGGACTTGGATGTTTGGCCAGCACACATGCTACTCCACAACATCAAATAGTTAATGCCCAGCCAGTACACCTTCATGTCGACTGGGTTTACCAAGCATTCGTGGTGCCCAACCAGTCCCATACCTGGTTGGCCCTCTCCATTTCCGAGCCAGCACATTCGTCTAGTTCATCGACCAATGGAAGGAAACTACACCACCGACCATTATAGGTCAAGTCTCTACCACTCTGCCTTAGGCTTGCATCATCATTTCACATGTGTCAAAACCCTTCATGCGCATAACAATCCTTCATTTACACAAGGATGGCATTCCCTCTCTCGGGAAAACCAACGGTTCCCTTTAGGAACTCTATAGGTGACTTTCTTGACTGTAGGCTATCATGGCCCCATGATACCCACTCACACCACACAACATCCAAGCAAATAATGCCAAACCAGTGCACCGACTAGGTTTATTAGGCATGCAACAACCCTTCATAACAACCTTCACAACAGCCACAACATCCAAGCAAATAATGTCAAACCAGTGCACCGACTGGATTTATTGAGCATGCAACAACCCTTCATAACAACCTTTCATTATGCTTCTTCTATGTGCATCCCCAAATTGCATTTTTTTTAGCTGACAACACAAGATGGATAAGCAAACTCATCAATATTGTTGCTCTAAAATTGAAGCATAATTCATCACATTCACTATCAAGTATTGAAACACCAGGAATGCGTCCATTCCCTTAGGGTGTAGTCAATATTGACAACCCTATCATAACCCAGCACCAGAAAGGTGTGCACTCCATTTTGGATGTGAGACATGTAGGCCTTAATCATACTCAAGCAGTCTGGAATAATAATGAAATAATAAAACATGCAATGCATATTAAATCTAATAACCAGACATGTATATTCTAAGTTAGGGTTACAAGATACTTATCCCTTTTCAGATGTATCTTTCCTTCATTTGCGAAGAATGGGGGCTCCCTTCTCTGAGTCAATAGTACTTCGGTTTACCACCCCAATATTTTCATGTTCCATAACCCACACATACCTTCTTGGCATAATTCCACCATCTCACTCTCATGGCTTTCTAACATGCAGTGCAGCTGGGATATTAACAAAACTTACTATGGTGTTTCACCCAAAACCCATTTCCAAGGGATGGAATCCTTCCCATCTAGTTTGGCTTCTGCAGGCCATCACACATGGTCTTCCTGCAATGTGTCATCCTAGCACACTTTATCAACTAGCCAAACAGTCAGCAACATTTAGCAATAAGCCTCAAATATGATTGTTCCATAACCAATCAATAACATTAATAATTAGTTTCAATATGAATTTACAATTCTGTCTCCTACAGAAATTGATTTGCTTAGCAATGAGGCCCTCCTCATATTGTTTGGCTCTTGTAAGTGGTATCACTCTGTCCATTATGGTTTCACCCTTGCTACCATACATGAACATCCACCTACAACATGTCCTCCTGACACAATTTTATATAAGCCAAACAGTGATTAGCAATTATAAGCAAACTTCAAATCTGAAATTTACAAATATGTTTTCCTACAGAATTTGGATTTGCAACCATGAGATTATTCTCATAAACTTAAACCAGAAAATTTTCAAATTTGTTTCATGCATAAGTTACAACCATGAGAACCTTCTCACAACCTTTGGCTTCTGCACATGGTAGATCCCGATCTTTACTATGGACTTATCCTCATTGCCATACACAAGACTTTTCTACTTGAAAACTTAAACTTCAATCAGCCAAACACGTTGTGAGTATCTATGCATATAATCCTTTCATTGCCACAACAGTTACTGAAGTGATCTCAGAATTATAACACTCGATAATTCAAACACCTTCAGTTGTTAACATTTGAAATGCAATGAAATATATACATTTCTATATATGCATCATTATCACAATAAAATTGCAAGACACAGTCACACTATCCATGCAATTTAAACAAACTTGTAAATACTCATTACTTCATGTCCATATTCCTTTTATGCAACTTTGTCCTTCCAATAGAGCACTCTGGTAGCCCATCAACATGTCTACCTTCTTCATGCAATCATTCTTCTGCATTCACAGCATCTCATGAAATGGTCTCAGGATTAACAATAGTTCACCATTTCATCGATTATCTAATTGAGTTGAAACATATATATCACAACCATGCATTCCCACAATGCATCTCAGCATGTGCACCCGCACATATGTATGCACATTCACAACATTTACATAATATTTTAATGTGCATTTACTTAATGCATAACTTCTCAATACAACCTTGCATTAATCCATGAATACTCTGCATTTCAACACATTATGGCCTAACCATGGCTGTCTCATATGGCATGTACTACCACATCATGACTATAAGTCTTTACTTTCTTTGGTTGTTAAACTCACAACCAATATACACAAATGGCATGATATAATTTCATATGAATGCATTGAGGTTTCTAAGAACTATAGGGTGTAAGGCTCCTTTCCTTCACTTACCCACTCTTGACCATACTTGGTAGGATTATATTCACATTCAGGCACTCATTACCTTATGCAAACCAATCAACGTAGTTTAAACATAGTGGAAGGGATCTTACCAAATCTCCCTTCAACATTCATGCAATTAAGCATAAATAACCATTACCTGCATGGTTGTCATTAACATTGCTTGATGTTACCTGATCAATTGGCCTCTTACCAAGGATCCACTGTCCTTTTTCCAACATCATGATCACAGATTTGTTGCACCATCCTTTCCTCATAAGGTTGTTGGTCATATACAACAATCATCACCCACATCTTCAGCCATGCTTTGGTTATCTTTGGTCCTACAACCAATACAAACATGACTAATTATTAGCAACCACAATAATTATCTTCAGTGGATCATTGCATATGTAAAACCGCACTATTTTATCCATATGCAATATCATATACATTCGAAAACATTTTCACATGTACTGTGCAATGTTTCTTAATATGTCATCCAGTGCACAGTCATATCATCTATCTAATTTCTCGCATTTTCATTCATGCTTCTATGGTCTAATTCATACAACCATTATCAACTACATTAATTGTCATCATCCATAGACAATACCATTAATGGGCTATTGCATGTGTAACTTCACTATTTTATCAATATGCAACATCATCCTCATGCATAAGCAATTCACATGCATTATGCAATGACTCTCTACTCATGCCCACTAATTCATATGCATTATTGTCTTGCATTTCCAACATCCCTATGCCATAATTTCTAGTATATAAAACTCAAGAAATAAAAACACAATAGCAAGAGAGGAGTTAAGGAATTCTCCCTTTCCAATTCCACATTACGACATGGAGTCCCTCCTCTACATCATAGCTAATCCTTTTCTTGGATTTCCTACCAAGCCATACAAGTAATCATTAGCTATGATCTTCTCATGAATTAGCAATTCAACATATATCTACATGTAATCATTCATTCTTGATACTTTCCAACTATGAGATTCTTATGCTATAAACAGAAAAAGTTTAAGGTGAGGAACCTCCATTTTATTGACATTGCCTTGCTACTCCCATTGCTATTCCACAATGCATATTACAGCCAATTACTCATAATAAGGCCTCCACACTCTTCTTATGCAATTCCTACTTCTCATCTCAAACATAGAGAATGCATTTCACATTTTCAATGACTGTCTTGAGTTCTTCCGGTTGTTTCGGACCAACTTGCCGAGTACTTCCGCCGAAAACACTTAGAAAAATTTTGAAATTTTTCGGACCAACTCACCGAGTCCTTCCGCCGTTGCGGACCAACTCTCTGAGTTCTTCCTCTGTTGCGGACCAACTTGCCGAGTTCTGCCACCGAAAGACACTTAGAAAAATTTTGAATTTTTTCGGACCAACTTGCCGAGTTCTTCCGTCGTTGCGGACCAACTCGTTGAGTTCTTCCGTTGTTGCGGACCAACTTGTTGAGTTCTTCCATTGTTTTGGACCAACTCGCCGAGTTCTTCCGGTCGAAAACTCAACTTTTCCTTCTGATCCGTTTCGTCCCAAAACTCATAACTTTCTACCGGGATTTTCCTTCTTTTCGACAAACTTATTGATTTTTTACCGGTTCATTGCGGAGCAACTCACCAAGTTTCGCCGCCAACTTCAGCGCAAACTCACCAGTTCTAACCGTAAACTTTGGCGCAACTCAGTGAGATTTTCCAAAACATGTCAGCTCAACTCCACGAGATTCGCTGAAACAGTTAGGCAAAACACTCAGAATTTTTTTGAAAAATATTGAAATTTTGAAACTTTTCTTAACAGTTTGTGCTGAGCATGAAACATACTTACCTCTACAACTGTGATAGGTATCCCATGAAGGCCCAATGCTGCAACCAGCAGCTCTGATACCATTTTGTCACATACCCTCCCATCCATCCAAGGCAAGGAAGGGCACATGATACCAATCTATGAGGCTTTTCATAAAAACTCAACCCATTCATTATAATCATATGAATAAAACATTGGGTATAGATGCAACTCAATTGAATATGCACAGCAGAAATAAAAGAATCATCCACACACATTACATGACTGTCATTCAATTTAACATAGTCAACAAGTTAATACATTTGCAGAAGTAATTACACATAAGAAAATACTCATCTTGATGTAATGTTGTCCCCAAAGAACTAGCTATATCGCTGCAACATTTCACCCGACCATAGGTCTCTTCCCATCCTGTATTCTTTTAGCACTCAGAGACCACCCCTGAGCTGGGCATGATTTCTACAAGGAAAAGGGGACATTCAAGCTCACACACAGCCAATTAATCATTTATTCTCAGCCAAGCCAGTCCACAGCTAGGTTTATCAGGCTACATTTGAACCCTGGATGCTTGCACTCAAGCTCAAGCCAAAACAATGGATAGCCATCTCAACCCCAACATTTTCTTACACACAGTAACTCAAAAACTAGGCATGCATACACATTTCCATTCATGGGGTTTACAAACAAGATGGTCATGGGTTTTCCCCAAATCGTGGCTCACCCAAAATGAACTGTGGGAAGGGAAATGCATCCACAGGGAGGAAAAACGTTTTCTCCCCAACTCTCTAAGCATTTAACAGCAAAAACGGTCTCTATGGAACCCCAGTTCCATTCCCCTTCTTCCCCACTGGTATACAACACAAAAATGCCCTTCTCCCAGCTGAGATTGAAGGAAAACACAGGCACCCATGGTTGGAAAATGCCCTGGTAACTCCCAACTCGCGAGGGAGGAAGACTGGTTGATGGATAATGGCTTGGGAAGCAATTTGTTGAAATATTGTAACTTCAAATAATATAATATTTGTACTTTATTATTCCGGAGATGTTTCATTCCTCCGTGAAGATCTTATTGTATATCCGGAGATGTTTATTCCTTCGTCGGAATGTGGTAACTTGGGTTATTAGACTTCCCTAGTGGGGGTCGGCGCTGTATGTGTTATGTGGTTCAAAGGGTTGTTAGAACACCCTAGTGGGGTCAGCCCAGTCAGTTGTAATGGGGTGTTTAACCCAGTGGTAAATTTGGGGCCGACCTAGTTAATATAAAGTACAAGTCGGAGATGTGTATATATAGAGGAGGTGTGTTCCTCATTTGACACACTTCTATCACTCAGAATGTAGCGCACTTGTGAGGGAGAGGTCTGCTATGGAGGAGGAGGATCTCATGTCTTTGGTATGCATCTTTGTATTTGTTGGTCATCTATATTTAGGAATCTTTGCTGGGTTTTCTACCCCATGAGGGTTTCCCAGGATAAATTTGTGTCTCTTGTGTTTGTGCTGTGCTTGTTGTTTCTTCAGTGATCCTGTATATGCTATTGTTGTGAAATGGAAGGTAATGCTGATATTTCTATCATAGCATATTGAATCTTAACATGGTATCAGAGCTAACCTGAAGGAAGGCAATGTATGGCACTTACGACACTTGCTTCACTTATGACAATTTGAAGGTTAGGGTTTTATATAGCAAAAACCAGTCATCGTGGAACTTTCGCTATAAATCCATTTTTGTGAAGGTTCAAGATATGAAACCTTTACAGGTCATAGATAAGATCCCCATGTATCTTGTGTCCAAATGACACCCTCAGATTCGTTGTACTTTGTGAGTTATGATCAGTACAAGGGTTTCTACCTCTTCCAGATCTTAGTCATAATCAGGTGACCTAGGAAAAAATGTCATAACTTGGGCTAGGAAGCTCCAAATGAAATTTCGTAAAAAGTGATAGGTAGTACACAGACTGTACTATCTCAAGAAACCTTTTCAAAGGCCGAAGTTGAACCAATGACACATGGCACTCCATACAAGTTCGCTCTCCTGTTTTATCCCATAAACAGGTCACGTTGCGACACTTGGCATAACTCTCTCTCAGAGAATCCAATAGAGGTCAGACCTATCGGGATGGAAATATGACAGGTCATTCTACCACAAAAAAAAATTTCAGACCCTTTGGATCAAAAAGTTCGGAGTTACACCAGAAACAATCAGGTACATATTTCTGTCAAAACATAATTATTTTTTAGCACCTTCATTCATGGCTTCCAGAATTTAGGGTTTTGGAGAAAGTTGGAATTTTTGTGATCAGAGTCCATGGCTGATTACTCCTCATCAAAATAGAAATTTAGATACCAAGATCAAAATTTTTGGTTGGTAAAAAGAGTGGGCTTGATCAAACCCTAGTTTGGGATTTTGATCTGAAAGGTTGAAAATTAGGGCTTCTGCAAAAGTTGGGATTTTTGAAGTCTGTGACCATGGATGAAAGCTCCTCAGAAAAATAAGAGCTTAGAGATTTGGATCAAACCTTTTTATTAGGAAAAAGGGTGGGCTCCATCAAACCCTAGTTCGGGATCTTGTCCAGAAGATCCAGAAGCTTCAAAGGCAATCTTGAGGGGTCAAATTTTTGAGATTTCAAAATTGAAGTATGCAAGTTTGATCAGCTCAGCAAGACACATCTATCCATCCATTCAGAAGTGTGTGAGTCAAATATTGAATTTTTAGGGTTTCTCTAACAAACCCTACTCGAGCTCCAGATCCAGTTTCAGGGGGAGTTGAGGCTAAGGCCTTACATAAGAAGACTCCAAGAAGTCTCCAAAGGTATGTCTTAAGGAGATATAGGTATGTCTTGAAATCTGATTCTTGATTAAGTTCATAATATTTTTGTCTTCATATTATTTAGATTAGTACAATCTTGATTAATGTTAGAACTGTCTTATCACCCTAGTAAAAGTATGTGAATGATAGAAGACATGCATTGATTAGGGTTATATGATTGTACTAATGCACTGTAGTGTTGTATGAGGTTGATGTTGTCTGCTAACAAGATACAGGTACATCACGAAAGACAAATCAAGTTCCATGACCATGATGTCATGAAGACAAAGATTCATCCATAATCTTTGATCACATAGAATTTCTACCTACGAGAGAACAAAGAATGTTAAATTTTAAGCATTAATTCAGAATACTCTAGGATCTTTACTGAGAGAATAAAATGTACAGTATATCAATGCATAACAATCACAATAAGCATCACAAGCATCACAAGAATCAAAAGCATGAGAGACAAGAGACACAAAGTTTCCATGGGGAAAACCCTAAGGTGAAAAACCCCACAACTTCCTCAGAGATAGAGAGAGCAATGGCTCAACCAAAGTACAACCAAAATACATTGAGATAGTCTCCTAGTAGCAGATGATCCTCCTCCTAACTAGTGCGCCACTTTCTGAGTGAGAGAAGTGTGACTTTCTGAATGATCCAAATAGAGATCTCCCGATCTCTATTTATACTTAACCTGTTTTCCTAGTTACACTATGGGGACGACTTGTCTATCTAGATACATCCACAGTATAATATATATTTCAGGGAATACCCCACACATGGTGGTCTAAGAACCCATCGACAAGTACACACACTTGCGACACTTGTCAATCCACATGACAACACTTCCTTATAGAGGAATAACACATCTCTAATAAGGGTACAATAAATATATATGAAATACATAGATGAAATACATTCCGAAGTTACATATACATCAACACTCCCTCTTAACTAGGAAGGTATTTCTTGACACAGATCTGTTAGACAAGTCTTCTTCTCGGGATCATCGTCATCGATGCATCATCATCATCATCGTCACTACTGCTGCTATCTAAACCAATCTATGACTCTACTTGTCATAGGTAGTTCTACAAAGCCAGTACTTTTCCATACTAGATGTAGGCCCACCACCTGCAGGTCTTCGTCATCACTAGCCATACTGTGGAATCCTCAAGACTTATTACGTGCGTCACAAAACCTCGAAAGAGCATCCCAGGCTGTTATGAGCACACAGATCTACCTATAGGGTCTCCCAGGGCCATATTATATGTGACATCACCACAAAACCTCGCAAGAGAATCCTAGGCTGTTACGAGCACACAGCTCTACCTATAGGATCTCCCAAGGACAGATTATATGTGGTCACCACAAAACCTCACAAGAGCATCCCAGGATGTTACAAGCACACAGCTCTACCTATAGGATCTCCCAAGGACAGATTATATGTGGTCATGGAAAAACCTCGCAAGAGCATCCCAGGACTTATTACGGGCACACAGCCCAACCTATCAGATCTCCCAGGGACATATTATATGCCATAGGACAAAACCTTGAAAGAGCATCTGCTATATATCCCAAGGCCAGATTATATTGCATGGGAAAACCTCAAAATACTATCTGTAGATCTCCCAGGGCCAAATTATATGTTTTCCCAGAGCAAAACCTTGAAAGAGCATTTTCCAGATATCTCGGGGCCAAATTATATGGCATAGGAAAAACCTCGAAAGACTATCTGAAAATCTCCTAGGGCCAAATTATATGCTCATCTGCACAACCTGATCCATGACCATAGAGTATCAACCTGATACTCACCATACATCATCCTGATGTATACATGATCATCCTGATCATCATCACTGCAACATCCTACTGCAAGTCATCTGGAGCAACATCCTGAAGCTCGTCATCCACGATCATCCTGATCATATCATGCATCTACCTGATGCATACCAAGTATCTACCTGATACATATCATCATACATGATCCACCTGATCATAAAATGTATCCACCTGATACAAATACAAATACATGATCCACCTGATCATACATGATACATATCAACATACATGATCTACCTGATCATACAATGTATCCACCTGATACATATACAGATACATGGTCCAAGCATCCAACATGATGCATATACAAAATACATACAAATGATCCAACCAATCATATCCAGCATTCAACATGATGCGTACATACATATACATATAAATGATCCAACTGATCATATCCAGCATCCTCTTGATGCATATATAGAGCAGTAACTGGAGCATCGTCCTGATGCTCATCATCCAGCGCTTACATCCACAGCCATGTGTAGGATCCTCCTTCCAACATGCTTGGAATGGATTCTACAAATGTGTCCATCACTTCTTCCTCGAAGTGTCATCAATCCGAAGAACACCAAGCCTCTCTTTGAAGTACTCAAACTTCACCCTGGCTAGTGGCTTCGTCAACACATCTGCAATCTGCTCATCTGTCGCAACGTTCAGGGGCTTCACAGCTCCTCTCTGCACCATATCCCTGATATAGTGATATTTGATCTCTACGTGTTTCAACCTGTCATGAAACACTGGGTTCTCAAACAGGTTCACACAACTCTGGTTATCACAAAAGATACCAGTAGCATCCAACGAGAGATCAAATAACTCAAACAGTGGCTTCCGTATCCATACTGCCTCACAACTAGCTGAACAGGCTGCAACATACTCTACCTCAGCTATATTCAGTGCTACGCAGGACTGCTTCCAGCTAAACCAAGAGATCACACCTGATCCCATACTGAAGCAGCACCCAGATGTGCTCTTCCTATCTGCAGCACTGCCAGCCCAATCTGAATCAACATAACCCTGCAGGTTAAACTTTTGATTAGCCTCATACTTGAGCCCATAATCCACTCTACCATTCAGGTACCTCAGAACATGATTTACAGCAACCAGGTGAACACTCCTCGGATCTGTCAGGAACTGACTCAATGTGTTCACAGCAAAGCAAATATCTGGTCTCGTGTTCGTCAGGTACATCAAGGACCCAATCATATGACGATACATGGAGACATCAACTAGCTCAGATGAAGCATCACATAGAAACTTCAGGTTCGATGCCATAGGTGTGGCCATGGCCTTGCAATCCATCATCCCGAATCTCTTCAGGATATCTACTGTGTACTTCCCTTGACCAAGGAAGATCCCACCTGCACTCGGCCACACCTCCATACCTAGGAAATAATGCATCATTCCCAAATATTTCATATCGAACTCGGCAACAAGCTTCGTCTTAGTATCTGCAATCAATCTATCATATCCTGTTACAAATAAGTCATCCACATACAGGAGTAAAATCATAGGATTCCCTTCCCCAACCTTGTAGTAAAGGTTGGAATCCACTTTACTCTTGGTAAAGCCCAAACTAGATAGGAAACTGTCCATCCTACCATACCAGGTTCTGGGAGCTTGCTTCAATCCATACAAGGCTTTCTTCAATCTGCACACATATGACTCCCTGTCATGTATTTCAAAACCGAGTGGCTGCTCCACATATACTTCCTCTTCAACTACACCATTCAAGAAAGCAGTCTTGACATCCATCTGGTGTATTTTCCATTTCAGTGTTGCAGCCAAGGCAAGTACTGTTCTAATGGAAGTATACCTGGCTACAGGTGCAAAAGTTTCTTCATAATCTATTCCCTCTTTCTGAGAGAAGCCACGAGATACGAATCTTGCCTTGTATTTCTCTACACTGCCATCTACAACATGCTTGATTTTGTAGATCCATTTAGAAGTTACAACAGACTTCTCTTTAGGTCTTGGTACTACATCCCAAACATCATTCTTCATGATCGATGGATCATGGCATTCTGCCCATATCCTGGGAACTTCAATATCTTCAATAGATAATTTTGTTGCTGAACAAATGTTGTAGTTCTTCTTTTGTAGGTGATGGCATACGATCTTTCCTACAAGACAAGTTAAATTGCATGATTAGAAACATCTCATAGTTTTCAAAACAAATTCTTATACATAAAGAAATATGTCATATAGTCATGCAATTATTTTAGCCAATGCTTCAATACAACATTCATCCATATCCTGTAGCTTTCTAGATGCCTACCATTCTCTACCAGAACATTATTAAGAGTTTCCACTACTCCCAACATGTCGGCAAATAGGTTTCATTCTAGATAAGTAGCAATGGAATGTTGTACAGTGCCATAGGCCACTTACCCATCACATGCATATTAGTAGTATCATGTTCATTAATGCAATCATTCTAATATGCACAATACATATCCTAAGTCTAGGAACATGAGCATATACATCATTGAACAATTTTATTTAAACAACAAATATGCAAGAAATGATAATTAAAATACTTATCTTGTTTGTTTGTTGGGTGGACTCCCTCTCAGTCTTTTCTTCCTTGCAGGAGCTGCTGGAGTAGCTTCTTCTACACCTTTCTATTGTGGAATGTAAAAGATGGTCAACTCCCTCTGAATATCTGCATCCTTGGAGAAACTACTGAAGTGTGCTTCTTCTTGATCTTTGCTTCCTTGCAGGGGCATCTGGAGTGTGATCCCTCTTGATCTTTGCTTCCTGGACTACCTGTCCTTGAACTTATATTCATCCTTGATCTCTATGAATTCTTATTAGTATCACTATTGTGTTATCCTCTAGGTCTCATATATAATCACACATTCATTAGTATAACACAATAATCTCAAGCATGTATAGTCATGATCATTTCAAACCGAAATAATAAGCATTAGCATTCAAGGTTTATATAGGAATCTAATGGTTAGTCATAACATGTCTAAACCTGTGATTACTCAAACCTATGACTCTTTTGGTTAGTCATAACATTAAATAAGGTAAGACACGTAATATGCATATACCCATGATTATTCAAACCCATGACTTCATGAATAAACATCATCAATCATGTCATGCATACTTAAATAATATATCCTATGATATAAGAAACACATACCTGGTCACCATATTTGCTAGTTATGTCTAGCAATGTGTTCTTGTTCTCTTCAATGACCTGCATAACTCATTAGTTAACTTTTGCAAAAACAAATTATACATACCTCTCTGTGATCCATGAATATGGATGAATCTTTGTCTTTATGTCACCATGGCATGTTCAGGTTGTCCCTTCAATTTGAAAAATCCTCCCTCTTTCTCTCCAATCACTACTGCATCATCGATTGTTTTACCCTTTGGCCACATTAGGACTTGGCCAGCCACAAATGCAACCCTCATACCTTTTGCATCCAATGCAGAGATGGAGAGAAGATTCTTCTTGAGCCCAGGTACATAAAGGACTTCTTTCATCTTCAAAGAATTTCCAGAATCTAGGTTATAGGAGGCTTCACCACTTCCTTTGATTGGGTATTGAAAATCATCCCCAAGTTTCACCTTATGAGGTGATTCATGTTCAGATAGGTTTACAAAAGATTCCTTAAACCTAGTCATGTGTTTGGAAGCCCCACTGTCAATCAACCAATCATTACAACCATGGGAGATAGTACCTGTGAGAGCAAAGATTAGAACATGCTCTTCTTCACTTGATGAGTCATCATCACTATCATCACTTTCTGTCCTAGCCTTCTTCTTTGGAGGTTCATCATCCTCGGCAACATGAGCATGGAACTTTCTTTTGCTGCCCTTCTTCTTCTTGCTGGAGTTGATGTTATTATCCCTTTTGTTCTTGGGACAATCTGAGGCAAAGTGACCCTTCTCATTGCATGTGAAGCATCTTAGATCCTTCTTATTCTTTTGATAGGATCTCTTGTAGCGAGAGTGCTCTTTCTTGGGCTTGCTTCTTTTTGTGTGAGCTGCGAGAGCTTGATCTTCACCTCCCATCTTTTCCTCACAAGCTACAAGTCTAGCTTCTTCTTGAGAGCATTCCTCCCACAGTTTACTGAAAGAGATCAATTTCTTTCTTGCACAGATTCCTTGAATAAAGGAGTCCCATGACCTAGGTAGGCCATTCAGAGTGGTCATATCAACTTCACCATTGTCCACTACTTCATCCATAGCTTCAAGTTGCTCCTTGATCTGAGAGACCTTGGAGAAGTAAGATTGAATGGTTTCTCCATTCAACATCTTGACCCCATTCAATTGATTCCACAAAGTCATCTTCCGATTTATGTTCTTCCCTTCAAATAGCTTGGTCAAAGAGTCAAACATCTCCTTGGGTGTCTTTAGAGAAGACACATGGGGTATGAGATGGTCTTTGATAGAATCAACAATGATTCTCTTTGCCTTAACCAAGTTCTTCTTATGCAATACCTTAGTCTCTTCATCCTCTGGGATATGGATGTCTTCTTTTATATATGAATCCAACTCATTCTCTTCCAGGATTAACCCAATCCTATACTTCCAAGCTCGGAAGTTATCAGCCCCTTCAAGCTTATACTCACGCTTGGTGTGGTAAGACATCTTAGAGAGTACTTCAAATGGAAATAGAAAAGATTTAGGTCTTACCACTTTAAATGCTGAACACTGGATTTGGTCCCGGATTAGGGTTTGTCGGAAAAACCCTAAAAATTCAAAATGTGAATTTCAACTTTCTGAAAGGATAGAAAGATGCGCCTTGATGAGCTGATCAGCCTGTTGTAATCAGAAATTGAGATCAGCAAAGCTTTACCCTTCAAATTTGTCTTTTTGTCCTCCCGGGTTCACTAGGGAGAGCCCTGAATTGGGGTTTGGGTTTCCCAGAGATCTACCGAACCAAAAATCTCGATCCAAAGCTCTAAAATTCGATGTTTGCAAGGAGCTTCCAGCTATGTCTTCAAATTTTAGAAGTTCCTATTTTTGTGGAAACCCTAATTTTTAGGGCCAAATCTAAAAATGATCAGAATTGAATTCTGATTGGACATATAGATTCCCCTTAATGAGTAGAGTCAGTCTACTATACCACTTTTCCAAAATCTATGGAGAGAAACCTAATAAACAAGAAACTCAAGTTTTTGTCACTGCAAAATGTCTTCTTCTCAGGTTAGCTCTAATACCATGTTAAATTTTGAGCATTAATTCACAATACTCTAGGATCTTTACTGAGAGAATAACATGTACAGTATATCAATGCATAACAATCACAATAAGCATCACAATCATCACAAGAATCAAAAGCATGAGAGACAAGAGACACAGAGTTTCCGTGGGGAAAGCCCTAAGGTGAAAAACCCCACAACTTCCTCAGAGATAGAGAGAGCAATGGCTCAACCAAAGTACAACCAAAATACACTGAGATAGTCTCCTAGTAGAAAATGATCCTCCTCCTCACTAGTGCGCCACTTTATGAGTGAGAGAAGTGTGACTTTCCGAATGATCCAAATAGAGATCTCCCGATCTCTATTTATACTTAACCTGTTTGCCCAATTACACTATGGGGCCGACTTGTCTATCTAGATACATCCACAATATAATATATATTTCAGGGCCGACCCCACACATGGTGGTCTAATAACCCATCAGCAAGTACACACACTTGCGACACTTGTCAATCCACATGACGACACTTCCTTATAGAGGAATAACACATCTCTAATAAGGGTACAATAAATATATATGAAATACATTCTGAAGTTACATATACATCAACAAAGAAGATATTGTTTAGGTATGTTATACATAACTAAGCAAGTATACTAATCCAGGTATGTTTTCCTATGTCAAGTTAGAATCCTACTTTGTGCTAGGATCTTAGTATACCCATGTATTGAATGATCATGACCATACATATTCAAGATTATTTAGAATTATAATGTTTTGATAATATTGAGATTATACTAATGAATGTATGTTTGTGTATGAGATCATGAGGATGACACTAGTGCACACTTGAGCATGCACAGTGGTACAGATTGAATGGAAGTTCAAAAGACATATAGAAGATCAAGCGGGAGGAAACCACACAAACATAAAAGATAAGTATTTGAGTTGTTATTTGAAACAGTAAATGATACTGCTTGTAATAGATTGCATGCATATTTAGAATATATCATGCTGAGTGTAAACATTCATATAGCATTGAACATTATACTACTAATATGCATATGATTGGTAAGTTGGACAAACATTCCATTGTTGCTTGTCTAGAATGAAACCTCTTTGTTGACATGCTGAGAGCTATGCATACTCTCGATAGTATGTTCTGGTAGAGATGGAAGGCATCTAGATAGCCACTGTATGCATACAGGATATGGAAAAGTGTTGTGCCAAAGTATTGGTCAAGATAGTTGCATAACTATGTAAATTATATATGTATGCATAATAGGTTATCATGTCAACATGATTTGATGATTATGAAGTATTACTAATCATGTACTTAATTTTGATTTGTAGGAAAGATCATGAAGAATGATGAACACCAAACAAGTGATGGATGTTCAACAAGAAGATTTACAAATCAAACATAATATAGAAAGCTTGTGGCTAGAATATTCTCTTAGAAAGAAGAAGAGGATCATGACAAGATGTTTGCTCCATGTGCCTAGATAAGACCATTCTCTTAATAGTGTAATTGAAGAAAGCTTTGTATGAATACCCAGGATCGATAGTCATTTGATGAGCTTAATAATCACCATGGGTGATGCAGATCTCAACCTTTGCTACAAGGTTGAATATGGTTTCTATATACAGATGACATGAATGCAAGAAGGAACTCACCATAGAGTTCGAATGATCTCAAGGCTCATATCAGTAGACCCATCTGACGAGAGATGACACAGATAGATTTGCAAAAGATCACTCAATGCAGAGTGTTAATGATGTTCAGTCACAAAGGGAGAATTGATAGTTTCTTGGTAAGCTTGGGATTTACCAAAAGTAAAGCTGATCCGTTACGAATGATGAACCCATCATACTATTACTGTATGTGGATGATCTATTTTTACAAACAGATCATGAAAAGCAAGAAGAAGATGGTTGCATAATTGAAAATGAAAGATCTCAGA
The DNA here is from genome assembly GCA_027924585.1 of Larix kaempferi. Lineage (NCBI taxonomy): Eukaryota > Viridiplantae > Streptophyta > Pinopsida > Pinales > Pinaceae > Larix > Larix kaempferi. The sequence goes on from BSBM01000476.1 coordinate 9,684,023, forward strand.
TTGATGCATTACTTCCTAGGTCTGGAAGTATGGCAAGGCTCAGAACGAATCTTTCTCATCCCGAGAAAGTATGCTGTGGAAATCTTGATAAGAATTGATATGTTGGAATGTGAAGCCATGGCCACTCTCATGGGTTCCAACTTGAATTTGTTAGCTGATGACTCCTCAAAGTTAGTTGATGTGACTCTGTACAGACACATTATGGGTCATTGATGTATCTAACGAATACTAGGCTAGATATATTCTTTGTTGTGAACATCTTTAGGCAGTCTCTAGTGGAAACTAGATGTGTTCACCTGATAGTTGCAAATCATGTGATGAGGTACCCAAAGGGTATGATAGACTTTGGTCTATGTTATCTTGGAGATCTTGAACTTAGATTTTATGGCTACACAGATGTTAATTGAGCAGGAAGTGTATCAGATGGGAAGAGCACATTGGGAGGATGTTATTGTATGAGATCAGCCATGATCTTGTGGTTTAGCAGGAAGCAGTCTAGTGTGGCTCTCAGCACAAGCAGAATATATGATTGCTTTCTGTACTAGTTGTGAAGCGGCATGGCTTCAGGATTGTTTGACTTAGAGATAGATCCAACTGTGATCCTATGTGACAAACAAAGTTGTATCAAGATGGCAGAGAATCCAGTGTTCCATGATAAGTCAAAACACATAGAGATTTTATATTTCTATAGACAAGATATGGTGCAGAAAGGAATTATAAAGATCAAATTTGAAGGCACTGATGAACAAGTTACCGATGTACTAACCAAACCTCTACCTCAAGAAAACAAGTTACCGATATACTAACCAAACCTCTACCTCAAGTAAAGTTTGAGTACTTCCAAGACAAGCTTGGTGTAGTTCAGAAGGACCCTCCTCGAAAGGGGGAGTGATGTGGTCACTTATGATGAGATTGCCTGCATCGATAGTGAGGTCGATGATGTGGATACCTATATTGGTGATGCCGACAGATAGGTTGGTGGATGGTCCTTAGACAGGGTCTAAGTTGACAAGGGGATTGCATCATCCTTGAACACATGTTCTACAAGGATCCATAGACATATGTCTTCAAGAATGAAGTCCTTAATGGATAGGAGGGGATTGTATCGTCCCCGGACTTCAGTCCCTTGAATTGATCCGTAGACATGTGTCTCCGAAAATGAAGTCCTTGGTGGACAGGTGGGGATTGTATCTTCCCCGGACTTCGGTCCCAGAATTGATTCGTAGACAAGATGTCTCAGAAAAAGAAGTCCTTGGTGGAGAGGTCGGGATTGTATCTTCCCCGGACTTCGGGCCCAGAATTGATCCATAGACAAGATGTCTCCAAAAATGAAGTCCTTGGTGGATAGGTGGGGATTGTATCTTCCCTAGAATTCGGTCCCATAATTGATCTGTAGACAAGATGTCTCCAAGAATGAAGTCCTGAATGAATAGGTAGGGGATTGTATCTTCCCTGGACTCCGGTCCCACAATTGAGTCATAGACTAGGTCTCCGAGAATGAAGTCCTGAATGAATAGGTAGGGGATTGTATCTTCCCCAGACTTCGGTCCTAGAATTGATCCATAGACAAGATGTCTCCGAGAATGAAGTCCTGAATGAACAAGTAGGGATTGTATCTTCCCTAGACTTCGGTCCCAGAATTGAGCTGTAGACTGGGTCTCTGAGAATGAAAACCTGAATGAACAGGTAGGGGATTGTATCTTCCCTAGACTCCGGTCCCAGAATTGAGCCGTAGATTGGGTCTCCGAGAATAAAGTCATAAATGAACAGGTAGGGGATTGTATCTTCCCAGGACATTGGTCCCAGAATTGATCCGTAGACATTTGTCTCCGAGAATTAATGATAGGACTGTATCGTCCCTGGACTCTTGGTTCAAAATGTACGTGATGGGATTGCATCGCCCCTAGACATGAGACTTGTCTTAAAGTGATAAGGATTGATCATCCTGGAACTTGATCTGGATTGTATCATCCATGGACCTATGTCCTAAAGAGAGCGGGATTGATCATCTTGTAATATGATCGTGTGTGTTGCCGGGTATGCTGCTATTATGTATACTTGACTAATGGGGATACTTGTATTGATGCATTGATACTTGTATTGATGATATGTATTGATGAGGATACTTGTATGTATACTTGTATTGATGATAATATGTATTGATGAGGATATGTATTGATGAGGATACTTGTATGTATACTTGTATTGGTGTAGATACTAATATTGATGATCTAGATGACGATGATGATGATCGTGTGATGACGATGTTGATGATCGTATGATGACGATGCTAATGATCATGTGATGACGATGCTAATGATCATACATGACAATGCTGATGATCGTGTGATGACGATGCTGATGATCGTGTGATGACGATGTTGATGATCATGTGATGACGATGTTGATGATCGTCTGATGATGATGTTGATGATCGTGTGATGACGATGCTGATGATCATGTGACGACGATGTTGATGATCGTGGGGATCCAGAGGATGATGTTGATGTTGTTGTAGTTGTTCGAGTGTTGTAGAATATGAAGACTTAGTATTGAAGATGTTGATGTTCCAGTAACTACTTGAGTTACTGATGATATTGAGAAAGCTTCCAATGATTTATAGATGTATCATGTATGATGTTGATGACTCCATGCTCGTCCAGATGTTGTTATAATATCCTTCTTGTTAAGGGGGAGTGTTGAAATATTGTAACTTCAAAGAATATTATATTTGTACTTTATTATTCCGGAGATGCTTCATTCCTCCGTGAAGATATTATTGTATATCCGAAGATGTTTATTCCTCCATCGGAATGTGGTAACTTGGGTTATTAGACTTCCCTAGTGGGGGTCGGTCCTGTATGTGTTATGTGGGTCAAAGGGTTGTTAGACCACCCTAGTGGGGTCGGCCCAGACAGTTGTAATGGGGTGTTTAACCCAGTGGTAAAGTTGGGGCTGACCTAGTTAATATAAAGTACAAGTCGGAGATGTGTATATATAGAGGAGGTGTGTTCCTCATTTGACACACTTCTATCACTCAGAATGTAGCGCACTTGTGAGGGAGAGGTCTGTTATGGAGGAGGAGGATCTCATGTCTTTGGTTTGCATATTTGTATTTGCTGGTCATCTATATTGAGGAATATTTGCTGAGTTTTCTACCCCATGAGGGTTTCCCAGGATAAATCTGTGTCTCTTGTGTTTATATTGTGCTTGTTGTTTCTTCAGTGATCCTGTATATGCTATTGTTGTGAAATGGAATCTAATGCTGATATTTTCTATCATAACATATTGAATCTTAACACAATTCATGGTTGTTTTCTTTCCCAAGAAGCAAAACACGTTTTTCCATGAAGGGTGGCTTTCCCATACTCGAATTTGGACAGCCATACCTCTCATTCCCCAAGGCATTAACTACCTCAACCAACTCTTGGGAGAAATCAATGATTGGGTACAAAAGTCAACATGGGTAGTTGAGGGTTTGATGGGTTCTCTCATTGACACTTGGTTTGACTTTATTGGCTCCAAGGTTTTGAATGTTTTTCCTCCCAATTCCTTGTAAAATCATGCCCCCATCTCTTGTTGCATTGCATAGCTAGTTGTGGATATTTTATTAAAATGTATATTTACATGATGTTTGAATTCCAATGTGCCTGGCTAGCACGCAAACCGTATGCATCAATAAATCGATGGCGGGGCCTTGGCCTTGAGCTCCTCACCATGATTTTATAACAATATTACATCATTTACATTTTAATGTTATAGGGTCAATATGGGGATGTGACAACTACAAGCACTGTGCATTATGAAAATATTTGTTAGACATATTAGGAATGCATATAGAAATATAAACATCAATATTTAACATAATCAAACTCATGGAACCATTTATAGAGTTAATATGTCTTCATTTCTTTTGCCCATTCATGCAATTCTGGAAATTGGCCATATTGTCAACAATTTGACAAAAATAGTCACTGACACTTTTCTGCTGTAAATATCTATGGAGTATGACAACCTTATTCAAATTCTGATCATGCACCATTGTTCCCTGTAGGATAATATTTCCAATGCCTATCCACGTGCTCAATTCCGACATTGGGTGTGGAAACTACATTACTTTAAAAAAATGACAACTTTTACCAAAATTCTGCACTTTTTACACAGTTGCAAAATATCCTGAATTGCCAACTTCAGCCACCTGTGGAGGAAAATCTATGAAGAATCACGAAAACTTTTCTATCAGACGAAGTTAGTCCATACAACAAGGAACACTAAGCAACTCGTGGATCTTTGTTCCAATGCTCCATTCATCTTCTATAAAATTCTAGGTTTGTTTAGTTTTAACTTTTGACATTTTCCAAATTTTCAATATTTTGAGCCAAAATGGCTATCTCCCAAACTGAGCACTTCTAGAAAATCTTTGTTTCACGGAAATTGTCTATTTTACTAAGAATATGAAATGTTGAGTTCAGTAAATTTCTTGAACCCTAATTACAGGGTCACTTTCATCCACTGCAAGCTTTTCAAAATTCCAAAAATGTGGCCCAGAATAGTGCTTTTTGGCCTTCTTGCACACCCTGACTCCACATCCTTTGTATTTTGGCTCCAAAATTCCAAACTTAACATCGTGCTTGCTCCATGACTACTACATATCAGTTTCATCTCAATCCGACCTTCTATCAAGCGCAGGGACACTAATTTATAAAATCCACTAATCCCAAATTTATGCCAAATTGGAGCATAATGGCTCGGGATCCTCACTGAACCTTCCCTGGCCTTCATTAATGGCCTCAGAATGCCACTGGCCTCATCCAATTATGATCCTCCATGCTCCTATAATCCAAAATTCAATTTTCGGGCTCTATACTTCTTTTTCTTTTTCTTTTTTTTACCCGAACCCGAAAGCCAAAATCCAAAATTGCGGGTGCGGAATTGCGGAAATCAAAAACGTAATTTTCAAAAATTTGAGTTCCCGCAACCCGCAACCCAAAACTCGAAATCCAGAAACTCCGAGTTCGAAATTGCGGAAATCCAAAATGCAATTTTCAAAAATTTGCATTCCCGCAACCTAAAATCCGTAATCCCGAAATTGCGGGTTCAGAATTGCGGAAATCCAAAACGCAATTTTCAAAAATTTGCGTTCCCGCAACCTGAAATCCGAAATCCCGAAATTGCAGGTTCGGGATTACAGAAATCCAAAACACAATTTTCAAAAATTTGCGTTCCCACAACCCGAAATCTGAAATCCTGAAATTGCGAGTTCGGAATTGTTGAAATCCAAAATGCAATTTTTCAAAAATTTGCATTCCCACAACTCGAAATCCTGAAATCTACAACTGTAGAAACACCTCCGTTCCTGCAACGTGCGGGGTTCATATCTCATTCATCCCTTAGCCAAATGAGACGAGTCTGGTACCATTGGAAATCTCTTGCAGAGCTCTATGCACTTGTGTGGTCCTCTGCCTCATCTAAGAAATCTGATCCTACCATTTTTCCATTCCAAAATGACGCTCCAACTTCGCTCAAACCACGTTAAAACATTATGTTACTTGTCTGCAAACTCAGAGTTTGGCCCAAGCAGCCCCAGTGCTGCAACATGGGCTCTAATACCACTCTGTCATGCCCCCTCCCATCAAACCAATGCAAGGGAGGAAACATGATTGACATTCCGGGGCTTATTTGGCAAACTTAGCCCATACATTACTAAGAAATGCATGGATAAATAAAAACTTATGTGTGCAAATTCATACTCAACAAACACAACAGAATTAAATCATATTCGCACACACACAATTGTAATGCATCAACATATCTATCACGAGTAGATGATGATTCGGTATGAAGATAATCAATCCCCTTCTCATGCTATGCACAGACTTCATATCAATTCCATTAACATGAATAATTATCATTCAAAATTAACACATTGCAGAACATGCAATGCATATAATTTAAACACAGAGAACACTTATCTTTGAGATAAAGTTGTCCAAACAACTGGATATGTGAGAGCAACATTCCAACCAAGCCATAAATCTTTGTCCATCCTATATTCTTTTAGCTGAGAGATCACCCCCGAGCTGGTTTGTGTATCCACTAAGGAGGAACTAAACAGGCTCACTCACAGCCATGATTTTGCACAAAAAGTCATGCTAAACCAACACACAGTTGGGTTTATCAAGCATGCAGAGACAAATGAGGAGGATGCTAATCCAGTGAGCTCAACCACAAAGCTACAAGCATCTCAAATGAACTCAACATTCATGGCACCCACAATACCTACCACACCCAACACAAGGAAGGTCCCCTTCTCTGTTGCACAGTCCCTCGGGCATCCCTTCCCTCTAGTGGTCTTTAGGGTGGGCATAGAAAAGTCCAGCTGCTAATTCCTTGAGATTCTAGCCTTCACTGGTTTTATCAAGCAAACCCAACCTCTACTCAGTCATCCACACTTGGATTTCTCACAATTTTGTCATCAATTAACTCAATCCCATCACTGGATTTCTGGGCTATAAAAACTGGGTTTTCCAATGGATTTTGGGGTATCTAATACTCTCAATTTCGCCCCAAGGTTCATATCTATGGATCCCCCATTGGATTTCACTGTCAATACAAAATTCTGGGCGTTTATGGCTCTCCAAAACGTGGGTTCTTGCAAAGTTGCGATTTATGGTTTTTCTCATTGCTGGGAATTCATAGTGGATGCAAACTAATACTGGGATGTTCAACCATGGAATGGGAATGAGGAAGAAACAATTCCCATGAGGTAGGGTGACTTGTGGTACAAGAAAAACAGAGCCCATACCTTCCATATGAATTTCTGGGTTGCCCATGCTACATTGAAGCCATGGACTGATTCTTCAACAACTTCCTTACAACAGAATTAAATGTCAGCAAGGAAAGTCAAATGGGTTCTCACAATGACATTTGGCAGCATATGGTTCATCCCCACAAACCCCTCACCACTCCCTAGTAGAATACACATGGCCCCTTCTCATTCGTTGCTTCCATAGCCAGTTTTGGTATTTTATTGAAATATTAATATTTACATCAAATTACAATATTCCATGGCTTAATAGCACATGGGTAACAAAATATCAAATGCTTGTCCAGTTTAAATCAAATCCGAACATACACTAGAGGGGCCTTGTCCTTGAGCTCCACGCTAGGGAAACATGCATCGCATGTATACAATATTTACATTAAAAGCCAATATTTCATAAGGGTCAAAATTGGGATATTACATAGCCCAATTGATCAAGACAACCAGACAAATGATCATGAAGCAAACATTGCTAAGGAGAATCAAGGCAGTATAAATTCACTCATTGATCGAATAGCTACATTCGAATAGCTACATTCAAGGGCCTTTTTAATGATGTTACAAAGTTTGGATTACCACATCCATGGGATGGAAATGGAGAGATATATCCCAAAGAATAATACAAAGCCAATCGAATCCAAAAGAGAAATGAGGTATTCCAATTTGATGTGTTAGAAGGAGAGATAAGTGGTGATCAGGTAATTGATAGGTTAAGATCTAAATTTGAAATTTGGATCTTGCTGAATAATATATTAAAGAGATTAGAGAATATATCATTTGAGACAACAAATGTTGAAATAGAATTGGAATCCTTAAAAGTACACCACTACCCAATAGGTAAGGAGTGGCAATCTATGTCTAAGTGCCATAAATTGATTTTTCCACCCCAAGGGGAAACTGCAGGACAAACATCAAGTCAAGTACAAGGACAGTCTACATGGCTTCAAAATCCTCAATTTTTCATGCCACTAGGATGATACACAAACATCCAAGTGATGCATCAATTCCTTAGGTAGACAATTGTTAGGTCCATTGGACATCTAGGTGTACAAACAGTTGGGAAAGCGGGTGGAAAAATGAGAGTGTAGTCATCTTAGCCTAAGGGAACCAAAAATGGGCCGAGAAAGAATAAATGAATAAGACAAAATCTGTTAAGCAGTTGTAAAATTAAAGTGAAAGTGACAGACCTATAAGGTGGTTACAGATCAGTTAAGGCAAACAGAAAGGAGTTACGACCTGGAGGCTATATAAGACAGTTCAAGATCAATAATAAAGGATGGAAATTTTTAGAGGGCCTCTAAGATTGTTGAGTCAATGTATTTTTTCATGTAATATAAATTTTATGAGATAAAGATTGTGGAGTGTTGCAAATATGTTTTCCCTCTATTGTTTTGTTCTTCTCCAGTTTTTCCATATCCGATTCATGTCTATGTAAATATTTCATGAGAGATTAATAAAGAATTGAGTAGCATATTCACCCATATTTGTGTCATCGATTTCAATGTAGGGTTGAATGTTGATATTGATATCATAGATTTCATTTTTTTTACATATGTTCCAATTTCATGATGTTCATATGATTCAACAGTATATGAAGGTTTCTTTTATTGTTTCTTCTGTGTATGTCATGTTTCCTTTTAATTGATAAGAACTCATGATATTTTTACATTCTGTAATAAACTACTGAATTCTTTTCATGAAAGCTCAGTATGCTTATGCTTTCATTAAGTGTAAGAGATTTGTCCTACAAGCACCTCTTATATCTCTATTTGTTCCATCTGCTAAAATTCACTTTCATTTAAATCCACATCGTTGTGCACACTCCATGAAATTCCTCTAAAATGAATTTATATGTCCAAAATAGTTCATAAATTGTTTACCTATAAAGATATCCAAGAAGCATCAAAATGATATCTCACCTAATACATATTTAGATCTAAAATATATAAAATTTGAGCCTCATCATGCCCTGGCATGTATTACATTCATCCTAGTACATATCAGGGACTAACAAATACTTGGTTACTTCCTGCTCCATCGAATTCAGTGGAATAATCTCAGCACTAAGAGACTATCTTACCCTTGTCTGCAACAAAAATAGCTTATCAAGCGATTCAACCAAATGTTGTAGAGACTGATCCATCACATGTCGAAGAGGTGGATCAATCTACTCAGCCAGTTTAGGGTTTTTTATTCCTCCACTTCTCAATATTGTCTAGATATAGTTATGCCTTCAGATGAGGCTATCATGCAAACCTTAACTGGGCCTGAAAATCCCTGGGAAGATATGCATCATCATTCATATTTTCTTCCAACTCTGGATAAGATTGAGAATGGAGAGTTTCGTTTTAATTTTCCTAATGGTGCTGATAAACCATTAAACCCTTTAGATCAATAGGGAATATATGCCAAAGGTAATATGGCCAACATTTCTAAAACAATTCTGATCAGTATCTCTATCAATTCTAATATTGTGGAGAATTTGTACATTGCTGCAAACTGTTCTCCTGAAGAGATTCATATTTATACATAGCTCTTCAAGGAATTACATGATGTATTTGCTTGTTCATATGAGGAGATTCCAGGAATTGACCCGAGTATTGTTGAACAAGAGATTAAGACCTAAAAGAATTCAAAACATGTTCGTCAAAAACTTCGTCCAGTAAACCCTAGGAAAGTGGCTACTATCAAAGCAGAATTTGAGAAACTTCTTAAATCAAGATTTATTTATCATGTTTTTTTAATAGAATGGGTATTCAATCATATTCCTATAAACAAGAAGTAGGGTAACCTTCAAGTATGTATCGATTTAGGGATTTGAACAAGGCTTGTCCCAAGGACAATTTTCCCACCCCATTCATCGATCAAATTATTGATGAATGTGCAAGAAGTGAGATCTTTTCCTTCTTGAATGGATTCTCCATATACAACCAAATTCAAATCTGGCCTAAGGATCAACATAAAACTACATTTATTTGTCCTTGGGGAACTTCCGCATATAGAAAAATGCCCTTTGACCTTAAAAATGATAGACCCACATTTCAAAGGGATATTTATTTTACTTTCCATGACATCAACCACATTGTTGAAGCTTATCTAGATGATTTAGAATCTCGTTCTCGCAAGAGGCAAGATCATCCAGGTCATCTTAGCCTGGTGTTTGAACGACGTAGGCACTACAAGATTTGATTGAATCCCCATAAGAGTACCTTTTGCATTGAGTTTGGATGACTCTTAGGTTTTATTGTTTTGAACAAAGGAATCATGGTTGACCCTTTAAAGGTTGAAGCCATTGTTAACTTACCTCCTCCTACAAATGTTCTCCAACTTCAGAGTCTCCAGGTTAAAGATCATTTTCTCAATCATTTTATCGTTAATTACACCAAGATTAATAAAGGTTTTATGTGGTTTCTAAAGGAATGGATCCCATTTATATGGGATGAAGGTTCCCAAAATTATTTTGAAATATTAAAAAATCCCTTATGATAGCCCCTTTGCTCAGTCCTCCAAATTATAAAAAAATATTTTTTGTAATATCTAGCCACATCCGATTCCGCAATTGATGTAGTTTTAGTCCAATATGATGATAATTTTCAAGAACATGTCATATATTACCTCAGTTGTGCTTTAGCTAGGCCTAAACTAAAATATTCTCATATAGAGAAGTTAGCTGTAGCGGTTGTTTCTGCAGTCTAGATACTTTGACATTACATATTATTGCGTAAGACCACTACAATTGAAGATCTCAACCCATTTTAGTATGTTTTGTCCTAGTAAATAATCGAGGGGGGGGGGGATTTAATAAATGGATTATTATCTTGCAATATTTTGACTGAGTTTCAGTATGCTAAGTCCAAGAATATTTGGTCTTCGTTGAGCTTATCTCCAAGTTTCCTAGTGAAGAATGCAATAATACTGCATATGACTCATTTCCTTGTGAACATATTTTTCTCATCTCTTCATTAGACCCTTGGTATGAGGATGTTTTGATATATCTACAAACTTTGAAGTGACTTCAATATTTTTCGTAAGATGAGAAACGACGCCTTCGACATAATGCAAATAATTACCTCATCATTGGTGATACTTTGTATTGTTGTGGAGTTGATTCCCTTCTACGTCGTTGTTTGACTCATGAATAAGTTGAGTCAATTTTAAATGACTCTCATAGTGGATCCTGTGGAGGTCATATTTCTGGTCTTGTGACTACCCAAAAAAAATTGTGCTGGATATTTTTGGCCAATGATATTTAAAGATTATATTGAAGTGGTCGAAAATTTTCATGCTTGTTATATATTTACTAAAACGATGCACACACACCCTGCTCCTTTCTTTCTCATTATCACTGTAGGTCCCTTCACCAAGTGGAGGGATGATTTTATGACTTGCAACCTAGCTTCGACTGGGTGGGGCACAAATATATCATAGTGGTTTTCGTTTATTTTACAAAATGAGTGGAATCCATGCTTACTTTCCATAGTGATGGGGAAACTGCCGCTTATTTTGTGTTCAATCAGATCATTAATAGCTTTGGTATCCCACGTGAGATCGTTACTAATCATGGTCGACATTTTCAAAATCGAATGATGATTGAATTGACCACCAAGTTGGGGTTTAAACAAGAACATTCTTCACCTTTTTACCCCCAAGCTAATGGTCAAGTCAAGGCTGTCAATAAAACTTTGGATACCATGCTTCAACGAATAGTTAATGCAAGTAGAAGGGAAAATTTATCCCATGGACTATTTTTCGACCTTTTATCCAAAAAAACATTCACCAATTTGCCTTTTTTCATAAATGATTCGTCGAAAATTGATGGGAAAAGTTTTTTTACTGTAAAAATCGCCAAAATTGTCCAAAAACTATATAAATCCCTTATACATTTGAATATTTTTACAAAACATTCGCCTAACATTTTATAGTTTCAAATTTAAGAATTAGTAAGATTCACTAAGGTTTATACACTTTGAAAAACTTCTGGATCCTTCAAATTTTCCCTAGCAAGTAGATCAAATTGGAATGTTATGCTATATTCGAGCTTATGGGATTACCAAACGAAGGTTAAGACTGCTAGAGGGTTTTCTCCTTTTCAACTTGTTCATGGGGTTGAATCAGTCCTCTCGATTGAATGCAAAATTCCTTTGTTGAAGTTAGTTGTTCAATCATTACCTGGTACTCCAGCTTCAAAAGAACACTTAGTTCACTTAGAACATATCAATGAACAATGCCAAGATGCTTCTATGGAAAACTAAGCACATAAAAAACAAGTGAAGAGTCAATACAATAAATTTGTCCATCCACGAGTGTTCTAGGAAGGATGCCTTGTCTTACTCTATGATCAAGATAAAGATCCATTAGGGGTGGGTAAATTCAAGTCTATGTGGATTGGTCCTTATATGGTTTCTAAAGTTTTGAAAAAATGTTCTTATGAGTTAACCAACTACAAAGAAAATAACTTGGTTGAGCCTAAAAATAGGATTTATTTGAAAAAGTATTATTCTTGATTCATATCCTTTTCTTGTACATAGTTGTACATTTCTACAATTTTTGTTTTGGCGTGTCTCTTATGTATATTTTTTTTCATGTTGTCAGATGTTAGGAGGAATGTTTTTAGTATTTGTAGAGGCGCTAGTCACCATACTCGAAATCTTGCCTCGACTACATGGGTGATTTATTCTCCTACTAGTCAGCCAATTGTCTCAAGAGTCGCTTGTCTTGTGCTAGACACCAAAAATATGGCCGAGTATAGTGCCATGATAGAAATCCTTCTTGATGTCCTTTAAAATGGTATCTTATATCTATAATTTTGTCTTGCTTCACAATTGATTGTTTCTCAAATAAATGGTGAGTATCGGATTCACGATCATGTTTATTCCATCAATTTTTTGGTATATGTTTCCTTGTGTGACACTTTGTTTATATTACTTATAATCATATACTAAGAAATCAAAATGCAACCACTAATGCATATGCTAATTACATTCTATACTGCCTGTTGTATAACTTTCTTCCTATGGACAAGAAGAGGTTCTCTTAGCTTACACTAACATAACCTAAGACAACTCATAACAAATGGACCCTTGAAATCCTAAATCATACTCATTCATCAAGATTAAACATACTTGAAAGTAGAGGATGAATGTAACTCACCTTCAATTAGATGTTTGTCCCGCTTCCAGCTTTAGTCTTGAAGCTCCTAAGTTTGACCTGTCAAGATCAAACAAAGATGAACGAACGATCTCCCAAATACCTTGAAATATGAATTAGATATAAATTATATTGAATACACTTCATGCCAATGATTACAACATAATACACCTAAAGTTGGAAAACAAGACAAGTTATTATTGATTAGAAGCTTGAAGATGCTTACAAAGACTTCCTTGATGTCCAAGTGACCTTCAGCTTTAATGCTCCTTGCCTTTAGCTATCTATACAAATCTCTTAGGATCATAGTTTGGATGCCCAAAATAGTCCTCCCTTTGGATTATCGATGGCCTCTCCTTTATATCATTTGGAAATCTAACCATAGGGAGAGGAAGGTGGATCTCATGAGAGTTTAGTGGATCAACCAGACTAAACAAGGAGAATAGGTAAGGATTGAATCAGGTGAGCCAATCCCAAGAAAATCTCTCGAAAGATGAAGATCCACAATCCATGCGAAAAGGTTATAATGGGATTTCCACGCCCTTCTAACTAAGCATAATGCAAAAATATAGGAATTTTCGCGCCCCAGCAGTAGTGAAACACGTGAAACTTAGGGTTTTTCGCACCTTGGGCTATAGGCAGGGCATGAAAATTAGGGTAAACAAGGTCAGTCTAAGTGACACTTGGACCATTAGGTTGTCTCTCAACTAAAAAAGGTTGGATTTGTCTCCCAGGTGTCCAGATGAGACCAAGGAGGGGACTAGCGAGGTAAGACACATATTAGGAGGAAGTGTCACTAGGTCATATGTCATGAAGATGTGACGCTAAGGCTCGAAGTGTAACTTTGAGGTAAAAAATATGCCCCCTAAAGTGTGAGGTCAAAAGAAACTGATGGCCGAAAGACTTTACCAATAAATCATGTGGAGATAGCATCAAGGGAGTCGGAGTGGAGTTGCAAGGACACAAAATGGAAAATACCACCGAGGCAGGCATACCCATGCTTGGAACAATTGACTCGAAACATGGCTATTGACCAATACATTGTAGATCCATGAGAGAATTGAGATGATATAGACTATAGACGAATCATGGCTACTATGAACAATCGTAGATCCATGAGATGACAATAACACATCCACGACCAATACAAAGTGGATCTATGCGACAATACAGCAGTAAGGTCACCAACACGATGTATGTATGGAGACCTACTCAATAAATGTCGTCGCAACCCGAATGTAAAGGTAATATCAAGAACATACGGGGTCTTCTACCCGATCCCGAAGTGACACGATCCTAATCATGTGATTACAAGGTGTTGAATTCGAACATGATAGGAACCACTTGATTACCGGTCAATGATGTAAACCGTTAACAAGTGTGAGGGAGATCACCAATGATGACAATGATGCCCAAGGTATCTCTAGTACAGTCCATCGAATGTGAATAGATGTCTTGATGTCGAACATTCGTGGAATCATTCGATCAGAGGCCAATGATGTTAACCTAATGTCGAATATGAGGAAACCTTCCATTGAGGCATGCAGGTACCAAGGTACTAAGGTTGGTTTCTAAGCCTAATTCCTGGATGATGAGTTGAATTCGACAGGAATAGACTCGTCGAAGGAGGGCCATAATGAATCCCACATAAACGACATGAAACCGATATAGGAAAGAGGTGTGGAACAATGGACTAAAAGAGCATGTACTAACACAAGACTGGCAGATTGACAAACTAGCAAAAGAGTGGACTCAAGATAACAGTAACCCTTTGAACATATAATGGAATGTGATAGTACTTGGCAACTGGGATTAATTTGCAGAAATAACCACGGGGTTGGTAGACTAATAATGAAGACGACATAGGACTGTAGTTAAAACTCATTGGAGAGACTGACTACCCAAAGGAGACAAGATGTGGATGCATGCCATGTTCAAAGGTGATGACTCACAAGCTGCCAAAAGGTAAACTTGACTCATCTCCCATTTTTCCCCCATCATAACTGACGAGTACCTCTTTGTAGTTTAACGAACTTGAAGAGGATAACAGATGCTCGGTATAGCTCATATTATGGATGAGTCCAATCTCACATGTTTTACGAACCTGGGAAAGGAGGGGTTCATCCCAATGCAGGCCCTTCTATGTTGAGTTTTAACGAGTCCAAATAAAGCAAACCCGACAGTTTTTCATGTTTAGAGAGTCTAAAATAATCCAAAGAAGACTCCAAAAAGGCCTTTTTCGTAAAAGTTAGTCTCTTCACCCGAAAAAAGGATAAAACAATGTGAGAGAGAACTCTTCTAATCATGATTGACTAGAGTGTTCTTTTTTCGTAAATAGTCTAAAGGGTCTGAAAAAGGGATAAACTACCACCAGATAGATGTCCTTTCAAATCCTTTTACGAGCGTAAAAGAAACAAGTTTGCTCGGCAATCTTTTTCCTATTTTAGGAGTTTGAAAAGAGCTTAAAGAGGACTCCATGTACAACTTTGTCATGGTTGGTGACCGAGTACGACAAAGGAAAAAGTAAACTCGGCACAATTCCTTTTCCGTAAGTAGTCTAGTGAGGCCGGATAAAGTGATAAACCTATACTCATTAGACACACCTTTTTACTTAACTTTTAACGAGCATGATAATGGCATCAAAAGCACTTGGAATAATTTTCATGTTTAAATCCAGAGCACGAAAAAGGAAAGAGTAAACTCAAATCAATTTTCATGTTTTTAACCAGAGCACGAAAAAGTGAAAAGTAAGCTCGACATCTCTTAATGTTTTTAACGAGCTCAAAGAAAGGTTGGAAGAATGCTCATGGTATCTACTTCATTTTTTAATGAGCTTGCAACAGAAAATGAACGATGCTCGGATGATGGTTTCATTTTTTAACGAGCTTGAAGTTGAAACTAAACTATGCTCAGAATGAGGTCCATTGATGGGTTACTTCTCAACATGATGTCCAGAGGTTGGAAATTTTTCCCCCAGTATAAGAAGTTGATGGATAACCTCCAGTATGATGTCCAAAGGCTGGAGATATGCCCCCCAAGCTTTGTTTCATCTACCTACTCTTCTTCTTCACCCAATTAAATTCTTGGCTACTAATAGGAAAATGTTCATCGGAGGGATAGGAAAAATGAGGATTAAGTGACACGGGAAGATGAAATGAAGGTTCAAGTCCTAAACATGGTGGGAGACTCGACTCAAAGGGAGAGGAATCTGCTTTATTTTTTAACGAGCTTGACACAGAAAGGGAACTATGCTCATGATGACTTGTTTCATTTTTTAATGAGCTTGACACAGAAATAGAACTTTGCTCGTAGTGGTTTCATTTTTTAACGAGCTTAGAAACAAAATGATACTATGCTCGAAGTGGCCCATTTCATTTTTTAACGATCTTAAAACCGAATGAAACTATGCTCGAAGGATCCTATTTCATTTTTTAACGAGCTTAAAACAGAATAAAACTATTCTTGAAATAATAGTTGGTTTCATTTTTACACAAGCTTAAAACCAAAAGTAAACTATGCTTGAGATTGGTTCCTATCAACATGATGTCCAGAGGTTGGTGGTGTTCCCCCCAACCTAAGAAGCTAGGGGGTAACTCCAGCATGATTTCTAGAGGCTAGAGACATGCTCGCTATCCTTAAGGGGAAGAAACCACTAAAATATGTGGAACATTCAAGGAATTTTGATGACTAACAGTCATGTGATGATTCGGTGTCACAAAGGAAAGTTGATCAATGGTCATGATACTCCCGTCATAGGGAAAATACATCACTCGAAAGAGCGTGGACACTACAGCTTTCATATCATAGACATAATCACATCCAAGGAGCATATTAAAATCTAAGGGACCTTGGACTACCATAACAACAATATAGACAGCTTTCCCTCCTAAGGTGATAGATAACTGCAGAAGGATCCCTAAAGGTCCAATAGGCCTTCTATTGAAAGCTAGTATCTGGTCAGTGACTAGAACAAGATGAGGAGAACCTATAGCTTTCCAAGAAGTTGAGGATAAAATACTAATGGAGGCTCCCTCGTCAACTATAGTGTGAAATATTTCCTTATCGGAAACTCCTACAAATATCTAGAAAGGAAGATCTAAAGGAAGATGGGATTCTACTAAGTTATTCCAATCAAAGGAAATGACCTCAGTACTCGGAGGAGGTCCCGTGGAAATGGAAAATATTTCTCCTTTACTAGAATAGTTTGAACTAACCAGGAAAACATCAGCGGTTTTCAATTCACTCTCAACGGGAAAGTTAGAATGAGACGAATATTTTATCATGGTGACTACTTCAGTCTGGGAATTCTCCAATGAAAGAGTGGGATTGAGTGGAGGTGATATCGACTCAACCACTTCAACTTCACTCTTTGAAGAAAGAGTGGGATCGACCGAGGATGGGGTTGGATCGACCACTTCATCAACCAATGGGGGATCAAGGGACAACTTACGAGATACAGTAGTCTCTTCCAACAATTGTGGAGCTTCATCCATGCATGGACAAAGGTAAGTAAGGTGCATGCCCTTGCATAAAAAACAAGGATTCTTGACTTTACCTTTTCGACCCTTAACCATAGAGTCACTGGTTGATGCGGTATCATCAGTATGATATCCATAGGCTGATGATATAGGTGGTTTGGAGCCTTTAGACCACTCTTGTAACACTTTGGAAAGATCGAGACAATCCTTGAGAAGGTGATCACCCTGTAAAATTAGTCACAACAGATCTAATGAACAAGTAAATCAATCACAATAGATGAAACTCAGAAAAATGGTGTAAAATTGTGCAAAACATGCATCAGTGCTCAATATCCCAATGAGGGTGAACAGTTACAATACAATACAGTAACAATGACTGAGCAATTCGAATTGACTAAGCAGGTCATTCGAATTACTGAATGGTGTAGCTTGGCTCCAACTAGGAGTCCTCATCATCAATCAGTGGTGGTCATCAATGCACAAGAACCAGTCATCCAGGTGTCAATCTGAATCTAACTGAGTGTAACAGGTGTAATTGAAGTGAGTAGCAATGATTAAGGGAAGGAGGCTCAGTGGAGGGCACATGGGAGGCTTAACTGAAGTCATAACAAGTCATCTAGTCAATCTGTAGGTCCAACGGAGTGAAACTAGCCTCAAATCAGGGAGAATCAGAGCTAACTAAGTGTAACTGAAGTGGTAGGTGAAGAAGTGCACCCTTCTCTGGAAGTAGGTGAGAAGTGGGCACCTTCATGACTAAGAGGGATAAAGAACTGATGTAAGAAGCTCCCGGGTGCTAGAATAAGGTGGGTAAGGTGCTGGAGGCATCAACCTGGTGACTGGGATGCATGCAAAATGCATGCAAACCCTAATTGCATCCTGAAAATGATGATGTGGATATCCGAACACCCCCCCTCAAGCTAGACTATGATGTGCAAAAAATAATGTAGGGCCCTGGTAACTAAGACCAAAGGTCACCCCAATACAATAATCCAAAAAATGTTGAAAATAAGCTAAGTGAGGAAAGAGGGAAAACCCAGTGGGAAGAAATCCCCCCCTCAAGCTAAGAACATAATAATGGATCAATATGTCTCCACCATGATGGAACTCACCCCCAATAGTGAACGGAGGTAAGACAACTTCTTCTCAGTCAAGCTCTTGGTGAAGATGTTTGCAATTTGCTCATCAGTAGGAAAATATTGCAAAATGATGGTGCGATCATGTACCAACTGTCGAGTGTAGTGCATATGAATCTCAATGTGTTTGGTCCTCTTCCACTAAAATGGATCTGTGGAGATCTTGATAGCACCTTGATTGTCACAAAAGAGGACAGTCCAAGTAGTGCCACCAAAACCAAACTCGGAAAGAATACCCTGCAACCAAACTGCCTGAATGCAGGCATTGACTGCCCCTCAATACTCTGCCTCTACTGAAGAAAGTGCAATGGCTTCCTGCTTTTTGCTTGACCAGAAAATAGGCCCATGTCCAATCATAAAAACATAACCGGAAGTGTACTTCCGATCTATGCTATCACCTTCCCAATCTAAATCAGTAAAACCAATGAAATCAAGCTCAAAATTTGCAGCATAATGTATGGAAAAATGTTTCATACCTTGCACATACTGCAAGATCCGCTTGACTTCCTTCCAATGAAGCTCATGGGGCTGCTACATATACCTTGACACGACACTCACAGCATATGAAATATCAGGCCTTTAGTGTGTCAAGTAAAGTAGTGAACCAATCAACTGTCGATACATACTGCAATCTGCAAGCGGTGTAGAATTTCCCCCCTCAAGACTGATTCCTGAGAGGAATGGGAATGGGGCTGCCTTACATTCATCCATATTAAACTTCAATAATAGGTTGGAAGCATATTTTTTCTGAGATATAGTGATCCCATCAAAATTTTGAGCTATCTCCAATCCCAAAAAGTGACTCAGCAAGCCCAAATTGCTCATGTCAAAAGCTAGATTTAAGGCAGTTTTTAGCTTGTTTATTGAAGTAAGAGTGCTACCAGTAATGAGAATATCATCAACATAAAGTACA
The DNA here is from genome assembly GCA_027924585.1 of Larix kaempferi. NCBI lineage: Eukaryota > Viridiplantae > Streptophyta > Pinopsida > Pinales > Pinaceae > Larix > Larix kaempferi. The sequence goes on from BSBM01000476.1 coordinate 9,703,517, forward strand.
ATAACCAAAAAAATACCTTTAACTTGCTGAAGATACACATTCATATTAGATTTGCATCTTTTGAAATTCTGAGAAAGAAGGAAGGAGTCCATCTTTGCATACCAAGCTCTTGGGGCCTGTTTTAACCCATACAAAGATTTCTTCAATCTGCAAAGTAATGATGGATCTGATGTGTATCCTTCTGGCTGCTGCATATATACCTCTTCATCAAGGTCTCCATGTAGAAAAGCACTCTTCACATCCATGTGGTGCACTTCCCAGTTCTTGGATGCGGAAATTGCCAAAACAAGGCGAATGGAATCCATCTTTGCAACCGGTGCAAAGGTCTCAGTGTAATCCACTCCTTGGAATTGGGAGAAACCTTTTTCCACCAACCTTGCTTTGTATTTTCTGATAGATCCATCAGCAGCAACTTTCGTGCGGTAGACCCATTTACATTTGACTAATTTTCTTCCAGGTGGAAGAGAAACTAGCTCCCATGTATTGTTCTTTTGAAGAGAACTGTACTCTTCATCCATGGCACTTTGCCATCTCGGATCTCGGTGGGCATGATAGTATGGTGTGGTATCTGAACCAATCATCAAATAAAAAATCTCAAGAAGTAATGGATCAGAAATAGAAAGATCCATACCTGCTCTTTGAAAGTCTACTCTTGTTCGTCTCGAATCAGCAGGATTTCCAAGGTTCAAACCAGCAGATTGAAGAGTGTTTTGGGCCCACTTTGTTAAGGGAGGAGGATAATAATGGTCGGATTCCAAACGTAATATGTCATGATCATCATGTGCTTCTAAAATATCAGAAATATCAGAACTCATACCTTCATTCGTTGCACAGATCTTCTTCTGCTGAAGGCGGTGAAACGGCAGTTTCTTCCGCAACTAGTTGCAAATCTTGAAGCGGTTCTTCAAATTGCACACTGCGCTCTATGAATATCTTTTTGGATCTGATATCCATGAGTTTATATTCTTTTGATTCTTCCCCATATCCTATCAGTATGCACTCAATACTTTGTGGATCCAAAGCTCGTCTCTTCTTGGAAGGAATTCTAGCCCATGCAGTAGAGCCAAAAACTCTCAAATTTGACACATCCGGTTTGTGACCAAAGAAAGCTTCGAAAGGAGTCATACCTTTCACGGATGAATGTGGAACTCGGTTCTGAATGTATGCAGCAACATTAATTGTTTCATCCCAAAGATTCTGCAGCCAAACCTTTTGACTCAATCATGCAAGTAGCCATCTCTTTCAGTGACCGATTTTTCCTTTCTGCTACACCGTTCTGCTGGGGTGTGTAGGGAACTGTATGTTGGATCTGAATTCTGCTTTCAGCACAAATTTGCAGAAACTTGGCCTTGATATATTCTCCACCATTATCAGATCTAATAGCTTTGATCTTTCTCTTAGTGGCGGTCTCAACAGAAGCCTTAAAATCTTTGAATTTTCCAAGCACTTCTGACTTGTTTTTGAGAAAAAATACCCATGTAAAGCGAGAAAAATCATCAATAAATGTCAAAGCATGCCTTGATCCATTTAATGACATATTGGGAAATGAACCACTAATATCATAATGTATCAACCCCAAAACTGTAGAAGCTCTGTTAGCTTTGCCGCGGTCGAACCTGTGCTCGGGGTGCTTCCCAATAATGCAACCGGTGCATATTCCCTTTGAGGAACGGAGTTGTGGAAGACCATCTACCATGGATTTGTTTGATAACAGCAACAAATACTTATAATTAATATGTCCGAATATTTCATGCCAAAGCCTACTAACCTCATTACCATGTGTGCGAAGAGCAGTGGGCTTTACAGGAGGAATAAAGTGTGAAAACTCATAGCATTTTGCAGTGTGGTTCGCCTTTCCGACTGCAATAAGTCTTCCACTTTTGATATCAGAAATTTCAACTATATTAGGGCTGAATGTAACTTGCTTCGATTCACCAGTGTGTGTCATTTGATACACAGAAAGAAGATTTGAAGCCAAGGAAGGCACATAGAGAACATTCTGAAAGCTTCCATGATCAACATGGATTGTACCTTTGCCCTTTGAAGAAATTTTTGAGTCATCTCCCAAATGGATGGGGATGGAGCTGTTTGGATCGAATGAAGAAAAAGAATCAATATTTGTAGCCATATGATTCGAGGCACCTGAATCTATCAAAAGAGTAGTGGGCTTCGAAACAGTTGCCATGAGTGCTTGTCCTCTTTCATGATCATCATTCCTGTCCTTCTTCCTTGCACCGTCAGGAAGAGTTATGTTATTCTTTTCCAAAAGGAGGGCCATTTGATCTATAGTCTTCTTCATGCATGAAATTTCAGGATGAAATCCATGCTCGCAATAAGTACATTTAGATTTTTCCTTACCCTGTTTTCCCTTTTGCTTGAACTTCGAACTGGATGGTGCATCTGTCTGCTTGCCTTTCTCTTTTTGCTTGTGAGGTTCAAATTTGGGCTTCTCTTTCTTTTTCTTTCCTTTACCATTCGAATTCTTGGGTCCTTGAACAAATAGGGCTGAATCTTTGGATTTTATGGACCCCATTTGAATCAACTTATCATGCTCTTTTGTGACGGACTCAATGAAGGCATTCAAGGTAGGCATCTTCCAATTCGGGGTAGTAGAGACAAATACCGACCAGAATTGAAAGTAGAGACAAATACCGAATAGTCTTTACCAAGCTTGGTGAGAATAGAGAGGATCAATTGCTTATCCTCTTTGATAACTGCACTGTTCTTCAACTGCAATGTCAAGTGCTTGAATTTTGTGAAAAACTCATTGATGGTCTCGAAATTCTCAAGACTAAGAGCAATCAATTCATTCTCTAATTGAAAATCCCTAAGCTCGTCCCACTTGCCAAATCAAGTTTCTCCCATATAGCTTTTGGAGTCTTCAATCCACTGAGATGGAAGTGAATATCTTTGGAGATGGAAAGACAAAGAAGACCATAAGCTTCATCAAGCTTGTTGTAGTGTTTGGTTCTTTCTGACAATGTGCTTGGCTCCAATTCAAGACCAATAGTGACTCGATAGTATCCTTTTGAACGTAACATGATCTCCATATCTTCTTTCCAATCAAAATAATTGAAAGGGGTGAGGATAGACTTTGAAGAAGAATATTCCATTGCTAGGAGCGAGTGCACTTTGATGTAGAGAGGCTTGCAAAAGTAAGATAGCGAATGCAATTGATGGAGACAATAACCTGCAAATCACAATAAAACCAAGAACAGTGAGGTCGAACAATCCACCCTTTTAGATTTGCATCACACCTGGGATTGGAGATCAAGCAATGTTGAATGGGTCCAATGTATCAAATCCAGGATTCATGTGGAAACTCAAGCTTCTGGAGTGGTATTGGAATTATTTTTAAGCTTTGCATGCACAGGAGCGAATGCTCTTGAGATATTTCATGCCAAACTTTTTGCAATTTTGAGTAAATTCACTAAAATATCCTTGTAGAACACCTGTAGAAAAGAGATCTTGTCCCTGCAATGGCTCTAATACCATGTAAAATTAGTCACAGCAGATCTAATGAACAACCGTAAATCAATCACAATAGATGAAACTCATAAAAAAGGTGTAAAACTGTGCAAAACATGCATCAGTGCTCAATATCCCAATGAGGGTGAATAATTACAATACAATACAGTAACAATGACTGAGCAATTCAAATTGACTAAGGAGGTCATTCGAATTACTGAATGGTGTAGCTTGGCTCCAACTAGGAATCCTCATCATCAATCAGTGGTGTTCATCAATGCACAAGAACCAATCATCCAGGTGTCAATCTGAGTCTAACTGAGTGTAACAGGTGTAACTGAAGTCTGTAGCACTGATTAAGGGAAGGAGGCTCAGTGGAGGGCGCATGGGAGGCTTAACTGAAGTCAGAACAAGTCATCTAGTCAATCTGGAGGTCCAACGGAGTGAAACAGTCAGTCGAGAGTGAAACTAGCCTCAAATCAGGGAGAATCGGAGCTAACTGAGTGTAACTGAAGTGGTAGGTGAAGAAGTGCGCCCTTCTCTGGAAGTAGGTGAGAAGTGGGCGCCTTCATGACTAGGAGGGATAAAGAACTGACGTAAGAAGCTCCCGGGTGATAGAATAAGGTGGGTAAGGTGTTGGAGGCATCAACCTGGTGACTAGGATGCATGCAAAGTGCATGCAAACCCTAATTGCATGCAAGGTCCTGAAAACGATGATGTGGATATCCGAACACACCCTTGCAAAGCTTGCAAGGGAACTTGGGTTTACGAGGTGTTTTCATATAATGAGTACCATTAGAGGAAACTGGTTGATGCTTGGTCTCTTTCTTATCCTTCTTCTTCTTAACTTTCCTTTTCTTCTTCTTCTTATCCTCCTGATTACTGAAACTAATGCTTTGATTAGGCGAGAAAGAAGGAACGAAAGAAGATACATCTGACGAAGAAAGGGAAGGATCAGTTTGGGATTGACACTCTCGTGGTGGAGAGTTAACATTTGAAACATTGGGTACAACCAGAATTACCGGATTGAATAACCACACCGGTAATCCTATGGTTAATCCAGGAAGATTTAAAGTGGCAATAAAGGGAGTACCAATATCTCCAAGTGGAGGAAAGACAAAAAGCACCCCTTTAAAAGGGGTCTCTTGATTGGTAGTCCCAGAAGGAGCTTGGGTGCATGGAGATGGATTGGCCATGTAACAAGACCAGGTGATGTGGATGAAGTTTTGCTAAAAAGAACTCAAAAACCCTCAGGAAACCGAGAATACTAAAGGGGAGCTAGAAGAAAAAGAGGCACAGGCCAAAAAAGCAAGCTCAAAAAACTTTACTATAACCGATTCCACAGTAAGTGAGCTATAATAAAGAGGCCAAAAATCCAACTAGTAGCACTAGAAATAAAAAATAACCTCTAAAGATGAAATAGCAGGCAAACTTCCTAACTAGGATCTAGAGACCTCAACAAATCGTATCCTTTGCAAGGTGATGAAATCCTATTCGACCAATACGAAATGAGAGACCAAAGTGGAAGGATATCCCTCTACCGAAAGGAATCTTGGGTAAAATATCCCTAGAAGAAAGGCCACTAAGCTACCTCGTTCATGACATGTCCGAGAAGGTTAACTGGAGCTTCTACCTTTTTTCCCCCATCATAACTGACGAGTACCTCTTTTTGGTTTAACGAGCTTGAAGAGGATAATAGATGCTCAGTATATCTCATCTTACGGATGAGTCCAATCTCACATCATGTTTGATGCTATCTCCGCAACGTAAAATCTGTTGTAGAACTTTCTTCCTGTGGATAAGAAGAGGTTCTCTTAGCTTACACTAACATAACCTAAGACAGCTCATAACAAATGCACCCTTGAAATCCTAAATCATACTCATGCATCAAAATTAAACGTACTTGAAAGTAGAGGATGAATGTAACTCACCTTCAATCAGACGTTTTTTCCGCTTTCACCTTTAGTCTTGAAGCTCCTAAGTTGGACCTGTCAAGATCAAACAAAGATGAACAAACGATCTCCCAAATACCTTGAAATATGAATTAGATCTAAATTCTATTGAATACACTTCATGCTAATGATTACAACATAATACACACAAAGTGGGAAAACAAGACAAGTTATTATTGATTAGAAGCTTGAAGATGTTTATAAAGAGTTCCTTGATTTCCAAGTGACCTTCAGCTCCAATGCTCCTTCCATTTAGCTATCTCTGCAAATCTCTTAGGATCATAGGTTGGATGCCCCAAATAGTCCTCCCTTTGGATTATGGATGGCCTCTCCTTTATAGCATTTGGAAATCTAACCATAGGGAGAGGAAGGTGGATCTCATGAGAGTTTAGTGGATCAACCTGACTAAACAAAGAGAATAGGTAAGGATCGAATCAGGTGAGCCAATCCCAAGGAAATCTCTCGAAAGATGAAGATCCACAATCCATGCAAAAATGCTATGATGGGATTTTCGCGCCCTGCTAAGTAAGCATCACGCGAAAATATAGGAATTCTCATGCCCAACAGTAGTGCAACATGCAAAAATTAGGGTTTTTCGTGCCTTGGGCTATAGGCAAGGCGCAAAAATTAGGGTAAACAAGGTCAATCTAAGTGACACTTGGCCCATTAGGTTGTCTCTCGACTGAAAAAGGTTGGATTTGTCTCCTAGGTGTATAGATGAGACCAACGAGGGGACCAACGAGGTAAGACACATATCAGGAGGAAGTGTCCCTAGGTCATATGTCATGAAGATGCGACGCTAAGGCTCAAAGTGTAACTTTGAGGTATAACACTTCCATTTGTATCATTTATAATAAGAACATTATGCACATATCAAGCATTTTCATTTTTAGGAAATGTAAATAAGTATGCCAAAGAAAAAAGTATGTAGATATATATAGAGTATCAAAAAATAAAATTTTATACATCTGCAAAATATATGGGTCCTGTCATTCAATATTCACACAGTTGCGCATACCTCTATGTTTCTTCCTTTCAGTATTTGTGCATCCGTCACATATCTACATCATCATTTTGTGCACCATCAACTGCATCATTTGTTGACTCAAACCCAGTCAACAGGGGTTCCCATCACTGTCGACACCAACCCACCACGATATCCCTGAGCACCGGCCCAGACAGGTTTTACCCCGTCCAGCAACACCTGCCAAGCAGATGAGGTCTCACCCGAGATGTTCAAGGGAGAGTCGACGGAACCATGTTTCCGCCGAATGAAGGAGGATGTTTGTGGCAACGATCACTTAAACTTATTGCGACATTCATAAATAGATCTATGCATTTAACTTCAGCAACATTGTATCCATAGCATCATTCAATAGAAACATTCATCGCAACAAGTATAACAGTAAATCATTAACTGCAGTAAGAAAACATAGCATTGTTCGTATATCGCAACATTCATTACCATAAGTGAACAAAAGATGCACATGGATTTCACAAAACAGCTCTGTCATGTCATATCAACTTAGCAAAACCCAGATACAATCTCTCCGCAAAAACACAGATCTCGCCAGTATCTCTTGATCTCAAATACAGACTCAAATATGCACACATCCAACATCTAAGGATCCGTACTAAGATGATTCAACACTTACAACTTATGTCTATATATAGGCTTCTGCCTTTACAATGCTTGTCCAATTTCTAACAACTTCCTAACCGACACTTCAAGCAATTGACCCAATATCTGACTGACTTGGTCTAATTGACCCAAAACTAACTGACATGGTCCAAAATGACCCAAAACCCACATGTTGTGGTCCAACTGACTCAAAATTACATAACATATGGTCCAAATGACCCAAAACCCACATACTGCGGTACAATTAACTCAAAAATACATAAAATAATCTCCTTTACGCCCAGCTCTCCGCCTTCCGCGATATCTTCTGACTTGTCGTAGCATTCGCGATGCTGCGATGATACCTTACCAAACTTCCTACCAACAGGCCTCCAACACAATCTTGTGGCTTTCCCTCGAGCCACATCAACTGGACATGGTGTATGAATTGGTCTTGAATCTACTATAGTTGAACTATATTTCTACAACTGTTCTTGTTGTCTAGATCGCGCGGTATTGTCCTACTCCTTCTGCTACACTGATCATCAACTCGTTGTCATGTACTTATCACCCGAAAGTGGGCATTTCCTGGCTTGCTATCATGGACCTTGCAAACTCATCCTCCAATATCGAGGGATTGATTGCAAATGGAGGAGAAGTTTACGAACAACACAGAGGTGCGAAACAGGCCAACGGTTCTGGCACATCTGTTTCGCACCGGTAAGCACATGCTACAGGAACCAAGGGGCTTCCACCCCCATTCTTTTTGTGGTCACAGGGACCACGAGGCTTCAAACTATCACCACCTACCTAGACATCTCAGAAGGGACTTCATGCTTGTAACCTCTGAGTGTCCGCGGCGTGGCTTGCTCTAGGTGTTGATGCACACTCTTCATTTGGGCCCTTAGCGCACCTAGTGTGCTACCACACGAAATGAAATGGATCATTTCCACAGCCTCCTTGGAATTCCTAACTTAGCTAGATGCCTAAACCTCTCGCAGCATAGCTACCTCTCGATTGGAAATACCTTTGTGCTCTACTATCCTCTGGTTCCTATATTTATACATCGCCTTCGTTCAGTCGTCGGCCTCAACAATCATTTACACCATCTGTTCACGTAAGATGCTAATAATATCATTTTGTTGTTCTATGTGAGTATGAACCAGACTTCTAACGTGCATCGTGGAAGCCCTACTGTCATCGGCTGCCAGTCGTGCCAAAGTGTGTAAACCATCTGTTGGCAAGAGGTTTGGTAAGGAAGAATCGCAGCATCGCCAATGCTGCAACACGTCAGACGAGGTCGTGAAAGGAAGAAGGCTCTATTAGTTTATGTATTTTTTGAGTCGTTTGTACCGCAGAATGTGGGTTTTTGGGTCATTGGACCATATGAGATGTAATTTTGAGCTAAGTATACCACAATAGGAGGGTTTTTGGATCATTTGGACCGTGTCAGTTAGATTTTGGGTCATTTGTCCAGAATTCGGTTAGGAAGTTGTTAGTAAGTGGACAAGCATTGTAAAGGCGGTAGCCTATATATAGACAGAAAGTTGTAGGTCGTGGGAGAGATTGCATAGAGCTTTGATATGTTTTTTGTGCGTATGTTCTGAGATCCAGAGATATTGTTGAAGTCTGTGATCTGCAGAGGCATTGTATTGGGTTTTTGCAGCAATAATATGATGTGATGGAACTGCTCTGTGCAATCCTGGTGTGTCTTTTGTCTTTTGATGGTAATGCAATGTTTCTTTGATGCAATAGTCGCTTTACTGTTATAATCTACCGCAATAATGAATGTTTCTATTAAATGATGCTATGAGTACAATAATGTCGAAGTGAATGCATAGATTTATTGTTGAATGTTGCAATAAGATTAAGTAGCTAATGCCACATACATCCTCCTTCATTCGACAGAAACATGGTTCCATCCACTCTCCCTTGATCACCTTGGGTGAGACCTCATCTGCTCTGCAAGTGTTGCTGGGTAGGGTAAAACCTGTCTGGGCTGGTGCTCAGGGAGATCGCGATGGGTTGGTGTCGACAGTGATGGGAACCCCTGTCGACTGGGTTTGAGTCAACACCATCATCCCAGGTGCCATCATCCATGCTACCACAGTGTACTCGTCGTGCCAAACGTGTGTGCTTCTAGAGGCAACCCGAGTCGACTAACAATCATACCTGCCAAAAGAAAAAGTTTTGTTTGCTAATGATTCGTAATGATTCCTGATTTGACCTAGTCGCTACCCTTCCATTGTCGCGGACCACTCCTAACTTATGGCACAAGCCTCCCTTCCTGCACATTCTTGTCTCTGTCGATGCGCCATCCTGCCACCAATCAACCTGCATTTTTTTTTTTGATGCGACTCAGGCATCGCACTGTTCCAAGCCTGACCGATAGGGATTCAACCTATTGCCATTAATAAACTTTGGGAGCATCGCTCCGTCCAACTGTTGCAACTATATTGCACCTCTTGAAGTGATACTACTGATGCGGTATGGACCAAGCCAATGCATATGCAATTTTCCTGGATGTTTCATAAACTTACTGTCATACAACAGCACCAAGTCGCCCTGCTGAAATTTTTTTTTTTTTATGTGGCGACAGTGCCAAGCCTTCTAGAGATCCTTCTCCATACCCTGGTGGAAACCTGCAATAAAGTGATCTTCCTCCAGCTATACGAGTTGCGCTAGACATTCTTCTAATGCTGTTGTAGCATCCATACCTGTTGCTGCCGCGATGCGCAGACTCGGAACGATGTAATCCATTGGTATAATCTCTTCTTGTCCATACACCAGCCTGAATGGTGTCTATCCCATCAACCGTTAACACATGGTGCGATATGCCCACAACACTGCTGGGATTTTCAGATCCCAGTCATCGTGGTTTGCATTGCATACCTTTGTCAGCACATGCTCCAATATCTTGTTGAAAGCTTCCACCATGCCATTTTCCTACAGATGATATGGCGTACTCTTCTTATGTTGTATATGCAATTCCTCCGCCAATGCGCTAATGGTGTGATTGAGAAAGTGGTTTCCTTGATCACTCAACAATATCTTGGGGCAGTCAAAGCGAGTGACAATGCTCTCGAACAAAAACTGCATGGTCGTGGCCGCGGAACAATCAACGAATGGTGCAGCCTCTGCCCATATCATCAAATAATCTATCACCGTGATGATGTATCTTACACCAGTTCACTTCCCCGGTATATTGATTGGTCCCACAAAATCCACTAGCCATTTGCTGAATGGCTACAGTGTTAGCTGAGGCATCAACGGCTTCTCATCTCTCCCGGATGGCTTCTCGGTTCTCTAACAAACATCGCAGGACCGCGCATAGTCGGTCGCATCATTGTACAGCGTAGGCCACTAGAGCCCCGCATGAAGCACCTTCCTAGTAATCGCACGGCCGCCATAGTGCCCTCCAGCCACACCTGCATGTGCTTATGATAGGATCTGCGCTTGCTCATGTGGCAAGACACACCGTCGCAATATCTCATCTACGCCCATCTTATATAACTCTCATGTGATTGGCTGGAAATTTGTATCCTTGACTACCAACTGCTTCTTCTGACTAGTGGTGAATTATTCTGGTGCAGTACCTATCACCAGAAACTGAATGATTTCTTCAAAATAGCCATCGGCTACTTCAACCTTAAATAGATGTGCATCAGGTAACCTGTCTTCAATGTTAGTTCGCTCCTCTCCTGTTTCAATCCGTGATAGATGATCAAGGCCAACATTCAACCATCCTAGCTTCACAATTACTTCAAAATCGAACTCTTGAAAAAGAAGTATCCATCGACATATCTTCCCCCCCAACACAGGATTATTAACCAGGTATTTCAATGTGGAGTGGTTTGTGAACATCTTAAAATGTTCACCCAATAAGTAGTGTCAGAACTTTGGCATCGCATAGACCATCGCCAGGCCTTCCCGCTCGGTAGTGGTGTAGTTCTTTTCTGCGGATGACAGATTCCAACTTGCGAAGGCAATAGGGTGATCGAGATCCTATGATGCACCTGCAACAATTAATTAATAAGAATATGCGAAATAGCAGAAATGACAGAACTCGGAATCACTTTTATATTGATCACAGGCCACTTCGAGGGGGCAACCTCCTATGAGCAAGCTCAATACAAATAACTTCACGGTGCCTTCATAGGTCTCAACACACACTTATATACTAATTATAGGCACCAATACTATGGTTCAAAACCATGGGCCACTACAAACTATGGATCAAAAATACTACGGGCGACTTACAAAGCATATGCGCCAACAACAATAACACAAACTATTGATCAACAAATACTATGGGATGACTTACAAAGCATATGCGTCCAACAACAATATACTAACAAAGTAAAGACATGGGTTCCTAACATCCCCTCCTCCTTAAAAAAAAGATTTGTCCTCGAAGCTTTAGATGTGGAATTGTTGTTGAATCTGAAGGAGTGGTTCCCATGTAGCATCCTCTGGTTGCATGCCATGCCACTGAATTAAGACCTCTGTGATAGAGCGAGAGAGAAGCTGATGAGTGCGTCGATTGAGGATGGCCTCCGGCTCAAAAAGGATGGATCCTTCATTATCCATTTCGGGTAAAATCATTTGTCCACTGATGTTGGTGCCAAGAACTTTCTTCAGACAAGAGACATGAAAGACTGGATGAATGCGGGGAGAAGGAGGAAGTTCCAATTTATAAGCAACGGACCCAATCTTCTGAAGAATCCCATATGGCCCATAGAACTTTGGAGCGAGCTTATGATGCCCTTTGAGTTTCAGGGAGGATTGCTTGTACGGCTGGAGACGAAGAAAAACCATATCGCCGACTTGAAAAGTGCACTCAGACCGGTTCTGATCAGCTTGTTGCTTCATGCGATTTCTTGCCATGTGAAGATTGTCCCACGAAATGCGAAGAATCTGATCACGGTTTCGAAGGACCGTGTCAACTTCCTGAACTGGTGAACTGGTGGGGGTGTATGGAAGATGAACTGGAGGGTCCTGACCATAGACTTCTTCATATGGGGTCATTTTAGAGGCAGTGTGGTAAGAAGTATTGTACCACCATTCAACGAGAGGGAGCCACTTTGCCCACTGATGTTGTTGTTCAGAGGTGAAGCAACGAAGATAATTTTCCAAGCATTTATTGATAATTTCAGTCTGACCATCTGTTTGTGGGTGATACCCTGAACTCATCTTCAATTTGGTGCCAGTGTGGCGAAATAGTTTTGTCCAAAAATGACTGGTGAAAGTCGCATCACGATCCGAGACAATGGAAGAAGGGATGCCATGAAGACGAAAGATCTGGTCCAAGAAAATTTGAGCGACTGAGGAGGCTATATAGGGATGGCTGAGAGCACAAAAATGACTATATTTGGAGAGGTGATCAACCACAATGAGAATCACTGTCTTCCCGCCAGATTTAGGGAGCCCTTCAATGAAATCCATAGAAATATCTGTCCAAATCCGTGTAGGTATGGGCAAGGGTTCGAGCAATCCTGGAAGGAGTGTTGTTTCACCCTTATTGCGCTGGCAGGTATCACATTCGACCACCATCTGTTGAATTGTCCTTTTCATGCCCTACCAAAAGAAGTTACGCCGTGCCCGTTCATACGTTTTGAGGAACCTAGAGTGCCCTGCCGATGGAGAAGCATGGAGTTCATAGAAGACAACTTGTTGAAGATCTGTGCTCTGGGGAAGCACCAGACGACCCTTGTATCTCAGAGAAGCACCATCCCAAGAGTAATGTGGTATAGAAAAAGGGTTGTTGGTCAAGCGTTGGATGATTTGAGATAAGGAAGAGTCATTAACATAACCCTGTTGAACAGATTGCAACCAATTTGGAACAGGCATAGAAATAGCTGAAAGAGAACCTTGGGCATCAAATGTGCGAGAAAGAGAATCTGCCACAATATTGTCTTTACCCTTCTTGTAAGTGATCTCATAGTCATAACCCATGAGTTTTCTAACCCATTTCTGTTGTGCTGGGGAGGAGACACGCTGTTCCAAGAAATATTTCAGACTTTGGTGATCAGTCTTGAAGCAGAAATGATTCCCTAATAGGTATGGGCGCCACTTTTGTACTGCATGCAAAATAGCCATCATTTCCTTCTCATAGGTAGAGACAGCTAAATTCTTACCTGAAAGGGCTTTGCTAGTGAACACAATGGGGTGTTCATCTTGAAGGAGAATAGCATCAAGTCCATTTCCGCAAGCATCATTCTCAATAGTGAAGGGCTTGGAAAAATCGGGCATAGCTAGAATAGGTGTAGTACACATAGCTTGTTTTAGTTTGTCAAATGCACACTGAGCAGCATGTGTCCATGTAAAAGCATCATTTTTCAATAGAGCAGTTAATGGAGCTACAATCTTCCCATAATCCTTGACAAACTTGCGGTAGTAGCCATTCAACCCCAAAAAACCACGAAGGATCTTGAGTGTCTGAGGATGCGGCCAATTGTTCATGGCATCGATTTTGGCAGGATCCACGCGAACCCCTTGTGCTGAGATAATGTGCCTGAGATACTCAACTTCCTTCTGTCCAAAAACACATTTAGACTACTTGGCATGGAGATGATGGTCAGAGAAAAGTTGCATGACAAGATCCAGATGATGGAGATGTTCATCCCATGTTTTACTGTAGATGAGGATGTCATCAAAGAATACCAGAATGAATTTTCGCAAGTAGGGTCGAAATATTTTATTCATTAAGGCCTGGAATGTGGAAGGAGCATTAGTGAGGCCAAAGGTCATGACCAAAAACACATAATGGTTATCATGTGTGCGGAAAGCTGTTTTAGGGATATCATCCTCATGAACCCGAATTTGATGATACCCAGAACGAAGATCCAACTTGGAGAAAAAGTGAGCCCCATGAAGCTCATCAAGAAGCTCATCAACAACAGGAATTGGAAACTTATCCTTGATGGTGAGGTGATTAAGTGCTCGGAAGTCAATGCAGAGGCGCCATGACCCATCTTTTTTGTGGACAAGAATAACTAGAGAAGAAAAGGAACTAGTGCTTGGGCAAATAATAACTTGCTTCAATAAGTCCCGAACGAGCATTTCAATATCCATTTTTTGGTGAAATGGGTAGCGATAGGGCCTGATGTTGGGAGGAACGCTGCCAGGAAGGAGCTGAATACGATGGTCTTCTGGCCTGGAAGGTGGCAATCCCACTGGTTCAGCAAAGACACCTATATATTGATCCAGAATTTTTTGTAGATCCAAAGGAGTAGTGGAGACCGCTGATGGTTGCATTTGAATGGAATGGAGCTGAGCGATGACACCATGTGAATTTTACTTGAGGATTTTTTCCATGCGATGTGAACTGATGATGCTGAGAGAACCTGGTTGTAATCCTGTCAATGTGTGTTTTTTTCCATTGAGGGAAAATTGCATCCAAAGTTCAGCAAAATCCCATAAGATAGGGCCAAGTGTGCGTAGCCATTGAGCGCCCAAAACCACATCACATCTGCCTAAGGTCAAGGAAAAGATGTCAGAGTGCAAGGTATAATATCCCATAGAGATACGCACATTTTGACACTTCCCTTTGCAAGGTAAGGTGCCCCCATTGGCAACCATGACTTCAAAGTTGGAGCAAGGATGGATAAAACAATCAGCTTGTTTGGCGATCCGAGGGTCAATGAAATTATGAGTGCTACCATAATCAATGAGTATTGTAAGAGGAAGCTTCTTGAAGTAACCCCTGACCCACATTGTTTGGGGGGTGGTGATTCCAGCTAAATCATGGAGAGATATCTCTGGCTCATCATCCTGAGACGGAGGGTCAATAGACGATTCCTGAATGTCGACCGGAGCATCCAGTGTTTCTGGATCTTCGTCACCAATTTCAGAGGGAGGCGGAGAATCCACATCCAAGAGATAGAGCTTTTGTTGAACACATCTATGTCCCCGAGTGAATTTCTCATCACAATTATAGCAAAGCCCCTTTTCTCTGCGTGCTTGAATCTCTGTTTCAGACAAACGCTTGATAGGAGTTGGTCGAGGAGCCTGCAGTATAGGTGGTCCTTGAGAACCCATATTTCGGAAGGGAACAAAAGTGGGCTTGGAGCGTTGTTGGGCTACAATCTTGTCTTCTGCCAACTTAGCCAACCCTAGGGCTTCCATCATTGTGTTGGGACAGAACATTTTGACCTCAGAGCGGATGGCATCCTTTAGACCACTGATAAAACAACTCTGGTAAAAGTCATTAGACAATCCTTCGGTGTGGTTGGCTAGTTTCTCAAATTCGGTTTGATACTCTCTCACAGTGCCAATTTGGCGAAGTTTAGTGAGGGATCCTATGAAGTCATCAAAAGCACTAGGACCAAATCGTTACAAAAGGAGCTGGCAAAAGTCTGGCCATTTTGGCTCTTCATGAGCCTTGATGTACCAACGGTACCATTGAAGAGCTTCATGTTCCAAATGAAAGGATGCCAGTGGAACTTTGTTGACATCAAAAGTATTATGCAGGCTGAAATACTGTTCTGCATGATAAATCCATCCAGTTGGATCGGTACCATTGAAGCGAGTAAAATCAAGCTTCGGACCACGGAAATTGCTGGAAGAAGAGAACCCATTGTCTGATGAAGACTCGGACTGTCGTTTGTTGTTCATAACTGAATGTTCAAGATGGAGGCCAAGAAATTTTTCATCCATATCCTGGAGTTTGGCTTGGATGGCTGCAAGTGCGTCTTCCATGGTTTTTGCTCCTGCATGGGTGACAACCATAACCATGAGTTTTTGGTTTTTGTTTTTTTTTTTTTGGTTGACTGGGTAGGAAAACAAAAACAGAAACTGCTTTAGTAAAGGAAAATCTGGACTTGGGAAAAAATCTGAAGGGTAATTGGGGTTTGACTAGGTTTTGGACACTGTCAAATAGAAAAGGAAGCAAAAATGAGGATTTCAGAAGCGGGGTGAAAGAATGGGAAAATTTGGCAGAGGGGAAAAAAGAAGCAGAATTCAGAAAGGAACTATGTGGTAAAATTTGAGGGTGATTGGGTGAAATATGAGGAAGTTATGGCAAACCCTAAAAATAGACAAATGTGGGATTTCGGGTTTTGGGAAGGGGAATTGGGGATAGGGCCCTCAAGAATGAAATATGCAGAATGGGAAGACAGGGGTTCCCCAAAAATTTCAAGAGAAACGGAGTGAAAACAAGGGTGATATGGAGAAAAAACTGAATTTTTTTATTTTATTTTTTTTGGTTGACTGGGTAGGAAAACAAAAACAAAAACTGCTTTAGTAAAGGAAAATCTGGACTTGGGAAAAAATCTGAAGGGTAATTGGGGTTTGACTAGGTTTTGGACAATGTTGAATAGACAAGAAAGCAAAAATGGGGATTTCAGAAGCGGTGTGAAAGAATGAGAAAATTTGGCAGAGGGGAACAAAGAATCAAAATTCAGAAAGGAACTCTGTGGTAAAATTTGAAGGTGATTGGGTGAAATCTGAGGAAGTTATGGCAAACCCTAAAAATAGACAAATGTGGGACTTCGAGCTTTGGGAAGGGGACTTGGGGATAGGGTCCTCAGGAATGAAATATGCAGAATGGAATGACAGGGGTTCCTCTTTCAAGAGAAACAGAGTGAAAACAAGGGAGATATGGAGAAAAAAATGAATTTTATTTTTTTTCTTTTTTTTTCTTTTTTCAAACTGGAGCGGCTATGGCTCAGAAGGGATCTGGAACAGATAAATCTGCAATGGCCCAGAAGTGAGCGGAAATAGAGGGATCTGAAATGGCGTCGAATGGATTGAAAACGGTTGGATCTGGAATGGCTTGTAGAATGTATCTGAACAGCTGGATCTAAAACGGCGCAGCAGTGATCGACAACAGTTCAGCTGAAAATAGATATGGACCCCAGGTATGTGCAGCTTCCTAATAGTTCAGGGGTTTCACTCGGCCACCAATGTTGTCTGACGGCTTGCGTATTGGGGCAGTACCCCTCACTCCACGGCTCAGGTAAAACTGATAACCGCTTTGCCACAAACGACAGCTCTTGGTTTACCTCACGGGTGGGAACTAGTCAATCAGGTAGGGGTCGTTTCCCTTTTCACTGGCAGGTCCTCTCAATGGGCCAGCTACTTCGGGGTTCCTGTGGTACTCCTCACAATGCGTTTTAGGGCTTATTCCCAAGTACTTCCCACAGTTAAGTGGATAGGGATTATTCCCAAATCCCAACCTGCAACAGATGCGAAAAAAAATTTGGCAGAAATTTCACCCAGCGAGCCCAAGAAAGTGCTCTGATACCAGATGTGATGCACCTGCAACAATTAATTAATAAGAATATGCGAAATAGCAGAAATGACAGAACTCAGAATCACTTTTATATTGATCACAGGCCACTTCGAGGGGGAAACCTCCTATGAGCAAGCTCAATACAAATAACTTCATGGTGCCTTCATAGGTCTCAACACACACTTATATACTAAGTCTAGGTGCCAATACTATGGGTCAAAACCATGGGCCACTACAAACTATGGATCAACAATACTACGGGCGACTTACAAAGCATATGCGCCAACAACAATAACACAAACTATTGATCAACAAATACTACGGGACGACTTACAAAGCATATGCGTCCAACAACAATATACTAACAAAGTAAAGACATGGGTTCCTAATAGATCCCCCTCTTCTAGTTGCGCTAGCACCACACCTAGTGCAATCGACGATGCATCGACATGGACATGGAACTCCTTACTCTAGTATGGAAATACCAGTATCGGTTCCGAAGCCATCTTCGCCTTCAACATCTCAAAGTTATCCTGACATTCAGGGCTCCATTGAAATACCGCATCTTTCTTCAATAGCTTCTCCATAGGAGCGGTGATCGTTGCATATCCCCTGATGAACTTGCGATAATATCCAGTATGCCCCAAAGTCGCCCTCAACTGTTTAAAATTAGTTGGCGGTGTTAAGCTCAAAATGAGCGCAATATTTGCTGGATCAACTAACAACCCTTGTTTGCACACAATGTGACCCAGCAATATCCCAAACGCTGCACAAAAGATGCACTTCTTCAAATTCAGCGATGTCTAATGCTGTCGGCAACGCTCCAGCATCAACCACAGATTGGCCAGATGATCACGGATCAAACCATAGACTGTCCAGTCATCAATGTATACCTAAAAAAATTCTGAATGAAATCCCAGAACGCAGCAACAACAACCCGTGAGAATATTGCAGGTGCGTTCTTCAACCCAAATGACATCACAGTGTACTGAAAACAACCCATTTCGTCACAAAAGTCGTCTTGTGGCGGTCTTCCTTTGCAATGCGGATCTGATGATAACCCGAGAACCCATCCGTGAAAGAATACATCTCCTAGCCACCCACACCTCAAGTACTTCATCAGTAAACGGGGTCGGAAAGGGATCATGCAAGCAGGCGTCATTCAACTTCAGCAAATCGTCACAAATGTGCACCTCCCCAGTATTCTTATCCTGCACCACCATAGGACTAATCCATTCTGACTCTTCAACTGGTTCAATGATACCAGCGTCCAACATGCGATCAAGTTCTACCTTGACCCTCTCCTTATGTTGCGGATTCAGCCGGTAGGGTCGCTGCCTGATCGGTTTAGCATCTGGTTTCAAGGGGATCTTCATCTCACCTAAATCACCCAAGATTCCTTTCATCTCAGAAAACTTTGTAGGAAAGGGGTCTTGGAATTCATGCATCAAATCAGTGACCTTTCCCATCATCTCATCATCCCAATAATCTCCAACATTTGTGAACTTGGGAGTGGCCTCCGTCCCAATATTAATATTACAGAGCTTCAATGGATGGTTGATCGGATCAGTTGGCACATTCGGTGCTATCACATCGCGACTTCCTTTAGACTCAGAAATATTGATATTCTGCAAATCATCACCATCTTCAGGCCCACCGGTGATATTGTAACATTCCATCATGGATTGCATTTGATAGTGCGTATGCAGATCCGCAAGATATGCCATTGAGACAACCTTCAAAACCACGTCGTGGATGAGGTGCAAAGCATTATTGACATCAGGGTTGGCACCCACAAAACTGAACGTATGAGTGAAGCATACCGTCAACTCCACCCAAGTGGTAATTTCTCCTCGCAACTCAGCTGCAGTATACCATGAGCGCAGCATCTCATCTAAAGTATGGATAAAGGCATGGACCCACTCATCTCGCGGGCGCGATGCCCACAATGTCTGACACTCCCTCAAATGACTTCCAGGGTTATTTCGACCATCATATTTCCTTGTGTGGTAGACCTCGGTATCGCCAAAGAGAACCGTCATCAATCTCTTGCATTGCGGCCATCCGTCGATTGAATTCTTATGTGTCACCCACCAGCGTGATGGAGAAGCCTTCAGTGCTTCTTCTAGTGCCAGCAGTCGCTGAGGTTCTGAAACTCGTTCCTTAAACTCTGCGAGAAAGTTGGACAAACCAGGAAACCCCTCATATACTGGTAGTGTGACCGTTTCAATCGCAACGCGGCATAACTATTGCGTGACTAACCCACACTTGCGGAGCGATACATCGTGCAAGCGATTTTGCTAGTGCTCTAATGCATCATCAGAGTCGGAAGATGCAGAGCTGTCACTGCGCCATCCCAGCTCACCGTTGGCATTCGGATGAATATAGTCTTCGAAAACATTGAATACATGGTCCCATCCATTGGGATCTTCATCCTTCACTGGCTCAATGTATCTGTGTCCTTCAGCCGGATCCAACGGGGCTATGACTTTGAGATCGCAGTTTCAAAAGTCATCATCCGCCACTTGAAGTTGATTACCGCTCCACTGTCATTAGCCCATCTGATCCCCAACAACACGGGATACGAGCTTCCTCCTTCAACCACCTCGATGACGTCAAATTCAGCATAGGTCTTCATGCCCTCAATGTCCACTACCAGACGTGGGACTCTCCTAATCGGTGTCACCTTAGTGTGATTAGCTAACCAGAGCTGTACAGGAGACCATCTCAATGGGGGTCTCCCCATTTTCTTCCATGCCTGCTTGGTTAAGATGTTGACATCTGAACCAAGATCCAAAATAACTAAATCAACATCATAGTCCCCAATTTGTATATTCATGCGCATCTCCTTACCAGTCTTTCGTCGTTGTAAGGATTTTACCGCAGACTCTTGCCGTCCCCTGGTGGGTCATTGTAGCAACCCCTCGATCTCAGCTAGAGCAGCAGGATCTCTTGCCAACAATAAACAGCTCTCAAAAAATTTCTGCAAGGTTCCAAACGGCACCGACGGGGCTACCTCTATAGTAGCATAAAAAATAGGGGGCATGTCGCAAATGATAAATTTTCCGTGGACCTGGTCCATCGTGCAACGCGCTTGAAAGAACGCATCAGATTCTGATTCAATGTCAAATGAGACCTTATTTTGTCCGGCCAGTCGAATAAGCGGTTGTGGGCTATCTCCTCCTGTTACTGCACCTCCCCGCATGATAACTGTGACAGCCACATCCTGTGACCTTGGCTCTACCAACATTGTCGCAACACTCACACCCTAATTCTGGTTCAGTGATGGGTTCCCCGTTTGGTTCACATTCGGATTAGCATTCTGATTTGGGCGTTGGTTTTGGTTCTGTGCCGATTGCTGCACCTGTTTTTGTACTGGCTACTGCACCTGATTCCGATTCTGCAATTGTGGAATATTCCCTACTTGCCATCGTGCAATCAACTGTGGGTAGTTCTCTACTGTATGATATGTAACAAAGAAAATGTACACTTCATCTGCAATAGTGGGAAAATTCACTGGTAATGTCCCCATACTGCACAGTGATAGCATTGCACAGGTTCGCGACCTCCTCGTCCTCCTCTGCGACCAAATCCTATGTCGCATCCACCCCGGAATCCTCCAGGGAATCCACCATGTTCTTGGTACTGCGGCTGGTTGTACTGTTGTTGCATAGGAGCTGGTTGCATGCCTTTCCCTTGCTGCGCATAATGCAGTTGTTGAACGTGATGTGGTTGCTGTGGAGCCATTTGCATCAAAGCATATTGTGGCATAAACTACTGCGGTAAAAACTGTACCTGCGATTGATGTAGCGGCTGGGCTACCTGTGGCTGCAGTTGCGGTTGTTGTACGACATGTTGATCGTCCTTTATATAGAATGCATCGTACGTTCTCTCATGAAGCAACCCATATGCCCTTCAATATTTGTCTTCATTTCCCACAGATTTACAAAATGTGCAATACAGATTCATCGGTTTGGTGACCATCTTCTGCATGTATGGATATTCATCATGGTGGTGCCCATATACCTGAAAAACGTGACACCATGGCATGCCACCACCACTCAATGGGTTTGGTGCTCCTGAAACCAAATAATTGCGGAAGTTGAGGCAATTGTCCTTAGTATTCCCTTCTCCTCGACATCGTGTACACCATACTTCTTCATGTTGCTCCTTGCCCTTCTTCAAATCTTGTAGCTGTATGGTCAAGTTAGCCAGTTGTGTCTGTATCTGCGACGTCCTAGCTACATTTTCACCAACCGGCGACGCCTCCAACCGCATTGCAATCTCCAAAGCTTCACTGGGCGTTGTAATGTTCTGCTGCATCAGTGGTAGTCGAATGTGCGGTAACAGTGTCACGATGAACCACTCTTTGTGTTGGACAGCACTCATATCAAAACTAACCCTCGCCATCAACGTCTTAAACTACTGGTCAAAATCCCACACCATCTCACTGGGATACTGCTTAATTTATTTCAATTATGTAATATATTGTGCTTTAGACTTGGGTTTTTTGAATTCTGCAATCAAACCATCCCTGATGTCGTCTAGTGTCTTCTCCGGAGCTCCTGTAGGGACTAGAACAAAATTCAAAAACCATTCTAATGCGCTACCTCGCAGAGTTGTCGCTAACTGTCCTTTCTTAGCATTATCATTAGTGATCTGTTTTACGGTCCATACTGCTTCACACAAAAACTAGTACTACTCTCGGTTATCTATCCCACTCCCATGGAACAGCAACAACTTAGCGTCCTCGCCCGCCATCCTAGGCTTCCTTCCTGGAGTCACTGAACTACTAGAAATCAAGTTTTGTTGACCCGGTGGGGTCAAAGTTTTGTTTCTTACCAGTTGACAGATAGTGAACGGAGGTCTGGGTACGTTGTTGCTGGGGTTTGGTCCTGCCTCTATCCTGGGCGTAGCCTATTTTTCCTTGTCTATACTGTGAGGTCGCTTCGTCCCATGTGGTCTTCCTTCGTGAACTTGCGGTTCGATCGTAGTAGGACCTTCTCCTGTCCTATGCATCTTTTCCTGTCGAAACCTCACTCCTCCCCTTGTAAGACCACTCTCTTCCTCGGCTTCTCTCATAGTCTCACCATGATCTGCACCCATCTACCCCTTATCATTCCATGTACTGCCCACCTGCCATCGCGATACCCATGGCCTCCTCCCACCAAGTTGTTTACTGATCTAGATTCATCTTCAATATACCCTTGTCGCAAATAAGCATCTTAATGGACAGTGGAAGCGATAGCAGAAACCTTCCCTAGGGTTCACGGAAGAAATATCTTTCAGCTTCACTATAAGACTTTTGCGTATCAACAGCAAATTCAGTGATATACCCCTCCAAGATGCTATCAAGCCACACTTCGACAACTCGTGATGCCTTGTTGTTGACTTCCTGCAGTTCTGGGATCAAATCCAGGGTCCAGGTCGTCGGTTCACCGCCTTGGAAGTTCCTCTTCTGAAAGGTCAACTTTGCCAACCATTCGTAGAAAATGACTGGGAATTCATAGAAAAACCATTCATGCGGACTGTCGTGAATATATATTCCCACCCACTGATCTACTGTCTGTTGAGTGTTCCGAGTTTCTTGTTCAGCAAATTCCTGCAACTTCTGATCAAACCGCTCTGTATCTTCAGTTGTGTCGGATGCCACAACATATCCTCCTTTCACTTCGCACACAGTCCCGGCAACAGAACCATTTTTTGACTCAAACCCAGTCGATAGGGGTTCCCATCACTATCGACACCAACCCATCGCGATCTCCCTGAGCACCAACCCAGACAGGTTTTACCCCATCCAGCAACACCTACGGAGCAGATAAGGTCTCACCCGAGATGTTCAAGGGAGAGTCGAAGAAACCATGTTTCCTCCAAATGAAGGAGGATGTTTGCGGAAACGATCACTTAAACTTATTGTGACATTCAGAAATAGATCTATGCATTTAACTTTAGCAACATTGTATCCATATCATCATTCAATAGAAACATTCATCGCAACAAGTATAACAAAAAAGCATTAACTGCAGTAAGAAAACATAGCATTATTCGTATATCGCAACATGCATTACCATAAGTGAAAAAAAGATGCACAGGGATTTCGCAAAACAGCTCTGTCATTTCATATCAACTTAGCAAAACCCATATACAATCTCTCCTCAAAAACACAGATCTCGCCAGTATCTCTTGATCTCAAATACAGACTCAAAGATGCACACATCCAACATCTAAGGATTTGTACTAAGATGATTCAACACTTACAACTTATGTATATATATAGGCTTCCTCCCTTACAATGCTTGTCCACTTTCTAACAACTTCCTAACTAACACTTCAAGCAATTGACCCAATATATGACTGACTTGGTCCAATTGACCCAAAACTAACTGACATGGTCCAAAATGACCCAAAACCAGCATGTTGCGGTCCAACTGACTCAAAATTACATAACATATGGTCCAAATGACCCAAAATGTGCATACTATGGTACAATTAACTCAAAAATACATAAAATAATATCCTTTACGCCCAGCTCTCCTCCTTCCGCAATATCTTCTGACTTGTCGCAGCATCTGCGATGCTGCAATGCTACCTTACCAAACCGTCTGCCAACATCATTCCTCTATATGTTTGCACTCGGATCCTCGCTATATCATGTTGTGAATCTATCCTTAATACCTTGATGCCCCGAATACAAATCTGTATTGTCCAACTTAAGCTCTATGATCTCGCCATCAAGCTCACTTCATATCTCAAACTTGCATCTCTATTTATACATGTCCTACATGGATTGTATGTCCACAAGTTGGTTGTGGCATCCCTTCTTCCATACTTCAGATTGTTCTTTTGCCACATGTCATCTTCTGCGCTACTAACGTGTCATCCTTTGTGGGTCTTGCACATCGATGGTCCATGACTTAGTGGGACATACACCTTAGTGGTGTACTCTTGTGCTCTTGATGTACCATTGCTTCAAGGTATATGTGCATCCTTTCTCTTCAACTTTATGAGTCTTTGACCCTTTCCATACCATCCCTTGTGGGTATTGTGCACCTGATGTATTAATGCTTTGCAAAATATGCACATAAACTAACTTCTGCTTGGTGGCACTTTGACCCTTGCAACACCATTACATGTGGGACTTTCGCATCTGTTGTATCGTTATCTTGTGGGATTTGTGCATAAACAACTTGAACTACTACACCCTTCTTGGAACTTAGATTCACTTTACTAACTGAAAGTATCTTCTGATTGACAAGACTTGCACGCTTTTAGGACTATTCTGTTTCTTATTGTTTGTGCACTCTCGATCTTTGACCAAGCAATGATTGCGCATGCCAAAGTCTTCATTCAACATGCTTGCAGACTTGTATTTTTGCTTAACCAATGCCTTGGATGCTTGTGTACATGTACCTTTGTCCAACCAATTCTTTGTTTGCTTCCTTCAGAGAGTATGATTTGGTGGACTTGATAGCTGCGCAAGTACCACATGTAGTAGGATGCATTACTTATCTGATTCTTTGAAATGGATCTACATGATCTACCTTCCTTATGTGCTTCTTCAAATTGATCATGCATGATGTATCCTACATATTTAGACTGTATGCAACATCTAGATATACTTCTTCATACTGGAATCCATGTCCTTCACCATCTTGTGCATGTACTTCTTCAAAATGGCTTCTATAAACTTCTTTAAGATGGCATAGGAATGCATTATCCACTTTGACATCAGTTGACATAAATGACTCAAACTGAATCAATTGACATCCTCTTTGGCATTAGTTCACATCAATGACAACCAAAGTTCAACATATACTTACCAATCGCACTCAGTGCGCTTCCTAGGGGGACCACCATGTTGGGGTCACGACTGAAGTCAATGCCTTGATATGGGTATTCATCGATCACTACAATCTATTGCTCCCACCAAGAAAATAAGTCATCATCAAAAGGGCTAGTAACTCGCCCACCCCCAAATCATAACATCATGAATTTCCATCTAATCATGGCAGAATCCAATAGAGAGTGCGGCTCCATCGACACTTGTGGACTAATAACCAATACTCTCTCGAAAAAGAAGCTACATAGGATACTATCAAAGGAAAATATCCTCATCGTCCCCTTCTTACATGCCAAGGGATGGGATTTTATACATCCCAATAACACCAATCGAACATTGTGGGTTCTATGCATCTAACTGCATAGAACATATGCACCCTTGAGGCTTAGTGCACTGAAGTTGATCCTGTGATCCGTACGATGGTCAATAAAATAATATTGATCCCTAATATTTGTATATCACAGATTGGAATATGTGATCCAACCTTGATGTCCCCAGGGACACAGTACATATCCACATACTGCACCATCATAACACCAAAACATTCGAGCTTTAAATCTTGGAAACTCACCTTGGAAGGAAATGTCGATGAGAAAATATATGTCCTCAACCTCTATTTTCATAGATTGGCCATCCAAGATTAAGGCTTACATATCCATATCCCAGTAATCGATCAACACTTATAGCATTTGGTTTTGATCCCCGCATATTGTTAACTTCAAAGAACTAATTCAATCTTCATTGGTGGAGTGCTTCCAAGGCATCATCCTCCTCTAGGACTAAGTTATCAATATCCTCATGTTCCCTCTCATGCCACGCAATCACCATATTGCAAAAAATTGAATATTTTTAGTCCCTTTTTTGAAATATTCCCACCCACAAATGTATACATGGGATACAATGTAGACAAGGTTGTATATGCGGCCCGCACCACTGAAACCCACATACACCGCCACAGACAAATAGGGCCTCCCCAAAAAATCAAAAAATGGAATAAAATTGAAGAAAAAGGTATGAAATGAAAGACAAGAATGGTACCTCTTACTTGCAATCGATGACACTAAAAATCGTTGGTCCTAGATTACACAATCTACTCTAGAAGATCAGGGTTGTTTTCACACAAAACTCACCAAATTTTCTAACAATGCAAATGAAATGCCAAATTGGACTTTTTACCCTAATTTATTTACTTTTTTACCTACCCACTTTTATATAGTTTATTTTTAAACTTTTGCAAATGGACTAATTGGGTTATGTTTTAGGTATATCTTGGTATATTTTTGCATTCTTTTCAGGGGAATAATTTCTTTTGATGACGATAGTATTTCCCGTAGGTATTTTGTTTCTTAATTGAAATTTAGGAATAGGCGATCCCATTCATTGCATTTTGCACCACATCATTCAGTTTCAAAACACCATAGGGTCTTCTTCTGGAATTTTGATTTTTAATTTTCTCTTGATAGCAACATATCATTTTTCGCAATAGATCCTACCTATTCCATGAGTATCCTAGATTAGATCCTATTTTCCATTGATGCTCATGTTGTTGTATTTTTAGGATCGGAGAGTCCCTTAGTAGTATCACCTAACTTTGTGTTGAATATTCATTCTTCCTCCTCATATTTTATGCTAGCTATTTCCTAAGGTGGACTCTCGCCCATTTTTGTTTAAGTTGTAAATGGATTGCATTATCCCTGCTTGTGCTTTTGAGCCTAATGTCGGATTCCAGATTATAGCTATTTGTTAAGCCCTGATCTATCATCTCATTATCGTTAAGCTATGCATAATTTTCCTTTGCAACTTGACACCATTTTATTGAGAATAAACATACTCTAAGTGTCCCTATCCTGCTCATGTTCCTTGCATTATCCATAGGTGTGTTCCATGCACTTGGAACTAGTTTGCTTGTCCCTAATACTCGTTTCTTCCCATATATCATAGCATTCTTTTGTTCTTTTTCAGGCTTTAATAATATGAAAAAGACAAAAAAATAAAATATTCCAAAAGGAGAGATGGAAAAGAGTCATGTTCTTATTATGTGTGGAAACATGTTGCATCACCCTTGAACAAATCACATTGTCTTGAGTCTATGTCTCTAGAGTTTGGGTTATAGTATGCAAGGAAAATTTCAGGGGCTAATCTTATCCCATGGGCTAAATTTAGGGGTTTTAATTTTTTAGTGGGCTATTTTTTAATTAAGCCATTATTTACTATGATTAGCCCAATTTTTATATATTTATTTTTAATAAATGGTACATTAGCCCCATAAAATATATAAAGAAACCCTAAATCTAACCATTTAGCCCCTGTTTGATTAGATTTGGAGCTCCCATTGCCCATAAAATAAGCCCGCTCCCTCTAATTCTCCCAAATCTATAGAAATGGTAGTTGCTGAGGGTAAATTCGCCCTTGAGAGATCATGGAAATCAGGTTTTTTGGTAAATTTTCCCTTGAGCGATCATGGAAATCGGGTTTTTTTGGTAAATTTGTCCATAATATATGGAGTGAAATCGATTTTCAATTTAATTCACCCCAGTCGAGTTTTTTGGTAAATTTGTCTAGGTATTATGGAGTGAAATCTATTTTCAATTTAATTCGCCCCATATATATATATATATATATATATATATATATATATATATATATATATATATATATATATATATATATATATATATATATATATATATATATGATTTTTTCCATTTGGTAGTTATGATGCTTAACGATTTTGGGTTTCTTCAAATTTCAGGATTTCGGGCCTATGGAGCAAGCAATCAAGGATTTTGGTTTTTTTTTTTGCCAGATCTCAGAATTTTGGGCCTTTGAAGCAAGCAATCAAGTTGTTCTCAGGCTGCTCTGTCTTCATTCAACTTCCAAGTAGACGGCCTAAGGCCCTGATCCAGGTTAGTGTAACTGTACAAACTTCTTATAGCTCGCTCCTTTGCATCACATGCCAGTAGATGCAGTAACCATCACTGGTACTCGAAATATTGTTCCCACAGTTATGATTAAACGGGAACTTTATTCTTTACTAGTTAAACAGGGTCCAGTAAGAGGGCTATTTTTGGGTAGAATTCATAAAGTCCATAAACTCAGTCAACAAGATTAGGAACTAGGGACTTTGCCACGGGATTTGCTGGTGCCTCCGGCTTAGATGCTGGTGGATCAAAAAGAGGGTAAAAGCTAGTTGGAATTGAGCGGGGCAATGGAATGGATGCTATAGGATCTGACAACTAATTTTCATGTATTCACTACAGCAGTGTCCATATTCATGCTTGGCCTCAGATAGTCTCCTATTAAGATCCTTGCTCACTAATATGCATATAAGAGGTGTGTTCGGAGTCAAGAATTTTGTGCAATGCAACGATGTTTTTTTTCTTCTTTTTCGGTTTACATTTTGATGTTTGTGATTCAAGGATAGATTTCTAGTTCAACATTTCTATTTAATTCTTGTATATGGGAGATGCACATCCGATGTTGCAACTAGTTTGACTAATTTGGACTCTAGAGAGGGCCCAGGATGAGAAGGTTTCAAATGTTCCACCAAAGAATGAAAAACGGGTACTTTATGTGCTTTGATCCCTCCTAGATCAAACTATAGGAGGGCATCCATCACTAAACCTACACGCACACTTAGGGTTTGTGTCTATCACAAGCTATCGAGAGAGATCAAGAAGAATCAACTTTATATTCTTAAGAGAATTGTTGTTGATAACTTTCAATCCTCTTAAACTCTCCTCAAGGTTGTTGATATCCTTCCAACAAATATTTTCAATGTGCTTGGGTTTGCCACAATATCAAGAAAAAAAAGATTTGTTTATTTTCCTATGCTCATTAGTATTTTTTATCGGCTTTCCTATGTTCATGTTCTTGTGGAATGTCACACTACTTATGTTTTTCTTCATGGTCTTCAACTTCACTTGCATGGAAAAATATTGGAGATCTCTCTCTATTAGCATGGAATATTGAAAACTAAATGACTGGAAATTTGAAAATAAGCAGGTTTGATTTGATAAACTACAACTCTTGAAATTTGAAAATAAGCAGGTTCATTTTGACAATCTTTTGATGAACTTTGATATCCTCAGCAGCCAGTATGGATAACTCCCTTGTCCAATGATGATCACTTGTAATTTTTATTCACTTATCACCACCTCTGGTGCCTCAGCAAATGTATTCATGCACTATAAAGTACCTTCCACTGGTTCTCTTGAGATCTCTAGGCTAAGGGCCAAATTATCCACAAAGTGCACATTAAGCAATTGTTGTATCACCAGGGAGTGAAATGACTTGGATCTGACCCTGCACACATGCTACCTCCAATAAATATTCAAGCACATATACAAAAATTATATATAAGTAGGGCATAAATGGAAAACCTTCTTTAAGTGACCTCTCCAGGAAGATTACCTCAGAGATTTTCCCATTTGAACTAACTCCAACTGAAGCATTAGAAAAGAGGGCAATAAATGGCTTAATCAATAGGCTTCTATTAATTTATTAGTTGAATTTTGATAACAGATATATTTTACTTTGCATTCTTAAAATCTCATCTTGTTCCACACAAAGAAGCTTCAAATCAATAACCCACAGTGTTGATATCAGTTTTAGAAGCAATGGAATTCTCCACCAGATGTTACTGCTAATTTGTAAAATGTTGTTGCTCTCGTATTTGAGACATGTTTTGCATTCTACTGGTTCCAGGGTATATTCCAATTAGAGCAAGGCGTAAGAACAATGACTCTATATTGGAACTGATGATGCAACTTGATTTACATAGTTGTGTTGAGATTATATTTCTAGTATCATAGTATGACATTTACTTAATAATTAGGTTTCAAGGGAGAAATATTTACCCTTTTCATAAACACCTCCTATCGAGATATATTGTGTAATACTCTGGTTTTGACCCCTGGAATGTATTGGATCAGATTATGTATAAATTGTATATGTGTGGATATAATGATGAGAGTCAAGCAATGTAAGATTAAATAAATGACCCCATTTATAAATAATGTAAATATGCTAGTGTTAACACACAAAAAGTGCTCACTACCTCATCTACCCCATTGCATGATTCATTTGTCCATATTTCCTACCATGTTTGCCTCCAAAACCTTAAAATCCCACTAAAAAGCCTCCAAAAGGCCACAAAACCATTAAAAAAGCCTCCAAAAGGCCAAAAACCCCCTTTTTCCCCTAAAATAATCCAAAATTCCTCCAAAATAGCAAAAACCCTCTAAAAAGGGAATAAAAAATATAAAAAAAGAGGAAAAAGAGGGAAAAAGAAGGCAAAAACCCTATACAGCTGACCTAAACCATATGGTGCCAAAAACCATGGGCCAACACTCCACCACTAAAAACCTATAAATAGGTGATGGAGGCCCCTCATTTCACATCCACAGTCAAATACACCCTTACTCTGCCAAAATCACTCTTGAAACCCTAGCTCACCCTTGAGCTACTTTCACACTTGAGTGCCCCTTGGCCCATTTCCAACCCTTTGGAGAAAGAGAAAGGAGCAAAGCTGGAAGATTGGAAGCAACCCTCCAAAACTGCTGCAAGAGCTTCACCAACTTTCACATTGGAGGTATAATCTTTAACACAAAAAGAGAAATCTTTTGCCATATCTTTATGTTTCATTATTTATGTTAATGCTCATGCTAGGTTAAATTTCATACTGTTTTACTGTTTTTATTTACTGTTTATTGAAATGCTACTAAGGAGTCCCCTCTCCTTAGTAGGTGTTCATTTGCACAAGCTGGGGTGAAAACCCTATCTACAGTTTTGGCGACTCCCCTTGTGTTCCTTTGAATTTCTGGTTATAGCTTTAAAGTTTTAAACGTTTTTAATTTTCTGCAATATTTTTCTGTTTTTTTCTTTCGGCTGTCGTAAACTGCGTCTTCTACCCCCCGCAATTGTGTTCCAACCGCGTCTTTCAGGAATTTACCTGCGATTCAACCGCAACTCTCAGACTGTTTCCGGCGACCTACCGGCGATTTCCAGTTTGTTACCTACGATCCAACCGCGACTATTAGCTTGTTTCGTGCGGTCCGACGGCGGCTGTTAACCCTTTTCCCGCAGCCCGCTTGCGGCTTTCAGCCATTTTCCTGCAACCCGCCTGTGTCTTTAGGCCTTTTTCCCGCGTCTCGCTTGCGGCTTTCAGCCATTTTCCTACAACCCGCCTGCGTCTTTCGGCCTTTTTCCTATGTCCCGCTTGCGGCTTTCAACCATTTTCCTGCAACCCACCTGCGTCTTTCGGCCTTTTTTCCCGCGTCCCGCTTGCGGCTTTCAGCCATTTTTCTGCAACCCACCTGCGTCTTTCTGACTTTTTCCCGCATCCCTCTTGCGGCTTTCAGCAATTTTCCTGCAACCCTCCTGCGACTTTCGACCTATTTCCCGCGGTCTGACGGCATCTTTCGGCCAAAATACTGCAACCTGTCCGCGACTGTTGAGCTGTTTCCCGCGGTCCGACCACCCAGATTTGCCACTAACCCGCGGTCTGTTTTCTGCACTTTTTTCCCTGTTTTGAACCAAGCACTTTGCTGCAATATTTTATGCACCTGCATAGCCATCTGTCCTACCTGCAGCCTTTTCTGCAGCATTATTTATGTTCCATTTACAGAATAGTTTTTTTTTTAATTTCAACATTTTAATTGAAAAAGAGAAAATTTTGCATTTCAAAGTTTAAATTCTGTATTGTTATTTTTAGTTAGAAAGTTGCCCACCCCGTGGCACTTTTACTTGGGTTCATCATCTCACACGCACACACTCTGTCACCTAATTCAAGTGAGCCCTAAAATACTACTTGACACAACCAACATTCTAACCCCACTTGGGGAACACATAAGAATTTTTGTAGTTAGGTAGGATCAGGGGGATAGGCATTCAAATAACACCCCTCGGTTGCTTACACTTGAGACATAGTTGTTTTCCATTAGGGAACCAAAATCCCCTAGTATTTTTTGGCACGGTCACAACCAGTTTATCAGAGGGCCTCTCCCCTAGGAGGGTTGAAGTCACCAGACTGGTTCTGGAAGCCTGAGTGTAATACCGCAATCCATTCAGTAACCGAAGGATACCTTTCGCATTTCTTGGTGTATCACCCATATGGAGATACAGCGGCGATAGAACCAAACGGCAGATTCACCTTTTCTGGACGTGTCATGAACGGGGTATCTTAGTTGCCTTTCTTCTAGGATTGACTACCTGGTGTCCCTCCCGGTAGGGGGATATCTTTAGCCACTTGGCTCTACTATCCATATTGTCTGACTTGGATTTCATCACCTTGCAGAGGATATGTCTAGTTGAGTTAGAATATTATTTATCTAGGTGTTTGCATGCTCTCTTACCTCCTTTTGGTCTAGCGAGTCCACTATTTTTATTTTCTAGGAAACCTACTGCTTGTTGGTATTTTGACCATTTCTGTTGATACTCCACTTATTGTAGCACAGCTGTTAAAGTAAGTGTTTTGAATTGGTTGTTGGCCTGAGTGCCATATTTTTTTAGCTCTCCTTCTGCACACTCGGTTGCATTAGGGTTTTTGAGTTGTTTTTCACTCAAACACAACCCCCAGATATTTGACACCATCTGTCACCATTGAGTCCCAGAGACATTCTCGGTGCCTTCAGGGCGACCCCCCACAGCACGATTCACTTGACACCACCCGTCATAGACATAGATCTTCATCACTTGATACCACCCATCATAGATATCGAGCCTTGTCACTTGAATCCACTTGTCAATGGCATAGAAATCCGTCACCCGAGCTAGACGCCCCTTATTTTACCTATGATTCTGAGGTAGAGTCTGAAAACCCCATTTACACTGCACCAACCAGCCCCATGGCTGGCATGACTTCCACCCCTTTCTTTGTAGGGACCATTGGTGGAGCATCCACCACCACACCAGCTACCACACCTGCTTTGAGTATGCCCTCGATGGGGCCCACATCTACCATTCCGATCACTGTACCCATTCCAGTAGCTGGCATACCTATCACCACTCCATTAGTGACTCACACTACTCTTAGCGGTGCAGGACCATCCCATACCACTTTCGTTCCTCCACTTGGGGGAAACATCCCAAACCCAGCCCCTCCACTTGGGGGCATTGGCCCCAACATGGTCACACCCACTAGTATGTCCCATCCTTCTACTAGTTTTCCATTCATGGCTAGTCTCAACCTTCCTGACCTAGCTAGACTGACTAATGATCCCATCAGACACAACCCTGCATGGCCTCACATGCCCACCAAGCTTCCCTCTGACATCCCTAAGTTTGAGGGCAAGGCAGGTGAGGACCCCTAGAACCATATTATGTCCTTCCATCTATGGTGTTCCTCCAAATCCATAGTGGACAACTCTGTACGCCTCTGTCTGTTACAGCGCACCCTCACTAGCTCTGCAGCTAAGTGGTACATCGAGCAGCCCCATGGGACCCATGGCACCTTTACTTCCCTTGCTTCGACTTTCCTGCAGTTCTTTCAGTTACATGTCCGTTATGACGAGGGATTTGAGATCCTACTGCCTTGTAGACAGAACACAGCCACCCACATCACTGACCACATTCATGAGTGGCGTCGACGCCGCAGCCTCTGCAAAATAAAGTTAGACGACCGTATCTTCTTAGATTGGTTTCTAAAATCCCTCCTTCCTGTCATTGCCAAGGATGTGGCATCCGAACGACCCCAGTCCGAAGAAGAAGCCATCCTCAAAGCCCAGCAATTTGACCTCATTTACACCCAGTCGAGTTATCTATATACCATCATACCCGACGCCCCTCACGGTGATTCCTCCCAACACGATGCGCCAGGGGCATCCCATGCCGCAGATGGCATCATTGGCCGTGTTGCCTCGCATCCTCAACCCTTTTCCATAGCACGTCCTAGCCATGGCCCCGACCTTTCGCGGGCTACATCTAAATTCGGAGCAACCAATTCGTATGCTCCTATGGCACATCATCACCATTCCCACGGACCCTCATGTCCACCTCAATGCTTTGGTCATGCGTCCCTCACTTACGCCCCCCCCGGTCACACCTCAGCCATATTACCACCCACAGGCTGCACCAGCTCATGTGTCCTCTCAAGCCCAACCTACTTATTACCCATCATAGGCACCCCCTGCGCCAAACCCACAACCCGTTCCGCAGACGTATCAGCAACCCCCACAAGTTTCAGCACCTACGCAGCCTCCACCTTCTTATTATCCACCGCAGCCTGCTCCCGCACTTACACAACCCCAGAACCCACCTACTTCCCAAGGGCAAGTATACGCCCAACAGAATCCGCAGCACAACCAAAACAACCAGCGCCAACAGGGCCAGCAAAACCATGGCAAAGGCCGTAACCGTGGGAACAACCCCCCTCCAGACCAAGGCGGTCAACCTCCCAATCCCCCAAACAACAATAACGTGGCACCTGCCAACCAGAACCCTGATCGGCCGCCCAAGCAGGCCAAAAATCCTAATTTGCGAACAAACCATCCTTGTTCTATTTGCGAGGTCTATGGCCACTATACCCATGCTTGCCCACATTTGGAGCGAGCTCGGCAACTCTGGACTAATGATGCTCATCGCCAAGGGCACACGGCTCCTTAGGCGCCACCCAACCCCCCTCCTTAACATCAACCCTTGGTGTTACAAAACCCTTTACCAACCCAAGGCATAGTGAACACTCAGCCATTGGCTCCCCCTCAAGGAAACGCACCACCACAACAACAGATCACTTATGCCGCTCCTGATCAACCCATGTTAGACTCAGGTACCCACCACTTGTTAATGATGTCATCCGCCGATGTCAACCTCCAAACCCATCGGAACCAATATGGCTCCACCCGTGAAGCCTCTCCCGCCGACAAAAGCACTAACGCTCATCCCACTGATCAGACGTTACGTATACCTCCGGCTCAACTAGATGGCGCCTCCAAAGCACCTCGCTTCCCACTTCGTCGCATCAACAATAACCCCAATGCTCGTGCTGCGTCAAATTACAACATTGTATATGAATTAGCCCAATCTCCCGCAGCCATGTTTGAGTTAGAAGTCTTAAAAAATTTCCCTTCACAGCGCAAGACTTTGCTCTCCGCCATTGGTGCTATTGACCCAAATGATTCACGACTGATGGCCTTCGATTTGGACCAGTCCGAACCACGCCTGCCTTCCACTTTAGCATTCCAAGTTTTTGTTTTCGTTTGGAATATTGTATCCATCGGTGTATTATCGATGAAGGTGCCTCTACATGCGTTATGTCCACATTCGTTTGGAAGAATTTGGGATCCCCTACTCTCCAGCAGTCCACCACTGCGTTGCAAGCATGCGACGGTCGTTTGGCTCAACCCCAAGGTCTCTTAGCTAATGTTCCCGTCCAGTTGGCTGGAAAAACAGTGCTCATTGACATAGAGGTCATCAATGGCCAACTTGATTATAACCTCTTACTTGGCCGCAACTACATGTATGCCATGCGGGCGGTTGCCTCATCCATTTTTTGTACCATGATGTTCCCCCATGACAGACGCGTGGTCAAGGTCGACCAACTCACCTATTACGATCCCAATGCCCCCGCTGCACCCAAGAATGTTCTCCCCATGGCTGAACATCCTGTTTGTGGTGCAACTACCTCGTTTGTTTCCTTCGTGGGACCCAGACTTTACTCAGATACGCCGATGACCTCAACATTCCAATCCATTCCACCCCCCTCACCCGCGACCAAAGTATCCGACCTATGTACCCTTTCCCACAATACACAAACACCCAACAATCAACCACCCTTGTTACCAAAACCACCATTGGTACCTAGTCACATTGGTGTTACACCCATCCACACAATCCCCTTCCTATTCCCTCCCTCGGGCGTAGTGAGCGCCCCGGTTATGGCTACTCTTAGCCTCCCCGGCTTAACCTTGGGATTACCCATGTGGTATATTTCACCTCCTGTTCCCCCGTCAACACCAAATGTCATCCTACAACCAGTGCAACCCATTGCCACTACAAACCAACCACTTCCCGGTGTCACTACCCGTTCATCATCTACGAATCCCCCCCTCTTATCAATCCCACTGGGGGCAGAGGCCCACAACCATACACTATTGTACCCCCTCCCAAGATAGTTAAACCCCCCCATGTTTCGTGCTCCTCCTAAATGCTCGTTGTGTGATGAGTTAGGCCATCCAACTCATCAATGTCCACAATTACCTTCATTACAGGAACACATGCAAATGCTTGACAACGACCCCAACATCCTGGTTGTCGAACTCGATCCAACCCCTAAGCCTCGTGATAAATCACTGCGTACCAACCACCCTTGTGCAATATGCGGTATTTACGGCCATTACTCACACCACTGTCCCGATATCCCAGATTACAGAGCAGCTCTCTACGAGATGAATAATTTGGACCTTGAGACGACACCCCCCACAATTAAGGAGATCCACCCCCCAGTATCACCCCCATCCGGAGAGATTAACACCATTTATATGATCTCTTCGACTACCACTCCACCGTGAACCGATTTGACAACTCAAAGTTTCCGCAATGATGAGGAGATTCTAGAGGCTCTCACTGCCTCGGATTATCCCTGGGACGACATGCACCATCGTTCCTATTTCCTCCCAGAAGACTCCTCCTCTACCACAGCTACCCAATTTGCGGTTGAGTCCAAAGATTTCCTTCCCACCAACGTCGACTAGTTTAAGGATCCTATTCCCACTCCTGATGCCTTTGAGTAAGGTAACATGGCCAACATCTCACCCGTCAGCTACATAGATATCTCTGACCCACCTGGTGCTCTTGAAATCATTACCTTAGGCGCCTCCTGCAGTGAGTATGATATTGGAGAGTACAAAAAACTTTTCCAAGAGTTCTGTGATGTCTTTTCCTGGTCCTATACCGAAATGCCTGGTCTCGACCCCGCTATTATAGAGCACCACATTGACACATGGCCAAATGTACCCTCGTTCGCTAGAAACAGCGCCCCATTCATCCCTCAAAGCTCCCCGCTGTTAAAGCAGAGATTGAGAAACTTCGCACAGCAGGATTCATTTATCCTATTGCATATACCACCTGGGTTTCAAACCCTGTCCCTGTTAACAAAAAACAAGGCACCATCAGAGTATGGACTGACTTCCGCGATTTAAACTGAGCTTGTCCCAAGGACAACTTCCCCATGCCATTTATTGACCAACTCATCGATGCGTGTGTGGGGCATGAAGTCCTATCTTTCATGGATGGTTTTTCTGGATACAACCAGATTCAGATCCGTAAGGAGGATCAGTATAAGACTGCCTTTACCACCCCATGGGGTACCTTTGCCTATCGCGTCATGCCTTTCGGCCTCAAAAATGCTGGTGCCACCTTCCAGCGGGACATGACGTATTGTTTTCATGACTTGGTCCATATCCTGCTAGTCTATCTTGACGACCTTACAGCACGTTCCCGGAAACGATCAGACCACCTTAACGACCTCCGACAAGTTTTCCTGCGTTGTCGCAAATATCAAATCCGCTTGAACCCACACAAGTGTGTCTTTTGCGTTCCAACAAGTCGGTTGTTGGGTTTCATTGTTTCCCAGAAAGGAATTGTTGTCGATCCCCTGAAATTCCAAGCCATCTTAGAACTTCCCTCTCCTCACATGATTCGACGGCTCCAGAGTCTGCAGGGGCGATCTAATTTCCTCCGTCGCTTCGTTCCTGATTATTCCACCACCGTTCATGGTTTCTTACGCCTGCTTCGTACCCACATACCCTTTGTTTGGGATGAGCAAGCAGAAGCTACATTCGAAGCCCTCAAGAAATCTCTCACATAAGCCCCTTTGATCTCCCCTCTGGATTTCTCTCAGGACTTCATCCTTTACGTCTCGGCATCCGATTATGCCGTGTCCGGAGTCCTTGTTCAAGAAGACGCTGCTCGCCAGGAGCATGTCATTTATTACGTCAGCCAGACCTTGTCTGGACCACCCTTACGTTACCCATATGAGGAAAGACTAGCCCTTGCTATGGTCTTTTCCGTCCAAAAATTACGACATTACATTTTGCTCAGTCATACCACAGTTGTCGCCGACTCCAACCCCATGGTCTATCTCTTAAACCGGCGGCTCCTGCAAGGTCGCATTGCTAAATGGGTCATTATCCTCCAGGAATATGACCTCACTTTCATAACCCCTAAGAGCACTAAATCCCTCGCGCTTTCCCATCTCATCACCGATCTCCCCTCCCTTCTGCCGTCCCCACAAATCTTCGATGAGTTACCCGACAATCGCTTGTTCATCATCTCGTCTGATGACCCATGGTACGGTGATATTTTTTTATACCTTCGCATGCAGAAGTTCCGACCCAACATCAGTCATGATGGACGCCGTCGTATCCGTCACCAGGCCTCTCGATATCTCCTCTTAGGTGATGTCCTTTACCGGCGAGGGGTTGACACGATTCTCTGTCGTTGCCTTACACAAAAGGAAGCCGAACACGTCCTCAATGACTGTCATAGCGGTGATTGTGGTGGACATTTCTCTGGAATGGCCACCGCCCAAAAGGTCATCCACGCTGGATACTTCTGGCCCACACTCTTTACCGACTGCATCACAGCGGTCAAACATTGCCATAATTGCTAACTTTTTGCCCCCAAGGCCCGGACACCACCCGCTCCGTTACACCCAGTCGTCACCATTGGTCCCTTTTGTAAGTGGGCCATCGACTTCATGGAATGTAAACCCCCATCTGCCAATGGCCATAAGTACATCATTGTCGCCGTCGATTACTTCACCAAATGGGCTGAAGCCATGCCCACCTTCAATTGTACAGCTGACACCGTTGCCCGTTTCTTTTTTAACCACATTATCACTCGATTCGGGGTCCCCAAATAGTTGGTCTCAGACCATGGTTCACACTTTGAAGATTCCCTTTGGTGCGAGTTATCCACCCTACTGAAGTTCGAACATCAGTATTCCTCTGCTTACTACCCCCAAGGGAACGGCCAAGTAGAGGCCATTAACAAAATTTTAAAAACCATCCTCCAACGCACTGTTGACCGGCATAAGTCCAATTGGCACCACATGTTATTCCCTACCTTATGGGCTTACCGTACATCCACCAAAACCGCCACCGGTTTTACCCCGTTTCATTTAGTTCACGGTGTAGAGTCTGTCCTCCCCATCGAGTGTCAGATACCTTCCTTACACATCGCCATCGAACTTCTCCCAGACACCTCCCCACTCAAGCAATGTCTGCTATCACTAGAACAAGCTGATGAATACCGTCGTACCACTCTCCAGACCATTGAAGCCGCCAAGAACCCCTCCAAAGCTGGTTACGACAAACATGTACACCCTCGAACTTTCCATGAAGGGGACCTTGTCCTCGCCTATGACCAAGCCCACGACAAAACTGGTAAAGGAAAGTTTGAATCCATGTGGCAAGGCCCTTACATCGCACAAACGTGTCTCGGCAATGGGGCGTACATTTTAACTGACTCAGAAGGTCACCCTTTGAGCAACCCCCGTAATGGGTTGTATCTTAAACGCTTTTATCCCTAAATAACCCACGGCCCCATTGGTTTGTATTGTACAGTTTACTCTCTTTTTGTTTTTCACCTTTTTTACCACAATCTTACATTCATCATTTTTGCATGATCACAGATGGACCCTCTTCCACATCATTACATTGGCTTCGTTGATGGAGCAAGCCGCTGGTCTCCAAACCTAGCTTTTGCAGCATGAGTCTTATATTCCCCTTCACATGAATTGATTCACCTTGACGGAATATGTATAGGCACTGCTACCAATAACCAAGCGGAGTATGATGCTGTGACCGGTCTCCTGACTGCTACCCTCCAGATGGGCATATGTCACCTTCATGTGTTCCTTGACTCCCAGCTACTTGTCTCCCAGCTCAACAACTGCTATCAGGTGCGTGATCCCTGCCTCTTTAGAAAATTCCTACGCACAAAACAACTCAGCCGACAATTTGAATCCATAACATTCACCCATGTCCCAAGAGCTCAAAATAGTGTCGCAGATCAAATGGATAACAACATCCTAGATTGGCACATCAATCACACCATGTAAAACATCCATCATGCATCATCATCCCATAAACATCTCATCAAAAACATATCAAAAATCCAAAAAAGATTGTTAGGGGAATCCACGTGCCTATCACCACATAAAACATTTTGCATCCATGTGCAATAAAAATAAAAACATATTACTATACAGGGGCATCCACGTGCCTAATCCTACATACATCATGTTGCATCACATATAATACACACGGGGCATCCATGTGCCCATCATCCTATACTACTTGCATCCACGTGCAGTACCAACATATAACAAACCATAAGCACATCCACATGCGTACACTAAATCATCATCGCAAAAAGGTGCATCCATGTGCATATATATATATCAAAAAATACATGTCAATATGCTACACATGTCCTGAGTACCCCCGTACCTATCTATACAAAACATATCTATACATCCATACGCCTCATAGAATACATGTCGTAGCTACAAAATCGAGGGGAGTCCCCTACACTCCCTAATGAGAGTCATACCCTGCGTCACTGCCTGCATCAGCTGCCTCCGAGTCCTCACCTCGCTCCTCCTCCAATAGCTCCTCATCCCCTGCGGGATCCTGTGCCCAACCCGTATCCGCCAAGATAGCCACCCGGATCGCGATCGACCGGAACTCCCATGGCACCCTCAGACAATCCTAAATCACCTCCGGATCCACGTCCCGCCACCCGTCATCAGTCACTCCAACCAGCAACCGATCTAGAAGCATCCATACGGACTCCAGAGTCCCCTCAGCGTCCCATCGATGCACCTCCCCTTAGCTTGGCAGGGCTAGTACAGCCACATGCCCCCTGCGCACTACATGTCCTGGTGGTGGTCTCGGGCCAACATCTATAGATCACACATCAGTCAAAAACAGTATATCAAAAAATCTATCATACACAAAATCTTGATATCCATAACATGCAAGCAAATCAATACGTACCATCTGGTCCCCACGCCTTCCCTGGCGGCCGTGGTGCCTCTGGATCCCCGGTGTAGTCCATATCTCTGTATGGATAATCATCCAGTGTCAGCGGCATTTGCAGCCACTGAAGGTAGAGCTCCTGAGTAAAGTATCTACCAACCTCACCGCCACCCCCGGCGACGCATCATCTCTCCCCACCACACCATGCGCAGCTCCCTCGGTCCTCCTGCCCTGACCGGCACCCGTGGCCGCACTGTAGGTACCCGCTCCATGAAGAAGGCACATAGAAAAGATCCATAACAGAAACCCTTGCCAGATTCCTTCACCGATGTCAGCTGCCATTGAACACAAGTGAGGAACATCTAGCCCCAAGCATAATAAACACCATCCAGCACCTGCTCCACTAGCTGCATCTGGCCCCCGGACACCTTCTCAGGTGATTAGGACCCCAAAACTCGAACCACGCACGCCGCAATCGCCTATACTGCTGGCTCCTGCAGGTCCACCACCCGGAGTGCATTACTCTGCACCCTAGCCTCTGGAACACAGTACCGCTCCAACATATCCTCCATATCCACATCTGCGGATACTCGTGGTTGCGTATCTGCCACCCTACTTAGACAGGGCAACCCCGTCAAGAAGTATACATCTACGAGGGTGAGAACCACCCTCTCTCCCTACACCCTGAATGCTTGAATGTCCGGCTCCCAAAAGCTCACTAATCGGTTCAGCAGCAGCGCTACTGAACACATCATAGGCACCTGTGCGAACTTCAGCAGTCTGCACAACCCCAATGTCGACCGCACATGCCGATCCCTCCGGAAGACATCCACTATCTCATCTGGGATATCCCGCTCTCTCCAAAGCACCAACGGCATCCTGTCCATCACACAAGGCAAACTCATCAGACTCATGTCAAAGAAGTAAAACTGCCCCCCCCGGGGAAACCCTAAAAGCTAGATCACAATCGCGGCTTTAGGGCCCCTTGCTGCGATTTTCAACCGCGGCTGTCAGGGATACAGGCGCAGTCCCAAACCGTGCATGTAGGAGCCGAATTCGCGGTCCCGAACCACATGTCTAGACTCAGAACGCGCAGTACCCGACCGCGTATTCCGACCCGAACCTCGCGGTCCCCGTCCGCTTGATCCGCCCTGGAACCCGCGGTCCCCGACCGCAGTTCCACCCCACAAACCCACGATCCACCCACGTGGACCGTACAAAAAATCCCCTGGGACCCACCACCCTCCCCCCAAACCCAATGAAAATGCAGGTATGAGTTTGTCAGAATACCTGTAACTCCCGGATCTGAAAACGATCGGTCGGATCATCCAGAAAAACCAACTCAACTCTGGTCCACTCTGATCACTAGTCAAAGTCAACAAGTCCAAATGACACTTGTCATGTTGGACCCACTCACTATTTATAGTCCATTGACTTTTTCTTGTTTTGGCCATTCTAAACCCATACGAAGTCCATTTTTCGCACTATTTCCACCACTGGAATCAGCACGACGAGACCGTTATGATGGTCAACTTATTCTCTTATTTTTTCCACATCATTTTTTGAGCATTTTTAAACACCACTAGTTGCCTCGGTTTGCGTGCCACTTCGGCTGCTCTCCATTTTTGATATATTTCATATCATCGGATTCATTTTTTCGAGCCCGTGATGATGCTTGAGATCATTTCTCGCTCTCACCCCAGTCACCTCGGTTTGCGTGCCACTTCATCCGTTCTCCGTTTTTGACACTTTATATATCGCCGGATTCATTTTTTCGAGCTCGTGATGATGCTTGAGATCATTTCTCGCTCTCACCAGGTACAATTTCACCATTGTGTCCTGACACCTTGCTGCCTCGATTTACGCACCACATCGACCGCCATCGGATTGTTCCACATTTTTACATGAGCCCTTCACTCCTGTCATACTGCACTTATTTCGTTATTTTTCCACCATTCATTACCCCGCAAGGAGGCCCACCAGTGTTCCCCCCTACCCTCGTTCTTGGTCATCATTAATGTTCTTTGATTGAGCACTTCCTCCTTGCCTGGCCATTCCTTTTGTTCGGTATAATTTTATCCCTTTTTCGGGCCGGACAAGTCCTTTACGAAAAAGGCACTTAGGGAGTTTCTATTAAGCTCTTTTATGACTCCTAAAACAATGAAAAGATCGCCGAGCAATCTTGCTTCCTTTCAAGCTCGTTAAAGTACCTGAAAGGGCGTCTATCTGGTATAAGTTTACCCCTTTTCTGGACCTGGTAGACTAATTACGAAAAAGGAATATTCTAGTCACA
This sequence comes from Larix kaempferi, assembly GCA_027924585.1. Lineage (NCBI taxonomy): Eukaryota > Viridiplantae > Streptophyta > Pinopsida > Pinales > Pinaceae > Larix > Larix kaempferi. The sequence goes on from BSBM01000476.1 coordinate 9,746,908, forward strand.
CCGGCTAGAAGAGTTCTTCATTGCATCCTTTTATGCTTCTTCGGGCCTTGGAGACTAACACATGAAAAAGCAACCCCCTGGAGTCTTCTTATCGCTTTCAGACTCTCTAAAATTGAAAGCAACCACGAGCATTAACTGTCCTGGGCTCGTATAAATCCACATGACAATACCATTCCATTTTTTTAGAGTCTTCTTATCGCTTTCAGACTCCTTAAAATTGAAAGCAACCATGACCATGAACTATCCTGGGCTCGTATAAATCCACACAACAGTACCATTTTACACACACTTCTTCTAGTTCCTTAACCCATGAAGAAGTCCCCCTGTGCCTCTTGGCACTATGATCGAAAATCTCGGCAGCACCCCCAATCAAGTCGCCTTTGTTCAGAGTAGTCTGCAGTCTCCTGCCATTTTACACCAGCTTGAGTATCACTCATCCCAGTCACTATCCTTGATCCATTACAGCTATGATCCCTTTCCCACCAGTCAGTTTCATATGCTTCCCGATCGTCCCCACCATCATACTCTTAACAAAGGAATTTTGAGTCCACCCACTCTACTTTCCCAGTTATCCCCCACAGCATGTCAGTCATACCATCAGTACTCTCACACTTCGGTTCTCCACATTGCGCTCCTATCAAGGAAACATCATTGCCTTGCTCGTTGCAGGTCTCCCTCTGTCGACGACAGCCCCTCTATTCCAGAGGATAGACCCAGAGGTCCCAAAGCCTTGGACCCATCACCATCTGTGGTGAGTGCCTACGGACCATTTTGAGAGGAGTCATCATAGCCTCTCCGAGTGGTTGTTTCTCACATGCTCGACTTCAACACCTTGATCGCATCGTTGAGAATCGCGTAGGGTTTATATCCCTTCAATTATTGGTCGAAGACCCCAGATTTCCCTTGACTCTAGCACATTGGTGAGTCACTTCGGAACACCCAGTTATATGTTCCCGTGGATGTTCGGGTTGTGTTGGCGATCGTATTTGGAAGCCATCCAGTTATATGCTTCCTTGAGTACCCAGTTCAGTTCCAGTTCAGTGTACCATTGAGGACATGACTCCCCGTCACTATGCTCTAGCAGCTCATCAGTTCCTCTAGTACCACACTCAGCAGCACTATTGTTATTCTAGTGTATCAGTTCTTCAGCTCAGACATGGTCAGCCCAGTAGTATGTCCCAGATTTGTGTCCCCTCTGGACCCTTATGATGTACACAGTGGTTCTCTATGTATCCTACAGGTTCCCCTTTTCGAGCCTCACTGTTATTTTTTATGTATCTTGATACGAGCATGGGTATGCCTGCCTCGTCCATATATTGAGATTCTTCCTCATTCATTATTTGAGGCCATGTATATTTCAGGTCCCCGTATTTTGGACCCCATTGTTATTATTGTTCTATATCTTGATACGAGCATGGGAATGCCCGCCTCGTCCATATGTTCAGATTATTCCTCATTCATTATTGAGTTCATGTACTTTCAGTTCTTGCAGTTTGTTCGGGACCGTTGTTCGGTGCTCTAGTTTGTTTCTTCTCTTCTCCACACCTCAGGAAAACCATACAAGACTTATGATGTCTATCGGCCATACGATGAGCTCCTGCCCTCACACATCAGGGGGCAATCTGTTAACACCCAAAAAGTGCTAACTACCTCATCTACCCCATTGCATGACTCATTTGTCCATATTTCCTACCACATTTGCCTCCAAAACCTTAAAATCCCACTAAAAAGCCTCCAAAAGGCCACAAAACCATTAAAAAAAGCCTCCAAAAGGCCAAAAAACCCCTTTTCCCCCAAAATAATCCAAAATTCCTCCAGAATAGAAAAAACCCTCTAAAAAGGGAATAAAAAATATAAAAAAAAGAGGAAAAAGAGGGAAAAAGAAGGCAAAAACCCTATACAGCTGACCTAAACCATATGGTTCCAAAAACCATGGGCCAGCACTCCACCACTAAAAACCTTTAAATAGGTGACGGAGGCCCCTCATTTCACATCCACAGTCAAATACACCCTTACTTTGCCAAAATCACTCTTGAAACCCTAGCTCACCCTTGAGCTACTTTCACACTTGAGTGCCCCTTTAGCCCATTTCCAACCCTTTGGAGAAAGAGAAAGTAGCAAAGCTGGAAGCTTGGAAGCAACCCTCCTGGACTGCTGCAAGAGCTTCACCAACCTTCACATTGGAGGTATAATCTTTAATACAAAAAGAGAAATATTTTGCGATATCTTTATGTTTCATTATTTATGTTAATGCTCATGCTAGGTTGAATTTCATACTATTTTACTGTTTATTGAACTGCTACTAAGGAGTCCCCTCTCCTTAGTAGGTGCTCATTTGCACAAGCTGGGGTGAAAACCCTAGCTACAGCTAGTATGGATTCCTAATAAGGATCTCAAGGTCAAGGTTCAACTAATGAATGACCAAGCATGTAAATGCCATAAATATATGTATATGAACCATGTGGTAGGCATGCCATGGTGAAATCAAGCTATGTAAATATCAATGCTGAAATATATGATATAACGGTCTAAGATGACTATGGAGAGCACGAGAAGGGATATGATTCCACCAAAGGAGAAGAGGAAAAGAGGCCAATAGGAGAGTAATTCTCTATTGCCAAATTCATCCTAGGAACTCATCTTGTTGCCATCATGTGCCTTAAATGAATCCATCCACCCTCATGTAGAGGTTGGTGGGGAAGTTTGCTCGTAATTAATGGAGCATGGGATAAATACAATCATTATGGGAAAACATAAGAGTAAGTCATTATAACTCTCTCATTGTCATTCATTCTATCCTTCTCACATTCATGATCTACACTTCTCATGTGGTGTTCCCCATGGATAACCATGATCCTTCTCACATTCATGATCTACACTTCTCATGTGGTGTTATCCATGGCTAACCATGAACCATTCTGGAAATTGATGAAAATCGGCATTGTAAAAGGGGGATTAAAGATCTTGGATTTGATAGATGACTGTAGGTGAGCATAGAGGCTTGGCTAGTTAGGAAGCCTTCCTCCATTGTGTATTTGTTGCTTATTGAATGCTTTAGAGACAAGTGTTATTTTTCTTTTAATCCCAGAAGGAATTCAGTAGATTTGATCTTTCTATCTACAATGAAGAGCATTGAAAGGGAAGAATATTCTTGAGGGACTGTTGAGTAGAAAAAGGGAAGATCTTCCTTGTATTCTGTAGGGAAATGGAATAAAGTGCCATGGCTTTTTAATAGCTGGATGAGATCTCTGTAGTGCTTCAAAGTGAGCAGATTGTTTAAGCCATGAGAGCAAATGGGTTGTGTTGAGTGAGCTAGAAGCATGCAACTTGGTACCTTCACCTTGGTGGCCTCATAGCCCAACTTGTGGGTGCCATCTGCATTGGATTCCTATGGCTGGGTGGAAAATGTTTTGTACATAACCAATTTCTTGGAGTATCTTTACTAAAATATCCCACTTGGTGTTCTAAAAGTTCCTTTCCGATCCCCTAGAGATGAAGAAGCAAATTGGGCTAAATTTAGTGGCTACTCATCCCATGTCTAGGAGTGCGTGGGATGGAATGCCGCATTATGTATTGGGTACTTAGTAACTTCTCTATTTTTGTTTTATGAGTTTGTGGATGTACAAAATATCTATTATAAATAATTGTTCTAGAATATCTATCATGCTTATAAGATCCATTTTATAGACTACCTTTTTATTTGTTGAATGATGTATTGATGTGGCTATTAGGCCAGCATTAACTTACTGTATAGTTAAGGATTTCAATTCTTCTTCCTCATCACCTACTTGCATTTCATTTTGTTGTCTTTGTTCTAAATTTTGATTTCCTATTCTCATTAGTAATTTTTGTTGGCTTTCCTATGTTTATGTTCTTGTGGAATGTCACACTACTTATGTTTTTCTTCATGGTATTCAACTGGTACTTGATAGTCATTACCAGCAACATATAACCCGAATTCATCAGTAAGTCATAATATATTTGTAATTCATTACCAGCAACATATAACCTGAATTCATCAGTAACAATCTATGGATTTCTAGATCTACAGATTGGATATCAGCTTGTCATTATTAAATTGTATAACAGGTCAATTTGTATACTTTCTCTTGTTATGGGATTTTTAAACGAGAACCATGACAAGATTTCCTGACATTCAACCATGTTTTTATAAAGTGCATAAGCTATGATGATCTGTAAACATAAAGGAAAATGTTGGTAATAAAGAGAATAGGAAGGGTAGAAAACTACATTACAGAAAAGCATTGGTATAGAGAAATCTTATCAGAACCTTTTGCATTGATGTTGGATCCAACAAAAAGCCTTTTAATAGCTGCACCATGCTTGAAAGAGGAAACATATCCATTTAATTATTTTTGGACTATTCTGTGGACTATAAAGTACCTTCCACTGGTTCTCTTGAGAGCTCTAGTCTAAGGGCCAAATTATCCACGAAGTGCACAGAAGCAACTGTTGTATCACTAGGGAGTGAAATGACTTGGATTTGACCCTGCACACATGCTGCCTCCAATAAATATTCAAGCGAATCTGCAAAAATTATATATAGTAGGGCATAAATGGAAAACCTTCTTTAGGTAACTTCTCTAGGAATATTACCTTAGAGAAGTTCCCATTTGAACTAAATCCAGCTGAAGCATTAGAAAAGAGGGAAATAACTGGCTTAATCAGCAGGATCCTGTTAATTTATTAGTTGAATTTTGATAACAGATCTATTTTACTTGGCATTCTTAAAAGCTCAACCTATTCCACACAAAGAAACTTCAAATCAGTAACCCACAATGTTGATATCGGTTGTAGAAGCAATGGAATTCTCCATCAGATGTTACTGCTAATTTGTAAAATGTTGTCGCTCTCGTATTTGAGACATGTTTTGCATTCTACTGGTTCTAGGGTATATGCCAATTAGAGCAATGCGTAAGAACAATGACTCAAGTATCTCAAAGGTACCTCTGAGTTTGGACTTTGGTATCCTAATAACCAAAAATTTGACCTCTCATCTTACACTAATGTTGACTGAGCAGGCAACCTCGATGATCGAAAAAGTACCAGCGGCAATGCATTCTTATTGGGTAATTGCTTGGTATCATGGTCAAGCAGAAAGAAGACATTTATATCTCTCTCTACTGCTAAGGCTGAATATATAGCTGCAGGTGAGTGTGGCACTCAGATTTTGTGGATAAAGCATTCCTTGGAAGAATTACAAGTTGAAAGCAGTCAGCCTACACCTATCTATTGTGACAACACCAGTTCCATAAGCATATCAAAGAATCCAACTATGCAATCAAAGAATAATAACATACCCATCAAGTACCACTTTCTTCAAGAACCAAAAAATGAAATTGGAATATGTGACCACAAAGGAACAGGTAGCTGAAATTTTTACCAAACCTCTGCCTAAAGATACTTTTGAATATCTTATGCAAAAGCTAGGAGTTATCTCTCTCTTACACTAAATATTTCATTTACTTGATATGGGTGCTATATGAGGTTGGCACTCTTTGAAGGAGCAGACGGGATACAAGTAAAGGTTAGAAGGAAGAAATTAAAGTCCTATGAAGAACCTGCAATAATTAATTAATGAAAATACACGAGATAACAAAAATAACAGAACTCAGAATCACATTTATTGATCGCAGGCCACTTCGAGGGGGCAACCTACTTTGAGCAAGTTCAATACAAATAAATTCACTGACGTGCCTTCATAGGCCTCAACGCACACTTATATACTAAGTCTAGGAGCCAATACTATGGGTCAAAACCATGGGCCAATACAAACTATGGATCAACAATACTACGAGCGACTTACAAAGCATATGCGCCAAACAACAATAACACAAACTATGGATCAACAAATACTACGGGACGACTTACAAAGGATATGCGCCCAACAACAATATACTAACAAAGTAAAGACATGGGTTCCTAACATCCCCTCCCCCTTAGAAAAATATTTGTCCTCAAAGCTTTAGATGTGGAAATTGTTGTTGAATCTGAAGGAGTGGTTCCCATGTAGCATCCTCTGGTTGCATGCCATGCCACTGAATTAAGACCTTTGTGATAGAGCGAGAATGAAGCTTACGAGTGTGCTTATTGAGGATGGCCTCCGACTCCAAAAGGATGTATCCTTCATTTTCCAATTCGAGTAAAATAGTTTGTCCTCTGATGTTGGTACCAAGAACTTTATTCAGACCCAATCTTCTAAAGAATCCGATATGGCTCATAGAACTTTGGAGCTATCTTATGACACCCTTTGAGTTTCAGGGAGGATTGCTTGTATGGCTAGAGACGAAGAAAAAACATATCACCTACTTGAAAAGTGCACTCAGAACGGTGTTGATCGACTTGTTGCTTCATGCGATTTCTTGCCATGTGAAGATTGTCCCGCAAAATGCGAAGAATCTGATCGCGGTTGCGAAGGACTGTGTCAACTGCCTGAACTGGTGAACTGTTGGGGGTGTATGGAAGAAGAACTAGTGGTGCCTAACCATAGACTGCTTCATATGGGGTCATTTTAGAGGCAGTGTGGTAAGAGGTATTGTACCACCATTCAGCGAGAGGGAGCCACTTTTCCCACTGATGTTGTTGTTCAGAGGTGAAGCAACAAAGAAAAGTTTCCAAGCATTTATTGATAATTTCAGTCTGACCATCTATTTGTGGGTGATACCTTGAACTCATCTTCATTTTGGTGCCAGTGTGGCAAAATAGTTCTGTCCAAAAATGACTGGTGAAAGTCGCATCACGATCCGAGACAATGGAAGAAGGGATTCCATGAAGACGAAAGATCTGGTCCAGGAAAATTTGAGCGACTGAGGAGGTTGTATAGGGATGGATGAGAGCACAAAAATGACTATATTTGGAGATGCGATCAACCACAACCAAAATCGTTGTCTTCCCTCCAGACTTACGGAGCCCTTCAATGAAATCCATAGAAATATCTGTCCCAATCCATGTAGGTATGGACAAGGGTTCGAGCAATCCTGGAAGGAGTGTCGTTTCATCTTTATTGCGCTAGCAGGTATCACATTTAGCCACCATTTGTTGAATTGTCCTTTTTATGCCTTGCCAAAAGAAGTTACGTTGTGCTCGCTCATATGGTTTGAGGAACCCAGAGTGCCCTACCGATGGAGAAGCATGGAGTTCATAGACGACAACCTGTTGAATATCTGTGCTCTGGGGAAGCACTAGACGACCCTTGTATCTCAGGGAAGCACCATACCAAGAGTAATGTGGTACAGCAGAAGGGTTTTTGGCCAAGCATTGGATGATTTGAGATAATGAAGAGTCATTGGCATAGCCCTGTTGAACAGGTTGCAACCAATTTGGAACAGGCATAGAAGTAGCTGAAAGAGAACCTTGGTCATCAAATGTACAAGAAAGAGCATTGTTGAGCCCAGAATTGGCCCCTTTTAATCATCCTCGATCACCTTTTCTTCCCCTGTCCTACACCATTTAGCATGCTAATCAGACCTGTTGTCCTCACTTTATTCCCCCAAGCTGCTAAGGTATGACTGATCATTGCTTTATCTTATTAATGCTTATGATTGTGATAATTAAGGCTGTGTATCTCTCAATTGTGCTAACATGTTATGATTTATGAAGGTAGTTTGAGTTATGTGGACTACAGGAAGGTGGGGCTGAACAAGTCTTGAAAGGAGGGATGTTCGCTGCTTAAAAGGATCCTTGGGGCTCCGATCATCAATTAAGGCACGTGGTTCCAATGTAACATTCTAGACGGAGCTGTGACAGAGCAGCTGTAACAGAATGCGCTATAATTGGAGATCTTTAGTATATTGTTGCTCGAGTATAATTGTGATTTGGAAAGATTGCCACTCCTGGGCCAATCAACAGCTTTCTCCCATTTTTCTATGTCTCTATTATGCCACGTTTGTAACAACTAGTATTATTTAGGGCGCCTGAAGATCAGAGATCTTCATGGCTGCCCATTATTAGGATTGGATGTTATGATCTGCATGTATAAATATGGGGAGTTGCCTCGACCCAGGGGGTTGAACAACGGAGAATTCATTCATTGTATTAGTAGTAGAAGCAAACTGTGTAATCATCCTTCTGTTGATATAAAGAGTTACCTCTGAGTTAAAGGAACTTTACATTGTTCAGCCAGCATCTCTGTGTGAAGGCTGGGCCCTTCTTCCACAGGGATTGCTGAGTTAAAGTAGGACTTCTCGAATTTATTGTTGTGTGATGTTTTGTTAATGATATTTCCTTTGTACGCAGCAGTAGTAAGTGTGGATTTGCAGTATAATTAGGATTACATTTCCTTGAGATTGGTAAGTGGTACAGAGTGACAGTCGACTGAGTAGGAAACTTTCTTTATGCAATTCATGTGATAGTTGTACACAGCCTTGTTCATCCTGCAGTTTAAGTTGTTATCCCATGAACCCTTGCAAGTTATCTTTCCTGATTGTTGATTTTCATTCCTGTAATTCAAACTCTTAGAGCAGTTGAACTCAATCCCTTGCAATTGAATTTCTAGATTAATATTTCAGTTTATGCTTATGGTTTTCAAGAGTGATCAGATTGAAGAGGTGATTGTTCTAGGATGTGAATAGGATTTCTTTTTATCTGCAATTGTTGTTGAATCTTACATCATTTCTTGTTGATGCATGGTAGAAAGGAATTGAAATTGTAGCATTTAGAAGGCAAATGGGATTACACAGATCCTTGGGATGGACATAGTTGTTAGAGGATAAAAGTGTTCAATTATAGTGATTTGGTGTTTAAGCATAGATTGTGCATTTATCCTTTGAAATAAAAGACTTTCTCGGGTTGACAATAAATCTCATATGCTCTGTATGTTGGTAATAATCTATCTGCATATTGGGTGCTCGACATTTTGGCGCCATTGCCAGGGAAGGATAAAAATTAAACACTAATCATTAGTTGCATCTGGTAATTGTTTCTAGTCAGTCTTTTCTTTGCTGAAATGATTTGGTTCGCATGAATACGAGGAGGGTAAAACGCGATCACCTCCCAACTCCCAAAACCCCACAAAATACTAAAAGTGCAGGTGGCTCGGGTCGCGGTCGAGGACCACCATTGGGAAAAAGAACATTCATCGATGATCTTGTTGACAGAACTGATTCATCCACCAGGGCTCGTCATCAAGAAACTCCTATCAGAAGAAACCTTATTGATCCTGGGGTGCCAGTGTCAGGATCCACGGTGGAGAATACATGAACAGCCGTGACTCCCTCGTATATCCCAACTGAGGAAGACACAGCTGTTACAACTGAGGAAGATACAGCTGTTACAACTGGACCTGCTGCTACAACTGAGGAAGACACACCTGTTACAACTGGACCTTCTGGTAGAGGTCCGATCTTCCACATTTACGGGAAGGCTGTAACTGAAGAAGAGTGGACGCAGTTCCACCAAAAGTTTGCTGATCAGGAACAAAACAAGGACGAAGGAAAAAACGAGGAAAAGAATGCAGGAACGAACGAAGAGGAGAAAACAGAAGAGGAGATGAGTAACAGACACGAGTCCGACGAGGAAGAAGCGATGGTGGAAAACTATCATCATGAAAATCACTCCCTGCCTGAGGGAACGATGGCTACACTGCAATTTCCGATTCGGCAGCCAGAAGGGACAGCCCCTATGAAAAACATCTCACCATCAATGTTGCCTCACTTCCATGGAAGGGCGGCAGAAGATCCAGACGAATTCCTTTTTGAATTCAATATCCTCTGTCGCAGCTATGATTATGTCACCGATGCCCAAAAGCTAAAACTTTTTCCCGCCACCCTGAAGGACAACGCATTACGTTGGTTCATGAGCCTTGGGGGAGGAACCGTTGCTAATTGGGATAAGATGAAACAAGTGTTCCTGGAGAAATATCAGGAATATTGCAACACCAAGGACAAAAGAGAGGAATTATTCAAAATGGTGCAGAAGGAGGACGAAAGTCTGGAGGATTTTGTAGAAAGGCTGTTGTACAATGTGCAAAGAGCCGGGCAGACGAACATGGGGTTGGACATGCTCAAGATAATTTTGCTTCATGGGATCAGGGATGATTGTTTAGACATGTTAAACCTGCTAGGAAAGGGAGATATCTCCAAAGAACCTTTTGGGAATATTGTGGAATTATGTAAGAGATACTCCAAGGGTATTCCAGGAAGAATAAGCCGGAAAAACGGGATAAGCTGGAACGTGATGTCTTCGACAGAACTCAGAAGTCGTCCAATGGAGGAGCTACCCATGCAAAGATAGGCTCTCCTTGAAAATTTTAAAACAAAAATGATGAGCTCCATCTCTTCGGAGATCGATGTCCTGAAGGCAAAACAAAAACAGGCAGTGGAGGATCTCACACTAGGTGTGTTCTGTCCCAGATGTAGAAAGAACCATCCGCTGAAAGAATGCCTGCTTGACAAAGTAGAAGTATGTCAGCTGTGTGAGCTGAACCATGACATGAAAGAATGCCCCTCACTTCCCCAAGTGAAGGCTGTTCTGCAGACATCAACTCCAGAAGTGGAATCAGCCTATTTCATTGCACAGAAGAAACCTTGGAAGCCTCGAAATCAAGGTATGCCTCTAGACTCGTTTCCATTTTTGAAAAATATGAGCAATTGGAATAATAACATGCAAAATGTGAATACACAATTCCCTTCAAATTATGCTTAGTGGAATCCTTCCCAACCTGCAATGCAAAATTATTACTCATGGAGTCCCTGGACACAGCCACCACATCAACCTACGTCGTGGTCTCCTGGAGGGAGGAACTTCCATCTTGGGAACCAGTTTCCTCAACCACCTCCACCTCAACAGTCACCATATTCTCCTCCATACCCTCAATTTCCTCAATATCCTCAATACCCACCTCAGCAGTCGCAGTTGCAGCTGCAGAATAATTATGTCCCTAATATACCAATACGGCCTCAACTGCATGCCCAACCTAATCCTAACCCGAATAATAAAATAGTCCATCAATTGGAAACTGTCAATATGTCGGCCTACTCCCTTTCCCCTGTACCTTGTAATGATATTCATCTACGATCTGGGAAAATAGTAGAACCCGTAATTACAGAAGATGCTCCACCTTCTGTGCATAAAGAAGGAGGGAGTTCACAGCATCCATCCGATACAGTTCCTATCACTAAAGATGCTAAGCATCCCTTAGATGGGACGGCTGAAACATCAAACGAGAAATTAGACAATACGTAGCCTACCCAGCTGATAAGGCAACCACTATACCCTGAGAGACTAATGCTACCAAAAATAGGGGGGCAACCTCAGTTTAACCTCCTAGGGGAGTTAAGGAATCTTTATGTCAAAATCCCCCTTCTTCAAGCTCTTCAAGACGTGCCTATTTATGCTAGAACCGTTCGGGACCTGTGCACTAAGAAACCAGGGAGGAAACCCAGAGATCCTCCCACTGTTCACGTCATAGGGAATTTATCTTCTTTGATAACAGGAAAAACCCCTATGACCATGTATGACGACCCTGGAAATCCTACTGTCACTGTACATATAGGACAAACGCAGATACCCAACGTGCTAGTCGACCTAGGAGCAGCGATCAATGTCATAACAATTGAGACTGTAAAGAAGCTTGGACTCACTAATTTTAGAACGACCCCTACCATTTAAGAATTGGCGGACAGATCCACCATTAGACCCAAAGGGATTCTGGACGACCTTGTCATCTCAGTAGATTCATGGGAGTACCCTGCTGACTTTTTGGTATTACAACCAAAATCACAGCTGGGGGGACACCCATTGATCCTGGGGAGGCCTTGGTTGGCCACAGATGATGCTTGCATCGGCTGTTGATCAGGGTCCATGACTATATCTGACTGTACGGAGACTAAAAACCTCACCCTGTATCCTCCAATTTGGCCAAGTCTAGAGGCTGAGACTTCCCTTTGGATAGAGCAAGAGGAGGAGGAGGATGTTCATCCACTATTAACTATAGGGAAGGCCTTAACTTTTAAAAATGAAACAAAAGACAATGCTATTAGTACTTTTATTAGTGAACCCGCTTCAGTGGATAAAGAAGTCTATCAAATCCTGAACATTACCCTTGGTAAGGAAGAACAAGAAAATCTTAGGGAAGAAGCACTAGTTGGTGACACAAATATAATCCCAGTTTTGAAAAATTCAAAAAGTATCCCTATTGAGATAGAGCCTGGAAGGACTTTGAATATCAACCCTAGTCTCTCCTCAGAGGAACAGAGGCGCCTAATCAGTCTCTTGAAGGAACACAAGGGGGCGTTCGCCTGGGAGTATACAGACATGAGGGGTATTCCCTCTAATCTATGCAACCACCATTTTTATATTAAAAATGACTCCCGACCTGTGTGTCAACCCCAACGACGCATGAACCCCAATCTGAGGGATATAGTGAAGGAAGAAATCCAGAAACTTTTGGAAGCAGGATTTATATATCCTATTTCAGATAGTGAGTGGGTTTCCCCACTCGTAATTGTGCCCAAGAAAAATGGTAAATGGAGGATCTGTGTCGATTATAGGGAACTAAACAAAGACACGCAAAAGGATCATTTCCCTTTGCCCTTTATTGACCAAGTACTTGATACCCTATCAGGGAAGAAGTTCTTCTCCTTCCTAGATGGGTTCAGCGGGTACAACCAAATTTAGATTGCTCCTGAGGACCAGGATAAGACCACCTTCACTTGTCCCTAGGGAACGTTTTCCTACAGGGTGCTTCCTTTTGGTTTATGTAACGCACCGGAAACATTTCAAAGAGATGTAATTGGCATATTCTCTGAATTAGTTAATGATAGTATGGAGTCTTTATGGATGATTTTACTCCCTATGGCAAGGATTTTGAGGAAGCACTGGAAAATTTAAAGAAGGTTTTAATTCGCTGCGAACAAACTCGGCTCTCATTAAGCACTAAAAAGTTCTATATGATGATGAGTGAGGGGGGTGGTATTAGGGAATTTCATCTCTACCAATGGCATTCAGGTGGATCCTTCAAAAATCAAGGTGATAAAAAATATACCGACTCCTTCAACTTAGAAAGAGGTGCGAAGTTTTCTGGGACATGCTGGATATTACCAGAGGTTTATAGAAAACTTCTCCAAACTTGCTTCTCCTTTGTTTTCTCTGTTAATGAAGGATGCACAGTCTGTGTGGAGTGAAGCATGCCAGACAGCGTTTGATAAGCTTAAGGAGAATCTGTCCACAGATCCTATCCTAAGGGGACCTAATTGGACCCTACCCTTCCACATTTCCTCAGATGCTTCTGATACCACCATTGGAGCAGTATTAGGACAGCAGGATGGTCAAGTACCTTATGCCATCTATTATGTTAGTAAAAACTTAGCCCCTGCTGAACTTAATTATACTTTTACCGAAAAATAATTCCTCGCTATTGTTTACTCTATTAATGAATTTCGGCATTACATTACTGGGTATCCTACATTTGTGCACACTGACCACTTTGCCATTAAATATTTAATGAACAAACCTGTCACCAATGCCAGAGTGACCAGGTGTCTCTTATTATTGCAGGAATTTGATATTACCATTATAGATAAACCTGGAAAAGAAAATGTTGTTGCTGATTTTTTATCTCGTTTTACTAACAGTGATGACAGTTCGCATGTTGAGGACTCTTTTCCAGATGAACATCTATTCGCTCTTTCAGCTCATTCACCCTGGTATGCAGACGTTGCTAATTATTTGGTTGCAGGAAATCTCCCGCCACACATGTCTAAACGAGAAAAGAGAAAACTCATCCAACAAAGTGCCAGGTATTGTTGGCTCAATGGTCATCTCTTCTACACAGGGCCCGATCTTGAGATTAGGAGATGTGTAAGGGAAGATGAGATCTTTCACATACTGAAAGCCTGTCATGATGGACCTTGTGGGGGAAACTTTGCAGACAAAAGAACAGGTCATAAAGCGCTGCGGATGGGCTACTATTGGCCAACTCTGTTTAGGGACGCTAAAAGGTATGTTCAGTCCTGTGACAGCTGCCAAAGGATGGGCCAGCCTAATAAAACAGATCAGATGCCTCTACAACCTCACATAGTAGTTGAACCATTTGATAGATGGGCATTAGATTTTGTTGGCCCTATCATCCCTCCTTCTAGACAGAAAGTTTACATTCTGGTTTGTACTGATTATATGACCAAGTGAGTAGAGGTTGTAGCTTTGGCTAAGGCTAATGACCAGGCAGTGATTGATTTTCTGTATAGTGAAATCTTTACCCGCTTTGGGGTACCGAAGGAAGTAGTTACCGATGGGGGGCCGCAATTCATGTCACGCCAATTTGAATCCTTGCTCCGGAAGTATCATGTGTAGCATAGGGTGGCTTCAACTTACCACCCCCAGGCCAATGGTCAGGTGGAAAGTACTAATAAAGTTATTGAAGCAATCCTTACTAAAACAGTTAAGAGCCATCGAAAGGATTGGGCTAACAGGATTCCAGAAGCATTATGGGCATATCGCACAACTTGGTGCAACACCACAGGGTTCTCTCCCTATGATTTAGTGGATGGAAAGAGTGCCATCTTTCCAATTGAGTTTGAGATCAAAACCCTGAAGACAACCACCGAAATTAATCTGGATGTAACAGAAGCCCATAAGAGAAGATTGAATCAACTAAACGAATTGGATGAGAAACGGTTAGCTGCAGTGGACCAGACTGTGTTGCTTCAGCAACATAGATCCAATTGGAATGATCGATTTATTAAAAATAAAATCTTTCGTGAAGAAGACTGGGCGTTACTATATGACTTTAGGTTCAAAAGGGATTTTAAAGGTAAATTACGTACAAGGTGGCTGGGTCCATATTTGGTCGACAGGGTATTTGACAACGGCACTATCCGTCTGGTGACCATCGATGAAAACTGTATACCATTACTTGCTAATGGCCACAGACTGCGACTGTATCGTAAGCCTATTTCGAAAGATGCATTCATTTCGCAAATTGCCGCCGATCCAGATTATCAGTTGGCACCAGAGCAGGAATTTCTCTCTGCCTTTGCCAATCCTTAAACTAAAAATCGCATTTTGAATTACTGTACATAAATAATTTTCTTTCTTTTCTGCTGTAGCGTATAATTGTTTTTTTTCTCTTTGCATTTGATCTTTTTGTTTGCTGTTGTTTTTCAAAAACTTCCAGGGAAGCGCCAGGGGAATGACCAGATTGGGCCTGTCAAACGCAAGTCCTCTTCCTATGCCTTTCTGTGCTGTATTTCCCTTTTCCTTAAAAATAATTTTTTTGGTAGCTGCGACATATTTTCCGGCAGCTGCGACACATTTTTCGGCAGCTACGACATATTCTCCGGCAGCTGCGACATATATCCCGGCAGCTGTGAACTATTTCCTGGCAGCTACAACAACTTTCCCAGTGGCTGCAACATCTTTTCCCGGCAGCCGTGAACCATTTCCCAGCCGCTGCAATATCATTTCCCGACAACCGTAAAATTGTTTTCTCAGTGGTCGTAAACCCCTTTTCCCGGTGGCCATGAACCATTTTCGGCAGCTACAACATATTTCCCGGCGACTACGACATATCTCCCAGCGCCGTAAAACTTTTTCCTGGCAACCGTGACTTTTTATTTCGATGACCGTAAAACCTTTTTCCCGGTGGCCGTGAACCATTTCTGGCAGCTGCAACATATTTCCCGGCGACTGCGACATATCTCCCGGCGCCGTAAAACTTTTTCCTGGCAGCCGTGACTTTTTATTTCGATGATCGTAAAACCTTTTTCCCGGCTGCCGTGAACCATTTTCCGATGGCTGCAACATATTTCCCGGCAACTGCAACATATCTCCCGGCGCCGTAAAACTTTTCCCTGACAGCCGTAATTTTTCCCAATCCCGTAAATCCTTTTCCCGGTGGCTGTGAATCTTTCCTGGCGACTGAACATCTTTTTTGTAGGCCACGATATCATTCCTGGCAACTTGCATTGGTAACTCCTATGTTAACAGAAGAATCGCTTCAAACCTGCTAAGTTATGGCTCTGATTCATCCTATTCATGCCGGCGAACTCATCATTCTGACCCCGAGGACGCGATGGTTTGTGTTTCACTCGCGGAAGGAATTATTGCATTATCCTGGTCATCATGATCAGATTAATGACTGTGCACGAGTTTGGTTCCGCAACGTCACCAACTGCACGCTCCACCATTCTCCGCAGGATATCTGACGCATAGTCTCATGAGGTATGGCTTTGATTTATCACGTGATTAAGTGTTGATATAATTTAACAATATCAGTCATACCTTTATTCGTATCACCATTATGGCATAATTAAACCTTTCCCTCGTACGACGTAAACACTAAAAACTGCCACCTTCCCCAATTCGGAATGAAAATTTCGAACATTTTTCTGTGCTCAACTTTCCAAATTTGCCCATTTCTTCAACATCTCCGCTCAGCGATTCGTGCATCCTCTGTGTTGCAACTTTCATTCTCGGATTTTGTAATCTGTGGGATAGAAATCTCAGTCTGCAGCCAGGACCATGGGGATTCCAGTTCGTCATGAACCTTTGAATACACAGGAACTCAGGAAAAATCTTCATTTTTTTGCCATCTTTCAAGCCTCCAGCTGGATCGAATTTTTTGAGCGACTAGAAGGATTCAATCGGGAAGCAGCCTTGCAATTTTCTTTAAATCTCACCAAAACTCACTCCAAGGTGTGGGGGTTGCGCATAGAAGTCTCCGAGGCCATTATATCCGAGGTTACTGCCATCCCGCAGGTGGGAAGGGCATGGTTTAACCAACGAGTCCCCACGACGACTGCACGGGAATCATTTTTACTGGAAGGGGAACAAGTTCAATCATCAAGAAGAGGGATCGCACTGCACTCATTGCCGCGGCCATGGGACCAGGTTGCTGTCTTTCTCAAGAAGTACATCACTTGTGAAGGTAGATACCAAACTGTTTATAATTCTGAACTCCCTTTACTTTCTCATCTCCGCCATGGCATTTAATTGAACATTCCATATTATCTACTGCATGACTTGCGTCATATGGCGGCATTCGTCCAGTATGCTAAGCACCCACTGTCCTCCCTCACCCACCATGGTCTTATCAAATTAATAATTTTAAGAACCCTTGCCCAGCATCATATAACCTGGGAGCAATTCACAGCTCGAGCTCAGGAACTCGCTCCCTTGCAGATTGTTCCAATACAACAGGTACGAGTTCAACCACAGCAGGAGGATCAGAGTCCCTCTAATGAAGTTGGGGGGGTGATGAAGTTGTATTAGAAGAAGAGCAACTGGGGGCACAAGAAGAGCCATTTGGGGGGGATGAAACTGTATTAGAAGAAGAGCAACTGGGGGCACAAGCAGAGCCATTTGGGGGGGATGAAACTGCATTAGAAGAAGAGCAATTGGGGGCACAAGCAGAGCCGTTGGGGGAGGGTGTAGATAAAAACCTTGTGGAAAACCCAGACAACAGGGCAGCTCCGACAGCAGAAGGTGAAATTGGAGCAGCACTAAATGCTACGACAAGTGAACCTGAAGGTGACAGAGCCAGGGAAATAGAAGAAAACATTGAGCTGGTAACTATTGAATCCTCACCTGAGTGGGGAGGAGGAACTTTAATTGAAGAAGAACAGCATGAGGAGCAAGAAGACATTCCTTCGACCTCAACTATGAATCCCAATATATCAGCTCCACAAAAGAAAACACCACAAAGGAGAAGAAAGAGATCAATCAATGAATTTAACATAACCTCACCAATCAGAAGAAAAAGAACTAGATCATCTACAGTAGCAGAGGCAGCTAGAAAAAGATGGGCAACCTTAGAGGCACAGGTTGAGCTCCCGATCCTTGTACCGAGACCAATGGATGCTCCACAAAGGCCAGTTGAGGAAGAACCCAGAATTGAAGGACTTCTGGCTGAGAACACACTATTAAAAGAGGACCTCCAATTACGTCGAAGGGAATTGGAAACCTGGAAGGAAACCTGCAGAAAACAAGGTGAAAGGAAATTGTATACATTGGTAGAGGCTGCAGACCAACTGGAGGAATCAAACTCTATCGAGCCTGGCAAGGAAGATGAACGAGTAATATGTCCCACCTGTGGAGAAATCTTCAAGGAGGCAAGCCACAAGATTATACTTCGTACCTTCTCAGCACAACAGCCCGCGCCCACAATAGAGGAAGCTGCAAAAAAAGAAGATGCTATCACACAAGAACCAGCATCTTTAACAATCCTTGCTAAAGCTGCCACCAATCCTGTGACAGAGGAGCTAAGGGATGAAATCATGTATGATGATGGGGATAAAGAATATACTGTAACCCCAGAATGCTCCCACGACATAGAGATTATAGAGCAGATGGGAGAAGAACCTGGAATGGAGGACACTCTGGAGCTTAATAAAGAATATATTGTAACCCCAGAATGCTCCCACGACACAGATATTATAGAGCAGATGGGAGAAGAACCTGGAATGGAGGACACTCTGGAGCTTAATGAAGAATTCTATACTGTAACCCCAGAATGCTCCCACAACACAGAGATTTTAGAAGCTGAGACACAAAGGCGAGACATTGATAAACTTGAATAGGGTGCTGTAACACAAGAACCAGCAAACCTAATTATACTTGTCCAATCGGCCAAACAGATGGGAGAAGAACCTGGGATAGAGGACACTCTGGAATTTAATGATGAACTCTGGATTGTAACCCCAGAATGTTCCCATGACACAGAGCTCATAGGAGAAGAATTGAAACAACAGGAGGATGAAGAGGCAAGCCAGGATGTTGCTACACAAGAACCAACATCCTTGGAGGTTGCAGCAGGAACTCCTGAATTTCAATTAGAAGATAATCCTGGAATGGATATCATTCCGATACACAGTGGAGTGAGGATGAAAATGTACAGACACAATCCTCAGGTGACACCATAATCTTGGAGGAGGAGCTGCACAATGAGAAAGATATCCAATCCCAGCAGCAGAAGGACAAAGAAGACACTATTACACAAGAACCAGTGTCTCTAAAAGCAATGAATGTAGCTGTTGAAGAGAGTCTAAAGGATGTTGTTGTTACACAAGAACCAAAAACTCTCATATTAGACTTAGATGTGCTGGAAGACACTGTCCCACAAGAACCAGTGCTTCTACCTCTTATAAATGTCATTGATTTGGACTCGGATTAAGATTTCCTTTCAAGCCCTCCCCAGGCACAACATATAATGAGACTACAGGAAGTAAGTGACTTCCACTTGCACCAACTACATTGCCAGACACCAACATGTAGCATTGGAAGGGAGTAGGCACAGATGGCAGGCTGCCTCCTCTGCACTTAGAAGCCGAGATCCTTACTGTTTCAAGAATTTCAAGCTGGCACTTTCCAGAGTCAAGGGCTATGTGGGAAGTATAAGGGAGAGTGGAGTTAATTGGTTGGGTTTGAAATTCAATTTCCCCCTCATTTGGTGGCCAGCAAAACCGTATAATATGGATTTTTCCTTGACTGGGCAGAAGAGCAGTGATGCTGGAAAGTATTGGATTACTCACAGAGGCTTTTTAAAAGACAGATGAGGTGCCTGAGTTTCCTACAACTTTTCCTCCCTCCATGAACAGAGCTCAGTACAGGACTCAGATTTTGAATGATGCAGGTTGTTGCATGAGGACATGCAACAGGATGGTTGGGGGGAGATGTTGAGCCCAGAATTGGCCCCTTTTAATCATCCTTGATCACCTTTTCTTCCCCTGTCCTACACCATTTAGCATGCTAATCAGACCTGTTGTCCTCACTTTATTCCCCCAAGCTGCCAAGGTATGACTGATCATTGCTTTATCTTATTAATGCCTATGATTGTGATAATTAAGGCTGTGTATCTCTCAATTGTGCTAACATGTTATGATTTATGAAGGTAGTTTGAGTTAAGTGGATTGCAGGAAGGTGGGGTTGAACAAGTCTTGAAAGGAGGGATGTTCGCTGCTTAAAAGGATCCTCAGGGATCCAATCATCAATTAAGGCACATGGTTCCAATGTAACATTCTAGACGTAGCTGTGACAGGGCAGCTGTAATAGAATGCGCTATAATTGGAGATCTTTAGTATATTGTTGCTCGAGTATAATTGTGATTTGGAAAGATTGCCACTCCTGGGCCAATCAACAGCTTTCTTGCATTTTTCTATGTCTCTATTATGCCACGTTTGTAACAGCTAGTATTATTTAGGGCGCCTGAAGATTAGAGATCTTCATGGCTTCCCATTATTAGGATTGGATGTTATGATCTGCATGTATAAATATGGGGAGCTGCCTCGACCCAGGGGGTTGAACAACGGAGAATTCATTCATTGTATTAGCAGTAGAAGCAAACTGTGTAATCATCCTTATGTTGATATAAAGAGTTACCTCTGAGTTAAAGGAACTTTACATTGTTCAGCCAACATCTCTGTGTGAAGGCTGGGCCCGTCTTCCACAGGGATTGCTAAGTTAAAGTAGGACTTCTCGAATTTATTGTTGTGTGATGTTTTTTTAATGATATTTCCTTTGTACGCAGCAGTAGTAAGTGTGGATTTGCAGTATAATTAGGATTACATTTCCTTGAGATTGGTAAGTGGTACAGAGTGACAGTCGACTGAGTAGGAAACTTTCTTTATGCAATTCGTGTGATAGTTGTACACCGCCTTGTTCATCCTGCAGTTTAAGTTGTTATCCCATGAACCCTTGCAAGTTATCTTTCCTGATTGTTGATTTTCATTCCTGTAATTCAAACTCTTAGAGCAGTTGAACTCAATCCCTTGCAATAGAATTTCTAGATTAATATTTCAGTTTATGCTTATGGTTTTCAAGAGTGATCAGATTGAAGAGGTGATTGTTCTAGGATGTGAATAGGATTTCTTTTTATCTGCAATTGTTGTTGAATCTTACATCATTTCTTGTTGATGCATGGTAGAAAGGAATTGAAATTGTAGCATTTAGAAGGCAACTGGGATTACACAAATCCTTGGGATGGACATAGTTGTTAGAGGATAAAAGTGTTCAATTATAGTGATTTGGTGTTTAAGCATAGATTGTGCATTTATCCTTTGAAATAAAAGACTTTCTCGGGTTGACAATAAATCTCGTATGCTCTGTATGTTGGTAATAATCTATCTGCATATTGAGTGCTCGACAAGCATCCGCCACAATATTGTCCTTACCCTTCTTGTAAGTGATCTCATAGTCATAACCCATGAGTTTGCTAACCCATTTATGTTGTGCTGGGGAGGATACACGTTGTTCCACGAAATATTTCAGACTCTGGTGATCAGTCTTGATGCAGAAATGATTCCCTAATAGGTATGGGCGCCACTTCTGTACTGCATGCAAAATAACCATCATTTCCTTCTCATATGTAGAGGCAGCTAAATTCTTACTTGAAAGGGCTTTGCTGGTGAAGGCAATGGGGTGTTCATCTTGAAGGAGAATAACACCAAGTCCATTGTCGCAAGCATCACTCTCAATAGTGAAGGGCTTGGAAAAATCAAGCATAGCTAGAACATGTGTAGTACACATAGCTTGTTTCAGTTTGTCAAATGCACACTCAGTAGCATGTGTCCATGTAAAAGCATCCTTTTTCAATAGAGCATTTAATGGAGCTGCAATATTCCCATAATCCTTGACAAACTTACGGTAGTAGCCAGTCAACCCCAAAAAACCATGAAGGCTCTTGAGTGCCTGAGGACGCGGCCAATTGTTCATGGCAGCGATTTTGGCAGGGTCCACACGAACCCCTTCTGTTGAGATAATATGCCCGAGATACTCGACTTCCTGTTGTCCAAAAACACATTTACACTGTTTGGCGTGGAGATGATGGTTAGAGAAAAGTTTCATTACAAGATCTAGATGGTGGAGATGTTCAGCCCAGGTTTTACTGTAGATGAGGATATCATCAAAGAATACCAGAATGAATTTCCCCAAGTAGGGCCAGAATATTTTATTCATCAAGGCCTGGAATGTGGAAGGAGCATTAGTGAGGCCAAAGGGCATGACCAAAAACTCATAGTGTCCATCATGTGTGCAGAAAGTGGTTTTAGGGATATCATCCTCATGAACCCGAATTTGATGATACCCAGAACAAAGATCCCACTTGGAGAAAAATTGAGCACCATGAAGCTCATCAACAACAGGAATTGGAAACTTATCCTTGATAGTGAGGTGATTAAGTGCTTGGAAGTCAATGCAAAGGCGCCATGACCCGTATTTTTTGCGGACGAGAAGAACTAGTGAATAAAATGAACTAGTGCTTGGGCGAATAATACCTTGCTTCAGTAAGTCCCTAAAGAGCATTTCAATCTCTGTCTTTTGGTGAAATGGGTAGCGATAGGGCCTGATGTTGGGAGGAACGCTTCCAAGAAGGAGATGAATACGATGGTCCTATGGACTTGAAGGTGGCAATCCCACTGGTTCAGCAAAGACACTGGTATATCGATCCAAAATTTGTTGTAGATCCAAAGGAGTAGTGGAGACTGCTAATGGTTGCATCTGAATGGAATGGATCTGAGCGATGACACCATGTGAATTCTTCTTAAGGGTTTTTTCCATGCGATGTGAGCTGATGATGCTGAGAGACCCTGGTTGTAATCCTATCAATGTGTGTTGTTTTCCATTGGGGGGAAATTGCATCCAAAGTTCGAAAAAATCCCATAAGATGAGGCCAAGTGTGCGTAGCCATTGAGCGCCCAAAACCACATCACATCCGCCTAAGGTTAAGGAAAACATGTCAGAGTGCAGTTTATAATCTCCCATAGAGATACACACATTACGACACTTCCCTTTGCAAGGTAAGGTGCCCCCATTAGCAACCATGACTTCAAATTTGGAGCAAGGATGGATAAAAAAATCAGCCTGTTTGGCGATCCGAGGGTTAATGAAATTATGAGTGCTACCAGAATCAATGAGTATTGTAAGAGGAAGCTTCTTGAAGTAACCCCTGACCCGCATGGTTTGGGGGGTGGTGATTCTAGCTAAAGAATGGAGAGATATCTCTGGTTGGTCATCCTGAGACGGAGGGTCAATAGGCGGCTCGGGAATGTCGACCTGAGCATCCATTGTATATGGAGCTTCTTCACCAATTTCAAAGGCAGGTGGAGAATCTATATCCAAGAGATAGAGCTTTTGTTGAACACATATATGTCCCCGAGTGAATTTATCATCACAATTATAACAAATCCCTTTTTCTATGCGTGCCTACATCTCAGTTTCAGACAAATGCTTGATAGGAGTTGGTTGAGAAGCTAGCGAGATGCGAGTTCATTCAGAACCCATATTTCAGAAGGGAACAAAAGTCGGTTTGGAGTGTTGTTGGGCTGCAATCTTGTCTTCTGCCAACTTAGCCAACCCCGGGGCTTCCATCATTGTGTTGGGATAGAACATTTTGACCTCAAAGCGGATTGAATCTTTTAGACCACTGATAAAACAACTCTGGTAGAAGTCATCAGTCAATCCTTCAGTGTGGTTGGCTAGTTTCTCAAATTTGGTTTGGTACTCTCTCATAGTGCCAATTTAGCAAAGTTTAGTGAGGGCTCCTGTGAAGTCATCAAAAGCACTGGGACCAAATCATTGCAAAAGGAGCTGGCAAAAATCTATCCATATTGGCTCTTCATGAGCCTTGATGTACCAATGGTACCAATGAAGAGCTTCATGTTCCAAATGAAAGGATGCAAGTGGAACTTTGTTGACATCAAAAGTATTATGCAGACTGAAATATTGTTCTGCACGATAGATCCATCCAGTCGGATCAATACCATTGAAGCGAGGAAAATCAAGCTTCGGACCATGGAAATTGTTGGAAGAAGAGAACCCATTGTCTGATGAAGACTCAGACTGTCATTTGTTGTTCATGGTTGAATGCTCAAGATGGAGGTCAAGAAATTTTTCATCAAGATCCTGGAGTTTGGCTTGGATGGCTGCAAGTGCTTCTTCCATGGTTTTTGCTCCTATGCGGGTGACAACCATAACCAGGAGTTTTTTTTTTTTTGAGTGGGTAGAAAAACAAAAACAGAAACGGTTTCAGTAAAGGAAAATCTGGATTTGGGAAAAATTTTGAAGGGTAATTGGGGTTTGACTAGGTTTTGGACACTGTCGAATGGATAGGGAAGCAGAAAATGAGGATTTCATAAGCGGGGTGAAAGAATGGGAAAATTTGGTAGAGAGGGACAAAGAAGCATAATTAAGAAAGGAACTCTGTGGTAAAATTTGAAGGTGATTGGCTGAAATCTGAGGAAGTTATGGCAAACCCTAAATATAGACAAATGTAGGATTTCGGGCTTTGGGAAGTGGAATTTGGGATAGGGTCCTCAAGAATGAAACATGCAGAATGGGATTACAGGGGTTCCAGGGAAGTTTCAAGGGAAACGGAGTGAAAACAAGGGAGATATAGAGAAAAAACTAAATTTTATACTCCATTTTTTTTGGGAGCTACTACGGCGCGGAAGGGATCTGAAACAGATAGATCTGCAATGGTGCGGAAGTGATCGGAAATAGAGGGATCTAAAAATGGCGCTGAATGGATCGAAAATGGATGGATCTGAAATAGATCCGAAACAGCTGGATCTAGAACGGCTTTTAGAATGGATCTGAAACGGCTGGATCTGAAACAGCGTGGCATTGATCAACAACAGTTCAGCTAAAAATAGATATGGACCCCAGGTATGTGCGGCTTCCTAACAGTTCAGGGGTTTAACTCGGCCACCAATGTTGTCTGACGGCTTGTGTATTGGGGCAGTACCCCTCATTCCACGGCTCGGGTAAAACAGATAACCGCTTTGCCACAAACGACAGCTCTTGGTTTACCTCACGGGTGGGAACTAGTCAATTAGGTAGGGGTCGTTGCCCTTTTCGCTAGCAGGTCCTCTCAATGGGCCATCTACTTTGGGGTTCATGTGGTACTCCTCACAATCAGTTTTAGGGCTTATGCCCAAGTACTTCACACAGTTAAGCGGATAGGGATTATTCCCAGATCCGAACTTGCAACCGATGCGTAAAAAAAAAAATTGGCAGAAATTCCACCCAACGATCGCAAGCAAGTGCTCTGATACCAGATGTGAAGAACCTGCAACAATTAATTAATGAAAATACACGACATAACATAAATAATAGAACTCAAAATCACTTTTATTGATCGAAGGCCACTTCGAGGGGGCAACCTACTTTGAGCAAGCTCAATACAAATAACTTCACTGACGTGCCTTCATAGGCCTCAACGCACACTTATATATTAAGTCTAGGCGCCAATACTATGGGTCAAAACCATGGGCCAATACAAACTATGGATAAACAATACTACGGGCGACTTACAAAGCATATGCGCCAAACAACAATAACACAAACTATGGATCAACAAATACTGCGGGACAACTTACAAAGCATATGCCTCCAACAACAGTATACTAACAAAGTAAAGACATGGGTTCCTAACAAGTCCACAGCAGCAGACAATCGGATGTATTGGTTTCAGTTCACTCCCTTTACCATTGATGTCAAAGGGGGAGCAAGTCAGGGGGAGAGCTCTCAGGGGGAGCCATGTGTTGACATCAATGCCAAAGGGGGAGTTTGTTGGACAATATGGTTGGAATTGATGTCAAAGAACTCGGGACTTCAAGAATCAGTCATATACAAGCAAACCCAATGTAGTCAAGTGATTTGGGTGACATCTCAAATCTTATCAAAGTTGGTTGAGAATTATGCAAAGTGTATGTGAATCTATAAGAAATACTAGAAAATATTAAATTCAGTCAACATTGTTATCAATGATGCCTTAATTCTGTGGTCAAAGTCAGCATGATTATCCATGATCACAAGCCTAAACCAGCAGTTAAGTCAATCAAAATCAGTGGACAAACTAAATGCCATTTTAGTGTATATTTTCTTGATGGCCTAAGTCCTGGCAAAGTATCCTTAACAATTTTGAATTTGCTCTCAGCATAAAAGGCATGTTTCAATAGTCATCATAATGGACAAAACACAACATTTAAAAACACATGTATCTCTACTTAGATCTAAGGTTTATATGTTCAAAAAAAGGGGAAAATTATTTATACTTTAATGAGCACAGGTCAGAGGCCTACATGTTAAAAAAAATTATTTATACTTAAATGAAAGGGTTTCAAGTCCCTTGATGACGGTGGAAGCCACATGCTGGGGATCAATTGGAATGGAAGGGTTTCAAGTCACTTGATGACGTTGGAATCCCTAAAGTTGTTGACCATCCTTATTTTAAGGGTTATGACCCCATGATTTTTCTTTTGGAGACATTATTCCTTACTTTAATGATTATTTTATAGAAGGTCGGGCTCACCTCTAGACTTGATGGTCAATGTTTCAGTTTTAGTGGACATCCCCTAATTCCTGGAAGAACAAGTAAAGTTATGGAAAGTTGGCATAATTAGGGGTAAGTTTAACTATAATTTGGACAAACGTTATGCAAATTGAGTAATGCATTTTGACGTGGAAGAAATGACAGTCAGTTGAGGAAGGTCAAACCTGTGGAAAAAAGGATGGTGGATTCTACTGAACATAACATAGAAGTAGGCCGAGCCCCTTGAAGAAGGTGTGAACTAGGGCCAAATCAAGTTGTTTTATAGCTGATACATGGAAGAAGTTATCTAGGGTGTCATTGTAAACTCATTGTTAAGTTGCAAAAGTGCTTTTTTTTTGGACTGAGAAGCAAACAAATTGGTGTAACCAAATACATGTATTAGGAGGTAGGGAGGATCTTGGGAAGAACTACAAAGAACTCAGGTTGAAGTATGAACTCATCATATCAGTTGAAGCTGAGAACTTTTGTAGAGGTTAAAGCCTCTGACACCAGTTGAAGCCGGTGCTTTCAATCTGTGTTGAAGCACAGATACTGCTTGTAAATTTGTGTTATATACAGAATTGAAGATACTTTAAATTATTGTGTTCTTCTTGTGTAAATATTTGATTCTTGTCTTATTATGTTAATGGATGAAGCCTGTTCATGAAATCAGTAGTTAAAGAAAAAATTGAAAACCATACAACACTGATTCATCCACCACTCTCAATGTTGTGATTGTGTTTCTCATTTGTCTCCTATAAAAGTTGGACCTTCCATTACACGTTCATTTTTCCATTCCCTGTACTCGTTTTCATTGCAACTAAACGATGCAAAAACTTGATCATATTTACTAATCTTAAACTATAGTGGTGCACTTAACAGAGTAGCTTCTATTTTGCAACTATTTCCTGTATGTACCATATATGTTTATAGTAGAACTCTTAAGCATATTACTGCTTATAATATTTTAAAGAGCTCTATAGCCTCCTTTTCCATATCGTTAAATCATACATGGATTTTTGACATTTGGAAGAGATGGATGATGATGACCTTGTAATCCTCACATTAGTGAATCTATCTATAAAAGTATTGAGATAGGATGTTGCACTATATTATAAAAACTATTAGATCTAATCTTAAAGTTATGCCAGTAATGTTGAAAAATGAGAAGCTACTCACAGAGAATAGCTTTCGAATTTTGAAATGGGTTGTGTGGTTAGAAAAAAAAATGATTTTGAGGTCCAGTATAAGCCTGGTTATTAAAAATATTGATGTTTCCTTTCAAATAAAATCAGACACTTCAATATGTACCATTGTCAATTTCGCCATTAACCCTTTAGTCTTCTTATTCTTGGCTGGAGGAATTGGAGTTACAGTTTGTGTTTCAAGTGTAGAGCTCATCATTGCCAAGATATTCTTCATTTCCTCTATTGATTTAATGAGAGCATTCATATTGGCTAGAGGTTGAGGCTCCTAAGTACCCTCGACTAGAGCTTTCCCTTTGTCATCTGTATGATAGGTCAACATCAAAGGAGTGCTAGCTTTTTTTTTTGTGCTTCTTTCTCCACTAACTCTTTCCGAGATCTTTCCTCAACTGACAGTTCAAGCTTTCTATATTGTTGTCATGTCCCCAATTTTGGTTCACCCAGTCCCATGGGTGAAAAGGGGACAAAATCTGTTCGGATATCCACATCATCTTTTTCAAGATCTTGCATGCAATTAGGGTTTGCATGCATCCCAGTCACCAGGTTGATGCCTCAAGCACCTTAGCCACATTATTCTAGCACCCGAGAGCTTTTTACATCAGTTCATTAGCCCTCCTAGTCAGGAAGGCGCCCACTTCTCACCTACTGCCAGAGAAGGGTGCACTTGTTCACCTACCACTGCAGTTCCACTTCAGTTACACTTAGTTAGCTCCGATTCTCCCTAATTTGAGGCTAGTTTCACTCCCGACTGACTGTTTCACTTCGTTGGACCTCCAGATTGACTAGATGACTTGTTCTAACTTTAGTTAGCCTCCCATGTGCCCTCCACTGAGCCCACTTCCCTATATCAGTGCTACACACTTCAGTTACACATGTTACACTCAATGAGACTCAGATTGACACCTGGATGACTGGTTCTTGTGCATTGATGACCACCACTGATTGATGATGAGGACTCCTAGTTGGAGTCAAGCTACTCCATTCAGTGATTCGAATGACCTCCTTAGTCAATTCGAATTGCTCAGTTATTGTCACTGTATTGTATTGTAATCATTCACCCTTATTGTGACATTGAGCACTGATGCATGTTTTGCACACTTTTACACCATATTTTCTATGTTCATATGTTGTGATTGATTTAATTGTTCATTAGATCTGCTGTGACTAATTTTACAAAATCAACCCCTAGGGAATTAAATTGCATTAATTCTATTTTCTTAGAATTAATTTTAGCCTCAGTTCCATAAATTGGCAAATTTATTTATTAAAATTAATTTTGATAAATAAAATTAATGGATAATGAGCAAGTGGGCCAAGAGGGCACCCCATGTGGATGATGTTGCTAAAATGGAGTTGGGGGTGAAGATATGGAAAAAAAATGAAAAGAAGGAAGGTGGAGATAAGGTTTCCAAAATCATAAAAAATGAAACAACTAGAAAAGCTGAGGGCGCACTTGCCAAAAAACAGTCCAGTTTGCCAAAGAGGAAACATCCTGAATGGTGTAGTTTCCATTTCAATGCCCAGTTCACAAAGCAAGCAAGTGTTGTTGCAAGAAGGAAACATATGAGGTCAAGGAGGGTGCAGTTTCCAAAGGTAGAAAAGCATGTCATGGATAAAAGAAGGAAATTTCATCCACCCAAGGGGGGCGCATTTGTGAAGGGTTCTAGCAGGCCATCCAAGGAGAAACCTGTTGAGGAGGTCATCAGAGATTCTATAAAAGAGTGATTCCAACTCCCATTCACATTTTTGGACTATTTTTTAATTGAACGTGAGATATTTAGCTTCTGTTGTTGAGTGATGTGCCTCAACTTGCTTTGGGTGATGCTCCCCATAGCCAATCTTGCCCGGTTTATTCTCTTCTTCTCCCTCACTCTCTCTAAAAGGTATTGAGACTAATGGGAAGACATTGATGATCTATTTGCAGCCACTGAAGATAAATTTGCAGCCACTAAAGTTATGATATCAATCTGGGGTCGAATTTCTTAAGAGGAGTTTAATAGTTCAAGAAGAATCCTTCTCGTTATCCCCTCACTTCTTCCCCCATTCTTTAGTATTGTAGGGTGTTGGTGGGAGGTTTGCTCAATGGGAATATTTACAGTGAACCATGAGATGAAGGATCTGAAGAGTGACGTCCATATTCATATCTGAATTTGAACTTACATCCATTCATTCAAATTCTAACTTGTCCAAGTGATTCCAGTTCTAAGATTCCCCAAGGGTGCCATGTTTTGAACTCAAAGAAGTGAAGAACTGCAGGATTGAATCCTCTTTCCTTTTGTCATTGGAGAGGGTGGTTTGCTAATGTTTTTCAGCCATAAAATATCTGTAATAAACATCTGAAATCTGTCCTAACATCTTATTATCTTCTCATTTGAATATGCCCCAGAGGCTCATGATGTAATAATGACTTCCAGTATTATTTTCCTAGCTTATTTTGGAGTAGTTTTACCATTCAAGCACTGTATTTTTTAATGGTAGATGTATGCAAATGATTATATGATTTATAATCTCTGATATAACTCTCCTAATCCATTACATCAATATTTTAATCCATGTACATGTTCTATTGAAGGATTGGGTAGACCTAGGGAGGTTTTGAAGGTTTTTATGGCATATGAGTTCTCTAGAAATGTAATGATGTGATGTAAAGTTTGATGATATGTATTTTCAATCACATATTCTGAAATAGGTCCATTAAATACATAAGAAAATATTACATTGGTCAAATACAAGTTTAACTCCTCCCCCTATGCTCATCGAGCACTCTTGGAAGACTAGTTTTAGCAGAAATTGCATAAAAAGAGTTATGTTGGTCATAAACCAATTCTGTCAGTTTATTTTGTTCATGTACATACCATATAACACATTCCAACCTTAATTTAATGAATTTGGGAGGGTTGTACCATGTTTTGGAATAGAATTTCTAGATTAATATTTCAGTTTATGCTTATGGTTTTCAAGAGTGATCAGATTGAAGAGGTGATTGTTCTAGGATGTGAATAGGATTTCTTTTTATCTGCAATTGTTGTTGAATCTTACATCATTTCTTGTTGATGCATGGTAGAAAGGAATTGAAATTGTAGCATTTAGAAGGCAATTGGGATTACACAAATCCTTGGGATGGACATAGTTGTTAGAGGATAAAAGTGTTCAATTATAGTGATTTGGTGTTTAAGCATAGATTGTGCATTTATCCTTTGAAATAAAAGACTTTCTCGGGTTGACAATAAATCTCGTATGCTCTGTATGTTGGTAATAATCTATCTGCATATTGAGTGCTCGACAAGCATCCGCCACAATATTGTCCTTACCCTTCTTGTAAGTGTTCTCATAGTCATAACCCATGAGTTTGCTAACCCATTTATGTTGTGCTGGGGAGGATACACGTTGTTCCACGAAATATTTCAGACTCTGGTGATCAGTCTTGATGCAGAAATGATTCCCTAATAGGTATGGGCACCACTTCTGTACTGCATGCAAAATAACCATCATTTCCTTCTCATATGTAGAGGCAGTTAAATTCTTACTTGAAAGGGCTTTGCTGGTGAAGGCAATGGGGTGTTCATCTTGAAGGAGAATAACACCAAGTCCATTGTCGCAAGCATCACTCTCAATAGTGAAGGGCTTGGAAAAATCAAGCATAGCTAGAACATGTGTAGTACACATAGCTTGTTTCAGTTTGTCAAATGCACACTCAGTAGCATGTGTCCATGTAAAAGCATCCTTTTTCAATAGAGCATTTAATGGAGCTGCAATATTCCCATAATCCTTGACAAACTTACGGTAGTAGCCAGTCAACCCCAAAAAACCATGAAGGCTCTTGAGTGCCTGAGGACGCGGCCAATTGTTCATGGCAGCGATTTTGGCAGGGTCCACACGAACCCCTTCTGTTGAGATAATATGCCCGAGATACTCGACTTCCTGTTGTCCAAAAACACATTTACACTATTTGGCGTGGAGATGATGGTTAGAGAAAAGTTTCATTACAAGATCTAGATGGTGGAGATGTTCAGCCCAGGTTTTACTGTAGATGAGGATATCATCAAAGAATACCAGAATGAATTTCCCCAAGTAGGGCCAGAATATTTTATTCATCAAGGCCTGGAATGTGGAAGGAGCATTAGTGAGGCCAAAGGGCATGACCAAAAACTCATAGTGTCCATCATGTGTGCAGAAAGTGGTTTTAGGGATATCATCCTCATGAACCCGAATTTGATGATACCCAGAACAAAGATCCCACTTGGAGAAAAATTGAGCACCATGAAGCTCATCAACAACAGGAATTGGAAACTTATCCTTGATAGTGAGGTGATTAAGTGCTTGGAAGTCATTGCAAAGGCGCCATGACCCGTATTTTTTGCGGACGAGAAGAACTAGTGAATAAAATGAACTAGTGCTTGGGCGAATAATACCTTGCTTCAGTAAGTCCCTAAAGAGCATTTCAATCTCTGTCTTTTGGTGAAATGGGTAGCGATAGGGCCTGATGTTGGGAGGAACGCTTCCAAGAAGGAGATGAATACGATGGTCCTATGGACTTGAAGGTGGCAATCCCACTGGTTCAGCAAAGACACTGGTATATCGATCCAAAATTTGTTGTAGATCCAAAGGAGTAGTGGAGACTGCTAATGGTTGCATCTGAATGGAATGGATCTGAGCGATGACACCATGTGAATTCTTCTTAAGGATTTTTTCCATGCGATGTGAGCTGATGATGCTGAGAGACCCTGGTTGTAATCCTATCAATGTGTGTTGTTTTCCATTGGGGGAAAATTGCATCCAAAGTTCGAAAAAATCCCATAAGATGAGGCCAAGTGTGCGTAGCCATTGAGCGCCCAAAACCACATCACATCCGCCTAAGGTTAAGGAAAACATGTCAGAGTGCAGTTTATAATCTCCCATAGAGATACACACATTACGACACTTCCCTTTGCAAGGTAAGGTGCCCCCATTAGCAACCATGACTTCAAATTTGGAGCAAGGATGGATAAAAAAATCAGCCTGTTTGGCGATCCGAGGGTTAATGAAATTATGAGTGCTACCAGAATCAATGAGTATTGTAAGAGGAAGCTTCTTGAAGTAACCCCTGACCCGCATGGTTTGGGGGGTGGTGATTCTAGCTAAAGAATGGAGAGATATCTCTGGTTGGTCATCCTGAGACGGAGGGTCAATAGGCGGCTCGGGAATGTCGACCTGAGCATCCATTGTATATGGAGCTTCTTCACCAATTTCAAAGGCAGGTGGAGAATCTATATCCAAGAGATAGAGCTTTTGTTGAACACATATATGTCCCCGAGTGAATTTATCATCACAATTATAACAAATCCCTTTTTCTATGCGTGCCTACATCTCAGTTTCAGACAAATGCTTGATAGGAGTTG
The DNA here is from genome assembly GCA_027924585.1 of Larix kaempferi. NCBI lineage: Eukaryota > Viridiplantae > Streptophyta > Pinopsida > Pinales > Pinaceae > Larix > Larix kaempferi. Next base: position 9,779,754 of record BSBM01000476.1, read on the forward strand.
GTTGAGAAGCTAGCGAGATGCGAGTTCATTCAGAACCCATATTTCAGAAGGGAACAAAAGTCGGTTTGGAGTGTTGTTGGGCTGCAATCTTGTCTTCTGCCAACTTAGCCAACCCCGGGGCTTCCATCATTGTGTTGGGATAGAACATTTTGACCTCAAAGCGGATTGAATCTTTTAGACCACTGATAAAACAACTCTGGTAGAAGTCATCAGTCAATCCTTCAGTGTGGTTGGCTAGTTTCTCAAATTTGGTTTGGTACTCTCTCATAGTGCCAATTTAGCAAAGTTTAGTGAGGGATCCTGTGAAGTCATCAAAAGCACTGGGACCAAATCATTGCAAAAGGAGCTGGCAAAAATCTATCCATATTGGCTCTTCATGAGCCTTGATGTACCAATGGTACCAATGAAGAGCTTCATGTTCCAAATGAAAGGATGCAAGTGGAACTTTGTTGACATCAAAAGTATTATGCAGACTGAAATATTGTTCTGCACGATAGATCCATCCAGTCGGATCAATACCATTGAAGCGAGGAAAATCAAGCTTCGGACCATGGAAATTGTTGGAAGAAGAGAACCCATTGTCTGATGAAGACTCAGACTGTCATTTGTTGTTCATGGTTGAATGCTCAAGATGGAGGTCAAGAAATTTTTCATCAAGATCCTGGAGTTTGGCTTGGATGGCTGCAAGTGCTTCTTCCATGGTTTTTGCTCCTACGCGGGTGACAACCATAACCAGGAGTTTTTTTTTTTGAGTGGGTAGAAAAACAAAAACAGAAACGGTTTCAGTAAAGGAAAATCTGGATTTGGGAAAAATTTTGAAGGGTAATTGGGGTTTGACTAGGTTTTGGACACTGTCGAATGGATAGGGAAGCAGAAAATGAGGATTTCATAAGCGGGGTGAAAGAATGGGAAAATTTGGTAGAGAGGGACAAAGAAGCATAATTAAGAAAGGAACTCTGTGGTAAAATTTGAAGGTGATTGGCTGAAATCTGAGGAAGTTATGGCAAACCCTAAATATAGACAAATGTAGGATTTCGGGCTTTGGGAAGTGGAATTTGGGATAGGGTCCTCAAGAATGAAACATGCAGAATGGGATTACAGGGGTTCCAGGGAAGTTTCAAGGGAAACGGAGTGAAAACAAGGGAGATATAGAGAAAAAACTAAATTTTATACTCCATTTTTTTTGGGAGCTACTACGGCGCGGAAGGGATCTGAAACAGATAGATCTGCAATGGTGCGGAAGTGATCGGAAATAGAGGGATCTAAAAATGGCGCTGAATGGATCGAAAATGGATGGATCTGAAATAGATCCGAAACAGCTGGATCTAGAACGGCTTTTAGAATGGATCTGAAACGGCTGGATCTGAAACAGCGCGGCATTGATCAACAACAGTTCAGCTAAAAATAGATATGGACCCCAGGTATGTGCGGCTTCCTAACAGTTCAGGGGTTTAACTCGGCCACCAATGTTGTCTGACGGCTTGTGTATTGGGGCAGTACCCCTCATTCCACGGCTCGGGTAAAACAGATAACCGCTTTGCCACAAACGACAGCTCTTGGTTTACCTCACGGGTGGGAACTAGTCAATTAGGTAGGGGTCGTTGCCCTTTTCGCTAGCAGGTCCTCTCAATGGGCCATCTACTTTGGGGTTCATGTGGTACTCCTCACAATCAGTTTTAGGGCTTATGCCCAAGTACTTCACACAGTTAAGCGGATAGGGATTATTCCCAGATCCGAACTTGCAACCGATGCGTAAAAAAAAAAATTGGCATAAATTCCACCCAACGATCGCAAGCAAGTGCTCTGATACCAGATGTGAAGAACCTGCAACAATTAATTAATGAAAATACACGAGATAACATAAATAATAGAACTCAAAATCACTTTTATTGATCGAAGGCCACTTCGAGGGGGCAACCTACTTTGAGCAAGCTCAATACAAATAACTTCACTGACGTGCCTTCATAGGCCTCAACGCACACTTATATATTAAGTCTAGGCGCCAATACTATGGGTCAAAACCATGGGCCAATACAAACTATGGATAAACAATACTACGGGCGACTTACAAAGCATATGCGCCAAACAACAATAACACAAACTATGGATCAACAAATACTGCGGGACAACTTACAAAGCATATGCCTCCAACAACAGTATACTAACAAAGTAAAGACATGGGTTCCTAACAAGTCCACAGCAGCAGACAATCGGATGTATTGGTTTCAGTTCACTCCCTTTACCATTGATGTCAAAGGGGGAGCAAGTCAGGGGGAGAGCTCTCAGGGGGAGCCATGTGTTGACATCAATGCCAAAGGGGGAGTTTGTTGGACAATATGGTTGGAATTGATGTCAAAGAACTCGGGACTTCAAGAATCAGTCATATACAAGCAAACCCAATGTAGTCAAGTGATTTGGGTGACATCTCAAATCTTATCAAAGTTGGTTGAGAATTATGCAAAGTGTATGTGAATCTATAAGAAATACTAGAAAATATTAAATTCAGTCAACATTGTTATCAATGATGCCTTAATTCTGTGGTCAAAGTCAGCATGATTATCCATGATCACAAGCCTAAACCAGCAGTTAAGTCAATCAAAATCAGTGGACAAACTAAATGCCATTTTAGTGTATATTTTCTTGATGGCCTAAGTCCTGGCAAAGTATCCTTAACAATTTTGAATTTGCTCTCAGCATAAAAGGCATGTTTCAATAGTCATCATAATGGACAAAACACAACATTTAAAAACACATGTATATCTACTTAGATCTAAGGTTTATATGTTCAAAAAAAGGGGAAAATTATTTATACTTTAATGAGCACAGGTCAGAGGCCTACATGTTAAAAAAAATTATTTATACTTAAATGAAAGGGTTTCAAGTCCCTTGATGACGGTGGAAGCCACATGCTGGGGATCAATTGGAATGGAAGGGTTTCAAGTCACTTGATGACGTTGGAATCCCTAAAGTTGTTGACCATCCTTATTTTAAGGGTTATGACCCCATGATTTTTCTTTTGGAGACATTATTCCTTACTTTAATGATTATTTTATAGAAGGTCGGGCTCACCTCTAGACTTGATGGTCAATGTTTCAGTTTTAGTGGACATCCCCTAATTCCTGGAAGAACAAGTAAAGTTATGGAAAGTTGGCATAATTAGGGGTAAGTTTAACTATAATTTGGACAAACGTTATGCAAATTGAGTAATGCATTTTGACGTGGAAGAAATGACAGTCAGTTGAGGAAGGTCAAACCTGTGGAAAAAAGGATGGTGGATTCTACTGAACATAACATAGAAGTAGGCCGAGCCCCTTGAAGAAGGTGTGAACTAGGGCCAAATCAAGTTGTTTTATAGCTGATACATGGAAGAAGTTATCTAGGGTGTCATTGTAAACTCATTGTTAAGTTGCAAAAGTGTTTTTTTTTTGGACTGAGAAGCAAACAAATTGGTGTAACCAAATACATGTATTAGGAGGTAGGGAGGATCTTGGGAAGAACTACAAAGAACTCAGGTTGAAGTATGAACTCATCATATCAGTTGAAGCTGAGAACTTTTGTAGAGGTTAAAGCCTCTGACACCAGTTGAAGCCGGTGCTTTCAATCTGTGTTGAAGCACAGATACTGCTTGTAAATTTGTGTTATATACAGAATTGAAGATACTTTAAATTATTGTGTTCTTCTTGTGTAAATATTTGATTCTTGTCTTATTATGTTAATGGATGAAGCCTGTTCATGAAATCAGTAGTTAAAGAAAAAATTGAAAACCATACAACACTGATTCATCCACCACTCTCAATGTTGTGATTGTGTTTCTCATTTGTCTCCTATAAAAGTTGGACCTTCCATTACACGTTCATTTTTCCATTCCCTGTACTCGTTTTCATTGCAACTAAACGATGCAAAAACTTGATCATATTTACTAATCTTAAACTATAGTGGTGCACTTAACAGAGTAGCTTCTATTTTGCAACTATTTCCTGTATGTACCATATATGTTTATAGTAGAACTCTTAAGCATATTACTGCTTATAATATTTTAAAGAGCTCTATAGCCTCCTTTTCCATATCGTTAAATCACTACATGGATTTTTGACATTTGGAAGAGATGGATGATGATGACCTTGTAATCCTCACATTAGTGAATCTATCTATAAAAGTATTGAGATAGGATGTTGCACTATATTATAAAAACTATTAGATCTAATCTTAAAGTTATGCCAGTAATGTTGAAAAATGAGAAGCTACTCACAGAGAATAGCTTTCGAATTTTGAAATGGGTTGTGTGGTTAGAAAAAAAAATGATTTTGAGGTCCAGTATAAGCCTGGTTATTAAAAATATTGATGTTTCCTTTCAAATAAAATCAGACACTTCAATATGTACCATTGTCAATTTCGCCATTAAACCTTTAGTCTTCTTATTCTTGGCTGGAGGAATTGGAGTTACAGTTTGTGTTTCAAGTGCAGAGCTCATCATTGCCAAGATATTCTTCATTTCCTCTATTGATTTAATGAGAGCATTCATATTGGCTAGAGGTTGAGGCTCCTAAGTACCCTCGACTAGAGCTTTCCCTTTGTCATCTGTATGATAGGTCAACATCAAAGGAGTGCTAGCTTTTTTTTTTGTGCTTCTTTCTCCACTAACTCTTTCCGAGATCTTTCCTCAACTGACATTTCAAGCTTTCTATATTGTTGTCATGTCCCCAATTTTGGTTCACCCAGTCCCATGGGTGAAAAGGGGACAAAATCTGTTCGGATATCCACATCATCTTTTTCAAGATCTTGCATGCAATTAGGGTTTGCATGCATCCCAGTCACCAGGTTGATGCCTCAAGCACCTTAGCCACATTATTCTAGCACCCGAGAGCTTTTTACATCAGTTCATTAGCCCTCCTAGTCAGGAAGGCGCCCACTTCTCACCTACTGCCAGAGAAGGGTGCACTTGTTCACCTACCACTGCAGTTCCACTTCAGTTACACTTAGTTAGCTCCGATTCTCCCTAATTTGAGGCTAGTTTCACTCCCGACTGACTGTTTCACTTCGTTGGACCTCCAGATTGACTAGATGACTTGTTCTAACTTTAGTTAGCCTCCCATGTGCCCTCCACTGAGCCCACTTCCCTATATCAGTGCTACACACTTCAGTTACACATGTTACACTCAATGAGACTCAGATTGACACCTGGATGACTGGTTCTTGTGCATTGATGACCACCACTGATTGATGATGAGGACTCCTAGTTGGAGTCAAGCTACTCCATTCAGTGATTCGAATGACCTCCTTAGTCAATTCGAATTGCTCAGTTATTGTCACTGTATTGTATTGTAATCATTCACCCTTATTGTGACATTGAGCACTGATGCATGTTTTGCACACTTTTACACCATATTTTCTATGTTCATATGTTGTGATTGATTTAATTGTTCATTAGATCTGCTGTGACTAATTTTACAAAATCAACCCCTAGGGAATTAAATTGCATTAATTCTATTTTCTTAGAATTAATTTTAGCCTCAGTTCCATAAATTGGCAAATTTATTTATTAAAATTAATTTTGATAAATAAAATTAATGGATAATGAGCAAGTGGGCCAAGAGGGCACCCCATGTGGATGATGTTGCTAAAATGGAGTTGGGGGTGAAGATATGGAAAAAAAATGGAAAGAAGGAAGGTGGAGATAAGGTTTCCAAAATCATAAAAAATGAAACAACTAGAAAAGCTGAGGGCGCACTTGCCAAAAAACAGTCCAGTTTGCCAAAGAGGAAACATCCTGAATGGTGTAGTTTCCATTTCAATGCCCAGTTCACAAAGCAAGCAAGTGTTGTTGCAAGAAGGAAACATATGAGTTCAAGGAGGGTGCAGTTTCCAAAGGTAGAAAAGCATGTCATGGATAAAAGAAGGAAATTTCATCCACCCAAGGGGGGCGCATTTGTGAAGGGTTCTAGCGGGCCATCCAAGGAGAAACCTGTTGAGGAGGTCATCAGAGATTCTATAAAAGAGTGATTCCAACTCCCATTCACATTTTTGGACTATTTTTTAATTGAACGTGAGATATTTAGCTTCTGTTGTTGAGTGATGTGCCTCAACTTGCTTTGGGTGATGCTCCCCATAGCCAATCTTGTCTGGTTTATTCTCTTCTTCTCCCTCACTCTCTCTAAAAGGTATTGAGACTAATGGGAAGACATTGATGATCTATTTGCAGCCACTGAAGATACATTTGCAGCCACTAAAGTTATGATATCAATCTGGGGTCGAATTTCTTAAGAGGAGTTTAATAGTTCAAGAAGAATCCTTCTCGTTATCCCCTCACTTCTTCCCCCATTCTTTAGTATTGTAGGGTGTTGGTGGGAGGTTTGCTCAATGGGAATATTTACAGTGAACCATGAGATGAAGGATCTGAAGAGTGATGTCCATATTCATATCTGAATTTGAACTTACATCCATTCATTCAAATTCTAACTTGTCCAAGTGATTCCAGTTCTAAGATTCCCCAAGGGTGCCATGTTTTGAACTCAAAGAAGTGAAGAACTGCAGGATTGAATCCTCTTTCCTTTTGTCATTGGAGAGGGTGGTTTGCTAATGTTTTTCAGCCATAAAATATCTGTAATAAACATCTGAAATCTGTCCTAACATCTTATTATCTTCTCATTTGAATATGCCCCAGAGGCTCATGATGTAATAATGACTTCCAGTATTATTTTCCTAGCTTATTTTGGAGTAGTTTTACCATTCAAGCACTGTATTTTTTAATGGTAGATGTATGAAAATGATTATATGATTTATAATCTCTGATATAACTCTCCTAATCCATTACATCAATATTTTAATCCATGTACATGTTCTATTGAAGGATTGGGTAGACCTAGGGAGGTTTTGAAGGTTTTTATGGCATATGAGTTCTCTAGAAATGTAATGATGTGATGTAAAGTTTGATGATATGTATTTTCAATCACATATTCTGAAATAGGTCCATTAAATACATAAGAAAATATTACATTGGTCAAATACAAGTTTAACTCCTCCCCCTATGCTCATCGAGCACTCTTGGAAGACTAGTTTTAGCAGAAATTGCATAAAAAGAGTTATGTTGGTCATAAACCAATTCTGTCAGTTTATTTTGTTCATGTACATACCATATAACACATTCCAACCTTAATTTAATGAATTTGGGAGGGTTGTACCATGTTTTGGAAGTGAACCATTAAAACTAGCTCGACAGTCCAAGTCACAGCAATTTTTCCCCAACTCTTCATCCAGTGTTTAATTGATGATTTTTTATTCCCATAGACATACATGAACACAAATATCATTTTATTAATCCTTCCCAACTCCCTTATCTATTTTTTATATGCGGATGTACCCAGGAAGCCTTGTTGTAGACTTCGGCGATGTCAATGTTCGAAGCATAAATGGTCTCCGTGCTTTGTAAAAAGGATCATAAAATTTTTGCTTCTATATAACTCGCTGATGCACACTCTCCCATGTAAATTCCAGAATCTAAACCTTTCCAAACGCATCCTCATAACTTTCTCAGTCAGCCCTTGACTAGCTTTCCCAAGAATAGTTCTGCAACTAGTTTTCTTGTTTACTAGTCAATGTCTTAAAGTTTTAATTTTGGGAAAAAATTTTAAGTGATATCTGGTCAGGGATATTACAGTGGTATCAGAACACTTTACTTGTCTCATCCTGTGCAAAGTAACTCTCAGTGGAAAAGTAGCTCAGCACTATCTTCAAGTTGCAGTTGAGGAATTAGTTCCAGTCATGGAAGATTCAGACTTTGAGTTGTGTGAGGAATTAGATTATTCTTATGAGGAATATGATGAATATTATGATGAGAAATATGAAGAGTACTGCATATAGTATGAGGAAGAGAATTTCCAAGAAGTACCTTCCCCAAGCATCTCCCATGAGATCATGATTGGCAGAAGAGACTATGGTTATTCTTATAGCCATATTCAGGAAAAAGTTGCATGTTCCACAATCAAAGGTCGGCCTTCTATGGAAGAGATAATAAAAAATATGAAAGCTTCATTGGATGCATGTGACTTCAAAAGAATTTTTGGATCCTCTTCAAGAAGATCCTCCAAGAATCTTTATCCCAAGACAACCAAGGAGGAAGCTTCATCATTTTGGGAGAAGCAAGACCCGAAAACCAATCATGAGATTGTTGACAGAATGGAAGAAAGATCCACAGTGGGGGATCAAAATTCAGAATATCAAGAAGAAGGCATAAGCCAGCATGATTGTGGCAGCCATAAATTTGAAGAAGCAATGAGCCATTTAGAATAGGATGGCATAGAAGAAGAGGCACCCAAAGACCAAGCAAAAAGTGACAAGGTTATGGACAATTTGGAAAGAGATTCCACTTCCAGACATCTAGATTTATTTGTTGGAGATTACAAGATCACTCCAGAGGGTTATTTGGTTAAGGGTGGTGAGATAGATTTTGGATCAGATCCAAAAGAATAACATAAATCAGAATCACACTCACCACTTGAAATCCATAATGAAGCAGAAATCAAGCACACCTCAGGGGGGTGTGGATCAAAAAATTTGGGGGAAAATAATGATGCCATAAACTTATCTCATGAGAAGGATAATTGTGCACTGAGGCATGACTACCATTCTGATTTTTGTAGGACTTTGTTGCAGCCCCATATGGAAGCCACTACTAGTGGGAGGGAGGATTGCTCTGGTTGAGTCCTCTAGTAGTTGGGTTCAAGAATCACGGGGGGTTTAATTGCAAGAAGCAGAAGAGGAGGCTCACCAACTAGAATTTATTGCCCTGATTGGACCATTGAAAATGAGTGAGTAAAAAATCAAGGAGGCAGTGAAAAATCTCCATGAACTTAATGCTTTGATCTCTCATTATTGGGAAGCAGTAGGAAGCCTAAGAGGAAATTTCTCTCAGCTGCTTTCTGATAGATATCACTTGCTGGAGCTTGTGAACATGTAAGGAATGATGAGGAGATAAGCAATCTCACTCATATGTTAGAAACCACCCAGGATTCTCTAATTGGTACTCATGGTGCTTGTCAGGAATCTGAGAATCAGATTGAGCAGCTTAATGAGAAGTTGCTAGAATCACTCTTTACCTCCCATATTTCACATAGTCACAATAACATGGCTGAATTATTTCATGCCCCAAGGGAGGAACCTCGTGAGTTGGTGGATCATGAGGAACAGTCTGTTTGGTATGTGCTAGAATAATGTGCAAACAGAGTTGATGAAAAACAAGCACGTGAATTTTTCCAGAATGAACCTGAGAGGTTCATTGAAGAAAGTCCCTCTTCTAAGGAAAAGGTAGATGAGTTCACCACAGATGGGTAAGCCATCAATGGAGAGAATACATCCACAAATCTGGTGGATGAAGTGTTTAGAAGCATGGCTCACCATCCTTCATTCCCCACTTCACATTCAGCCACAAATTTTGGGAATGAAAATTGGGTAAAAGGATTCTTCCTTTTTGTGACACATGATGAGTAGAAGGATCCTAAACTTGAGGTTGATGACATGTTCCTTAACCCACAGTAGTTGAGGCAGCCCATGCATGGGTGTGCGGCCACTTTCGACAAGAAGGCATCGTATCTACACTTACCTTCAATGTGAAGGTCAATTGATGGATTTATGCACCCTTGGATCAATGGCAAAGAGTTGAGCCATTGGATGGAGGGGAGCACCTGTAGAGTTCCATAGAGATCATGAGATATCTTTATTTGAGGAATACATACATATGGATGATCACATTCCATATGGTTCAGCAAATAAAAGTGCTTATCCATCCATTGGTTGGATGGGTAGAGGCATCATTGCAATGAAGACCTTGGGAGGTAAAAGGTTCTCTTGTTTCTACAATAATTTTTTTGGTATAACTGACATTGTCTTGAATTGTGAGCAACAACAAAGATATATTTTGCAGCCATTAGATACCTCCAATACACATGCACAAGAGATGCATTCTGATTTGCATGCTCCCAAGAAATTATATGTTTGGTGGAGAAGTCACACAGCTATTCAGTTTTGCATTGGGAGTGGCACACTACCAGCATGGTGGATGGATCCTGGCATACCCTGGAGTGACAAGTTGTCACAAGTAATAATGACGATGGATGGTATTCATCAGGGACCATGGGATCCAAGAATTCCTTGGAATGACAACTTTCCAAAGGTGGCAGAAAAATTTGGGTCCTTACGAAGGAAGCAGTGGGATCCAATAATTCTACTCAGTTATCTTAACTGGGTTAAGATTTTTGTTCATGATTTAGTGCAGATAGAGTTTACTGTGCAGTTTATTCTTCATAGTCATCTTGCATATTTTTTAGATCTTTTTGAAGGCACCAAGTTTAATTTTCAGATTGTTCAGTGGATGGGGACAATTATAATCAGAGTGGTGCAACAGAAGCTTGGTGGAATGCTAACATTGCTTGAGGACAAGCAATCTTGGGAAGAGAGGATTGTCATGTCCCCAATTTTGGTCCATCCAATCCCATGGGTGAAAATGGGACAAAATAAACCCCTAGGAAATTAAATTGCATTAATTCTATTTGCTTAGAATTAATTTTAGCATAAATTCCATAAATTGGCAAATTTATTTATTAAAATTAATTTTGATAAATAAAATTAATGGATAATGAGCAAGTGGGCCAAGAGGGCACCCCATGTCAATGATGTTTCCAAAATGGAGTTGGGGGTGAAGATATGGAAAAAAGATGAAAAGGAGGAAAGTGGATATAAGTTTTCCAAAATCAGAAAAAGGAAACAACTAGAAAATCTAAGGAGGGCGCACTTGCCAAAAAACAGTCCAGTTTACCAAAGAGGAAACATCGTGAATGGTGTAGTTTCCATTTCAATGCCCAGTTCACAAAGCAAGAAAGTGTTGTTGCAAGAAGGAAACATATGAGGTCAAGGAGGGCACATCTTCCAAAGGGGGGAAATCATGTCATGAAGAAAAGAAGGAAATTTCATCCACCCAAGGGAGGGTGCATTTGTGAAGAGTTCTAGCAGGTCATCCAAGGAGAAACTTGTTGAGGAGGTCATCAGAGATTGTATAAAAGAGTGATTCCCACTCCCATTCACATTTTTGTTCTATTTTGTAATTGAATGTGAGAGCTTTAGATTCTCTTGTTGATTGATGTGCCTCAACTTGCTTTGGGTGATGCTCCCCATAGCCAATCTTGTCTGGTTTATTCTCTTCTTCTCCCTCACTCTCTCTAACAAGTATTGAGACTGATGGGAAGCCATTGATGATCTATTTGCAGCCACTGAAGATAATTTTGTATCCACTAAAGTTCTGACATCAAGCTAGGGTCGAATTGCTTCAGAGGATTTTAAGATTTCAAGAAGAATCCTTCTCATTATCCCCTCTCTTCTTCCCCCATTCTTCAATATTGCAGGGTGTTGGTGGGAGGTTTGCTCCATGGGAATATTTACAGTGAACCATGAGATGAATTATTTGATGAGTGATGGCCATATTCATATCTTAATTTGAAATTACAGCCATTCATTCAACTTCTAACATGTCCAAGTGATTCCAGTTCGAATATTCCCCAAGGGTGCCATGTTTTGAACTCAAAGAAGTGAAGAACTGGAGGATTGAATCCTCTTTCCTTTTGTAATTGGAGAGGGTGGTTTGCTAATGTTTTGAAGCCATAAAATATCTATAATAAACATCTGAACTCTGTCCTAACATATTCTTATCTTCTCATTTGAATATGCCCCAGAGGCTCGTGATGTAATATGACTTCCAGTATTGTTTTCCTAGCTTATTTTGGAGTAGTTCCACCATTAAAGCACTATATTTTTTAATGGTAGATGTATACAGCTGATTATATGATTTAGAATCTCTTATATAACTCTCCTAATCCATTACATCAATATTTGCAGCCATGTACATGTTCTATTGAAGGATTGGGTAGACCTAGGGGGGTTTTGAAGGTTTTTATGGAATATAAGTTCTTTGGAAATGTAATGATGTGATGTAAAGTTTTATGCTCTATATTTTCAATAACATATGCTATAATATGTCCATTAAATACATAATCAAATCTTACAGTGGTCAAATACAAGTTTAACTCCTCTCCCTATGCTTATTGGGCACTCTCGGAGGACTTGTTTTAGCAGAAATTGCATAAAAAGAGTTATGTTGATCAAAGACCAGTTTTATCAGTTGATTTTGTTCATGTACATACCCTATAACACATTCCAACATTAAGGTATTGAATTTGGGAGGGTTGTACCATGTTTTGGAAGTAAACCATTAAAACTAGCTCGACAGTCCAAGTCACAGCAATTTTTCCCCAACTCTTCATCTAGTGTTTAATTGTTGATTTTTGATGCCCATAGACCTCCATGAACACAAATATCAGTTTATTAATCCTTCCCAACTCCCTAATCTAGTTTATATATGCAGATGTACAAACTAGATAAATGGTCTCTGTGCTTTGTACAAAGGATCATAAAAAATTTACTTCTGTCTAACTCGTTGCTGCACACTCTCCCATGTAAATTCCAGAATCTAAACCTTTCCAAACTTATCCCCATAACCTTCTCATTCATCCATTGACTAGCTTTCCCAAGACTAGTTCTGCAATTAGTTTTCCTGTTTACTAGTCAGTGTCTTAAAGTTTTAATTTTGGGATCAATTTTTAAGTGATATGTGTTCAGGGATATTACAACTGCAATACTTTAGTATTAAGCTCTTGTTGGTACTAGTGTAAGAAATTCTTCTCTTCCTGAGAAATGACTCTATTCAGTACCTCATTGAAATAATTGGCACCCTCATAAATGAAATCATCAGGAGCATTTTGATGCACATAGGTACTTTTGACGTGCTTTTGAGTGAAATGATTGGCCAAAAATTAATTTGGATCATGCATCCTCCTAGGGGCTTCCCCAAGATTCAATTTTGTAGTTATTTTCCCAAGCAAGGTTGCATGGGTAGAGTTTTGAATTACTAATAACCCAAGGGTAAGAGGAAACTTAGGCCACCCTCTTCTTTTAGCCCCAGTTAACCTAGGGAATACACCATCAACCAAAGTTTGAAAAGATATTTCTTCCAACACCATCTTGTCGGGTACAATTCTGGGTAAAAAATGAGTTGTGTTGCTGCCCCATATTTTGATATAGGAAAATTATTCTCCTACATACCAATCTCCCATTATGGAGATTAAATCCTTAGCTTGAGTTGAAAAGTGGGAGTATCTTCTTTGAAGATATTATGATAAAGGGAGCCCAGGAAATGGTCACAGATGTCATAAATGAGAGTTATGAATTTATCCTCCCACAATAAAGAAAAATAAATATGGACTGGAGGTGAGTTGTAATGTCCCCTCCCATCATACCAGCATGATAGAGAGGACGCGATGCTAAAAATGGGCATCTAGCCCCAAAAAAAAATTTAAATAAGCATTCTCATAATATAAAAGAACATATGGAAATGTATAATTATAAGAAAACACAGCGGAAGTAATTTCAATTACACTTCTATCATACATTCAAGATATTCATCAAATAAACAATTGCAAAGTTAACACAAGAGAATACTTATCTTATAACAAAGTAGTCCCCAGCAACTGGCTATGCAACTGCAACGTTCCACCCAACCGTAGGTAATTCTGCTTCTTAATCTCTCAACTGAACACCACCCCCGAGCTGGGCATGATTTCTATAAGGAACCAGGGAACAACAGACTCACACATAGCCAAGTATACACCAAAATGAGCCAAGCCAATCTACAATTGGGTTTATCAGGCTGCTAGGAAATGGAAAGGAAGAATTGCTAAGCCAGTGAGCTCAACCACAAAGCTATGGATACCTCTACAAGATCTATTCACCTTGGCACCCACAATGCCTACACACCCCACTCAAGGAAGTATTCCCTTCACCAATTCATAGTCCCTTAGGCCATACCTTCCAATTCTAGAGTGTCTCAGGTGTGCATAGAAGAGTAGCCAACCCTCTTGATCTTCTTGCGAGGTTATTCTCCCCACTAGGTTTATCAAGCCAATTATGTCCACTACCACTCCAAATTTCTTGCTCACAGGTTCAAATCAAAACAGGGATGCACATAACAGCAAAAGTATAAGTGTTGGGCATGAAGAAACATTTTTACAGTGAGATGCCCAAAGATGGGGTTTTCATTAGCCTCAGAAAAACATGGGAAACCCAAAAATGAAACTGGAAGATGGGGAACAACCCTCGGAAGCCAAATCCGTTTTCAGAAAAACGTCCATGGACATTCTGGGGAAAAAACGGCCTCCATAATAGTCCCAAATCGTGGTCCTCCTCTCCTAGCCACTGTGTAACACAAAAACGAGCTCCCATCCATGGAAAAATGCAGGAAAATGATGAAAAACATGATGGGGAAAGACCCAGTAGTTCAGACTGCGTGAGAGAAGAAAAATTGTGGGTTTAGAATGGCTTTGGGCACCATTTCGTGGGTGTTTTCTTTCCCAAGAAGCAAAAATATGAATTCCTAGGTTGATGGATTTCCCATGCACAAAATTGGCTGCCATACCTCTTCATTCCCAAGGCATTAACTGCCTCAACCAATTTCTGGAAGAATTAAATGATTGGGTCCATAACCCAAAATGGGTAGTTGGTAGTTTATGGGTTTTCTCATTGACACATGGATTAACACCATTGGCTCAAGGGTTTGAATAATTTCCCTCCCTATTCCTTGTAGAATCATGCCCCCATCTCTTTGTTGCTTTGCATAGCTAGTTGTGGGTTTTTCATTAAAATTCGTATTTACATGATGTCTTAATTTACATTGTGCCTATCTAGCACAAGAACCATAGGAATCTATATTTTTAATTACGAATACATAAAACGCTAAATCAATGGTGGGGCCTTGGCCTTGAGCTCCTCACCATGATTAAATAACAATATTTACATCATTTACGATTTAATGTAAAGGGGGTCAAAAGGCTGCTATAGCATGAAGGTGGGACTTACTAATGTTTAAAAAGGCTTCCTGGTCATGCTGAATTTTAGAGAAATCATCATTGTCAAATATGGCATAAATCTGCGACCAGTCCAGGTAATAGGTTTCAGAAAACCCTCCCATTGGTATCAAAGAAGATACCATTGTTTGGGTCCTTGTTTTTCAGTTCATTCAAGGCTGTTTTAGACCTGGTGTTCCTTGACATGGTTGAAGAAATGGAATTTTCTAATAAAATAATGAAAAAGAAATTTGATTAAAATTAAATTCAAATTCCAAATTTCACGCAGATAATTGGTAAAAGAAGTGAGAAACCTACCTGAAAACTGATGGAGGAAGAAAAATCCATGAACAGGGTAAAAATCTGCAGTAAAAATTCGTTCGCCAAAGGTCGAATTCGTAGTTTTACAAACGGTAAAAAGATAATAAAATTTCAAAAATGTAACCAAAAGATTATCAGTGAAATCAATCCGGATCGTAGATCTCAAAGACATCGACAGTCAAGATTAAAACAAGAAAAAGCTGAAAAGAGACTGTGGGAATGTCTTTTGAAAATTTATGATTTATGCTTCCGCAATCCGCAATCCGCATTGTGGGTTGTAGAATTGCGGATGTGACAATTTCAAACTGGGAAATTTATTGTTTCCGCAATCTACAGTCAGGAATGCGGAGCAGAGAAGTTATGGAAAAATCAATCTTCCCGCAATCCGCATTGCGGGTTGCGGGGATGCGAAATTTTGAGGAAATGATTTACGAGAATTTTGTTGTCTACAATCCGCACATTATTTATGAGTTCGGAAAAGACGATCCGAACTTAATTTTCAATTTGGTTTCCACAATCCGCATTGCTGGTTGCGGAATTACGGAACCGAAAAATTGATTTTATTGAAAAAGTGTTTTCCGGCTTCCGCAATCCACATTTGCGGGTTGCAGAATTGCGGAAGTGAAAAGTTATTTTATTGGGAAAAATGGTTTCCGACTTCCGTAATCCGCATTGTGGATTGCGGGTTGCGGAACCATTGTATTTTTAAGAAAAACAAGGTTTTCCACAACTTACAAATATGTATGAAAACAAGTGTAATCTGGAAGTTTTATTGGATTAAAAAAAAAAGAACTAAATATGAAGGAAAACTAATCATAGGACCCCATAAGAAAGATAAGCAAAATTTCATATTACCATAATTAGTTTTAGTTGGAGCTCCGATTTTTATGAGCTAAAAATGGGATCTGTTGTGCCTACAACAGACCCACACCAGTACACTAGCACCATTTCCATTAATACTCATACTGAGATTTCTAGGAAAATCACATGTTCACATGCATCCTTAAGATGTCTTCAAGGTCCTAGCATTCAACATTACCTACACTCAACATTGAGTTAATTCACATGTCAAGTTCACTTTCATGGGATTTATCTCTAAAAAAGGGTTTAAAAACCATAGCCGAATCATATACACACGTATATTCACATTAAATAAGCAAGAAGCTGCAAGATAATCAAATACTTATTTGTATTGGACATCTTCACATTATTCGATAGGCTCCTTCTTTGCTTTACAAGCCTTGGATCACCTGTGGATACAATATTGAATGTT
Organism: Larix kaempferi; assembly: GCA_027924585.1. Taxonomy (NCBI): domain Eukaryota; kingdom Viridiplantae; phylum Streptophyta; class Pinopsida; order Pinales; family Pinaceae; genus Larix; species Larix kaempferi. Next base: position 9,796,287 of record BSBM01000476.1, read on the forward strand.
TGGCTAGCACGCAAGTTGCTCCACAACATTTAATTCCCAACTAGTGTACCGACTGGATTTACCAAGCGTTTAACAAATGTTTGGCCAGCACGCAAGCTGCTCCACAACATTCAATACTCAACCAATGCACTAACTAGATTTACCAAGCATTTATGGTGCGAAACCAGTCCAATACCTAGTTTTCCCTCTCCATTGCCAAGCTAGCACTTCCGTCTGGGTCAACAGGCCAATGGAAGGAAACTGCACCATAACCATTTCCAAGTCAAGGGCTCTACTACGGAGCCATAGGCATCTCAATGGGTTCCAGCCAGTCTCAACACCCAACTCACTTTGCTTCTTTAGCATGCATCACCAATTGCCTATGCAATACTTGAAAACACAAGATGGGTAGGTAAGCTCATCAATATCGATGATATACAATTGTAACATACTTCATACAAATTCACTCTCTAATATTGAAACACCAGGAATGCGCCATTCCCTTAGGGTGTAGTCAATGTTGATAGCCATAACACAACACAACACCCGAAAGGTGTGCACCCCTTTCCGATGTGAGTCATGTAGGCCCTATTCACACTCAAGCAGTCTAATATAAAAACATGCTCTGTATATTAATTCTAATAATTAGACATGCATATTCTCAGCTAGGGTTACAAAATACTTATCAGTTTGCAAATGTATTTTGTCTTCCTTTTGCAAGGAATGGGGCTCCCTTCTCTGAGTTAACAGTCCCTTGGGATTGTAACCCCAATCCCTTTATGTTTCATAAACAACATATGCCCTTTTGGCATAACTTCACCATCTCATCCGCATTGTTTAACAACCAGTCGTTCATATGAGATGTCATCAAAAATTTTGCAATGGCGTTTCACCCAAAACCCATTTCCAAAGATGGGATCCTTTCCATGTACTTTTATCTCTTGCAGGCCATAACACATGGTCTTCCTGCATTGTGTCCTCCCGACACAATTCAAAAACAATCAACCAATCAATAGCATTAATAATCAAATTCAAATCTGAATTTACAATTCTGTTCACTACATAAATTAGATTTGTTTAGCCATGAGGCCATCCTCATATTGTTTGGTTCTTGTACATGGTAGATTCCAATCTTTATCATGGACTTACCCACATTGCCATACCTAATACATTTCTATATGTAATATGAAATTTCAATTAGCTAAGCACTTGGTGAGCATTCATGCATATAATATTCCCATTGCATCATTACAACAGCCACTAAAGTGATCTCAGAATTATAATCAAACAATAATTCAAACACTATCAGCTGTTAATATCTCAAATGCAATTAAATACAATTACTTTATATGCATTTTATTCACACTTAGATTCCAAGATACAGTCACATTGTCTATGCAATTTAAATAAAAATTCCAATTCTCATGATTACATAATCATATCCATTCAGAAAACTCTGTCCTCCCAACAGAGCATTCGGGTAGCCCATCAACATGACTACTTTCTTCATGCAATCCTTTTCTAAATCCCTGGTAGCTCATGAAATGATCTCATAATTACCAATAATTCATCATTTCATCTTCTATATAATTGTAATGAGATGTATACCATAACCATGCATTCACACAATGCATAACCACAAGATTTACACAATATTTTAATGTACATTTACTTAATGCACCCAATGTACTACAACATTGATCTAAAACATGGTTAAATGGATTCTTACCCATCCTCTTTCGACATTTGTACAATTAGCATAAATGAACATTACCTACATGGATTCCATCAACATATTTGATGTTACCTGATCAGTTGGCCTCCTACCAAGGCTACATTGTCATTCCACCGATCCTCTTGATCATGGATTTGTGCTCTAGCCTTCCTTCACAAGGCTGCTAGTCATTGTTAGGATATTCCTATACTCCATCCTAGTCCTTCTAACATTTCTGTCATTTTCAGTCCTGCATGCAAAATTAGGGTTTGCATGCAATTAGGGTTTGTAGCACCAGCACCTAGCCCTCGGCAAACTAGCCCTGGGAGCTTCTCTCGGATCAGTCTTAGCTCTCCTAGAGCTTAGTGCACCCTCCTTTCAGTTATTGCATGAGAAGGGCGCCTTTCTTCATCTGCCAGTCCAGTTTAGTTCAGTTATCTTCAGTTCTTCCTTGATTTAAGGATTAACTGACTCCTAACTGACCTTATCACTCTTTTGGACCTCCAGTGTGACTAGATAGACTGTTTTGACTCCAGTTAGCTCCATGAGCGCCCCCCCACTGAGTCTCCTTCACTATATCAGTGCTTCCATGTGCCAGTTACACCAACCACACTCAGTTTGACTCAGTTTGACTCCCGGTTGATCACTACTTGTGCATTGATGACTTCACTGATGATGAGATAGACTCCTAGTTTGGCACTGATGACTCTCCACTGATTATGGATCTGTGCATGAAGGATAATTCGAATTACACCTAGTGAATTCGAATCCTCATACTCAGCAGTGTATATTTACCCGGTTACTATTCTGATTAATGTAATGTGTGTAATTATTCTGCCTCTATTGGATCTATGTTCTATTGCTTCTCTCTTCTTCCTTAATTCCTTAATTCTTTCACTGTGAGGTTTACATCATCTCTTTGGATCTTATGTGGGAAATTTCACATGGTATCAAAGCCTTGAGAGTATATTCTACCTCCATTCTTGAGAGTTTTTTGCAGGTATTTTGATGTTCCAGCAGTTGCAGCAGCAGATTCAGTAGCTTTCTATTTTCACTTGTTCAAGCAATCAAGATGAACAATTCGAATGCTCCTTCTTCTATACTTCTCACTCCTTTCAATTATTTCGAATGGAAGAGGAAGATGATAATACTCTTGCAATCAAGAGGGTTTACTAGAATAGTTGAGGAAAAAGATGCCATACCACATCAAGCTAAAAAGAGAGTCAAGCACCTAAACAAAATGGATGAAGCCTTTAGATTCATATGCCTTCATATATCTGATGATCTATTGTTTCACACTGATGGATTGAAGTCTCCATATGATTTATGGATAAAATTGAGGAGTCTTTTTGGCAAACAAGACGAACTGAGAGGCTACATTCTTGACAATGAATTGGTTGCCCTTCAACCTAGCAATTTCGAGAGCATCCAAGATTTCTTCTCCAAATTTCAGAATTTGGTTTTTCATTGCAAGCAATGTGGCATCACTAAAAGTGATGAGCAATTGATATTCTCTATATTGAGCAAACTTGGATCTCAATTTTCTGTCTTTGTATCTACCTTTCATTCTGTTCGAATGTCCATCCCTGGATGGAAGTTTCCCACCTTAAGTGACTTCATTGAAGCTCTCACTCAAGAAGAGAACAAACTGTTTCAAATGGGTGCCATCAAAACCTCCAGAGATCTAGCTCTTTTAGCTGGTGAATCAAGTGGAGCGAATGCAAAAGGGGGACAAAAAGGCAAAGGAAAGAAACCTTCAAGATACAAGAATGACAAACAAAAGAGACCAAATTGTACCTACTGCAAGAGAGGAAACCATCCTGAGCATGCCTGCATGCATAAGAAGATTGATCTTCTAACCAAGCTTCTTGAACAAAACCAAATTGTTGTTCCAAAAGAAGCAAAGATGTCTGATTCTGGAAGTGGATCTGATGATTGTCATGCATTGATGGCTGGTTTTTCAAAGACAAAATCTCTCCTCATAGATTCTGGAGCTTCCAACCACATGATGGCACAAGAAGAATCCTTCTCCTCTTTGGATCTCCAAGATGGGCCTACCATTCACATGGGAGACAACTCTCAGATTTCTGCCAAAGGTTTGGGTACAGTTCATATGGAGCATGGTAAGTTCAAAAATGTCTTATTTGTTCCTTCTCTTACAGCTAATTTGTTATCAGTATATCAAATGACTCATACAGGATCTCCAAAACAAGTAATTTTTGGTCCAGACACAATAGAGATTACAGAAATCTCCACTAGAAAGGTTATAGCGAATGGGATTGCTAATCATGTCTCAAAGGCATATGAGTTCTCCCACTTCATGCCCTTCTCTCCAACTATCCCTTCAGATTCTGATGAAGATCACAGTGACTTCTCTTCCAATGACTCCTATTCTAGTGAGGAAGAAGATCAAGATTTTGATGTTGAGATCATGGTTCAAGAAGATTCAGAACCAACACCTATTCTTAGTCCATATTCAAGAGAAATATGTTCTCACACAGTCCTTGCTACTACTAAGAACACAGTTGATGATTTATTTGCTTACAGAACTACTAGACTTCAGCAGCATGCTAACCTTGCATTATGCCATCCACCTCTCCATGAGAGATGCAGCATGATGATGGGGTTTACCCTCCCATTCTTTGGGAAAACTCATCATGATACATTCGCTCCAGTGACAGAAAAGGTTCCTGAAAGACTTGCTACATTCAGCACATTCTCTAGCACTTGCATTCGCACTTTACAGAGGATTAGCTTACCAAGTCTCTTTGCAAAGTTTTCACTGATGAAAGCTTGCTTCTTTTCTGCTTAGGGTAATGGCTCCTTGAGTTATTCAAAAATATAAAACAAAAAAAAGAGAAAAATTGAGGCAGTATTCTTTTTATCATTTTATTGATTGTATGGGTGACCTTTGGTCCTAGTTACCAGGGCCCAGGATGGATTAAGGGGGGGTGTTAGGATATTCCTATACTCCATCCTAGTCCTTCTAACATTTCTGTCATTTTCAGTCCTGCATGCAAAATTAGGGTTTGCATGCAATTAGGGTTTGCAGCACCAGCACCTAGCCCTCGGCAAACTAGCCCCAGGAGCTTCTCTCGGATCAGTCTTAGCTCTCCTAGAGCTTAGTGCGCCCTCCTTTCAGTTATTGCATGAGAAGGGCGCCTTTCTTCATCTGCCAGTCCAGTTTAGTTCAGTTATCTTCAGTTCTTCCTTGATTTAAGGATTAACTGACTCCTAACTGACCTTATCACTCTTTTGGACCTCCAGTGTGACTAGATAGACTGTTTTGACTCCAGTTAGCTCCATGAGCGCCCCCCCACTGAGTCTCCTTCACTATATCAGTGCTTCCATGTGCCAGTTACACCAACCACACTCAGTTAGACTCGGTTTGACTCTCGGTTGATCACTACTTGTGCATTGATGACTTCACTGATGATGAGATAGACTCCTAGTTTGGCACTGATGACTCTCCACTGATTATTGATCTGTGCATGAAGGATAATTCGAATTACACCTAGTGAATTCGAATCCTCATACTCAGCATTGTATATTTACCCGGTTACTATTCTGATTAATGTAATGTGTGTAATTATTCTGCCTCTATTGGATCTATGTTCTATTGCTTCTCTCTTCTTCCTTAATTCCTTAATTCTTTCACTGTGAGGTTTACATCATCTCTTTGGATCTTATGTGGGCAATTTCACAGTCATATGCAATATCATCATCAACATCTCCATACATGCTTATGTTGTCTTTGGCCTTGCACAAACATCTTCACATTCACTCTGCATTGTTTATTAATATGCCAACTAGTGCATATTCACTTCATCCATCTAATCTCTTGCATTTTCAGCATTCCTATGCCATAATTTCATTATATATAACTCATAAAATATAAATATATCAGCAAGAGAAGAGTTGAGGAAATTTCCCCTTTCCAATTCCTTATCATAGCATGGAATTTCCTCTTCCACATCATAGCATGGAATTCCTATCAAGCACACAAGGGATCATTAGCTATGATTTTCTCACCAACTAGCAATTCAAGACATACACCCATGCATGAAATTTACACTTGCTACTTTCCAAGCATGCAATTATTATGCTGTAAACATAAATAGTTTAAGGTGATAAATTTCCCTTTTTATCAACATTGCAATATGTTCAATTCCAACTCCATATGGAGTCATTCAAGGCGCATTATATGCCCTTGCACCTCATTCAAATTCTAGTTACCTGCTTGTAAATCATACTTTGGCCCAAGCAGCCCCAGTGCTGCAACCTTGGGCTCTGATACCACTTGTCATGGCCCCTCTCTTCATCAATCCAGACCCTCGGAAGGAACATGAACACAGCAGGGGTATCTATTTCCTCCCCAAAGTACTAAATGAACCTTCTGATCATTATGGGCCTTTACAACCCTTAGCCCTATCCACTAATGAACAAATTTACATATAAATAAAACACATGGATGCAAAACACAGCTGAATTAAACCATATTAACACACACTCATATGCATTTACCAGCATTTCATCATGGGCATAATAACAACATAAAGTACAGGTATTCAGTTCCATTATTCATCAAGATCAATCTATGCATTCTGACATAAACAAAAAAGCATTCATGTATATAAAATTGGTATAATCAAGAGGCAACAGGAAACACTTATCTTTAAGATGAAGTCACCAAGCAACTCGCTATGGACTACAATGTTCCAACCCAAACATAGGTCTTTGCCCATCCTGTATTATTTCAGCACTCAGAGAGCACCCCAGAGATGGGGCTATGTATCCACTAAGGAGGAACTACTCAGTTCCACTCACAGCCTTAGGCATAGTCAATCAAGGTCATCTCGTAGACAACTGCCCCTGTCAAGCAAGTGGGAAAGACAAGGAAGGGTTTTCTAAGTTAGTGAGTTCAACCACAGAGCTACAGGCATATCCAATTGGCCTCGAAAATTCTAGGCACCCTCATCACCTCCACTCTTAGGCTAAGTAAGGTCCCCTTCTCTGCTGCACAGGCCCTCAGGCACCCCTTCCATCGGCACCGACCTAGGCAGGTATGGTTGGTCCCGACTACTAAACCAAGGATGAATGAACCTTCACTGGCTCTACCATGAATTCCAAACCCTTGGCTCTCTTTCCCACTACGATCTACTCTCGGATCTCCTTAGCGTTGCGGATGAATGGCTCTGTCCCACGACTGGGTTTTTGGCAATCAAATATGGGTTTCTCTATGGATTCCAGGGCATTTAACACTCTCAAAATTGCCCCAAGGTTCGGTTTTATGGGTTCCCCAACGTATTTCACTTCCCATGCAGATTTCTGAGTGAACTTAGCTCTACCAAATGTGGCTTCCTCCCCAAATCGTGATTTATGGTTCTCTCTCCCTGTTGGGTATGCGTCCTCCTCTCCCTGCTGGGTCTGTGTCCTCCTCTCCACTCCTCGCTAGATGGTCCACAATGGAAAATGGGGATAAGGTAAAACGAATTCCCATGAAATGGAGTGGCTTATGGGACAAGCAACCGATCCCATACCCTTCCTTACGGATTTCAAGGATGCCCACACTCCATCAACTCTCATGGATTGATCTTATCACCCACTTTCTTACAAAAGAAATAAATGAATACTAGGACAGTCAAAGGGGTTGTCAATATGACATATGGAAGCCTAGGGTTCAATCCCACAACCCCCTCACCTCTCCCTAGTGGATACACATAGCCCCCTCATTTATTTGCATCTATAGCCAGCCCCTTGGTATTTTTATTGCATGAGATTTATTTACATCATTTTTACAAATTCCATGGCTTAATAGCACATGGATAACACAATGTCAAATACTTTCCTCTCAAAGCTGAGCATTCACTAGCGGGGCCTTGGCCTTGAGCTCCATGCTATGAATTATACATCACATATATACAATGTTTACATTAAAATCCAATATACCCTAAGGGTCAAAATGGGGGTATTACAATTGGGGCCAAAGAGACCCAAACCAAAGCCGTGAAAGGGATCTAATGTTCCTTTATTTGATGTTTGTGCAGGTTTAAACCAATACCATGGTCCATTGAAATGAAAGAGAGCATGAACTCGAAGATGCCCAAGCGAAAAATGACCCACACTCAAGGAACGCTTTGCAAGGGTGTGGACTCTTGAAATTATTTCATGTACGGGGCATGAGGGCCCAAGTATGGCTACTAGATTACCTGATCGGGCTATGGAATTTGGATCAACAACATTTTCGATTAGGTGCCCACATCCTTACCTTGGATGTGGAAGATATTTATTTCCTGATGGGGTTTTCCAGGCGGGGAGCCCCAGTTTCACTATTTGGTCCACGGGGTAGTGACCAATCAACAGAGAGCTTGGTGGCACAGTTTTGTACACGAGGGACACAGATGCTTGCTAGTAAAATTCGCATCAAGAACATACGATATCGACCCCTGAGGACTGTGCTCTTTACCATAGAGCGAGTGGTGGGTAGCAGGTCCACTCATCGGGCCACCAAGGCCCACATTACATATGTCATCGAGTGTATGGCACCAACAGCTTTCAACTGGTGTGAGGGACTCCTCACAAATATAAGGGATCATCTCACCAAGTGTCGCAGATGCGAACTAAAGCAGTTCGGATATAGATACATCATGGTCTCATTCTTCCTAGAACAAGTTCCACTGCTGAGACCACAGGTAGAGTTGGATGATATCAATTCGAGAGATGCTCATATGGTCCGATGGTCGTAGGTCATGGCCCGCCATGGAGGTGAAGGACCTATCATCAATTATGGGCCCACATTTTTTAGGTGGCTCCACGGGCAACTCCTCATGATTGAGGGTTATGCGTATGCAGGTACTGACTTTAGGGGAGACCCATACTTAGATCTTCTTAAGGGGGAGCAGTGGGGAGACCTTGGTAAGAATGAAACTCTTGTTGTTTTATGCATTTTATAGTTTTTATTTTTTATTTTTGGGGCTATTACTGATGGTTCTCACATATTTCATGCAGATGTTGACCCATCTCGACCGGTAGGTTCTTCTCTGATTAAGAGAAAAGGGGTGGCATGAGAGATGGCATCTACTCAGCAGGATGCAACAAAGGAGATGAATGAGCTGGAGGAGAACCTCCAAAGATTGACATTGGATATTCCTGACATATCTATCGATGACTTGCCTCCTCATTACCAGTGCCATATAGACGAATTTTCAAGGCATTTTGGTCGACTGCTCCATCGAGTATCTAGGGATATTATCTGTTATCATGAGTGTCCCCAGGGATATCTCTTTGTATTATATATGTACTGAAAGCCGTAGGCTTCAGATTTTTGTAGTCGGGACCTACTGAAAGCTTATGGGCTTCATATTTTGTATTAGTACTATTTTTTTGTACTTTACCGGACATGATGTTATATATACAAAACATTATTTTGCGGTTTTATATATTGTCTTCTATGATGATTTGGGATAGTGTCTGATTTGGCCTATACACTATGAGTAGATTTACATGTTGTGTCATTTTTATGCATTTTTTGGTAAAAATGCTTATGAATGTGCAATGTACTAGTCTAATATGAAATTAGCTAGGGAATCTGCAATTGTATTCATGTTTCTTGGAATGTGTAGGTATTGAATGGACTCAAAGGACCTCTCCAAGAGACATACTCGCCAAAATAGACGGAGTGATATGGGGTCGCGGATGGAATAGACACGGTTGAGACGGGATACCACTAACTGTGAATCGAGGTAGATAACAAGGTGGTCCACACCTAAATAAAAAGCATCGGTAAATAGTCAAATTACCGCTTGATACTCAGCGGCATTTTTGGTTACAAAACCTAGGCAAGTTCCTCCTGAACTAATCAGCTCGTCGGCAGGGGAATAGAGTACCTAAGCCACCAAAGCGATATTGCGGGTGTGTCGGCTAGCGCCGTCTGTGAATCCAAAACACATTTCCATCTACACATCCAGGTAGAACATGGTATAAGCGCAATGATAAGATCATAGCACAGTAAAAGTAAAGTGTCACACCAAACAAAACACATGTCATGTACAATATATACAAAGTACTAATGCATAAATTATTTAGGCATAGTACCACTTTAGGAAGAGCTCATTGCTAGGCTCCCCCAAAGATATCCCATCATAATCCTCTAATTCATAGGCTCCCTTTTCCAAAACACATTTTACCACATATGGACCATGCCACATGGACTCAAGTTTGCCTGCCCCCAGCTTATCGTTTTTTTGGTCATAAGTAAGGACCAAGTATCCCTCATTGAATATACAAGGTTTCACTGATTTATTATATTGGGACTTTATGTGTTTCTTATGTGCTTCATTAGCCAGAGCTACATCACGACGGTTTTCATCGAGTTTTTCTAACTATAGAAATCGTTCTTCCTCGGCAATGGTGTTTGGTAAAAGTTCGACGGTGAGTTTTAGTGATGGAATCTCGCACTCGATAGGTAATACTGTCTCTAGTCCATAGACCAACTGAAAGGGTGTGAAACTAGTGGAATTTGTAACGGAAGTCCTATACACCCATAGGGATGAAAAAAACATGGAATTCCAGTTGGACTTGTGTGTTCCCACCATGCGTTGAATCATGGTTTTCAATACATTGTTGATGGCCTCTACTTGTCCATTTGATTGAGGGTAGTAGGGAGTTGAGTTCTCATGTCGAAAACATAATCTGTCGCTTAGTTCATCCACCATCTTGTTTTGAAAATGTGATCCATGATCGGTGACGATGGCTTGAGGTAATCAAAATCTCACAATGATATGGTTAAACATAAAGAGTGTGGCATTTTCATCGTCTTCTTTGTATGTAGGCATAGCCTCATCCCACTTGCTGAAGTAGTCGACTGCGACAATAACATAACCATGCCCCCTAGCTGAGGTAGGCTTACAGTGCATGAATTTGATGCCCCATTTGGAAAAGGGACCGCCAGCAATACCTAGGTGTAGTGGGGCTAGATGTGAGCACTTTTTATAATGAAAAATATGGAAAGGAGGACACTTCTTGACGGCTTCGATACAATATGTAAAGATGGAAGGCCAATAGTATCTAGTGCGTAAGATTTTCTGGGATTTAGCCATCCTAGAAAGATGACCGCCACATGCCCCCGAGTAACAATCATCTGGAACATGCTTGGCCTCCTCATGAGTTAAGCAACGTCAAAGAATGCAATTGATACAACGACGATATAATGTATCACCGATGATGAGGTAATATTTTGTGTGGTAACAGACATGACGACATTCATCATGAGATAGTTGAGGACCGAAGCGTTGGTTTTGGAGATACAATGTGATGTCTCCATACCACGGGTCAGAAGTACTAATGAGAAACAAGGACTCGTCGGGGAGAGAGTCCATGGGCTCAGTTTCCTGATCAGTACGAGGAAGATCACAAATAAGTTCCGCAAAAACCAAAGACTTCTTTGATTTTTCCTTCTCAAACTGGAGGTCGAATTCATGTAGAATCACAATCCAACGCGAATATTTTCCCCCTAGTACTTGGCGTGTGAGAACGTGGTAAATGGGGTTAGATTTGGCGATGATGGTGGTAGTTTCGAGGAGGATATAATGGCGAAACTTCTGAACAACATGTTGATGTATATGTAACTTCGGAATGTTTTTCACCCATGTATTTCATATATGTATTTTGTACTCCTATAGAGATGGCATTATTCCTCTATACGGAAGTGTTTGTATTCCTATAGAGATGTTATTATTCCTCTATATGGAAGTGTCGTCATTTATATTGTAAGTGTCGTAACTTATACTTGATGGGTTATTAGACCACCCTATTGGGGGTCGACCATGTGGGTCAAAGCATTATTAGACCACCAAGTGTGGGGTCAGCCTGGATTAAGTTAACCATGAGTTAAGCTAGACATGTAGGCCCCATTAGTTTATTGGGCGGGATAGAACAAGTATAAATAGAGATCGGGAGATCTCTATTTGATCATTCATTCACACACTTCTCTCATTCAGAAAGTGGCGCACTTATGAGGACGAGGCTCTGCTGCTAGGAGAAGACTATCTCTTGTATTCTGGTTGTATCATTGATCTATCTATCTCTGAGAAAGTTATTGGGGTTTTTCACCTTTATGGTTTTCCCCAAGTAAACTCTGTGTCTCTTGTGTGCTTACATTATTATGTCCATGATTGATATGTTGTAGATTTGTTGTACATGTTGTTCTCTCAGTTAATATCCTAGATCGGATTGAAGTAAATTCTGAAAATTTAACATGGTATTAGAGCTAGCCTGAAAGAAGGCATGATATGGCATGTATGACACTTGTTGCACTTACGATGCTAGGGCTTGATATAGAAAAAACAAGTCATTGTAGCACTTTCACTATAAATCCATTTTGGCGAAGTTTTCGGATCTGAAATTGTTACAGGTTGAAGCTAAGATCCCCATGTACCTTGTGTCCAAACGACAACCTCTAATTCGTTGTACTTTGTGATTTATGATCTATACAATATAGGATTTCTACCTCTTCCAGATCTCAGTCATAAACAGGTGACCTTGGAAAAAGGTCATAACTTGGGCTAGGAAGCTCCAAATGAAATTTCGTAAAAACTGACAGGTAGTACACAGACTGTACTATCTCAAGAAATGTTTTAAAAGGCCGAAGTTGAACTAGTGACACGTGGAACACCGTACAAGTTTTCTCTCATGTTTTATCCCATAAACAGGTCACGTTGCGACACTTGGCATAACTCTCTCTGAAAGAATCCAATTGAGGTCAGACCTGTCGGGATGGAAATATGACAGGTCAAGCTACCACAAAAAAAAATTTCAGACCCTGTGGATCGAAAAGTGCAGAGTTAAACCAGAAACAATCAGGTACATATTTCTGTTAAAACATAATTATTTTTTAGCACCTTCATTCATGGCTTCCAGAATTTAGGGTTTCGGAGAAAGTTGGAATTTGTGTAATCGGAGACTATGGCTGAATGCTACTCATCAAAATAGAAATTTAGAGACCAAGATCAGAATTTTTGGTTGCGCAGAAGACCGGGCTTGATTAGACCCTAGTTCAGGACTTTGATTGGAAAAGTGGAAAATAGGGCTTCTGCAAAAATGGGAATTTTTGAAATTTGTGACCATGGCTGGAAGATCCTCAGAAAAATAGAAGCTTAGAGCCTTGGATCAAACCTTTTGATTGGGCAGAAGAGTGGGATTCATCAAACACTAGTTCAAGGTCACGTCCAGTGAATCCGAAAGTTTCAAAGGCAAAATTGAGGAGTGAAACTTTGCAGTTTTCAAATTTTGAATATACCAGCTTGATTAGCTCATCAAGGCACATATTTATATCCTTTCGGAAGTTCGAAATTCAAAGTTTGAATTTTTGGGGTTTCTCTAACAAACCCTAATCCAGCTCCAGGTCTAGTTCTGCAAATCAAGTGGATTGGGTTAATCCTAGAAGAAGATGGATTGGTCACCTGCATAAGTGAAGAAGTTCCTGTCTCAGAGGGAGATGAGGTGAAGGCCTTCCATAAGAAGATTACAAACAATCTTGACAGGTATGGCTTACAGGTATGTTTCAAATTATGTTCATGGTTAAGTTCATGATATGTTTGTCTTCATATCATTACAGTACAATCTTGATTAATTACTAGACTTGTCGTATCACCTTAATAGAAGATATTCATTGATTAAGGTTTTGACACTTATGATTGTACTAATGCGTTGTGATGTTGTATGAGGTTTATGTTGTTTGCTAACATAAAAGGTACACCAAGAAAGAAAAATCATGTTCTACTTCAAGAACATATGATCATGGTGACATGAAGACAAAGATTCATCCATTGTCATGGATCACATAGAAGATTACGAGGTATGTATAACTTGGTTCTACAATGGTTAACTTATGAGACATGCAGGTTACTAGCACAAGTCATTGAAGAGAACCAGAAGACATTATGCGGGTATGTTAGACATAACTAGCTAGCATGCTAATCCAGGTATGTTTTTCATATATCAAGCTAGAATCCTACCTTGTGTTAGGATCTTATACTGTTGTGGTGTTGATAATGATTATTCATGAAGTCATAGGTTTGAATAGTCATGGTTGTATGCATATTATGTTTCTTACCATAATGGATGATATGACTAACCAGAAGAATCATGAAGGTATAGGTTTGAGTAATCACGGGTTTAGGCATATTATGTTTCTTAGTTTAATTTATGATATGACTAACCATAAGAGTCCTATATAAACCTTGAATACCAATGCTTATTATTTCTGTTTGAAATGATCATGACTATACATGCTTAAGATTATTGTGTTTTGATAGTATTAAGAATATACTAATGAATGTATAATTATGTATGAGACCTCAACGATAACACAATGATGATACTAATAAGCATGCATAGTGATTAAGGATGGATATAAGTTCAAGGACAGGTAATCCTGGAAGCAAAGATCAAGAGGGAGGACACTCCAGTTGTTCCTATAAGGAAGCAAAGATCAAGAAGGAGCACACTTCAGTAGTTTCTGCAAGGATGCATATATTCAGAGGGAGTTGACCACTTCTCACAATCCACATCATAATGGAGTTGAAGAAAAGAAGCAAAGACTAAGAGGGAGTCAACCCAACAACCAAACAAAGATAAGTATTTGAATTATCATTTCTTACATATTTGTTTGTTTAAATAATGTAATTCAATGATGTATATGCTTATGTTCCTAGAATTAGGTTGTGTATTATGCATATTAGAATAATTGCATTAATGAACAGTATACTACTAATATGCATGTGATGGGTAAGTGGCCTATGGCACTATGCAACATTCCATTGCTACTTATCTAGAATGAAACCTCTTTGCTGACATGTTGGGAGTAGTGCAAACTCTTAACAATGTTCTGGTAGAAATTGGAAGGAATCTATAAAGTTACAGGATATGGATAAATGTTGTATTGAAGAATTGGCTAAGATAATTGCATGACTGTATGACATATTTCTTTATGTGTAAGAGTTTGTTCTGAAAACTATAAGATGTTTTCTAATCATGCAATTTAACTTGTTGTGTAGGAAAGATCGTATACCATCACCTACAAAAGAAGGACTACAACATTTGTTCAATAACAAAGTTATCTATTAAAAATATTGAAGATATTGAAGTTCCAGGATCTGGGAAGAATGCCATGATCGAGGAGTACCAGTCGATCATGAAGATGTTTGGGATACAGTCCCAAGACCTGAAGGGGAGCCTGCAGTGACTTCCAAGAGACTCTACAAGATCAAGCATGTTGCAGGTGGTATCATTGAGACTTTTGCTCCTGTAACCAGATACACTTCCATTAGGTCAGTACTTGCTCCAGCTACAGTGATGAAGTGGAAGATACACCAGATGGATTTCAAGACAACCTTCTTGAATGGTGTAGTTGAAGAAGAAGTGTATGTGGAGCAGCCACTTGGTTCTGAGACACATGACAGGGAGTCATATATGTACAGAACTTGGTATGGTAGTATAGATAGCTTTCTATCCAGTTTGGGCTTTACCAAAAGTAAAGCGGATTCCAACCTTTACTACAAGGTTGAGAAAGGAAATCCAGTGATACTACTTTTGTATATGGATGACCTTTTTATTACAGGTGAAGATAGATTGATTTCCAACACGCAGCGGAAGTTTGCTGCCAAGTTCGAGATGAAGAACTTGGGGATGATGCACTATTTGTTTTTTTTTTGGCATGGAGGTGTGGTAGAGTGCAGATGGAATCTTCCTTGGACAAGGGAAGTATGCAGTAGAGATCCTGAAGAGGTTCGGGATGATGGACTACAAGGCTATGCCCACACCTATGGCATCGAACCTGAAGCTTCTGTGTGATGCTTCATCTGATCCGATTGATGTCATGATGTATCATCAAATGATTGGGTCCTCTATGTACCTGACGAACACGAGACCAGATATTTACTTTGCGGTGAACACATTGAGCCAGTTCCTGACAGATAGGAGAGATGTTCACGTGGTTGTTGTAAAGCATATTCTGAGGTACCTAAAGGGTACGGTTGATTATGGGCTCAAGTATGATGCGAATCAAAAGTTTAACCTGCAGGGTTATGTTGATTCAGATTGGGCAAGCAGTGCTGCAGATAGGAAGAGCACTTATGGGTGCTGCTTCAATATCGGATCTGGTGTGATCTCTTGGTTTAGCAGGAAGCAGTCCTGGGTAGCACTGAGTACAGCCGAAGTAGAGTATGTTGCGACGGATGAGCAGGTTGCAAATGTATTGACCAAGCCATTGGCCAGAGTGTAGTTTGAGTACTTCAGAGATAGGCTTGGTGCACTTCAGATCGAGGTTCCTTCCAAAGGGAAGTGATGAGTTCGAAAGATGCAGATGCACATGAGCTTTTTTGACATGGTTGATGCGTTCTCCCATGGTCGTGATGTAATTGCTGAGACATTCTCTAATGGTGGTAGATGTGTTCTCCCATGGTGTAGATGTAAGGGCTGAAGCCATTTTTCACATGGTGGTAGATGTGTTCTCCCATGGTGAAAAAGTAAGGGTTGGAGCCTTCCCCGAATGGTGGTAGATGTGTTCTCCCATGTCGGTGGTGTAAGTGTTGGATGATGTGCATCTGGGTTGTGCTTCGTGGATGATGAGATCATCTGAAGAAGATGATGCTATGATGATCAAGAGGATCATGGATGATGAGAATCAAGACGATGCTCCAGTTACTGCTCTATATGTATATGTACGCATCATTTTGGATGCTGGATATGATCAGTTAGATCATTTATATATATATGTATGTACGCATCATGTTTGATGCTGGATATGATCAGTTGGATCATTTGTATGTATTTTTGTATATGTATCATGTTGGATGTTTGGACCATGTATATGTATTTGTATCAGGTGGATACATTGTATGATCAGGTAGATCATGTATGTTGATATGTATCAGGTATGATCAGGTGGATCATGTATTTGTATTTGTATCAGGTGGATACATTGTATGATCAGGTGGATCATGTATGATGATATGTATCAGGTAGATATTTGGTATGCATCAGGTAGATGCAATGTATGATCAGGATGATCATAGATGACGAGCTTTAGGATGTTTCTCCAGATGATATGTACCAAGACGATACAGTGATGATGATCAGTATGATCATGAGCATTAGGATGATGCTTTGTGCGATGATGATCCGTTGGATCATGAGTATCAGGTTGATACTTGAAGGTCAGAGATGATATGTGGCAAGTTGTGCAAATAGCATGTAATCAGTCCTCAGATATCCGATAGGTTGAGCTTTGTGCTCGTAATTAGTCCTGGGATGAGGTATTGCTATGTAGTATGTAATCAGTCCTCAGATATCCGATAGGTTGAGCTGTGTGCTCGTAATCAGTCCTGGGATGAGGTATTACTACGGAGACATGTAATTAGTCCTGGAGATCTGATAGGTTGAGCTGTGTACTCGTAATAAGTCCTGGGATGCTCTTTAGAGATCTTGTCGGTCATGCTGCGGCACATCAATGTTCTTGGGATGCTCTTTAAAGGTATTGTCTATTCACATGTAATCAGTCCTGGAGATCCAAGAGGTTTAGCCGTGTGCTTGTAATAAGTCCTGGGATGCTCTTTAGAGATCTTGTCGGTCGTGCTACGGCACATAAATGTTCCTGGGATGCTCTTTAAAGGTATTGTGAAGGAGATGCATGTAATCAGTCCTGGGAGATCTTTCCGGTCGTGCTTAGGCACATAAATGTTCCTGGGATGCTCTTTCCGGTATTGCATCCGCACATAAAATTAGTCCTGAAATACCACCTCTATCAAATCGTTCGCACAGATGATGAAGACTTGTAGGTGGTGGGCCTACATCCAGTATGAAAAAGGACTGGCTCTGTAGAAATTCCTATGACGAGTAGATTCAGATATTGATTGAGATAGCAACAACAGTGATGATGATGATGATTCGAGGATGATGATCTAGAGAAGAAGAATTGTGCTAGCAGACTTGTGTCGAGAAATACCTTCCTAGTTAAGAGGGAGTGTTGATGTATATGTAACTTCGGAATGTATTTCACCCATGTATTTCATATATGTATTTTGTACTCCTATAGAGATGGCATTATTCCTCTATACGGAAGTGTTTGTATTCCTATAGAGATGTTATTATTCCTCTATACGGAAGTGTCGTCATTTATATTGTAAGCATCGTAACTTATACTTGATGGGTTATTAGACCACCCTATTGGGGGTCATCCATGTGGCTCAAAGGGTTATTAGACCACCAAGTGTGGGGTCGGCCCGGATTAAGTTAACCATGAGTTAATCTAGACATGTAGGCCCCATTAGTTTATTGGGCAGGATAGAACAAGTATAAATAGAGATCGGGAGATCTCTATTTGATCATTCATTCACACACTTCTCTCATTCAGAAAGTGGTGCACTTATGAGGAGGAGGCTCTGCTGCTAGGAGAAGACTATCTCTTGTATTCTGGTTGTATTATTGCTCTATCTATCTCTGAGGAAGTTATTGGGGTTTTTCACCTTTATGGTTTTCCCCAAGTAAACTCTGTGTCTCTTTCTTACTTGCATTATTGTGTCCATGATTGATATGCTGTAGATTTGTTGTACATGTTGTTCTCTCAGTTAAGATCCTAGATCAGATTGAAGTAAATTCTGAAAATTTAACACAACAATGACTGCTGCGAGATCTAGCTTCTTGACATGTGAATACCAAGTTTCAGAGTCAAGGATACCCTTACTAAGGTATTATATCACATTCTCCTGGGAGTGACTATCTTCCTATACCAACACCATAGCAATAGTGGAAGTGGAGGCAGCAAGATAAAGGATATAATCCTTTGTGTAATTCGGCAGTTGTAACACGGGTGCATGAGTGATGACATGTTTAAGGTTGTCTAAGGATTGTTGAGCATATTCATCCCAAATGAATGGGACATCCTTCTTTATCAACCGCATGTATCCCTGTGTTTTCTCTGCAAAATTACACATGAAACACCGCAGGTATTTTTCCTTGCCCTACAAACTTTGAAGTTTTGTAATATTCGTAGGCGGTGGTAGAGCACAATGGCTTCCACCTTGAGGGGATCGATGCAGATCCCATCCTTTGAAATGATGAATCCTAAAATGCGTCTGGAATAAACACAAAAAAATGCACTGTAGTGTCCCTTTTTATGAATTTGCACAAACTAGGAGAAATTGCAATTTTTAACCAATTCAACCCTTAGACTAGTATTAACCCAACTGCTTCTAAATGGCTCCAAATGCTTCCAAATGGGGTTTGAATGAGTTTGGAAGGTATTCATACATATAATTGAGGATGATGGATGTTTAAAAACCCTTAAAACACTTATTCAACATTCATTTACAATCTGGACAAAGTAGGGAAATGTACTAGTCAAATCGAGCTTCAATCCCCCAGGGGTAGTGGTCAAGATGGCTCTCCAAATGATGTTAAACCTTTCCAAATTTCAGAAAAGAGGTATGGTACTAATAAATGACTTTAATGGGTTCCACGATGTATCATAAATTAGTTCTTATGATCTTCTGAAACTCCCTTAAATCATATGTTTATATGCAAGTCTTCACATAGGGGGGAAAGCTAGTAATTTTCACCATATGTTATGAAATTCGAAATTTAGGTGCCAAGGACTTGTGAAATGCTAATGAAAATTCTTCAAAACATTAATGACACTTCATACATAATCAAAATCATATATAATGACTGATACAACTTGAAATAATGGCTCTTCAAGCTCCAACAACAAGACATAGAGAAAATGGCATCATTTATGCATTGTTTGATATTTTTACATAGTTTCACTTGGTATTTCGACCTGAGAGTATTCTGAGAAGTAAATACAGATTATATATATCATAATACAAATAAATGAATATTCACGGACTCTCACAAAGATATCATCATCTCACCAAGGGCACAATTCCTCCGGGGGCCCAAATATGCAATAAAATGTGAAAGAGATGTAAGAACAAGTTGTAGATGAATGAACCATGAGCTTCCCTATAGATTCAAACTGTAACTATAGACTCCATTGTAGCTCCAAATGAAATGTCTGAATGGCATCTCCAATTTCCAATTATAATGGGAATTTGTTACCCTCGAAATTGGTGTTAAGGCAAGTAGACTAGCTCTTCTCTGCAAATGCAAAATGAAAAATGTAAAATGATCAAAATATGGTCTTCTTATTTGTTCCTGAATTTTATAAACTTCATAAGGCTTCCCCAATTCGAATTCCATCCATGAGATTCATGCCAACTCAATTTGGGAAGAGATTCCCAAGTATGCCACTTGTCCTTCCAATTCTAGCCTCCTCATTCACCAAATTCGAATTGGTGTCTCTTTGGCTGCCATAACTCACTTGGGCGCCTTCTTGGAGGCTATTTTTAGCCCCGACATGTCATGTATGTCAAATGTCAGCCATCAGGTCTGATTTTTCAGAAATTTCATAGGAATCTTCGTCATTGGTGTCATAGAAGCTAGGGAATCTAGCCCAAGTGTCCCACTAGCTCCAAAATGCCTCTTCCTCTCCCATGGGAGTTACTCTTCCTCTACATTTCGACCTCATTGAGTCATGCCAAGTAATATTCTCTTCCAAATACCCGAATAATAGTGGACTCCACCTTGGATTCGAATGGGTGAGAGTGGAATTCCATGTGGCATGGGGAATCTAGCTTTTTGGGGGTCCCACACCACCAATGTGTATCCATGACCAAGTGCCATCTTATTTTCTCACCATAAATATTTATTTTTCCCCTCTTAATATATTTATGCCCAAACCAAAGTCCATTTGGGTTTATTAGTCTCCTTATTCCAATTTTAATATCTCCACCCCAACCTAGGAAACTAGTAGGTTGGTGGAATTTCCCCTACTTGATATTTATTTGAATGGGGACATTGCATGCACTTATGAGGATTTAAACGGATATTATACCATCAAAACCTAAGGAATACATCCTTCAGATGATCGATGTGGAAGTCGTGACGATTCGAATGAGAAGGGATATCGTCTAAGTAAGGTTCCACAAAATCCTTCACATAATGGAAATCATACGACATAGCCCGTTGGAATGTAGCACCAACATTTTTAAGGTCAAAATGGAGTTTTCTATATGTGAACGTACCCCATGGGAAGATGAAAGTAGTCTTATGTTGGTCGGCGGGATGGATCTCAATCTGATTATAGTTGAAAAATTCATCCATGAATGAAAAGATGACACTCCCGGCACAGTTGTCGATGATTTGGTCGATAAACAGTGTAGGGTAATTGTCCTTGGGACAGGCCTTATTCAAATCCCTATAATCAACACAAACCCTAATGGTTCCCTATTTTTTATTAACCAGGATGACATTAGAGACCCAATCTGTTAAGGGGACAGGATAAATGAACCCAGCCTTCAACATCTTTTCTATCTTTGTCTTAATAATCGCAGTTTTCCTAGGGTGCACAGGGCGGAGTTTTTTCCAGACAGGTTTTGTGTCCGGTATGTTTGAATCTCGTGCATGACAATAGCAGGATCAATCTCGGGAATTTCCTCGTAGCTCCATGCAAATACGTCACGGAATTGTTTAAATAAGACCATGAAAACGGTGACTTCTTCTGGAGAACAAGTTTGGACTAGGTGAATATGTTCCACGACTCCAGGTTTTACTGAGATGTCGATCGGAAAGGTAGGTGTGATGTTTTCTAGGTTTCCCTCAGTTACCGTATCGTAAGTAGGGATAGGAGATTGAGGGTAAGGAATGAAATCCAGTGAAACAATTGTTTCAATGGAATTCTCTACTGAATCTAATGGCGGAAGGAAGGACGATCTATGATGAAGGTCTTCCCATGGGGGTTCATCCACACTCATAATATCCATGATTGACTCATCAGAATGAAAAGTATGGAGTAGAGGATCAGGTAGGTATGAGGTCGGATGTAATGGAAAAGAACCTGCAGTAGAATCCATTGAAGAGTGGAAATATGGTAGATTAGGTGTTGATTGGATGGCCTCATAAGTAGCTTATGTTGGGCTGAGAGGCATCACTTCTCCAATCGAATCCAAATGATCAGGATCGGGCACAGTCCATTGGTCAGTCGAGTAATGAGATAATGAAATCATGTTCAGCGTGGCAACATGGGAAGGGGGATCTGGTGTTGGAAAGACTCCCATGAGGGATGAATCTTTAAGGATTCCTACCCCAACACTCTCATATATTTGCGTAGAGTGTCCTAAACGATGGAAATTGTTCGAAGGATGAGTAGTGGTGTCAAGTGTACAGAAATATAACTGGTCGATAGTGACAATCTTCCCTGGGTGGGGAAATTGCACAATGTGGAAGACAAATGACGCAACCATGGTCATGGCATAGAACCAATTTTGACCAAGTAATAATTTGTAATCCAATGGGGCAGCGACGAATTCCACATTAATGGAAAGAGTCTTACTACCCAAATCGATGACCAGGGATTGTAACAGCCCGTGGGGTTGAAAAACACGTCCATCAAAGGATTTCAATGTGGTGGGGGAAAGGTTCAACTCGGGAGAGCCAATGGCTTGCCAACAGGATAACGACATAACTGAGAGAGAGGATCCTTCGTCTAAGACAATACGATGGATTCTTTTCCCATAAACGTTAGTAACACTTTGAAACACGAGTTGGTGGGAAAGCCTCGGCTTGAAATACTCTAGCTTGAACATGATGGCGTTGGAGGAATCTGGATCTACAGCTCCTATCGCGGATAACAGGGTCTCACGTTGATTGGTACAATTTTGTAAGACTTCTAGTGTCAACATAGCACAAGGATCTTGCGCTAAATCCTCTACTATATTATATTTTTTAGCAGCCTGAGAATTTGGATTGAAAATAGATTTTCGAATCGTGCTCTTGGGTGGACGCAATATTGAATCTGGTAAATGCTTATCTATGACAAGAGGACCTTGAGGTGAAGGAATGCTATATGCAGATGCAGAGGTTTTTTCAGTATTACCTCTATTAGATTCCTTGTCAGAAGTACTGTCGTATGTACGTGATTGAGTGGACAAGTTGATTGTTTTGCTCTGCATCATGAGAACATGAGCGGTTGTGGACGGTTCTCCTTGAGAAGGAGATGGTTGTTGTGTAACCATTTGTTGTTGTTGTGTGGGGAAGGGATCGGTTAAAACTGTGGGTGTGGGTTTTCCTCTAAGAAAAATTTTCACTTCCTCCTAATGTGGGAATTCTTTGGTGAAGTGATCCTCACTACACAGTAAACAAGGATATTTAACCTTCTGCTTTTGTTTGTTGTCTTCGGGATTGTTCTTTGGCTCCTGCTGGTTAGAAGAATTTTTAGATTTTCCTTTGTTCTTCTTTTTGTCACTGGATTTTTTAGGTGAAGCAAATTAAACTGAATTCACTTCTTCAAGGGAAGCAGGGTTGGGTGAGCGATTGGTGTTGTTTCTAGCCTAGGGCGGAGGTGGAGTTGAACTATGAGGGTTATGTGATCCACCGGATTGTGTAGCCGACTAGGTATGCACGGAACCGATGATGCCATCAGCGTGAGATCCCGTAGGTGGTTTTGTTGGGTCATATGTAGGGAAAGGGGCATCGGGAATGATATCATATAAGGTTCCAGATTGGGCATAGACAAGGTCTAAATACTAAGCACAAAATATATATTTTTCTTCCGTAACATCCCCACCCATAGCTACGTCTTTAGTTATGACGGGTAGTAGTGACTTTGTGAACCAATCGACAAGTAGATAGTCCGGAATAGGAGATTGAATGAGATGTCTCCTTCTCCTCCACTCATGAATATGATCGGAAATGTGAGTGGCAGTAGTTTGACAGAGAGAATTCAAAATATCCATGTTGGTTTCGTAGCGGATTGGTAACTAAAATTGAGTAAAAAAGGACATAGCTAAAGATCGAAAATCAGCAAAGGAATGTGGTAAGAACTCAATGTACCACTTTGTGGCAGTGCCAGTAAGTGTTCGTTGAAATAGCCTCAAACGGATGGAATCAACCATTAAGGAATTGGATGAACACCACAAATGATAAGTCATCACGTGGTTCGTAGGGTCCTCATCGAGCTTGTTGTCAAACTTCAGAATGCCTGATGGTAACTTCACAAGAATCGGTGGCCAGTTAAAACCATGTTGAATAGGATCATTAGTCAGATGCGAAAGATCAAGTAGATTAAGTGTGGCCAGAAATGGTAACTATCGGTTCGGCTATGGATACTGGTAATACTGATAAGGAATTTGTGTACCAATAGGACCATGGATTGATTGGTTGTAAGGTCCTCCTATAGGGGATTGGCCATATCGAGATGGGCCTCCTCCGGAAAAAGGTGGTCCTCCGCCAGAATACGGGGGTCCTCCTCTAGGTGGAGGTGGTGGTGGTGGTGGTGGTGGTGGTGGGTTGGATGGTGGGGGAGGAAGTGGGACAGGTTGTGGGGGTGGTGGGGGTGGTGGGGGTGGTCCATCAGCTGGAGGTCCAAGCGGTGGAACATTATGGTGCCCCCATGGGGTGTTTGTGTTTCCAGGATAGGGTAATCCGGGAAAAAGGTTTCCCAGATAATTTTTTCCTATAGCGACATTATGATTTCCCAAATAGATATACCCCCATGGGGGTTGGGTCCAAGTAGATGGTTCCCCCAGTTGATGTGTCCACGTAGGTTTTCCCATTGTTGGGAGAGAACTTCCAACCATACTATAGTTCATATGTGAAGAATGTCCTCCGCTCACATTGTGTCCCCTAACTGGGTGATGTCCCCCAGTTAGATTAGGTCCACTAACTAGGGGTTGCCCCCCAGTTGAAAATTATCCACTTATAGGAGTGTTCCCAGTAATCATATGTTGACCATTAATCATAGGTTGACCTGTACTTAATTGTTGGCTACTAACTAGAGAATAAATTCCACTCGAATTTTGAGGTGGAGGTGGTAATGATACTCCAGTTAAGAAGTGAACAGAAGTCAAAGTTTTACCTCCGTTTGTTGGGTTCATCTGAGGTATTGAACCAGTCGCCTGAATCTAAGGTATACTCATCAGGAATGATGGTTGACCTGGTTCATAAGTGGTCAAGTTAAGTGTAGATATTCTTGGTGAAGAAAAATATAAAGAATGTATAGGGGAATGTTGTTCAAAAGTTGGTACTTCCGGATTAGACCTAGGTGGGAAACTCTATCGTCTAATTTGGTTACCGAGCGTTCGTAAACATTCAATAGTCTCGTAAACAGGTGCGAGAAATACGTCATTGGTAATCCATGGAGGAATCCTATGAAGTGGATTTTCCACCGTCGGAAGTGAACCAAAATAGGAAACATGTTGGCCTAAAGAAGTGTCCCAAAATGATGCAGTTGGAACAAAAGATGTTGATATCTGGTCGTCCGAGGGTCGACTAAAAATCCAGTTTGTGGCTCTGGTATTTCCTTCCATCGAATGATGAAAATTTATGTCGTGTGAAGTACGTTATTCTACAATCAAAGGTCCAATAGGATTAGTGATAGGTGGATTTTCAGGAGGTGACTAGGTCATTCCTGGTTCTAAGGTAGAAGTACCTTCGTCGTGTGACACAGACATGGTAGGTTGATCCATTGTTTCTCCTGAGTTATCCTCCTGATTAAGGGGATATTCAGGTGGCAAGTTTAAAATCCTGCAGGATCTTCTTAAAAGTTGATCATCCAAAATGGCCGAAGAAAAAATTCTCCTAATAGTCTTCTAAAGAAAATAAAAAATACATTCCAAGACCTACTCAAGCTAAAGCCGCAAGAAAACTGTGTGATAGATCGGATTCAATAGTATGGAACCTCACTGTATCATCAAGGCATAGCAACTCACGATATACTACAGGTTCCAACAGTTATACTCGACCAATATTTCAGAGCACTAACTAGGGAGGATTAGAACCGTACCCATGACCGTATAACCCGACTACCTGGAAATATGTGCGTAGTAGCTCCCTAAGTGTTGTTCTTGGTGTATTTACACACCAAGACTACCAATGGTTAACTCGGATGGTTACAATAATCCTAGCGGGGTCTCCCGATATACTCAAGGTACGTGGGAGCTCCAATCCATAGTGGTGTTGTATAATGCACAACCACACAACAGGAGCCTTCTGATATATTGTCGAGTACGTGAAGTACCTTTCTATATACCCAAAGGTACGTGAAAGGTCGTTCGATATATCGACTGGTACATGGAAGAACTACAAGCCCTCGGTATGCAATGCAGACAAATAACTAAAGTTGCCACGTTTAAAGACGTTGGAACACGTCTCTAACCTAACACACAAGTTTCTATGTAAATTTTAACCTAGGCTATCGCTTGATTTTAGGTTGTACAGTTAGGTGAATCCATGGAGTGAAGACTTGGAATTTAAAAATATGCAAATATCACCTATATGCAAATGCAAGTCTTTTATTTTTCTCTTTGATAAAAACTAATTAGAGTAAGGAGAAATCTTTTTTGTTTTCGATAATAAAATGAAGTACCTCTATATTTTCAAAATCAACCAAAAGACTCAAAAGCACTCTTTCAACAAGCCAACAGAAATGAATAACACACCAAATCAAATGTTTTACCTTTTTCTCTTTTCCACTTTAGCGAATTTACGAAGAATGAAAAAAATGAATTTCCCTTTTTTAATGCAATAACTTCTAATTTCGAAATGTGAATAAAAAAGCGGGAAGAAAATAAAAAATGCAAGAATTTTCACTATATTTGAAATGCGTTGAGAAAGTTTAAATGCACTTAAATTTTCAAGGAAATGATGAATGAATTTTCAGAACCAAGAAAACACAAGTCAATAATAATCTTTTAAACTTTTCAAAGATTTGTTAATACTCATTCCAAAGCATAAAAATTCTCCACAACAATTCCAAGAGATAGAGCTTGAATTGAAGATAATGAACAATTTTGATCTTCTAGTCAATATACCCAATAGATTTGAGAATTGTGCCACTTTCCAAACCTATATTCGGAAAATTAGAGAATGTATGCTACTACAAACTTTAATTGATTGGAAACTCTCGAAAAATACAATCATCCAAAATCTCAAAAACACACAAAATTGAGCAAAAATCACAACAATCAAATATTGGAAGGCTTAGAAGTCAGATCGAACAGATCAAATGACCTGATAAGGAGTCACAAGACTGAGTGTGCTCATGGGGGATTTAAATTTCCCACAACGAGGGATACACCCACTTGACTACCTAGGACTCTAATCAATACTTAAAATTCAGAAAACAAGCCAAGGATGAATTATGTTGTGCCTAGGAGATTTTGCAATAGTGAAGGACAAACACACAAAACTCAAAAACCAAGCCAAAAAACAATTTTGAGAATTTTTGCATTGAGTGCCAAATAATGAATTGCGACGCTCCCTGCAAGGGTGCACTAGAGCATTGGAAGACCCAATGACACGCTCTCTTCACTGAGAGACCGTGTCAGTGACGCAGGCTATAAACAGGAAGACGACGTCAACAATGCAAGTTGCTAACAGGTGATATGCATCAGAATTATAGTGACATGGAAAATGAACTGCCCAAGTGCGTCAGGCGGGACCTAAGTAGCAAAAATAAAAAAATTCTCTAAGAATAAAAAAGGTAGAAGGCTCAATAAAGATCCTAAACAGAGTATGTATGGCCCAGAAACTCTCTGATAGTCAAATCCAAGAAGAAGAGGCAACTTAGAGGCTAGAGGCTAATTTGGAAAGAAATCAAAGAAACCAAAAATGCAATGAAATCAAAACTAAGGACTACTCTCCCCAGTATGGTCGCAAATTTTTTTAATGGACAATCTGTAAGAGCGGACTCAAGTAGATCTCCCTAGTCTGAATGGTTCATATATAGAACAAAACAAGTACATAATACAAACAACTTTTCGAGATTGATTGAAATGCAAGATAGCAAAAGAGATGGCTTACCTTATAAATGCAGAGCTTTTCTTTTTGTTGATCCAAGTCCTGATCTTCAGATCTCAAGCCACAAAACCAATCAATAACATGTGGAAACAAACAAGTGATAAAATCACATGATTGTGAATCAATATAGATCAACAGTCAAAGAGGTTAATCCTAAACATTATTAACACAACAAATTTTATGGAAATAATTTGCATTAGATGTAATAATAAGAAGTTACTAAGAGAGAGGTTTTACAACCGATGCTTTGGCGTCATAACCTCCTTCCAACAATCCTAGCCTCAAGATCAAATGCTTAGCCTTTAATGGATGAAGAGGATCTCCTAGCAAAATTCCACCAGCATATAGGTACTTTATCCTTCCTCCCTGAACAATGGAGAGGGGGTTCATATATATAGGGCTAAAGGGATACGAGAGGTTGAGGATTTAGGGGAGAGGCTTAAGGGATTATCCCATTAGACAAGGGGATCGAATGCCACCTTTCTAGATATGTAGGGATAAGTCTTCATGCCATCCAAGCTTCGAGAAGTCGCTCAAAGCTTCTCGTTATCCATTTTAACCAACAGTGACGCACCTTGCACAAGGAAAACACGCGTCAATGGTAGATCAATGCACCTTGTGCAAGAGCACCATGCGCCACCGATGCACTCTGCTAAGGTATAGAGTGCGTCACCTTAAGTCTGACACACCTTTCCACAGATCAAGGTGCGTCGAGGTGACAACATAAGGAAAAAGGGATAAACAACAACTTCTCTTCTGATGTTTCAACCCATGCACTTTAGGGATTAGGGAATACAGACAACACATAACTCATGATGACGAGATTTTGTTGTAACACTTTGTGGGTCTTACACACACTAGTTCATTGGATTAGTAGGACTTTCACACTTGCAGTACCATGACTAGGTGGCAGTAAGGACTTGTGCGCATAGTTTTATATACTTCTTCAAACTGGCACATAAACACTAAGTCCGCTTGACAACATTGAACTTCTTTGACATCAATGACAACACCAAAGTTCAATTGTATGGAGTAGGGCCAATAGAGGATATTTTGAAACATAGCATGATGAATGGTTTCAAAATTATGTGTGAAGTTTATGATTCACTCATTGCACAGGTATGTCACTTTTTTCATTTACAAAATTATGTATATTATATTATCTATAAATGTAGATATACACATTACATTGTATTTTTATTCTTGTAGATAGAACATGGAAATGTGGAACGAAATAGATTTAATCAACAAAACATTTCAAATAACTAAAAAAATATATCCCCTGAAGGTGATGAAGAAGTGAGGCATGGAAGTAGCTCGAGCGACTATAGTAGTTCAAGCGATGAATGATGATCAATACATTTGAATATTGTTAATGGAAGTTGTATATTTTCGAATTTTTATTTGTGAAA
Organism: Larix kaempferi; assembly: GCA_027924585.1. Classification (NCBI taxonomy): domain Eukaryota; kingdom Viridiplantae; phylum Streptophyta; class Pinopsida; order Pinales; family Pinaceae; genus Larix; species Larix kaempferi. Next base: position 9,825,306 of record BSBM01000476.1, read on the forward strand.
AACAAACAATTTGTTCAATGTGAACATATCATCCCAATTGGATCAGGATAAGTTATAAATAATTATAGCAATGCCAAAATGACATTTTGATTATCGAGGACCTTTATGTTGTTCCATGTTTTGGATTCTTATAAGTATATAATAAAATGGGTTTATTCTTCTATTATATTCTCAAATGTCACAAAATGTTGTATTGATTAAATATATGAATTATTTACATTGTGACAATGAAAAAAGGTGTAATCAACACATAATTGAAACACAATAATTAAAATATAAAAATTAATATTATTAAAAAATATTTGATTTTCTCATGATTAATTCAAATGCTAAATATATGAATGATTTACATGGTTACAATGAACAAATGTGTAATCAGCTCGAATATCCAAATGTAATAAATAAAATCTAAAAATAAATATTATTATGAAAAATATTTGATTCTTAAATGATTAGTTGGAAATTTGTAAAAATAAAAAAGAAGAAACTATATTTGCAAATCTAGAAAAATACACCACTGAACCAAACCAAATTTTACCCACCGATGCTCTTTTACATAGCATAAGCATTGGTATTCTTCACATAATTGAAGCACCAATGCTCTTTTCCAAACATAACTAGCATTTTTAACAAACCTTTTGCATATGTGCTTGTAAATAAACTTTACACACCAATGCTTTTTGGGGGGATGATAAACACACCGGTTTTTTTAATAATTCAAAACACACAACAGTGCATATATAATACAACATTAGCACCGATGCGTTTATATATTAAAACCCACCGATGATTTTATACAATACATGAGGCACCGACGCTAATGTAAATGTTACATGCACTGATGCTTGTATAAGAAAACATGATGTCGCTCATGTTATATGCACCGGCGCACATATAATACAATGCATCGGTGAAGTTACAATATAATGTAAGCATCGGTATGTCTATAGTGAAATATATGCACCAGTACGTTGATAATGCAGATATGCACTATTTCTTATTATTTATAACGCGCAATGGTGCGAATTATAAACTTAGGAGCACCAAGGAAAAAACAGACCTCCATTATAACCTTCGGTCACTCAAAATTTTCTAGTAATATTGATATATGTTTGTTGATGCCTGGAAAAATCCTTGCATCGATAGTGGGAATTATCCCAAATGAATAATCCCAATTAGATCATTCATTGTTTGGAAAAGGTAATCCGTCCAGTTAACGGTCTAGCTACCGTAGATGTCTTTCAATTAAAAATTTACTGATTGCGGCCCGACCCACCATTTATATTTTATTATGCGTATGAAAGTGCCCTAACCTTAACGATGCATGACCTATAATTGACAGGTAGAAGCCTCATAAGTGATGCACAAGTTCTTACCTCTCGTCTTATCACTTATACCTTATCAATAAACTAACATTATCTTAATTTAACTAATTTATCCTTGCAAGGAGCGAGTTTTACAAAGAAAATTATATCTGAGAATGCTTGTACAAATTCAACAGATAACCATTTAAATAAAGCACTTATAGTCACAGAAGAAATAATACACAAAGATAGCTTTGATGAAATTGAATTCCAATTATTACTCTTTACTACATAGACATTTGCATAAACTAGTAAAATCATTCATACCATTAGAATAAAGCAACAAAGTAAGAAATATCTCACAGCATAAAGATGAACGCAGGAAGAAATAATTATGATCTTTGATTCATGACATTTCACGCAAACTCCATGTAAGCTTAATTTACCCAGCAAGATAGTTTCTTCTCATTAGCAGAAAAATCATTTTCATACAAAATGTTACTAGCTTCTATTAAACCAAAAAAATCCCCCAATCCTTTCTTCTCTCTATTATTTATCTTTACAAGAAAATTGTCTTTACATGACTAATCGTTTCATCTCCCCTTAAACTCTTGGATTGTTGAATTTTGTCCTTTTGCTCTTGCTCAGCCAAAAATAGATAATTAAATACAAATTACATTATTATGCTGGAGGGTTTTCTAAACTTGAAATATAACTATACCAAAGATTAGTTTCATAAAATATTACATCACATTGTTGAGGCTTCAATAATTTCAAAGCAACCTCATGAGTAGACAACTCTTTCCCTACATTTATTAACCGTTTAGCTGTTGCTTTGTGACTTTCTTCCAGAAAATATGCATTCACAAATGCTTGTCCTATATGTTGTTAAAGATCTTCTACTGTAAGCACATCCAGTCCCTTGATGTATTCCAAATCCTCACTCAAGTTGGTCTTCAATTCTGCTAAACGTTTATCTTTGGGTGGTAATTTGTACATGTCTTTAGAAATTGGGATGTGGCAATTTTTCATTCGCTTGGAAGATATTTTGATAGATTCCCTCGCATTTTGAAATGGTCTTTGGTACTTCAATTTGTACCTTTCTGGAAACCTTTCTACAACTTTCCAGAAAAGCTATATCTAGTTTCAATTCAACGGCTGTCTTATTTGGAAAGTGATCGGGAAAATCTTGATTTTTTTCTTTCCATCCAATCAACTTCTTCACCTTGTTAAATGTATCTATCAACTTATGTTTTGCAATGGCAGCATCTGAAGAAATTTCTTTCATTTTATCTATCATTTTTCTTAATTTATAAACTTCCTCTATCACTAACTCTTGCGAGTGATAAATATGTTCTTGTACCTCACGGTCATGTTCAAAAAAAGGTGTCATATCTTGTTTATGATTCTGGGCAATTTTGATCTACTGCACCAAGGATTCCTTTTCGTTCATCCATTCATTAACCTTGGATTGTAAAGATAATTTTTCGATCATCGAGGATTCCACCTGCTGATTTAATTTAGTTTCCTTTTCCTCCAACTCATTGATTCAAGAACGGAAATCATCTCATTCTCCTTCCATAATTACTAGTTGCACATTTAAAGAATATCTGTCACCCTCAAGTTCTTGATAATCCAGCAATAGTTTTTTATTCTCGAACTCGATAGTATCTCGCTTTCTCTTCATTTCAATCCCTTCGCTCCAAGATTGCACCAAATTATCTTTTAATTTCAACATTTGTATTTTACTACCTTCCAAATCGTTCATAAACTTGTCCACATTATCTGCATTGGCTTGGGAATCCACGATATTCACTGAGGCAATGAATTTAGGGTCTTTGTTGGTGCCTTCTACCAGGGTATCCTCTTGTATGGTTACAATATATGGTTGCGTACCCATCTTTAACCTCTTTTCTGTTCTTGTTAGAATCATCTTCCTCTTAGGATCAAAGACGATAGTGTCCAACTTTGCTACAGAATGTTGTTTAGAAGGGGTGAATGGTGTGATCCCAAGCTTAGCAAATGGGAGATTCCCCCCTATAAGTGGTACTTCCAAATCAGCAAGTGTATCTACATCCATTTCTTGTAAATTCTAATCTTGTTCTTGAATCTTCTTGTCTTCCACAGCTTTCTTAATCATTTTTCTGCTTTATTTCTTCCTCTTGTTTCCTTCTTGCTTCTTCGGCTGCTAAAGCCTCTTCTATGGATTTTTGTTGATCTGCTTTTTTTGCAGTTTCTTTCGCTTGACCAGAACTCGTTCCTTCTTTCCTGCCAAACATTTTATTCAAGTCCGCCATGTGGTTTTCTCTTCTGTATACTTCCTTGTCTTTCAAGAAGTGATCTGTGTATTCAAAATTAATCTTGCACGAAGCGCAATGCTTAGCCACCTTCTGCAACTTGTCATTCCTAATAAAAATCTTTTCCCCAAAATGATATGCCTCTAAGTCTTTCACGAAAATCTCTGCTCCTTTTACCTTGGTAAATTTGTATGCTCCAATGGTGAAGGGAGCAGAGGATAAAAAGCTTTTTTTATTTTCGTTCAAAAAATGTCCAACCTCGTTAATGAAGACTTGCCTTATAACTTCTTTATGTACTACACAATCTATGACATATCTTGGCATTAGGGAAGGAATTTTAGATCCCCCATACATACAAATATAGGTGCCTTCTAAGGTGAAGTAGTAATCTCCATATTCACTAATTACTGCCAATGCATTCTGACAGGAAATTTGGTTATTCATTAAAGATTAGCTTATACAAAGGAATTATGAACTCCTCACATAAAAGCTTGTAAAATATTTCATACTTGTGAGCCCACATAATCTGGTAGGAAACATAAAGCGGGGTCTCATCCGGAACCCAATAACATCCCAGCTTATGGAATGGTTTTCTTATCAAAATGTAGTCAATCAAATACGAAGACATGAAAAATTCTGCTTTTTTTCTGCGTCATGCCTCCTTGGGATGCAGACAATGTTGCTACCATACTTTCTGAAATAATGTCTGACCAATTAAAAACAATACCATGAGAAGACACATGGCACATAATTGGAACCCAACTAAGCTTATATATATTTGCATTTGCTCTTCCAAGTATCCTGCTCAGTATCATTGCTATAATTCTAAAAGGGGTTTTTTAATTTTGTGAATCATGTTCCCTGCTTTCTCTTTTCCTTAGTCGTTTTCCTGGTATAAGAATATTCTCAACATACTCTGAATGGTATATGTTGACACCTTTTATCCAATCATCTGTCATCAGGATTTTTGGGGTAGGTAACTTGTAGGTCGTGCTTATGTGAGTGAGTTGAAATGAAGCAAATACTTTCCCATTTGCTCCCTCCATGAACCTAGAATTGACATCTATGTGAGGTAATATCCATCCTATCACCTCCAAACAAGGGAATAACTATGGGCGAGTCGCGGCCTTATGAAGAATTGATTTCCTTATGTTTTGATAGACCATCATTTCTTCAATGGAAGCGTCGGGCACATTCTGGTCTCAGATAAGGTGATATAATTCCCCCCATTTGTACTCAGGGACTATTCCAGTTATTGCTTTGGTATCTTCAAATATTTTTTCCATCGCGCTTTCTGGTATAACCTCGATGTCTGATTCGGATTCTATAACTTGGGCTTTGCGTTTAGAGGCCCTCCTGTACATTTCTGAATCATGTGATCAAAACAATATTAGTGTATAAATAACATTGTTATTTTTCCAACATTTCATCAATAGAAACAAAACTCAAGCATGATGGTAACGAGCGTATAATATCACTCTAACAAAACCAACTCAAGCAAAAAACTACAAATGTAATACCCTATCCAATATGCATTGTTTGTAAGCAAATATATAACACAGGTTTACAAATTTTATTTAACTAATGACCATATTAAACTTATGTTTGATCTAAAAATCACTTCTTAGGGTTATATTTTTAGGCCAAGCTTCAAATTAGATCCTTCTTAGGGTTCAAGATAGAGATTTTTAGTTTGGAAACTTGTTGAGAGACTTCTTCGTCAGGGTTTATGCGGTATTTTCCCCCAAACGATATAGATTTAAAACCCGAGGAGTCTAGGGTTAATGCGGTGTGTATAAATTAATAAATACACTATGCCATGGTTTCGATTTGCATTAAACAAACAAACTCTGTGCAAAAACAACCCATGCCTTTCTTGTAAAAGTATGCATTTGAAAGAATCAGAAGAAAAGATATGTAAAAAAAAATCTGAAAACCCCAATCCGTTGTTCAAATGCCTAGTTCCACAGGTCGAGTACAGTCCCAGGCCCAAAGGCCTTTCCAAACCCTACAAGCATTTGAAGGTGAAACACCTAGGGTTCAGATTATGCACAATAAGAAAACTACAATGGTTTTGGGTCCACGCCCCCTTATTTACGCAGGAGCATTAACTAGTTTCGGGGCTTAAAAGAACAAAGAATAGGGCGCGATCATAACCGATAAAATCATTTTCTACCGACCTTTAAAAAATGCCATTCCTTCATAAAAAAGTGTGACAACAACAATGGATACAAGAAAACCTACATGGCTATGCAATGACTTTGTCAATGAGCTGGCATCTGAAAGTTTGCAATAGGAAAACTCCAGGTGTCAGGCAAGATTCACTCTAACTCTCGACCAAAACGACATTTGCAAATGTATGACATAAACAATTAAACGCCCTTCCTTAAATATCAACAAGATAACCCTAGTAATAAATGCGCATTTACCTTTTAACGGTGTACAAACGGAGTTCAATATTTATGTTTAAAAAACAAACTCTCTCGGCGGCCCAAAAAGGTTTATTTCGATCATTTCGGACCAAAATCCTTTTAGCGCCGGGTTAATTTTGGGTCCGAACTGACTTTGATTCAGATCCCAATTTTGGAGCAAACGAAATTTGGCATCGGGCTATTTCGAATCAAAATTGATTTTGACGTCGATCGATTTTACCCTAGTTAGTTTCGGAGCAAAGATCATTTAGTGCCGGGTTAATTTCAGATCAAAATACATTTTGTGCCGGGTGTATTTCAGATAAAACTAAGTTTGTCGTCGGGTTAATTTTGAAAACAAAATCTTTCTGATCATCGTCTTCTTTTCATAACAAGCCTTTTATCAACAAAGAAACATAAATTCGAGCGACATATTTGACCAAATATCGGCGCAAAATACCATTTTACACTGACCGTTTAGGAGTTAAATCATGTTTTGTTCTGAGGGTTTTGACGTGAAATCCAATTCTACTTAGATAAAAAAAAAAAAACTTTCGATTGTTTTGGCGTAAAATCCATTTTTGCTCCTATCGCAGAAAAATTTGTTTTCTTTCGACTGTTTCGGCGAAGAATCAATATTTGTTCCGAAACAGGAAACTTAAAAAACAAACTATTCTGAGTTCAAGATTTAAAAAAAAAAAAAAAAAAGTGGTTGAAAGCAAAAAGGGAAGATAAAAAACCAAGAAATCGTTAGTAAATCAAAATTAAAAGGAGGGGCCTCAACATTTTATGCAAATTTTGGGGATGAAGTTGCGGCTGCAACACCGTCATAACCTTACTACGAGGTGTTTTCTTTGTAGTGGTATAGCCATATTAAAATATAAATTATGGATGTTGGAATTGGTGCAATTTAAGAGACTTGGAGCACTGTGTATAACCATTCTTTTAATTTTTTTGCACCATACATTGAAATACAAAGTGATTTTTGGAAACAAACATTCCTTTGTAATTTGTCATTTTCTTGCGCATTCCAATGCACTTACAGTACATTAGAACACTATGGAGAGAAACAACTTTTTTTAACAGAATGTGGCATATAATAAAAGGTGCATCATAACAAACATTGAAATACCTCCAATATTAAACACATACCCTAAATATTGGAACCAATGCACTTTAAAAGATGAAATATCAGTGTGCCACTAGATAAAGAGAATTATTGCATCTATATCAAATAAACATACCACAACCCAATTTCTACAAAAGATTCCACCCAAAAAATTATACAAATGACAAACTTTAAAAATCTTCTTTAGAAAATATTTCACTCATAGTCCATTTCTTAATAATGTTATGTTCACTCTTTAAACTTGTACGAGATTCATGTAGTGTACATTGCTTGCTTTCTTGTTCAAGTATTAGATTTCATATAGAAGCTTTACCTTTCAAAAAAATTTCTTATTTTCTTTTCACTGTCATGGTCAACTAGACCATGGATTAAGATAAAAGACCCACACATATACATTCCACCAACCACAATAGAAAATCCAAGGTCCATGCTAAAAAGATAATCAAATTATTAATAATCGAAATAAATCACATTATTACCATGTAAGTATGACAAGTCATCCTTAGAGAAGAGGGATCCCATGTGCCTTGCATAACCTTGGCCTCAATGGTAATTGAATGCACATGTACATATATATACCACGACCAATCATCAATTTCAATTATTTAAAAAATAATATATTAAACTAATAGACTATCAACTAAACTCATTGTGATTATCCAACAAAATAAAAACAAAAAATAATAATCTAATATGATTTTTGGAGGTTCATTGAATCCTCATCCCTTGAGAATAACATCACTTTTGAAGAGGCTTGAGTGCTGTTGCCTCATTAGGTTTGCATCTTTCAAAGTGGCATGAATTTTAACGCTACATTATTAGTCATTGCCTTGCAGTAGGGACTATATGAATCTCTCCACAAAACTTCAATAAGTTATGCATAGTTACATAATCAATTTAACCAAACTTTTTGAAGGAAATTTTTGTTTTGGCCAATGAAAGATTTGAAGGCCTTATTTGGCCTCTTTTTGAGGTATCCCAAAAGTTAGGTTAAATTGAATCTGTTTCAACTCCATGGCTTAGTGTTAGTTTGTTGCATGCAAACTACATGTTGTACATGTGTCACTATTACTGCTATTGGCTATCACACTTGGAAAGGGAGGAAGGATAGCTCGCCTGAAGTATAAGGGCGTGTACACTACCCAGCTTTCTGTTGACTCATGCTTGGCTTGGTGGGGTGAGTACCATCTCCTTGGCCTCTCTGTAATCTTGAGCACATTCCTTATGGAATTGAGGCTCTATTCGATGAGTTGGAGGCCCTTTCTCTATCTCAATAGGAGGAGGAACTTGTCCCGAAAGAGGAGACTCAACCCCATTAGGTCACAAGGAACATCCTTTCCCAGGTCCTTCTAGATAGGGAACATTGGCAAGAGGCCATTCTGAGCATCATCTTTCACCTCAAGATGAATATGGAAGCGGTTGATCCACATCGCAGTTGTCATTATTTTCGGATGCCGACTTCGGCACATCTTCGAAAATTCATCGACGTCGACACAACTTCGTAAAAGTTCCGACTTCGACATGACTTCTACAAATTCGTGATTTCGACTAGTTTCACGACCTCACAATTTCGTGACATCAACATGCAACGTCGATCTACAACTGTCGAACTTCAACAGACTGTCTCTCTGTATTTCAGTCGACTGTAACGGTTGAATTGTCGAACTGTTCTAACTTCTTTTGTAACTGAACGTAACGGGAAAGCACCCAAGCATCTCATCACTTTCTATATAATCATGTAAACTATTGTAATATACAGCATAGAATCAAATCGATGATCTCATATCCAGTAATAGAAGATCAATTCGCATTCCTGCATATTATCTGTGTACATTTGTGTTCTATTTGTGTAGTGTACTCCTGCTTTGCGCATTTTGTTTATTAAGCTTCTGCTATAATAGAGCCAACTCATTCAGTCGAACTATTGTCCCCCTCATGCTTCTTGGCCACGTGCAGATTATTGGTATCAGAGCACTTAGTTGTGTTCATGCTTAAGTTTGCGTAGACACTTCCATCGAAGTTACCGACTTATGCCTGTTCCAACACACTCGCAATCTCAACAATCCAAACAAATGCTACCTCCAAAAATGACAGAAGAAACAAACGATAGACATGCAACTGAGGAGATAGCACAACTTATTGAGCAAGCGCTGACTCGACAACGAACTGAAATTTTTTCCCAATTCAATGAAATTTTCATGCGATTTGCTTCAACATCCGGAGGATTTTCGACAAGAACTCACTCCGATAAAATCAGCCCCTTCAAAGTGCAAATGAATTTGGACATACCAAATCTTGAAGGCAAGATTGACGCAAAATCTGTCGACAATTGGGTGCAACAATTGGAATCCTATTACTCTGTGAATGAACTCTCAGAAGCTGACAAGATCACCATTGCAGCCTTAAAGATGGCAACATCTATGCACTGCTGGTGGGAGAACCTCTCGACAAAGATGGAGAAAAGCGGAGACCCCATCAGCACATGGGATAAATTCGTCGAACACATCCGAAAGGAATTTTACCAGCCCAAATACCTTGAGCAGCAGTATAAGAAGTGGTAGCAGCTAAGGGAATGGAAAGACCAATCAGTACAGAGTTACACCGACGAGTTCTATCGACTCATGGCTAGACTTGGCATCCAAGAAGAAGATAAATTGCTTGTTCTGAAGTACATCAGCGGATTGTCCCAGTATATTCAGCAAGAGATGGAATTTCTGACTGTCAATACACTTGCGGATGCATTCCACTATGCCAGCAAACTCGAAACCAAACAGAAAGGGAAAGTGTGCTTCACGACAAAGCCGACATCAGGATGACCACCTGACAAGAAGACATCAGCCGACTTCGACAATTTGAAATCTTCTCAGCCATCTCCGCCAAATCTAGATCATGGAAAAAATCCTTTTCAGAAAAGGGAACATAGCAAACAACTTCCCAACGGGAAATGGTGAGATTACCACCACTCATCTTGGCATGATACGTCTGAATGCAAAGCTCGGAATACATTTTTGGTGAAAGCGTCGACGTCTGACGTGTTCAACAAGACAATGGAAGAATCTGATCTGGACACAATGACCCTTCTGACATCGACATCGACCACTCCAGCAGCCTCGACTATCCTCGACGAGGAGGAACGAGAGTGCATGTTCCATACACGAATATGGGTCCAGCACAACCCATTACATTTGATTGTGGACAATGGTAGCCAGAAGAAATTCATTTTTGAATATCTTGTAAAGAAACTAGGCCTTAACACCACTCTGCATCCTCAACCTTACAACATCGGTTGGATGAAGGATGGACAGGAACTACGGATCACTCGACAATTCAAGCTCGCCTACTTCATAAATACTTTTGAAGATGAAGTACTCTGTGACATAGAACCACTCTCCATAGTCGATGCCCTGTTTTGGAAACCTTACCTATGTGATCGCCATGGAAGTTATCCGTCACGACTGCAGAAGGTGATTATCAGATTCCAGAATCGATGGTACAACATTCCAGAGCGATGGCCTACACCAACGGTTTCAATGATATCTGCTAAACAAACAAAGAAGCTCATCAATCATGCTCAGAAGTTCACGTTAATCATGATCAAACCGCAAAATTCTAGGAAGACTGCAGTGACGAGTCGACTTACCGCCCAAAGCATCTCTCGATAGAAGCAGTTCCTCAACAACGTTCTTGACGAGTATCGGAGTTTATTCCAAGAGTCGAAGAGAGTACCTCGACATTTCCAGGTAAAACACTCCATTGAACTTACTCCTGGTTCATCTTTGCCTAATGCATCTATTTACAAAAGATAAATTCTTGAAAATGAAGAGATTCGCAGACAAATCCAAGATTTGATCGACAAAGGTCATATCCGGCCTAGCTCCTCTCCTTGTGGAAGTCCAGTCGTCCTCATTCCAAAGAAAGATGGGACTTCGCGACAAAGCCGACATCAGGATGACCACCTGACAAGAAGACATTAGCCGACTTTGACAAGTCAAAATCTTCTCATCCATCTCCCCAAAATCCTGGTCATGGAAAAAAACCTTTTCAGAAAAGGGAACGTAGCAAACAACTACCCAACGGGAAATGGTGCGATTACCACCACTCATCTTGGCATGATACATCTGAATGCAAAGCTCGGAAGACATTTTTGGTGAAAGTGTCGACATCCAACACGTTCAACAAGACAGTGGAAGAATCTGATCTAGACGCAATGACCCTTCTGACATCGACATCGACCACTCCAGCAGCCTCGACTATCGTCGACGAGGAGGAACAAGAGTGCATGTTCCATACATGAATATGGGTCCAACACAACCCATTACATCTGATTGTGGACAATGGTAGCCAGAAGAAATTCATTTCTGAATATCTTGTAAAGAAACTAGGTCTTAACACCACTCCGCATCCTCAACCTTACAACATCAATTGGATGAAGGATGGACAGGAACTACGGATCACCCGACAATTCAAGCTCGCCTACTTCATAAATACTTTTGAAGATGAAGTACTCTGCGACATAGAACCACTCTCCATAGCCAATGCCCTGTTTTGGAACCTTACCTATGGGATCTCCATGGAAGTTATCCATCACGACCGCAAAAGGTGATTATCAGATTCCAGAACAGATGGTACAACATTCCAGAGTGATGGCCTACACCAACGGTTTCAATGATATCTGCTAAACAGACAAAGAAGCTCATCAATCATGCTCAGAATTTTACGTTAATCATGATCAAACCGCAACATTCTAGGAAGACTGCAGTGACGAGTCGACTTACCACCCAAATCATCTCCTGACAGAAGCAGTTCCTAGACAACGTTCTCGACGAGTATCGGATTTTATTCCAAGAGCCGAAGAGAATACCTCGACATTGCCAGGTAAAACACTCCATTGAACTTACTCCTGGTTCATCTTTGCCTAACGCATCTATTTACAGAATATCCATTCTTGAAAATGAAGAGATTCGCATATAAATCCAAGATTTGATCGACAAAGTTCATATCCGGCCTAGCTCCTCTCCTTGTGGAAGTCCAGTCATCCTCATTCCAAAGAAAGACGGGACTTGGCGCATGTGCATCGACTACAAGTCACTCAACAAAATTTCGGTAAAGAATTGCTAACCTTTGTCATGGATAGACGAGCTCATCGACTGTCTAAAAGGTGCTAAATTATTTACTAAGCTCGACCTCAAGTCGAGATATCATGAGATTCCAATCGAGCCCTTGGATGTGTGGAAAACCTCTTTCAAGACCAAGGAAGGAATGTTCGAATGGTTAGTCATGCCTTTCGGCTTAACCAATGCACCTGCGAATTTCATGCGATACATGGATAACATTCTTCTACCTTTCATCGGAAAATGGATCATTGTCTACCTTGACAACATATTGATTTTCAAATGATCATGGGAAGAAAATGTCGAACAACTTCGACAAGTCCTCGACACTCTCCAGCAACATCGAATTTACTTGAACATGGACAAGTGTACCTTTGCAATGAACATCATCAAATATTTGGGGTATGTAATTGACTCTACAAGCATTCATGTCGATCTAGATAAAGTACAAATCCTCAAGGATTGGTCCATTCCTCAAAGCATTCAAGAACTAAGAAGTTTTCTTGGTTTGGCGAATTTCTATCGACGATTCATACTCGGCTTCAGTCACATAGCCTGGCCCTTGAATCAGTTGACGAAGGGAAATGGAAAATTTTTCTTCAAATGGACACCGACACAATAAGAAGCTTTTGAACAGCTCAAGCACAAGCTCTACACTGCACCAGTACTTGTGTTACCTGATTTGAATCAGCCCTTTGAGATTGAGACGGACACATCAAACTATCCCTTGGGCACAGTGATCACTCAGTCTGGTCACCCAATCGTTTTTTATTCTGAAACTTTTAACGACACAATTAGAAGATATTCGACGTATGAAAAAGAACTGTATGCCATTGTGCAAGCTCTCAAGCAATGGAGGCATTATATCCTTGGAAAGGAAACGGTCATCCTCATTGACCATAAGCCTCTACAGTTCGCTCCGACCCAGTCAAAACTACAAACAACTCGACAGCTTAAGTGGATTATCTACCTATAATAATTATAGTTGGTGATTAAGTATTGGAAAGGTAAAGCTAACGCCGTCGTTGATTGTCTAAGAAGACTGCCATTACTCTCCTTTTTACAGTGATGAGTATGCAGGGATATGACACCACGACTTGGCCTCAGTTGTATCAAGAAGACATCGACTTTTCACCAGTCTACCGACAACTTCATATTGACAAGTCGTCAACTGCCGACTATTTCCTGAAAGACACCTTGCTATACAAGCTTGGACAGCTTTGTGTACCGACCGGTGAGCATCGACAGCAGCTCATTTGGGATGCGCACTACAGCAAGACTACAGGACACTTTGGAGTAGCAAAGACACTTTCTATTCTGCAGAAGTATTTCTTTTGGCCTACACTTAAAACTGACGTCAACAAGTACATTCGATCATGCGTGGTTTGTTCCATTGCTAAACCGCCTAATCGACGACAGGGATTGTACACACCTCTGCCAGTTCCTAGTCAACCATGGGAATCTATTTCTATGGACTACTTGACGGGATATCCTACTACGAAACATCAGCACAATGTGATCTTAGTAATAGTCAACAGATTTTCCAAGATGGACATTCTCATACCATTCAAGAAGACCACGACATCGCAGTAGATTGCTCGGATCTTCTTCACACATGTTTGGAAACACTTTGGTTTACTCGCAACCATTGCTTCCGATCGAGATTCTAGATTCGTGAGCATATTTTGGAAGACTCTCTGGAAACAACTGGACACACGACTCTCATTGTCGAAATCTTTCCATCCTCAGACTAACGGACAGACAGAAGTTGTGAATCGCTTGGTAGTACAACTTCTTCGCATGTACAACCACAAGCATCGACACACATGGGATGAAAGTCTTCCATACATATAGCACAATTACAATCATGCTCAGCACAAATCTACAGGAAAGAGTCCATTTGATATCTTTTCCAGATTTCAACCCTTAGCGCCTATCGACTTGATCAGCTCCTCAACACAGCCAAACTCCGACACCGACTGAAGCTAGCGAGAAGTTGATAAAGCCTTGAAGTTTTGAGATCAAATATGTGACATCCAGAAGTAAGCATAGGAAATGTTGCAATGAGCAAATGAGAAAGCTAAGGCCCGAAACAACAAGCATCGTATTCCTCATTCATTCCAAATTGGGGACAAGGTCTGGTTACATATCAAGAAGGAGTGCTTCACTGGCCCATTCAAGAAGCTCAAACCTTTGCGATATGGTCCGTAGAGTATTCTTCAACAGATTGGAGAAAACGCTTTCTAGCTTGACATTCCTACATGCCTGGGTCTGCATCTAGTATTCAATGTGGATCTACTTCGACCATACCATGCAGCATTTTTGGAACAGAACGACTTGCAAACAACAAAACCCGAAGACATCCATCCAGATGTTCAGGAGCCTCTTCCTTGCGATACCATTGTGGGACGACGAGTACGCCATAAAAGGACCAACCCAATTCCCTTTTTTCAGGTTGCTAAAGCCAGATAGATACCATCACAAGGAAAGTGGTACTCTCCTACTGAACCGACTGACAAGTTTCGTCCCCTTTCACAAGCAAACAATGGGTACCATTATGTCTTAAGGAGGGTCTAATCCACATCGCAGTTGGCATTATTGTCGGATGTTTTCTTCGAAAAGTCATCGACGTCGACACAACTTCGACAAGTTCCGACTTCGAAATGACTTCGACAACTTCGCGACTTCGACCAGTTCCGCGACCTCACAGTTTCGCGACATCGACATGCAATGTCGATCTGCGACTTGCGACTATCGAACTTCGACAGACTGTCTCTCTGTCTTTTAGTCGACTGTAACGGTTGAACTGTCGAACCATTCTAACTTCTTTTGTAACTAATGTAACGGGCAATAACCCAAGCGTCTCAGCACTTTCTAGATAAGCATGTAAACTATTGTAATGTACAGCATAGAATCAAATCGATGATCTCATATCCAGTAATAGAAGATCAGTTCACATTCTAGCATATTTTCTGTGTGCATTTTTGTTCTATCTATGTAGTGTATTCCTGATTTGCGCATTCTGTTTCTTAAGCTTCCGCCATAACAAATACGACTCATTCAGTCGAACTGTTGTCCCCCTCGTGCTTCCTGGCCACATGCGAATTAGTATCAATAAGCGAAATTGGCAGCCTCAAGATGGTAGTGGAACCTCCTTTCAGCTTGGGTGACTTTGGTGGTGAGGAGGCATTGGACAACAACAAGGAAGCTAGGAACGTGAATCAACAAAATCACCTGCCAACAATGTCTGTGCAAAGACCTTGATTTTTGTTTTCTTGGAAAAATAATCATCGATACCGCGCTTCTTCTCTACTCATATTACATGTGTTTTACATTGTGGTTAACCATATCATGTGGTAGGAGCCAACATGATTTTCCTCAACACACAGGTGTGACACTAGATGGCAGCGTTCATAAAACATAATCAAGTTGTGAATGGCAGGAGCAACGAAAGCACAACACACTAGGTGGGCACATGGAACGAAGGCTTGGGGTAATTTCATGCATGCAGGGGGTGAAGCATATAGGTGATAACGTAGACTATAAGACATGTGAGCATTTTTTCCAATGGAAATGCTA
The DNA here is from genome assembly GCA_027924585.1 of Larix kaempferi. Taxonomy (NCBI): domain Eukaryota; kingdom Viridiplantae; phylum Streptophyta; class Pinopsida; order Pinales; family Pinaceae; genus Larix; species Larix kaempferi. The sequence goes on from BSBM01000476.1 coordinate 9,841,137, forward strand.
CACAAAAGACGCAGGAAACCCACATCCACACCCAACAAGAAAACAAAGGTTAAACACATTTGAGAGCAGCACCAAAACATTAAAAAAAAATTAAACCTAATAGCCACAAAGGCAGAGAGGGGTAGTGGATATAGAAGACATGTAGATTTCCATGCAGCGTGGCACTGCCATTCCAAAATCCTAGCATATACAGGAAACAAATGCAGCATATTTAGGCTGCAGACAAGAGGATGGAAGGAAGCGAGTGCAACCCATAGGGACATATGGTAAAGGAAAATCTAAAGGGAACGATGTCTAGGTTTCCTAAGATTCTACGAGGAACAATAAACAAAAACATGCTAGCACAAAGAATTGTCAAAGATCCGCCACACCCGCACAGGAAGTTTGTGTACTTCAAAGATACACCCCTTGCGATAGTTGTTCATACACAGGAAATGGGAAAATTGAAACATGCAACGAGAAAATAACAACAGACATGGAAACCTTGGCCACTTCAAATGGACACGAGAGAAAAAAAAAGTGCCCATGGATTATTAGGACATGACAGACTCGATCAATGTGTCACTAAAATTTATACGAATGGCGGAAAGATTACAACTACCAAGATTCTACAACTGTCACCGATTTTCTTCTCAAATCAATAGGAACAATTCTAATCCTCCATATACTATTACTGATGTAAATATTGTCGGATGTAGGAAGCAAATTCCAGGAAACCAGCCCAAAAACCGTCGCCACAAATTCACTGCATTTTGACACAAATATACAATATATGGGATATTGAATCACCTTTCAAGCACATAGAGGCATTATTCCACCTCTAATTTTGAAACTCAAACATCTCCCTCCAATTATCTCTTCGAATTTTGACACACATATACAAATTATGGGATATTGAATCACCTTTCATGCACAAAGAGGCATTCTTCCACCTCTAAGTTTGAAACTCGAACATATCCCTCCAATTATCTCTTTGAATGTATTATATTGAACCACATGGATTCTATCCTTGCACCCACTCAGAATCATGACAAAGATATGGAAGATGTAACGATAATGGAAGATATCGTGGTTGGAGCTTGATTCAGTCATGAGTTCCTTGGGTTACAAGGCAAGCAAAGAAGAGCTGAGAAGAGCCGAGAAGGACTCGTTCCCTAGGTTATAAGGAAAATGTAAAGGTAGCATACTTATTTCATCAACAGATGGAAATGTCTTGAAAAAGAGGTGGTATATGTTGGTGCCAAGTGAACTTCTATTTGGAACTTTAGGCATCTTGACTCTTATAGTATTCACTTTGAATCAAATAAATATTTATATCCTAGATTTCATACTTGGACCGAGATATATTGGGTGTTGTGTTTATATTAATGAAGTGTAAAAGAACAGGGTTGGCAGGTGTGAGTGGAGTCTTCGATGACTCTAAAGGAAACAAGATGAAAGACTATGCTTGGGGAATCAGAAGAAGGTCTAATAATAGTGCAGAATGGTCATCCCTAATAAAAGGTTTGGAGATAGCAAGGGACGATGTCCTCACAGACTTGGTTTTGTTCGGCGACTCAATGCTGGTCATTAGAGATGCAAGGAATCTGGCCAAAAATCGCAAGAGCCCTATTTCTAAGATCCACCATCTTCTGAAGTGTCTAGTCAACGAATTCAAAACCATAAATTTTATTCATATATTGAGATCAAATAAATAGGATGCAGATGCAATGGAAAATATAGGCGTTGGACTTGATTGCAAAGTTCTTGTTAGCAATCACAAGGTGAATGAAAAGGTCTGGATCTCCTGAGTTTACCCAACCATCTCGATTGGAAAGATCCCTCATGTCTCCTTCTCGTGAGAAGTCCCCACACCTGGGTTGGAGCTATGTCAATACTCCTCCCTCAAACAACAAAATTAACCAAATTTTTATCCTAATCGATTATGAGGAATTCCCTATAGTCTCGCACTCATTTCCGTGCCTCAAAATGGGAGCTAGCCACACGCTGGAGTCACATGGCCACCACATGGTCAACATGCACACAATTAAGGTGATGGGAATTCGAGGGAAGTTTTGTTTAAATTCAGCACGTGGAGTAGGATGGAAGCATTCTTGTCCATTTCCAGAACTCGCAACGATGGTCGACCCTGGTTCCACTGCCAACTTCCTCCTCTTCAGAAAGACTATCCCTTAATCTGAGGTTCCTACAAATTTGGACTTCGGGAAGAAAGCTCCCACGATGCATGGGGGTCAGGGTGGCACGGTTCAAATGCAACACCGTGCGCATGATGAAGGTTTCCATGATCCTCTGGAAAATGATACGAATTTGAATTCTTCCCCTATCATGTTCGATGGAGGTTGTTCTGGTCCAAAACAGGATTACAGTTGCATTCCTAAAGAGGTCACGGACTACTTGGTAGAAATGGAAACTCATATATGTTTGCTGAGAGGAGAAAACTATGAGTTCAAAAAGGCCATTCAACATCTGTATACTCTGACGTAGGTATAAAACAAGGAGGTCCGTGATAGCAGCAGTAAGCTCAATGAGAAGGTTGATAGTCTCGTTGAAGTCCTGTATAATGGGTGCCCTTGCTCGGTTAATCTGGATACCAAAATCATGGCGGTCTATTGTAGTGTTAGGATTGTGGAGAGAAATATTGACAGTATGTGTGCTGAGATAAGAAGTTTGAAGCAGGACCTGCTGAAAGAACATGGTCGTATGGTTGGGGGACAGGAACACCAACCAGAATCCCGTCGCCAATATTAACCTGCAGTCTCGGTGATTCTCCAGGTTACTGGGGCACTTTTTTTGTTATGCTCATGATATTTAAAAATATTTGTATTCCATTTTTTGGAGCTTTGTATCTAGCAGCAGTAGCTTAGGATTCTTACAGGCCTGAAGACATTTACTTTCTTTAATGTATTGCTTATGTTTCAAGCTTCTAAGGCAGTTTGTTCGAATATATAGTCTTCATAGGCTAGATTTTTGTCAAGCTAGTTACAGAATTGTCAAAGATGAATGTGGAGACATGTTAGTTTCTCTCTATTGGGGAACAGATCTTCTCCAACACTATGTAACTCTGTTTTTTTCCACCTTTTATATATAAAATCTCTTATCCGTTCTTGTTAAAAAAAATGAAGTGAAAGAAAACCAAAAAACATGCTTCTCTAAATCTCAATATTTATTTAATAAAAACCCCAAAATGTGGAAAACAATTAAATCTAAACATGTCATGAAAATCGAAGTTTACACTTTTCAATCCAATATCGAACTGGAGGGATCATAGCCAATGAACCCTTTTAAAGTTTCCAAATCAAGATAAAATGTACTAACTCTAGCTTGGGAATACATAATAATGGAAACTCCTTTCATGATGAAAGTTGGACCAACTGATCATGGATATATATTCATTCATTACTATTGTTATGTGACTGAAGAGTAAAGTTGTTCTCTTATGTGAGTGGAATGTGAATAATTGGACTGCATTTCTACTACAAGCAGAATCTAACTGATTTTTTGGATGATCAATGTAATACAAAATGTTGGGATTCAAATAGCAAGTTGAAAATTGATAAATTTTTCAACATTATTACATAACAACACCAAATAACCTTATCTGTCTAGATCAACATAAACGTGTTTTCTTAGATGCATCACAACCTAGTCGCCAGGTTGGAAAAAGTGCTTGGCAGTATGATCAAAGATTCCAAGATTTGATCAGTTGAATATCATATCACATCCATACATGAAACCCAACATAAAGAGTGGTTCATTCATGGGATACTACCACTCACAACATCTATGCAACTTCCTTTACTCCAAGGAAGGGACTTGCTACTCTATATCTCTCCTTGTTTGAAATTTGATTCAGTGGTTAATGATGAATTATATGGATAACAAATAAATTTTTACTCTTGCTCTATGAAACACTCATGAGGTTATGGTGTTAGGTTTTATTCTTCGTGGAATATTTGTAGACATTGCACCATTGAGTTATACAAGGGAAGATTTGTATCCATTGCATCATTGAGCCTTGAAATTACGAGGTTTCATGTTGACTCTAGTATAGTTAGTGATGGGTGGTAAAGCAAATTGCCATATACTAGTGTTCATGGAGATAGTTTGTTAAAGAATTTGAATTCAATGAGGAGTGAGGAGTGATGTTGGTCTTTATCAAACAACAATATCTAAATCTAAGTAAAAATGGACAAAATATAAGTGATCGTCACTATTATAAAAATCATATATACAAATGTCGAAATGTCCTAGGGGGTGTAATGTCCCCCTCACCCAATCCGACCATCGGGAGGGGACATTGGGAAAACAGGGGGTCTCATATTTCGCCCCAAGTCCATAATATGTTTTTCAACAAATGAAATGTGTGCAGAAATGTAAATAAACATGCACACCAGAATTAAAATCTATCCACACACATCTAGCATGTAAATACACAAGCATAACATTACAGGCATGAAATAAAAACACTTCAGAATCAAATGTCTAAGAATACTTATCTTTATCCAACGCAGATCCAAGCAACTAGCTGTGTAAGAGTGCTTTTCCACCCAACCATAGGCACTATATCCAGCATATACTCTTCTTGTTGCTGAGAGACCACCCCCAAGCTGGGATATGAGGCCACCAAGGAGAAGGAAACACCTATATGATTCTATCTCTCAACTCACAACCCATTCTGCTCTCTGTGCTTAGCCAAATGCTCATACAGAGCTCTATAGGGTTCTCACTCAGCCCTCAGAGCCTTGGCTTCCACAATACCTGCCCCACACAACACCCTTCTAGCTAAAGCATTCCCTTCACCGATCCACGGTTCTCTTGGGCAACCCATCTTGTTGGGTGCTTCTAGTGTGTGCATAGAAGAATTCCAACCTGGTATTGACTGCTATAGAACCTCTTGTAGCCTCAACCTGTGGCTTCTCAAGCACCTACGAGCAAAATAACTCAAGGGTAAGGGTTCCTAGCTTGTCCAACCTCTCTGCTCACCTACAACCAACAATAACCACTTCCCAGTCTGCATCATGGTCTCCAAATTCGAATTTTTGGGTTCAAAATAGCATGGTAAGTTCATGGACAGCAAGGGAGAGCTATGCATCCTCCAAATTTGCGTGAAAGAATGAGAGAAATGAGGGTTGAATCCAAGGATATGAGAAAATGGTGAAAATACAACTGACATGACTTCTGGAAGTAGAAGAAAGGACTCCTGGCAGCTGCAGACTGACTTCTGTCATGATAGAACTGTCACAAAAGTGCAGTCAATCCCATGCTTCAATAACCACATGAGGTGAATTTTCCCACCAACCACACACATGCATTAATGATTGGAAAAATGCTCAAAAAAGGAGATAGTTGGTTTATTCTCATCACATGACAGAATTTTGGGTGAGTTCTAAGGTTGACTCTTGGTCACAAGGATTTATTCACCCATGGACCCACTTTCCTCTTCCCCTCCGGTGGAATCATAGCCCCTTTAGTGCTCTTTACACAACCAGTCTTGGACCATTTTATTATTTATGCACATAATATTTACATATATTATAAATCAACATAAAAGACAAATAAACAATCCAAATAAAATATAAACATCATACATGCCTAGACATTCACTAGTCAGGCCTGGGCCTTGAGCTCCGCACTAGGAATTCACGCTAACATATTTACATCATTTACATAATTTTGGATAAATACATTCCAAGTCAAAACTAGGGGTATTACAATCCCATCCCCCTTGGAATAACACCATCCTCGGTGTTTGCTCAAAATTTAGAACAAAAATGGATATGCCTCTCTCATGGCATCCTCCAACTCCAATGTAGCCTCATCGAGACCGAAGTGCTTCCATTGCACCTTTACCTGTCTGATGGCTTGGTTCTGGAGCAATGTCACTTTCCTGTCTAGGATGCATAGTGGCTTGGTTTGGAATTCTCCCTCAGGTTCCACCTAAATCACATCCCAATCAATCACATGGTTAGGATCATGTACATATTTCTTAAGCAAAGAAACATGAAAAAAATTATGAGCTCTAGTGTTAGCAGGAAATGCAATTCTATATGAAACTGGACCTATTCTCTCAAGCACTTCAAATGGCCCACAATATCTAGGTGATAGCTTGGCACAACTTCCAAGCTTCAAGGAACTCTTCCTTGTCCTCACTCTAAGGTAAACATGATCCCCAACATGAAACTCTCTATGCACTTGGTTCTTATCTACATAACCATTCTGTCTATCTTGGGCTGCCTTTAAATTTTGCGTAATATTTGCAACCTCTTGTTCCATTTCCTTAAGCAATTATGGCCCAAGTACAATTATGTTAACCGGATTATCCCAAGTAACCGGTGTCCTGCACCTCCTGCCATACAAAGCTTCAAATGGACTCATGCCCAACGATGCTTGTTTCCCATTATTATATGAAAACTCTACCAAATGTAGAAAGTCTTCCCACTGAGTATTTTTCAATAGCCAGAAGGTGGATCGGAAGGATGGTGGAGAGCGACGGGGGATGGACCACCCTCTGCAGACGACAGCAGGTCATCTGCCTATACGAAGTACTGCACGTTTTCCAAGAACTATTTCAACCTTGGTAGCAAGGTTTGGGGTTTTTTTTACCGGGCTGTTTTATTTTTACTGTTAATTTTCCCTTGAGAAGGCATCTGTTCACATTTAGGGTTTCGAGGGACGAGGTGGATTATAGTAGTGACACCTTGCGGCACCAAGACATCTGGTGTTCGCCACCTGGCGCTTTCCGAAATCTGGAGGGGAATAGCGGTTTAGGGCTCATTGGTTTAGCAGGTAGGTGGACTCCAGATGGACCTCATGCATCCCCGAAAACCGTCTTTCAGCCATTTCTGACTAGCTCGTCGTTCTGGGAAGGTCCTGCCGCAATTTTTCCACTGGAGGAGCACGTTGTGAACATATGGGGTGTTAGGGGCTTCTGTACCTCACCCTCACCGAAGCCGCTGAGTGCTGGTATTGGCGAGCTGCCGGACTTCATCAACTCCTCTGACAGTATCAACCCTCCATCATCTGTGCAGGATTTCAGAGCCGAGGTGGTGGGTAGTGAGGATCGACGGGAAGGCTTTCCGTCACCTCCCTGCGGTTTTGTAGCAGCTAACCTGGACTTTGCCGAACAGCGTGGGTTTTCTAGTCCATCTGGGGATTCTGATCCTCGGGACTGTGGTCGTGAAGCCGGAACAACTGGGTTGATAACTAAGGACCATCGTGTGAAGAGTCGGAGGAAATGGATTAAGAATTCGGGCAAGGCTCCAAACTACGCGCTTGGGGAAGACATTAGCATTCATCAGATAGTCGGGATGGTCAAATCGGTGTTGGTTGGATGGGTCTATGGAAAGCCTGTTAGTCACAAGACAGTGATTTCCTGGGCCTCTGGGGCTTGGCTGGGTCACTGTGGTTACGTCCCCCGTGTTGTTGGGCTCTCGGGCGGGTGGTTCGCTTTCCATTTTTCATCGGACGCACATGCGCAGTGGGCATTAAGCCTTAACTGGTCAATCCTTAAAGTTCCACTACTGCTCAAGCCATGGAACCCCCTCTTTGATGCTAGCCGTGAACGTATGGATGTTATCCCGCTCTGGGTTCAGCTTCCGGAACTCCCACTCCACTACTGGACCGAGGAACACTTCAGGAGGATAGGAAACATTCTGGGGACTTACCTGGATGCTGACTTTTCTTTTGTGGCAATGGCGATGCAGAAGGTTGGGCGCATTTTGGTGAGTATCAACGTCAAGGATGGGTTATACGAGGGTATGGATTTGAAATGGGGACCTTACACCTTTGAACAAACCCTTGACTATGAAAATGTGCCTTTCCGGTGTAGGCGATGTCATGAATACGGACATCCGGCTATTGATTGCTCTGTGCCTGTTCGTATGAAGTTTGGTAATTCTCTGAAGCGTCACATTGTGGCAAAGGAGGTCGGAGTGACATTGGTTGAGGATTCTGAGGACCAGCAGGGGTTTGAGCGTTCTACTTTGGAGGTTCCCTTGGAGAGCCGACCGGACGGAGAAGTTCCTACAAGCGGAGAGGAGGTAGCGGAAAATGTGGAGGAGGAAGGTTCGGTCCCAGTTGCGGGTCTCACTGTTGTCTCTGAAGAGCTGGATTCTTCACAGCTTCGGGAATCTGCTCAGGAGGGGCCTCTGCTATCCTTCCTTCGGTCACTGGACATGGCAGCAGGTTCTTCTTCTGTTACTTTTTCAAACCCTTCCTTCTGTCTTTTTTTTAATAACTTTACTTTTCCTGGTCTGGATTGGGTGGATGGCTTTAGGAATCTGCACATATCCCCTCAGCTGTTGACATCTCTTTCTATTCCACTTTTCTCAGTGGATTCACCCCATGTCGTGGATCCTCCACTGTTAGAATACTCCCCAGTTATTAATCTTGAATTCCACCCTGATCCGATGACCTCATCTCCCGAACCCTCCTCACCCACTGGTTCCTCAGAGTCGGGTTACTTCCTGAGGTCTATGAACAAACTTTCTGCGGGGGGGCTGGGGAAAGTGAAACCTAAACCCCGCAAACCCAGAGGAAGGAAATCATTCCTTTCCCATGCTAAGACCAGAGCCTGTTTGGACCTTAAGAAGGGTAAACAATTGTCTATTGAAAGGGCACTTAGAGCGGTGAATGCCCATAAGGAAGGGATTTGATGAAGGTTATGTCCCTTAACTGCCGAGGTCTTGCTGGTCCCTCCAAAAGACTAGTGCTGAGACGGATGTTGCAACTGGAACATCCTGATATTTTGTTGCTGCAAGAAGCTATGTGTAGTGGTGAAGATGTTGTTAGTAGACTTAAGGTTTGGTTTCCTGGTTGGGGTTTTGAGGGCTTGGATGCTAGGGGCCGCTCAGGAGGTTTGGCGATCGGTTGGAATGAAGCTAAGGTGTGTGTTTCCTCTCTTTGGTGAATGCATTCAGTGTTAGGCATGACATGTAAGTCTTTGGATTTTGACAAACGTTTTACTATTGTTAACATTTATGGTCCTTATTGTGATCGCGAACCGTTTTGGAATGCCCTGCTGGATAGAGATCTGCTTAAAGGTGACTCAACGATCCTGGGAGGGGATCTCAATTTTTCTCTTGGGCATGCTGAGACTTGGGGGCCACATGCACAAGTGGACCCTCTCTCAAACTTTTTTATTAGGAAGCTCTCAGAAGGCAATTGGATTGATGTGGAGCCTGTATCCCTGAAGCCATCCTGGAGAAACATGAGAGCTGGTCTGGATAGAGTGGCAAAAAGGTTGGACCGTTTTATTATTTCTGAACAGATTGTGGATACTCTTTTCCATGTCAAGCAATGGATAGGGTCGGGAGGATGCTCAGATCATGAACCAATTTCCTGGAACTGAAGGCAGGGCCTAACAAACCTCCCGCGCCCATTAAATTCAATAAGGTTTGGCTGGAGGACCCAACCTTCTTTGAACTGTTTCATCAGCACTGGATACCGTATCACCCGGGCTCCAATCATACTGCAGCCTTTCATTTTGCGGAGAACATAAAACTACTTAAGGAACCTATAAAATTTTTGGCTACAGCTAAGCGAAGTCGGGAGGACAGGGAGCTTAAGGATATTGACGAGGCTATTTCCAGTATTTTTGAGGGATCCGGAGGTGGATTTGTCTCTTAGGCTACAAAGGAACATCTTGTAAATCTGATGGACAAGAGGAACAGGATCCTTTTACACAACGAAGAGGCTTGGAGACTCAAAAGCAGGGCCATTTGGCTGGAAAGTGGGGATGAAAACTCTAAATTTTTCCATGCTTATGCTAAAGGTAGAAGATCAGTCAACACTATTTGGAGCCTGGAAGATTCAGATGGTAATTCTCAGGCCACCTTTGACGGATTGGCAGGGATTGGGGTCAAACACTTTCAAGACCTTTTCAAATCTAACAATAGGGTGAACATTGAAGAGGTTATCAGGGTAGCTCAATTTTTTCCACGGTTTGTTGAAGAGGCGGATAATCGAATGTTGATGGACAACATTACAGTGGATGAACTGAAGGAAGTCTTGAGCAGTTTTCAGAAGGACAAGAGTCCGGGGCCTGATGGTTGGACAATTGAATTTTTTATTGCACTTTTCGATATTATTGGTGATGACCTCTTACAGCTTGTTGAGGATTCCAGGAGGGAAGGCAGAGTACCTGCCAGCATAAACTCTACTTTCATTGCTCTCATTCCCAAAGTGGACATCCCCTCCAAGCTCAATGATTTTCGTCCTATCTCTTTATGCAACTATGTGTATAAGATTGTTACTAAAGTGATCACACGAAGACTCAAACCTATTTTATCCACACATATCTCTGAGGAGCAGTTCATATTTCTTGAAGGGCGCCAGATTCATGAAGCCATTGGTATAGCACAGGAAGGCTTACACAGTATCAAATCCTGTAAGCAGAAAGGATTAATTCTAAAAATTGACCTATCAAAGGCATTTGACAAGGTTAGTTGGCTTTATATTCGACTTATGCTAACTCATTTGGGGTTTGAGATTGGCTTCATTCACTGGATCATGAGTTGTATTACCACTATCTCTTTCTCAGTATTAATGAATGGAGAAGCGACCCCCTTCTTCCACTTAGGGCATAGCTTGCGCCAGGGCTTCCCTTTGTCCCCCTTGTTATTTTTATTGGTGGCCGAAAGTTTGAGTAGGGCCATTAAGGAAGCTAAGCGATTAGGAGATCTTGAAGGGATCCTGGTGGCACCTGGCACCTCGCTCACACATCTGCTCTTTGTGGATGACATTCTGATCTTCTGCTCTGGATCTAGAAGGGAAGCAGTTAAATTCAAAGAAATCCTGGATCTCTTTTCCACTGCAACTGGAATGGAGATTAACAATGAAAAATCCTCACTTACTGTCTCTCTATTGGGTGAGGAGGAACTTCAAACCTTCACTGATCTGTTCCCCTTCCAGCTCCTTACCCTTTCGGAGGGGTTACGTTATCTGGGATTCCAATTAAATCCTAATAACTATTTGAAACAAGACTGGGTCTGGCTCTTGGAAAAGCTGGAAAAAAGACTCAAAAGTTGGAGCTTTAGGTGGCTCTCACGAGCTGGTAGATTGACATTGGTGAAGTCGGTGCTGGAAGCCATTCCAGTATATTGGATGTCCCTAGCTTGGATACCGAAGGGGATTCTGGAAGCTGCTAGGAAAATTTGTTTCAAATTTTTGTGGAATGGTAAGGAGGATGCACATGTGACACCTTGGGTGAAATGGGAGAGAATAGCTGCTCCTAAAGCTTTGGGAGGATGGGAACTCAAAAACATTTTTGATTTTTCTAAGGCTTTGGCAGCTAAATGCGGATGGAGGTTAATTACATTTGGAGGCTTCTGGGCTAGAGTTATGACTCAAAAATACATTGAACTGGATTCTGTGGATGAGTGGATTAGGTCCCCGAACAAGACACACAAAGGGGGGTCTGTTATTTGGAAAGCTCTGGTCTCCTCCTTCCATGTTATTGAACAGAACCTTGTTTGGGACGTTGGCAATGGGCGGAAGCTAAGGATTGGTCGAGATCCTTGGGTTGGCTGTGAAGCACAGCACCTACTGTCTGCAGGACTGATCAAGGAACTACGGCTGCGGGATATTTTTGTTCTCCATCATTTAGCGGACGAGGAGAATACCTGGATGGGAAGGCCTGTTTGGAGGAGAGCAGAAACCTTTGGGTTAGATTTGGCTAAGGAGAATGAACTTGGATTATATTTGAGAGCTCTTAGAAGGGATCATATCTTCCTCAAAGATGAAAATGACACCCTGATTTGGGATGGGGATCCCTCAGGCATTTATACTCCGAAATATGGCTATCAGTGGATCAGTGAAAACTTCAGGGACAAGGAACTGGTGTGGTGGTGGAAATCTGTCTGGAGATTGCAGAGCCCTCTCAAGGCTCGAATTTTCATGTGGTGCATCTTAGCTAACAGGATCCCAACATGGGATTTTCTGCAAAAAAGAAACCTACAGGGTCCTAGCAGGTGCTACCTGTGTTCACAGTATGAGGAAAACGTATTACATCTATTTCTCCATTGTAGCTTCATCAAGGGTCTGGAAGGTTGTGTCTCGAATCTTTAAGGTAAATTTTCTGTGGGAAGGGCACTCCCTTGAAGAGGCTTGGCGCCGATGGACACAAAACCTTGTGTTTGCTACTTATAAAGGCCTTCCCCCTATTGTTATCTGGGGAATCTGGTTATCCCGGAACAACTGCTTGTTCTCGGACAAATTGGGACTCCCTGCCTTAGTGGCCATCAACAGCTGCGGCATCCATTTAGCTCTTCAGTGTAGCAGACAGACCACTTCTCCTAGGAATATTCAACCGCTGGATATTAACCGAACAGAGCCTTGGGGCTTCTTCGACGGGGCTTTTCAAAACGAACTTTGTGGGGGAGGGGCTCTTCTATTTCTGTCCTCTTCACATTATTTTGTGATGTCGTTTGGATTTGGGAGAGGGACCAACAACTGGGCTGAGATTCTCAGCCTTAAGATTTTACTCTCCTTTGCTATGGAACACTCTGTCAGGGATTTTTCAGTGTTTGGGGACTCATTGAATGTGATTAACTGGGTCAATGGATTGTATCAGTGCAACAACCGGAGAAATGCTACTATTTTGGAACAAATTCAGAATGTCTCTTACACCTTTGATACTTTTAATTGCAGGAACGTTTTTCGGGAGAATAACTCAGAGGCGGACAAAGCCTCGAAGGAAGGACTGCTCCTAGCTCCCGGTATTTGGAAAGTCACTGAACTCATTGATGGGGTCGGCAGGGAACTATACCACAGGCCATTCATTGACTGATCTTTAGTTTCTTGCTTTATTGCATTTTTGGAAGCCTGATGCACTTCTTTTGAACTCTGTTGGACAGTAACTTGTTGTATATATTTTCACTCTCGGTATTTTGCAACTAAAAGACATGTACAGGTTGGCTCAAAAATCTCTGTTAACAATACCGATTTTCACCAGGATATTATCAATCTTTTGTAATAGATGTTACTGCTCACATGGTGAGAACTTCTCTGTTATTTTCAGACAAAGGCTTCAAAGTCAGTTTTTGTAGCTACTTCATCCACTCATTATGGATGTTGACATTCTATGTAATTTCGTACTCTTAAGGATGAAATGAAATTACGCTTTTTTTTCGGGGAAAAAAAAATATAGTCTTCCCACTTGGATGGTTTTTCCATCACATACATGCGTAACATGTCTTCAAGCACTTGATTCGCCCTTTCTGTTTTCCCATATGTTTGTGGATGGTAGGCGGTACTAAATTTCAGCTACGTACCCAGATCAACAAAAAGAGTTTTCCAGAAATTTGAGGTGAACTTAGTATCCCTGTCTGAAATTATTGCTTTAGGCAAACCATGCAACCTAAAAATTTCCTTCATAATTTTTTTTGCAATAGCATCTATTTTATACGTGGATTTAACTTGTATAAAGTGTGCTGCATTAGATAATTTATCCACCACAACCATGATGGAATCATGCGGCTTCACTGTCATTGGAAAACCTGTAATAAAATCCATGGAAATCACATCCCATTTCCATTCCGGAATTGGAAAAGGTTGCAACAAACATGTTGGGTGTTGATGTTCAACCTTTACTTGCTATACAATTTGAAATATACTCAGCAGTGTCCTTTTTCATTCCCGGCCAAAAATATTGCTTTCTCGCTGAAGCAATTGTTTTCTGGTATCCTAGGTGACCGGAATATGGCATTTTATGGATTTCATCCATAACAATCCTTCTCAAATCTGCCACATTAGGAATGTAAATTATGTTTTTATAAACAAGAATTTCGTCACCTTCCAAATGGAAACCTTCATACCTATTTTCCAAATTCTGTTGTTGCAATTTGTCCTCTATTTGCACATACATTTCATCTTCAGCAATACAAATAGTAATTTATTGCCTCAAATCTGATTGGTAGGTACTAATGGTTGCTACATGCATCTCATGTACTTTTCTACTAAGTGCATCAACCACCTTATTTTCTTTACCTTTTATGTGTTTGATTTCAAAATCAAACTGACATAAAAATTCCAACCATCTAGCTTGCCTAGCATTTAATGTGGGTTGCTCAAACAAATATTTCAGACCAAAATGGTCTGTCCTTAGTTCAAATTTTCTTCCCATTAAATAGTGCCTCCACATTTTCAAACCGTGCACTATGGTTGCAAGCTCCAAATCATGAGTAGCATAGTTCTTCTCATGCTCCTTCAACTTCCTTGACTCGTAGCATACCACATGGTTATCTTGCATAAGAACTCCTCCAAGTCCATCTTTACATGCATCTGTGCATACCACAAAGTCTTTTTCCAGATTTGCAATCTTTAGAATCTGAGCACTTGTGAGAATATTTTTCAACACTTGGAAGCTTTCTTCACATTTCAATGTCCACTCAAAATTTATCCCCTTCTTTTGCAAGGAAGTGATTGGGTGTGCAACCTTGGAGAATCCTTCAATGAACCTCCTGTAGTAACCAGCAAGACCCATAAAAGATCTTACATCTGTCACATTTCTTGGATCTTCTCGGGATCCACCGATATTCCCTCCTCGAAAATAATGTGACCCAAATAATGCATTTTATTTTTATAAAAGTCACATTTGCTTAGCTTTGCCTACAACATATGCTTCCTTAGCAATTACAAAGCCATTATCAAGTGTTCTTCATGCTCTTCTTCATTCTTGGAATAAATAAGAATGTCATCTAGAAATACAAGAACAAACTTTTCCAAATACTTGCTGAAAACACTATTCATGAGACACGTGAATGTAGATGGTGCATTGGTGAGACCAAATGGCACCACCACAAACTCATAGTGCCCATACCTTGTTCTAAAGGTTGTCTTACGAATTTCTTCTTCATTGATTCTCACTTGATGATAACCATACCTCAAGTCAATCTTTGAGAACACATTTTCCCCTCTCATTTGATCGAAGAGATCATCAATTCGAGGCAAGGGGTAATTTTTCTTCACTGTAACCTTGTTAAGTTTCTTGTAATCAATACACTCAAAAGTCTTGTTGTAGCAATCAAGTTTAACTCTATGGGATTCCAACCAATCCATTCCGGTGAGAATATCATAGGAACCAAGCGGAAAAACATTCAGATTTGCAAAAGTGGATAGTCCACCATTTCCAATGGACATTTATCCACTATCTCACTAACTTTCCTCTTAGTTCCAGTGGCTAGTTGGACTAACCATGATTTAGTATGCTTTGTTTTCTTAAAAGCACAAGTCTCAACAATTTTAGGACTGATATAACTATGAGTAGATCCAGGGTCAATCAAAATAGAAATAGATTGATTATCAATCTTACCTTCAACTTTAACCACAGTTGACTGATGGTCTGCTTGGTGGTCCTCTAGTGCTTCATAAATTCTAGGGACAGTTCTTGCCACTTGACCCACTATTTAAGTTCCTTGGATGTGATAATCTGCAGTAGTATCTGATAGTTGTAACAAGCCTCACACAAACTCTCAAGAAGTTGCAAAGAAGAAGAGAAGAATGCACTCAATAATCACTCATGAACACAGAAAATGGAGAATAGCAGTATCATACATCAGCTATGAGCTAGCACTGTGAAAACTGAATACAATAATAATAACTGTGTAGAGAATTCGAATTAACCAAGGAGGTCATTCGAACCATGCTCAAAGTCTAGCTTGGATAACATTAGAGACATCATCCAGTCAATAGTATCAGTCATAAATGGTAATAGTTAGTCAAGTGAGTCTAACTGATTCTAACAGAACCATCTAGGCATGAATCAAGGGATGGAGACTCGAAGGAGGGCACATGAGGCTGTCAGAAGATCAAGTGGCACTCCAGAACTAGATAACTAGGAGCTACATGCAGTTAGCATGAGCAATCAGTGGAAGAACTGCTCAATCAATGCTCTAATTGACTGTCAAACACCTAGTAGGGAGATAAGGCACTCTAACTAAATGATAACTGGTGGTAGGTGAGAAAAGGCACACATGTCATGCAGAAGAGTCAAATAGGGTGCATCAGGTAGGTAGGAGGGCTACTAGGGGCTGAAGACAGACTCTAGGGAGCTGAAAATAGGCTCTAGGTGCTGGGAGGACCACCAAGATGATGACTGGATGCATGCATACATGCAAATCTGAAAATGATGGTGAGAATATTCCAACACCACCCCTCAAGCTATACTATGAGGTGATAACTGAAAACTGAAAAATAGGGCCCTGGTGACTGACACCAAAGGTCACCCCATACAATCAATATAAATAAACTAAGTGAGGAAAGAGGGAAAACCCAGTGGGAAGAAATCCCTCCCTCAAAATAGACTGAAGGATGCTAATGTAGCATGTCATCACTTACCCCAGAAGGAGGCAAGTGTCCTTCTTTTCCGAAGAAGGATCGATCAATCTAAAATGGATCAGTAATGTGAGAAGGATGAAACCTTCCATTCTGAAAATATGATCTAGTTCTTCTTTGATCATGTGGATCACCAACCAAATCACCGACAGATCGGAGTGTAATGGATTCCCATCGAGGAAGAGGAGGATCATCAGGTTCTTGTGTAACTAGATCTCCCATTCGCTCATCTTCATCGCCAGTTACTAGACCTTCAAGTTCTTGTGGATCTGGGTCTAGTATTCGCTCTTCATCATCTCCATCTTCAGATACTGAATCTGAAATCTCATGTGATGATGCTTCACTCTCTTGATCATCAATCAAAAGAGGTATCTTCCTCTTGGGAAGAAGTGGATCATGCTTCAAAAACACAATATGAAGATCATTATGGAGCATGTGATTCGAACCAACTAAGGTAGACTTAAAACTATGAATGTGTAGATAATTATTTGATATCTCCTTTGAAACAACATAGGTGAGATCATAACCAAAGGAACTATGACATGATGATGCTATATTGGGCTTCAAATCAGATCCAAAAATTAGAAAATCGTTTCTCATGATCTCCTTTGAACCAACAGGGGTGATATCAAAACCAAAATCACAAGGATATGCATGAGACTTGAACCCAAGCGAATGATAGAGTCTTCCATCTTCGGTGAAACTCTAAAAACATGTTCCAATGACCAAATAGGAGTCCACAGGAAGATTTTGATCAAGGAGGGAGAATGCATTGCCTCCCAAATCTGATTTTACTTCCAAAATGCTCAGTAGGTCATCATCTTGCACATCATCACGATCATGGGAAGTAGAGATTGTGAACGTCTCTTCAACTTCTAGAGTAGTAACTGACATCTTTTGCTCAGAATTCAAATCAGAAGATGGATCAACTGAAACCATGTGTTGTATTTTGACTTTATCTTGAACAACTTCATCATGGGAGATGATGGAGGCCAAATCATGAATAGAGAGATCACTTGAGGCAGTATCACTGAGCTTGTTCTCCAAATGGCTAGCATCATCCTCTTCCTTCTAATTTCCAAATAATCTATCCAATCTAGTCCATAGATCACTTGGATGTTCATCAAGATCAATGAGGTGGTGCATATTGGAATACATAGTAATACATATTGATCCAAGGGCTCCATCACAAGCATCAATCCAATCTTCTTTCTCTCCATAGGAAGAAAAATCTCTCTTAATACCAATACACACATCAAAAAGATCATGTCTCTTCAGATATGCAATCATATTTGGTTTCCACTCATCATAGTTTAATGGAGAGAGAGAAGGAACTCCTTCCAGATGCATGGAAGTTGTTGTTCAATTCAAATCTACTGGTGGGTTTATGGTGTAGAAAGCACTGGTGCAGAAGTGCAGAATCACTAGTACAGAATCACCAATGCAGAATCACCAGTGATTGAAGAATCACCAGTGCAAAATCACCAGTGTAGAATATTACGAAACTGCTGCAAAAACAATGGAGATCCATGATAGCTAATGAATTCAAATATGTTGAAGAGGGATTCGAATGGATGAATAAACCTGCAAAACAAGAAGAGTTTTGTTGATGGAGATTTGCTACACTTTGAATGAACACTACCTTAGGACACCGAGCACATATGACTAAGTCCTTCACACCTGGATAGACCTCACTGGATTGCTACAGTGAATTCAAGGTAATAGCACCAGGATTTGCTGTGAAAACTCAGAGGCTTCTGGTGCTCAGTGAAAGATAGTTGCTCAAAGAAATGCTACAACTGTTGCTGCTGCAATTCGAATAGTTGTTGCAAGCTCTGATACCATGTGATAATCTACAGTAGGATCTAACAATTGTAACAAGCCTCACACAAACTCTCAAGAAGTTGCAAAGAAGAAGAGAAGAATGCACTCAATAATCACTCATGAACACAGAAAATGGAGAATAGCAGTATCATACATCAGCTATGAGTTGGCACTGTGAAAACTAAATACAATAATAATAACTATGTAGAGAATTCGAATTAACCAAGGAGGTCATTCGAATCATGCTCAATTCTAGCTTGGATAACATTGGAGACATATCTAGTCAGTAGTATCAGTCATAAATGGTAATAATCAGTCAAGTGAGTCTAACTGAGTCTAACAGAACCATCTAGTCATGAATCAGGGGATGGAGACTCCAAGGAAGGCGCATGAGGCTGTCATAAGATCAAGTAGCGCTCCAGAACTAGCTAACTAGGAGCTACAGGTAGTTAGCATGAGCAATCAGTGGAAGAACTGCTCAAACAATTCTCTAACTAGTTGTCAGACACCTGGTAGGTGAGCAAAGGCGCACATGTCATGCAGAAGAGTCAAATAGGGTGCATTGGGTAGGTAGGAGGGCTACTGGGGGCTGAAGACAAGCTCTAGGGAGATGAAAATAGGCTCTAGGTGCTGGGAGGACCACCAAGATGATGACTGGATGCATGCAAATGCATGCAGATGACTGGATGCATGAAGACATGCAAATTTGAAAAATGATGGTGAGAATATTCCAACATCCTAGTTGGCTTAGTCACAGCCTATGGTGGCTTCCTTGGCTGATTTCTGAATTGAGGAGGCTTGAACCCCTTCTTTCTTTGGTCAAAATTTTTATTTTTCTTATCCTTCCATGCCTTATGGAATTCTGGTTTTCTTTTTGTCACATACCCCAATTTTGTGAAAATTATGTAATAATTTCATTATATTCCTGAGACATTATATTAAATTTAATGCTAAGTGGGAATTGATGACTCGGCAGAGTCACTAGAAATGGAATGTAATTCTGAATATTTTATTATTAATAAATAAATTATGGAGACAACAGCATGGGAGAGCTGTTAAAAGAGGTTACTAGTCAAACTGGTGGATGGAACTAGGTGGAAAGGAAAAAGACAAGTGGCAACATCCTCAAACACTTCCTAAGTTGCAGGTGGCAACTTCCCTATATTTGGGGTCATGATTCCCCAAGAAAGTGGAATCTGAGCAGGTGGCTCATTAATGATAGTTAACCCAACAAAGACCTAGGCAATCTTTTAAATAGTACTCAATGAACTGAGCTGGGGGTTCAATTCAGTTCTGGAGGGAGAATACATTCAGGTGAATGCTATTCAGGAGTCCCATTGAGGAAGAGGGAAAGACAGTAAGGAAAATTGTTTGAGTGGGATGCTGCAGTAACTTGGTTCCAGTTTAGCTTATTTGGCTGAGTGAATTGTTTTGCTGCACCTAGTTCCAGCCAGGGAGACCAGAGCAAGCTCGGGGATCCTGAGAAGTGTTGTCTGGGCACTCTCTAGGAGTTGGTAGGGAGGAACAACCTCCCATTGCTGTTGTTGTCTCCAGAACTAGGTTCTGCCATTTATTTCCTTATGTTGTCAATTCAGAATAAATGTATGATGAGTTGATTTATATATGTCTGAAGAGTAGGTAGTTAGTCAAATAGTATCTCAGAGTAGCAATAGATAGATTCTGTAGAGATATTGTGTTTCAGCAAATCCCTATTATCATTATTATCTTATGGTCAAGGTATTATTATTGCTTGCTATACACTGTTATTATCGTAAGTAATAGTATTGTTATTATTATAGATAGTATTGCAGAAGAAGTGGTAACTATATTTAGAATAGATTATAAAAATATAAACCCTAGTTAACAAAATATACATTTATTATTTGTCACACAAATGATTGTGCCAAATTTCAACAGAAAATCTACTTAGTTATTGTCTGATTATACAAAAGGACTAGCAGAACCCTATTTGACTCAACCTTGAACTAAAATAACAGTATAGTAATTTCTTTTACCTGTTTAACTATTTTCAACAGAGTCTTAGCTAAAACAAACCGAACATTTAACTAAAACAAAAATCGTGACCGTGGAGTTCGATCAAAACCTATCTCTCCAGTTTCTACATTGAGAAACCATCGGCAGAGCTTTGACCTAGCTATTAACTTTTAAACATAAGAAAACAAAAACAGAACAATAGTATTTTATTTTCCTTAAACTTCCATTATTTCCTTATAGTCATAATCATTATAATAAAACAGTATATTTAGCTCATTATCGAGCTCTAATCTTTTAGTTATATCCTTCATGTGAATACACAGTACCGACAGAGTCCTATCCTAATAATACATAAATCATCTAACAAACCACCACTGTAAATTTAGAATGGATTTCCATCCTCCCAGTTTATCCAGCAATTTTAAATACTAAGACCACAGGCCACGATTCCACCACGGCCGCAGCCCAGTTTTTACAATGTTGAAAATCTTAAAAACATGAAGTTGAAAATTTATGCCACATACATCAGCTCGAAACCTACAGGAGACTTTTAGACGTTTCATCCAAACATTGAAATTCATTACCATGATTTTCACCTACAGCCGTATCCTTTTATTTATAGAAGCTTTTATCAAATTTAGAAATTTAAAACACACACCATACACCGGCTCCAACATACATAATGACGGGAACAAGTCATTTTATAAGCTTAGATTACACAGGAAAAACGTAGGAGCGAAACCAATGCTAAGACCTTATTCTACCTACAGCAGAGTTCACAAACCCAGTGTACAAAGTTTCTAAAAACTAAAGATTTACTTATGATTGTACATATAATCGAATTAAAGGAAAAACGCAGACATAAAGCAAGCCTTTATACAAACAACACTTTATATTAAGATATATTTTTACAACCCTGGGAGTTAACCCATAAATCTTCTGAAGAAATGTCGTAACAAAACCTAAACACTCAAGGCCGTAACATCACCTACAGAACAGGCTCATAAGCCTGGTTCTCTTCAAAATTTACAATACATATCTTCTATATAAAAACCTAAGTACCGAAAGGAGGTTAAAATAGTTACACCACCGACAGAAGCCGTAGTATTCAAATACATCACAGAGTTGCTCTATCCAAACAAACCCTAACCACTCAACAACTAGCAAGGAGGAAAAGCCATGGTGAAACCAGGCTTACCCGGTAGGAGCCAAGCGCCGAATGTGGTGCCTCGTACACCTTCAGGAGTAACCAATGCCTACACTGTACAAATTTATGAATTAGTTACAATTGGTTCTTAAAAATAAACAAATTCTTTTAAATTGAAAAACAACGAAACAATTGTTGTAGCTTACCAGCGATTTTGGAGGAAGATTGCAAACACAGAGAATGAACCAGTAGCCACGAGCTGAGTTAAGTGGAAAACCCCACCTTGGTCACCAGGAGAAACGGGCTGGGAAACTCCAAGGTTACCTTCCATGAAGGAAGCCGTGACAAAAAACTAGTCGGACGATACCCTTACACCATGGCCAGACTGGTTTTGAAAGCACGAAGATAAAACCCTAGGTCATAACCATTTCATAGTTGCCAACAGCAAAGATTACAACGACTCCCAACGATACAAATAGACAAATACGAGGAGACTGTAGCAGCATTGAAGCTGTTACTCCAGAACCTTAGTGAAATTTGGACAGGAGGGTTCACAGGATCGAGCCCGAAGGCGAGGGAGAAGTGCCCAGCTAGGGTTCAGTCAACTTTATATATCACCCATACTTGGTCCAAAAGCCACCACGTAACATCCAAATATTTCATGCAAAGTGGGTCGAGATTCAATAGTTTTACAACATGATTCCCAATTATTTTGTGGGACAATTAAAATCATTACGAAGGTCACCCAAAATCATAGCATGGATATTCTTCCATGGTCGTGATACTATATTATGAAACTTGCCACTATTTCGTAACGAAAACAAAGATATCAAACTTATATAGTGAATAGTAATACCTGCCATGCAAACATTAGAATCATGCAATAGTCATTAGGGTTCAAGACTTCCAATGAATTATCCAACATTTTTGCTAATTAAATATTATAGCATGAGAATTAGGGTTATTTGCATGGTTAACCATAAAAGTTGAAATAACATAGTTTTTATGACATTCCTTAACCCATCGAAACATTTGGATAAATATCTTAAAAATCACTCATTGTATAGAGTAGACCTTGACTCATTAATTCACGTAATATGAACATTGATCGAAACTCAGTCATATATTATTCTAGACATAGAGGAAGTGATTGGCATTACAAAGGTTATATTGGTAGGGATGTAATGCAAGTTAAAGAAGGTTTAGAACAACTTATCACCATTTCTGCCTTAACCCTAGCCTCATGAGAAAAGACAAAGGGAACACCAATCCTTAAATTTACAAGATAATGGAATAGAGTTTAGTATGATGTTTTACAATCCTACTGCATTAGCGTCTTGGAGATAGTTGTTAGTATGATCCTTATATTTATTAACCATAGTATCGATGCAATCAAATCAAACCCCTAAGGATATCATGAGAAGACAAGTAACTGACAAAATTATCACACAATGCTATAAATAAGCAATTTATACGATGAACATTTCCAGATCCTTTATATGGGTAGTTGTAAATAAAACAGTAACAACAGATGAGTAATGATTGTCATTTGGTGTTGGGCAACCAGTTGTAATGTACAATGTTAGCATTGAAATACTCTTTGTAATTCAGTAATATCATCAGAGCACAACTACTTCATAGAGTTATTTAATTCTTCTGTTCACAAGAAACATATCAGTCATAACCTCTAAGTAATTTCTAATTCTGTAACAGTAAGATCTTGCAGAGATTATAGGATGAATGCTACCTTTAAACACCTGATAATCTGTCTAGCATGCTTAGACTTTTACTGAATGACTTGGTACAGCTAAATGATTTTAATGCTTTAAAAATTATTTGCAGCGACCCGTACATTTACCTGTATATCTGTAAGAGAAAGACATTTGGATGCATTAGCTCGAAAGCTAAGTAAGCCCAGTCTGCTATGACAACTCCCCCTTGCGGTTGAAAAATAGAAAAACAATCAGTAACTCTAAATAAAAACCATATTTAAATTTAAGTACAAAACAGATACTTCAGACACAGTTATGTCCATTTTAATCTAATCAAAACAGTTAAATGATTGCATTTAATAACATTATTTGCTATCTTAAAAATTTTAAATTTTTCGGAAAATTCGGGATTTGACACTTTTGTTTTGATCAAAACAATACTTGGCCTTTCTTATGGCCTCATCTAGAGTTCAATGTTCATCAAACTCAATTCTATCTTTATATGACTAGGGCAGTCCACTTAGAAAACACTGAATTTTCACCTTATCATCCCTGATATATTTGACATACCTCAACAACTCCAAGAATTTGTTTGCATATTCTTCCATTGTTATTGTCCCAATTTCAACTCATGGAACTCTTTGATTTTTTCATCATCGTACCCATCATAAAGGTACTTTTCCTTGAAGTACTTATTGAATTGCGTCCACACAATCTTCCTTTCATTGATCCTCTTTACTTTCCTAAGGTGTTCCCACCATATAGACGCTCTTCCATTCAGATTTAATATGGTCACTCTTGCCTTCATATTTCCTGAATAGTCTTGGACTTGGAAATACTTCCTCATCCCAAGAAGCCAAGCTTCAACTTCTTGACCAGATTTAACCTCACCATCAAAAGTAGGAGATTTAAGCAGTTTCATGGTCCGAGAAGAGCGGTTTCCTGGACCCGCTTTTGCGAGCCTGAATGCACGAGAGAGAAACACGTCATCTAGCGATTTACCACTTCAGGGTCGTCTTGGTATGTTATCCTTCGTGCATGTTTAAATCCCCGAGACACTGTGAGACATTGATCTTGATCTGCACGATCTCCGACAATTGACATGACTGACGAGCGTCCCATTCCTTCTGACATTTCTACCTGTACCATCTCCTCACATCACATCACTCACTATCGGACAAAAAGGTGGTTTCAGGATCCTGAAAGAAGTGGTTTCCCGAGACCGCTTTTACGTGCCTAAACACACTAGAGAATGACACGTGGATGGGGTGGTTTTCATTTAGGGCCACGAAAAACAAATTAACTTTCGTGCACCTTCGTGGGCCTGAATCATTCTCAACCGTCGATCTGCCTTGTTGCTCAACAACCATATATTCTTTGCATTCACATTCCAACCTACGCACATAGATCTGATGTGGCTGGTCCACATCACCCTTTTCCCATGCAGCTCCTCCACATCGGAACTCTTGCCCACGTGGATACTCCACATCACACTTCCACCTGTCACTGGTGGGGCCCAACTAAATTTTCCCAAATTTTAAAATTTTGGGTTTTTCAAGGTTTTGATTGGGAAACAAGGGGAAATTTTTGAAATTAATTTCAATTTACTCCATATCCCTTAACTGCCATTTTACATAAACGGATTTCCTACAAAACTAGTTATGATTTTTGCCTGGAAATCGTGATTTCTGTCCCATATAGCTCCGACATTGCAACCAGAAGCTCTAATACCACTCTATAATGTCCCCCTCACCCAATCCGACCATTGGGAGGGTATGTTGGGAAAACAAGGGGTCTCAGATTTCGCCCCAAGTCCATAATACATTTTTTAACAAATGAAATGTGTGCAGAAATGTAAATAAACATGCACAGTGGAATTAAAATCTATCCACACACATCTAACATGCAAATACACAAGCATAACATTACAGGTATGAAATAAAAACACTTCACAATCAAATGCATAAGAATACTTATCTTTATCCAATGCAGATCCAAGCAACTGGCTGTGTAAGAGCACTTTTCCACCCAACCATAGGCACTTTGTCCAGCATATACTCTTTCTGATGCTGAGAGGCCACCCCCAAGCTGGGCTATGAGGCCACCAGGGAGAAGGAAACACCTACAGGATTCTATCTCTCATCTCACAACCCATTCTGCTCTCTGTGCTTATCCAAATGCTCATACAGAGCTCTACAGGGGTCTCACTCAGCCCTCACAGCCTTGGATTTCACAATACCTGCCCCACACAACACTCTTCTAGCTCAGGCATCCTCTTCATCGATCCATGGCTCTCTTGGGCGATCCATCTTGCTAGGTGCTTCCAGTGTGTGCATAGAAGAAGTCCAACCTGGTATTGGCTACTATAGAATCTCCTGTAGCCTCAATATGTGGCTTCTCAAGCACCTACAAGCAGTAGAACTCAAGGGTAAGGGTTCCTAGCTTGCCCAACCTCTCTTCTCACCTACAGCCAACAATACCCACTTCCCAATTTTCATCATGGTCTCCAAATTCGAATTTCTGGGTTCAAAACAACATGGTAAGTTCATGGACAACAAGGGAGAGCTCTGCATCCTCCAAATCTGCGTGAAAGAATGAGAGAAATGAGGGTTGACTCCAAGGATATGAGAAAATGGTGAAAAGACAACTGACATGACTTTTGGAAGTAGAAGAAAGGACTCCTACTAGCTGCAGACTGACTTCTGTCATGACAGAACTGTCACAAAAGTGCAGTCAGTCCCATGCTTCAATAACTACATGAGGTGACTTTTCCCACCAACCACACACATGCATTAATGATTGGAAAAATGTTAAAAAAAGGAGATAGTTGGTTTATTCTCATCACATGACAGAATTTTGGGTGGGTTCTGAGGTTGACACTTGGCAGCAAGGATTTAGTCACCCATGGACCCCCTTTCCTCTTCCCCTCTGGTGGAATCATAGCCCCTTTGGTGCTCTTTACACAACCAGCCTTGGACCATTTTATTATTTATGCACATAATATTTACATATATTATAAATCAACATAAAATCCAAATAAACAGTCCAAATAAAATATAAACATCATACATGCCTAGACATTCACTTTTCCATTGAAATAACAACACAATATTTCTTTTATTACTTATGTCCCAACAATATATAATGTTATCATTTCAAAGCATGACAAACTATTCAACACATCACCCTTATATATATATATATATATATGTTCGAATTTTAGATTTGTCACAAAAGTTTGTAATGAGTGAACGAATTAATACAATGGAAATGTATCGAGAACAATAATATTTACATACCGCTCTGGGAGACACTAGTTCGCGTTCATGGAGGATGGTGCCTGGAGGATGGGATGGTACCTGGAGGCCGGTCATATGTGGTGTAGGTGTTTCCGTCTGCAGGTAGAGGAGACCTGCTATTATGAAAGGCTCCCTTGTTCTCCCTTAGGTTTATAGGAGGCTTGGAGTCTGCCAACCTTCCAGGGTTGGTTAGTACCAAACAAGTAAAACAAGTGGGAACTTTCGTCTTAACCCTGCTATAAACCGGTTTTACCTGTTCTTGCTTCCTGCAGTATGCCCATGCCCTGTCTTTTCAGGTTCTTGTGTGGGTTTTTTGTTGTTGACTTTGGGATGGGGAATGTTGTAAGGGATTCCTCGTTCAGACCGGTTTCTGTCTGGGTCAACCCCGCGACAGTTGTTATGCACTCCTCGTCGGTTTCTCGACACCCTTCTTCTGGTTGTCTTAAGAAAGACAAGTTGTTAAATGGTTTCAAGGGTGGTTTGGGGTGCTCGGCTTTGGCACAGTAGACAAGACAACATGGCTTCTTAAGGACTCTCAGGCCTTTTCGATGACGACATCTCTAGGGGCACTTGTCCGCTCTAGGGATAAGGTTAATCACAACTTAAGGGCTGAGCGGGCTTCCAAGAACCATTTCCAGTGCACCTTGGGTCGAGACGTTACTATGGACATGGTCCAGTTCTTGTTCGCTCGAGCCTTAGTAGGGAAGCTTGAATACTTAAGGTTAAGTCGAACGGAGGTGGCTGAATGGATAACCTCGGCCTGGAAGCCTCTTATTAACTATGTCCCGCGTGTTATTATGATCTATGGAGGTTGGTTTTACTTTTCCTTCTTGATGGAGGAGTCAACGCAGGTGATTCTGGATAATTTCTGGGTTTTGGGTACGGGCTCGTTGGTCCTGCAACGTTGGTGTTCCTCCTTCGACCCACATAAGGAGCAACTGCTGAAGAGGCATCTATGGGTGCTCTTTCCCGACTTCCCGCTCCAATGTTGCAGCTTCCAGGCTTTCATGGGCATGGATAACTCTTTTGGGCATTTTATCCTCATAGCAGAAATCACTCTTATGGCCTCTAAGCGCAGGTGTCCGAGGGTTCTGGTTGAGGTGGATGTCTTTGAAGGTTTCCGGGCAGAGGTCGAAGTTATTTGGGAACACGGGACGTTTACCCAATAGCTGGATTACTGGCACATTCTGTTCCAGTGTTTTAACTGTTGGCGAGTCGGTCATCTCCGCCAGGATTGTAAAGGGTTTCTGGCTCTTTCGGATGAGGGTTCTACAGTTTCACCCAAGTGTATGGACCCTGCTTAGAATATTTTTATTTCTATTCCTTACGATGAGGCAGTAGCTTTGTATTGCGTGGGTAAGTTCAAAACTTTCCTCCCCCTTATTCTTAAATCCATTTGCTTCGAAGATTTAAACTTGAGTCTGTTTGAAGGGGTGGGGAACCCTGGTAGGAAGGAGACCTAGTCCTTAACCCCTAGAACCTTGATCCACTCGTTGTCAGAAGCTAACCTTGTTTCGGGGGGGGGGGGGGTTCTAGGGTTTCTCCTTCGGGCTCACCTGAAGGCTCTTACAAGCCACTTGTTACGGGCTTCGATCCTTTTCCGGCTCTAGCGGGCGAGGCTGAAATCCCCATCCCCTTGTCTCCCTTGGATACCACTGATTCTTTACCAGGTTTGGGGGGGGTTAGTTGTTTCTCCTATCAACCCCGGGAATGGTTCTGCAAACACCCTCTCTCTTAGTACTCATGATCCAAATAAACTGCCCCTTCCGATTTTGGGGGGTTCTTCTTTTGCAGGGGATCCTGGTTCCGAGCTTTCTTTCGGGTCCATCAACCATTCTAATTTCACTATCAGGAAGAAACCTGGTCGTAAAAAGATTAAAGAGGTTATTCAAGAAGGGGGTGTGAATGGAAAGTGGGTTAACCCTAAGTTGTTGAGAGTCTCACATATTTCTCGGGGCTTGGAGCCTTGTATTACCTTTGGGTCACTTAGAGTAGGTGAAGACCCGATCAGTGGTTCTTAATGCTTATTTCCTCTCTCAACATAAGGGGGATTAGCAGTCAGCCCAAAAAGGATGCCTTTAAACATTTTCTGGAGATGGTTAAACCCTCTCTCATCCTTCTCCAGGAGATAATGCATCTTGGGTCGGAGGCTTGCAAATGTTTTTTGGATATTCGTCCGCATTGGAAATTTTTTGGCATAGACTCTGTTGGTCGGTTGGGGGGGCTCCTTGCTGCCTGTAATCCCCTAAAGGATGATCTTGTCCCTTTTTTTTCATGTGTAGGTATTTTACTTGAAGGTCGGTTGAAGGGCTTGGACATGGATATTGGCATTCTAAACCTTTATGGCCCTTACCGTGACCGTGAGAAGTTATGGGATGTTCTCTTTTCTAATCTGGTTGTTAAGATGGATAACCTGATTATTAGCGACAACATAAACTTGACCATGTCGACTGACGAAGTTTGGGGCACCAACGGTTTGGTGGATCCGCTTGAGGGGTACTTCAAGCACCATTTCAACTCTCTGGGGTTTTTGGATGTTTTTCCGAGTCAGCTGGTGCCTACTGGGCACAATGGTCGCTCGAGCCGCCAGGGTATGCGAAACGCCTGGACCGTTTCTTAGTCAAGGACTCTCTGATGGCTGGTATAGGCAGAATTTGTTCTTGGGGGGTGGCTACGGGCATGTCGGATCACAAAGCTATCGTTTTATAGTTCAGTTTCAAGGAAAAAAACTTGGTTTACCCCTTTAAATTCAACATTTCTTGGTTGGAGGAGAAGGATTTTTGTGAACTGGTTGTGAGAAAGTGGAATACTCTAGCCCCTTATGGATGCCATTCTCATATGTATTCTCTTTTGCACAAACTGGATGCCTTAAAGTCTGAGGTGAAGTATTGGGAGAGGGATAAGAAGCTGGATAACAACTTGGAACTGTCTAATCATCAGTTAGAAATCATGATCTCTTTAGAAGATGGAACCGATAGCGACCTCTTCTCCTCTAAGCATCGAAATTCCTTGATGGAGTTCTTTAAGAGGAAGGAATACCTCTTGGGTCAGAAGGAGAATTTGTGACAACTTAAGAGCCGTGCTACTTGGCTTGCTAAGGGCAATTGCAACACCCGGTATTTTCACCAAGTTGCCACTCAACGTCGAAACCAGAATACCATTTGGGAAGTCAAAGGAGTTGCCGGAGTTATCAAATCAGACCATGAGTCCATCCAATTGGCGGTAGAATTGTACTTCAGCAGATCCTACCAATAGACTCAAGCCAATAATCTTTCTGCTCAGTTGAGGATCATCCGTATTTTTACGAGGTTTGTTGATGAAGATGAAGGCAGGAGGATTGAGAATGTCATCACGCTGGAGGAGATTAAGGAGATACTAGGCTCTTTGGTCAAGGAGAAAATCCCTGGGCCTGACGGCTCGACGGTGGAGCTCTTTTTACACTTATTTGATCTCATGGGGCATGAGATTCTAGCGGCTGTGGAGGAGACTAGAGCGAATGCGTCTGTGCCTAAGAATTTGAATGCAACCTTCCTCGCTTTGATTCATAAGAAGGAACGTCTTGATGAATTCAGTGACTATCGCCCCATTTTGCTCTGCAACACTATCTACAAGTTGATCACCAAAATCATCGCGAGGTGCATCAAGCCATTCTTAGCCTGACATATATCTCTGGAACAGTTTGGTGTTTTATTCAATCAGGAAATCTTGGACGCAGTCGAGGTGGCTCAGGAGAGCTTGCATTCGGTTAAGTTCAAGGACTTGCAGGCCTTTATTCTCAAATTGGACCTTAACAAGGCCTATGACTGTCTGGACTAGTCGTATCTACACCTCATCCTTATACAGATTGGCCTTCCTGTTAACTTGGTGCAGTGGATCATGGCATGCATTTCATCGACCAACTTCGCGGTCTTGATCAATGGATTCCCTTCCAACTTCTTCTCTTATAGCCGTGGCATTCGCCAAGGGTGCCCGTTGTCCCCGATCTTATTCATTCTGGTGATCGAGGGCTTAAGTCGGCTCATCCATGAAGTTAAGGAGGATAAAAAAATTGGGGGTATCCGAATCACCAAGGCTATGGTGATTACCCATTTGCTTTTCGTGGACGATGTTATGATTTTCAAGGTAGCTTCTATCACTGAATGGTTAAACTATAAGGTTTTATTTGACGAGTTCTGCCTCGCTTCAGGTATGGCTATTAGCACTATTAAATCTTTCTTTTTGTTTAATTGTAATGACGAGGGCCTCATCGCCTCTATGAAAGCACTTTTTCCCTATGCTTTTGATCACATTAATGTTGGATTTAAGTACCTGGGGTACTTCTTGAAAGCTAATTGCTATAAGGTTGAAGATTGGAACTGGCTTCTTCAGAAGATTGACCGTCGTATCAACTCCTGGACTCTGAGGTGGATTTCTATCGGGGGTCGTCTCATCTTGGCTCACTCTGTCATCCAAAGTCTGCCTGTCTACTAGTTTGGCCTGAGGAAGGTGCCTTCGTCGCTTTTAAATAGTATTCGCAGTAATATTTTTCGGTTCATCTGGTCTGGGAAGTCTATAGTGAAGAAATGGCACTTGGCAGCTTGGCAGGATCTATCTTGGTTGAAGAGTAGTGGGGGCTGGGGCTTTTAGAATCTGGAATGTTTCAACTTAGCTATGCTGACTAAGAGTCTGTGGAGGGCCTTGACGGACGACGGTTTATGGAGCAGTGTTATACGTTCTAAATACCTTAAATCCCCAACCTCGATTCACTGGCTGCGTAATCCGATACCTATGGGTACCGTTGTCTCTACTGTCTGGCGCAGTCTCTTGGACACTTTTCGGTTCATTGGACCCTGGCTCAAGTGGAAGGTGGGGAGAGGCTCTGAACTCCTCATTGGCATTGACCCCTTCCTTGGAGATGAGGGTTCTTACTCTCTACCAGAAGGATTGATCAATGAATTGCACGAGCGGAAATTTGTAGTTTTGTCACAGATCCTTAGTTGCAACAGTGTTTTGGGCACCCCTTGCTGGTGAAGTGCTTCTGAACTCGATCTTTCTCGGAAGTAGCATCAGACGTGGGAGGTGTTTTGCACCAACCTTTCTGTTGCGGGCATCAGGTTGACGGAGATGGACGACGTGCTGCTGTGGGATGGACCTGGGTCCAAAGGTGTGTTGACCGTGGAAAATGTTTACAATTTGGTTTTGAGAGAAACATGCACTTAGCCAGCCGCGCAGTGGTGGTTTTCCAAGCTCTGGAAATGGAAACTTCCATTGAAACTTAAATGCTTTCTTTGGTTGTGCTTTCATGATAAAATTCTCACTTGGTGCAACATCCAAAGAAGAGGCTTTCATGGGCTTGGTCGTTGCACTCTTTGTCGTGAGTCCGATGAAGACACTCAGCATCTTTTTGTTCACTGTCACTTTGCGAAGGAGGTCTGGATGGAATTAAGGAGCAGGGTTCTCATTCTTGCAGCTTGGCATGGCACTAACTTAAACGACAGTCTGGTTAATTGGCTTAAGCAATGTGGAAATAACAAGCTCTTGTCGTTGTTTTTATTAATGGTCTCTGGAAAACTCAGAATGACGAGATCTTTAACAATATCCTCCCTTGGGCCTCCTCTATTTGTAAAAGGATCTTGTTTCGATGGAGGGAACACCCAGAGTCCGTGTGCAAGGTGCAACGCGGACTGATTTCCATCCCACAGATGGAGGATGGGGTCATTTATGGGTTCTTTGATGGAGCTTCTAGATCGAACCTGGGTGGGGCTGGCATTGTTTTTTATATCCGTAAGAATCATCACATTCATATCCAGGTGGGTATCGAAACTGGGGGATTGTCTTAAAGATGAACTACTTGCCCTGCGTTGTTTATTGTGGTTTGCTTGCAAGAGGGGCTACCTCTCCTTGTCTATCTTCGGCGACTCTCAGGTTGTTATCAACTAGTTCAATGGTCTACATCCGATTAAGGTTCTACTGTTGGAGACTTGGGATAACGACATCAGATGTCTTTCGTAGTCTTTTGCCCAGCTGGGTTGTTCTCACATTTACCGTGAATCGAATTCGGTTGCTGATGGCTTATCTAAGCAAGCAGTCGGGCCTATGGACGGTATGCTCCACTATGTGGAATTTGTGGACAACGGGGTTGTTGATGAGGGTGCTTACAAGGCGTGCCTTTTAGAACAATGTTGAACTGCTCCAAACAAGATTCTCGGATGTAACTTTGATTTTATTTCTTAAAATATCAAGTTACGTTTTCTTTTTCTGAATTTTTTTTTATATATTTACATATACCGCTATGTTTATTAATACAAGACATTTAAACATTAACTCATTATGTAGTGTTTTAGAGGACGTTGTGCCCAAATTGAATTCATATTTTGAGCTAATTCTAATGAGCCTGAGAGCGAATATTAACTCCAGGTGAAAAAATGAGTGATTGCTAGGTTGTGCAACAATGAAATGTAAATACAGGATAAAAGTATTGACAGGATTTAAAAAGAAATGAATTCAATATTGAAGAGGACATGTACAAGAATAATAATATAAATGAATCCAAGGTAAATACGGGTGTTCTCATGAGGATTTGTTATAAAAATAAATAAACTAAACCGAAATAATGCACAGATAAGATTAGTGCAAATAAAAAAATAATCACGCAAACAATCTAATCTGAATGCAATTCAAATAAAATATAACTTACAGGTAATCTAGTTCACCAAAGAAAAATGGCTTCCACGATTTGGGATGGCGGGCCCTTACCAGACAAGATCGTGAGCCGAGTTCCACACCAACTAGAAACGGCCATCCTTATCTCATTGCTGATTCTCTCCGGCATGGGCAAAGTCAAAGGTTAAAACTATACGTTGAACTTGTCACAATCTTCAGCAAGCAAGATTCATCGAAGTTCATGAATGTGAATCACAGCCTCAACGCAAAAATTTATGAACGCAATAGAAATCTTGTAGTGTAATGATATCTTATAATGATTCTGTGCATATGAATATATAGTCATCCCTAAACTCATCCCTTCAGGAATTGCATAACAACTCGCTCTAGAAATAACAGAAGATTCATTCAACTCGGATCATCGTAACAACAAGATAGGACTGTATTGACTCATCCTCATGCCACGAAGTGGCAAGTGTGATGAGTCGTCTCTTGCTTTGAACTATCTTCCTTACTTCATTCCTTATCCATGGCGAATCCCTTCAACTAAACCCTTGGCAATTATTTTGATGACATGCTGTTTCTCTAGACTATTCCTTCTTTCAATTGTAATTTGTCATTTACATGAAATCTGGTCACAATGTTTTTTGACCTATATCTTCATCAAAAGCTGGCATCTTTTAATTAATTTTTTTAGTTCTCATTCCCAATAAGCTCTTAATACCTGCAAAGAGAAAAAAATGAACAATTAAAAAACTTTAAAAATAAAAAAAATAAGACTTTACTATTCATGTATACAAAATGAGTTAAGGTTATATACATTATTATATTTAAGGTATAAAACAAATTCAAAATTTGATTTGATTTGTTTATTTTATTATTAATAAATATATATATGTGTATTAAAAGGTGACTTTATATACATTATATAACTATAACTAGTAGATAAAAACAAACTTTACAAAATGAAATATATACAACATCAATATCAAAACATATTTATTTATTTATCTATTTTTATGATTTACAATGTTGTGTTTTGGTTTGTAGGGATAGTTGTTAAATGAAGAGAATCCAACGTTCAAGAACTAGGTATTTGAATAGGTGTTGGAATGAGTGGAATGAGTCTAGGAATCACAACACTAAATTTATCATCAACAAATTAATTAAAACCATGTAAAATATATTAAAAATATGAACTCAAATCATTTATTTTTTAATGCTTTTAATTAATATATTTTAAATAAATGACTTGCTTTTAAAGATATATGTAATGGTTTATAATCAGATATGAAGTGAAAGAAAAGGGCAATATTAGGAGGCCATCAGGGTCATGGAAGATAATGGGTTTTTGTCATAAGTAAACTTTAGTCCAAGAGCAAGTGTGTTTTGGGTGGACATGGTGGATGAACCATATTGGAAGGTGTTGTCATGTGGTTTTTCAAATCAAGTATTAAGGTTGATGGGGTGAGAAAGGTGAGAAACATATTTCACAATGGGCCTCTCACGAGTTGATGGTTCATCTGACATGGGTTTTATGTTTGACATAGCACTAGTATGTGTACACATATTTAACTGAGTGTTGGGGATAGTTTGGACATGTAAGCTTGTAGGATTCTTGTGGTGGTGGTGTGGTTTGAATGTTTTTTTTCCTTTTTATAGGAATGGCTCTTATGCTTCCACAGTTTGACACTATTGTAATCAACATTTCCATCCACTTATTTGTAATCATCAATTAAATATTAATAAAATTATAATATCTTATCTTTATATCAATAGCCTATTATAATTGTTAGTAAATAAATTATTATCATAGTAGTTACTTAACCACTTTTTTATTAAAAAAAGGTTAAACCTTTGATTAAAAAGTATAATTGAAAGATATTTATTATATAATAGTGAGTCATTCTTTTAAAGATGAATATCAGGGGCAATAACACCTTTGCATGAGCACACAAATGTGTTTGGTTCACTATTTTAAACTAAATAGAGTTACCTTCACCTATAAAGTGTAATGGAGGGATATATAAAACTACTTGTAATGTATGTGTGGTTTCTTTGGTTAAACTTCAAAGACGGTCATTACGAACACTTTTGTGTTAACATAGAATAAGTAATCTCACACTTTGGAAATTTTTTATTAATTATATATAACACTTTTGTGTTAACATAGAATAAGTAATCTCACACTTTGGAAAATATTGATTAATTATAGAACATTTTTTTGATAAAAAAAATATTGAAGTTAAAAGATTGAATGAAAATTATATTTTTCTTGTGCATATTGCATTTATATATTTAATATTACACATGTAATGGAAATTTCATTTATGTCTCAAATAATCAATTTTGTCTTTTTTTCTTTCTTTCTACTTTTTAACCTGATGCCACCCTCCTAGAAAATGTAGAAAATGTTTCACACTGACTAACTATAATTTTAAATTTGGATTTCCAAGATGCTTGTGGAGAACTCATTCCTTATTGGAATTAGAATGATTAGATTCATGAAGTTTGTTCATTCCTCGTGATGGGGCTTCATTTACACTACCACCCTCCCTCAAGGGGAAGGCATGGTAATCTCATATTTTTCTTTATCATCATAGAGAAAATTTGATTATTTAATCTTCACTTTAAGATAAGCATTATTATCCTGATTTGAACCTATTGTTGGCTGATTTTTGTAGTTTTAGCTGAGTTTGATTACTTACATGATTATAGTGTGTTGGTTTAGGTTTTTGTACTTTATTTCTTTTTCAAGAGCTTGCACTTGGGGACAACAATATTGAAGATGTCATGTTTGCTGGCATATATGACACCAATAAGTTGTATTCTCATAATCCACTACTTGAGCTTACCTAATCTTTCCTCATGTAGTATCATATTTTCCAATTGGTCCTTGTTGATATTGATTTCGACGCTTATTTTGGCATATGTGAAGAAACCCAACTTAATTCACTCAAGATCTATTTTTAAATAGCTTCTTAAGGTATTCATAATATCTTCAAAAACTAATCAATGGAAAAAATGTAATGGTAGATTTATGAGGCA
This sequence comes from Larix kaempferi, assembly GCA_027924585.1. NCBI lineage: Eukaryota > Viridiplantae > Streptophyta > Pinopsida > Pinales > Pinaceae > Larix > Larix kaempferi. Next base: position 9,877,136 of record BSBM01000476.1, read on the forward strand.
AACCCAAATTGGCATTTTTATGACAAACATAATGGTAGGGTCGAAATCTAGGAACCATGGGATATGAAAAAGACCCATTCTTCCCTAGAAACAAAGAAACCTTAAAATCATAAATATAACTCACACTGCTTTGTCTAGGTCAAATAGATCCACTAGTACAACTTTGATATAGGAGGCTAGAAATCGTTGAATATGCAAATTACTGAAGATAATTTATAAATTGAGAGTAGGTTTGTGAGCTTTGTCTTGGAGTCCTCGAACATTGGCACTTATTCAAATTTCTCCATGACGTATGCACTAGATGAAGAAGGTTTTTGAGTAGCTAAAGTAGAGGTTTTTTTTTACCGCAAACTTGAAAGAAACAAGTTTTGAAGATGGAGGCAATCCATCGCCCACTACTTCTTAGTCGCATAACTAAAGTGAGAGTTGTGTACAATTGGACAATAGATAATGGCCACCAAGTTGCTTACCTTCAAACATAAGTCACAACTAGTCCACAAGGTCCCTTGCATGAGCTCTACTTTGTGCTTATATCTACCATGCAATCAACAAAGTTCAACCACAAGATTAAGGTTTTCCCTATGAGGGACTTTACCATGATTTGAAAACTAGCTTTTATATCATAACCCTCTTGGATTAAGGCTCCCCTAATACTTCATTAATATCATGCATTTTTTCAAACTCTTTTGTTCAAGTATTTCATTAAACACTTGGTGTGTATCCTCTAGTACTTTGAGAGATAATCCAAGGGACCAACACAATTATGGAATTTGTTGCAAGAAGACATGTATATCCAATGCACTGATAGGACCCACATTCTTCTCATTTTTTATATCTTTTCTCCAAACCTTAGTAATCTCCTAAGTTGAATCCTTGACATCTAGCAAAATAACAATCCTGTCAACAATACTAGTTATAGGTAAGAGCGAATCCGAGGGTAACATGTAAGCCTTATATGAGCAAAAAATGGGAACTCGTCTAAGAGAGTCCAATCACACTTTGAGAAATCACAACCCTTGAGAATCTTCCTACTAACTTCACCACATCAAGGGCTTTATTAAACACTAACAATAATCATTTTGAAGGGTTTCAACCTCTTACCTATTTTCAATGATATAATTTATTGTTAAGATTTAATATGCTAAGACATAGAATATCAGTATTACATTCCATTTCACAACAATGGCATATACAGGATCACTGAAAGAACAACAAGCACAACATAAACACAAGAGACACAGATTTATCCTGGGAAACCCTCATGGGGTAGAAAACCCAGCAAAGCTTCCTCAATATAGATGATCAACAATACAGAGATGTATAACCAAAACATGAGCTCCTTCTCCTCCATAGCAGATCTCTCTCTCTCACCTATGCGCCATTCACAAGTGAGCGAATAATGTGTGAGTGTGATAAATGAGGAACACACCTCCTCTATTTATACACTACTCCGACTTGTCTTTTATATATTAACTAGGTCGGCCCCAACTTTAACCACTAGGTTAAATACCCCATTACAACTGACTCTGGGCCGACCCCACTAGGGAAGTCTAATAACCCAAGTTACCACATTCCGACAGAGGAATAAACATCTCCGGATATACAATAAGGTCTTCACGGAGGAATGAAACATCTCCGGAATAATAAAGTACAAATGTAATATTCTTAGAAGTTACAATATTTCAACATTTATGAGGCCATTACCATTGACTTTATCATAAAGGTTTTGATCTCAAGGCAAACTTCGACAAATGAAAAAAAATTAGTAAGCTCATGGCAATACTCTATCACATTCTTTTGTAGGACAAGCAGAAATCCATTATTGTTGTTCTTATAGAGCTTATAGAGTTTGGCATGACTTATTGAAGGATACCATCATTCCTTAAAGGCAATAGAAATAGTGGAACATGAGATCCAAGGTATTTTAAAGATTTAAATATTATATATCAGTATAACATTTTAGGCAATTATTTTGGTATGAAAAAAGCATATATACAAATATGAATGGGAATATTAACTAAAATACATATAATTTACTATTAAAACTTGTAAATTTTGACTATTATCATTTAATCATATTTTTTTTATATAAAAATAAGTAAAGTTTTAAAAGGATAACTAACCCTAAATATATATATATCGAAAAATTTATCAATTAATGAAATTTCACCTTTAATTTAAAAAAAATTCTAATATAACTATTAATAATGTTTTTTAAATTCAATTTATTTATTATTATTATTATTTTTAATTAATGAATTAAAATTTCATTGATTCATTCTATCCTCGGAAGAAGTTACGATGAAATCACATATTAACCAAAATAAAACCATAAATAACACGAAAATTTTAAAACATAATATTGACATAATTGTAAAAGAATTACATTTCAAAGAACTTTTATTTTACATGGACAAAGGCTAGCAAACAATACTACATATCGATACAGTGTATGTGTATAGTATACTCTCAAGCATACATGCCAAGTGTTTCCAACCGACCGCGCGCTGAATGCGCATGCCATGGTTTATTTTTAACTTTTACAAGAATTGAACAACATTAAATGCAATCTGTAGATAAGCAGTTTACTGTCCACACACCCTCACTCACTGAGGCCGGCCCACAAGCAAAATTCTCGGGATATAATAAAAGGGGCGTATACCAACCTTCCGCATCAGAACCGCAGATGTTAATCTCCACTGAACTCATTCAATTCTCCACTGTCCTTAATATTTTTGGTAACTTGTCATAATTTTCATGAACGCGAACGTGAAGGGTGTTCTAGAGCAATGGCACCGCCTTCGGCATTGGTATGGAGCGTATCATTACCTACATCGTCAGTCACTGGAGGGGGGTGGAAGAAATTCGAACGAGCGACGAATCCTTTCTTCTGGACATCATCAGACCATTTAAGTCCTCGTATGTATGTTATGTTGTTTCTTTACACACATAGACATATGCTGAAGTTATCAGCAGCAAATTCAGTACCTGGGTTGTAATGTTTGCTGTATGACCCAAAGATCTCAAGTTGAATTATAAAAATTCGTGATACCCTTGAAAGAAATGGAATGAAAGCTTATCAGAGTAATATCTCCACGTGCCTAACAATTTCTACTATGTTTTCATACTCCCCTGTTTTTTAAGAACAATTTCTACTATGTTTTCATATTTCCCTATTTTTTAAACTTAAAAAGATGACAAGTGTCAGGGTCCTTGCTTTGAGAAGTTTTTACAGCTGTTAATAGTGGAGTATACTGGAGTACTTCTCCATGCATTGTATAAAACGGAGAACAAGTGCTCAGTATACTAAGGATTATTTATTTTTTAGATGCCATTTTGATCAATCCTTAAAGTAACTGTTATGGTCTGTCAGGGAAAAACATCAGAGCTCCCTTAAAATAATTTCAGTTTTATTTTATTCTGTTAGGCTGTGGTCGAGTGGTAAGTTGAAGCACTTACCATGGTGATGATCCAGGTTCAAAACTTCTTGAGCATGCTCTCCATGATAATGTGGTTGGCCAAGTCTTGCCAAGGTGTGGGGTCATGTTAATGTGATAAACTGGTTATGGTCTGTCATGGAAAAACATCAGAGGTCCCTTAAAATAATTTCAGTTTTATTTTATTCTGTTAGGCTGTGGTCGGGTGGTAAGTTGAAGCACTTACCATGGTGATGATCCAGGTTCAAAACTTATTGAGCATGCTCTCCATGATAATGTGGTTGGCCAAGTCTTGCCAAGGTGTGGGGTCATATTAATGTGATAAACTGGTTCCCCGCTATTGCAAGGGGTGTTATTAATGGTTTGTGTGCTAATGCGGTCTTAGAGGATATTGTAGAGGTGCTATTAATTGTCGTCTCTGTGCTAATGTGGTCTTAGGGGATATTGTAGAGGTGCTGTAAAGGGTGGTCTCTGTGCTATTATGGTCTTAGCAGATGAGGCCAGGTACAAGTCCTAGGTGACTTTGATGGAGTTCGATTCCACATGGTGACTGTGCTTCCATGCCTTGAATTTCTTGCCAAGCACCCCAGTCTAGCATTTTGATTAAAGATCTATATTCACCAATAGTTGGTATTGAGGAGTTCCACTCTCCAGTTTAAAGGGGTTGACCAACAAAAAAATCAGTGCTATTTCACTCAGAGTCACAATAGGTGAAAGGCCCCTATCCCTGATTTCCTGTAGTATTCTGTTTCTGTCAATGTAAATTTTAAGTATAAAGTTTGGGACATGGAGGTTTAATGTGTGTGTAACTCTGTATATATGTGTGTGTGTTTGTTTTTAATTAAAATGGATATTTTTATATTAAAATAAGGCTATGGCTGAACTGTGCAGCAGGATAATACAAAATTTATATAAGTGGTCTGTAATGATAACTGCAAAAAATCTCAAAACTTCAACACTACAACCCATTAGCTTTGCTAGTACTACTATCTATTCAACTAGTATATTGTCAAACGAACTGACATAACAGAAGTACAAGTTTACACAACATTATTTTATCCAGAAAATGAGGGCATGCGCACTAAGGCTTCCTGATTGCTACCAACCTTGGATGACTGGATGACAGAGGCCTGTTTTTTTTGCTTAAGCTGATTCCTGTTGCAGTGTCATCACATCACATGATCCATTTCAAATGTTCCCACAAGAAAGATTAGGAGGAGCCACTGACTGAATAATCCCAACAGCTGACTTCTCATTTTCCAGCTTCGCTATTCTTTCCTACAGTATGCCAACTCTTTTCCATTTCTTCAATCATCTTACTATTATTTTCCATTAGATTTCTAGCTGCATTTGCTTATTTTTGACTGATTCAACCTGTCAGTTGGAGCCTATGATCTGCATTTGCGTTGCCTGAACCTCCATTTCATATCTTCTCTCCCAGTCTTTCCTCCATCACTCCCAATTCTGGACATAGAGCAAGAAACAGTCCTGGACTCCACCAACATGCCTCTAACATCTCCTAATTCCTCTGTGCAAGTCAGAGTTCTCACATATTGCATATTGTTCATCATGTCCATGAGAATTAATCATTATTTCAAACCCAAACCAGACATTCGAATTGGCTTCCAGATTTAACACATAGAACCTAATCCAAGCCAGAAGATGCACCTGAGAGCTGCTCTTCCATGACTCTTGCGCTCTCAGATACCAGAATATGACAAGCAAAATGAAACCTGAAACATAAAAAAATCTAGACTGCTCCAAGCATAATACCACATGAATGCGTGAGTCCCATCCTTGCAGAGTGGATTAATGGAGACTGGTGCAATGAAGTGTGTGGATGTACATGGGGGAAATGACTCGTAGATGCCCAAATGAAAGCTTCCTTTGCAATATGCCACTTGTCCCTTAATTGAATGTGCTTCATCCTTGTAATTGTGATTAGTGAATATGTCATGGAAGGTGGCGTAACCTCAATGTAACCCCCTTCCTCTTTAGGCCTTGCCCCTTCGGCCATGGGAGGCTCCCTGAAATGAGGTAAGGCTAGACCTGTAACAAAGACAATAGAGAGCGCTTCTATCCCTTCGAGACCTTTCCACCGTTAGTAGATGTCATGTCCCAAAAATTTGCATTGGGTCACAATGGCCTAAACCACTTGGCCATATTCATGATAGTCTGTCAAATTGATGATAAGGGTCAAATAATTACCAAGCATGATGTCTAAGTTAGTAATAATGTAAAATTAGATCCAAGTGGACAAGGTGGGTCACATTAAGAGAAAATTCCCAATTCAAAGTTTGTAATATTCCCATCCAAATGAACTATTATGGAGGAAAATTACTAGTTTCCAAGGTTGGGGGTGGAAGCATTAAAAGTTGGAGTAAATGAGCTACAAGACCCAAAATTACCTTAGACTTACAAATTCACATTAAATGGGTCAATTAAATAATAATGCAAAGAAAATAATGTGGCATTGGACCATGAGGGCACATAAGAGGTTGTGGGACCCATTTGTGGCAAGATTCCCCACTACACTTGGCATGATTCTCTCACCAATTCAAGTTCAAGATGAAGAGTAACATACTTGGGGGAGTTTAAGAGGTATTATTCATGGCATGAGTCATGTAAGGTCGAATTGGAGTGGAAGAATAACTCCCATGGAAGAGGAAGAGACATCTTAGAAGAATTGTGACACTTGGGCTAGATTCCCTAGCTTCTATGACAACAATGATGAAGATGCTATGACACCTATGACACAAATTAGATTTGAATGCTGACATCTGACATATATGACATGTCAGGGCTAAAAATAGCCTCCAAGAAGGCGCACAAGGGAGTTAGGGCAGCCAAAGAGACACCCATTCGAAATGAGGGAAGATGGAGACTAGGAATTGTTGGACAAGTGGCATACATTGGAATCTCTTCCCAACTTGAGTTGGAATGAATCTTTTGGAAGGAATTCGACCCATGGAGGACTTGAGAAGTTTATAAAAGACAACAACAAAGAAGGAGAGTAGCTTTTGATCATTTTTTATTTGCATATTTGCAATTTGGAGAGCTTCTAGCTTGTCCATGCTAGTGGAGTGTTTACTCTACTTGCCTTAGTACCAATTTCGAGGGTGAAAGATTCCCATCCTAATTGGCAATTGGAGAGGCCATTCAGACCTTTCATTTGGAGCTACAATGGAGTTATTAGTTGCAGGTTGAAGCTACAGGGCAGCTCATGGTTCTTTCTTCTACAACTTGTTCTCACCTCTATCTCACATTTCCTTGCATATTTTGGCTCTTTGAGGAATTGCGCCTTTGGTGAGATGCTGATCTCTTTGTGAGAGTCCAAGAATCTCCATTTATTTGTATTCTGATATATACTTTGTATTTGATGCTCAGAAGACTCTCAGGTCGAAATACCAAGTGAAACTATGTAAAAATACCAAACAATGCATAAATGGTGCCATTTCCCCTATATCTTGTTGTTGGAGCTTGAAGAGGCTTTATTTCGATTTGTATCAGTCACTCTCTGTGATTTTGTTGATGTATGGAGTGTCATTAATGTTCTGAAGAAGTTTCATTAACATTGCACAAGTCCTTGGAACCTAAATTTCGAATTTCATAACTAGTGGTGAAGTTTACTAGCATTTCCCCCTATGTGAAGACATGTATGCAAACATCTGATTTATGGGAGTTGCAAAAGCTTATAGGAACTAATTGATGATGCATTGGGGAGATCATTGAAGTACTTTATCAGTACCATGTCTCTGTTCTGAAATTTGGAGAGGTCTTACAGCATTTGGAAAGCCATCTTTGTCCCCTACCCTTGGGGGTTTGAATCTCGAATTTACTAGTAAAATTCCCCAACTTCTCCTGAAGTTAAATGAATGTTGCAGAAGTCTCCTGATAGTGTATAATCACCCATGAGGTCCATGGTTATGTCTTAATACCGTTCATATACCTTCAGACTCAATTTGAGAGCATTTGGAGCCATCTACCCTTGGGGGTTTCAACATCGATTTTCCTAGTAATTTTGCCTTTCATTCTCTAAGTGTAAATGCAAGTTGCTGAAGTATTTGTAAAGTGTCCAAGCATATAATAGGTGCTTTAATGTGTCCAAATACATCTCAATCCACTCTATACACCATTCAAAAAGATTTGGGATCATTTGGGACAGTTTGGGGCTTTACTAGTCCAAGTTTCGAAAATTGATTAAATTGGGAAAAATCTCAAATTGGGGACATTACAATAGACCAGTGCCAATTGGAGTCAGTGAAAGATGAGTACAATGAACCCTTTGACTTGGAAGGCTAGGAGCAATGATGAATATGTAATGATACCAAGTAATTTTCTGCAGTAAAAACCAACAATATAAAACACGAGATATCGCTCAAATCAATCATCAGAATCACCCCAAACATACCTCCTGGGAACCAATTGGGAAAGGTACATCAATCCCCCCTAGGGCGCTTCTCTTTTGATAGATGAGTGTTTCAATGCTGATTTACGCTTTAAGTTTGCAATTTATTGAGGCAAGGTGAACCATTCTTGACCTCAAATTCTCCCAGGGATTTCTTGGGTATCCTTGGATTTGACCCAAACTTCCTCAAACCCCCAGGGTTTGACTTCTTTGATGAAATGGACTTGCAATAACTCAGTAACCAGATCTGAAACAACCCTTTAGGGTTAAACTTTTATTTTTTTTGCATTTTTTTTCTAACTTTCTTGGATTTTTTCAATATTTTATCTGAGTCTGAAATTTACTGCTGCAATTGGATATTCCAGAAAGTTGGAAATTAAAGAACTAGAGCATGAAAATAAAATATTTATTTTTATTTTTGCAAAATATAAGATTTTTAGGGTTTTCACAATTTTTGATTTTTTTTGTATTTTTTGCAATATATAATACATAAATTCAATAAAAGAGATTCCGAGTGAAGATGAGGGAAATCAAGACCTAAGTCTCTTCCCTACAAGCCCACCGAGGAATCGTGGTTAGCGTTCTTCTAATGAATTGGCAATCTAATTTTGATGAACTAGGGAAAAACCAAGAAACCCTAGGTTGTGTTGGTCTTGACCTAATGAGGGAAAAGAGAGGTGCCAAAGAACGAACAAGAGAGATCCTCGAGGGAGGGATGTATCACTTACAAGACAATTTTATCATGCAAAAAAAACCCTAATTAACTCTTACCTTGGATGTCTCCGATAGTGCAAGACAAGAGAACCCGAGGTCTTACCACGAAAGAAGAGCAAAGAAGAAGAGAGTAACCCTCTCAAGATTTTTTTTTCTTAGACAAGCCTTGCAAGATTAAGTATCAATCTTCAAACACCAAGAAAATACCACATTGAAGCTTCTAGATGCCAAGAAGAGAGGTGCACACCACTTAACCAAGATACACAAGTAGGAAAAGAGAAATAACTTTATTTGATCCCATGATCTTGTGTTACAAATGAGGAGGCTAGCCTTATTTATATGTTACTTTAGGCTAACATAACCTCCTTTTTAAGCTGACTAGCCTAAAATGACTTAAAATGACTTAAAATCATTTTTTTAAGGTTTGTCACCCATGCACCCGGGATTAAGCCACATAATACATAAAATAATGACAACAATGATGAATCGTTGCAACCCTAGGAAACGTTAAGCATGGAAGGAGGATGTCATGCCCCAACTAACCCCAAGATGTGCTTTTCCCCTTAACGCCCTCCTCCTTTGCTGGTACAGTCTCTTCAAAAGGATGACGCCATCATCAATTTGTCATGCTTGATCCAAGAGGAGGGTGAAAACATGAAAAAAATAGGTCTAAGTGGGCATAAATGAGGTGTGCTAAGACAAGTATGACAACCCTTACATGTGCAATCACCTCTACAAAGCATAAACATGAGTGTGGCTGGGAGCCCCTAAGCCATGTGTCCAAATGGAGTCACCCCAAGAAGCCCCAGACACCAACCCAAGGCACAAATGGCCCAATATGATGGGGGACTTCCGCCCATCAAGGGGCAGTCAACAATGCCACTAAGCCAACACTTCCTGGATTCTGGAATGAAAACCAAGAGGATTTGCCATGACTAGACCACGAGTCTTGAGCCCCATTAGACCAACAATTTTACATAAACAAACCCCAAACAAAGCCTTTACAATGAAAAAAGACCCCTCCTCTTTGACATAACTGGTATGGCATACTGCAGAACATCTAGCTCCAACTGCGGGACATGTGCTTCTCCCGGAGGTGCGTGAGAACCTTTGAATCTTCTGGGACCTGCAGACCTACACACACTTCAAATAACAAATTCATCAAACGCATTTGAAGCAGCCACTTCTGTTCTTCCTTGTTCAAATCAAAATGATATGCAGTAAATAACAAGTGCAATGCATGGGTAAAAGTAAATGACGAAATCAAATGCTTATGCAATAGATTATGCAACCTGTTACCGCTCAAACTAGCAGCCCTAACACAACTAGGTTATGTGGACCAGGGATCGTGTCGGTAAGCTCAGGAGAGAGTTAAACCCAATTTCACTACTGTTTAACCTCTTAACACTGCAGGTAACTCCAAATCCAGGGGGAGACCCTAATCAATGAAAGATACCTGCAACCACCAACAAACCACAAATACCTTCGACAAAACCTTAATAGCTATGCTCAATGCCTTATCAGAGTCAAACAATATTAAACAAGACACACTAATCATTCAATAATGGAGTTATTCACTTTATTACAAATTCCAAATAATATCATGCCTTTCAAGGCAATTTCATGTCTCCCAAGGCAATGTCACACTTCCTAAGGCAACCACTCCAAAAAGTGCGCCCTCAAGGAAAAGATGACAATTGAACTAGGGCGAAGTTGTAGGATAAGCCAAAAATACCACAGACCCTCTAATTCACCAGTTACGAGGGTTTCACGTATCCCAATGCACTTCCTCAGAAGAGGATGTCCTCTAGGGTTTGTGGATAAAACCCTAGGGCGAAATTTTAGGGTGACCAGAAATATCAAATCACAACTAGGATTTTTGAATTTATTTAGATTTTTAGGGTTTTTCCAGTGGTAAAATATTTTTATGCATAAAATAAAACATGTAAACATTGATAAAAAGATGATTGATAGATGGGGTATTAGATTCTTGTCTCAAAACCTAGGGATATGAGAGATTGAGGCTAACTTCCCTCCTCTTGAGATGGTATTCAATACTTGCAACTAGGGCTAAGCTAACAACCTTAAGGGTTAGGTAGCGAACCCCTAATTAGGGAAAATAGAGAAGTCCAAGGCCCAACAAAACAATGGAGAGCTCCTTGGTAGGTGTTGCTGCCTAATACACACCTGGGGGGGATGCAACATAAATCTTCAAGCCGCTTGGTGTTTCCTGTTATCACATCCATAGTAGCCGGGCTACCATGATTGCAGATCAGTTTCCAATATATTTTTGAGCCAGTCCTTTGCACATTTTGGTTGAGATCGGTTGATGATGAGCAACATATTGATGATCACTCTCATGTATTTAGTGGATCCAGAGCTTGTACATTTTACAGTCTCATGCTAGGACTGAGCCCCATGACCCCAGGTCGATGACTGAGTTGGCCATTTCCTATCATCTAGAGCAGATTGTTGACAGTGCCCATGATGATTTCTTCAGCTGCAGTGTTTCAGTATGGTTCAGATGATCATATAAGTGTTTTAGGTATATATGATCTAGCAGGTATATCTTCTGTATTTGGATTGTTGAGTTGCTCTTTCCTTTATCTAGGTAGCTTTGACTAGGTATATGATGATTGTTTACTGGCGATATTATACTATGCTTACTTTTGGTTTAGAGTAGAAGTGGTCAGTTACTATGAGTAGGAGATTCTTGTGTATACTTGTTGGTCATGCCCGTACCTTATAAGTACAGGCTTGGTCATTCCCTTTTACAGGGATTTTGCTATCCATGGCATCATCAGTCACTTCCCCCATCCATCCGTTATTTTCCAATTTTGATTTTATCCCAACTTACACCTTAACTAGTGATCTCGAGGACTTCCCCCACCTAGACCTCTATGTTGGATAGATTCCTTGTTTATATTGTGTCTCAGTTCTGGAGTGTGTGATTCTAGTTACAATGATTGTTCTCCTCTAGTCCTCGAAACCAAGTATGCCTACCAATAGTGTTGCTAAACACCAAAGCATTGAAACTTAAATGCTATATCTAAAGGTATGCTAAGTCAGCAAAAACAGTGTTGCTAAACACTACCATACATACCTATATTAGCTAGTTAGTGGCCAAAGGATGGGCACTCATCCTTGTTTGATGTAAGGCCGTTTGTCCCCACAGGGCAACAAGGTGGCCACTCCATCGCACCTATGGACGGTGGCGGGCAATGGAGGTCATACCGAGTCATATCTAAAGCCCATAAGGCTTTCAGGGCACCTGCTTTTGGAGGATGGCTAGTGAAAATCTATAATGTGAATTAAATGTTAAATCTCAAGTGTGAAAAGCTGACAACAAATTGCTAAAAAGGTTGCTTGTCTAGAGTCTATTGGAAGCACTCTCATCACTCTACCCATTTGTGAGACACCGCCATCCCCTGTGTTTTTCTCTATCTTGCATATGTCTTTGTGGTCTTTCCTTGATTCCCTTACCCGAGAGATTACAGTATTGAGGTTGTCTAGTCATTCCCCTTTGCCTAGCCTTGTTTCTTCTCCTTCACCCATGGTTAGCAAATTGACCTAGTTTGTAAATGAGTATACACTTGAGGTTCCTGTTTATAGAATTGGTTACTTTGATCTGGACTTATTATTATTATTATATCTACATGCTTATGCCAGTTAAACATCATTTTATGCTTTAGTCTAGCTACTGATATAATTGAAGGAACATATTTAATCCATTTGTACTTGCAGCAACAGTTATTTGTGATCGGGGTCATTATTTTGATCATTCTTGACCTGGTCAACCGCAGGGTCCGGGATGAGTTTGGGCCCACAGTGTTCGAGATCGATTATTCATGGCCCATATGTGTCCATTAGATGGTTCCATGCTTTAGATGACAGTTTCAGATGATGGTTTGATGGATTATTATTATTATTATTATTTACAGGCCATTATTTTATTATTCTGGGCATGGATGAGCTTACAGAGGTATCACTTGATGGTCACATGATGTATGAGTACTCATTCCTAGTCGATTTGAGCATTCTGAGTCCATTGGTGCACTCAATTATCAGTTCCGGGCAGCTACAAGTGATGATATGGTCAGATTACCACTTTATTGCATTTTGCCATTCAAAAATGCCTGTCCAGCACTTTCATTGAGCATGTATGTCCTCCTAGGGCACTCCTGATGGGATAGGGGGTCCAACCAGTCGTTTTACCATATTACCCTATTCCCAAACATTTTGGTGCAGTCATTTTTGTGCCCGGGGCATGTGGTTGTGAGTTATAGGCATTTTTGTACTTTCAGAGATGGTTTTTCGGCAGTAGAATGGCTAGCAAAGGAAATCGATTTGGCTTAGTGGGGCAAGGAATTGGTATGAGATTGGTCTAGGATGTCATGATTGTTGCCGCCGGATTACACACCGTCTTTATCGCAGTAGAAATCTATGTTGCCGCTCGGTGTGCCCTTGGTGGCAAGTCTCGAGTCAAGTATGTCACTTGGTTCTTGACTCCGTTTAGGCAAAATTCCCAATGAAAGCCAAGGGGGGTTGTCCCTATGTAATGTTACTAAGTTTATTAGGGTTTTCCAATTAGTTGATGGGTTGTTTTAAGGTTTTGGGAGTTTGATTAAGGGGTTTCAAGATATAATTGCAACAATAGTTTAAAGAAGTCCTTGTAACAACATAAAATTGATGATCACTGTATAAATATAAATGAACGATGGCTTATTATGCTAATAAGCAAATAAAGTGCAAGGACCAGTGCCTTATGGAGTCAAACACAGTAAAAGTAGATAATGCTGAAAAGGGAAATGTTGTGCAATTGTCTCTTGATGAATTTTAGATTATTAAAGGTGAATCTTGATTAGGGAAAAATGGGAACTCTCGAGATACCGTAAGGTACAGAGAGGAATGTCCGGAAATTTAGAAGTTGGTGGCTCCATATGAGGACATGTTGGTTGTTCGAGTCTCCAGAGCGTGTTCAACACTACACCAACCAGGGATATAGTCTAACGGTGCCCCGAAGATCTCGGTACAGAAGTTCCAGCTTCCCCAGGCAGAATTTCCCCACACAAAGTCTAGTTGAAAGTGCCGGATTTTCACTATCTTGTGGGTAGTTTTTTTATTAGTGACTATTAAGTTAAGTGTGGAAATTAAGGAGTGCTTCCAACTTGTTATCACACGACTTGTAGTTGCCCCTAATGGTATCCCATCCGGGATGGTAGAGGAGATGGACAACTAAAGAGGTGACCCAAGAGATGCCACGGTTCCCAATGCAAGCTAGGAGTCACGTCAACCGAGGCACTCTTCACTTTAGATCGAGATGAATCAAGATCTAGGGGGAGACCCTATAACCAATCAAAGATGATTGGACCCAAACAAAGGTTCCTAGGGATATGTAAAAGACAAGTTACAGAAACCAATGCAAGGTTAGGTGGACCTATAAGTTTAAGTATGGTTGAAGGAGGTTTAAGGAGTGATTAGTGTTTCAACCAATGAATGATTTAGGCCACATAATGAGACAAGATGACAAGATCTAGTACCATGAAATACACAGGTGGGACCCACTTCCTTGGGATATGGAAATGGCTCAAATGGGACTGTTATCAAATATATAGTAGCCGGGCTACCATACATTATTTTTCTGATTCCAGTACACTATTCAGCCATTTCCCTTACATTTGAGATGCTGAGATGAGCATCTATATTGGATCACTATCAGATTTTGGACAGCAGTTGTATTCCCCATGCCATGACTGAGTCTTAGGACACTCAGAGAGATGACCGATATAGCCATTATACCATTGGTACAGAGCAGTCAGTAGTGCCCAGAGTTATAGCAGCGGTTTCAGAGGACAGATGATGGTACAGGTGATGAGCATTTAGGTATATGACTCAGCAGGTATATCATTGTGTTATGGTTATTGTTATCACATATATAGTAGCCGGGCTACCATACATTATTTTTCTCATTCCAGTACACTATTGAGCCAGTTCCCTTGCATTTGAGATGCCGAGATGAGCATCTAGATTGGATCACTATCAGATTGTGGACAGCAGTTGCATTCCCCATGCCATGACTGAGTTTCAGGACACTCAGAGAGATGACCGATGTAGCCACTATACCATTGGTACAGAGTAGTCAGTAGTGCCCAGAGTTACAGCAGCAGTTCCAGAGGACAGATGATGGTACAGGTTGATGTGCATTCAGGTATATGACTCAGCAGGTATATTATTGTGTTATGGTTAGATTGCTTTTATACTTATTCTTATAGCATGTCTTAGCACTTAGTGTCATGATCTGGCGATCATATAGATATTTGGACCTGGTTGACCTATTATTTATATTATATTGTCCCTACTCAGACTTAGAAGTTCACTATTCATACTCATTGGTACATACCCTCCTTAGGGAGAATAGAGGTGATCATTACACCATACTCTGGCTTGCTAGTGTTGGCTCCATCATTTCATTGTCTTCATCCATCCGTGGCCTACCTTTTAGATTATTACCCTGATTTGCTACTTGACTAGTGACATGGAGGACCTTTCCCCACTGTAGCCTTTGTATTGGATGAGCCTCCCTGTTTATTGTGTCTCGGCTCTGAGTTGGTGACAAAACTTACCTATGGTGAGTTGGAGTTCCTTGAGAATTTCCCCTAGTCACTAAAGTTGTGTTGGCTAAACCTGAAACTTTTAGTGCTGCCATGAGTACAAAATCTGAAAAATGAAATGCTATATCTTGTATGTGAAAGAAATGCCAATTGAAAATGGCCATGAAAAATAAAATGTTATATCTTTTGGAAAAATAAATACCTAGGTAAACAAGTTGTCCATGACACACCTAGAAGTGCTCAGGTAAACAAGTGCCTTAAAAACACACCTGCAGCAGAAAGCCTAAAAATAAATGTAAATCTATGCAATGTGTTTGTAAACACACATAGATCAAGGCTATGGAAACTTCAGGCCCAAAAAGCAATGGAACTTAAATGTTATATCTAAACAATTGCTGGCCTTATTTGTATTATGGATTGTGCGCATCTGTGAAGGTGAATAAACCCTCTTTAAACAACTCATCCATTTGTGAGACACCGCCATTCCCTGTGTTATTGCTCATTCAGTTTATACTATGGTGTGTATTCCCTTTCCCTTGCCAAAGTGTCACAAAGTCAAGTCAGTCAAGTCATCCCTTAGCCTAGCCAGTTATTTCAGCCTTCACCCTTCACTAGCAAATTGATCACAACTATGAAGTGAGTATGATCCTGAAAGTCTAGTCTGAGTAATAATAATAATTAACGACACTATATATTTGGATTTAGATCGCCAGTCATGATTACTCTGTGTTATAATTGTTATTCGAATAAGTTGTAGAGCATGTATTAACCTTGACACCTTGCAGCAGCTATGGATGATGGTCTGAGTTGTATTTGGTCTTGGTTAGACCTAGTTTGACCATGGAGGACCATGGGACATGAGATGTTGGACCTTATGATGATATGGATAGATGATATATGGTCTATGTACACATACAGGATGATTCTATGCAGCAGCTACAGGGTTATGATGATGATTCTTGGGATACAGCAGTGTTTGGTCATTTACAGATCATTATTATTGGCCTTGTTCCGGTACATTGGATATTTATTTTGATCATGCACAGATTCATATGGTGTATGAGTACACATCTTAGATGGATTTGGACCTTCTGAGTCCAATGGGACAGTTTGTTTTCAGTTCCGGGCACTTACAGTGATGATTTAGCCTCAGTAGGCTGTCCTAGTGCAGTTTTGGTCTGTTGGAGACCCTGTCGGAGCAGAGATGACCTTTATCCGGTTGACCTAGGGCGCTGATGATGGAGGGGGTGGTCCAGCCACTTGTTTTTACCATATTACCCCCCTCCCGGACACATTGGTTCCCTCACCTTGACAGCGCCATCACTCCAGGAGGCTTTTTGGGCAGTTTCACGTTTCCTGAGCCATTTCAGGATTGGTAGAAATGGCTATTGAGGAAATCGATTTGGGCTACTGAGGCAAAGTTATGGCATGGGATGATCAGTGATGATAGATCGGGACCTTCTACACCTTCTCCAGCAGTTTCAGCTTCATCGGGGCCCGCATCCATCACTTATGGCACTTTGTGTGGATTTTTGAGGTCTTTTGAGGACCACGACTTCACTAGGGAGGAACGATTTGGTACTTTTATGATTATTTATTGGTTATTGTGCCATGGGGATTGACCAAGGAGGGATAAAATTACCCCTTGGACCCACCATGAGCCTCTTATGATATTTTGTCATCATGATTTGGTGGGATTCCCCTCTCCTAGGGCGACTTTGTCCACTTATGTTATATTTTATGTGTGATCCATGTATTATATTGTTGAGCTCATCTCAACCATTGATTAGACTTTTGTATCTTATAATCTTAGCCACTCATTCAAAAAGTGGTTAGGGTTTTAGTGCCTCTCCTTCCTATTTAAAGGAGAGAGCCTCTCATTGTAAAGGGTCTTTGGCTCTTGGATTATTGGTATAGAAAAATATTCTTGTGGAAATTCTTGTGGTCTCCTTTGCATCTGGTGTTCTTAGATGGTGATTGGAAAGTCTATTGCAACCTAGCATTTGGAAATTGTGGTAAGATCTATCTTTTTTTGGAAATCATTGTTTGTCTACAGGAGGGCGACTTCAACAAGGGCGATTTTGCAAGGCTTCTTCAAATCGACTTTCTTGGCATTCGCTTGTATCAGGGGGTTATCATTAGTATCATTGTGATCTATGCTATCTTTCTGTTACTTCTTTTGTGGTATTAGTCTTATCTCTTGATGCATCAAATCTGATATTGTTGACGTTTGTTGTGCAGGAGAGAGGGCGCATTGGCTTCTTGGACCAAATCGATTTGCATAGAAACTACCTCAAAGCTTCCAAATTGATCGGGATTGCATAGATCATCATCATCAAGGCATCTACAAGGTTATCCAGGTAAGATCCACAGGTTTGTTTCTCTTTCCTTTATCCAATCCATTGACATAACTCATAAATTGTTAAAACCCTAAATATTTCAAAACCCCCATTTTACATTTTCTCAGATCTACTTAGATCTAGTGGGTTGTTGGGCATGATATTGAAAACCCACCTCTATAGCATCCACGGCATCCCGGATCTATAGTTTGGTGAGGATTGGCTTCCGTTTGACCCCTCTCCCAAGCCAACTTAGCTTCTTCCAAGGAAGGCGCACTTCACCATTTGAGCAAGTTGACCTAGATCTAGTACATGGGTGTTTGAGATTCCACTTGATTTGACATCTACACATCAAATAACATACACCCAGGTTGTCCCTTTCTTGAAATTTACCTTGTGGGCCCCATTCCACATTTTAAGGGATTTAATCCCCATTTTGGACCACTTGGAACACTAAAACTCAGATCTACTAAGATCTAACCGGTGGATTGCCACGAAATTATAGATCCATACTCCTACCTGACTGATCTACCCGGATCTAAAATTTGGGTGCCATCCAACGTGTCTTGACCCACCTAAACCCCAATTGAAGCCTCCTTGGGTAAAGTCGCACCACCTTGGAGAAGTGAGTTCACTCACTTCTAGGAACTGGGTACTTGAGATTATTGCAGATCTGAAACCGGAATAATTCAAAACCTAGGTCTAGACTATCACTTTGTCAAATCTTGCCTTGGGGACTGCATTCCTTGTTTTAAGGGATTGTGGTCCACTTGGGTTAAACCTAGATCTAGACACACTTAACCATCCAGACCTATACTATCCACTTATCTCATGTTGTAGGAGTCCTAAACCATAAGTCAACCCTACTTTGACTCCACTTCCCAATTCCCAAGGCACTGGTTTCTCTACAAGGTAATTCAACTTTCCTAGATTGTTGGATTGACTTGTGGTTTGACCTATGCATGGTAAACTATACCTTTGAAGACATCATGAACCATGGTCAAGCTTGTCTCATGTACTAGTTAGCCCCAATACAAACCTTAACTATCCTGCATTGGACACGGTTCCCAAGGCAGTGGATCTTTTGACATTGACCTAGTACACTCAACCTAGATCTCACTTCAAACATTATAAGTCACTCTCACATCAACTATGAACCAAAGCTATACCTTTTGAACCCCCTACTTGGCTTGTGACTTCATCTTTAGGTCTAGGATAAACCATACACCTAACTTCACTTGGAAATACCCTGATTTGGTGTCTTGGTTTTGATCTCGCCTGTCGGGAGTAGATCGGGTCTCCCCCTTTGTTGTCTGGGCTAGATAACATAAAGCGAAGGTTGCCTCGACTGGCGTGACAACCATATATATTGGAGGTCGAGGTGATCGTGGTTGCACCTTTTGAGTTGCCCTTTCCTATTGCCATCCATGACTGGATCCATCCATAGGGGTAACTACAGTTTAGGTGATAACAGTTATATTGCTTTATACTTATTCTTATAGCATGTCTTAGCGCTAGTGTCATGATCTGGCGATCATATAGATATGTGGACCTGGTTGAGCTTATTATATATATTATATTGTCCCTATTCAGACTTAGAAGTTCACTATTCATACTCATTGGTCTTACCCTCCTTAGGGAGAATAGAGGTGATCATTCTACCATACCTTGGCTTGCTAGTGTTGACTCCACTATTCATTGTCTTCATCCATCCATTGCCTACCTTTTAGTTTATCACACTGACTTACTACTTGACTAGTGACATGGAGGATCTTTTCCCCACTGTAGCCCCTGTATTGGATGAGCTTCCCTGTTTATTGTGTCTCGGCTCTGAGTTGGTGACAAAACTTACCCATGGTGAGTTGGAGTTCCTTGTGAATTCCCCCTAGTCACTAAAGTTGTGTTGGCTAAACCTGAAACTTTTAGTGCTGCCATGAATACAAAATCTGGAAAAATGAAATGCTATATCTTAATGAAAAACCCATTCATGCAATGTGTTTTTAAACACACATGAATGAAAGGCATGCCAAATGAAAATGGCCATGAAAATAAAATGTTATATCTTTTAGAAATGTAAATACCTAGGTAAACAAGCTGTCTGTGACACACCTAGAAGTGCTCAGGTAAACAAGTGCCTTAAAAACACACCTGCAGCAGAAAGCCTAAAATAAATGTAAAATCTATGCAATGTGTTTATAAACACACATAGATCAAAGGCTATGGAAACTTCAGGCCCAAAAAGAAATGGAACTTAAATGCTATATCTAAATTATTGTTGCCTTATTTGTATTATGGATTGTGTGCATCTGTTAAAGGTGAATAAACCCTCTTTGAACAACTCATCCATTTGTGAGACACCACCATTCCCTGTGTTGTTGCTCATTCAGTATATACTACGGTGTGTATTCCCTTTCCCTTTGCCAAAGTGTCACAAACTTAAGTCAGTCAAGTCATCCCTTAGCCTAGCCAGTTTATTTGAGCCATTCACCCTTCACTAGCAAATTGATCACAAATATGAAGTGAGTATGATCTTGAAAGTCTAATATGAGTAATAATAATAATTAATGACATTATATATTTGGATTTAGATCGCCAGTAATGATTACTTTGTGTTATAATTGTTATTTGAATAAGTTGTAAAGCATGCATTAACCTTTGACACTTTGCAGCAGCTTCTGATGATGATCTGAGTTATATTTGGTCATGTTGACTTGGTCAAACCTAGTTTGACCAAGGTCAACCATAGGACATGAGATGGTTGGACCTTGTGATGATATTGATAGACGATATATGGTCTATGTACATGTACATGATGATTCTATGCATCAGATACAGGTTTATGATGATGATTCATGGTTTACAGCAGTATTTGATCATTTACAGATTATTATTATTTGACCTGTTCCGGTATATTGGATATATTTTATGATCATGCAGAGACGCATATGGTGTATGATTACACATCTTGGATGGATTTGGACCTTCTGAGTCCAATGAGACAGTTTGTTTTCAGTTCCGGGCACTTACAGTGATGATTTAGCCTCAGCAGGCTAACCCAGTGCAGTTTTGGTCTGTCAGAGACCTTGTCAGAGCAGAGAGGAGTTTTATTCGGTTGACCTAGGGCGCTGTGCTTGGAGGGGGTGGTCCAGCCACTTGTTTTTACCATATTACCCCCCTCCCGGACACACTGGTGCCCTCACCTTGACAGCGCAGGCGCTCCAGGAGGTAGTTTGGGGCCGTTTCATGCTTCCCGAGGCATTTCAGGATTGGTAGAAATGGCTATTGAGGAATTCAATTTGGGCTACTGAGGCAATGTCTTGGCATGGGATGATTAGTGATGATGGATTGATGTCTTCCACACCTCCTCCAGCAGTTTCAGCTTCATTGGGACCCGCACCCATCACTTATGGCACTTTCTGAGGTCTTTTGAGGCCTACGATTTGTCCATAGAGGCACGATTTGGTATATTGATGACTATTTTATTATTATTGTGCTATGGGGATTGACCAAGGGTGGTTAAAATTACCCCTTGGACCCACCATGAGCTTCTTATTATATTTTGTCATCATGATTTGGTGGGATTCCCCTCTACTAGGGCGATTTTGTCCACTTATGTTATATTTTATTAGTGATCCATGTGTTGTATTGTTGAGCTCATCTCAACCATAGATTAGATCATTTGATCTTTTAAACTTAGCCACTCATTCAAAAATTGGTTAGGATTTTGATGCCTCTCCTTCCTATTTAAGGGAGAGAGCTTTTCATTTGTAAAAGGACTTGTGGCTCTGGATTATTGGAATAGAAAATTATTATTGCATCTATCTCCAGTGTTGTGGTGAATGTTTTCGGTGTTCGTTCGTTGGTTCTTCCTTTGCACTGAGTTATTGGAGATCTTGCTTTGCCATATCTTTTGTGCCAAGTTTTTGCATCTACAGGTGGAGGCCAATTTGCTTTGAGGAGGAAGTATTGGTAGGGGAAGACTCTCCCTACTTCTTCTTTGGATCTCTTTGTTGGTAACAAGGAGTATTATTGTCCCAGGACCTTCTATTTCATGTTATCATTGCATTTTACTTGTATTTCCTCCATACATGACCTCTCTGATTGAAATCAATTTTCCTTGGATTGACAGGTAAAGGAGGGTGCACTTGTGGGCTAGGGCATCAATTTGGCAAGCAAAATCAACCATCTCTCATTTGATCTCTGTGGGAATCTTCCTCAACATCAAGGCATCTCTCTTCATCACTCAGGTATGATCTCAAGGTAATTTCTATCTACATGATCTATCCACTTGTCTTAAATATTTCAAACCCTAATTAATCAAAACCCCCATTTTACATTTTTTCAGATCTACTGAGATCTAGTGGGTTGTTGGGTGTAATATTGAAAACCCACCTCTATAGTATCCAAGGCATCCCGGATCTATAGTTTGGTGAGGATTGGCCTCCATTTGACCCCCTTTCCAGGCCAACTTAGCCTCTCCAAGTGAGGTCGCACTCCTTGGGGAAGGTGAGTTACCCTAGATCCAATTGATGGGTAGTTGAGATCCCACTTGATTCATGATCTACACATCCAATAACCTACCCCTACACTGTCACTTTTCTGATTTCTACCTTGTGGGCCCTATTCCATGTTTTAAGGGATTTAATCCCATTTTTGGACCACTTGGTATCTTAAAACTCATATCTAGTAAGATCTAGCCATCGGATTGCTTTGAAATTATAGATCCATACTCTCACTTGCTTAAACTACTTGGATCTAAAGTTTGGATGCCATTGGACTTGTCTTGATCCATTTATCCCACTTTTTAGCCTCCTTGGGTAGAGTCGCACCACCTTGGAGAAGTGAGTTGGTCCACTTCTAGGACATGGGTATTTGAGATTTTGATGGATTTAGAATGAACATAATTCAAAACCTAGGTTTAGTAGGTCACTTTGTCAAATCTTGCCTTGGGGATAGCATTCCTTGTTTCAAGGGATTGTGGTCCACTTAGGTCAAACCTTGAATCTGTAGATCTAGACCTATTCATCCATCAAGACTTTAATTGCCCACTTATCTCATGCAATAGGAGTCATCAACCACAAGTTAACTTCACTTTGACTCCATTATCCCAATTCCCAAGGCACTGGTCTCTCTCCAAGTCAATTCGACTTTCCTAGATTGTTGGATTAACTTGTGGTTTGACCCTTGTGTGGTGAACTAAACCCTTTGATATCATCATACTTCGTGATCAAGCTTGTCACTTGTACTAGTTAGCCCCAATTCATCCCCTAAATTACCCTGCATTGGACACGGTTCCCAAGGCAGTGGATTTTCTCACATTGAACTAGTACATTAATCCTGGATCTCATTTCAAATACTATAAGTCACTTTCACATCAACAATGAACCAAAGCTATACTCATTGAACCCCTCACTTGTCTTGTGACTTCATCCTAAGGTCTAGGATAAACCATACACCTTACTTCACTTAGAATTGACTTGATTTGGTGTCTTGGTTTTGATCTCTCCTGTCGGGAGTAGATCGGGTCTCCCCCTTTGTTGTCTGGGCTAGATAACATAAAGCGAAGGTTGCCTCGACTGGCGTGACAACCATCTATTGGAGGTCGAGGTGATCGTGGTTGCACCTTTTGAGTTGCCCTTCCCTATTGCCATCCATGAGTGGATACATCCATAGGGGTAACTATAGTTTAGGTGATAACATTTTGGCGCCGTTGCCAGGGAGGCAATAGCTTACCCTGGTTCGACACATATTTCCTACAGCCCTACTCCCGTTTTCTTTGCTAACATTTTGGCGCCGCTGCCGGGGAGGCAATAGGTTACTCTAGTTTGACATATATTTCCTAGTGCCCTACTCCCGTTCTTCCTGCCTAACATTTTGGCATTGAAGGGCATAAGCTTACCTTGGACAAACTAGTAGTCATTAGTCACTCTCCTGCATATACAATGACACATATCTTGGTAGAAGAGTTTAAATCTACCTGGCGACTCCCAACCGTGACTCCGCTGAGGAGCAAGCTCATTTACATCCTTATAACACAAGAAGTAAAACAAACTTGGATCAAGTTGAAGGAACCCCAATTACATATTGTAAAAGAGATCCTAAAGCACAATCATCTAACTTCTTTTGGAAATTGGTTAACGATTCTCCAAGCCGAGCTTCAGGATCCCCTTTGTTTGATCCGGTTCCTCCCTCATCTCCTAGTTCAAACTTAAAACACAAATTTACCGAATCCAATGGCTGAAACAAACTCTGGAAATCAGAATGTTCCTCCTCCACAAAATCCTAGGATTTTTGGAAGAAAGGCAAAACCATCTCCTTTAGACTTTTCCCAAATCCAAGGAGCACCCCATGACATGCCTGAAAAGTATTTTGAAAAGGTTCCCAGATTTGATGGAGTATCTGCTATATCAATTGAAGACCACATTGATAAAGTATGGGAACGCATGGAAGCATATGGAGCATCTGAGGAAGATGTTTTCATGAGGGGTCTCCTGGCATCTTTAGAAGGAGATGTTAGGAATTGGTTTGACAGGTTGCCTGCCTCATCCATTGATGGGTATGATAACTTTCTCAACAAGCTAAATAGTGAATGGTCCCGAAAGTTAGATGGGAAATTTCTCTTACATCAACTTTTTGGCATTAAGAAAAGAGAAAATGAAACAATCCATGAGTTTAACATAAGATTCGACAAGACTGTAGCTGTTATCCCCGAAGAAATTAGACCAAAAGACCAAGCAGTTGTTATTCACTACTTGAATGCTTTTGAGGGGTGGGTTGGTTATCAGCTAAAGGATAAAAACCCAAATGACTTGAAGACCGCTCAATCAAATGCCAAGATGGCTGAACAAAATGTAGCATCCATGGGAAAGCAAAACTTTTTCGATCAATTTACCCCATCCACTTCCAGATCTGACCCTAGACTTTGAAAACCAAAGGACCTTGTGAGTGTGCCAAAGGAATCAAAGGACACTTTAGAAGTCATGCAAGAAATGATGAAGCAATTAACTGTCCTAACAAAGAATGTGGCAAGTTTGAATGACCCTGAGAGACATAGAAATCCTTATGGTCCTAAACCTTACTGGAATAATAATAGGAGGCCTGATGGGGATAGGGATAGGCGACGACCTGAGTATCCAGAAAACTCTGAGAAGAAGGAAGTCAATTGGTGTGATGAAAAGGAAGAAGAAGCCTCTGACACCATTGACCATGATGACCAACCAGAAAACATCAACTTTATAAATGACTTGTCTTATGATGAAGACTTTGGAAGAATTCTGTTAGAAGAAGAGCCTTGGGAGTAAGAAGAAGACATAGTTGAAGAACCTAGTTCCTCATGTTGTGCCATAGAGCTCCCAAAACTTAAAGAGCAACCAAAGTATCAGATTTATAAACGAGGAAGTACTTCCCAACCTTCTTTCCTTGATAAACATAAGAAGATTGATGAAGATAAAAAGGAAGAAGAGGATCTTGCTATGGATGATTATGATCTGAATATTGATATGAAGAAAGAGTTAAGCAAGATAATGTGTAATATCCCTGTCACTGAGTTAATGAAGGTGCCTTCTGTTAGATGCCAAGTAGAGGAATTTTTCGATGGTATTGGCCAAGAAAAAACTCCTGAAACGGTCCTAGAATCATGTCATATCCAAAAGCTTAGTGGAACACAACCTAGTGAAACAGAGAAGATCCACCGATAAACATCCATTCAGCAATTGACGAAAGAAAGAGCGGTGGTCACTCTCCCTTTTACCTTACCTTACACATTCAAAACATGCTCCTTCACAATTGTATGTTGGATTCTGGAGCAGCAATGAATGTTATGCCTTTACAAGTTATGAAGGAAATGGGACTTGAAGTGACTAGACCTTATGGAAATGTCTGTGGTATAGACTCCCGACGAGTGCCATCTTATGGTTTGATCAAAAACCTTAGAGCTGATCTTTTTGCATGTTCAGACATTTCTACCATGATGGATGTAGTTGTCATTGACTTAACCCCCAGCATATGGAATGTTTTTATCTAGAAAATGGGCGGCTAGTCTAGGTGGATACCTTATGATGGATTTATCATTTATTTGTGTTCCCAACCCTGATGGAGCTTTGATTCAGGTAAACAGAGAACCTTGTTACAATGAGCATGTAGAATCATTTGATGAAGGGTTAAAGAACACATATGGGGATGAATTGTTGAATAATGCCAAAACTAACCTTGTTGAAGATGAGGATGAATTATATGAAGTTGATCAAAATATGTGTATGGTCATGGAAGACTCTGATTCCTCTTGGGAAGAAGAGCAAGCAGCTGAAATTGCAAGAACAATCAATTTGGAGTTACTTAGAAATGAATTTGCTGAGGAAATAGATGAATTGAGAAGACATGAAAATCAACCTCAAGGTCAAGAACAAAACAATGAAATCATTCAAGAACCAATTATTGAAAACCAAGCACATGAGGAAATTGATGATGGCTTAAGAGATATAGGAAGAGATGAACATTTGCCATTAGAAAGTCTTCATGATCAAACAACTGTTGAAGAAAATATTGAGAATCCAATACATGAAGATGAATTTGATAATATTAGGAGGGGAGAAAGAATTCCTTTTACTGTTAGGGAATGGTTTGCTTTGACTGATCATAATAGAGAAAGAGAAAGCCAAGGGCTTGCACCTATTTACCCATGGGAAAACAATCTTGCAACATATACTAGGGTTGAAACAAATGAAGAGTCTGAAGCCTCCCATTATTCTGATGTAGAAGATTCCTTATCTCACTTATCTCTAGAAGATGGTAATTTGATTCAAGTTCATAATAACTCATTAAGTTGGGAAGAGGATGCCTTAATTAATGATCCACCTGAAGGAGATTTTAATTTAAACAACCTTGCTATTTTTCAAACTCCTTAAGAACCTCAAAGCCATATTTTATCTGCATATGCTCATGTCCCTAATTTTCTCCTACCACTTGAGTCATCTAGTCATCATACTCATGATCTCTCTCACATTCCTAGTTCTTCTACTATTCATCCTGAGTCAATTTCTACTAGATTGGAAAACATGGTCATCCCAATTTCTTCAGGGGAAGGCTCTAGTCATAACACTGTCATATCTCATGAGCCACCTCCCTTGGAAGAACATAGAGATTTTTGGATTGTAGGTGCAGTTGTTAAAAGAGTTGTGTCTCCTCATGAAGAAGAGTCAAATGAAGTAGTCCAAGAAACAAGAAGAGAAGTTAGGGAGGTCCTTGTTGGCAGAATTGCTATTTCCTTAGATGGTGGTCCACCTAGAGTTGATGCAGTTCCTTCTAGGAGGAGCTCAAGGATTGTCACACCTCAACCGCAAAACCCTGCTGAAATCCATCCCATGCCTTTTCGTAACATTGGAGTTATTCTTGAATCGGTCAATAGAAATAGTTTTCCTACAAGAAGTCAAGTCATCATTCCCAACCATTTGTTGCATATAAGATCGGGACAAGCAGATGACTTATGGGTTGGACCTTTTATAGTAGAGCAATGCATTGATGGCATGTGCTTTCTAACCACTGGTAGTGGATGACGTATTTTATATCCTGTCAATCAGAGGGACTTAAGGGATCACATCCCTGATCCCACATAGTTGGGATCTCTCCGCTTGCATTGCCTGGTAGATTAGAGTAGGTAGGAAACCAAATAAGCCTACTTGGGCAGTAGTTAGTCTTTTCAGCCATTGAGTTTGGCACCTTTTGTTTGTTTCTAAGCTCCTTTGTAAGCTCCTAATTTAATTGAGTACCTGTCATTTTTCTTTTTCCTGCAAAATAAATTTCAAATTGTGCAAATTATGTTAGTAGTTTAGATTTACCTTCTGCACTTATATTTCATGCATTTATATTTCTGACATAGAATAGATTTTATTTCAGTTGGATTTTATATTTTTTCCATACATGCTGCATGAGGTATTTTGATGTTTGTGAATGCAGAAATAGGTTGCAAAAAATAAAAAGATGGAAGCAAAATGGTAGAGTGCTGGATTGTGGATTCGAGTAGCAGAGTTCGAGGACCAGAGATTCTGAAGTTCTCAAGCGCTCATTTCAGCAGAGCACTTGTCCCAGTCGGAGCCAGATGTTATCACATATATAGTAGCCGGGCTACCATACATTATTTTTCTGATTCCAGTACACTATTCAGCCAGTTCCCTTACATTTGAGATGCTGAGATGAGCATCTATATTGGATCACTATCAGATTTTGGACAGCAGTTGTATTCCCCATGCCATGACTGAGTCTCAGGACACTCAGAGAGATGACCGATATAGCCATTATACCATTAGTACAGAGCAGTCAGTAGTGCCCAGAGTTACAACAACGGTTTCAGAGGACAGATGATGGTACAGGTGACGAGCATTCAGGTATATGACTCAGCAGGTATATCATTGTGTTATGGTTATATTGCTTTTATACTTATTCTTATAGCATGTCTTAACACTTAGTGTCATGATCTGGCGATCATATAGATATGTGGACCTAGTTGAGCTTATTATATATATTATATTGTCCCTACTCAGACTTAGAAGTTCACTATTCATACTCATTGGTCTTACCCTCCTTAGGGAGAATAGAGGTGATCATTCCACCATACCTTGGCTTGCTAGTGTTGGCTCCACTATTCATTGTCTTCATCCATCCATTGCCTACCTTTTAGTTTATCACCTTGACTTACTACTTGACTAGTGACATGGAGGATCTTTTCCCCACTGTAGCCTCTGTATTGGATGAGCTTCCCTGTTTATTGTGTCTCGCCTCTGAGTTGGTGACAAAACTTACCTATGGTGAGTTGGAGTTTCTTGTGAATTCCCCCTAGTCACTAAAGTTGTGTTGGCTAAACCTGAAACTTTTAGTGCTGCCATGAATACAAAATCTGGAAAAATGAAATGCTATATCTTAATGAAAAACCCATTCATGCAATGTGTTTTTAAACACACATGAATGAAAGGAATTCCAAATGAAAATGGCCATGAAAATAAAATGTTATATCTTTTGGAAATGTAAATACCTAGGTAAACAAGCTGTCTGTGACACACCTAGAAGTGCTCAGGTAAACAAGTGCCTTAAAAACACACCTGCAGCAGAAAGCCTAAAATAAATGTAAAATCTATGCAATGTGTTTATAAACACACATAGATCAAAGGCTATGGAAACTTCAGGCCCAAAAAGAAATGGAACTTAAATGCTATATCTAAATTATTGTTGGCCTTATTTGTATTATGGATTGTGTGCATCTGTTAAAGGTGAATAAACCCTCTTTGAACAACTCATCCATTTGTGAGACACCACCATTCCCTGTGTTGTTGCTCATTTAGTATATACTACGGTGTGTATTCCCTTTCCCTTTGCCAAAGTGTCACAAACTTAAGTCAGTCAAGTCATCCCTTAGCCTAGCCAGTGTATTTGAGCCATTCACCCTTCACTAGCAAATTGATCACAGATATGAAGTGAGTATGATCTTGAAAGTCTAATATGAGTAATAATAATAATTAATGACATTATATATTTGGATTTAGATCGCCAGTAATGATTACTTTGTGTTATAATTGTTATTTGAATAAGTTGTAAAGCATGCATTAACCTTTGACACTTTGCAGCAGCTTCTGATGATGATCTGAGTTATATTTGGTCATGTTGACTTGGTCAAACCTAGTTTGACCAAGGTCAACCATAGGACATGAGATGGTTTGACCTTGTGATGATATGGATAGACGATATATGGTTTATGTACATGTACATGATGATTCTCTGCATCAGATACAGGTTTATGATGATGATTCATGGTTTACAGCAGTATTTGATCATTTACAGATTATTATTATTTGACCTGTTCCAGTATATTGGATATATTTTATGATCATGCAGAGACTCATATGGTGTATGAGTACACATCTTGGATGGATTTGGACCTTCTGAGTCCAATGAGACAGTTTGTTTTCAGTTCCGGGCACTTACAATGATGATTTAGCCTCAGCAGGCTAACCCAATGCAGTTTTGGTCTATCAGAGACCTTGTCAAAGCAGAGAGGAGTTTTATTCGGTTGACCTAGGGCGTTGTGCTTGGAGGGGGTGGTTCAACCACTTGTTTTTACCATATTACTCCCCTCCCGGACACACTGGTGCCCTCACCTTGACAGCGCAGGCACTCCAGGAGGCAGTTTGGGGCAGTTTCATGCTTCCCAAGGCATTTCAGGATTGGTAGAAATGGCTATTGAGGAATTCAATTTGGGCTACTGAGGCAATGTCTTGGCATGGGATGATCAGTGATGATGGATTGATGTCTTCCACACCTCCTCCAGCAGTTTCAGCTTCATCGGGACTCGCATCCATCACTTATGGCACTTTCTGATGATTTCTGAGGTCTTTTGAGGCCTACGTTTTGTCCACAGAGGCACGATTTGGTATATTGATGACTATTTTATTATTATTGTGCTATGGGGATTGACCAAGGGTGGTTAAAATTACCCCTTGGACACACCATGAGCTTCTTATTATATTTTGTCATCATGATTTGGTGGAATTCCCCTCTCCTAGGGCGATTTTGCCCACTTATGTTATATTTTATTAGTGATCCATGTATTGTATTGTTGAGCTCATCTCAACCATTGATTAGATCATTTGATCTTTTAATCTTAGCCACTCATTCAAAAAGTGGTTAGGATTTTGATGCCTCTCCTTCCTATTTAAAGGAGAGAGCTTCTCATTTGTAAAAGGACTTGTGGCTCTGGATTATTGGAATAGAAAATTATTATTGCATCTATCTCCAGTGTTGTGGTGAATGTTTTCGGTGTTCGTTCGTTGGTTCTTCCTTTGCACTGAGTTATTGGAGATCTTGCTTTGCCATATCTTTTGTACCACGTTTTTGCATCTACAGGTGGAGGCCGGTTTGCTTTGAGGAGGAAATATTGGTAGGGGAAGACTCTCCCTAATTCTTCTTTGGATCTCTTTGTTGGTAACAGAGAGTATTATTGTCCCAGGATCTTCTATTTCATGTTATCATTGCATTTTACTTTTATTTCCTCCATACTTGACCTCTCTGATTGAAATCGATTTTCCTTGGATTGACAGGTAGAGGAGGGCACACTTGGGGGCTAGGGCATCAATTTGGCAAGCAAAATCAACCATCTCTCATTTGATCTCTGTGGGAATCTTCCTCAACATCAAGGCATCTCTCTTCATCACTCAGGTATGATCTCAAGGTAATTTCTATCTCCATGATCTATTCACTCGTCTTAAATATTTCAAACCCTAATTAATCAAAACCCCCATTTTACATTTTTTCAGATCTACTATGATCTAGTGGGTTGTTGGGTGTAATATTGAAAACCCACATCTATAGTATCCAAGGCATCCCGGATCTATAGTTTGGTGAGGATTGGCCTCCATTTGACCCCCTTTCCAGGCCAACTTAGCCTCTCCAAGTGAGGTCGCACTCCTTGGGGAAGGTGAGTTACCCTAGATCCAGTTGATGGGTAGTTGAGATCCCACTTGATTCATGATCTACACATTCAATAACCTACTTGTTATCACCTAAACTGTAGTTACCCCAATGGATGTATCCATTAATGGATGGCAATTGGGAAGGGCAACTTAAATGGTGCAACCACGATCACCTCGACCTCCAATAGATGGTTGTCACGCCAGTCGAGGCAACCTTCACTTTATGCTATCTAGCCAAGACAACAAAGGGGGAGACCCAGATCTACTCCCGACAGGAGAGATCAAACCAAAACACCAAATCAAAGGTAAGTATGAGTGAAGTATTGTAAGGTGTATGGTGTATCCTAGACCTAAGGATGAAGTCACAAGACAAGTAAGGGGTTCAATGAGTATAGCTTTGGTTCATTGTTGATGTGAGAGTGACTTATAATATGTGAAATGAGATCCAGGATTAAAGTACTAGTCAATTGTTAGAAAATCCACTGCCTTGGGAACCGTGTCCAATGCAGAGTAGTTTAGCGGTTGAATTGGGGCTAACTAGTACATGTGACAAGCTTGATCATGAGAGATGACAACATCACAAGGGTTCAGTCCACCAAACAAGGATCAAACCACAAGTTAATCCAACAATCTAGGAAAGTCGAATTGACTTGGAGAGAGATCAGTGCCTTGGGAATTGGGATAAATGGAGTCAAGACTTATGTTTGATGACCCCTATGGCATAAGACAAGTGGGCTTTTAAAGGTTTGATGGATGGATGTGTCTAGATCAAATAGTTCATGATATAACCCAAGTGGACCACAATCCCTTAAAACAAGGAATGCTATCCCCAAGGCAAGATTTCACAAAGTGAGCTACTAGACCTAGGTTTCAAAGTGTGCTTGTTCCAAATCCACCAAAATCTCATGTACCCATGTCCTAGAAGTGGACCAACTCAATCTCCCAAGAAGTGCGACTTTGCCCAAGGAGGGTAAAAGGTGGGGTAAATGGGATCAAGACAAGTCCAATTGCATCCAAACTTTAGATCCAAGTAGTTTAAGCAATTGACAATGTGGATCTAGAATATCAAGGCAATCCAAGGGTTAGATCTTACTAGATCTGAGTTTTATGATACCAAGTGGTCCAAAATGGGGATTAAATCCCTTAAAATGTGGAATAGGGTCCACAAGGTAGAAATTAGAAAAGTGACAATCTGGGGGTAGGTTATTGGATATGTAGATTGTAGATGAAATGAAATCTCAACTACCCGTGTACTAGATCTAGGTTAACTCACCCAAACCAAGAAGTGCGCCCTTGCTTGGAGAGGCTAAGTGCCTTGGGAAGAGGGTCAAATGGAGGCCAATCCTCACCAAACTATAGATCCCGGATGCCGTGGATATTGTTATCACACAACTTGTAGTTGCCCCTAGTGGTATCCCATCCGGGATGGTAGAGGAGATGGACAACTAAAGAGGTAACCCAAGAGATGCCACGGTTCCCAATGCAAGGTGGGAGTCACGTCAACCAAGGCACTCTTCACTTTGGATCTAGATGAGTCAACACCTAGGGGGAGACCCTATTACCAATCAAAGATGATTGGACTCAGACAAAGGTTTCGAGGGATGAGTAAATGGTAAATTACGGAAACCAATGCAAGGTAAAGTAGACCTAGAAATTGAAGTATGGTTGAAGGTGGTTTGAGAGATGATTAGTGTTTCAACCAATGTATGATTTAGGCCACTTGATTAGTTATAATGACAAGATCTAGTACCTTTTGTTACACAAGTGGGTCCTACCTTCTTGGGATATGTGAAATGGCTTAAAGTGGACCCACAAGGTGAAATTAAGGGATGCAATTGGCACTAGAGGATATGTAATGAGTAGATCTATGGATCTAAGTTGAATTTAGGAGTACCCACTTACTGGATCTAAGGTTTGACACAATTCCCAAGGAGTGCGACTTGCCCAAGGAGGACTAGTGCCTTGTTGGATGGGTTAATGGAGTCAAAAGATATGTCAAAATGTATATCGGGACACCTAGAGTTCAAGTCAAGTGGGCTAATTGAGATGGAGTGGTTGGATCTTGTTAGATCTAGGATTTCATGAAATGACCCAAGTGGACCAAAATCCCTTAAAACAAGGAATGCTACCCCCAAGGCAGATCGTCACAAAATGATACTCTAGATATAGGTTTCAAGGTATGCCCGTTCCAAATCCACTGAAATCTCAACTACCCAGGTCCTAGAAGTGGGCAAACTCAGTCACCCAAGGAAGTGCGACCTTGCTCAAGGAGGGCTAAAAGGTGGATAAGGTGTGTCAAATCAAGTCCAATGGCCACCAAATTGTAGATCCAAGTAGCTTAGGCACCGATCTATGTGGACCTAGAAAATCAAGCCAATCCAAGGGTTAGATCTTACTCGATCTGAGTTTTAAGGTGCTAAGTAATTCAAAAGGGGGTTTTAATCCCTTAAAATGTGGAATGATGCCCACAAGGTAGAAATCACCCAAGTAAAAGTCTAGGGATAGGTTATCAAGTGTGTAGATTGCAAATCAAGTGGGATCTCACCTACCCACATGCTAGATCTAACCCAACAAGCCTCTCCAAGGAAGTGCGATTTGGTTCAAGAGGGCTATATTGCCTTGAAAAGTGTGAATTTTAACCCAATTACCACCAAACTATAGATCCAACTAGGGGTGGATGCTATAGAGGTGGGTTCTTAAGATCTTTTCAAAAGCAAGGCTAGATCTAAGTAGATCTAAGGAAAACCAAAATTGGGGTTTTAATTAATTAGGGTTTGTGACCAATGAAGAGAGAATGGATGGAAAGAGGCACATACCTTGTAGATCTTACCTCAATTGCTTGTGGCTACCTTACAATTTGATAGCATTCTCCTATGTGTATATTCAAGAGTGAGATCCAAGAGCTCCAACCAAAACGTCCTCCTCCAAGATAGCCAAATCGTCCTCCTCCTACAAGACAAGATCAAAGAAACAAGTCAAGTAAGATGATTATGAAAATGATAGAAAGATGTAATAGAAAGCATCAACTATGTCACGAAGATACAATAATGATACTCCCTGTCACAAGATCAACCCAAGAGAGAATATGTGGATCCCTCCAACAATAACCCTCAAGAAATCGCCCTCCTCTCCACCAATTCGACTTTCCTGCAAGAAAACTAGTAGAAGCACCAAAATCCACAATGCTACATAGAAGAGATACTGTATACTCAAGATGCAAGAGAATCTACAAGACAAGAGAGATATGCTCCACAAAGAAGTGTTCTATTCCAATATTCCAGAGCTCCAAAGGTGAGCTATACAATAGGGGGTCTCCTCCTTATATAGGATAATAAAGACCAAAACCCTATACCACTCTACAATACTACATCAAGTGAGTGGTTGAGATTAAAAGATCTCAATACACTATCAATGGCTAAGATGAACCATAATAACATAACACATGGATCACTCATAAAGTGATGACGTCATAGTCTAAAATAATCATGGAGGGTGACGTCATCCACTAGAGGGGGTAAAAGTACCAAAGCCCACCTCATAATGACTAGGACATGAAATAAGAAGCACATGGTGGGGCTAGGAGGCCTCAATCCTTACTAGCTCATCCCCAAGGCACAATAAAATAATAAAATATGTCCAAGATAATATAAATGATCAAATCTGTCCTCAAAATCTGTGACAGACAAGCAGTAAAAGACCTCCTGTGATTGTTGTGGGCCTACCCACATGGTGAAAACTGGCTGGAAGATAGCGGGATCACCCTGGAAGACCTCTGTGAAAACCAAGTGCCAAAACCTTGCCTCAATTGCCCAAATCGAATTCCTCAGTGACCACTTTATCCCATTTTTTAACTGCCTCAGTAACTGTGAAAGTGCCAAATTTGCCTCCCAGGGCATCTGCGCTATCCATCTGAGCCCACCAGGCTCTCCAGAAGGGGGGGTAAATGGTAAAAACAAGTGGCTGGACCACCCCCTCCTCATACAACGCCCTAGGTGAACTGGCCTCTCATGGCCCCTGCTGCTCAAGCTGGGAAATCAACCCCAAATCTGGTCAACAAGTGTAAAACTGCATCAATAACTGTCAGAAGTGCCCGAAACTGAAAGATAAGTGTCTCATTGAATCCAGAAGACCCAAATCCACTAGGAATGTGTACTCATACACCATGGGTTTCCCTAATGGGCCAACTGTAGGGTCCACCATATATGGACAGTGTATAATCTGATGATCTGAAGTAATAAATAAAACTGCTGAACTGCATCAATCATCATCTGAACCATATGTCCATCATATGGCATCATCATCAAGTATGTGGGACCATCAATCATCATTAATAGGTGTATATATGACCCACATCATCACGGATCCCAATAATATACAACCAAGGATAAATCACATCAATAGACTAAGACATGCTTCTCTAATCATTCTCACAGCCAAGCTCAAAGTATAACATCCATTTAGTGGCATTAATCAAGTTAGCATATTCCTTTGTTATAAAATTACTTGCACAATAGTTCAAATGACAAACTCATCCATTGGACATGGTCAAACTACTAGTAAAGGATGAAGGCTAGGAACAAGGTTGGGCCAAGGGGTTGACTTGTCTTACTCAAGTCAAAAATACTTTGCACTGGGAAAAAGGGGAAAGCTACAAACTCTGTGCTTGGACAAAATAACACGGGGGATGGCTGTGCCTCACAAATGGATAAGTTGTTTAGAGAGTGCTTATTCAACTTAGGCATCATGTCTACATCAAGTTGATCCAGGTTCATTAGGATCATTCAATTTCATTTCATGGCCTTTTTGGCCTACATAACCCTTCGGATCTCAGGTGTGCTGATAAACACAACTAGTTGCAGCTTGCATCCAGGGCATGTTTTCATATACATATAAGGTCAGCAATTGTTTAGATATAGCTTTTAAGAACCATTGCTTTTTGGACCTTTCTTATACTCTTCGAGGAGTATTTTTAGCTGTTCATCGCTCTTGCCCTTTTTAGTTTCCATGGGCGAATTTATAAGTTTCCATAAGTAGAACATGAGCTTTCGGTTTTAGCCAACAACATCTCAAGTGACTAGGGGGAGTTCGAGCCAATGCCAAACATCGGGACAACCAACCAGAATGATTTAGGCCTACAATCCAACTCACCAAAGGCAAGTTTTGTCACCAACTTAGAGCCGAGACACTGAACATACAGGGATGCGGTCCAAACACAGAGGTAGAAAAATGGGGAAGTCCTCAGTATCAGAAAGTCAAAAGAGACAGGTCAAGGTTTAAAGTCAAATAGGAAAGTCATGTACGGATGGAGTCAAGTGAATATGGAGCCTTCACTAGCAGACAACTGGTGTCAGGAAAGACCATATCTATGTAAGGTGGAAAACCAGTGGGTTTTGTTAAATGACCTAAATGTGCAAGTAATTGTCCATTTTATGATTTATAGTTCATTTTAAACAGTTTGCCACATCAGGAGTAATATACCAAGCAGATGCTGTGAACATGACTAAATCAACAAGATAATAATCCACAGTCAATGATAAAATATCCATAGATCATATAACATCATCACAATAATAATCATCATATATCATCTGAAACACTGCTGCAATATATCTCTAGGCACTGAACTGAAACTGTATGGGACAAAGGGTCACATCGGTCATCAAATCTGAACTCTCAAGGCTTAGCCTTGACACAAGGTCTAACATAAGTCTGAATAATACACTGCTCTGATCATGAGTGATCACAAAATATACAATCATCATAGCCATGCCTTGAATAATGGAAGCTCTAGAATGTGCAGATATCTGCTAAACAAGAATAGTAGCCTTGCTACTATGGTGTGATAACATCTGGCTCCAGCCGGGACAAGTGCTCTAAGGGAGAGAGCGCTTGAGAATCTCAGAATCTCTAGTCTCGATCTGCTCTGCATCAATCTTCAATCCAGCACTGCACCATCCTTGCTTTCAGCTTTTATTTTGCACTTGTTCCTGCGCTCACAAACACTAGAATACCTCATGGAGCATGTATGGGACAAATATAAAATAAAACTGAAAATGAAATCTATTCTAAAACAAAAAATGAAATACATAAGAAAAATTTAAACTAGCATGGCATATATCATTCACTTATTACTGTGCAGGAGGAGAAGGAATCTTTTCAGAAAGGCACACTCAACTCTACTTACACAGGCAGCCAAAAAGAAAAATCAAGCAAACTAACCACTCTTCAATGCATGTAGGAGATGAGACAAGCTTAGGAAGGAGCAAGACTCAACTCAATCAACAACTCAACGAAAGATAAAATCAAGCAGACAACTTCAAAAAAGGAAAAAGAAATGATAGTACTCAACACACAGAAAAAGAAAAAGCACACAAATACTATTGCTCAAGTGAGCTTATTCAGAAGACCTACCTACCCTACTCTAACCAATTAAACCAGTGTTAGGTAAAATCATAAATCCAGTGCAACCATTCATCAAATAAACTAATGATTCTTCTTTGGTTTTTGTTAATGAAACAAGTCATGATTGGATTAGAGATTAGAGAGTTTGATAACACAATTTTCTTGGCTTGTTCACGAATTGAAGAAGGGTTTGAATGGTGCAAAATGAAATCAAGCCAAGGGGAATATTTATTGACACCAACATCCTCCATCCAAGAATTGATAGGATCAATAAATTCATGTAAGCTAATCTTTGAAATGGATGGGGGAAAAACATAAGGTATGTGACTCGAATCCTTTTCACACAAATTACCTTCCTTATTCACCTTTCTCATGTATTCAATTTGGTTTAAATGATGATCATTGACAAGACAAATTGGTAACAATTCATAAATCAGCAGACTGATAAACAAGATTAACCCAAGTTGTTGCTCTATAACCAAGAAAAAGTGAAACTGATTTTTAT
Source organism: Larix kaempferi (assembly GCA_027924585.1). Classification (NCBI taxonomy): domain Eukaryota; kingdom Viridiplantae; phylum Streptophyta; class Pinopsida; order Pinales; family Pinaceae; genus Larix; species Larix kaempferi. The sequence continues at coordinate 9,915,006 of BSBM01000476.1, forward strand.
AAAGTTTCTCAATTAGGCAACAGATGGAGTAAATTGGAGATGACAGGATAATCGAATAAAATGTTACACAATCAATCAGATGGCTGCCCATAGAATCATGCCTTGGAATCTCAGAAAAATTATTCAAACCAAAATATTTAAAGAAATGGGAAGGGAGGGAGGATTGAAAACTTATGCTGCTTCTCACATGATAGATTATAGCAGATCTTGAAATTTTAAATGACTGAGAGGCATTAACAATACTCTTGCTTTCAGACAGATTTTCCAAGATCATTATATGAGGACAGACTTTAATGGAACTATCCAACCCAGAATATTTAACTAACTTGGCCTGATTAATGATGGAATCAGATGGCACAGGAACACTTAAAGATTTATCATACAAAGTTGGACAATGATTCAAGCATTTGATTTGATTTTCTAACTCAACCTGACCCTGAGACTGTTCTTTTACTGATTTATCATTAAATTTATGTAAGGACAAATGATCATTATCTATGGATTGATCAGGGGAAAAAATTACAAATTTATTTACTTTGTCCTGATTATTTATACATTGATCAAGTGAAATCATCTTAGGAGGGTCTTGGCTTATGTCCTCATTTTCTTGTTCTTCAATTGAATGATTGTTAATGACAGAATGATTAAGGAATTCTTTTTCTGAAGGATCCTCAACAAACACAAAATCATAAATTTCTTCAAGATCAAAAGTAGGGCTACTCAAGGACTGATTTGAAGTGTCATTATTATTATCATGGTCCTTATCAAACTGATCCTCAACAGCACAGTTATTGCTTGATGTCTCTGTTAAGGATTCTTCAATATTACTACCCCATTTATTCTGTAATAACCCAGCAAACATATCATATCCAGTGATGGATCCTGGGGCTAAATTATCAAACCATAATCCGGCATTTCCACCTAATGTCTCACCCAGGGCCCGCATATAAACATCTTCATCATCAGCACCCCTAACTTCCATATAATCCCAAAATATTTGTAAGTGATTTTCAATTGACTCAAAATAATTTCCATAGAAACGAGGCAGCCTTTCAGAGAAGTCAAAAGGAGATGGCTTAGCTTCTAATAACTTTGGCCATTCTACTAGGGATTAGTTTTGGATGTCTAACTGGAATGCTAGAGTCATTTGACCGAATGCTTTGGTTGCAAGGCCTTGGTTGAGATTGACTTTTGTTTGAATTAATTGGGTTAATATTTTTACTTGAAGAATGAAAAGAATGATGAGAGTCATAAGAATTATGTACATAATCACTCCCATATTGATATGTTGACTGACTTTCATTACTTTCTTCCAACTGCCCTCTATAGCGAGATAGATTCTCATATATTTCATTCATACACCTTGTCATTTGGAAGAAAACGTCTGAATTCATTTATGATTTACAAATTACAAAATTGAAAGATGGGAATGGGGCCGATCCTCAGCGGAGTCACGAATTGGAGTCGCTAGGTAGATTTTTAAACTCTTCTACCAAGATGTATGTCGTTTGAAATGCAGGGAGAGAGTGAGACAAAACAGGTATGTTGAACCAAGGTACGCCTCTACCTCCCCGGCAGCGGCGCCAAAATGTTATCACCTAAACTGTAGTTACCCCTATGGATGTATCCATTAATGGATGGCAATAGGGAAGGGAAACTCAAAAGGTGCAACCACGATCACCTCGACCTCCAATAGATGGTTGTCACGCCAGTCGAGGCAACCTTCACTTTATGCTATCTAGCCAAGACAACAAAGGGGGAGACCCATATCTACTCCCGACAAGAGAGATCAAACCAAAACACCAAATCAAAGTTAAGTATGAGTGAAGTATTGTAAGGTGTATGGTGTATCCTAGACCTAAGGATGAAGTCACAAGACAAGTAAGGGGTTCAATGAGTATAGCTTTGGTTCATTATTGATGTGAGAGTGACTTATAATATGTGAAATGAGATCCAGGATTAAAGTACTAGTCAATTGTTAGAAAATCCACTGCCTTGGGAACCGTGTCCAATGCAGAGTAGTTTAGGGGTAGAATTGGGGCTAACTAGTACATGTGACAAGCTTGATCATGAGAGATGACAACTACACAAGGGTTCAGTCCACCAAACAAGGATCAAACCACAAGTTAATCCAACAATCTAGGAAAGTCGAATTGACTTGGAGAGAGATCAGTGCCTTGGGAATTGGGATAAATGGAGTCAAGACTTATGTTTGATGACCCCTATGGCATAAGATAAGTGGGCTTTTAAAGGTTTGATGGATGGATGTGTCTAGATCAAATAGTTCATGATATAACCCAAGTGGACCACAATCCCTTAAAACAAGGAATGCTATCCCCAAGGAAAGATTTCACAAAGTGAGCTACCAGACCTAGGTTTCAAAGTGTGCTTGTTCCAAATCCACCAAAATCTCATGTACCCATGTCCTAGAAGTGGACCAGCTCAATCTCCCAAGAAGTGCGACTTTGCCCAAGGAGGGTAAAAGGTGGAGTAAATGGGATCAAGACAAGTCCAATGGCATCCAAACTTTAGATCCAAGTAGTTTAAGCAATTGACAATGTGGATCTAGAATATCAAAGCAATCCAAGGGTTAGATCTTACTAGATCTAAGTTTTATGATACCAAGTGGTCCAAAATGGGGATTAAATCCCTTAAAATGTGGAATAGGGCCCACAAGGTAGAAATTAGAAAAGTGACAATCTGGGGGTAGGTTATTGGATATGTAGATTGTAGATCAAGTGAAATCTCAACTACTCGTGTACTAGATCTAGGTTAACTCACCCAAACCAAGAAGTGCGCCCTTGCATTGGGAACCGTGGCATCTCTTGGGTCACCTCTTTAGTTGTCCATCTCCTCTACTGTCCCGGATGGGATACCACTAGGGGCAACTACAAATTGTGTGATAACACTACCCCTACACTGTCACTTTTCTGATTTCTACCTTGTGGGCCCTATTCCATGTTTTAAGGGATTTAATCCCATTTTTGGACCACTTGATATCTTAAAACTCAGATCTAGTAAGATCTAGCCATCGGATTGCTTTGAAATTATAGATCCATACTCTCACTTGCTTAAACTACTTGGATCTAAAGTTTGGATGCCATTGGACTTGTCTTGATCCATTTATCCCACTTTTTAGCCTCCTTGGGTAGAGTCGCACCACCTTGGAGAAGTGAGTTGGTCCACTTCTAGGACATGGGTATTTGAGATTTTGATGGATTTAGAATGAGCATAATTCAAAACCTAGGTTTAGTAGGTCACTTTGTCAAATCTTGCCTTGGGGATAACATTCCTTGTTTCAAGGGATTGTGGTCCACTTAGGTCAAACCTTGAATCTGTAGATCTAGACCTATTCATCCATCAAGACTTTAATTGCCCACTTATCTCATGCAATAGGAGTCATCAACCACAAGTTAACTTCACTTTGACTCCATTATCCCAATTCCCAAGGCACTAGTCTCTCTCCAAGTCAATTCAACTTTCCTAGATTGTTGGATTAACTTGTGGTTTGACCCTTGTGTGGTGAACTAAACCCTTTGATGTCATCATACTTCGTGATCAAGCTTGTCACTTGTACTAGTTAGCCCCAATTCATCCCCTAAATTACCCTGCATTGGACACGGTTCCCAAGGCAGTGGATTTTCTCACATTGAACTAGTACATTAATCCTGGATCTCATTTCAAATACTATAAGTCACTTTCACATCAACAATGAACCAAAGCTATACTCATTGAACCCCTCACTTGTCTTGGGACTTCATTCTAAGTTCTAGGATAAACCATACACCTTACTTCACTTAAAATTGACTTGATTTGGTGTCTTGGTTTTGATCTCTCCTGTCGAGAGTAGATCGGGTCTCCCCCTTTGTTGTCTGGGCTAGATAACATAAAGCGAAGGTTGCCTCGACTGGCGTGACAACCATCTATTGGAGGTCGAGGTGATCGTGGTTGCACCTTTTGAGTTGCCCTTCCCTATTGCCATCCATGAGTGGATACATCCATAGGGGTAACTACAATTTAGGTGATAACAGGGACCCACAAGGTGAAGTTAGGGGTGTAAATGGTACTAAGGGGTATGCAAAGAGTAGATCTAAGGATCTAAAGTGAAAATATAGATACCCACATATGGGATCTAGGAAGTGACACTACTCCCAAGGAGTGTGAATTGCCCTAGGTGGACTAGTGCCTTGAAATGGATGGGCCAATGGAGTCAAAAGTATATCAAATTGTAGATCGGGACACCTACGATGCAAATCAAGTGGGCTACTTAAGATGTGATGGTTGGATCTTATTAGATCTAATGTTTCACAATGTGACCCAAGTAGACAACAATCCCCAAAATGAGGAATGATACTCCCAAGGCAAACCTCCACAAAGTGAGACACTAGATGTGGGTTTTAAAATATGCTCTTTCCAAATCCAATGGGATCTCAACCACCCACGTCCTACAAGTGGGCAAATTCAAACCCCCAAGAAGTGTGACCTTGCCGAAGGAGGACTAAAAGCATGGAAAAGTGTGTCAAATTAAGTCCAAAGGCCACCAAATTTTAGATCCAAGTAGTTTAGGCAAGTATCAATGTGGATCTTGAAAATCAAGGGCATCCAATGGCTAGATCTCCATAGATCTGAGATTGAAAGTGCATCACCAAATTGACCCAAGTGGGGCACAACCCTCAAAATGAGGAATGGGGCCCACAAGGCAAAAATCAAAGAAGTGACACACTAGGGGTAGGTTATCAAGTGTGAGGATCATGAATCAAGTGGGATCTCACCTACCCATATCCTGGAACCAACCAAACTAGCTTCTCCCAAGGGGTGCAAATTGCCTTCAAGAGGGTTGGGTGCCTTGGAAAGCGTGTCAAATGGAACCCAATCACCACCAAACTATAGATCCGGATTGCCGTGGATACTATAGAGGTGGGTTTTCAAAATTTTTCCAAAAGCTAAGCTAGATCCAAGTAGATCTAAGAAAAACAAAAATGAGGGTTTTGATTTTTAATGGTTTGTGACCAATGAAGAAGAATGGATGGATGTAGGCACATACCTTGTAGAACTTACCTCAATTGCTTATGGCCACCTTGCAAATTGATAGCATTCTCCTATGTGTATATTCAAGAGTGAGATCCTAGAGCTCCAAGCCAAAACGCCCTCCTCCTACAAGACAAGATCAATTGAAACAAGCCAAGTAAGATGATTATGAAAATGATGGAAAGATGTAATAGAAAGCATCAACTATGTCACAAAGATATAATAATGATACTCCCTGTCACCAAGATCAACCCAAGAGAGAATATGTGGATCCCTCCAACAATAACCCTCAAGAAATCGCCCTCCTCTCCACCAATTCGACTTTCCTGCAAGAAAACAAGATGTAGCTCCAAAACCCACAATGATACATAGAAGAGAAACTGTATACTCAAGATGCAAGAGAATCCACAAGACAAGAGAGATATGCTCCACAAAGAAGTGTTCTCTTCCAATATTCCAGAGCTCCAAAGGTGAGCTATACAATAGGTGGTATCCTCCTTATATAGGATAATAAAGACCAAAACCCTAGATCTCAAAACCACTTTACAACAAGATGAGTGGTTGAGATTAAAAGATATCAATACATAATCAATGGCTAACATGAATCATAACAACATAACACATGGATCACTCAAAATAATGATGACGTCATAGCTAAAAGTACTCATGGAGGGTGATGTCATCCTCTAGAAGGGGCAAAAATAGACGGGCCCACCTCATATGACTAGGGCATGACATATAAAGCACATGGTGGGGCTAGGAGGCATCAATCCTTGCTAGCTCATCCCCATGGCACAATAAAATAATATAATATGTCCAAAATAAATACAAATGATCAAATATGTCCTCAAAATATGTGACAGACATGCAGTAAAAGGCCTCCTGCGGCCTCTGTGGACCCACCCAAGTCATGAAAACTGGCTAGAAGATAGGGGGTTCACCCTGGAAGACCTCTGTGAAAACCAAGTGCCAAAACCTTGCCTCAATTGCCCAAATCGAATTCCTCAGTGACCCTTTTATCCCATTTCTGGACTGCTTCAATAACTGTGAAAGTGCTGAAACCGCCTCCTAGGGCACCTGCGCTGTCAAACTGATCCCACCAGGCTCTCCAGAAGGGGGGGTAAATGGTAATATCATGTGGTTGGACCAACCCCTCCTCACACAAAGCCCTCGGTGAACTGGCCTCTCATGGCCCCTGCTGCTTAGGCTGGGAAATCAACCCCAAATTTGGTCAACAAGTGAAAAACTGCATCTATCACTGTCAAAAGTGCCCGGAACTTAATGATAAGTGTCTCATTGTGTCCAGAAGACCCAAATCTACTAAGAATGTGTACTCATACACCATGGGTTGCCATGATGGGCTAGCTGTAGAGTCCACCATATATGGATAGTGCATAATATGATGATCTGAAGTAATAATAAAACCCGCTGAACTGCATCAATCATCATCTGAGTCATATGTCCATCATATAGCATCATCATCAAGAGTATGTGGGACCATCAATCATCATCACTAAGTATACATGGCCCACATCATCACGGATCCCAAGAAATGACCATAGTCAAACTGGGTTTGACTAGGTCCATATTCAACCAAGGATAAATCATATCAATAGACTAAGACATGTTCCTCTAATCATACTCACAGCTTAACTTAAAGTATAACATCATTTAGTGGCATTAAACATATTTGTTCATTCCGTTGTTATTTATATTTACTTGCACAATAGCTTAAATGACAAACTCACCCATTGGACATGGTCTAACTGCTAGCTAAGATGAAGGCTAGGAACAAGATTGGGCAAAGGGGGTGACTTGTCTAAACTCAACTAAAAGACACTTTGGACTGGGAGAAAGGGGAAACTACAAACTCTGTGTTGGACAAAATAAACACGGGGAATGGTTGTGCCTCAAAAATGGGTAAGTTGTTTAGAGAGTGCTTATTCAACTTAGGCATCATGTCTACATCAAGTTGATCCAAGTTCATTAGGATCGTTCAATTTCATTTCATGGCCTTTTTGGCCTACATAACCCTTCGGATCTCAGGTGTGCTAATAAGCACAACTAATTGCAGCTTGCATCCAGGGCATGTTTGTATGCATATATAAGGTCAGCAATTGTTTAGATATAGAATTTAAGTACCATTGCTTTTTTGGACCTTTCTTATACTCTTCGAGGAGTATTTTTAGCAGTTCATCGCTCTTGCCCTTTTTAGTTTCCATGGGCGAATTTATATAAGTTTCCATAAGTAGTACATGAGCTTTCCGTTTTAGCCAACAACATCTCAAGTGACTAGGGGGAGTTTGAACCAGTGCCAAACATCGGGACAACCGACCATAATGATTTAGGCCTACAATTCAACTTATCAAAGGCAAGTTTTATCACCAACTCAGAGCCGAGACACTAAACATACAGGGATGCGGTCCAAACACAGAGGTAGTAAAAAGGGAAGTCCGCAATATCAGAAAGCCAAGTAAGACAAGTCAAGGGTTAAGGCCAAATAAGGAAAGTCATGGATGGATGGAGTCAAGTGATGGTGGAGCCTAAGCTAGCAGACAAATGGTGTCAAGGAAGACCATATCTATGCAAGGTAGTGAACCAGTGAGTTTTGTCAAACAACCTAAATGTGCAAGTAAAATGTTCATTTTATAATTGATCATTAAGATAGTTCATTTCAAGTTTTGCAACATTTGCCACATCATGAATGATATACCAAGCTGAGGCTATGAATATGACTAAAACAACAAGATAATAATCCACTGTCAATGATCAAACATCCATAGGTCAATATATCATCATCATAAGAATAATCATCATAAACCATCTGAAACACTGCTACAATACATCTCTAGGCACTGAACTGAAACTGTATGGGATAAAGGGTCACATTGGTCATCAAATCTGAACTCTCAAGGCTCAGCCTTGACACAAGGTATAACATAAGTCTGAATAATATATTGCTTTGATCATGAGTGATCTCAAAATAATAAACTCATCATAGCCAAGCTCTGAATAATCAAAGCTCTGGAATGTGCAGATATCTGCTAAGCAAGAATAGTAGCCCTGCTACTATGATGTGATAACACAACTATTTTTGAGAATCCCAAAAAGGGCAGAGCATAGGTAGTGGTTGCGAAATGATTTATTTAAATTGAACAAGTAACCAGTGTACTCTCCAATAGAGAGCGCTCTTGACTTGCTTTTCAGCGAAGTTCAAGAGACTTTGGGTTCTTTTTATTAAGCAGATGAACTATGAAAGTAAAAGACAAAACTTATAGGAAATATGTAAATGGGCAAACTTATGCGTCACTTTTCTGATCAAGCTTCACTAATCGATAGTGCCTTTAGGTGAAGGTGAGAGCATAATTCGTGGCGACGAAGAGTGGTTTTATTTTTAAGTTACTTTTGCAAAATGAAAGTGGATTAAAATGTGAAATACAAATAAAAGTATACACCCTGCACTTAAGAAGTGAGTGCGTGAGCTAGTGGAGTTAGAAAAATGCAATCTCACAAAAATACCAAAAACTCAAATCTCCCCAGGGGGGGTGGGATGTGGGTGATGGTTACCCCACTGCTCTCGTTTATTTAATTTACAAAGTACTGAAAGTAAAGAAGTGCATCTTAGTCCATTAAATTTGGATCTAAGAGCTTACAATGATGGGTTTGAAAGACTAGAAGAAAGAGGTCTTCAAAAATTGCCTTTTTGAGGCTTTCTGGTGAAAAACGGGCAGAGTTTCCTCCTCTTTTTTCTGATGGACCTGCTAAAAACCTGCAAACAAAAGTTATTAGAATATGATAGAAATGCATTTAAAAGAATAAAAAAAATTTGAAATTTTATTTTATACTTAGAAAATTTTTGGAAATTTTAAAGCATGCAAGTATAAAAATGAGATTTAGTTTACTTATGAATATACTTTCTGAATGTAAACAAGTAGATCTAATAGAAATGCCTAAAATATATCAGATCTGAAAATATTTAAAGAATGATAGCCCTAGATCTAATATTCTTAAGCATATAACAAAATGCAAGAAAGAAGAAGTTTTGTAGAATGGAGATGGATGGGCTTTGGCTTCCCAATGCTCTTCTTGTAGATGTCTTTGGAGAATCTGTATGCAAGAAATGTTAGATAAAAATAGTTGCCCAAGGAGAAGAGGAACAACCGAATTCCGAGTCTCTCTTGTGACCTGTGATCTGCAGCTTTCAACAATCAACACTTACAAACAATAGATGATGAGTAAACTAGTGTGTTAGAAAGATAGGAAACTCAAAGAATCTAAGTACATCCGAATACATTCGATTACTTCAAAATCTCATAAACTCTAAGCACAAATAAGTAAGTCAAAGACAATGAATACTTATTTCTACTACATGTAAACTAGCATCATACAACAATTGATAGCAAGAAATTGAAAGAAGAAGAACAATATCACCTCATGAGAGCATGTAATCCAACACAAATGCAAGGTAGACCTCCAAAGCCTTCAAAAAATATTATTAACAATAGTACAATGTACAAAAAGGCAGAGGTTCAATGCATCCATGTGAATAATGGAGCAAGAGCCTTGCTTAAATAGCCTCCAAAAAGAGAAATTCGAATTTGAGAAGGAAGGAGCCAACTAGGGCATCAAATGACAAGTGTAGGATCCAATCCATGATTGATATGGTGGTTGGAGTGGTATTCAATGGGATGGCTGCCACCTCACTAAGGCGCCTCCCTCATGAGCATTGTAAACTCCTTCATCCTCCAAACAAGTGCCACATATGAAAGTCGCCCTCCTTTGGGAGAGGGCACAAATCCCAATGCAATGACACATGTGGGGAGTGAGATCAAGGTGGAATCAATCAAGGATTGATTGATTATATCCATAAATGCCTATGCCAACTCAATGGAGCCAACTCCCCAAACAAACTTCCATTTATTTAGGAGTTTGGATTTTCTCCAAATCCATTATTCTTGAATTAAATAATTCTTTTTTAATATTTTGGAGAGAAAATCATTTAAGTGAATACTATTCACTCAAAACTTAGGAAAAGTGGGTTTAGGGGTTTTATGGGTGCTCTGGGTTAGAAAACGAGCACCCCAATGCCAAAATTTACCTCTTAACCCATCTTTGATCACTTTTTGATTTTTTTAATTAAATTATTAAAAAATCTCATAAACTGAGAAAAAATATTTTTCTCAGAATGACTCAAAAATCCTAGAAGACCTAGTGCATGTCCATATGACTCATTATTGATGGCTATCATGTTACAAAAATACATTCTAGTAGGTTTTAATAACCCCTCAAAATTCATCATCATGGAAACACTCTAGCTTTGGAGGTGAGTGAAAAACTCGGGAATTATCCATTACTGAGTAGTAACGCATAATCCCTAAGGAAAAAACACTCTAGAGTATCCCCCTGATAACAAACCTTAAGAAAGGCCAAACCTTTCATAAAAAACTCATGCTAGACCAACTTATTACAATTCCCCCGCAGGGGTCTGGACATGCAAAAATTACAAAGGGCCAAATTTTTTTGGCTTGATGGATCTCGGAACACTGATAACGAACACTGAACATGTTCACAACTTCAACGGTTCACTCGGAATCCACTAAGTGCAATTTAGTGGATAACAATGATGATATTTTCCACACCTTCTAGCATTGGTTCCGGCATTAGTGGGGTCCACACATCATCCCATTTGGCATTTTGGGGATTTTATTATGTATTTTTGGGTACACATCCTAGTGTCTTTTGACACTTTATCACATGTCATATTATTATTGATATAGGTGGGGCATTAGTCTAGTGAAGACTTGATCTCCTAGACCCCCCACCATGTTATGATGTTACATTGTGTCCCTAGTCATCTTTTATGTCTCACGTACCCCCTAGGGCGTCATTGATGGAGGATGTCCCTTCTATTTTGAGTGATCCGTGTATATCTTATTCCGGCTCATCTTAGTCGTTGATCTTATATGTTGTATCTTTAGATCCTAGTCCTCCATACTATTGGATTTTTAGGGTTTTGGATTGTGAGAGGCTATTTATATCCACTCTCAACATTTTGTAAAGGGACTTTTGGCTCTTGGATTTCCGGCATAATAGAAAATATTTTGCAAAAACTCTTGGAAGCTTTGTGAATGTTCTTGCAAGTGATTGTAAAGTCTTTTCTCTTCGACATTCTTGTGGATCTAGTTTTCTCCATAACCATTTTTACAAGGGCCGTGTGGTAGTGAAGGAGGCGATTTGAAGGGGGCGCAGTTGTGAGGGAGCTCCATTCCTCCTCCTAAATTCGACTTGCATCTTAGTGAGTATCTTTATTGTATCTTATGGTCATTTTGATGCTTCTTGTTTTATCTTTGCTATTGTAACATCCCCTCCCATCATACTAGCGATATGGAGAGAACGTGATGCTAAAACTGGGCATCTAGCCCTATGATTATTAACAAAATACATAGAATATAAAAGAAAGACATATACAGATGTATATATATATATATATACAAGAAACACAACGGAAGTAAATTCTATTACACATCTAGCATACATTCAAGATATTCATGATAATCATCAAATAAATACATTACACAATTAACACAAGAGAGTACTTATCTTAAAAAAAGTAGTCCTGAGCAACTGGCTATGCAACTGCAACGTTGCACCCAACCATAGGCCAGTTGTGCTCATCAATCTCTCAACATAATTGCCACCCCCGAGCTGGGCATGATTTTTACAAGGAAAAGGGAACAACAGACTCACACATAGCCAAATATACACCAAAATCAGCCAAGCCAATCCACAGTTGGGTTTATTAGGCTGCTAAGGCAATGGAAAAGGAAGAATTGCTAAGCAAGTGAGCTCAACCACAGAGATCTATCTAGCTTGGCACAAGGAAGTATTCCCTTCACTATTACACAGTCCCTCAGGCCATACCTCCCATTCTAGTGTTCTTCAAGGTGTGCATAGAAGAGTAGCTAGCCCTTTTGATCTTCTTGAGAGGTTACCTTCCTCACTAGGTTTATTAAGCCAATTCTGGTCCACTTCCACTCCTAATTTCTTGCTCACAAGTTCAAACCAAAACAGGGATGCACATAACAACCAAATCACAAGTGCTGGGCATGAAGAGGAACGTTTTGACAGTGGGATGCCCAAAATGGGTTTCTCTTAGTTTTATAAAAACATGGGCAACCAAAAACGAAATGGCAAATGGGGAATCAACCCTGGGAGAGCATAATCGTTTTCAGAAAACGTTTATGGGCATTCAAGGGACAGAAACGACCTCCATAAACCCCCAAATCGTGACTCCCTTCCTCCCAGCCACTGTGCAATACAAAAACGAGTTCCCAGCTATGGAAAATGCAGGAAAAAGATGGAAAACGTGAAGGAGAAAGCCTCAGCTAGCTCAGACTGCGTGAGAGAGCAAAGGCCATGGGTGAAGAATGGCTTTGGGCCCAATTTCGTGGGTGTTTTCTTGCCCAAGAAGCAAAAATATGTTTTTTCAGATTGATGGCTTGCCCATACACGAAATTGGCTACCATACCTCTCCATTCCCAAGGCATTAACTACCTCAACCAACTCTTGGAAGAATTAAATGATTTGGTGCATAAGTCAAAATGGGTAGTTGAAGGTTTATGGGTTCATTCATTGACATTTGGCTTAACACTATAGGCTCAAGGGTTTGAATATTCCATCCCTATTCCTTGTGAAAATCATGCTCCCATCTCTTGTTGCATTGCATAGCTAGTTGTGGGTATTTCATTAAAATTTACATTTACATGATGTCATAATTTCTATTGTGGGTGGCTAGCACAAGAACCATATGCACCGATTTTTAATTGCTCATACATAAAACGATAAATCGATGGTGGGGCCTTGGCCTTGAGCTCCTCACCATGATTTAATAACGATATTTACATCATTTACAATTTTAATGCAATAGGGTCAAAATCAGGATATTACAGCTATCGTATGGTTTCTTTCATGCTTGATCCGATTCTCATTGCAGATCATTTTGGCAAGGAAGGGCGCACTGGTCACTCTGGAGGCACAACAATTTCACTAGGAGAGGCTTGGATCTCACTTGTAATTGCTTCGGTTTGGGAAGATCATCAATTTGCAAGGCGGACGCGAGTATTTCCAGGTGCGATTCATTTTATTTTTGTTGTATCGGGATCTATTCCAATTGTCACCATTAAAACCCTCATTTTATAGATCTGATAGATTTGGCAAAATTTTGGGATTAATATTTAAAACCCACTTTAGAAATAATTAATAAACCCTAGATCTCAAATTTTAACTTAATCCGATTCCATTTGCCCTTGGATCTAGCACTAGTCACTTCTAGGTGGGACACCCTCCTTGGTTTTCTCATTATTTCTTCATATCTATCATTTGGGTCTCGCTTGAACCCTCTCTAATTTCCATATCTAATCTCAAGCACTCATTCTAGTGTCATTTCATTCATAAACTCCTCATTTGGGTCCACATATCCATTATTTGCCTAAACCCTAGGTGGATCTCATTTGGCTACTTTCATTTGGCACTAGATCTACTAGTCTAACTTCATTGTGGTACATTTCTTCTATGGTTGAGAATCTCTATCTTGCCTAAACCTCCTTAGCTGGTTCCTAAATCCCATACACCACAACTTTTCCCTAGATATAGATTTAACCACTCAAGATCTACTCTTGTGCCTCATTCTTAGTCTTTAGGGTGTCTTGTGTTGATTCGCTAGCCCTCACAGGCTAGTAAGGGTCTCCCCCTTGATCTTGCTCTGGCTTGATCTAAAGCGACAAGAGCCCGTTCGGTGGGACAACTACTCTTCTATGGTAGTGGACAAGGCCCTTGCGATGTCACTTGGTTAGCTACCCTACCTCTACCGTCCCAGATAGGATACTTTTGGTGGTAGCTACACTTTGAGTGATAACATGTCCTTGGGGGCAAGTTAGAGTCAAGCGCTTTCACCTGATTACTTGACGCCTCCATCTAGGCTACTCCTAGCGAAGCCAAGGGGGATGGTCCCTATAAAAATGAAACTCTGGCTTTTACATTACGAAAGGAAAAACAAAAATTCTAGGAGTTAAAGATGGATGAATAAAATACTGAAATAAGAGCATTTGCAGATAAATTAAATCAACAACATTGTATTTAAATAACATTCACGACATATTGGTAGATTGATTTAAAACCAAAAAATTGTATAATAGACCAGTGTTGAGATGTGTAAATTGTTGTTGTGTTGGGAGTGTGCTGCTGATGTCTTCTTGTTAGTTTTAAGCTTATTAATGAGTGATTACGGGAGTTGGTAAATTGCAAGTTTGGCCCAAATGAGCTCAACTTCTTGAACTGAGCGCTTCAAGCGTCTTTACCAAGTGTCCAATGAGGCGAGGCATAACCTTCTTAAAGTAGCTCCTTGACTCTGTGGTAGTCACCCTTCGCGACCTCCCGAGTTCTCAAAGATAAGTTATCTGGATTTTCCTATTACTCTAGTCACTCCACCCTTTCTGATTGGCCAACTGGTCAGACTAAGCTGCAACGGTCAAGAGCATACCGGGAAGGAGCGTTGATAAATTTTATTAAATTGTATTCGTGAGTTGATTAACTAACTAAATCCCAAGAGTCTCTTTTCCACACACCACAGACTTGAGCAAGCTCTTTCTACTGGTGCAGTCCTAATATTTACAATATACCATAATCCCTAAGGATTAGGTATCTAACATCCCCCCCCAATGCAAAGGGGTGTTTGTGAGTCCAAGCATCTTTTTGAACTTTTCAAGCTTTTCTCTTCCAAGCGCTTTGGTGAAGATGTCTACAGTCTACTCGCTTGTGGAACAATGTATCAAATGAATGGTCTTGGATGTCTACACTCTTCTCGCTTGTGGAACAATGTCTCAAATGAATGGTCTTGGCCTCTACATGATGTCAAATCAAATGGTACTGTTATCACGCAACTTGTAGTTTCCCCAAAAGATGATCCTATGCAGGACGGTAGAGGAGATAGGAAACTAAAGAGGTGATCCAAGATGGCCTCGATCCCCAGATGGATCGGTTATCATGCTAGTCGAGGCACTCTTCACTTTATGCTATCCAAGCCGTAGATAGCAAAGGGGGAGACCCTGATCTACTCCCGACATGAGAGATCTAATCCAAACATCAGATCATAATATAACAAGAATACATAAGGTGAAGGATGAAAACCCTAGATCTAAGGAATGGAGTCATTGCAGAGGCTTAGGGAAGATTTAATATTAACTTAGATTGATTCAATTACAACAACTCTTTGATTAGGAAAGGATCTAGGATATTTGTGCTAGGTCAAAAGATCAAATCTCATTGCCTTGGGAAATGTGAACTTATATTATTGAGAAATGGTCCAAGGAAGCAGATTTGAAGAGATTAGGGCTTTCTAGCACTGCTTGGTGATAGATCTGACAATATCAAGGCTCACAAGCAAATACCGGGCATCAAACAACTAGAAAAAAGGGCAAACTCAGAGAGGGCGCAAGGGTAAGAGATCAATGCCTAGGGAATTGGGCAAGATAGAGTCCACTGAGGGTGACACCCTAGTAAACCCACTTTGGGCTAGGCCTAAAAGTAAAAACCTAGAAATCGTTCGCTACGATTTTAAGTTGTGAGGTAGAGATTTTTTATAAATCTTAGCAGCTTAGGGTTTGCAGTAGAAATAGCAGCAGATTAATGGAATAGATAAATAACTCAAGAAAAACAATGGTACTTACCTCTTGTGACTTGGAGATGCCAAGTGCAATGATGTTCCGACCCCCTCGAAGCAATTCCAAGTTGATTTGACAGACTCTAAGATGAAATTGATTTGCCTCCAGCTGCTAGTGCGCTCCCCTTCCTGCAGATGACAATCTCAATGAGAATTGATTTACAGAAAGAGAAAGTAAATGATGCAAGAAGAATCAGATAGAATGAACATTGATCAAAGATACAATATAAATTACTCCCTGATTATTTTACTCATCCAATGAAGAGATCTAGAGAAGCCTCACGAAATCCTCTAGTGAAGCCGCCCTCCTGCAGTGCACACACTAAGCCAACATGTCTAGCATGGATATCTCATCAAGTAACAAGGATGTGACAGGCTATCAAAGCTACAATCAAGCACAAGAACAATCTATAACAAAGTCACAAGATTTTTCCTAAAATAATTATTTATTGCCAGAAATCTAGAGCCAAAAGTCCTTTTACAAGGAGGGGGTGTCTCTCCTTTAAAGAGGATCGAGAGAGACCAAAACCCTAACCACTTTTTAGATGAGTGGTTGAGATCAAAAGATACAACAATAATAATCAACGGCTAAGATGAGTCGGACAATACAATACATGGATCACTCAAATAAGGGGGACGTGTTCCCTCAATGACGCCCTAGGGGGGACGTATGACATACAAGTGACTAGGAACATAACATAACATCATCTTGGGGGGTCTAGGATATAATATATCTTCACTAGACCAAGCCATATATACATCAAGTACATAATACATCAACGAGTGACTAAAGTCACTAGGACGTGTGCCCCCAATAACAATAGAAGATGCCCTCATGGATGACTAGGAGGATGTGTGGACCCCATTGAAGCCAAAGACTGTGATGAAAGGTGTGGAATGTGTCACAATAAGTCTATGATCAAACCTCATGCCATTTCCTTGCCTCACTCATCCAAATCAAATTCCTTGGTAGCCATTTCTCCATTTTTTATTTGCTGGAATATCACCTATAAAAGATAAAAATGCATGTAACTCCTTGCCAAGTGCTTCGGACACCAAATTGACTGCACCAAACTGTTTGGGATTAGGGTAAGATGGTAATAACAAGTGGTTGGACCCCATATCCCCTCTGTAGCGCCCTAGGAGAACTCAAATGATCTCTGAAAGTGCTGAACATGTCATTTTTACATGGCAATATGCCGTAAAGTGATAAAATGACCATATCATCATCTGTAAGCACCTGAAACTGATAACTGAGTGTCCCAATGAACTCAGAAGGTCCAAATTAGGTAAGAATGAGTACTCATACACTAAGTGACCATCAGGATAATCATCTGTAAGCTCATCCATGCCCGAACAATAAAAATAATGGTCTGTAAATACTGATAATAATAAAAATCCAACAAACCATCACATGAAACCTTTGTCTAATGCATGGAACCTTCTAATGGGCACCATAGGACCATGAATAATCAATCTTGAACATCATCCGCCCAACTCATCTCGGAACGTGCGGTTGACTTGGTCAAACTGGGTTGACCAAGTCAAAACTGATCAAAATGACGACCCAGGCTAGAAATAATTGACGCTGCAAGTGCAAATGGATGAGATATGCTCCTTTAAATATAGTGATAACAAAACTAAAGTACAGAGTGGCATTTTAACTGGTGATTATACATATTCAATCAAATATAAGTCTAGATCAAAGCAACCAGTTACTCAAAATAAGAACCTCAAGTATATACTCATTAATGGACGTGGTCATTTTGCTAGAAATGGGTGAAGGTGACAGAAACAAGGCTAGGATAAGGGAATGACTTTACAACCTCAACACTGTGACATATCGGATAAGGAAATAAGGGAAGACCACCTAAACATATGTTGGACATAAAACACACAGGGGATGGCGGTGTCTCACAAATGGAATAAGTTGATTTGAGGAGTGCCCATTCAACTTTAACAAATGTCTACAACTCACATCCAAGCTAAAATCAAGCTCCGTGAGGATCTTTTCTAGAACCACTGTAACTAGGTGCACAATCAACCGTAACTTTGAGGTTCTAGGGGACACTTAGAATTAGCTGTCTCTTACTCCATCTCACATCCCAACCCGTAGGCTCCGTGAGGATATAATCATTACATTTGAAATAATATGGTCAACAGTCTTTAGATTTAGCATTTGTTTAGCCACTGCCTTTTAGGCCTTTTCTCATTCCATTTCATAGCCCTCATTGTTGTGCTTACAGGCATAGTTTATTTTCAATTTTACCATGGGCTTGCGTTTCAGAAGATATAACTACGAACCATATAAACACATGTAATGATGGTAGTACAATTTGTTTCAAGTTTTAGCTGACACAACTCAGGCAACTAGAGGGGATCATCCACAATCAAGACCAAACATCGGGGGAAACCGACCAAAGAGGTCAAGGCTTCAGAATCCCAACTCACCTAAGCTCAGGACCCAACACTAGTAGGTTCTCACATGCCCATGCTGGTCTTCTCTTGTGGGATTTCTTCTCACGAGGTGGATCTACAGGTTCTTGTGGTTCTGCCATGTCGCAGTCTTCATAATCTTCTTGAATTGCTTCTTCCATAACTGTGTCTTTGGTTCTGGGAACTTCAGGTTATTTAGTTTCTTCAATGGGTAATTTTCTTGACTTGTTGTATGCTGAATCTTCGTCGAAAGTAACGTCTCTACTGATCTCGATCTTCTTGAATCTTGGGAATTATATTCGGCAGGCTTTTGATGTGTTGTTGCATCCCACGAATATTCCATTCTTTCTTGAAGGATCTAGCTTGGTTCTCTTTTCCTTCGGGATGTGTATGTACACCGGGCAGCCAAATATTATGAGATGTTTGACTTTTGGTTTCTCTCCCAAGAAAGCTTCTTTGGGAGTCTTCTTGTTCAATACGCGGTGAGGTGTACGGTTTTGTGCATACACAGATGTCCTTGCTGCTTTTGCCCATAAGCTCATCGGAAGATCCTGATCATGTAGTATTGCCTTCGCTGCTTCCATTACTGTTCTATTCTTTCGTTCTGCAACGCCATTTTGTTGAGGATTGTAAGGAGTGCTCAATTCCGTCTTAATCTCGGATTCTCTGCAAAGGTCCTTGAATTCTTCCGAAGTGAATTCTCCGCCATTGTCTGATCGTAAAGTCTTGATATTCCTCTCAGTATGATTTTCAACCAAGGCTTTGAATTCCTCGAATTCATTGAATTTGTTGAATACTTCATCTTTGCCATCTGAGTGGACTATCTCCAATATTCCTTTTGCCTTGCTTTCACTTCTAGGGAATGTCTTCTCTAGTTATGTAGCATTGATGAGTCACATTATTGACTCGGAACCTACCACCTATGAAGAAGCATCCAAACACCAAGTTTGGAAGGATGCCATGGTGGAGGAATACCAATCCATCATGAAGAATGATGTGTGGGAGGTTGTGTCGAGACCTAAGGGGAAGTCAGTAGTGAATTCCAAGTGGTTATACAAAATGAAGCATGGAGTAGATGGCAATGTTGAAAAACACAAGGCTAGATTTGTTGCCATAGGATTCTCTCAGAAAGAGGGAGTCAATTATGATGAGACATTTGCTCCTGTGGCTCGATATACTTCCATCAGATCGATCATTGCTATTGCTTCAACTATGGTATGGAAGTTGCATCAAATGGATGTCAATACAACCTTTCTCAATGGTGTTATTGAGGAAGAAGTATATATTGAACAACTAGAAGGGTTTATTGTTCATGGAAAGGAGTCTCACGTATGCAGGCTAAAAAAGGCCCTGTATGGACTCAGGCAAGCACCTCGTTCTTGGTATGGACGGATAGATGGATTCCTGGTGAGTTTGGGATTCACCAAGAGTGATGCAGACCCCATCCTTTACTACAAGGTTGTGGATGATGAGCCATTGATTTTGGTCCTATATGTTGATGACCCGTTTCTCACTGGAAATGAGAAACTTATCGTATGGTGTAAGAAGAAACTCGCCTTTGAGTTCAAAATGAAGGATCTTGGATTGATGCATTATTTCTTGGGATTAGAAGTATGGCAGAGGCAGAAGGAGATTTTCCTAGGTCAAGGAAAATACACCATAGATACTCTGAAGAGATTCGGGATGTTGGACTGCAAGTCCATGGTCACTCCGATGGATGCAAATTTGAAGAAGCTGAGGGATTCTGCTTCAGATTCAAATTTGATTGATCCCACTATGTATCGCTAGTTGATTGGATCCTTGATGTATCTGGCGAATACCATACCAGATACATGTTTTGCTGTGAATGATCTCAGCTAGTTCATGTGCGAGCCGAGGCAGATTCACTAGATTGCTGCAAAACATGTGCTCAGATACTTGCATGGCACTGTGGGATATGGCCTGAGATATGCTTTAGAGTGTGACTTGAGACTTTAGGGGTTTTCAAACTCAGATTGGACCGGATGTGCTGCAGATAGGAAGAGTACTTTTGGATGTTGCTTCAGTTTGGGTTCTACAGTGATTTCCTGGTGTAGCAGGAAGCAGAACTCAGTATTGCAGAGGCAGAGTATATGGTTGCTAGTACAACAGCCCGAGAACCAGTATGGCTTCGGAAACTCCTTACAGGATTGTTTAGCCAGATTCTAGAGCCAACCGCGATTCACTATGATAACCGGAGCTGTGTGCAGATGTTAGTGAATCCTGTATTCCATGACAAGTCGAAGCATATAGAGATTCAGTATCATTTCATTCGTGATATGGTGCAAAAAGGTGCGGTCGAGTTACAGTATGTTCCAACAGATGACCAGACTGTAGATGTTCTCACCAACCCTCTTTCTAGGATAAAGTTTGAATACTTTCGTGGAAGAATTGGAGTAGAAGTGAACGTGTCCCTCCTTGAGAGGGAAAGATGATACAAAGATGCTTACCTTGCTTTCACCCAGGTACCTCTACTCGTCCAGGTTCTCAGCCAGGTATGGGAGTGATCCCATCGGTAGATGAGACAGACAGGTAGTAGATGGTTGGGTTCCACCCAGGTGCCTCTTCTCGTCTAGGTTCTCAGCCCGGTATGGAAGTGATTCCATCGGAAGATGAGATAGACAGGTAGTAGGTGGTCGGGTCACACATAGGTACCTCTACTCGTTCAGGTTCTCAGCTAGGTATGGGAGTAATTTCATTGACAATGAGACGAACAGGTAGTAGATGGTCGTGTGATGCTTGCATAGGTACCTCTACTCATCCAGGTTCTTAGCCAAGTATGGGAGGATCCCATCTGCAGATGAGACAGACAGGTAGCAAATGGTAATGCTTATCTCTCGGACATCTAGGTAGGATGGAGAGACTAGTCTTGGACTCACCGAAGGACTGGTAGAGATGATGCATGATGAAACTTCTCGAAAAACTGAGATTGTGTTGACAACCTTCAGTATGTATAGAGATGATTGAGACAATATAGATGTATAGATGAAACCCAGATGATTGTGATGCTAAGGATGACCGAAGAATACTTCCTTGTTGAGAGGGAGTGTTGGATTTTGTGCAACTTCGGAAGATATTCTTATTATATTTTATTGTATTGATTTGTACCTCCTACGGGAGATGAACTTGATGTAATTAATCATGTAAACCCTTGAAAGAATCAATGTAAACCTCAAGGATAATTTACCCAAAGAAAGGATTAAAATAAACTTGATTTATTTGTTCCTAGGTCAAGTCGGCCCATTTAGGAAAATGGCCAGTTTGGCAAGTGTATAAATAAAAGGGTCATGTTCCTCATTTGACACATTCACTCACACACACAAGTTCGCATCACTGGGAAGGGAGCTCGCATCTACAGAGAGGAGAAATGTTTTTGGGGTTTTTACTTAGAGAGACTTTCTCCTTTAATTCTCTCATCATTGTACTATGTTCTCAGAATTATTCATCTCTATACGAAGGTTGCTGGGTTTTCTCCCGATTGGGTTTCCTAGGATAAATTCTCGTGTTCTTTGTTTCTGTGCTTTGTCTTTCTTCTAGTGATCCTATTGATCTTATGTAATTGAATTATAATGCTATGATTATATGAAAAACTAACGAGTCCAAGGTGGCTAATGTGATCAGTTCTTTCCTTAGAAAAAACTGCGAGGTCATCCTGATATATTTCAATTATTTTGCCGATTAGCTCACAGAAAGCATAATCCATGGATCGTTGGAAGGTTGCACTAGCATTAAGCAATCCAAAAGGCATCCTGAGATATTCAAAAGTACCTCAAGGAGTGGTGAAAGTTGTTTTATGTCTATCTTCTTTATTGACCAACACTTCATTGTATCTTGAAAAGCCGTCAAGCATTGACATCATTCCGGCACCAGTTACCCTTTGTAATAAGATTTCCATATTTGGGAGAGGGTAGTTATCCTTTAAGCATGCCCAGTTCAAGTTTCTAAAGTCAATGCAAAGCCTTAGTTTTCCATTCTTTTTTCTTACAACAACTAGATTTGAACACCATGAGGAATGTCTAGTTGGGGCTATGATTCCTGCTGCCAGCATCTTCTGAAGCTCTTTTAACACAATGAAGGCCACCTTGGGATTAATCTGTCTCAGCTTTTGGCGAAAGGGCTCGGCATCTTCTTTTAAAGGGATAGTGTGCTGGAAAACATCTTCCCCATATGACTTGAGCTCATCATATGAAAAGGTAAAAACATCCCGATATTCCTGAACTAAGCTTATAAGGTCATTTCTTTCCTTTTCACTTGTTCCTTTACCAATTTTTATTAGCTTAGGTTCTGTTTCAGTTCCGTTATTGATCTCAATATGGTTTCCAACTTTCAATATTTCCTTTTCGAGCTTATGCCTATCCTGTCTGTCAAAAATGTGCTCCCATTCTACTATGCTCTTTGGGACAATGTTCCTAGGTAGATCCTCCTTCTCAGTGTAGTCATACTTTTCTTCCTTATAACTTATTTTGCAATCAGTGAACTCTTGGACATTATGTATAAACCTAAGGATTTGCTTGTCATCTTTGAATACTTGCCAATGATCTACATTATCCGAGATGGATGCCCTGAAGTTTATCTCAAATTTTTAATGTCCTTTGATTAACTCTTTCGTTGGTTGGAGGGTTGAGGCTGCTATTGCTAGTTGATCGCCTTCTTTGTTCTCATCTATGGGTACTGCTATGATGTTTAGGGCATCAAACAGTTCCATGATATCCCAACAAGCATTTCTATACTTTTTTAACCTTTCACTCTTGCATGCAAAGATGTTCTTACCATGGTGTGTTCGAAGCCTCTATCTGGTGGCCTACCTGGTGGAATCTCTCCGAACACCTTGTCATGCTTTCCCAAAAGGTCCTGTATGTCAACATGGTACTGCTGGCTGTCATGAGATGTCTTCTGTGTGGTGATCAGGCACTCTACTGCATAAGCTATATCCCCATGTCTGAATAGTGCCTCCGTCTGTTTGGCCGAGACAACTCTTGGAGTCCCATAGGACATGCCTCGCAGAACTACCCTAGTGCCATCCAGAGCATTGAACCCCATCTCCATGGTTTGGTAGTTTGTCATGATAGGTCCTGTTGCCAACTAAGTTGCACTTGGTTGGATTATCAAGCGAGCGGGCAAAGTAGAACATGACACATGTTCAATTTTGGTGATTTGATGTCCAGCTGGCCTTTTTTAAGGCCCCCGTTTTTTTCACATGTCCATGGCCCTGCGGGGTTTGTAACAAAACGTGCTAGCATGGTGTTTGTAAAAGACTCGGTTCCTTAGGACTTTTGGGCCAAGTCAGGTATTCCAAGGAGTTTTTTCACCTATCTATTATGTTTTGCATCACTGCATTGCATAATTAATTGGTTTTTCTCCTGCTCCTCCAAAGCTGGAATGCCTGGGGAGGCTGACGGGCCTTAGGGAATTATTAGAGTCTATGGGTCAATGTATATGAACATGCTAGGCGTTAATTTTGAGTCATATGGACATGTCTAAGTCCCCCTAGGTGTTTTTTTTAATTTTCGGCAAGTTTTTATTTTTCCGTAAATTGGGCCATTTTTTAATGGTTCAATTAAAAAATTTGTAATTGGCCTATCTGGGGCGTCTGGAGGTATTTTTTGCTTTAGGGGTGCTCGTTTTCTAACTCAGAGCACCCCCTAAACCCCTAAACCCACTTTTCCTAATGTTTGGGTACTTCTACCTTGGTCAAAATCAAAAAAATCAAAAAATCCCAAAAAAGTCATAAAAAAATCAAAAAAGTGAAAAAATGACTTAAAAAATTAATTATTTTTGGGAGTTATGACAACTCAGTTTTGGATCAGCATCATATGTGGAATGTTTTGGGCTGATTTTGGAAGGTTTTGGGCAGCCCCAAACAAGGAGATAATAGTGCCCATTGAGGAGGGGCGCATTCACTCAAGGAGGGGCGCACTTGCTATTGTGGGCAGCCCATAAACTAAGGGAGGAGCAGCACTATTTGTGCTGATATGTTAGCACGTTTTGGGCTGCATATTGGGCAGCTAGAATAGGGGATGGCAGCCCCATTTCCCTCCACCATCTATGCCACCACTCTTCCACCCATTTTGGCAAGTGCGCCCTCCCTCCTTAGCCATTTTCTCTATAAATTGAAGCTTGCTCTCCATTGTTCACTAGTGAGACTTGGAGCAGCTAACTTATGATTGTAATAGTTTTATCATTTTGAATAATAGAAGACTTTGGAGGTCAACTTGTGGTGTCTTGGTTACATGTGGATGAAGTATCTTGATCTTTTCTCCAAGGTGACTTGTGCATAAGTCTTATTTTTCAAGGATGTGGTTTGCTCATCTATGAGATAAGTTGTTTGTCAAATTTGTTTATTTGTAGCAGCTTAGTTTCTTATGAGTATATATATCTACACTTAATCTTTGTTTGGTGAGATTTGTGATGTGCAGGTGTCTTCTTGTGTTGGGCAAAAAGTAGGATCTTGTTTGTTTCCACTTTTTACTAACAATTATTTGCAGATATAGTCCCTTCAAACATCACTGAACCATCTTCAAGGCTTCTATTTTCAACAAGGATTTGTTCCATCTCTCTCTCTCTCATTTATAAAATTCAAATTTTCTGATTTACTAGTACTTTCTTTACAAAAAAACTAGTCTGAAGTTGTCGAAATCTTTCAAATTTTTTCTAAAGAAGTATTAGATCTGATTGTAAAGTGTTATCTGGCTGCCATAGAGCTAATAATTTGCAGCCATTAAAGGGCTAGCAAAGATCCCAAGTAGACAAGCTCCATAGCTTGTTTTACTTGGTTATTTTGTCATTTTTTACTTAGTTTTTTAACTTAGAAAATTTTGGGTTTCTTAGGAGGTGTTCCAAAGACACTCTTAAAGTGTTTTTGGGCATTTTGTTCTAATTATTGCTTGCTGGTTTGCAGCAGAAGATGAGCAGGTAGGAGGAAGTGCTGGCAAAATTTCGAGCATCCAGGCGATCCGGAACACAAATTTCCATATTTTCCAAAACCGGGCATATTTTTCTATAATTTTGTAAGCTACCAAGTCACATTAAGTAGACTTGGGGCACTTCTCCGTTATCATTGTAAACATTTTAAACGAGAGCAAGTGGGCTAGCCAGCGCCCATACCCCATCCCCCCAGGGGTGGCCTGTGTCGTCTCATTTTCATGGCGTGAATGTTAGAGTAGTTTTATTTCTTGTTTTTCGGCATTAATAAAATCAATTAGGATTAAAATAAACCTTGTTGGTCCGTTTCACTAGCGGGCCACAAGTTCACTCACAACCTAGTTTTTTCACATTTTTTTTTACAACTCATAACGCCCCCCTTGCTTTCCCGAAGTAGGGTTTTGTATGAGGGCTTGCCCGAAATACATGCCTGAAAAGAGACTCCTGGGGTTCTAAAAAGATAAAATTTGTGTTCTTAAAATTTTATAAAAAAATACCAAGGTCTTCTCCCGTATGCTCTGTGGCCAACTTGCAGCTTAGTCTGATCCAGTTGGTACACACCAGAAAGGAGTTGATGACTAGTAATAGGACTTAACACCACCCCAATAAAAAAACCCTTTGTGAAAATCCGGCACAACTCGCAATTT
This sequence comes from Larix kaempferi, assembly GCA_027924585.1. Lineage (NCBI taxonomy): Eukaryota > Viridiplantae > Streptophyta > Pinopsida > Pinales > Pinaceae > Larix > Larix kaempferi. The sequence continues at coordinate 9,940,773 of BSBM01000476.1, forward strand.
GTTGTCGTGGGCAAATTTCCCAGAAGGCTTGGGATAAAACTGGATAGCGACCTCTTGGAAACCGTTAGGCTTGCCCTCGTTGGTATAGCATCTGAACACCTCCTCGAGACTCCGATCCAGCCTAAAGCCTGAGAGGGAAGCCACACTTCAAATTTCCGGACATGTTCCCCCGTACCTTGCGTATATCGGGAACCCACATGCCTTAATAAAAAAGATCACCATCACATTAAATTTTAAAATAAACCAAGAACACTCCACAACATTTACTTTTCTGTTTATGCATTTGTTATTTGACTCCATAGCAAGGCACTGGTCCTGATGCAAATTTCATTTTATTGTTGACTAGTATGCAAGTGAATGATGATTATTTTTAAATGGGAGTAAATGATAAATGATGTTTTTATTTGAAAAGGTATATGTTATCTGTCTTGGTTGCAAAAGTATTTTTTCTAACTCCTAGATTAGAGGCTTTAGTTTCTTTTATTTTTAGGGTCTACCCCCCTTGGCTTCGCTAGGAAAGCCTAGACGGAGGAGTCGAGTCCCAAGTGACAGCACTTGACTCTGACTTGCCCGCAAGGCCACACCAGCAGCTTGAAGACTTCTGCTGCGTTTTCCCAGGTGTGGAACCAGGCGGCAACATTTTGGCGCCGTTGCCGGGGATAAGTCTTTCTATTCCCGGAATACGACTTTTGAGTTTTCCTTTTTGTTTTCGCTTTGTTTGATGTATGTAGTGAATTTTTTAAATTGACTAAGAACATCTGGCGACTCCACTGTCAACAAATCTACCAAGGCGTTTTACAAGAAGAAATCCTCAGAACTTGCTTCAGTTCTTTCCTGAGCCTGAAAAGGTCTATCATAGAAGGAAAAGCAAGTTATCTTCTCGAAAAACCCTTGAGGATCTTGGTTCTCAGTCAATTTCTGATATTCACCTTTTATTCACAGAAAATAATTTGAATAATCTTATTGTTGAAATGGCTGAGTTTGGTCCTTATGATTTTACTGCTATAGTTGGTTACCCTCATGATATCCCTGAAAAAGCCATTGATAAGTTGCCATCTTTTCAAGGAAATAATGCTATTAGTGCTAAATCCCATATAACTCGTTTTTGCCATTGTTTTGACAAGTGGTGCTTGGGTGCCAAGCATGAAGATGTAAAAATGAAGTTGTTTGCTTTATCTTTGGAAGAAAATGCTTATGAATGGTTTAACAAGTTGGAAGCTGACAAGTACAAGACCTACAAAGAAATTGAAACTGCTTTCTTGGCCAAATGGGGGGACATCAAAGAAGACCGCTACCTTCTAGCTGCCTTGACCAACACTAAGAAAAATGAAAATGAGACAATGGAAGAATTCAACAACAAATTCAATGAAATTGTGGGTAGACTTCATGCTGATATCAAGCCACCTGATAATTCCATCCTCATTTACTACATGGAAGCTTTTAGTGGGGAGTTGAAATATCAATTAGCTGATAAAGAACCTGCCGATCTAAAGAAGGCCATGGAATTGGCCGAGAAAATTGATAAGAACATGTTAAATTGTGGCAAGTCTCATCTTCCTGGTTTCACAAGGGCAAATGTTCCTATGAAGCAAAGCGAAAGTAAAGATAAAACCATTAGCATTGAAACCAAGGATCTTTCAAAGGAACCTTTGAAAGAAATTGCCCAACTCTTGAAGGAAGCTGTTTCAAATCAAGCCTCCAACATGACTGCCATACAGAACAGGTTGATCTCCATTGAAAGATCTCAAAACCACCAGGTCTCAAATCAGTATGTGCCTAAGCCCCAATATGCTCCTAGGCCTCAGTATCAGAGAAAAGTTCCATTCCAAGATCAGAGGACCCCAAATCCTTTGGAAACTGTAAATACTCTTTCAGAAGAAATTCCTCCCTTTTGTAGGGCATGTGATAGTTTCCATGAAGAGTCTACTTGTGCTATATTTAAATGGTCAATGGAACAGAATCCGTCAGAAGCCAGTAGCAGTGTCAGATTAGCAAGCGAGCCTGAGAACCAGCCTGAATATATCAATATTGTGGGTCAAACTCACCCTGTCTCTAAAGAAACTTGGGAACAAGCTAGATGTTACAGCCAGGACTTGAAAGATAAAGCTACCCTTAGATTTGGTGAGATGCCTCCACCAGAGAAGATTCTTGAGATGTCAAAGTTCAAAGGCCTAACATATCAAAGAAAGAACCATGTTGGGACCTCAAACTCAAATCAGAATATCCCTAAGGTAACACCTTCTTCCAACTCTGAAAGTCTTCATGTCGATTTGGCTCAATGGTTATCTTCTGCAAAGATTCCTGTTCTTGTTACTGACCTTATCAAAATCCCAAGCTTGAAAGAAAATCTTATGAAAGTGATAGATCATCCTCAACATGAAAGGGGCAAGGCTCCTATGGACTCAGAGATAGTAAATCTTAACCAGACTAGAGAAGAACCTAACCATAAAGATGACCCAATTATTTTGCATAGTGTGGATCCCCATAAGGAAGACCACCCTCCTTTCTATGTCTCCTTGCTAGTCAATGATATGCTTGTGCACAATTGCATGTTGGATTCTGGTGCTTCCTCAAATGTTATGACCAAAAGAGTTATGGATCAATTGGGCTTAAAAACAACTAGACCCTATCACAATGTGTGTGCCATGGATTCAAGGGAAGTTGATACTATTGGTATAATTATAAATCTACCTGTTAGGTTGGCCAAGTATCCTGATGTCCATTTAAACATGGATGTCGTAGTAATTGATGTACCAGACAATTGGGGAATGCTTTTATCTAGAAAGTGGGCTGCATCTTTAGGGGGAGACATAAGGATGGATTGGTCATATGCTACTATCCCTGCATCAGAACATACAACTGTTAAGTTATACAATGAACAAGCTAGAAAACTCCATGTTGAAGACCCACAAAATCTGGCTAATGAATTTGTGCATCAAACGGACAACTTTGGAAACTATTCTATCTGTTCAAATTTCATAGCACCTTTTAGAGAAGCATCCAAAGATGAAAAGAAGGATGGGATATGGAGGATGAGTTTTGATGGGGCATCTTCAAGATATGGAAAAGGAGCTGGAATTGTCATAACTTCTCCTTCTAAACAAACCTTCAAATTTGCTTTCAGACTTGAGTTTGATGCATCAAATAATGTGGCTGAGTATGAAGCTCTTTTGCAAGGGTTAGAAATTGCCAAAGATATGGGGATTAAGATTTTATCTATTAAAGGTGATTCTGACTTAGTGGTTTCCCAAGTTAAAAATGTATTTGCTTGCAAAAGTCGAAGATTGAAACAGTATAGGAATGCTGTCTGGGATACTATGGAGTGGTTTGATGCTTTAAATATCATGGCAATTCCTAGAGAAGAAAACATTGAGGCAGATGAACTAGCTGTGGCAGCTTCTACACTTCAACCAACTGAGGAAATATTAAAGGGGAATGGAAAATTTGAAATCAACTTTAGACCTTTAATCCCTGACAACATAGATCATTGGCAAGTGTTTGATAGTGACAAGCAAATTCTCAACTTCATCCATAACCTTCAAGAATTTTCTGATTGTAAAATCACTTATAAGGAAGAAGGGAAAGATTATCCTGAAGAAGAGGACCAACCTAGGAACAAAATTCCCAAGGGCATAACCCGGTTAGAGCAGCTTTTTGACAGGCAAGATGGCCATAAAAGAAAGAAAGGTTCAATAAAACCAGGGGACTATATTGAAGTAAACATAGGAACTGAGAAGGAACCAAAGATGATAAAAATTGGAAAGGGAATATCTCAAGAAGAAAGAAAAGCCTTGATTGACTTAATCTATGAATATAGGGATATATTTGCTTTCAGCTATGATGAACTTAAGGCTTATCGTGATGATATTTTTCAACATACAATCCCTTTTAAACCAGGTATCAAGCCTTTTCGCCAAAAACTGAGACGAATAAACCCCAAGTTGGCTCCTATGGTTTACAAAGAACTCCAAAAGATGTTAGCAGCAGGAATCATCACTCCAACAAGACACTCTTCTTGGTGTTCTAACTTGGTGGTTGTTAGAAAAAAGAATGGGGATATCAGATTGTGCATTGATTTCCGAAACTTGAACTGGGCATGCCTAAAAGATAACTATCCTTTGCCAAGCATGGACACTTTACTTCAGAAGGTGACTGGATCAGGCTTAATGTCTTTTCTTGATGGGTTTTCAGGATATAATCAAGTGCTTGTCAACAAAGAGGATCAACATAAAACTACTTTTACCACACCTTGGGGCACTTTCATGTACCTTAGAATGCCTTTTGGTCTTACTAATGCTGGTGCTACCTTTCAACGTGCTATGGATGTTGCTTTTAATGGATTGATTGGTAAAATTATTGAAATATATCAGGATGATTTAACAGTGTATAGTAAGGAAAGATCAGATCATGTTGGCCATCTTAGAAAGGTTTTTGAGAGATGCAGAAAGTATGGCATATCTTTAAATCCAGCTAAATCTGTGCTTTGTGTTGATGAGGGCAAACTGTTAGGGCATATTATCACTAAGGATGGTGTAAAAATTGATCCTGAAAGAGTTGAGGCCATTAAAAAGGTTCCTATCCCCACCAATGTCAAAGCTCTCCAATCCTTCAATGGCCAGATTAATTTCATTAGAAGATTTATTCCAAATCTAGCTGAGCTAATGAAGCCTTTACAACTCTTACTTAAAAAAGATGCTAAGTTTGAATGGAGTAAGCAAGGAAGAGAAGCTTTTGCAGGTATCAAGGATGCCATATCTAAAGCCCCTGTGTTGATAAGCCCTAATTATTCAAAAGAATTCCAAATCTTTTCCTTTGCTTCAGAGCATACTATTGCCGGAGTCTTACTTCAGAAGAATGACCAAGGCCAAGAACAACCCATAGCATTCTTTAGTAAAGCTTTACAAAATTCAGAGCTTAAATATACTATAATGGAGAAACAAGCTTATGCCCTTGTTAAATCTTTGAAACATTTCAGGACATATATTGGGTATTCCAAGGTTGTGGGTTATGTTCCTCATACTGCTGTTAAAGATATATTAGCTCAACAGGATTGCCTGGGTATAAGGGGAAAATGGGTGTCCAAAATACAAGAGTATGACTTGGAGATAAAACCTACCAAGTTAATCAAAGGTCAAGGTCTTGCACGCATGATGACAGAAAGTAATGAGAAAGCTGTAGGAATGATTTGTCAAAATAATGAGTCAGCACCTATCATATCTGAAGAGCTTCAAAGATTAAGTCAAACTCAATGGTATTCCGACATTATCTACCTTCTTAACAATTTTACTTGTCCTGAACATCTTGTTGGTCATAAAAGAAGGTCTCTAAGACTCAAAGCCACTAAGTATTGCATAACTCAAAATGGATTAGGTTGGAGAAATCCTGATGGCTTAGTTCTTAGATGTGTTGATGAACCAGATTCCAAAAAACTTCTGGTTGAATTTCATACTGGATTTTGTGGTGGGCATTATGCAGCAGACACCACAGCCCACAAGATCCTTAGATCAGGTTACTATTGGCCCACTTTATTTGCTGATGTGCACAAGTTCGTCAGATCTTGTCCCCAATGTCAGTTGTTCACTGGGAAACAGAAATTGGCAACTTTACCCCTTGAGCCAGTAGTTGTTCAAGCCCCTTTCCAACAATGGGGTCTTGATTTTATCGGTCAGTTTAAGGAAAACTCAAGCAATGGATATACCTGGATCCTAACTGCCACCGATTATTTCACCAAATGGGTGGAAGCAATCCCTACTAAGTATGCCACTGATAAAGTAGTTATGGATTTCCTTGAAAATCATATTATAACTAGATTTGGGGTGCCATCCAAGATAACAACTGACAATGGTCCTAGTTTTAGTTCCATGGCCTTTTCAGCTTTCTGCTTCAAGTATGGTATAATCCTTTCCCACTCATCCAACTATTATCCCCAAGGAAATGGATTGGCTGAATCAACCAACAAGACCTTAATGAACATTTTAAAGAAAACTGTGGGTGATAACAAAAGGTCTTGGGATTCTAAGATAAAATTTGCTATATGGGCCGACAGAATAACACAGAAACGTGCTACTGGGAAAACCCCTTTTCAGTTGGTTTATGGTTTGGAAGTTTCTGTTCCCATTCATATTCAGTTGCCAGTGTATCAGATGTTGCATGATTATGAGTCAAATGATGATGGTATGCAGAACAGAATTGAGCAAATTATGAAATTGGATGAGACTAGAAGAAAGGCTTTAGACCAAAGTATCAGAAATCAGGACAGGGTTAAAAGAACTTTTGACAGGTCAGCCAAGCCAAAAGATTTTCAGCCAGGGGATTGGGTTCTTCTATGGGACAAGCGAAGGGATAAGCCAGGAAAGCATGGAAAGTTTGATAGCCTATGGTTGGGACCATATATTATATCTGAACCAGCAGGGGTTAATTCTTTTTTCCTTTGCACTATGGATGGAGAAAGGTTGACTCTCCCAGTCAATGGGCAACATCTCAAGCTGTTTTTCAAAGAAGATTTCCTGATGCCCACGGGGGCAGATTGATAGCAGGGCCATCTCTAACCCTTTGCCTTGCATTTTTGTACATTATGTTTTGTATATTATTGATGTATATTAGTTTCATTTACTTACTTTAGTTTTGCTTTGAAATAAATGTTGCAACTTATGTTTCATTTGGCAAAAATATGGGACTGATGCATTTTAATTTTGTGGCAGGAACCAGAGATTCTTGGATTCTCGCATACTCTATTTGATTAAATCAGATCGAGCACACGTCCCGCAGTTGGAGCCAGATGTTGCCAACTAAGTTGCACTTGGTTGGATTATCAAGCGAGCGGGCAAAGTAGAACATGACACATGTTCAATTTTGGTGATTTGATGTCCAGCTGGCCTTTTTTAAGGCCCCCGTTTTTTTCACATGTCCATGGCCCTGCGGGGTTTGTAACAAAACGTGCTAGCATGGTGTTTGTAAAAGACTCGGTTCCTTAGGACTTTTGGGCCAAGTCAGGTATTCCAAGGAGTTTTTTCACCTATTTATTATGTTTTGCATCACTGCATTGCATAATTAATTGGTTTTTCTCCTGCTCCTCCAAAGCTGGAATGCCTGGGGAGGCTGACGGGCCTTAGGGAATTATTAGAGTCTATGGGTCAATGTATATGAACATGCTAGGCGTTAATTTTGAGTCATATGGACATGTCTAAGTCCCCCTAGGTGTTTTTTTTAATTTTCGGCAAGTTTTTATTTTTCCGTAAATTGGGCCATTTTTTAATGGTTCAATTAAAAAATTTGTAATTGGCCTATCTGGGGCGTCTGGAGGTATTTTTTGCTTTAGGGGTGCTCGTTTTCTAACTCAGAGCACCCCCTAAACCCCTAAACCCACTTTTCCTAATGTTTGGGTACTTCTACCTTGGTCAAAATCAAAAAAATCAAAAAATCCCAAAAAAGTCATAAAAAAATCAAAAAAGTGAAAAAATGACTTAAAAAATTAATTATTTTTGGGAGTTATGACAACTCAGTTTTGGATCAGCATCATATGTGGAATGTTTTGGGCTGATTTTGGAAGGTTTTGGGCAGCCCCAAACAAGGAGATAATAGTGCCCATTGAGGAGGGGCGCATTCACTCAAGGAGGGGCGCACTTGCTATTGTGGGCAGCCCATAAACTAAGGGAGGAGCAGCACTATTTGTGCTGATATGTTAGCACGTTTTGGGCTGCATATTGGGCAGCTAGAATAGGGGATGGCAGCCCCATTTCCCTCCACCATCTATGCCACCACTCTTCCACCCATTTTGGCAAGTGCGCCCTCCCTCCTTAGCCATTTTCTCTATAAATTGAAGCTTGCTCTCCATTGTTCACTAGTGAGACTTGGAGCAGCTAACTTATGATTGTAATAGTTTTATCATTTTGAATAATAGAAGACTTTGGAGGTCAACTTGTGGTGTCTTGGTTACATGTGGATGAAGTATCTTGATCTTTTCTCCAAGGTGACTTGTGCATAAGTCTTATTTTTCAAGGATGTGGTTTGCTCATCTATGAGATAAGTTGTTTGTCAAATTTGTTTATTTGTAGCAGCTTAGTTTCTTATGAGTATATATATCTACACTTAATCTTTGTTTGGTGAGATTTGTGATGTGCAGGTGTCTTCTTGTGTTGGGCAAAAAGTAGGATCTTGTTTGTTTCCACTTTTTACTAACAATTATTTGCAGATATAGTCCCTTCAAACATCACTGAACCATCTTCAAGGCTTCTATTTTCAACAAGGATTTGTTCCATCTCTCTCTCTCTCATTTATAAAATTCAAATTTTCTGATTTACTAGTACTTTCTTTACAAAAAAAACTAGTCTGAAGTTGTCGAAATCTTTCAAATTTTTTCTAAAGAAGTATTAGATCTGATTGTAAAGTGTTATCTGGCTGCCATAGAGCTAATAATTTGCAGCCATTAAAGGGCTAGCAAAGATCCCAAGTAGACAAGCTCCATAGCTTGTTTTACTTGGTTATTTTGTCATTTTTTACTTAGTTTTTTAACTTAGAAAATTTTGGGTTTCTTAGGAGGTGTTCCAAAGACACTCTTAAAGTGTTTTTGGGCATTTTGTTCTAATTATTGCTTGCTGGTTTGCAGCAGAAGATGAGCAGGTAGGAGGAAGTGCTGGCAAAATTTCGAGCATCCAGGCGATCCGGAACACAAATTTCCATATTTTCCAAAACCGGGCATATTTTTCTATAATTTTGTAAGCTACCAAGTCACATTAAGTAGACTTGGGGCACTTCTCCGTTATCATTGTAAACATTTTAAACGAGAGCAAGTGGGCTAGCCAGCGCCCATACCCCATCCCCCCAGGGGTGGCCTGTGTCGTCTCATTTTCATGGCGTGAATGTTAGAGTAGTTTTATTTCTTGTTTTTCGGCATTAATAAAATCAATTAGGATTAAAATAAACCTTGTTGGTCCGTTTCACTAGCGGGCCACAAGTTCACTCACAACCTAGTTTTTTCACATTTTTTTTTACAACTCATAACGCCCCCCTTGCTTTCCCGAAGTAGGGTTTTGTATGAGGGCTTGCCCGAAATACATGCCTGAAAAGAGACTCCTGGGGTTCTAAAAAGATAAAATTTGTGTTCTTAAAATTTTATAAAAAAATACCAAGGTCTTCTCCCGTATGCTCTGTGGCCAACTTGCAGCTTAGTCTGATCCAGTTGGTACACACCAGAAAGGAGTTGATGACTAGTAATAGGACTTAACACCACCCCAATAAAAAAACCCTTTGTGAAAATCCGGCACAACTCGCAATTTGTTGTCGTGGGCAAATTTCCCAGAAGGCTTGGGATAAAACTGGATAGCGACCTCTTGGAAACCGTTAGGCTTGCCCTCGTTGGTATAGCATCTGAACACCTCCTCGAGACTCCGATCCAGCCTAAAGCCTGAGAGGGAAGCCACACTTCAAATTTCCGGACATGTTCCCCCGTACCTTGCGTATATCGGGAACCCACATGCCTTAATAAAAAAGATCACCATCACATTAAATTTTAAAATAAACCAAGAACACTCCACAACATTTACTTTTCTGTTTATGCATTTGTTATTTGACTCCATAGCAAGGCACTGGTCCTGATGCAAATTTCATTTTATTGTTGACTAGTATGCAAGTGAATGATGATTATTTTTAAATGGGAGTAAATGATAAATGATGTTTTTATTTGAAAAGGTATATGTTATCTGTCTTGGTTGCAAAAGTATTTTTTCTAACTCCTAGATTAGAGGCTTTAGTTTCTTTTATTTTTAGGGTCTACCCCCCTTGGCTTCGCTAGGAAAGCCTAGACGGAGGAGTCGAGTCCCAAGTGACAGCACTTGACTCTGACTTGCCCGCAAGGCCACACCAGCAGCTTGAAGACTTCTGCTTCGTTTTCCCAGGTGTGGAACCAGGCGGCAACAGGTCCCAAAGTACTGAGCCACGAACTCCCAAAACCATATTGGTGTCTGCCAAGTCAACAATATAGAAGTCATCTGTTAAACTGTAATTCCCCATAGTCACTGTCAACTGGGGAGCCTTGAATAGGAAGGCATCACTCGGTCACCGACCACCTCCACACCAAACCCCTCAAACTGCTCGGCATGGATGCCTCTCCTGGATACCAAAGCAGAGTCTATGAAATTGTGGGTTACCCCACCATCTATCAGAATCGTGATTCTCTGACCCCGTACAATACCCCTAACCCGAAAAGTGATGAACCTGGGAGTAGCTAATAAGGTGGCAATAGTCCTTCTCTGCGGCTGTACCTGTGGCTGTTGTGTCTGGGGTCCTTGTGTCGATGTTTGTTATCACACAACTTGTAGTTGCCCCTAAAGGTGATCCTCTCCAGGACAATAGAGGTGCTAGGCAGCTAAAGAGGTGACCCAAGAGGGCCTCGATTCCCAAGATGGATTGGTTGTCACGCCAATCGAGGCACTCTTCACTTTTTGCTATCCAAGCCCCGGATAGCAAAGGGGGAGACCCTGATCTACTCCCAGAGAGAGAGATCCAAATCAAACACTAGATCAAGATATTCAATGATGAAAAGTGATGAACCCTAGATATAAGGAAATGAGTTACTGTAGAGGCTTAGGGGATGTGAGATATGAAAGTTAATTAGTTCGATTACAGTAACTCGAGATTAAAAATGAATCTAGGATGTAAGTGCTAGAGTAAATGATCAAAATCAGCTGCCTTGGGAAACATGTACTTAAAAGATGGAAAAATGGTCCCAAGGAGTAGATCTGACAAGTTTAGGGCTTCCTAGCACAACTTGATAGTAGATCTGACAGTATCACAGCACACAAGCTCAAAAAAGATGGATTAACCACTCAGAAGACCAACAGACCAAGGAGGGTGTAAGCATGGAGAGATCAGTGCCTAGGGATTCATGTAGATGGAGTCCTTAGAGCTAGATGCCCTTGAGAACCCACTTGGGGCTAGGCCTAGGAATGAAAACCCAGAAATGGTTTTCTAGTAAACCAAGTAATTAACCCTAGAGAATTTTTAGAAATTTTTGGAGTTGGGGTTTTGATGTAAATGACAGATGGGTAAGTTAAAGGAATCAAATACGTACCTTGTGAGCGTACCTGGATGATGAGAATGAATGCCGGTATGACGAGGATTACTCTTGAAAAGATCAAATGAAGGCTTGGTCTTTTCTCTTGCTCTAACGATTTGCCCAGATCCACGTGTGTCCTCCTCTCTTTGCAAAACCAAGGAACAAAATTCAATTAGCAAACAAAGATGGAGGTAGATGCAAGCTAGAAGTAAAAGATAGAGAATAATTAGTACAAAGACAAAATCACTCCCTGTGTAAACTAAGATTTGACAGAAAGTAGCAGGGTGGGTCTCCCCAACCCATGTGCCCTTCTCCCAAGTCGCCTCCTTCACCTGCAAATCGAAAAAGTGGAACAAAATATGTCAGATAGCTACCAAGATCCTTCAGTGCAAATGGAAAAGTAGTTTCAATCACCATAGCCAAGCATGCAACCCAAGATCACAAGAATTGTCCAATATATTTCTTTGTATTCCAAAAACCCAGAGCCAAAAGTCCCTTTACAATGAGGGGGGTCTCTTCCTTAAATAGGAATGAGACAAACCAAAACCCTAACCACTTTTTGAATGAGTGGTGAAGATAAAAAGGTATAATAATAATAATCAATGGCTAAGATGAGCCGACAATACAATACATGGATCAACTCACAAATAGAGGGGGGCACACTCACTAAGATGCCCTAGGGGGACGTACCACATGATAAGTGAATAAGACACATGATACAGGCACATGGTGGGGCTAGGAGGTAATCATATCCTTCACTAGCATGGCCCCATGCCACAATAGTAAATAATATGACCATATAAAATCATAAAGTGACCATAAGGCCAAATCGTGCCCCCCTCAAAAACATAATAAAATATCCAAATAATAGCTCGGAGTGTGTGTGGACCCCACTGAATGCTGCAAGCTGTGCTAGAAGGTGTGGGATGCATCACAAAAATCCTTTGAACAAGCCTCATGCCAATTCCTTGCCTCAATTTCCCAAATCGATATCCTCAGTGACCATTTTTTCCATTTTTTATCCTCGGAAAATCACCTGTAAAATAATAAAATGCCTGTACCACTTTGCCTGGTGCCCCAGGCATAAATCTGACTGCATCAAAATATCTGGGAGCATGGTGATATGGTAATTACAAGTGGCTGGATGCCATACTCCCTCTGTAGCGCCCTAGGAGAACTAATTAAAGCTCAAAATGTGCTGACAAGCCATTTTATAATGGCAATTATGCAATAAAGTGATAATCTGACTGTAATGTCGTTTGAAAGTGCCTGAAACTGATATCTAAGTGTGCCAATGGACTCAGAAGGCCCAAATGTAGTAGAGATGAATACTCATACACCATGTGACCACCTGGATAATCATATGTAAGCTCAACCATGCCCGGACAAATAAAAATAATGGTGTCTAAATAATAATAATAATAAAAATCCATCAAACCATCATATAAAACCTATGTCTGATGCATGGAACCATCAAGTGGGAAACATAGGACCACAAATAATCAATCTTGGACATGACCACAAATAATCAATCTTGGACATCATTGGTCCACCTCATCCCGGATCCTGCGGTTCACTTGGTCAAGTTGGGTTGACCTGGTCAAAACTGATCACACCAATGACCCAGGCTCAAACTGACTGATGCTGCAAGTGCAAATGAATAAGATATGCTCCTTTAATTATTTCACTAGCAAGACTAAAGTATGAAGTAGCATTTCACTGGCGATTAAGCAATTAATACATCAATATAAGTCTAGAATCAAAACAATCAATTACTAAGAGAAAGACCCTCAAGTGTATACTCATTTCATGGACGTGACCATTTTGCTAGGAATGGGTGAAGGTGAAAAATGCAAGGTTAGGACAAAGGAATGACTTTACAATCTTCAACACTGTGACACTTTGGATAAGGGAAAAAGGGAGAATCACCTAAGCATATGTTGGACAAAGAACACACAAGGAATGGCAGTCTCACAAATGTAATGAGTTGATTTGAGGAGTGTCTATTCAACTTTTAGCAAATGTCTACAGCTCACATCCAAGCTTGAACCAGCTCTGTGAGGATCTTTTCTAGAACCACCGTGACTAGGTTCACAACTAATCGTAACTTGGGGTTCTAGGGGACACTTAGAATTAGCCGTCCCTTACTCCATCTCACTTCCTAACCCATAGGCTCCGTGAGGAACTAATCATTACATTTTAATTGTGGCTAGCAGTCTTTAGATTTAGCATATATTTAACCCTTGCTTTTTAGGCCTTATTACCCTTTGGATTTTTTATGTGCTTAGAAGCACAACTAATTGCAACTTTTATCCAGTGTGCTTTACATTTCATTTCATAGCCCTCTTTCATTGTGCTAAAAAGCACAGTTTCAAATATAACCATGGGCTTGCATATAAGATATAATAATGATTGACATATGCATGTAATGATGGTAGTACATTTTGCTTCAAGTCTAGCTGACACAACTTAGGCAACTAGGGGGATCATGCACAATCAGGACCAAACATCGGGGGAAACCAACCAGAGAGGTCAAGGCTTCAAATCCATCTCACCTAAGCTCAGGAACCAACACCAGTGGGTTCTCCTGGCCCAAAAGGATCAAGGCTTCGGTAAGTTCTGTTGCACAACTCAGAGTCGAGACACACAACAACAGGGAATCTATCCAATATAGAGGCAAAAGTGGAGAGGTCCTCCATATCACAGGCTGAGGTGTAAGCCAAGATAAAACCAAATACGAAAGAGAACAGATGGATGGGGAAAGTGATATGTGATGCCATAACTAGTAAGCCATAAATGGTGGGAATGACCACGTCCATACTACTTAAGAGGGTAAAACCAACGAGTATAAACAAGAAATTCTTATTTTGAGTAATTAGATTACTTTAATTCCAGACAGTCAACCAATAACCATATCCACATATATATATATATCGCCAGATTATGACCACTAAATACCTAGTCAAGCTACTAAGATAAGCAAAAGAGCAAGGTAAACATATTCAATGCACAAACATATACTTGTTGGGTCATACACCTGTATCCATCATCTGGACCATCAACCATCACTGCTGCTGTACAACTCTGGACACTATCACACTGCTCTGTATGGAAGAAAAACGGTCACCTCAGTCATCAAATCTGAGGTCATGAGGCTCAGTCATGGCACAAGGCTGGCATGTCTTCTCTGGGGCTGCTCAAAACATGAGTGATCATCAAAATTACTGCTCATCATAGGTTAATCTCATAAAAAATGTGTAAAGGACTGGCTCAAACATATACAGGAAACTACTCTGCAATCATGGTAGCCCAGCTACTATGGATGTGATAACATCTGGCTCCAGCTGGGACAAGTTCTCTAAGGGAGAGAGTGCTTGAGAACCTCATAAATCTTTGGTCCCCAACACTCACTACATCAATCATCAATCCTGCACCTGATTTATCTGCTTCATCATCAAAATGTACCTGTTCCCGTGCACATGAAAGCAGACACTACCCAAGCAGCATGTATGGTATAAAAATAAAATACTGGAACCGAAATAAACTTCTAATCTAGAAGAGAAAATCAAATTCTGTTACATTATTAAATGCTAAAGGAAGATGCATGAAAGTAAAATGTTGATCTAACAACTAACAAGTTTTATTTTGATGCAGGGAATAAATAAAACTTTGAAGAATGGCTAACTCAGTCACCGACCTGGGGTCATGGGGCTCAATCTTGGCATGAGACTGTAAATGTACAAGAACTGGATCCACTGAATGTGTAAGAGTGACCATCAACATACTGCTCATCATCAGTTGATTTCATCAAAATGTGTAAAGGATCGACTCAAAAATATACTGGAAACTGATCTGCAATCATGGTAGCCAGGCTACTATGGATGTGACAACGAGCACCTAATGTACTTAGATTATATTATTTATATAATTATTATAGAAGGTCTTGTGCATTAGCATAATTGTGTTTATTTGGTATCATATGTAGTGCAATCTTCTTGATGAGTGGGTCTAAAGGATAAGAACACGTGCTTCTTCTTTAAAGGTCACGGGTTTGAATATGGAGGGGGAAGGGTTCCCTTGTTCCACAGACAAAGGGGGTCTCATGCCTCAATATTTGGCCTATGGCTAGGCTGTGACCTTAAATTAGATTTTTATTATATTAGAGATACATTCCATGGATGAAATATCTATCACATGGTAGGTAGGGTATTGATGATTGCACACAGAAGAAATTTATTGGGAGAAAATAATAACTTTGTGTCATAGACTACATGTATGTGTTAATAACAAACATGTTGAATAAGCTGGAGCAATAGTGACATATAGTCACTAGTGGATTGTACTTTTGAGTCCCTATGACCTACTTTATTTGGTCATTTGTAGACATTAATAAATTTATCTTATCTTATCGTATGATGGGTAAGTCATTTCCCAATGTTTTTGAAGCTTTACTAGACCAGAGGCATGTAATGTACCTAGATTATATATATATATATATATATATATATATATATATATATATATCAATGTTCCACCAAGTTTCCAGGACACGGAAGCGGGGAAACTCACATTGGGGACGTGTGGAGACCACCCCCAAATTTAGGAAAATTCAGGGGATGGGGGGACGTCGAGGTCTTTAAAATTATTAAAAAATATATAATTTTTATAAATCCTAACATATTAACATATAAATTCTTCATCCCATCACCATTTACATACTAAAACTTAAATAGTAAATACAAAATAGTAAATTCATCATAGTAAACACGGTTGTCAATTCATCATTGATTTATGAATCATTTATCATTTGAGTAGTTGAATTTCACATTGATAAATTCTAAATTTATAATACATGCACATCTTCCATTATAAATTTGAATTATAAACATAAACAATAGATGAAAATTTAAAATATTAAAATCATAAAAGTGAATCATAGACCTATCACATAAAGTCTTAAACACCTTCAATTTTAAAGAGTCAAAAGAGCAATGAGACAAAGACTCAATATGAGGTCATCAATGACAGTATCTACTTCTAGAGTCACAAGTTATACTGAAAACTAACAATGGACAATGAACACTGAAAATAAAAGTAGCAAGAATAAAGTTAAAAGCATCAAAAGGGAATTAAGGAGATAGTTCCGTGGATTGATCCTCCCCATGCATCCATTGTGTGAAGCCATCAAGATTCAGGAACATCAATGGGAGTGTCACTATTTGAGTCAGAGACTAGAGTCACTCTCATGAGTGAACAATGGCACACCAACCAAACCATGCTTTTTTTGTTTTTTTAAGTTATGAAAAAAATGAAAATTGTGTGGGGGTGTCTAGGCATTCCTTTTTTTTGTGAGGGGACGCCCAGAAGCCCCCCACCTCTCCGTGATGTTCCTTGTGCGTTTCCTCAAGTTTTTGGAAAAAGGGGATTGTTATCACACAACTTGTAGTTGCTTCTAAAGGTGATCCTATCCAATATGGCAGAGGTGTTGGGAAACTAAAGAAGTGACCTAAGAGGGCTTCGATTCCCAAGGATGATTGGTTGTCTCGCTAATCGAGGCAATCTTCACTTTAGATCAAGCTAACACAAGACCAAGGGGGAGACCCTAGTCATCCAAGGAAGGCTAGCGAAACTACTCTAGACATTTTAGGATGACGTGAAGTGAAAAAGAGAGAGAGATCAAGAGTAAGTAGATCTAGATCTAAGGAAGATGAGTGGCAAATGGAGTTAGGGCTTGGTTGAGGAGGCTTATGTAAGAGGTAAATGCTCAACCAAGGAATAAATATGCCACTAATGGAGTTAAACAAGTAGATCTAGATAGATCTAGTGCCGATATAAAAGACCCAAATGAGATCCACCTATAATTTGGTCAAATTGGAGTGAAGTGGGGCCCGCTTAGTGAAATTAGGATAGGATAGGCACTAAAAAGTTTTCCAAATGATAGATCTGGAGTTTAGAGGACAAATTAGCAACACCCAAGTGACATATTTGGAAAGATGACTAAAAGTAAAAACCCACAAGTGCGTCCTCCCCTAGAAATGGCCAGTGCTTGGATCTGAGGGCATATGGAGTCAGATTTCCACCAAACTTGGTCTCTAAGGTTTATTAATTATTTTAGAAGTGGGTTTTAGTTATTAAGACCAAATTATCGCCAGATCTATCAGATCTATAAAATGAGGGTTTTAAATGACAATTGGGTAGAATCGATACAAATCAATACGTACCTTGTAGATCTTACCTCAAATGCTTGCAATCGCCAAGTACATTGATGATCCTTTCAATTAGTTACAATTCCGAATGAGATCCAATTGATTTCAAGCTAAAACGTGTGGGTCCTATCACCAATCTCGTAGTTGCCCCTACAGATGGATCCAAGGTGGATGGTAGAGGGGACAGGCAACTAAAATGGTGAACCAAGAGAGCCCTAGTTCCCAAATGGATGGTTGTCACGCCAACCAAGGAACTCTTCACTTCTGCTACCAAAGCCAAGGTAATAAAGGGGGGACCCAGATCTACTCCCGATAGGAGAGATCAACCCAATCACCAGATCAGATCAGATAAAATGAGGTACATAAAGTGACAGGTATGCAAACCTAGATGTAAGGAGACTGAGACACTATGGAGGCTTAGAGATGATATGACTTGATGAATAGATCTTAAGCATAGTGATTCAGAGATTAAGTATGATTCCAGGATTCAAAGCTAGTTTAAAATGGTCAAAATCATCTGCCTTGGGAAACGTGACCCTTAAAACAGGGAAATTGTCCCAAATCAAAGATCTGACAGTTAGGGCTTTCTAGCTATGCTTGATGAAGGGATATGACAGTATCTAAGTGTGCAAGCAACCAGACATAGATCAACCCACAAGGAAATCTAACAACCCAGGAAAGTCGTGAGGGCTTGGAGAAGGATCAGTGTCTTGGAAATTGGGCCAAATGGAGTCGGATGTCCACCAAAATATAGATCGGGGTTGTTAAGGTGCAGAGCAAGGTGGGTTTTGAAGATCAAGGTCATCCAATGGCTAGATCTCAGTAGATCTGAGATTCAAAGTAACTCACTCAATGACCCAAGTGGGGCACAACCCTCAAAATGAGGAATGGGGCCCACAAGGCAAAAATCAAAGAAGTGAGATACTAGGGGTAGGTTACCAGATGAGAGGAGTTCAAATCAAGTGGGATCTCACCTACCCAGATCTTGGAACCTAGCAAACACCCTCTCTCAGGAAGTGCGACCTCCCTTGGAGAGGCTAAAGTGCCTTGGGAAAGGGGTCAAAAGGAAGCCAATCCACACCAAACTATAGATCCGAATTGGCGTGGATGCTATAGAGGTGGGTTTTCAATATCTTACCCAAAAGCCTACTAGATCCAAGTAGATCTGAGAAAAAGTAAAATGAGGGTTTTAATAGTTAAATGCTTTTGCCAATGGATTGGGATCAAGAAATAGTAAACAAACCTGTGGATCTTACCTGGATAACCTTGTAGATGCCTTGATGATGATGATCTATGCAAACCCGATCAATTTGAGAGGATTTGAGGTAGTTTTCTATGAAATTGATTTTGTCCAAGGAAGCCAATGCGCCCTCTCTCTTGCGCAACAAACGTCAACAATATTAGATTTGGTGCAATCAAGAGATAAGACTAATGCCACAAGAGAAATAATAGAAAGATAACATAGATCACAATGATACTAATGATAACCCCCTGATACAAGCGAATGCCAAGTGAGCGGGTTGAAGAAGCCTTGCAAAAATACCCAAGTTGAAGTCGCCCTCTTGTAGACAAGACAGTTTCCCAAAGGATAGATCTTACCACAAATTTCCAAATGCTAGGATGCAATAGACCTTCCAATCACCATATAAGAACACCAAATGCAAAGGAGATCCAAGAATTTCCACAAGAAGTTTTTCTATTATCAAGATTCCAAGAGCCAAAGACCCTTTGCAATGAGAAGCTCTCTCCTTTAAATAGGATGGAGAGATACCAAAACCCTAACCACCTTTTGAATGGATAGCTAAGATTAAAAGATCAAAGTGATCTAATCAATGGTTGAGATGAGCTCAACATAAAAGCACATGGATCAATAATAAAATAATACATCAATGGACCAAATCACCCTAGGAGAGGGGGTCCCACCAAATCTCAATGATAAAATATAAGATCTAGCTCATGGTGGGTCCAAGGGGTAATTTCTAACACCCTTGGTCAATCCCCATGGCACAATAATGTAAAATAATCAAGCTAGACACCAAATCGTGCCTCTCTGGAAAAGTCGTGAGCCTTAGGAGGCTCCAGAAATCCATATAAAATGCCGGAGTGATGGGTGTGGGTCCCACTGGAAGCTGAAACTACTGGAGAAGGTGTGGAAGACATCCCACTCATTATCAAACATCATCCCATGCAAATCCCTTGCCTCAGTATCCCAAATCGAATCCCTCAGTAGCCATTTTTACCATTTCTGATCTGCCTTGGGAAGTGTGAAACTGCCCAAACTGTCTCCTGGAGTGCCTGCGCTGTCAAGGTGAGGCCACCAAGCTCTCTGGAAGGGGGATAATATGGTAATAACAAGTGGTTGGACCACCCCCTCCATGGATAGCGCCCTAGGTGAACCAATCAAGACTCATCACTGCTCTGACAGGCCATCCGACATGCCAAAACTGCACTAGGATAGCCAACTGAGGCTAAAAATCACTGTAACTGCCCGAAACTGAAAACAAACCGTCTCATTGGACTCAGAGAGCCCAAAACCATCTAAGATGTGTACCCATACACCATATAGATCTCTGCATGATCAAAAATAAATATCCATCATATCCGACAGACCAAATAATAATAATCTGTAAAAGTGCTGAAAAGCACAAATCATCATCATAAGCCTGAAACGACTGCATAGAACCACCTGGTGACTTGTACCAGACCATATATCATATCTCTGTATCATCTGAGGTCTGCCATCTCATGTCCTGTGCTTGACTTTGGTCATACTAAGTTTGACCAAGTCAAAATAACCAATAATATAACTCGGACTATCATCAAAACTGCTGCAAGGTACCAAAGGTTAATGCATGCTCTACAATTCATTCAAGTAACAATTATAACAAGAAGTAATCATTACTGGCGATCTAAAACCAAATATATAAAGGCATTAATTATTATCATTACTCAAACCAGACTTTTAAGACCATACTCACTTCACAGTTGTGATCAATTTGTTAATGAAGGGTGAGGGCCAAAAATAAAAAGGCTAGGCTAAGGGATGACTACTGACTCGACATTGTGACACTTTGGAAATGGAAAGGGAATACACACTCTAACATATGCTGGACAAGTAGTAACACGGGGAATGGCAGTGTCTCACAAATGGGTAAGTTGTTGAAAGAGTGCTTATTCAACTTCGGCTTCATGTCTACTTTTATAAAAGATGATCCAGTTTCATTAGGATCCATTGATTTCATTTCATGGCCTTTTTGGCCTACATAACCCTTTGGATCTCAGGTGTGCTGATAAGCACAACTAATTGCACCTTGCATCTAGGGCATGTTTGTACATATACATATAAAGTCAGCAATCGTTTAGATATGGAGTTTAAGAAACATTGCTTTTTGGACCTTTCATTATACTCTTCAAGGAGTATTTATAGCTTTTCATTGCTCTTGCCCTTTACTCACGTGTGTTGATAAACACATTCTAGAGTTTACAGTTTCCTGGGCGAATTTACATAAGTTTCCATAAGTAATACATGAGCTTTCAGTTTTAGCCAACACATCTTAAGTGACTAGGGGGACTTCGTACCAGTGCCAAACATCGGGACAAACGACCATAATGATTTATGACTACAATCCAACTCACCAAAGGTAAGTTTTGTCACCAACTTAGAGCCGAGACACAAGAAACAGGGAAACTTATCCAACACGGAGGCTAAAGCGGGGGAAGGTCGTCCATGCCACTAGTCAAGTATTAAGTTAGGGTAATAAACAAACTGGTAGGTAATGGATGGGTGGAGACAGTGAAAAATGAGACCAACACTAGCAAGCCAAAATATGGTGGGAATGATCACCTCTATTCTCCCTAGGGAGGGTAAAACCAATGAGTATGGATAGTGAACTTCTAAGTCTGAGTGGGGACAATATAATATATATAAAAGTACAACCAGGTCCACATATCTATATGATCACCAGATCATAATACTAAATGCTAAGACATGCTACAAGAATGAATATAAAAGCAATATAACCATAACACCACAATATAATTGCTGAGTCATATACCTGAATGGACATAACCTGAACCAACATCTGTCCTCTGAAACTGTTGTTGTAACTCTGGGCAATACTGACTGCTCTGTATAAATGGCTAAATGGCTACATCGGTCATCTCTCTGAGTGTCCTGAAACTCAGTCATGGCATGGGGAACAAAACTGTTGTCCATGCAATAATCATGATCCATAATAGATGCTCATCTCAGCATCTCAATGTAAGGGAACTGGCTGAAAAGTGTACTGGAATTCTAAAAATAGTATATGGTAGCCCGACTACAATATATGTGATAACTTCTGTCTCCAGCTGGGACAATTGCTCTGCTGAAAGAGCGCTTGAGAACCTTAGAATCTTTGGTCCTCGCACTCTGCTACTCATATCCTCGATCCAACACTCTATATCTGCAACTGCTACCAGCATATCACCTGCTATCTGCAAATGGCCAGAGCTATACCAAACTCACAGACTGGATGTTAGCACAACGCATGGATATATAGATATAAATCTCAAATAAACAACAATACTAAAACTGAAATACATGAAATATAAATGCAGAAAATAAATCTGATCTACTAACATAACTTGAAAATGTTTGGTTTTATTGTGCAGGAAAAGGAAATGGCAAATACTCGGGACTATACTACGAGTTTCAAAAAGTGAGCTTAGGCAAAAGACAAAAATGTGTTAGACTCAATGGCTGAAAAGACTAACTACTGCCCAAGCAGGCTTATTCAGTTCCTACCTACTCTAATCTATTAGGCAAGCAAAGTACTAAGTAAAAGCATAAATCTCGTGCAACCATTCATCAATTTGGCTAATGATTATTCCTTGATGTTTTTTAACAAAATAAATCAGGATTAGATTAAAGCTTAACGAATTTAAAATCGACACGTTCTTGACTTGTTCAAAATTTGAGAAAGCATTAGAATGGTGCAAAATGAAAACATGCAAAGGGGGAGCTTGATTAATGTAAACATCCTCCATCAGAATATTAATCGGATCATAAAAATTATGCAAGTTATTATTCAACATGTATGGAGGGAAAAGATGTGATAACAAATTCAACTCCCCTTGATTCAAATTACTTCCCTCATCTACTTGACTAGGACACTCAATTCTGACTACTCCAGGAATGATGCACAAACCAAGTAGGGATAAATTGTGAAATAAAATTAAGATCGAGATTAGCCCCACTTGTTGTTTGAGGATGGAGAAACAAAGAAATTGATCTTTATATGCCCCTTCCAACCACCAAGAAGATTTAAGAATGTTACTTATCAAAGATGACTGAAAGGGAAAATGAAACACTCCAGTCATGTGACAATATTTAGACTCTTGATTGAAAATCTCAAAAGTAAAAGATTGACCAGACCACAAACTCAAAGAAGACTTAAAAGGTTGGGATGGGAGGGTGGATTGAAAATTGATTGACCTAGAATTTTGAGAAAAAGGACAGAACTTGTTGTGAGTACACAACCCCAAAAATTGAAAAAGACAATCTTGATAAAAAATTGAATTGGAAAATATATAAAAATTGGATGAGTTAAGTGAAAGATTATTTCTGAGCTTCCCATAAACATTAAAATATTTGTTTGAGGATTTTATTAAGGGAAACTCTTGATTAGTTTGATTCACCAACCCATCCTCATCATGAGATTTCTTATTAATTGATTTATCATTAATTTCATATGATGATAATTTATCAGGGATTGAATCAACAACCACTTGATCATTTTTAAAAATTTGATCTTTAAAAGCACAATGATTAGATGAACTCGTTTCAAAAGAAATTTGGTTGTTATCCCTATTTTCTTCTTCTTCAACATCATGATCAAAAATATCATTATCTACACAAGGATTGTGAAAAGGGATCTCAAAAATATTTTCAAGACTCACTAATGGAAAACTCAACCATGGATGCTTCTTGATGGAAATCATTTGTATCATCCTCTTCATCTGAGACTTCTTCAGGTAATGATGACAAGACTCTTCTAAGTTCCCCTCTTATGTCAATATTAAGGCAATAATCCTGAGGGATTGAAATTTGCTCACTGTCATTCATTACCTTCTCATGAGGCTCAATTAGCTCAGGAAAAGAGGAATCACTTTGATAAGGACAATCATTAGTTAATTCATTATCGGTATATTGATCATATTCATCAAGAGACTCATTTTCTGACTGTTCTTCCATAGTTTCATTAATATTTTCTCCCCACTCACTTATTAACAAATCCATGAACATGTCATACCCAGTGATGGATCCTGGGGCTAAATGATCAAACCATAGCTTGGCATCTCCTTCTAGGGAAGCACCAAGGGCTCGCATATAGACATCCTCACCATCAGCACCCAGAAATTCCATATGGTCCCAGAGGGCATCCAAATGACTCTCAATAGATGTTCCATTACTTCCATCAAAATGAGGCAACCCCTTGATGTATCCATTTGGCATAAGATGAGGTGCCCCATATATCTCTGAAAAATCAAAATGGGATGGCTTGGGTTTCCTAAAGGTTCTAGATGCTTGAGTTGGGCGAGGATCATTTACCAAAAGCCTTGGTTGGGTTTGATAATTTCTAATTGTCTCATTCGAGATATTTGGGGAAAAATTATTAGATGGATGAGGTGAATGATGGGTATCATAGAATCTTGATATGCTTCATGCCCATAATTATTTTGATAATCATCCTCATTCCTAAATTTCAAGTTTATGTCATTAATCTCTGTTATAATTTTTAATTTTTCTTTAAGATCTTGAAGAAGATATGGGTCCATTATGAATTATTAGGATTCTTAGTGGATTATATACATGGGTTCGATTCCCAACAGAGTCACAATTTAAGATTTTAAGATTTATACATTGGGTTCGGTCCTCAGGAGAGTCGCGGGGTGGAGTTCTAGGTGAACCACATAGGTAATTCACCGAAATGAAATATGTCGTAGGAGAAGTGAGATGCGTAACTTAAAATGGTGATTGAAGTAATTATTGAATTATAAATGCAATCACCAAGGCAAAATACCGGATGCGATAAGATATGGATTAACGCACGGACACTCGCAGACACCGAAGGTAAGCCTCTACTTCCTCGACAACGGCGCCAAAATGTTATCACCAATCTCGTAGTTGCCCCTACAGATGGATCCAAGGTGGATGGTAGAGGGGACAGGCAACTAAAGTGGTGAACCAAGAGAGCCCTAGTTCCCAAATGGATGGTTGTCACGCCAACCAAGGCACACTTTGCTTCTGCTACCAAAGCCAAGGTAACAAGGGGGAGACCCAGATCTACTCCCGATAGGAGAGATCAACCCAATCACCAGATCAGATCAGATAAAATGAGGTACGTAAGGTGACAGGTATGGAACCCTAGATGTAAGGGGACTGAGACACTGTGGAGGCTTAGAGATGATATGACTTGATGAATAGATCTTAAGCATAGTGATTCAAGGATTAAGTATGATTCTAGGATTACGCACGGACACTCGCAAACACCGAAGGTAAGCCTCTACTTCCCCGGCAACGGCGCCAAAATGTTATCACCAATCTCGTAGTTGCCCCTACAGATGGATCCAAGGTGGATGGTAGAGGGGACATGCAACTAAAGTGGTGAACCAAGAGAGCCCTAGTTCCCAAATGGATGGTTGTCACACCAACCAAGGCACACTTTGCTTCTGCTACCAAGGCCAAGGTAACAAGGGGGAGACCCAGATCTACTCCCGATAGGAGAGATCAACCCAATCACCAGATCAGATCAGATAAAATGAGGTACATAAGGTGACAGGTATTGAACCCTAGATGTAAGGAGACTAAGACATTGTGGAGGCTTAAAGATGATATGACTTGATGAATAGATCTTAAGCACAGTGATTCAGGGATTAAGTATGATTCCAGGATTCAAAGTTAGTTTAAAATGGTCAAAATCAACTACCTTGGGAAACGTGACCCTTAAAACAATGAAAGTGTCCCAAATCAGAGATATGACAGTTAGGGCTTTCTAGCTATGCTTAATGAAGGGATATGACAGTATCTAAGTGTGAAAGCAATCAGACAGAGATCAACCCACAAGGAAATCTAACAACCCAGGAAAGTTGTGAGGGCTTGGAGAAGGATCAGTGTCTTGGAAATTGGGCCAAATGGAGTCGGATGTCCACCAAAATATAGATCGGGGTTGTTAAGGTGCAAAGCAAGGTGGGTTTTGAAGATCAAGGTCATCCAATGGCTAGATCTCAGTAGATCTGAGATTCAAAGTAACTCACTCAATGACCCAAGTGGGGCACAACCCTCAAAATGAGGAATGGGGCCCACAAGGCAAAAATCAAAGAAGTGAGATACTAGGGGTAGGTTATCAGATGAGAGGAGTTCAAATCAAGCGGGATCTCACCTACCCAGATCTTGGAACTTTGCAAACACCCTCTCTCAGGAAGTGTGACCTCCCTTGGAGAGGCTAAAGTGCGTTGGGAAAGGGGTCAAAAGGAAGCCAATCCACACCAAACTATAGATCCGAATTGCCGTGGATGCTATAGAGGTGGGTGTTTAATATCTTACCCAAAAGCCTACTAGATCCAAGTAGATCTGAGAAAAAGTGAAATGAGGGTTTTAACAGTTAAATGCTTGTGCCAATGGATTGGGATCAAGAAATAGTAAACAAACATGTGGATCTTACCTGGATAACCTTGTAGATGCCTTGATGATGATGATATATGCAAACCCGATCAATTTGAGAAGATTTGAGGTAGTTTTCTATGAAATCGATTTTGTCCAAGGAAGCCAATGCGCTCTCTCTCCTGCACAACAAACATCAACAATATCAGATTTGATGCAATCAAGAGATAAGACTAATGCCACAAGAGAAATAACAAAAAGATAGCATAGATCACAATGATACTAATGATAACCCCCTGATACAAGCGAATGCCAAGTGAGCGAGTTGAAGAAGCCTTGCAAAAATGCCCAAGTTGAAGTCACCCTCCTCTAGACAAGACAAAGTTTCCCAAAGGATAGATCTTACCACAAATTTCAAAATGCTAGGATGCAATAGACTTTCCAATCACCATCTAAGAACACCGGATTCAAAGGAGATCCAAGAATTTCCATAAGTTTTTCTATTATCAAGATTCCAAGAGCCAAAGACCCTTTACAATGAGAGCTCTCTCCTTTAAATAGGATGGAGAGATACCAAAACCCTAACCACCTTTTGAATGGATGTCTAAGATTAAAAGATCAAAGTGATCTAATCAATGGTTGAGATGATCTCAACATAAAAGTACATGGATCAATAATAAAATAATACATCAATGGACCAAATCACCCTAGGAGAGGGGGTCCCACCAAATCTCAATGATAAAATATAAGATCTAGCTCATGGTGGGTCCAAGGGGTAATTTCTAACACCCTTGGTCAATCCCCATGGCACAATAATGTAAAATAATCAAGCTAGACACCAAATCGTGCCTCTCTGGAAAAGTTGTGAGCCTTAGTAAGCTCCAGAAATCCATATAAAATGCCGAAGTGATGGGTGTGGGTCCCACTGGAAGCTGAAACTGCTTGAGAAGGTGTGGAAGGCATTCCACTCATCATCAAACATCATCCCATTCCAATCTATTGCCTCAGTAGCGCAAATCGAATCCCTCAGTAGCCATTTTTACCATTTCTGATCTGCCTTGGGAAGTGTGAAACTACCCAAATTGCCTCCTGGAGTGCCTGCGCTGTCAAGGTGAGGCCACCAGGCTCTCTGGGAGGGGGGTAATATGGTAATAACAAGTGGCTGGACCACCCCCTCCATGCACAGTGCCCTAGGTGAACCAATCAGAACTCATCACTGCTCTGACAGGACAAAACTGCACTAGGATAGCCAACTGAGGCTAAAAATCACTGTAACTGCCCGAAACGGAAAACAAACTGTCTCATTGGACTCAGCGAGTCTAAAACCATCTAAGATGTGTATTCATACACCATATAGATCTCTGCATGATCAAAAATAAATATCCAGCATATCCGGCAGACCAAATAATAATAATCTGTAAAATTGCTGAAAAGCACAAATCATCATCATAAGCCTGAAACCACTGCATAGAACCACCTGGTGACCTGTATTAGACCATATATCATATCTCTGTATCATCTGAGGTTTGCAATCTCATGTCCTGTGCTTGACTTTGGTCAAACTAGGTTTGACCAAGTCAAAATAACCAATAATATAACTCAGACTATCATCAAAACTGCTGCAAAGGTTAATGTATGCTCTACAATTCATTCAAGTAACAATTATAACTAGAAGCAATCATTACTAGCGATCTAAAACCAAATATATAAAGGCATTAATTATTATTATTACTGAGACCAGACTTTCAAGACCATACTCACTTCACAGTTGTGATCAATTTGCAATGAAGGGTGAGGGCTAAAAATAAAAAGGCTAGGCTAAGGGATTACTACTGACTCGACATTGTGACACTTTGGAAATGGAAAAGGAATACACACTCTAACATATGCTGGACAAGCAGTAACACAGGGAATGGCAGTGTCTCACAAATGGGTAAGTTGTTGAAAGAGTGCTTATTCAACTTAGGCTTCATGTCTACTTTTATAAAAGATGATCCAGTTTCATTAGGATCCATTGATTTCATTTCATGGCCTTTTTGCCGACATAACCCTTCGGATCTCAGGTGTGCTGATAAGCACAACTAATTGCAGCTTGCATCCAGGGCATGTTTGTACATATACATATAAGGTCAGCAATCGTTTAGGCGTTTAAGAACCATTGCTTTTTGGACCTTTAATTATACTCTTCAAGGAGTATTTATAGCTCTTCATTGCTCTTGCCCTTTACTCACATGTGTTGATAAACACATTCTAGAGTTTACAGTTTCCTGGGCGAATTTACATAAGTTTCCATAAGTAATACATGAGCTTTCAGTTTTAGCCAACACATCTTAAGTGACTTGGGGGACTTCGTACCGGTGCCAAACATCGGGACAACCGACCATAATGATTTAGGACTACAGTCCAACTCACCAAAGGTAAGTTTTGTCACCAACTTAGAGGCGAGACACAAGAAACAGGGAAACTTATCCAACACAGCGGCTAAAGCAAGGGAAGGTCCTCCATGCCACTAGTCAAGTAGTAAGTCAGGGTAATAAACAAACTGGTAGGTAATGGATGGGTGGAGACAGTGAAAAATGAGACCAACACTAGCAAGCCAAAATATGGTGGGAATGATCACCTCTATTCTCCCTAGGGAGGGTAAAACCAATGAGTATGGATAGTGAACTTCTAAGTCTGAGTGGGGACAATATAATATATATAAAAGTACAACCAGGTCCACATATCTATATGATCGCCAGATCATGATACTAAATGCTAAGACATGCTACAAGAATTAGTATAAAAGCAATATAACCATAACACCACAATATGGTTGCTGAGTCATATACCTGAATGCACATAACCTGAACCAACATCTGTCCTCTGAAACTGTTGTTGTAACTCTGGGCAATACTGACTGCTCTGTATAAATGGCTAAATGGCTACATCGGTCATCTCTTTGAGTGTCCTGAAACTTAGTCATGGCATGGGGAAATTGTTGTCCATGTAATAATCATGATCCATAATAGATGCTCATCTCAGCATCTCAATGTAAGGGAACTGGCTGAAAAGTGTACTGGAATCTGAAAAATTGTATATGGTAGCTCGGCTACAATATATGTGATAACAGGTCCAAGGAGGAAATGTGTCTTCTTCACCTACAAAATTTAAACAACCCAAGTTAGATTTGATCCACAAATGAAAGAAGAAGTGTGCATGACATATCAAAGAGAATAAATCAATGAACAAAATCACAATTGAACACTCCCTGAGAGATGAAAACGATTTTCCCAAGAAGAGATGGGGAGACCCCACTATCGCCCCTCCAAGCAATTCGCACTCTGCAAGAGATCAATTCGGCCTGCACAGAAAATATGATGAAATCACATGAAACTCACTTAGATGTCTAAGAGAGAGGCATTCCAATCATGTACAACAAGAACATTCATCAAAGCATGAGAAGTAGATCTGCAAAATAATATTTTATTCCAAGAATTCCAGAGCCCAAATGTGTCTTTACAATGAGGGGGGTCTCTTCCTTAAATAGGAATGCGAGAGACCAACACCCTAACCACTTTTTGAATGATTGGTGGAGATCAAAAGATATACCAATAATAATCAAACGACTAAGATGAGACAGCAATACAATACATGGATCAACTCACAAATAGAGGGGGGGCACACTCACTAAGATGCCCTAGGGGGGATGTACCACATGACAAGTGACTGAGACACATGATAAAAGCACATGGTGGGGCTAGGAGGTAATCATATCTTTCACTAGCATGGCCCCATGGCACAATACTAAATAATATGACCATAAAACATCATAAAGTGACCATAAGACTAAATCGTGCCCCCCTCAAAAACATAATAAAATATCCAAATAATAGATCGGAGTGTGTGTGGACCCCACTGAATGCTGCAAGCTGCGCCAGTAGGTGTGGGATACATCACAAAAATCCTTTGAACAAACCTCATGCCAATTCCTTGCCTTAATTGCCCAAATCGATTTCTGTAATTTCCCTCTTTAAGAATTTTATTAAAATGACCAATTTTTCTCTTTTTCCCCAAATTCGACCTTTGACTAGTTTTGATGCCTAGGTCTCCAATTTGCCCAAATGCTCCCAAATATTCAGTGAAGGTGTATGAATGATATTTGTGCTTGATTATGATGTTCAAGGATGATTTATGACCATCAAAATACTTCTGCAAACTTATTTAAACTTCTGGCCAAGATGGGAGTTTTACTAGTAATTTGGTGTTCCAATCCCCCCAGGGTAAATGCTAAATATTAGTCTCCAAATGCTCCCAAACCCACTCAAATTTCTGAACATAGGCAGAGGATGTTTAAGGGACAATATTAATGTTTTGTGTGCATCATTATTCAATTTATGAATCTGGTTATAACCCTCTCCCAAACAGCTACAAAATCACTAGTTCGACCTTGGGGGAAATAACATTAAATCTCCTTCAAATAAAATAAAACTGAGCAAGATGGCTCCAAATGCTTAAGTGTTGAACATGAAACTTGTAATACTCATAAATGGCAGTGCATACATCATAAATATATCATAGAAACATTATTCCAATTGAAATCATCATCAATACATTGGTATACATCAATCTAGTGGGGGAATGGTCACTGTTTGCTCATTAATAATCAATTTTACATATAACCACTTGGTATTTCGACTTGAAACTTTCTGAAGATGAAGAACAGAGTATATTAATCATATTACAACAAAAATGGATCATGAGAAGTTCTCCCAAAGAGTACAAGAGCTCACCAAAAACGCCCTCCCTCAAGGATCAAGAATATGCCATGAAAACTGGAAATGGTTGAAGGAGTGAGTTGCAC
Organism: Larix kaempferi; assembly: GCA_027924585.1. NCBI lineage: Eukaryota > Viridiplantae > Streptophyta > Pinopsida > Pinales > Pinaceae > Larix > Larix kaempferi. Next base: position 9,971,519 of record BSBM01000476.1, read on the forward strand.
TAGAAGAAACCATGAGCTGATCTGTAGCTTACACCTGCAAATAAAGACTCCATTAAAGCTCCAAATGAAAGGTCTGAATGGCCTTTCCAATTACCAACTTGGATGGGAATCTTTCACCCTCGAAATTGGCTAAGGCAAGAAACTAGTCATCCACTAGCTCTCCCTCTTCACAAATGCAATTGCAAATTTCTCAAATGATCAAAAGCTGCCATTCTTCTTTGTTCATGACTTTTATAAACTTCTAATGTCCTCCATGGGTTGAATTCCTTTCGAGAGATTCCCAAGTATGCCACTTGTCCTTCCAATTCTAGCCCTCTCCTTCTCCCAATTCGAATCGGTCTCTCTTTGGCTTCCCTAACTCACTTGAGTGCCCTCTTGGAGACTATTTTTAGCCCTGACATGTCATAAATGTCATATGTCATCCCTCAGGTTTGATTTGTGTCATAGGTGTCATAGCATCTTCATCATTGTTGTCATAGAGCTAGGGAATCTAGCCCAAGTGTCTCACTAGCTCCCAATTGCCTCGTCCTCTTCCATGGGAGTTATTCTTCCACTCCAATTCGACCTTACATGACTCATGCCAAGTATATTGACCTTCTAACTCACCCCAAGAACATTTGGCTTCTTATGGATTCGAAATGGTAAGAGTAGGATGCCATGTGGCATGGCAAATCTAGCTTGTGTGGGTCCCACATCCTCCATGTGTCTTCATGATCAATTGCCACTTTGATTTTCTCTTGTATTTATTTATTTAGATCCTTTATTAAATATTTATGCCATTCTAATGTGCAAACATCATTTATTATCCTCCTTATGTCAAATCCCAAAGCTTCCATCCTCAACCTAGGAAATTAGTAATTTTCCTCCTAGGCAATATTTTGACCCTTAACATCAATTTGACAAACTCTCATGAATATGGTCATTGGGCTTAGGCCCTTGTGACCCAATGCCAAATTTGGGACATGATAATTTCTTCAGTGACCATTTCTTTCATTTTTTATCCTCATAAAATCCCCTGTAAAATAATAAAATGCATGTACCTCTCTTCCTGGTGCCCCAAGCACAAATCTGACTACATCACAATGTTTGGGAGCATGGTAATATGGTAATAAAAAGTGACTAGACGCCATACTCGCTCTGTAGCGCCCTAAGAGAACCAAATAGATCTCAAAATGTGCTGACAAGCCATTTTATAATGGCAATTATGTAATAAAGTTATAATCTGACTGTAATCTCATCTAAAAGTGCCTGAAACTGATATCTAAGTGTGCCTATGGACTCAGAAGGCCTAAATGTAGTAGAGATGAATACTCATACACCATGTGACCACTTGGATAATCATCTGTAAGCTCAACCATGCCCGAACAAATAAAAATAATGGTCTGTAAATAATAATAATAATAAAAATCCATCAAACCATCATATGAAACTTGTGTCTGATGCATGGAACCATCAAGTGGGCAACATAGGATCATAAATAATTAATCTTGGACATCATTTGTCCAACTCATCTCGGATCTTGTGGTTGACTTGGTCAAGCTGGGTTGACCTGGTCAAAAATGATCAAAATAATGACCGAGGATCAAACTGACTGATGCTGCAAGTGCAAATGGATAAGATATGCTCCTTTAATGATTTCAATAGCAAGACCAAAGTATGAAGTAGCATTTCACTGGCGATTAAGCAATTAATACATCAAATATAAGTCCAGAATCAAAACAATCAATTACTAAGAGAAAGACCCTCAAGTGTATACTCATTTCATGGACGTGACCATTTTGCTAGGAATGGGTGAAGGTGAAAAATGAAAGGCTAGGACAAGGGGTTGACTTTACAATCTTCAGCACTGTAACACTTTGGATAAGGGAAAAAGGGAGAATCACCTAAGCATATGTTGGACATAAAACACATAAGGAATGGCGGTGTCTCACAAATGGATTGAGTTGATTTGAGGAGTGTCTATTCAACTTTTCACAAATGTCTACAACTCACATCCAAGCTCGAACCAACTCTGTGAGAATCTTTTCTAGAACTCCCATGACTGGGTGCACAGCTAACAGTAACTTGAGGTTCTAGGGGACACTTAGAATTAGTTGTCCGTTACTCCAACTCACATCCCAACCTGTAGGCTCCATGAGGAATTAATCATTACATTTTAATTATGGCCAACAATCTTTAGATTTAGCATATATTTAACCACTGCTTCATTTTTTAGGCCTTATGACACTTTGGATTTTGCATGTGCTTAGAAGCACAACTAATTGTAGCTTTTATCTAGGGTGCTTTACATTTCATTCCATAGCCCTCTTTTATTGTGATAAGAAGCACAATTTTAATTTATAACCATGGGCTTGCATATAAGATATAATAATGAGTCACATATGCATGTAATGATGGTAGTAACTTTTGCTTCAAATCTAGTTGACACAACTCAGGCAACTAGGGGGATTATCCACAATCAAGACCAAACATTGGGGGCAACAGACCAAAGAGGTCAAGGCTTCAAATCCAACTCACCTAAGCTCAAGAACCAACACCAGTGGGTTCTTCTGGCCCAGAAGGATCAAGGCTTCAGTAAGTTTTTTGTTGCACAATTCAGAGCCGAGACACAAAACAACAGGGAATCTATCCAACATAGAGGCAAAAGTGGGGAGGTCCTCCATATCACAGGCTAAGGTGTAATTCAAGGTAAAACCAAGTACAAAAGAGAACATATGGATGGGGAAAGTGATAGTTGATGCCATAACTAGCAAGCCATAAATGGTGGGAATGACCACGTCCATACTACTTAAGAGGGTAAAACCTATGTTGTTAGGAGTGGGAAGTGGGAGCGAAAAGCGAAATTTTCAAAAGTTTCCTTTTCGGGAGCGTTTTTTATATAATACATATTTTAATATATATTAATGCATATATATTAAAAAAACATGTATTATGCCAAATTAGCTATAGAAAACATGAAAACATAGATATAACCATTTAATACACATAACATCAATCATCTAGGACCTATAACTTATAACATTGTCATCAAATGATCAATCATCAACAACATCAACCTTCAAATATCAACATATAATATTTGCCATCAACAAACTCTAACAGATAACATCAACCATGAAATGAAACAAAGCATCATAATATCATATTCAATACCAAAGAGTTGTAACATGCAATAAAAAATTTAAAGTTCAAACTTCAAAGGTAGGTTCAACTTTCAAGATTCAAAGGTCAAACTTTCAAAGATCAAAGTAGGCTATAATGTTTACAAAATAGGCCATAATAAACATGAAATACAAAGTACTATGATACTATCTACTAAGCTTTCCTCTTGCCATGAGAAACTTCCAATTTTTTTTCTCGGTGGAATAGGAGCTGCTGGAAGTGATCGTGGAACATGAGAAGAAGATGAATGCCCCCCACGGGCTGCTGGGCGTTGTGAAGCTAAAGGTGAAACTCCTGCATCTGGAAACCTACTGGTGGTTGGGGGTGGCATCTTTGTTGTATGAATTGGATCACCATCATGATCACCCAATAGTTCAACCTCCAAGTGCTCTAATGTTATGGCTCCATCCTCCACATTAACCTCCTCTGGATTGCTGTCCCAAGCCAAATATGTTCTATCATTCTTGGCCGCTTCACAATAATGGGACAACAACCTCAAGTTGTAGTGCACATAAAGCAAGCTTTTTGCCCATTCTACATTCAAACGGTTTCTCTTGACGCTGTGGATGAAGTTGTAGGTGCTCCAACACCTCTCTGCAAAAGAACTATTAACAACGTATGAAAGCACCCTCACCACCAATTTATGCAAATATGTGGCAGTGGAGCCATACGTGTTCCACCAATGGATAGGAGTCAACCTCTCTCGATCTTTGGTTGCATGCAAGGTACCAAAGACTCCATGTTCATTGATGTATCGGCTCAATTCACTCTGTACTTGAGCACAGTCCTCCTCATCAGGGAGCAACTTGTCTAATGCAAGCATATACCCATTTTGCACCTCTGGATCTGTGTGTGGTTTTTTCCTAACTCCACCACCAGGTGCAGGTTGGGCCAACCAAGATGGAGAATAATATTTTGGGGTAAGGACATATGCAAGGGCATGGAGTGGAACATTCAAATTATCCCACCTTTTGACCACATGTTTATGAATATGGTCATACAAGATTGCATCTCTTTGCCCAACAATGTCTTTGATTTGATCAAGCATGTTATCCATCTGCTCATATACCTCCCCAATCACCGGCTGATCTATATTTGTGAACCAAACACCCTGACCAAAATATGTTGGGATACTTATCCTCAATGATTGCTCCTGCTGCCTTACATTAGCAACATTATCGGTGATGACTTGAATGACATTGTATGGCCCAATCTTTTGAATGGTTTCAAGTAAAGGTTGTGCAATATTAATACCAGTCTTGTAGTGATCTAAGTAGTCATGAGCTGAAAGGAAGACCGCACCACTAGCAGACACACTAAGGATATTTATCAATGGCTTGCCTTTAACATTCGTCCACCCATTAGATACAATGGATACTGTTATCATATATATAGTAGCAGGGCTACCATACATTATTTTTCAGATTCCAGAGCACTTTTCAGCCAGTTCCTTTACATTGAGATGATGAGATGAGCACCTATCTATGGATCACTATCAGATTTTGGATAGCATATGTATTCCCCATGCCATGACTGAGTCCCAGGACACTCAGAGAGATGACCGATGTAGCCATTATACCATTTATACAGAGCAGTCAGTAGTGCCCAAAGTTACAGTAGCAGTTTCAGAGGACAAATGATGGTTCAGAGGATGAGCATTCAGGTATATGACTCAGCAGGTATATCATGGTGTTGTGGTTATATTGCTTTTATATTCATTCTTATGGCATGTCTTAACATTTAGTGTCATGATCTGGTGATCATATAGATATGTGGACCTGGTTGATCCTATTATATATATTCTACTGTCCTTACTCAGACTTAGAAGTTCATTGTTCATACTCATTGGTTTTACCCTCCCTAGGGAGAATAGAGGTGATCATTCCACCATACCTTGGCTTGTTAGTGTTGGCTCCATTATTCATTGTCTCCATCCATCCATTACCTACCTTTTAGTTTATCACCCTGACTTACTATTTGACTAGTGGCATGGAGGATCTTTCACCATTGTAGCCTCTGTATTGGATGAGCTTCCCTGTTATTGTGTCTCGGCTCTGAGTTGGTGACAAAACTTACCTTTGGTGAGTTGGATTGTAGGCCTAAATTATTCTAGTCGGTTGTTCCGATGTTTGGCATTGGCTCGAACTCCCCCTAGTCACTTGAGATGTTGTTGGCTAAAATTGAAAGCTCGTGTACTACTTATGAAAACTTATAAATTCGCCCATGGAAACTAAAAAAAGGGCAAGAGCGATGAACTGCTAAAAATACTCCTCGAAAAGTATAAAAAAATGTCCAAAAAGCAACAGTTTTTAAAAGCTATATCTAAATAATTGTTGACCTTATATATGTATGAAAACATGCCCTGGATGCAAGCTGCAACTAGTTGTGCTTATCAGCACACCTGAGATCCGAAGGGTTATGTAGGCCAAAAAGGCCATGAAATGAAATTGAATGATCCTAACGAACCTGGATCAATTTGATGTAGACATGATGCCTAAGTTGAATAAGCACTCTCTAAACAACTTATCTATTTGTGAGACACCGCCATTCCCCGTGTTGTTGCTCATTCAGTATATACTATGGTGTGTATTCTTTTTCCCATATCCAAAGTGTCACAATGTTAAGTCAGTCAGTCACCCCTTGGCCTAGCCAGTTTATTTTAGCCTTCACCCTTCACTAGCAAATTGATCACAACTATGAAGTGGATATGATTTTGAAAGTCTAGTCTGAGTCATAATAATAATTAATGACACTATATATTTGTTGGTAGATCGCCAATAATGATTACTTTTTGTTATAATTGCTATTTGAATGAGTTGTAGAGCATGCATTAACCTTTGACACTTTGCAGCAGCTTCTGATGATAATCTGAGTTATATTTGGTTAATATTGACTTGGTCAAACTTAGTTTGACCAAGGTCAATCACAAGACATGAGATTGTTGGACCTTGTGATGATTCAGATAGATGATATATGGTCTATGTACATGTACATGATGGTTCTATGCATCAGATATAGGTTTATGATGATGATTATTGGTTTTCAGCATTATTTGATCATTTACAGAGTATTATTATTTCACCTGTTCCGGTATATTGGATATATTATATGATCATGTAGAGATCCATATGGTGTATGAGTACACATCTTGGATAGTTTTGGACCTTCTGAGTCAAATGAGACAGTCTGTTTTCAGTTCCGGGCAGTTACAGTGATGATTGAGCCTCAGTAGGCTGTCCCAGTGCAGTTTTGGTCTGTCAGAGACCCTGTCAGAGCAGAGATGATTTTTATTTGGTTCACCTAGGGCGCCGATGATGGAGGGGGTGGTCCAGTCACTTGTTTTTACCATATTACCCCCCTCCCGGACACACTGGTGCCCTCACCTTGACAGCGCAGGCACTCCAGGAGGCAGTTTGGGGAAGGGACATGGTTCCCGAGGCAGTTTTGGATTGGTAGAAATGGCTACAAAGGAATTCGATTTGGGCTTCTGAGGCAAAGTTTTGCCATGGGACGATTAGTGATGATGAGTGGGATGTCTTTCGCACCTTCTCCAGGAGTTTCAGCTTCATCGGGGCCCACATCCATCACTTATGGCATTTTCTGATGATTTCTGAGGCCTCCTAAGGCCCACGATTTGTTCATAGAGGCATGATTTGGTACTTTGATGACTATTTTATTATTATTGTGCTATGGGGATTGACCAAGGGTGGCTAAAATTACCCCTTGGACCCACCATAAGCTTATTGTTATATTTTGTCATCATGATTTGGTGGGATCCCCTCTCCTAGGGTGATTTTGTCCACTTATGGTTATATTTTATGGTTGATCCATGTATTTTATTGTTGAGCTCATCTCACCCATTGATTAGATCTTTTGATCTTTTAATCTTAGCCACTCATGTAAAAAGTGGTTAGGATTATGGTCTCTCTCCATCCTATTTAAGGAGAGAGTCTCTCATTGTAAAATCATCTAGAGATTTTTGGCTCTTGTCTCTTGGAATAAAATTTCTATCTTTTGGAGTACATGCTTGGGTTGGAGTGGATGTTGGTTGTTTTGATTGTAAATACTTTTGTCCATTGCACTAGAGGATCTATTGTAGCTATCTTGCATATTTGCCATATCTTTTTACAGGTGGAGAAGACTTCTTCAACAAGTGCGAATTGGTGGGGAGGCTTACCTTTCAAGCTTGGAGGAGGACGTTTTGGGTTAAATAGGGAGTGGTTTTGTCTTTGCACCAACTGTTCTTTGCTTATCTCTTTCTTGCTTGTATCTACCTTTAACATGTTAAACTGATTGATGCTTTGCTCCTTGGTTTTGACAGGTTAGAGGGACACATACGTGGCTTGGAAAAATCGATTTGGCAAGAGGGCTTCAAAAATTCTCCATTTGATCTTTGGCAAAAGTCATCCTCATCTCAACTAGCATTCATCTTTTCACCCAAGTATGCTCCAAAGGTATGATCTTCTTCTTCTTTGAATCATCCATAATTTCTAGATCATAAAAACCCTAATTAATCAAAACCCTCATTTTGGTTTTTCTTAGATCTACTTAGATCTAGCCTTGCTTTTGAAGAGATATTAAAAACCCACCTCTATAGCATCCACCCCTAGTTGGATCTATAGTTTGGTGGAGATTGGGTTAAAATTGACACACTTTTCAAGGCAATATAGCCCTCTTGAGGCAAATCGCATTTCCTTGGAGAGGCTTGTTTGGTTAGATCTAGCATGTGGGTAGGTGAGATCCCACTTGATTTGCAATCTACATATTTGATAACCTACCCCTAGACTCTTACTTTGGTGATTTCTACCTTGTGGGCATCATTCCATATTTTAGGGGATTAAAACCCCATTTTGGACTACTTGGCACCTTAAAACTCAGATCTAGTAAGATCTAACCCTTGGATTGTCTTGATTTTCTAGATCCACATAGATCATTGCTTAAACTACTTGGATCTACAATTTGGTGGCCATTGGACTTGTTTTGACACCCCTTTCCCATCTTTTAGCCCTCCTTGAGCAAGGTCGCACTTCCTTGGGTGATTGAGTTTGTCCACTTTGAAGACATGGGTAGTTGAGATTTTTGTGGATTTGGAACGGGCATACCTTGAAACCTAGGTCTAGAATATCATTTTGTGACGATCTGCCTTGGGGGTAGCATTCCTTATTTTAAGGGATTGTGGTCCACTTGAGTCATATCATGAAACCCTAGATCTAGCAAAATCCAACCATCATATCCCAATTAGCCCACTCGATTTGCATGCTAGGTGTCCCGATCTACACTTTGACATATCATTTGACTCCATTAACCCATCCAACAAGGCACTAGTCCTCCATAAGCAAGTCGCACTCCTTGGGAATTGTGTCAAACCTTAGATCCTGTAAGTGGGTATTCCTAATTTCAACTTAGATCCATAGATCTACTCATTATATGCCCCTTAGTACCAATTTCATCCCTTAAAGTCCACCTTGTGGGTCCCATTTGAGTCTTTCACATATCCCAAGAAAGTGGGTCCCACTTGTGTAATACATGGTACTAGATCTTGTCTTTTTAGCTCATCATGTGGCCTAAATCATACATTGGTTGAAACACTAATCATCTCTCAAACCACCTTCAACCATACTCTAATTTCTAGGTCCACTTTGCCTTGCATTGGTTTCCGTAACTTACCATTTACTCATCCCTAGGAACCTTTGTTTGGGTCCAATCATCTTTGATTGGTAGTAGGGTCTCCCCCTAGGTCTTGATTTATCTAGATCTAAAGTGAAGAGTGCCTCGGTTGACGTGACTCCCACCTTGCATTAGGAACCGTGGCATCTCTTGGGTCACCTCTTTAGTTGCCCATCTCCTCTACCATCCCGGATGGGATACCAATAGGGACAACTACAAGTTGTGTGATAACAGATACCCCATAGTTGGACCAATCATTTGTAAACTTTCCAAGAGCACTATTGATTTTGGCTCTTTCCCTGTCAAGTCCTTGTTATCACACAACTTGTAGTTGTTCCTAAAGGTTATCCTATCCAGGACCGGTAGAGGTGTTGGACAACTAAAGAGGTGACCCAAGAGATGCCACAGTTCCCAATGCAATTGGGTGTCACGTTAACCGAGGCACTCTTCACTTTAGATCAAGCCTAAGCAAGACCAAGGGGGAGACCCTATCTTAGCCAATGAAGGCTAGCGAACCCAATCAAGACCTCCTCGGGAAATGTGATGATGATAAAGGAGAAGATCAAGATAGGATTAGATCTAGATCTAGAAATGTTAAGTGTACCCAATGAGTCAGGGCTTGGTTGAAGAGGCTCAAGGAAGGACAAATGTTCAACCAAGGATGAATAAGGGTCAGTTATAGGTTTAAACAAGTAGATCTAGATGGATCTAATGCCAAAATAATAGATCCAAGTGGGACCCACCCTTAAAATATGGAAAATGGTCTAAATGGGGCCCACAAAGTGAAAATCAAAGTGAAATGGCACTAGGAGGTTTTCTACACAATGGATCTATAACTTTGAGGAAGAAATAGCAATACCCACAATGTAGATCTAGCAAAAGACCACCTACCCAACAAGTGCGACCTATCTTGGAGAGGCCCAGTTCCTTAGATCAGGGGGCAAATGGAGTCGGATGTCCACCAAAGTTTAGATCGGGAATGTTAAGGTGATTATTTAGGTGGGTTTTAATTATTAATCCCAAGTGATTGCTAGATCTCCATAGATCTGAAAAATAAAAATACAAGGGTTTTGACTTTTAGAGTTTGAGATGATCAATGGATGAAAATGCATGAAACAAACTACTAACCGTATAGATCTTACCTCTAGAGCTTGAGAATACTTTGCAAAGTGATAACCTTTCCCTGTGTGTATACTCAAGAGTGAGATCCAAGCTACCCAAGTGAAATCGCTAGCTCTCCAAGCTCACACATGCGCCCTCCTCCTGCAAGAAAAGATATGTATGAGAATCATTTCGGCCTGAAAATGATTATGAGGATGAAAAGAGGAAAGAGAAAGCATCAACTATGCCACTAAGATACAATAATGATACTCCCTCAGACAAAAAGTAGATCAAAGGTAAGATATGGGGTTTCCCCACAATAACGTCCCCTCGAAACGTCCTCCTCTTCAACCCACACAGCCTCCTGTAAAGCAAACGTTTGGATAGATAGATCCACAATGATACACAGAGAAATAGTTGTATATTCAAGTTGCAAAGATAACCATCAAGACAAAAGAAGCAAATCCACAAAAATAGTAATTTTATTCCAAGTTTCCAGAGCTCCAAAGATGCCTTTACAATAGGGGGGTCTCTTCCTTAAATAGGATGAGGGAGACCAAAACCCTAAACCACTTTTCAAACTAAGTGGTGGAGATCAAAAGATAAAATAATACAATCAATGACTAAGATGAGCCGGTACAATATAACATGGATCACTCACATAAGGGGGGTGCGCACTACATAGAAGAAGCCCTAGGGGGGTGCGCACCACATAAAGATGGCTAAAATACAAGTGTGCCACATAAGATGACTAGGACAAGTGACTAGGTGCACATGGTGGGGCTAGGAGGCATTACTTTCCTTCATTAGCATCACCCCATGGCACAATAATATAACATAAGACTCAATGACATGTCCAAGTGTACAAATGATCAAATCCTGACCCCCTAAACCGAGAGAAGAATGCATCAAAACACATCTTGATGACTGTGTGGACCCCACTGAATGCTGCAAACTGATCTGGGAGGAGTGGGATACACCATAGATGACCACAGAGCAGACTTTATGCCAAAACCTTGCCTCAATTTCCCAAATCGAATTCCTAAATGACCTTTTTATTCCATTTTTATTCCACCTGAAAAACAACCAAACTGCCCACAGCCCACTGTCTGGTGCCTGTGCACAAAGTTTGACTGTACCATCATGTGCGGAAGGGGGGTAATATGGTAATAACAAGTGGCTGGACCATACCCTTCCTCTGTAGCGCTCTAGGCAACGACTTGCCTCCGATGCACCAGTTGGACAGGCCACATCAACATGGCCAAACTGGTCAACAGGTGAAAACCTGCTCAAATCATGTCTGGGAGTGCCTGAAACTGAAAGATAAGTGTCTCAATGGATCCAAAAGACTCAAATCCACTAGAGATGAGTACTCATACACCTCATGGTAACTAGTAAGAACATCTGTAGCATCCACCATACCCGGACAAATAAAAATATGATGTTTTGGAAATAATAATAATCAATAAAAATTGCATCAATCATCATCTGAAACCTGTTCCCATCATATGGAGTCATCAAAAGGTATATAAAGGACCATAGATCAACATCATATGATATAAGTGGTCCATCTCATCACAGATCCCAAGGTTGACCTTGGTCAAACTAGGGTTGACCAGTCAAACAGATCAAAATATGACCCTGGCTAAAGAAGCCACACTGCTACAAGTGAAAATGGTTAAGACATGCTCTTTAAATAATTTTCATAGCAAGGCTTTAAAACATTAAGCATTATTTCATTGGCAGTTAATAGATAATAGTAGGTTAGTTAATAATTTACTTTCAAAGAGAACCTCAAGAATATACTCATTTGTAGACATGATCAATTTGCTAGCAGAGGGGGTGAAGGCTAAGGATGCAAGGCTAGCCCAAAAGGGGATGACTTGACTGACTTGACACTGTGATACTTTGGATAAGGGAAATGGTGTTACACACTTAAGCACGTGTTGAATAAGGAATACACAAGGAATGGCGGTGTCTCACAAATGGGTAAGTTGTTCAAAGAAGTGCTTATTCAACCTTGGCAAAATGTCTACTACTAGAACCGCCGTGAACTAGGTGCCCGACTAACCGTAATTGGAGGTTCTAGGGGACACTTAGAATTAGTTGTCCTTTGCTCCATCTCATATCATAACCCGCAAGCTCAATGAGGAAAATTTCATATAAGGTCAGTAGTCTTTAGATTTGGCATATACTTAAGCATTGCTTTATTTGGACCTTTCATTTCATTTCATAACATTTACTTCGCCAACAATCTTTAGATTTAGCATACATTTATCCATTTCTTTTTTAGGCCTTTAGGACCCCTCTGGGATTTTGCATGTGCTTAAAAGCACAACTAATCGCAGCTTTCATCCAGGGTGCATTTACATTTCATTTCACAACCCTTTTCATTGGGCTTTACAAAAGATATATATCAATAAATTTCCAAAGGTAGTACAATTTGCTTCAGGTTTTAGCCAACACAACTCAAGCAACTATGGGGACTTCCACAATCAAGATCGAACATCGGGGCAACCAACTAGAGAGATCAAGGTATAAAATCCAACTCACCAAAGGTAAGTTTTGTTGCCAACTCAGAGCCGAGACACAAAATAAACATGGATGCATGTCCAACATAGAGGCAAAAATGGGGAGGTCCTCCATATCACAAGTCATGGTGTAAGTCAGGGTAAAGATCAGTAATGAGGAAAGATAAATGGATGGATGGAGACAAGTGAAAATGGTGCCTAAGCTAGAAAGTCAAAAAGACAATAATGATCATGTCCACATTCCTAAGAAGGTAAAAAAACGAGTATAAAACAAGAGTTTCCAAATGTCAGTAATAAAATCATGCATATAATCCATAATAACCAATTTCATTTTAACATATATATACTGCCAGATCATAATTACTATATGCCAAGTCAAGCTATCAAGATGACCTAAACAAAAAGATAATACTACTAATGCACATCATATATATACTGGGTCATATATCTGTATCTGTAATCTGGGCCAACTATACCCACTGAGAACACTACTACTGAAACTCTGAACATTGCCTTGTACCTGTATGGAATAAAAGGTCATCTCGGTCATCAAATCTGAGGTCTTAAGGTTCAGCCTTGGCATAAGGTCAACTGTATGTCTGATATAAGGATGCTCTGATGTGTTAGTGATCACAAATAATATTGCTCATCATAACTGATCTCACTGAATATGTGCAAAGGCAAAGCTCAGAAAAGTGCAGATATTTGCTCTGTAACCATGGTAGCACAGCTACTATGGATGTGATAACCGTCCCACAGTTCTAACTTTGTCATACCCAGGGCTCCTGTATCCTTTAGGGGCACCATTGATGGCTTGTACCATTTCATGCCGATAGGGTGAGCGAAGAGCATTGAATGGCACACCACATGTATAGAGAAACCTATAAACTTTTGAATCCACATCATCTCTACAACCTTGGTCAAGGAAATCCGATAATGTTCTTCTCATAGGCGAGATTCCACTACCATGGGGGGATGAGGGTCCCAATCGAGCCGATGATGATCCAGATCCACTACCAAACATTCTCTGTGAGGATTCAGATTCAACCCTTGATCTCTTGGAATTGTTTTGAGCGGCCTCTTCTTACAAATTGTATTTGTTTCTCTCTATAGCTGACACTTTGTCACAGGTTTTGACTCCAGTAGCCTTACCTTGATCGCATGGCATAATCCCACACAAATGCTTTCTCACACGGGTATATGAACCTGTGTAAGTTTTATTACAATGGGGGCATGTAAACTTTGTGGTTGCACCCCCTCTCCCTCCCCAAAGCCTTGTCACATACTTCCACAAAGGTGTTGTGTCTTTTTGTTTTTGCCCCTGATCACTCTCAATCTCATCATCATCATTATCCTCTTCCTCTTCCTCCTCCTCTCCATGGTATGTGCCACTCCCTATCTCTTCCTCCTCATCATTGCCACCACTAAATCTATTTCCCAACACCATCATCATGAGAAGAAGTGGAACCAAAAACAAAAACCACATACCCATCATGCTTCTTGACTCAATATGAGAATCACTTCTTGCCTGCAATAGAATGATGGAGAAGAATAAATGGGAAAGAGTAGGAAAAGAAAACATTCAAGATTTAAAATTTTAACATAGTGAAATATTTTTTTCAAAAATAAACAAAGATTGGGTTTCTAGAGCCTACCACTTTAGCTCTTCAATGGTGGTTGAATGTCTCTATGGAAGCCTTCAATCTCCCTTCCAAGCTTTCACAAATAGAAGCCTTCAATCTCCGCTTCAATCTCTCTTCCAAGTTCCCACAAATTTGCTCTCAAACAACTAGCAAACCCACTCAAAGCCCTAGCAAGAGAAGTGAAATCAATGAAATGAGGAATAAAATGAGTCCAAATGGAGTCCAATAGTGTTTATATTGCCTAAATGAACCCTAGACAATCACTAAAAAACAAGTTTTTTTTTGCAATTTTGAGAAAATTGGAATCAAGTGCGCCTAGCCCGTGGAATTGCCCAGGAAGCGCTTTCGGGAGCATTTTTTTTGGTCCAGGATCGTTGAGGGAGCGATGAGGGATCGCTTTGGGAGCGTCGATCCCTCATCGCTCCCTCAACGATCCCATATAAAGCAGGGAGACTTTTTTTTTTTGTCAGAAGCGCGAATTGGAAAAACGATCTTGGGAGGAAGCGAAGAAGAATCGCGATCTCGGGATCGATTCCTCATCGCTTCCTCCGAGATCATGATTTGGGAGCAAAGCGGAGGGGGCTAGGGCGCTTCCACGTTGCCTTGGGTAAAATCAATGAGTATAAACAAGAAATTCTTATTCCGAGTAATTCGATCACTTTAATTCCAGACAGTCAACCAATAACCATATATATATATATATATATATCGCCAGATCATGACCACTAAATACCTAGTCAAGCTACTAAGATAAGCAAAAGAGCAAGGTAAACATATCCAATGCACAACCGTATACCTGCTGGGTCATACACCTGTATCCATCATCTGGACCATCGACCGTCACTGGAACATTGTTGCTGTACAACTCTGGGCACTATCACACTGCTCTGCATCGAAGAAAAATGGTCACCTCAGTCATCAAATCTGAGGTCATGAGGCTCAGTCGTGGCATAAGGCTGTCGTGTCTGCTTTGGGGCTGCTCATAACATGAGTGATCATCAAAAGTACTGCTCATCATAGGCTGATCTCATAAAAACTGTGTAAAGGACTGGCTCAAAAATATACAGGAAACTGCTCTGCAATCATGGTAGCCCGGCTACTATGGATGTGATAAGAGGGACGTGGGGAAACGTTTCCCAAGGAGTCCCCAAGCTCCCGGGGCATGGGAAATGAGGGGAACATGCCCCTGACCTCGGGGACGCGTCCCCGTGGAACACAATTCTCCTAATATATATATATATATATATAGAGAGAGAGAGAGAGAGAGAGAGAGAGAGAGAGAGACCCTAGTGGCTTTCACCAAGGAGACTAGGGTTCGACTCACAAGAGACTACAACTATAAACATGAACCCTACGCTACTGCCCACAAGCATGCAGGATGGGCTAATCGAGTTTCAAACCTAATCGGGGCTCAATATTGGTTGTCTGAATGCGTTTTGGTGCGGGATGTCCACCATTTGATCCTATCCCGATGGGCTAATGTACCTAGATTATATTATTTATGTTAATAATCATTATGGAGGGTCATATCCATTAGCATAGTCGTGTTTTTTTGGTACTATATATAGGGCAATCTTCTTGACGAGTGGGTCTAATGGTTAAAAACACTTCCTCTTTGGAGGTCGTAGGGTAAAATCTATGGAGTTGTCTAAACATTCTACGTTTTCTACTTTTTTGGCCATTTTTGTTCAAATCCAATGATAAAATCTTTGGTCAAATCATCATTTTGCATTGTGCAAATTTCATTTTTGATTGCAAAATGGATTTAGCTCCCTCAAATATCCCCTAGGCACCCAGATTATGCAATTCCAACAACGTATATCTGCAACTCCAGCACTTCTAACAGGATTTTGGACAAAAATGACTGGAAAAATGACAAAAAAATGGTTGAAATTGTATTAGACTACTCTTAAATTTAGATGGGGGAGAGGTTCCTTGTTTCACATACAAAAGGTCTGATACGTTAATATTTAGTGTCTGATTAAACTATAACCTTAAATTATATTATTATTGAATTAGAGATACATTCCATGGATGAACTATCATCCATCACATGATAAGTAGGGTATTGTTAACAAAATTACTGGGAGAAAATAATAACTGTGTCACTGACTACATGCATGATT
Source organism: Larix kaempferi (assembly GCA_027924585.1). Lineage (NCBI taxonomy): Eukaryota > Viridiplantae > Streptophyta > Pinopsida > Pinales > Pinaceae > Larix > Larix kaempferi. The sequence continues at coordinate 9,987,749 of BSBM01000476.1, forward strand.
CGATGACAAACATGTAGAATATACTAGAGCAATTAGTGACACATTGTCACTAGAGTCCGAATTACCTACTTTATTTGGTCATTCGTGAACATTCATAAAACCATCTTATCTTATGCATCTTCAGGTCATACAATGGGCGAGCCATTTTGACAATGCAACTTTGGTCTAGGATTCAACTTCAAAGGCTTTCTTAAATTGCTGTTCTCATGAAGAGATCTGTTGCTTATATGTTTTAGGAGGAGGAATAGTTAGTATTAATATTTTTTAACACTCTTGCAGTTTTTTGCAAATTTTGTCCTCCAGACAGCGGTGTAGTGAACAGTCTGGGCCTCCCACCAGTTCTTCTTCTTCTTCGGGTCAGCAGACTTTATTGAGTTTTCTTCATTCAGCCTCGGATGTTAGGAGAGAGATTTCTACTCCATAGTAGATCTAGGTGCTCCTGGATCTTCTCCTCTTCCACATTTCTGTGCCGTTGCGGAATTTTGGGATTGCGGTTGCGGATGATAGTTCTCCATACTTTAGCCCAACCCGCATTTTCTGCTTTAGTGCACTTTACTCCATACATATTGTCTTTTATAGGAGACCGTTTGGTACTCCCGCTTTGTAATGTCGTAATTGTACTCAACAGTCCCTTTGACCTACTTTTGTGGTCATTAGTTGGACATTAATAAAATTATCTCATCTTATCTTATCTTATCTCTTCTTCGCACTGAAATTACAATGGCAGAAAATAAGAATGTGCATGACATTTTATCTCATAAATGATGTTCTGGACCAAAAAATGTCAAAGTATACTACATTGTAAAGTCATTTCAATGACCACTATGCATCTAGTTTTGGATTTCATGTTTTATTTTGATATATCCACCAGAGATTGACATTTGTTTTATAAATATGCAGTCTGGGTTGTTTGCGGAATGCTCTTTCTGTGGCTGCCTCAACGTCAAAATCAACTTCTGTCTCTGTCTCTTCAGAAAGTATCTCTTGGCATGATCTGAAAGGCAGTTCTGGTTCTTTGGATATTGTTGGAAACGTACTAGCAACATTTGATGATATTTCTCAGCGAAGACAGGTTAGACTTTTGTCCATAAAATATATATTTTTTGTCTATACTTTTTGGCTGATTTGAGATGCTTTGAGGTTGTAGCTTATTATATGGTACATTTCTTGGGTAAACACTAGGATAAGTGTGACACGATTCCAATTTTACTATTTCAATAAGATAATTTTTAACCAAACCCGTATGATTATAGACTGGGCCTCTCAGGGAGCAAACTGCTATTCTATTTTGTAGTGAGCTTTCTATTATCTTTCCTCCAATTGCATTTGTCAATAACGAATGTATGCATGTATGTGTAAACATGCAATGTGTACCTACCTAATACACTAAGGGAATGCAATGATCAAGTTATGAATCGTCTGCACACTGCATAGACCATGAAACTATATGGCAAACTCAAACTTCCTGGTGGAAAGTTCCTATGTTGCACTGGGGACGCGTCTCCGACATTTCCCCATTTCTAAGGGATGGAAGGAAACATCCCTATTTCTTGAGGACCCACCCTGTCTCAGGGACATTCCTAGGAGAATTAGGGGATGTCTCTCCTTGGCTTCCCCAGGATAGTCGGAGAATGCCAAGGCATCCTCTACCCAAAATATATGCTCCCTACCCCCAGAAGAAATAAAACCATAGCAACAACCTCACAATTTAAACCAACAGATAAGAGAAACTACTACAGATACTTTTTGAGTCTCGACTCCTTTCTAAATGGCCTAGTGAGGACACCTTTCTCTTTAGGATTTTAATTTTAAAGAAGTTTGTGGAGTATATACAATTCATCTGCGAGACGTGTTATACGATCTTGTACATAAATCTAACCAAAATCTTTGTACATGTTTGTTGAAGTGGATGGAGGGAGCATTCAACTTTGTATGACCATTATCTTTATTATTTCTCTTCGTGCTTTCCATCACTTTGCTTCTCTAGCCATCATTCGAGCCTTGAATCACCTCCTTTTCAACTCTCACTTTTTAATCCTTCCCAATTTCTATATACAAAACTAGCTTTTGACCTGCAAAAGGATATAATGTTTACTTCAATACCATTTGTCTCTCAATGTAATACTCACGTTCAATGTTACATATACACGCACCAAGCTATATTTCTCTCAATTTGTGGGTTAATTATACCTTTTAATTTTTAAGAAAAAAAGTTCTAATAATACTTTGGATAACAGTACAGCACTGTGGCAGAAATGATAAAAATGCCCCCTGCTTGAAGCATAGCAAGGGTGTTGCTTCTTATGATTTGGTTAGTCATTTATCTAAACTTATGACTCCTAATGTTGATATGTTATTATAGCAATAAAAAACCAAAATGTGTTGTATGATCTTGATATGATTGAACTGACTGTATTAGACTTACTAAGCATCAAGTTTACTATATGCATTACATCTATTGAATTCTTGGTGAGGAGTGTGTTACCCTCCATTTTACATGGGTGTCCATTTGTAATTTTCATCACAAACTTCATGGGGGTGGCATGTTGATGATGCTCTGGATGAGAAATTTTGGATGTTTATGGAGATTTGATGATTGAGTGAATTGTGCAAAGCATGACCTTGTATTCAAACCCCTGTTTCTTCAACGCCCTAACTTAGATGGGGGATTATGATATATGGATGGAAAGCTCTTTCAAGGGCTATCTCATGGTGCTTGTTATGCCTTAGATTGTCTGAAATGTTCCTTCCGGATGTACCAGAGTGGGGTTTATTTTTTCTTTGTAAATGCCAAGTTTTGGGACTATATTATGTAGAGTGTTGATCTTGGGGCTTGTTATCACATATATAGTAGCCGGGCTACCATACATTATTTTTCTTATTCCAGTACACTTTTCAGCCAGTTCCCTTACATTGAGATGCTGAGATGAACATCTATTATGGATCATGATTATATTATGGACAACAGTTTTGTTCCCCATGCCATGACTGAGTTTTAGGACACTCAGAGAGATGACCGATGTAACCATTTAACCATTTATACAGAGCAATCAATATTGCCCAGAGTTATAGCAGCAGTTTCAGAGGACAGATGTTTGTTCAGATTATGTGCATTCAGGTATATGACTCTGCAGGTATATTCTGGTGTTATGGTTATATTGCTTTTATATTCATTCTTGTAGCATGTCTTAGCATTTAGTATCATGATCTGGCGATCATATAGATATGTGGACCTGGTTGTATCTTTATATATATTATATTGTCCCCACTCAGACTTAGAAGTTCACTATCCATACTCATTGGTTTTACCCTCCCTAGGGAGAATAAAGGTGATCATTCCCACCAGTTCTGGCTTGCTAGTGTTGGTCTCATTATTCACTGTCTTCATCCATCCGTTACCTTCCAGTTTGTTTATTACCCTGGCTTACTACTTGACTAGTGGCATGGAGGACCTTCCCCCGCTTTAGCCTCTGTGTTGGATGAGCTTCCCTGGTTTTTGTGTCTCGGCTCTGAGTTGGTGATAAAACTTGCCTTTGGTGAGTTGTATTGTAGTCCTAAATCATTCTGGTAGGTTGTCCCGATGTTTGGCACTGGTACGAAGTCCCCCTAGTCACTTAAGATGTGTTGGCTAAAACTGAAAGCTCATGTGCTACTTATTGGAAACTTATGTAAATTCGCCCATGGAAATTGTAAACTCTAGAATGTGTTTCTCAACACACGTGAGTAAAGGGCAAGAGCAATGAAACGCTATAAATACTCCTCGAAGAGTATAAGAAAAGTTTAAAAGTAATGGTTCTTAAATTCTATATCTAAAAGATTGCTGACCTTATGTATATTTATAAAACATGCCCTGGATGCACGCTGCAATTAGTTGTGCTTCTTAGCACACTTGAGATCCGAAGGGTTATGTAGGCCAAAAAGGCCATGAAGTGAAATTAATGGATCCTAATGAACTTGGATCATCTATCAAAGTAGACATGGTACCTAAGTTGAATAAACACTCTTTAAACAACTTACCCATTTGTGAGACACTCCCATCCCCTGTGTTATTGCTTGTCCAACATATGCTAGAGTGTGTATTCCCTTTCCATCTCCAAAGTGTCATGGTGTCAAGTGAGTAGTCACCCCTTAGCCTAGCCTTTTGATTTTAGCCCTCACCCTTCACTAGCAAATTGATCACAACTATGAAGTGAGTATGGTCTTGAAAGTCGGGTCCAAGTCTTAATAAATGTTTAAAACCCTATATATTTGGTTTTAGATCGCCAGTAAATGATTACTTCTTGTTATAATTGTTACTTGAATGAATTGTAGAGCATGCTTTAACCTTTGGCACTTGCAGCAGCTTTGATGATAGCCTGAGTTATATTATTGGTCATGTTGACTTGGTCAAACCTAGTTTGACCAAAGTCAATCATAGGACATGAGGTAGATGGACCTCGGTCATCAGATGGTTCTATGCAGTGGTTACAGACTTAGGATGATGATTTGTGCTTTTTAGCACTTTTACAGATTATTATTATTTGGTTTGACGGGTATATTGGATATTTTATAGGATCATGCAGAGATCCATATGGTGTATGAGTACACATCTTAGATGGATTTGGGCTCTCTGAGTCCAATGAGACAGTCTGTTTTCAGTTCCGGGCAGTTACAGTGATGATTGGCCTTAGTTGGGCATCCTAGTGCAATTTTGGCTTGTCAGAGCAGAGGTTGGATATGACTGGTTTGCTTAGGGCATTGTGCATGGAGGGGGTGGTCCAGCCACTTGTTATTACCATATTACCCCCCTCCCAGAGAGCTTGGTGGGCTCACCTTGATAGCGCATGCACTCCAGGAGGCAGTTTGGGTTGTTTCACATTTCCCGAGGCAAATTAAAAATGGTGAAAATGGCTACTGAAGGATTCGATTTGAGTTACTGAGGCAAGGGATTGGCATGGGATGATGTTTGATGATGAGTGGGATGTCTTCCACACCTTCTCCAGCAGTTTCAGCTTTTAGTGGGGCCCGCACCCATCTATCTAGCACTTTTTATGGTTTTTTGGAGCCTCCTAAGGCTCACGACTTCCCCAGAGGAGCACGATTTGGTGCTTAGATTATTATTTTGATGCTATTGTGCCATGGGGATTGACCAAGGGTGCTAGATATTGCCCCTTGGACCCACCATGAGCTTTATCTTATGTTTTATCTTTGAAATTTGGTGGGACCCCCCTCTCCTAGGGCGATTTGGTCCATTGATGTATTATATTGTTATATTGATCCATGTACTTTTATGTTGAGCTCATCTCAACCATTGATTAGATCACTTTGATCTTTTAATCTTAACCATCCATTCAAAAGGTGGTTAGGGTTTTAGTATCTCTCCATCCTATTTAAAGGAGAGAGCTCCTCATTGTAAAGGGACTTTTTGGCTCTGGATTATTGGAATAGAAAATTACTATTGCATCTACTTGTCTTATGGTTGTAAATGCTATTGGAGTTCGACTATTTGTTCTTCCTTTGCACCGGGTTATCGGAGATTATCTTGCTATCATTTTATTCCACATTTTCTCATCTACAGGTGAAGTCCGAATTGGTTCAAGGAGGACGCATTGGTAGGGGAGACTCTCCCTGCCTCTTCTTTGGGGTCTCTTCGTCGGTAACAGGGAGTATTATTGTCTTAGTACCTTCTATTTCATGTTATCATTGCTATTTGCTTGTATTTCCTCCATTCTTGATCTCACTGATCGAATCGACTTTCCTTCGTTTGACAGGAAGAGGAGGGCGCACGTGTGGACTAGGGCATCTCATTGTGGCAAGAAAAATCAAAGGTTTCTCATTTGATCTCTGCGGGAACATTCCTCAACAACATGGCAAGCACTTCCATCACTCAGGTATGATCTCAAGGTAAGTTTCTCATTCCATTAGTTTATCCATCTGTCATTTAATTGAAAACCGTCATTTAAAATCAACTAAAATTCTTTGGAAAATTCCCATGATCAAGGTCATTTGGAAAATCCTTTCTGGGTATTGTAGATCGGGTAAATCCCAAGGTGGGTTTTCAAGGGCGTCACCCTTGGGGACTCCATTGGCCCATTTTCCTAGGCACTGAGCTTCTCCCTACCCTCACGACTTTCCTGACTTGCCCAATTTTCCTATGGTTTGATCCCCGTTTGATTGCTTGCACACTTTGACATTGTCATATCCCTTCATCAAGCATAGCTAGAAAGCCCTAACTGTCAGATCTACGTTTTGGGACACTTTCCCTGTTTTAAGGATCACGTTTCCCAATGCAATTGATTTTGACCATTTTAAACTAGCTTTGAATCCTGGAATCATCTTTAATCTTAGAATCACTGTGTGTTATCTATCCCTATCATTTCACATCTTTCCTAAGCCTCCACAATGGTCTTAATTCCTTGATTCTAGGGTTCCATACCTGTCACTCTACGTACTTCATTTTATTGATTTGATCTGGGTGATTGGGTTGATCTCTCCTATCAGGAGTAGATCTGGGTCTCCCCCTTGTTACCTTGGCTTTGGTAGCAAAAGCGAAGAGTGCCTTGGTTGGCGTGACACCCATCCTTTTGGGAACTAAGGCTCTCTTGGTTCACCACTTTAGTTGCCTATCCCCTCTACCATCCACCTTGGATCCATCTGTAGGGGCAACTACAAGATTGGTGATAACATTTTGGCTCCGTTGTCGGGGAGGTAGAGGCTTACCTTCGGTGTCTGCGAGTGTCCGTGCATTAATCCATATCTTATCGCATCCGGTATTTTGCCTTGGTGATTGCATTTTCAATTTCATAATTACTTCAATCACCATTTTAATTCGCTCATCTCACCTCTCCTACGACATATTTCATTTCGGTGAATTACCTGTGTGGTTCACCTGGCGACTCCACCCCGCGACTCTACTGAGGACCGAACCCATCGTATTAATCCTAAGTTCTTAGAGCATCTTAATCTTGAAGGAACCCCTATAACTTATATTTGGAATCGAAGATAAATTAAAGAGAACTCATCCAATTTCTTTTGGAAGATTTCCAATTATCCTTCTTCACCGAGTTATCTTTTTGGGTCTCCTTCATCCTCATCTATTCCAATGGCCGAAACAAATGCTGGTGGAAACTAGAATGTTCCTCCTCCACAGAACCCTAGGATTTTTGGAAGGAAGGCTAAGCCATCTCCTTTAGAGTTTTCCCAAATCCAGGGGGGCCCCCATGACATGCCTAAGAAGTATTTTGAAAAGTTTCCCAAGTTTGATGGACTGTCTTCTATCTCCATTGAAGATCATATTGATAAAATCTGGGAACATATGGAAGCATATGGAGCATCTGATGAAGATGTTTTCATGAAGGGCTTTCTGGCATCTTTGGAAGGAGATGTCCTGAAGTGGTTTGATAGATTGCCTGTTGCATCTATAAATGGGTATGAAAATTTTGTCACAAAGTTGAACAGTGAATGGTCCCGAAAGTTAGATGGGAAATTTCTATTACATCAACTGTTTGACATTAAGAAAAAAGAGAATGAAACAGTCCATGAGTTCAATATAAGATTTGATAAGACTGTAGCCAATATCCCTGAAGAGATCAAACCAAAAGATCAAGCGATTGTTATTCATTATTTGAATGCATTCGAAGGATGGCTTGGTTATCACTTGAAGGATAAAAACCCAAATGTCCTAAAGACCGCTCAGTTCAATGCTAAGATGGCTGAGCAAAATGCAACATCTTTGGGGAAACAAATTTTTTTCGATCATTTTGCCCCATCCACTTTTCTAGATCTGACGCTAAGCTCCGAAAACCCAAGGAACCTGTGAGTGAGCCAAAGGAATCAAAGGACACATTAGAAACCATGCAAGAGATGATGAGACAACTAACTGTCCTGACCAAAAGTGTCGCAAGTCTAAATGATCTTGAGAGACATAGGAACCCTTATGGCCCTAAGCCTTATTGGAACAACAATAGAAGGACCGAGGGGGATAACAATAGACGACGACCCGACTATCTAGAAAATTCTGAGAGAAAGAATGTAAATTGGTGTGATGAAACAGAAGGAGAGCCTTCTGACACCAATTGTCCTAATGACCAACTCGATAACATCAACTTTATTAATGACTTATCTTTTGATGATGATTTTGGAAGAATCCTTCTAAAAGAAGAGCCATGGGAGCAAGAAGAAGAAATAAATGATGAACCTAGCTCCTCATGTTGTGCCATAAACCTTCCAGAACCAAAAGAACAACTAAAGATTCGAATCTATAAACGAGGAAGTAATTCCCAACCTTCTTTCCTTGACAAACGCAAAAAGATTAATGAAGATAAAGAGGAAGAAGAAGATTTTGCCATTAATGATTATGATCTAAAAATTGATATGAAGAAAGAGTTAGGAAAAATAATGTATAAATTGGTGTGATGAAACAGAAGGAGAGCCTTCTGACACCAATTGTCTTGATGACCAACTTGATAACATCAACTTTATTAATGACTTGTCTTTTGATGATGATTTTGGAAGAATCCTTCTAGAAGAAGAGCCATGGGAGCAAGAAGAAGAAATAAATGATGAACCTAACTCCTCATGTTGTGCCATAAACCTTCTGGAACCAAAAGAACAACCAAAGATTCAAATCTATAAACGAGGAAGTAATTCCCAACCTTCTTTTTTTGACAAACGCAAAAAGATTAATGAAGATAAAGATGAAGAAGAAGATTTTGTCATTAATGATTATGATCTAAAAATTGATATGAAGAAAGAGTTAGGAAAAATAATGTGTAATATCCCTGTCACTGAGTTGATGAAAGTGCCCTCTATCAGAAGCCAAGTAGAGGAGTTCTTTGATGGCATTGGCCAAGAGAATACTTCTGAGGTTGTCTTAGAATCCTGTCATATTCAGAACCTTAGTGGAACACAACCTAGAAAAATTGAAAAGGATCCACCAATTAACATCCATTCTACCATTTATGAAAGAAAGAACGGTGGTCACCCTCCCTTTTATCTTACCTTGCACATTCCGAATATGCTCCTCCACAACTGCATGTTGGATTCTAGAGCAGCTATGAATGTCATGCCCCTACACGTTATGAAGGAGATGGGATTAGAAGTGACTAGACCGTATGAAAATGTCTATGGTATAGATTCCCGACGAGTACAGTCCTATGGTTTGATCAAGAACCTTAGAGCTGATCTTTTTGCATGTTCAAACATTTCTACTATGATGGATGTAGTAGTAATTGATTTGCCCCCAGCATATGGAATGCTTCTATCTAGGAAGTGGGCAACTGGTTTAGGTGGATACCTTATGATGGATTTATCATATATTTGTGTTCCTAACTCTGATGGAGCTTTAATTAGGGTTAATAGAGAACCTTGCTACGACAAGCATTTAGAAACTTTTGATGAGGGGATCAAAAACACATATGGAGATGAATTGTTAAATAATGCCAAAGCTAATTTTGTTGAAGATGAAGATGAACTTTGGGAGAATGATCAAATAGAAAATATGTTCATGGTGATGGAGGATTCTGACTCTTCTTTTGAAGAGGAGCAGATAGCTGAGCTTGCTAGGAGGATAAATTTGGATTTACTTAGAAATAAATTTGTTGGAGAGATAGAAGAATTGAGAAGGAATGAAAATCAACCTCAGGTTCAAGAACAAAATAATGTAATAAATCAAGAGCAAGATATTGAAAATCAAACACGTGAAGAAGTTGATGATGATTTAAATGATATCAGAAGAGGTGAACGTTTGCCCGGATCAATTAGAGAATTCAATGCACTTATTGATAATAATATATTAAGGTGGAATCAAGGTCTGAAACCCATCCTCCCATGGGAAAATCATTTTGAGCAAACAAATGTTGAGGAAAATAATATTGAGGATCCTGTTCCTGTAGTAGATGAGTTTGATGACATTAGGCGTGGTGAAAGAATTCATTTTACTGTTAGGGAGTGGTTTGCTTTGACTGATCATAATAGAGAAAGGGAAAGCCAAGGGCTTGCACCTATTTATCCATGGGAAAACCGTCCTAAGACAGCTGCTGTAGTAGAAGCCAATGAGGAGTCTGATGTATCCCACTATTCTGATGTGGATGACTCCTTATCTCACTTATCCTTGGAAGATAGTAATCTAAGTCGAATTCATGATAACTCTCTAAGGTGGGAAGAGGATGCCTTAATTAATGATGCACCTGAAGGAGATTTTAACTTAAACAACCTTGCTATTTTTCAAACTCCTTCAGATTCTCAAAACAATGCTTTATCTGCATATCCTCATGTCCCTGATTTTCTTATGCCAACTGAGTCATCTAGTCATCACAGTCATGATCCTTCTCACATTCCTAATTCTTCGGCATCTCATTTTGAGTTAGTTTCCACCAAGTTGGAAAATATGCGCATTCCAGTTCCTTCAGGGGAAGGCTCAAGCCGTAATACTGTCATATCACATGAGCCACCTCCCCTTGGAAGAACACAGAGATTTCTGGACTATAGGTGAAGTTGTCAAAAGTGTACTGTTTCCTCATGAGGAGGAGCCAAGTGAAAGAGTCCAAGAGACGAGAAGAGAGATTCGAGAGGTCCTTGTTGGTAGGATAGCCATTTCTATTGATGGTGGTCTACCTAGAGTTAATGCAGTCCCTCCTAGGAGGAACTCAAACATTGTCACCCCGCAACTGCGAAACCTTGCTGAGATCCACCCTATGCCTATACGTAACATTGGAGTTGTTCCTGAGTCTGTCAATAGGAATAGATTCCTACGGGAAGTCAAGTCATTATTCCAAACCATTTATTGCATATCAGATCTAGACAGGCTAATGATCTTTGGGTTGGACCCTTCACGGTAGAGTAGTGTTTTGGTGACATGTGCTTCTTGACTACTGGTAGTGGACGACGTATACTACTTCCTATCAATCAGAGGGAGTTGAGGGATTACATCCCTGACCTCACCTAGGGTGGACTTCTGTGCTTGCCTTGCTTGGTAGAAGAGAGTAGGTAGGAACCAATAAGCCCGCTTGGGCAGTAGTTAGTCTTTTCAGCCATTAAGCCTGGCACCCTTTTGTCTCTTCCTAAGCTCACTTTTTGAAGCTCATAGTGTAGTCCTGAGTACTTGCCATTTTCTTTTCCTGCACAATAAAACCAAACTTTTTCGAAGTTATGTTAGTAGATTAGATTTAATTTTCCGCATTTATATTTCATGCATTTCCATTTCAGTATTGTTTTTATTTGAGATATATATATATGCGTTGTTCTGACATCCGGTTTGTGAGTTTGGTATAGCTCTGGACATTTTGCAGATAGCAAGTGATATGCTGGTAGTAGTTGCAGAGCTAGAGTGTTGGATCGAAGATATGAGTAGCAGAGTGCGAGGACCAGAGATTCTGAGGTAAAAACAAGTGGATGGACCACCCTCTTCCTTTGTAGCGCCCTAGGCAACGACTTGCCTCCAATGCTCCTGCTGGACAGGCCACATCAGCATGCCCAAACTGGTCAACAGGTGGATAACTGCTAAAATCATGCCCAGAACTGAAAGATAAGTGTCTAAATGGATCCAGAAGACCCAAATCCACTAGAGATGAGTACTCATAAACCTCATGATAACCTATAGGGTCATCTGTAGGGTCCACCATACTTGGATAGTGTAAAATATGATGATATGGAAATAATAATAAAAATGACCAACTGCATCAATCATCATCTGGAGCATATGTCCAACATATGGAATCATCAATAGGTGCATGTGGGACCATAGATCAATATCATAAAGCTTAAGTGGTCCATCTCATCACGAATCCCAAGAATGACCATGGTCAAACTATGTTTTGACTAGATCAAAATACAACCAAAGACTAGATTATAACAAATGACTAAGACATGTTCCTTTAATCATATTCACAGCTTAATTTAAAGTACAAACATCAATCAAGTGGCAATTAATACATAGATATTTAAATGTTATTTATAACTTACTTGCACCAAAGCTTTAAAGACATTATCCAATGGACATGGCCTAACTGCTAGCATAGGGTGAAGGCTAAGGACAAGGCTAGGTAGAAGGGGTGACTTGACCAACTTAACTGAGTGATACTTTGGACGGGGAAAAAGGGGAGCTACACATTGTGCTGGATAAGATAAACAAAGGGAATGCCAGTGCCTCACAAATGGATAAGTTGTTTAGAGAGTGCGTATTCAACCTTGGCATCATGTCTACGTCAAGTTGATCCAAGTTGATTAGGATGATTCATTTAATTTTCATGACCTTTTTGGCCTATATGATCCCTTTGGGATTTTGCATGCGCTTAAAAGCACAACTAATCGCAGCTTGCATCCAGGGTATATTTACATTTATGAGGTTAGCAATCTTTAGATTTAGCATTTATTTAGCCATTGCTTTTTAGACCTTTTTGGACCCTTCATGGGGTACTTTAGCATTTCATTGCTTTAGCCCTTAATTCATCATGTGTTTAGAAACACATTCTAGAATTTATTTTCAATGGGATTTTATAAGAGATTTTCAATAATTTCCATTAGTACATGTGCTTCAAGTTTTAGCTAACAACATCTCATGTGACTAGGGGGAATTCCGCAATCTAAACCAAACATCGGGGCAACTGACTAGAATGATAAAGGCATAAAATCCAATTCACCAAAGGCAAGTTCTGTCACCAACTCAGAGCCGAGACGCAAAACAAACGTGGATGCAATCCAACACAGAGGTAGAAGTGGGGAAGTCGTCCATATCAAAAGTCAAGGTGAAAGCCAAAACAAGGAAGGTCATGGATGGATGGAGTCAAGTGAATGTGGTGCATGAGCTAGCAAACATAAATGTCAAGAAATACCATGTCCATGCTCATAGGAGGGTAGTGAAATCAATGACTATAGTCAGTGAACCTTTAAGTGCAAGTAATACATCCAATTCATCATTTAAATCCAACCAAGATATTTCATTTCTTTTATTAAGTAATACTGCCACATCATGAGTTATATACCAAGTCAATGCTATGAAGATGACTAAAGCAACAAGATAATAATCCATGCTAAAAATAAAAAATCTATAGGTCATATCATCAACTAGAACCAACTAAAAACACTGCTGCAATAATAACATCCAGAACTCTAGGCACTCAACTAAAACTGTATGGAACAAAAGGTCATATCGGTCATCAAATCTAAGCTCTCAAGGCTCAGCCTTGGCACAAGGTCTACTCAATGTCTAATAAATACTGCTATGATCTGTAAGTGATCTCAAATAATGCTGCTCATCATAGCTGATCTCTGTAAAAGCAAAGCTCTGGAAAGTGCAGATCTCTGCTTAGCAAGAATAGTAGCCCAACTACTATGGTGTGATAACAATGCCACTGAAGCGCAATGCATAATTCCTAAGGAAAAAACACTCTAGAGTATCCCCTTGATAGCCAAACCTAAGGTAAGCCAAGTCTTTTACAAAATGACCATGCTTAGACCAACTTATTACAATTCCCCCATTTGGGTCTGGACATGCAAAATTTACAAAGGGCTAAAATGTGGCCTGATGAACTTTTGAACTTTGGCAGTGAACAAGGTGAGTTGTTCAAGTCTTCTGAGGTTCACAAGGAGTCCACCTAAGTGCAACCTAATGGACAACAAACACGAGAAACAATAAAATTCAGATCTATAATGTAATTAAGTTCAAAATCATTACATGAACATACCAATTATATATACTAGAGTGGTGTAACATCACAGAGAAGACATGCATGCCATGCATCAACTCTAGGTCAGAAAGTAGAATCAGCTCCCAAAGCAATTCACCCATGCAAGGCCTCTTGCCCTCTTTGTCTCTGATCAACAATATAACCTCTAGAAAGATGAACTTTGTCACCAGTAAGCAACAATAGGATCCAGTGTAATTCACCCAGTGAAAGAGAGGAGTAATATAGTCATGGACAACTCAGATCCATACGCCCTTGATGATATAGATGAAGGAATGTGCCCTCTGTGATGTGGCTGGGGGGAATACGCCCTTTGCAATTTAATAAGGCAATACGCCCTCATTATGTAACAAGCAATGCACCCCTGTGGAGTGAAACTTCAAGATCCGAATGAAATATAGATAGCTTAGATAATACCTTAGGAAGAACATTGTTCACTTGACAGATCCTACTGTATGAGAGGGCCTTATACAGTGAAAATATAAATGACCCACAATCACCTAGCATTCATTGTTACAAATGATCAATCTCGAGAAACCATGGAAAAACTGAGAAGTCTTCTTGGTGAAAGAAACATAGAGGGGGAAAGTCTAGAATCCATCTATCTGGTTTTAACCAAAGGTTGCAGACCATAAATGAAGTGAGATATGGAGGATGGATGATAGGCCATAGGTGCACCCAAGGGAGGGGGTAAGAGATCTTCATAATACCAAGGGTAACCTTGGCGACTTGGTTAATACATAAACCACACATCTTTCACCCTCGCCAACATAAGGGTTGATACTGCTAGTTGTACGCATCAGACAATCACAAAGCATTCTTGTTCAAATTTTATAAGATATACATCATCATCATCGTCATGGCATGGCATATAATATATCCTCCTTTGATCAGTTAGTTTTTCCTCTAATTCCAAATCTGATTTACACATTCAATTATTTTTATTCCCAACAATCATAAACTGCTGAAATAATAATTGTAAACAAACTAGAATTCTAACTCATATGCAGTGGAAATACGCACAAAAAATTATTATATTTGACACAAGTAATTACCCTGGAAACCCCAACCTGGTGAAAACCAACACAATATTTCTTTATTATTCTTTTACTACAAGAGAGATTTACTCAAAAATTATAGTAGCAAGTTTAGCTTAACTTAGCTCTGGAAATCAGCTGATGAAGAGCATCAACACTCTTCCAATCCACTAAAAAACCCTACCTTATCTTCATCAACGATCCCGACAACAATCTAACAGGCCATACAACCCTGTACGGATCCATAGAATTCTATATAGAATCATTTAGTACAATCCTGCAGCTCTGTGTGATTTGTAAGGAATTCCTTATAGTTCGTATTGTATGGATAGATCCGTATGGACTATACGGACAATCCTCCCTCAAATCTATACGGCCCAGCTCTGCCTTCTTCGTTATGTTTGACCTGTTTTCTACCCTCTGTTGAAGATTATCTCGCTGCAATTTCTCCCTCTTAGAATAATAAAACACCTCCCAGCTTGGGTTAATCACTAACCCAATACCTCCTGCTTGATATTCTCACAATCTCAAGGGTTCTTTTATCTCCCAAGATCTCTCTCTTGCTTCTCTTGAGAATAACCCCTTTCTCAAAAGCAAGAGCACTCTAGATCTGAAGAGATGTGTCTAATGCTTCTCCTTAGATCTCCTTTTATATCTTTACAATGACAAAAACCCTATCACCAAAGTGATTAACGGTCAAGATCTAATCGTGATCACTTGAGATCAATGGTCATGACTTAATCTTTTGTTGACACAACTTAAGTCACCTTTTTATCCATTATAACATAAAAGTCACTTTAACTTTATAAAATAAATTTAATTCTAGAGAGTATCTTTCAGACAACTTCTACATGCTAGACACATCGCTAATGTAGAAGTACTTGTTTGAGCTACAAAAACTAACACTCCCTCTTAGTGAGAAATGTACTTCTGGAAGAACCTCCACCTAGATCTATCTCCAATCCCACCACATCATTCGCTACTATAGTTTCTCACTCTGAACTGGAAGACTACCTTGCCACCTGCTTCGGAGTATGTTCTGAAGATTTGTTCCTCCTAACGATGCTCCTAGGTGTCTCCACCTACTCGTGAGCATCCATCAATGTCAGCTCATACCAACTAGCCCTCACAGTACTGGAAGAAGTCTCACGCCCATCATTCGGATTAGAAGACTGAGCCACCAGTATCAACTCAATCTTCAGAGCCTCCTTCCCACTCTTTGTCACCGACATCAATCCTCGATCCGAGATCCCCTTGGATCCACATACAGGCCGACCCAACAACTTGAACAACTTACCCTGTTTGACACCAAGCAACACTGCTTCATCCTGGGTAGCTACCTCTAACTGTATGAGTGCCTGTCCATCCTGGAACACAATCCCATACTCGTCCTTCAGAGTTGAGACTGAGAGCAAGTTCATCTTCAGCTTTGGAACATACATCACTCCTGCCACCTCCAGAGATCCTCCTGACTTTAGCTGGAATAACACTTTTCCAACCCCCCTTTATTACATGTATGGTGTCGACCCCACAAGCCACATGGCTTTCTGACTCTGTTTTTGAAACAATATGGAACACATCTTTCATCCCCAACATATGGCTAGATGCACCACTATCCACAACCCATGCATCACTGTCCTCAAGCCAGGCACCTTTAACATTAGTGCCAGAAAGACAAGAAACCAATTATAATTCCTTCTCAAACTTGGCTGTAAACTCATCAACCTCTGCTGATGCTGCAACCTATGTTTTCTTGTTTCTTTTCTTCTTGCTTGGACATTGACTTGCATAATGGCCAGTATTGTGACATGCAAAGCACTTGACTTTGCCCATGTCCTTCTTCTTCCCATCATGAGAGGACTCCTCCCCTCTAGTATTTGTAAATTTTTGATACAGAGATCACTACTCCGTCTGGATCGCCCTGAAATCTCAAGCGGTATGAGTCTCGATATCAATACAACATTAATATGAACTCAAACAACTAGATCTGCATTTACCAACTGAACAATATAGATGCAATCATACATAAACAACAAATGTACCCTGGAACCCTTTCGGGAGAAACCAACAAACTATGGGGCTATCTTCTTTCTCGAGCCCAGAGCATATAGGAAAAGAGACAAATACAATACAGGGTTACCTAAGTAATCTTTTTAGGCAAACTCAAGATTTGCATGCATCCAACTGATGCATGCACAAAAGAGATGAGCCCTAACTAGAAAACCAGATCTGAGTGTCCCTGTATCCGCCTCTGCCTGATCTATCTGTCTCTATCCTCATCTTTGCTCTGCTCGCTCTGAAGACTGCCCTGTGACTGAAAATGTCCTTCTCTGCATGCACAAGTGCGCCCTTCCTCCAACGTTGAAAGACTCATACTGAATTAGATCTCAGCAGATCTGAGCTCTGATCGTCACTGATCTTCCTCAATCTCTGAGACGAAGATACTCTGCAAGTTACAGACACTCAACTGCTCTACCGGATGCGGTATGAGCTTCTCCCTTCTTGAAATATGCGCCCTCCTTCACATGTGAAGTTGTCCTCCTCTCTCTTGATCTATCTCAAATCAATGGTCTCACTTATGAAGACAGTCACCTCCTGTCTTCCTTATAACATCTCACTGAGAGGTTAGGTTTGCCAAAAACCTAAAACAGTTGCATGCATTTCTCTCCAATCATTTTCCTGGTTAATATTTTAACACTCCCTCTTAACCAGGAAAGGATTCTGTACCACTCCCATCTTCTCCCTGAAGTATTCAAACTTGGTATTCATCAAAGACTTCGTTAGAATATCTACAACCTGCTCATCTGTAGAAATGTACTGTAGCTCAACTGCTCCCTTCTAAACATGATCACGAATAAACTGATATCTGATCTCAATGTGTTTGGATCGATCATGAAACACTGGATTCTCAGAGAGCTTTATACAACTCTGATTGTCACAGTGAATCACCGTAGGCTCCAATTGTTGATCAAATAGACTCACCAACATCTTGCGAAGCCACATGGCTTCACAACTGGCTAAGCTAGCCGCCATATATTCTGCCTCAGCAGAGCTCAATGTAACGGACTTCTGCTTCTTGTTGAACCATGACACAACTGCTGAACCTAAGTTGAAGCAACACCCGAAGGTGCTTTTCCTGTCACCTGCATTCCCTGCCCAGTCTGAATCTGTGAACCCCTCAAGCTGGACTTCTCCCTGCCTCACATAATTCAATCCATAATCTGCAGTTCCACTAATGTATCTCAAAACATGCTTTGCTGCTATCCAATGCACATCTCTGGGTTCAAACATGTACTGACTCAAGGTGTTGACTGCAAAGCTCAAATATGGTCTGGTGTTGACCAAGTACATCAAGGAACCGATGAGCTGTCTATACTTAGTGGAATCGGCCAATTTACTCTCAGAAGCCACTTGCTTCTTCCAGTTGGTCGTCATAGGGGTAGTCATAGGCTTGCAATCCTGCATCTGAAATCTCTTCAGAATGTCCTGTTATCACCTAAACTGTAGTTACCCCTATGGATGTATCCACTCATGGATGGCAATAGGGAAGGGCAACTCAAAAGGTGCAACCACGATCACCTCGACCTCCAATAAATGGTTGTCACGCCAGTAGAGGCAACCTTCACTTTATGTTATCTAGCCCAAACAACAAAGGGGGAGACCCGATCTACTCCCAACAGGAGAGATCAAAACCAAGACACCAAATCAAGTTAATACTAAGTGAAGTAAGGTGTATGGTTTATCCTAGACCTAAGGATGAAGTCACAAGACAAGTGAGGGGTTCAATGAGTTTAGCTTTGGTTCATTGTTGATGTGAGAGTGACGTATAATGTTTGAAGTGAGATCCAGGATTAAAGTACTAGTTCAATGTGAGAAAATCCACTGCCTTGGGAACCGTGTCCAATGCAGGGTAGTTTAGGGGTTGAATTGGGGCTAACTAGTACAAGTGACAAGCTTGATCATGAAGTATGATGGCATCAAAGGGTTTAGTTCACCATATAAGGGTCAAACCACAAGTTAATCCAACAATCTAGGAAAGTCGAATTGACTTGGAGAGAGACCAGTGCATTGGGAATTGGGATAATGGAGTCAAAGTGTAGTTAACTTGTGATTGATAACTCCTATTGTATGAGACAAGTGGGCAATTAAAGTCTTGATGGATGAATAGGTCTACATCTAGGTTTCACCTAAGTGGACCACAATCCCTTAAAACAAGGAATGCTATCCCCAAGGCAAGATTTGACAAAGTGACATACTAGACCTAGGTTTTGAATTATGCCCGTTCCAAATCCACAAAAATTTCATGTACCCATGTCCTGGAAGTGGGCCAACTCACTTCTCCAAGGTGGTGCAACTTTACCCAAGGAGGCTAAAAAGTGGTATAAATGAATAAAGACAAGTACAATGGCATCCAAAATTTAGATCCAAGTAGGTTGATTAGGTGAGGATATGGACCTATAATTTCAAGGCAATCCGATGGCTAGATCTTATTAGATTTGAGTTTAAAGATACCAAGTTGTCCAAAATGGGGATTAAATCCCTTAAAATGTGGAATAGGGCCCACAAGGTAGAAATCAAAAAATTTACAATCTGGGGGTAGGTTATTGGATGTGCAGATCACAAATCAAGTGGAATCTCAACTACCCACATACTAGATCTAGGTCAACCCACCCAAACTAGGAAGTGCGCCCTTGCTTGGAGAAGGCTAAATGCCTTGGGAAGAGGGTCAAATGGAGACCAATCCTCACCAAACTATAGATCCCGGATGCCGTGGATACTATAGAGCTGGGTTTTAAATTTCTTGCCCAAGAAACCACTAGATCTTAGTAGATCTGAAAAAATGTAAATATGTGGTTTTGACTGATTAAGGTTTTAAATATTTTAGACAAGTGGATAGATCATGGAGATAGAACTTACCCTGAGATCATACTTGAGTGATGAAGAGAGATGCTTTGATGTTGAGGAAGATTCCCGCAGAGATCAAATGAGAGATTGTTGATTTTGCTTGCCAAATTGATACCCTAGCCCACAAGTGCGCCCTCCTCTACCTGTCAATCCAAGGAAAATCGATTTCAATCAGAGAGGTCAAGTATGGAGGAAATACAAGTAAAATGCAATGATAACATAGAATAGAAGGTCCTGGGACAGTAATACTCCCTGTTACCAGCGAAGAGATCCAAAGAAGAAGTAGGGAGAGTCTTCCCCTACCAATACTTCCTCCTCAAAGCAAATCGGCCTCCACCTGTAGATGCAAAAAAACGTGGTACAAAAGATATGGCAAAACAAGATCTCCAATAACTCAGTGCAAAGGAAGAGCCAACGAACGAACACCAAAAACATTCATCACAACACTGGAGATAAATGCAATTGATAATTTTCTATTCCAATAATCCAGGGCCACAAATCCCTTTACAATGAGAAGCTCTCTCCTTTAAATAGGAAAGAGAGGCATCAAAATCCTAACCACTTTTTGAATGAGTGGCTAAGATTAAAAGATACAAAAGTCTAATCAATGGTTGAGATGAGCTCAACAATAAAATACATGGATCACTCATCAAATATAACATAAGTGGACAAAATCGCCCTAGAAGAGGGGAATCCCATGAAATATAATAAGAAGCTTATGGTGGGTCCAAGGGGTAATTTTAGCCACCCTTGGTCAATCCCCATAGCACAATAATAATAAAATAGTCATCAATATACAAAATCGTGTCTCTATAGACAAATAGTAGGCCTCAAAAGACCTCAGAAATCATCAGAATGTGCCATAAGTGATGGATGTGGGTCCCGATGAAGCTGAAACTGCTGGAGGAGGTGTGGAAGACATCAATCCATCTTCACTGATCATCCTATGCCAAGACATTGCCTTAGTAGCCCAAATCGAATTCCTCAATAGCCATTTCTACCAATCCTAAAATGCCTCGGGAAGCGTGAAACTGCCCCAAACTACCTCTTGGAGTGCCTGCGCTATCAAGGTGAGGGCACCAGTGTGTCCGGGAGGGGGGTAATATGGTAAAAACAAGTGGCTGGACCACCCCCTCCAAGTACAACGCCCTAGGTCAACCGGATAAAAATCACATCTGCTTTGACAGGGTCTCCGACATACCGAAACTGCACTTGGATAGCCTACTGAGGCTCAATCATCATTGTAAGTGCCCGGAACTGAAAACAGACTGTCTCATTGGACTCAGAAGGTCCAAATCTATCCAAGATGTGTACTCATACACCATATGAATCTCTGCATGATCAAAATATATATCCAACATACCGGAACATGTCAAAAAATAATAATCTGTAAATGATCAAATACTGCTGTAAACCAAGAATCATCATCATAACCCTGTAGTTGCTGCATAGAATCATCATGTACATGTACATAGACCATATATCATCTATTCATATCATCACAAGGTCTAACCATCTCATGTCCTATGGTTGACTTTGGTCAAACTAGGTTTGACCAAGTCAACATGACCAAATATAACTCAAACCATCACCAAAAGCTGCTGCAAAGTGTCAAAGGTTAATGCATGCTCTACAACTTATTCAAATAACAATTATAACACAAAGTAATCATTACTGGCGATCTAAATCCAAATATATAATGTCATTACTTATTATTATTACTCAGACTAGACTTTCAAGATCATACTCACTTCATAGCTGTGATCAATTTGCTAGTGAAGGGTGAAGGCTAAAATAACTTGCTAGGCTAAGGGATGACTTGACTGACTTAACTTTGTGACACTTTGGCAAAGGGAAGGGGAATACACACCATAGTATATACTGAATGAGCAACAAAACAGGGAATGGCAGTGTCTCACAAATGGATGAGTTGTTCAAAGAGGGTTTATTCACCTTTAACAGATGCGCACAATCCATAATACAAATAAGGCCAGCAATTGTTTAGATATAGCATTTAAGTTCCATTGCTTTTTGGGCCTGAAGTTTCCATAACCTTGATCTATGTGTGTTTATAAACACATTGCATAGATTTACATTTATTTAGGCTTTTTGCTGCAGGTGTGTTTTTAAGGCACTTGTTTACTTGAGCACTTCTAGGTGTGTCACAGACAACTTGTTTACCTAGGTATTTACATTTCCAAAAGATATAACATTTTATTTTCATGGCCATTTTCATTTGGCATGCCTTTCATTCATGTGTGTTTAGAAACACATTGCATGAACGGGCTTTTCATACAAGATATAGCATTTCATTTTTCCATATTTTGTATTCATGGCAACATTAAAAGTTTCAGGTTTAGCCAACACAACTTTAGTGACTAGGGGGAATTCACAAGGAACTCCAACTCACCATAGATAAGTTTTGTCACCAACTTAGAGCCGAGACACAATAGACAGGGAAGCTCATCCAATACAGAGGCTACAGTGGGGAAAAGATCATCCATGTCACTAGTCAAGTAGCAAGTCAGGGTGAGAAACTAAAAGGTAGGCAATGGATGGATGAAGACAATGAATAATGGAGCCAACACTAGCAAGCCAAGGTATGGTGGAATGATCACCTCTATTCTCCCTAAGGAGGGTAAAACCAATGAGTATGAATAGTGAACTTCTAAGTCTGAGTAGGGACAATATAATATATATAATATGATCAACCAGGTCCACATATCTATATGATCGCCAGATCACGACACTAGGTGCTAAGACATGCTATAAGAATAAATATAAAAGCAATATAACCATAACACAATGATATACCTGCTGAGTCATATACCTAAATGCTCATCACATGTGCCATCATCTGTCCCCTGAAACTGCTGCTGTAACTCTGGGCACTACTGACTGCTCTGTACAACTGGTATAATGGCCACATCGGTCATCTCTCTAAGTGTCCTGAGACTCAGTCATGGCATGGGGAATACATACTACTGTCCAAAATTTGATAGTGATCCAATATAGATGCTCATCTTGGCATCTCAATGTAAGGGAACTGTCTGAATAGTGTACTGGAATCAGAAAAATAATGTATGGTAGCCCGACTACTATATATGTGATAACATTTGGCTCCGATTGGGACAAGTGCTCTGCTGAAATGAGCGCTTGAGAATCTCAGAATCTTTGGTCCTCGAACTCTACTACTCGAATCTTCGATCCAGCACTCTACCATTTTGCTTCCAGCTTTTTATTTTTGCAACCTATTTCTGCATTCACAAACATCAAAATACCTCATGCCGCATGTGTGGGAAAAATATAAAAACCAACTGAAATAAAATCTATTCTATGTCAGAAATATAAATGTATGAAATATAACTGCAGAAAGTAAATGTAAATTACTAACATAATTTGCAAAATTTGAAATTTATTGTGCAGGAAAAAGAAAAATGACAGGTACTCGATTAAACTAGGAGCTTCAAAAGGAGCTTAGGTAGAGGCAAACAAAAGGTGCCAGACTCAATGGCTGAAAAAACTAACTACTGCCCAAGTAGGCTTATTCAGTTCCTACCTACTCTAATCTAACCAGTCAAACCAAATGCTAGGTAAATTCATAGATCCAGTGCAACCATTCATTGAACAAGTTAATGATTCTTCTTTGATTTTTGCTTAAAAAACAAGTCAGAACTAGATTAAGGATTAATGAAATTGATAGCATAACTTTCCTCACTTGTTCAAAAATTGAGAAAGGAGTTGAATGGTGCAAAATGAAATCATGCCAAGGGAAAGGCTGATTATTGCAAACATACTCCATCCAAGAATTGATAGGATCATAAAATTCATGAAGATGATTGTTTAAAGTTGATGGAGAAAAAATATAAGGCTTGCAACTCAATTCTTTTTCACAAAACATAGCTTCCTCATTTACTTCTCTTACATATTCAATTTGATTCTCCTTGGGACTAATGATCAAATAAAAACCAAGTGGGAATAAATTAAGGTTTAGAAGACGAAAAGTCAAAATCAAACCCACTTGATGCTCAAAAATGGAGAAAAGGTGAAATTGATCTTTAAATATCTTTTCTAGCCACCAAGAATGATTGATAACTTGACAACAAGCATTATGGTTCCAAAGTGACTGAAAAGGAAAATGAAGTGCTTTTTCTCCAAACATGTAATCATGCTTATAGTTCTTTTTGAAAATTTCCAAGGCAAAAGATTGACTAGAGCACCAACCCAAAGATGATTGAAAGAGTTGGGAAGGGAGGGTAGATTGCAAATATGAAAATTCTCCCAAATGGATAAACAAGTTCGACCTTAGATTTTGACAAAAGAAAACACTCTTTACCCTAGGAATTATTTCAAGCTTTTGATCGAGTTTAATATTTACAATCTGAGGACAAGATTGACCATAGCTATCTAACTCTAAGCTATCTTGACTATGGATAAAACAAGGAAAATTTAAAAATTCAATATAAGAAGTGGAGCAAAGATTAGAATATCTAGTATGATTCACTAATTCATCCTCACCTTGAGATTGACTTAATGATTCATCATTAAATTCATACGAGGATAAATGATAATTTTTATTCAATTTGTCAGGGATAAAATTAACAAGCTCATCTGAAACATCCTGATTATTTGCACAATGATCATGTGAAAGCATTACTAAATGATCTTGGTTAATGTCTCCACTTTTTTCTTCCTCAGTAAGTTGATAAGGAATTGAATGATCACTAAAGGCAAAATGACTAATGAGTTTCTCTGAGGGAGGAACTTCAGTAGACCTAATAACTAAAGGCTCATCCTCAGAAATTCCCTTAGGATCAGGACTAAGACTACTTAAAAAGCAATTTGAAAACTTATGGTTTGTACAATGATTAAAGATTTGACTTTCGATTGACTCAAAAGTAGAAGACTTATCATCAGAAGAAATTGGGCAGGAAAGGTCATCTCCGGTTGTTGACAAATCACTTGATATTTGATTGTTAAATGATTCAACAATAGGATCGGAAAGGGGAAGGTTTTGATCTTGGATTTGATTTGAAAGATACATATCATCGAATTCACTTCCCCATTCTTCTAGGAATTTATCTTCAAACATGTCATAACCAGAAATGCTATTGGGTTTCAAATTTGAAAGCCAGAGTCCAGCTCTTTCTTTGAAAGATGAAGCCAATAGTCTCATATACACATCCTCATGGGTTATGGATAACTCTTTAATAATTTCCCTAAAAAGTTCAAGGTGTCTTTTAGCAGAGATTTCATAACTTCCATCGAAAATAGGCAACCTTGCACATCCTTGATGAGGAATATGATGAGGATACCCCACAATTTTTGAAAAGTCAAAAACTTTTAAATGACCGAAAGTTCTAGGTCGCTCAGAAGCAGCCATGGATAATAATTTTTTAATTTTTTATATATATATATTTTTTTAATATTTTAATATTTATTTTTAAAATCAAGAGCCTAAAAACAAAATGATGCACCCCATGGGTTCTAGATAATGATAAGAGCTGTCTTAATTCTAGTGTTGTAAGGATGCACATGAGCTCGCTCCTCAGCGGAGTCACGGTTGGGAGTCGCCAGGTAGATTTAAACTCTTCTACCAAGATATGTGTCGTTGTATATGCAGGAGAGCGTGAATAACGACTACTAGTTTGTCCAAGGTAAGCCTATGCCCTTCAATGCCAAAATGTTAGGCAAGAAGAACGGGAGTAGGGCTCTAGGAAATATATGTCAAACCAAAGTAAGCTATTGCCTCCCCGGCAGCGGCGCCAAAAATGTTATCACCTAAACTGTATTTACCCCTATGGATGTATCCACTCATGGATGGCAATAGGGAAGGGCAACTCAAAAGGTGCAACCACGATCACCTTGACCTCCAATAGATGGTTGTCACGCAAGTCGAGGCAACCTTCACTTTATGTTATCTAGCCCAAACAACAAAGGGGGAGACTCGATCTACTCCCAACAGGAGCGATCAAAACCAAGACACCAAATCAAGTTAATACTAAGTGAAGTAAGGTGTATGGTTTATCCTAGACCTAAGGATGAAGTCACAAGACAAGTGAGGGGTTCAATGAGTTTAGCTTTGGTTCATTGTTGAGGTGAGAGTGACGTATAATGTTTGAAGTGAGATCCAGGATTAAAGTACTAGTTCAATGTGAGAAAATCCACTGCCTTGGGAACCGCGTCCAATGCAGGGTAGTTTAGGGGTTGAATTGGGGCTAACTAGTACAAGTGACAAGCTTGATCATGAAGTATGATGGCATCAAAGGGTTTAGTTCACCATATAAGGGTCAAACCACAAGTTAATCCAACAATCTAGGAAAGTCGAATTGACTTGGAGAGAGACCAGTGCATTGGGAATTGGGATAATGGAGTCAAAGTGTAGTTAACTTGTGATTGATAACTCCTATTGTATGAGACAAGTGGGAAATTAATGTCTTGATGGATGAATAGGTCTAGATCTAGGTTTCACCTAAGTGGACCACAATCCCTTAAAACAAGGAATGCTATTCCCAAGGCAAGATTTGACAAAGTGACATACTAGACCTAGGTTTTGAATTATGCCCGTTCCAAATCCACAAAAACTTCATGTACCCATGTCCTGGAAGTGGGCCAACTCACTTCTCCAAGGTGGTGCGACTTTACCCAAGGAGGCTAAAAAGTGGTATAAATTAATCAAGACAAGTTCAATGGCATCCAAAATTTAGATCCAAGTAGGTCGATCAGGTGAGGATATGGATCTATAATTTCAAGGCAATCCGATGGCTAGATCTTATTAGATCTGAGTTTAAAGATACCAAGTGGTCCAAAATGGGGATTAAATCCCTTAAAATGTGGAATAGGGCCCACAAGGTAGAAATCAGAAAAGTGACAATCTGGGGGTAGGTTATTGGATGTGTAGATCACGAATCAAGTGGAATCTCAACTACCCACATACTAGATCTAGGTCAACCCACCCAAACTAGGAAGTGCGCTCTTGCTTGGAGAAGGCTAAATGCCTTGGGAAGAGGGTCAAATGGAGGCCAATCCTCACCAAACTATAGATCCGGGATGCCGTGGATACTATAGAGTTGGGTTTTAAATTTCTTGCCCAAGAAGCCACTAGATCTTAGTAGATCTGAAAAAATGTAAATATGGGGTTTTGATTGATTAGGGTTTTAAATATTTTAGACAAGTGGATAGATCATGGAGATAGAACTTACCCTGAGATCATACTTGAGTGATGAAGAGAGATGCTTTGATGCTGAGGAAGATTCCTGCAGAGATCAAATGAGAGATTGTTGATTTTGCTTGCCAAATTGATGCCCTACCCCACAAGTGCCACTCCTCTACCTGTCAATCCAAGGAAAATCGATTTGAATCGGAGACGTCAAGTATGGAGGAAATACAAGTAAAATGCAATGATAACATAGAATAGAAGGTCCTGGGATAGTAATACTCCCTGTTACCAACGAAGAGATCCAAAGAAGAAGTAGGGAGAGTCTTCCCCTACCAATACTTCCTCCTCAAAGCAAATCGGCCTCCACCTGTAGATGCAAAAAAATGTGTTACAAAAGATATGGCAAAACAAGATCTCCAATAACTCAGTGCAAAGGAAGAACCAACGAACGAACACCAAAAACATTCACCACAACACTGGAGATAGATGCAATAATAATTTTCTATTCCAATAATCCAGAGCCACAAGTCCCTTTACAATGAGAAGCTCTCTCCTTTAATAGGAAGGAGAGGCATCAAAATCCTAACCACTTTTTGAATGAGTGGCTAAGATTAAAAGATACAAAAGTCTAATCAATGGTTGAGATGAGCTCAACAATAAAATACATGGATCACTCATCAAATATAACATAAGTGGACAAAATCACCCTAGAAGAGGGGAATCCCATGAAATATAATAAGAAGCTTATGGTGGGTCCAAGGGGTAATTTTAGCCACCCTTGGTCAATCCCCATAGCACAATAATAATAAAATAGTCATCAATATACGAAATCGTGCCTCTATGGACAAATAGGAGGCCTCAAAAGACCTCAGAAATCATCAGAATGTGCCATAAGTGATGGATGCAGGTCCCGATGAAGATGAAACTGCTGGAGGAGGTGTGGAAGACATCAATCCATCTTCACTGATCATCCTATGCCAAGACATTGCTTCAGTAGCCCAAATCGAATTCCTCAATAGCCATTTCTACCAATCCTGAAATGCCTCGGGAAGCGTGAAACTGCCCCAAACTGCCTCCTAGAGTGCCTGCGCTGTCAAGGTTAGTGCACCAGTGTGTCCGGGAGGGGGGTAATATGGTAAAAACAAGTGGCTGGACCACCCCCTCCAAGCACAGCGCCCTAGGTCAACCGGCTAAAAATCACATCTGCTTTGACAGGGTCTCCGATAGACCAAAACTGTACTGGGATAGCCTACTGAGGCTCAATCATCACTGTAAGTGCCCGGAACTGAAAACAGACTGTCTCATTGGACTCAGAAGGTCCAAATCTATCCAAGATGTGTACTCATACACCATATGAATCTCTGCATGATCAAAATATATATCCAACATACCGGAACAGGTCAAATAATAATAATTTGTAAATGATCAAATACTGCTGTAAACCATGAATCATCATCATAACCCTGTAGTTGCTGCATAGAATCATCATGTACATGTACATAGACCAGATATCATCTATTCATATCATCACAAGGTCTAACCATCTCATGTCCTATGGTTGACCTTGGTCAAACTAGGTTTGACCAAGTCAACATGACCAAATATAACTCAGACCATCACCAAAAGCTGCTGCAAAGTGTCAAAGGTTAATGTATGCTCTACAACTTATTCAAATAACAATTATAACACAAAGTAATCATTACTGGCGATCTAAATCCAAATATATAATGTCATTACTTATTATTATTACTCAGACTAGACTTTCAAGATCATACTCACTTCATAGCTGTGATCAATTTGCTAGTGAAGGGAGAATGCTAAAATAACTGGCTAGGCTAAGGGATAACTTGAGTGACTTAACTTTGTGACACTTTGGCAAAGGGAAGGGGAATACACACCATAGTATATACTGAATGAGCAACAAAACAGGGAATGGCGTTGTCTCACAAATGGATGAGTTGTTCAAAGAGGGTTTATTCACCTTTAACAGATGCGCACAATCCATAATACAAATAAGGCTAGCAATTGTTTAGATATAGCATTTAAGTTCCATTGTTTTTTGGGCCTGAAGTTTCCATAACCTTGATCTATGTGTGTTTATAAACACATTGCATAGATTTACATTTATTTAGGCTTTCTGTTGCAGGTGTGTTTTTAAGGCACTTGTTTACCTGAGCACTTCTAGGTGTGTCACAGACAACTTGTTTACCTATGTATTTACATTTCCAAAAGATATAACATTTTATTTTCATGGCCATTTTCAGTTGGCATGCCTTTCATTCATGTGTGTTTAGAAACACATTGCATGAATGGGCTTTTCATTCAAGATATAGCATTTCATTTTTCCAGATTTTGTATT
This sequence comes from Larix kaempferi, assembly GCA_027924585.1. Taxonomy (NCBI): domain Eukaryota; kingdom Viridiplantae; phylum Streptophyta; class Pinopsida; order Pinales; family Pinaceae; genus Larix; species Larix kaempferi. Next base: position 10,016,870 of record BSBM01000476.1, read on the forward strand.
CATGGCAGCACTAAAAGTTTCAGGTTTAGCCAACACAACTTTAGTGACTAGGGGGAATTCACAAGGAACTCCAACTCACCATAGATAAGTTTTGTCACCAACTTAGAGCCGAGACACAATAGACAGGGAAGCTCATCCAATACAGAGGCTACAGTGGGGAAAAGATCATCCATGTCACTAGTCAAGTAGCAAGTCAGGGTGAGAAACTAAAAGGTAGGCAATGGATGGATGAAGACAATGAATAATGGAGCCAACACTAGCAAGCCAAGGTATGGTGTAATGATCACCTCTATTCTCCCTAAGGAGGGTAAAACCAATGAGTATGAATAGTGAACTTCTAACTCTGAGTAGGGACAATATAATATATATAATATGATCAACCAGGTCCACATATCTATATGATCGCCAGATCATGACACTAGGTGCTAAGACATGCTATAAGAATAAATATAAAAGCAATATAACCATAACACAATGATATACCTGCTGAGTCATATACCTAAATGCTCATCACCTGTACCATCTTCTGTCCTCTGAAACTGCTGCTGTAACTCTGGGCACTACTGACTGCTCTGTACAACTGGTATAATGGCCACATCGGTCATCTCTCTGAGTGTCCTGAGACTCAGTCATGGCACGGGGAATACATATTGTTGTCCAAAATCTGATAGTGATCCAATATAGATGCTCATCTCAGCATCTCAATGTAAGGGAACTGGCTGAATAGTGTACTGGAATCAGAAAAATAATGTATGGTAGCTCGGCTACTATATATGTGGTAACATGTCCATTGCATACTTGCCTTGACTGAGAAAGATATGCCGATCCTCCTGCCAGACTTCCATCCCTAGGAAGTAATGCATCAGCCCGATATCTTTCATCTCAAACTCAAATGCAAGATCCTTCTTGCAATTATTGATGAGTTTCTCTACTCCTGTAATAAACAGGTCATCTACATAAAGCAAAAGAATAAGAAGATTCCCTCTTATCACAATGAAGTAGAGATTTGGGTCTGCTTCACTCTTCTGAAACCCTAGCTGCTACAAATAGGTATCTATCCTAGAGTACCAAGCTCTTGGTGCCTGTTTGAACCGTATAGGGCCTTCTTCAATCTGCATACATGAGACTCTCGCTCACGTACCTCGAAGCCCTCTGGCTGCTCAATGTAGACTTCCTCCTCGATGAGTCCATTGAGAAATGCCATCTTGACGTCCATCTGATGGATCTTCTATCCCATCTTTGCTGCAACTGAAATCATAGTCCTGATGGAAGAATACCTAGCCACAGGGGCAAACGTCTCCTGATAGTCAACTCGCTCTCTATCTCTAAGAACCCTCTAGCCACAAACCTGGCTTTGTATTCCTCAATGCTGCCATCTGCAGCTACTTAATCTTATAGAGTCATCTGGAGGTGACTACAGATTTTCCTTCTGGTCTGGGCACCACTTCCCAGACATCATTCTTCATGATGGAAGCATACTCTTCCAACATGGCATTTCTCCAAGCCTGCTTTCCTGCTGCTTGTTCGTATGAGGAAGGTTCTAACTCACTGATGCTGCTTACTAAAGCTAAGTAACTGCAGGACCTCTGTGGAGCCTTTCTTTCTCTCACATCTTTCTTGGGAGTTCCTACTGCCTGAGCGTCCTTCAAGGTGTCCTGAAGCCACTTGGGCTTTCTCTTCCCTGAAGTGATATCCTGAGATGAGAACTCCTCATCCTCGTCCCAATATTCTGTATGTGAGTACCTACAGTAGAGGTGCCAGTAGCTGTTGATCATGTAGCTCGAGAACCTGTAATCTGGGATCCTGATCTCAGTTGATCACCAACCCGAGATCCAGTGCTAGTCCCTACTCCTGTACCTGTAGAAACCGTATCTAGTGCATCTGTCACTCCAGATACTTGGGACCCTGTTGACTGCTGAGCAGTACCCTGTCCTGTGTCAAGTGGGGTTGTAGCAACTTGTTGTTTTCCCTTCTCTGACTCACATGACTTCCGAAAGGCCCGATCCTCTTCGAACTTCACATCCCGCCTCACAACAGTCTTTTTGAGAGCAGGGATGTAAATGCGATAGGGCTTTGAAGTCTCATCATACCCAACCAGAATTCTTCTTTCTGCAGTGGGTTCCAGCTTTGTCCTTTTCTCCGAAGGAACATGAGAGTAGGTGAGGCATCCAAAAATCTTGAAGTGCCCAACTTCAGGTTTCTTCCCAGAAAAAAGCCTCCTCGGGAGTCCTGTCCTCGAAAGCCTTATGGGGACTCCTGTTCTGAATGTAGGCTGCAGTGTTGCATGCTTCAGTCCAAAGAAAAAATGGCAATCCTTGATCATGCAACATGGATCTCGCAGCTCCAATAATGGCCCTGTTCTTCCTCTCAGCCACCCCATTCTGTTGAGGTGTATAAGGAACAGTCAACTGCCTCTTGATGCCTTCCTGAGTGCAGAACTTATTGAACTCAGCAGAGGTGTACTCTCCCCCATTATCTGACCTAAAGATCTTAATCTTCCTCTTTGTTTGTTTTTCCATAAGGGCCTTAAATTCCTGAAACTTCTGCAAAACTTCCTTGGACTCTTTGCTCTTCAAGAAGTAGATCCAGGTCTTCCTGGAATAGTCATCAATGAAAGACACATAGTACTTGTATCCTTTCAGTGATGTGGTGGACATTGGACCACAAAGGTCAGAATGAATCAAATCAAGGGCTCCTGTAGCTCTAGTGGTGCTTTTGGGAAATGCAGTTTTGACATACTTCCCGAGAGCACCTCCCTTACACACATCAGTGTGCTCAGTGCTGAACTTAGACACTCCTGTCACAATCTCCCTCAGAATCTTTAGAGCCGGATGGTGCAGATGAGCCATCCTTCTGTGCTAAAGCTCACAGGGATCACATTCCTGATCCCGACTGCTATGACTTAGGGTATGATGAAGTTGGAAGCTCAATTTATATAGCTTCCCAGAATGGACTCCAATCCTCTCAGCTGAGGCAACCTTGGATCATTTTGGATGAACTAGCATGTTTCCATCTTTGAACATCACCCATAGTCCACAATCTTCAATAGTAGAAACGAAGATCAAATTTTTCTTAAGACCTAGAACATATAGGACATCACGAACTCTCATCTGTTCTCCATAGTCTTTCTGGAAGGACACCGTTCCTCGTCCTATAGCCTTGACCGTAGCGTTGTCTCCTAGGACAATCTCAAGATCTATCCCATCCTCTGCTAGGTCAGAAAAATATCTGCGAACACCTGTCATATGACTCGAAGCTCCACTGTCTATGTACCATACACTAGACGTGGAGGCCATCAACGATTGATAGGAGTTAAGAGCCATCTCCCTGTCAATCCCGTCTGTAGTAGACTCATCAATATCCGTAGTAGTGCAAGAGGTGCAAACAATTTGCTCTTCCACCATGATGTAGATTTGACGTTGCAGCTGTATATTTGTGTATGAAAGCACTTCCTGACCCTTACCAGGGCTCTGATACCATGTAAATTTTTTATCCAGAGATCACTACTCCCTCTGGATCGCCCTGAAATCTCAAGCGGTATGAGTCTCGCGATCAATACAACATTAATATGAACTCAAACAACTAGATCTGCATTTACCAACTGAACAATATAGATGCAATCATACATAAACAACAAATGTACCCTGGAACCCTTTTGGGAGAAACCAACAAACTATGGGGCTATCTTCTTTCTTGAGCCCAGAGCATATAGGAAAAGAGATAAGTACAATGCAGGGTTACCTCAGTAATCTTTTCAGGCAAACTCAAGATTTGCATGCATCCAGCTGATGCATGCACAGAAGAGATGAGCCCCAACTGGAAAACTAGATCTAAGTGTCCCTGTATCCGCCTCTGCTTGATTTATCTGTCTCTATCCTAAGCTCTGCTCTTGCTAGATCTGAAAAATTGTAAAAATGAGGGTTTGAAATATGAGGGTTTTAAGTAACTTAGACAAATGGATAGATCATGGAATGAGAAATTACCTTGAGATCATACCTGAGTGATGGATGAAGATGCCTTGTTGTTGAGGAAGACTCCCGCAGAGATCAAATGAGAAATTGTTGATTTTGCTTGCCAAAATGATGCCCTAGCCCACAAGTGCAACCTCCTCTACCTGTCAAACCAAGGAAATCGATTCAATCAGAAAGACCAAGTATGGAGGAAAAACAAGCGAAATACAATAGTAACATGAAATAGAAGGTCAAAGACAGTAATACTCCCTGTTACCAACGAAGAAACCCAAGAAAGAAGTAGGGAGGGTCCTCCCCTACCAATACGTCCTCCTAAAATCAATTCGGCCTTCACCTGTAGATGACAAAATCATGGTGCAAAAGATAGCAAGACAAGATCTCCAAAAACCCAGTGCAAAGGAATAATCAACGAACGAACTGCAAAAGCATTCACCACAACACAACAGATAGATGCAATAATAATTTTCTATTCCAGTAATCCAGAGCCAAAAGTCCCCTTTACAATGAGAGGCTCTCTCCTTTAAATAGGATGGAGAGAGGCCACAACCCTAACCACTTTTTGAATGAGTGGCTAAGATTAAAAGATCAAATGATGTAATCAATGGTTGAGATGAGCTCAACAATACAATACATGGATCAACTCAATAATACAATAAAATAATGGACAATTCACCCCTAATAAGGGGGGTCCCACCAAATGTCAATGATAAAACATAAGAAATAGCTTATGGTGGGTCCAAGGGGTAATTTCTAACACCCTTGGTCAATCCCCATAGCACAATAATATAAAATAATCACTCTAGACACCAAATCGTGCCTCTCTGGGAAGGTTGTGAGCCTTAGGAGGCTCCAGAAAATCATATAAAATGCCATAAGTGATGGATGTGGGTCCCAATGAAGCTGAAACTACTGGAGAAGGTGTCGAAGACATCCCACTCATCATCACAAATCATCCCATGCCAAAACTTTGCTTCAGTAGCCCAAATCGAATTCTTTAGTAGCCATTTTCACCATTTCTGGACTGCCTCGGAAAGTGTGAAATTGCCCAAACTGCCTCCTGGAGTGCCTGCGCTGTCAAGGTGATCTCACCAATGTGTTTTGGAGGGGGGTAATATGGTCATAACAAGTGGCTGGACCACCCCCTCCATGTATAGCGCCCTAGGTGAACCAATCAAATCTCATCACTGCTTTGACAAGGCCTCAGACAGGGCAAAACTGCACTAGGATAGCCAACTGTGGCTAAATCATCACTGTAACTACCCAGAACTGAAAACAGATTGTCTCATTGGATTCAAAGAGCCCAAATCCATCTAAGATGTGTACTCATACACCATATGGATCTCTGCATGATCATATAATATATCCAATATGCCCGGACAGATGAAATAATAATAATCTGTAAATGATCAAATAATGTTGAAAGGCACAAATCATCATCATAAACCTGTACCTGCTACATAGAACCATCATGCACCTGTACATAGACCATATACCATCTATTTGCATCATCATAAGGTCTAACCATCTCATGTCTTGTGGTTGACCTTGGTCAAACTGGGTTTGACCAAGTCAACATGACCAAAATATAACTCAGCATATCATCAAAAGATGCTGCAAGTGTTGGAAGTTAATGTATGCTCTACAATTCATTCAAATAGCAATTATAACAAACAGTGATCATTACTGGCGATCTAAATCCAACTATATAAAGTCATTAATTATTATTATTACTCAGACTAGACTTTCAAGACCATACTCACTTCATAGTTGTGACCATTTTGCTAGTGAAGGGTGAAGGCTAAAAGTAAAATGGCTAGGCTAAGTGTTGATGTATATGTAACCTCAGAATGTATTTCACCCATGTATTTCATATATGTATTTTGTATTTCTATAGAGATGTTATTATTCCTCTATACGGAAGTGTCGTCATTTACATTGTAAGTGTCGTAACTTATACTTGATGGGTTATTAAACCACCTTGTTGGGGTCGGCCCTGTATAAGTCATGTGGGTCGAAGGGTTATTAGACCATCCTATTGGGGGTCAGTCATGTGGGTCAAAGGGTCATTAGACCACCCTAGTGGGGGTTGGCCCAGTCAGCATTATGTTAAGTGGTTAAGTTGAGGCCGACATAGTTGAGTAAAGGTCAAGTCAAGTTAATGTATAAATAGAGAGTGTGTCTCTCTCATTTTATATATTCTATTTTCTCACTCACACTTGGGAGAGTGGCGCACTTGTGGAGGAGGAGGCTCCGCTCCAAGGAGAAGACTATCTCTTGTATTCTAGTTGTATCATTGCTCTATCTATCTCTAAGGAAGTTATTGGGGTTTTTCACCTTTATGGTTTTCCCCAAGTAAACTCTATCTCTTGTGTGCTTGCATTATTGTGTTCATGATTGATATGCTGTAGATTTGCTGTACATGTTGTTCTCTCAGTTAAGATCCTAGATCAGATTGAAGTAAATTCTGAAAATTTAACATGATATTAGAGCCAGGTTGAAAGAAGGCATGATATGGCATGTATGGCACTTGTTGCACTTACGATGCTAGGGCTTGATATAGCAAAAACCAGTCATCGTAGAACTTTCGCTATAAATCCGTTTTGGCGAAGTTTTCGGATCTGAAACTTTTACAGGCCGAAAATCAGATCCCCATGTATCTTGTGTCCAAAGGACAACCTCTAATTCGTTGTAATTTGAGATTTATGATCTGTACAATATAGGGTTTTTGTCTCTTCCAGATCTGAGTCAAAATCAGGTGACCTTGGAAAAAAGGTCATAACTTGGGCTAGGAAGCTCCAAATGAAATTTCGTAAAAAGTGACAGGTAATACACAGACTGTACTATCTCAGGAAAAAATCTCAGAGGCTGAAGTTGAACCAGTGACACGTGGCACGCCGTACAAGTTCGCTCTCCTGTATTATCCCATAAATAGGTCACGTTGCGACACTTGGCATAACTCTCTCTCAGAGAATCCAATTGAGGTCAGACCTGTCGAGATGGAAAGATAACAGGTCGGGCTATCTCAAAAACAATTTTCAGACCTTGTGGATCGAAAAGTTCGGAGTTACACCAGAAACAATCAGGTACATAGTTCTGTCAAAACTTAATTATTTTTGAGTACCTTCATTCATGGCTTCTGGAATTTAGGGCTTCGGAGAAAGTTTGAATTTTTGTAATCGGAGACCACGGCTGGATGTTACTCATCAAAATCGAAATTTAGAGACCAAGATCAGATTTTTTGGTTGGGCAGAAGGTCGGGCTTGATCAAACCCCAGTTCGGGACTTTGATCGGAAAGATGGAAAATTAGGGTTTCTGCAAAAATTGGAATTTTGGAAATCTGTGACCACGGCTGGAAGCTCCTCAAAAAATTAGAAGCTTAGAGTTTTGAATCAAATCTTTTGGTTGGGTGAAGCTCCGGGAAACTCAAACCCTAATTCAGGGTCCTCCTAGTGAATCCAGAAATCTAAAAGGCAATTTCGAGGGGTGAAACTTTGCAGTTTTCAAATTCTGAATATACCAGCTTGATTAGCTCATCAAGGCGCATATTTCTATCCTTTTGGAAGTTTGAAATTCAAAGTTTGAATTTTTTGGGTTTCTTTGACAAACCCTAATCCAGCTCCAGGTCCAATTCTTGCAAATCAAGTGGATTGGGTTAATCCTAGAAGAAGATGGATTGGTCACCTGCATAAGTGAAGAAGTTCCTGTCTCAGAGGGAGATGAGGCTAAGGCCTTCCATAAGAAGATTACAAGCAATCTTGACAGGTATGGCTTACAGGTATGTTTCATAGTTAAGTTTATCATATGTTTGTCTTCATATCATTATAGTACAATCTTGATTAATTACTAGACTTGTCGTATCACCTTAATAGAAGATATTCATTGATTAAGGTTTTGACACTTATGATTGTACTAATGCATTGTGATGTTGTATGAGGTTTATGTTGTTCGTTAACATAAAAGGTACACCAAAAAAGACAAATCATGTTCTACTTCAAGAACATATGATCATGGTGACATGAAGACAAAGATTCATCCATTGTCATGGATCACATAGAAGATCTACTTATGAGGTATGTATAACTTGGTTCTACAATGGTTAACTCATGAGACATGCAAGTTACTAGCACAAGTCACTGAAGAGAACCAGAAGACATTATGCAGGTATGATAGACATAACTAGCTAGCATGCTAATCCAGGTGTGTTTTCCTATATCAAGCTAGAATCCTACCTTGTGTTAGGATCTTATACTGTTGTGTTTCATAGGTTTGGATAGTCATGGTTGTATGCATATTATGTTTCTTACCATAATTGATGACATGACTAACCGGAAGAATCATGAAGGTATAGGTTTGAGTAATCACGGGTTTATGCATTGATGATTTAACTAATCAGAAGAGACTTATGATCAAATAAGAATATGCATGAGTAAAAGAAGACTTCCCTGAAACCTTGAATACTAATGTTTATTATCTTGTGAATGATCATGACTATACATGTTTAAGATTATTGTGTTTTGATAGTATTAAGATTATACTAATAAATGTGTGATTATGTATGAGACCTCAAGGATAACACAATGATGATACTAATAAGCATTCATAGTGATTAAGGATGGATGTAAGTTCAAGGATAGGTAATCTAGGAAGCAAAGATCAAGAGGGAGCACACTTCAGTTGTTCCTGCAAGAAAGCAAAGGAGCACACTTCAGTAGTTTCTGCAAGGATGCAGATATTCAGAGGGAGTTGACCACTTCTCACAATCCACATCATAATGGAGTTGCAAAGATTCAGAGGGAGTCCACCCAGCAACCAAACAAAGATAAGTATTTGAATTGTCATTTCTTACATAATGTTATTCAATGATGTATATGCTTATGTTCCTATAATTAGGTTGTGTATTATGCATATTAGAATAGTTGCATTGATGAACAAGATACTACTAATAAACATGGGTAAGTGGCCTATGGCACTGTACAACATTCCATTGCTACTTATCTAGAATGAAACCTCTTTGCTGACATGTTAGGAGTTGTGCACACTCTTAACAATGTTCTGGTAGAGATTGGAAGGCATCTAGAAAGTTACGGAATATGGATAAATGTTGTATTGAAGCATTGGCTATGATAATTGCATCACTGTATGACATATCTCTTTATGTGTAAGAATTTGTTCTGAAAACTATGAAATGTTTTCTAATCATGCAATTTAACTTGTTGTGTAGGAAAGATCGTATACCATGACCTACAAAAGGACTACAACATTTGTTCAGCAACAAAGTTATCTATTGAAAATATTGAAGATATTGAAGTTCCCAGGATTTGGGAAGAATGCCATGATCGAGGAGTACCAGTCGATCATGAAGATGTTTGGGATGCAGTACCAAGACCTGAAGGGGAGTCTGTAGTGACTTCCAAGAGGATCTACAAGATCAAGCATGCTGCAGGTGGTAGCATAGAGACTTTTGCTCCTGTATCCAGATACACTTCCATTAAATCAGTACTTGCTCTGGCTGCAGTAATGAAGAGGAAGATACACTTTCTTGAATGGTGTCGTTGAAGAAGAAGTGTATGTGGTGCAACTACTTGGTTCTGAGACACACGACAGGGACTCATATATGTGCAGAACTTGGTATGGTAGGATAGATAGCTTTCTATCCAGTTTGGGCTTTACCAAGAGTAAAGCGGATTCCAACCTTTACTACAAGGTTGAGGAAGGCAATCCAGTGATACTACTCTTGTATATGGATGACCTGTTTGTAACAGGTGAGGATAGATTGATTGCCGACATGCAGTGGAAGCTTGCTGCCGAGTTCGAGTTGAAGAACTTGGGGATGATGCACTATTTGTTTTTGGCATGGAGGTGTGGCAGAGTACAGATGGAATCTTCCTTGGAAAAGGGAAGTATGCAGTAGAGATCCTGAAGAGGTTCGGAATGATGGACTGCAAGGCTATGGCCACACCTATGGCATCGAACCTGAAGCTTCTGTGTAATGCTTCATCTGATCCGGTTGATGTCACTGTGTATCGTCAGATGATTGGGTTCTTGATGTACCTGATGAACACGAGACTAGATATTTGCTTTGTGGTGAACACATTGAGCCAGTTCCTGATAGATCCGAGGAGTGTTCACTTGGTTACTGTAAATCATATTCTGAGGTACCTGAAGGGTACGGTTGACTATCGGCTCAAGTATGATGCGAATCAAAAGTTTAACCTGCAGGGTTATGTTGATTCAGATTGGGTAGGCAGTGCTGCAGATAGGAAGAGCACTTCTAGGTGCTGCTTCAGTATGGAATCAAGTGTGATCTCTTGGTTTAGTAGGAAGCAGTCCTGCGTAGCACTGAGTACAGCCAAAGCAGAGTATGTTGCGACGGATGAGCAAGTTGCAGATGTATTGACCAAGCCGTTGGCCAGAGTGGAGTTTGAGTACTTCAGGGAGAGGCTTGGTGTTCTTCAGATCGACGACACTTCGAGGAAGAAGTGATGGACACATTTGCTGAAGCCATTCCAAGCATGTTGGAAGGAGGATCCTTCACATGGCTGTGGATGTAAGCGCTGGATGATGAGCATCAGGATGATGTTCTGGTTTCTACTTTGTATGATCAGTTGGATCATTTATATATGTATGTACGCATCATGTTGGATGCTGGATATGATCAGTTGGATCATTTATATGTATATGTATGTACGCATCATGTTGGATGCTGGATATGATCAATTGGATCATTTATATGTATATCGCATCATGTTGGATGCTGGATATGATCAGTTGGATCATTTGTATGTATTTTGTATATGCATCATGTTGGATGCTTGGACCATGTATTTGCATATGTATCAGGTGGATACATTGTATGATCAGGTAGATCATGTATTTTGATATGTATCAGGTATGATCAGGTAGATCATGTATGTTGATGGATACATTGTGTGGATCATGTATCAGGTCGATACACTGTGTATAGTGATATGTATCAGGTAGATACTTGGTATGCATCAGGTGGATGCATTGTATGATTAGGTTGATCATGATGATGAGCTTCAGGATGTTGCTCCAGATGATATGTACCAGGATGGTACAGTGATGATGATCAGTATGATCATGGGCATCAGGATGATGCCTCGTGCGATGATGATCCGTTGGATCATGAGTATCAGATTGATACTTGGAGGTCAGAGATGATATGTGGCAGGTTGTGCAAATAGCATGTAATCAGTCCTAGGAGATCTTGTCGGTCGTGCTGCGGCACATAAATGTTCCTGGGGTACTCTTTCCGGTATTGCTATGTAGTATGTAATCAGTCCTCAGATATCCGATAGGTTGAGCTGTGTGCTCGTAATCAGTCCTGGGATGAGGTATTACTACGGAGACATGTAATCAGTCCTGGAGATCCGAGAGGTTGATCTATGTGCTCGTAATTAGTCCTGAGATGCTCTTTAGAGATCTTGCCGGTCGTGTTGCGGCACATAAATGTTCCTGGGATGCTCTTTAAAGGTTTTGTCTATCCACATGTAATTGGTCCTGGAGATCCGAGAGGTTGAGCTGTATGCTCGTAATAAGTCCTGGGATGCTCTTTAGATATCTTGCCGGTTGTGCTGCGACACATAAATGTTCCTAGGATGCTCTTTAAAGGTAATGTGGAGGAGATGCATGTAATCAGTCCTGGGAGATCTTGCCTGTCGTGCTTAGGCACATAAATGTTCCTGGGATACTCTTTTCGGTATTGCATCCGCACATAAAATTAGTCCTGAGAGGCCACCTCTATCAAACCGTTCACACAGATGATGAAGACCTGCAGGTGGTGGGCCTACATCCAGTATGAAAAATGACTGACTCTGTAGAACTTTTTATGACAAGTAGAGTCAGAGATTGGTTGAGATAGCAGCAGCAGTGACGATGATGATGACGATGATTCCGAGAAGAAGACTTGTCCAGTAGAACTGTGTCGAGAAATACCTTCCTAGTTAACAGGGAGTGTTGATGTATATGTAACTTTAGAATGTATTTCACCCATGTATTTCATATATGTATTTTGTATTCCTATAGAGATGTTATTATTCCTCTATATAGAAGTGTCGTCATTTATATTGTAAGTGTCGTAACTTATACTTGATGGGTTATTAGACCACCTTGTTGGGGTCGGCCCTGTATAATTCATGTGGGTCGAAGGGTTATTAGACCACCCTATTGGGGGTCGGCCAAGTGGGTCAAAGGGTTATTAGACCACCCTAGTGGGGGTCGGCCTAGTCAGCATTATGTTAAGTGGTTAAGTTGAGGCCGAACTAGCTGAGTAAAGGTCAAGTCAAGTTAGTGTATAAATAGAGAGTGTGTCTCTCTCATTTTACACATTCTATTCTCTCACTCACACTTGGGAGAGTGGCGCACTTGTGGAGGAGGAGGCTCTGCTGCTAGGAGAAGACTATCTCTTGCATTCTGGTTGTATCATTGCTCTATTTATCTCTGAGGAAGTTATTGGGGTTTTTCACCTTTATGGTTTTCCCCAAGTAAACTCTGTGTCTCTTGTGTGCTTGCATTATTGTGTCCATGATTGATATGTTATAGATTTGTTGTACATGTTGTTCTCTCAGTTAAGATCCTAGATTAGATTGAAGTAAACTCTGAAAATTTAACACTAAGGGCTGACTTACTGACTTAACACTGTGACACCTTGGATATGGAAAGGGAATATACACCATAGCATATACTGAATGAGCAATAACACAGGGAATGGCGGTGTCTCACAAATGGGTAAGTTGTTCAAAGAGTGTTTATTCACCTTGACAGATGCGCACAATCCATAATACAAATGAGGCCAACAATCTTTTTGATATAGAGTTTAAGGTCCTGTTATCACATTTATAGTAGCCGGGCTACCATATATTATTTTTCTGATGCCAATACACTATTCAGCCAATTCCCCTACATTTGAGATGCTGAGATGAGCATCTATATTGGATCACTATCAGATTGTGGACAGCAGTTGTATTCCCCATCCCATGACTAAGTCTCAGGACACTCAGAGAGATGACTGATGTAGCCATTATACCATTGGTACAGAGCAGTTAGTAGTACCTAGAGTTACAGCAGCAGTTTCAGAGGAGAGATGATGGTACAGGTTGATGAGCATTGAGGTATATGACTCAGCAGGTATATCATGGTGTTATGGTTAGATTGCTTTTATACTTATTCTTATAGCATGTCTTAGCACTTAGTGTCATGATCTGGCGATCATATAGATATTTGGACCTGGTTGATCTATTATATACATTATATTGTCCCTACTCAGACTTAGAAGTTCACTATTCATACTCATTGGTATGCACCCTCCTTAGGGAGAATAGAGGTGATCATTCCACCATACCTTGGCTTGCTAGTGTTGGCTTCATTATTCATTGTCTTCATCCATCCATGGCCTACCTTTTAGATTATCACCCTGACTTACTACCTGACTAGTGGCATGGAGGACTTCTCCCCACTGTAGCCTCTGTATTGGATGAGCTTCCTTGTTTATTGTGTCTCGGCTCTGAGTTGGTGACAAAACTTACCTATGGTGAGTTGGAGTTCCTTGGAATTCCCCCTAGTCACTAAAGTTGTGTTGGCTAAACCTGAAACTTTTGGTGCTGCCATGAATACAAAATCTGGGAAAAATAAAATGCTATATCTTGTATGAAAAGCCCATTCATGCAATGTGTTTCTAAACACACATGAATGAGAGGCATGCCAAATGAAAATGGCTATGAAAATAAAATGTTATATCTTTTGGAAAATAAATACCTAGGTAAACAAGCTGTCCATGACACACCTAGAAGTGCTCAAGTAAACAAGTGCCTTAAAAACACACCTGCAGCAGAAAGCCTAAAATAAATGTAAATCTATGCAATGTGTTTATAAACACACATAGATCAAGGCTATGGAAACTTCAGGCCCAAAAAGCAATGGAACTTAAATGCTATATCTAAACAATTGCTGGCCTTATTTGTATTATGGATTGTGCGCATCTGTGAAGGTGAATAAACCCTCTTTAAACAACTTATCCATTTGTGAGACACCGCCATTCCCTGTGTTATTGCTCATTCAGTATATACTATGGTGTGTATTCCCTTTCCCTTGCCAAAGTGTCACAAAGTTAAGTCAGCCAAGTCATCCCTTAGCCTAGCCAGTTATTTCAGCCTTCACCCTTCACTAGCAAATTGATCACAGCTATGAAGTGAGTATGATCCTGAAAGTCTAGTCTGAGTAATAATAATAATTAACGACACTATATATTTGGATTTAGATCGCCAGTTATGATTACTCTGTGTTATAATTGTTATTTGAATAAGTTGTAGAGCATGTCTTAACCTTGACACTTTGCAGCAGCCTTGGATGATGGTATGAGTTATATTTGGTCTTTGTTAGACCCAGTTTGACCATGGAGGACCATGGGACATGAGATGTTGGACCTTATGATGATATGGATAGATGATATATGGTCTATGTACACATACATGATGATTCTATGCAGCAGCTACAGGGTTATGATGATGATTCTTGGTTTACAGCAGTGTTGGGTCATTTACAGATTATTATTATTGGCCCTGTTCTGGTATATTGTATATTTATTTTGATCATGCAGAGACTCATATGGTGTATGAGTACACATCTTGGATGGATTTGGACCTTCTGAGTCCAATGAGATAGTTTGTTTTCAGTTCCGGGCACTTACAGTGATGATTGAGCCTCAGTAGGCTGTCCCAGTGCAGTTTTGGTCTGTTTGAGGCCCTGTCAGAGCAGATGTGATTTTTATCCGGTTGACCTAGGGCGCTGATGATGGAGGGGGTGGTCCAGCCACTTGTTTTTACCATATTACCCCCCTCCCGGACACACTGGTGCCCTCACCTTGACAGCGCAGGCACTCCAGGAGGCAGTTTGGGGCAGTTTCACGCTTCCCGAGGCATTTCAGGATTGGTAGAAATGGCTATTGAGGAAATCGATTTGGGCTACTGAGGCAAAGTTATGGCATGGGATGATCAGTGATGATAGATCGGGGTCTTCCACACCTTCTCCAGCAGTTTCAGCCTCATCGGGGCCAGCATCCATCACTTATGGCACTTTCTGTGGATTTCTGAGGTCTTTTTGAGGCCTACGATTTGACTATGGAGGCACAATTTGGTACATTCATGATTATTTTATGGTTATTGTGCTATGGGGATTGACCAAGGAGGGATAAAATTACCCCTTGGACCCACCATAAGCCTCTTATGATATTTTGTCATCATGATTTGGTGGGATTCCCCTCTTCTAGGGCGATTTTTTCCACTCACATAATATTTTATTTGTGATCCATGTATTTTATTGTTGAGCTCATCTCAACCATTGATTAGACATTTGTATCTTTTAATCTTAGCCACTCATTCAAAAAGTGGTTAGGGTTTTGGTGCCTCTCCTTCCTATTTAAAGGAGAGAGCCTCTCAATGTAAGGGACTTTTGGCTCTGGATTATTGGAATAGAAAATTATTATTGCATCTATCTCCAGTGTTGTGGTGAATGTTTTTGGTGTTCGTTCGTTGGTTCTTCCTTTGCACTGAGTTATTGGAGATCTTGTTTGCCATATCTTTGTACCACGATTTTGCATCTACAGGTGGAGGCCGATTTGCTTGGAGGAGGAGGTATTCGTAGGGGAAGACTCTCCCTACTTCTTCTTTGGAGGTCTTCGTTGGTAACAGGGAGTATTACTGTCCCAGGACCTTCTATTTCATGTTACTATTGCATTTCTCTTGTATTTCCTCCATGCTTGATCTTACTGATTGAATCGCTATTCCTTGGTTTGACAGGTAGAGGAGGTCGCACTTGTGGGCTAGGGCATCAATTCGGCAAGCAAATCAACAATCTCTCATTTGATCTCTGCGGGAATCTTCCTCAACATCAAGGCATCTCATCCACATCACTCAGGTATGATCTCAAGGTAAGTTCTATCTCCATGATCTATCCAATTGTCAAAAACATTTAAAACCCTAATTAATTAAAACCCCATTTTACATTTTCTCAGATCTACTTAGATCTAGTGGGCTGTTGGGCATAATATTGAAAACCCACCTCTATAGCATCCACGGCATCCCGGATCTATAGTTTGGTGAGGATTGGCCTCCGTTTGACCCACCTCCCATGCCAACTTAGCTCCTCCCAAGCAAAGCGCACTTCCTAGTTTGAGCAAGTTGACCTAGATTTAGGTGGTGGGTGTTTGAGATTCCACTTGATTCGTCATCTACACATCCAATAACATACACCCAAATTGTTACTTTCCTGAAATTCACCTTGTGGGCCCTATTCC
Source organism: Larix kaempferi (assembly GCA_027924585.1). Classification (NCBI taxonomy): domain Eukaryota; kingdom Viridiplantae; phylum Streptophyta; class Pinopsida; order Pinales; family Pinaceae; genus Larix; species Larix kaempferi. The sequence goes on from BSBM01000476.1 coordinate 10,033,152, forward strand.
ACATTTCAAGGGATTTAATCCCCATTTTGGACCACTTGGAACACTCAAACTCAGATCTACTAAGATCTACCCGTTGGATTGCCACGAAATTATAGATCCATACTCCTACTTGACTAACCTACCCGGATCTAAAGTTTGGATGCCATCCGACTTGTCTTGACCCACCTAACCCCACTTTTTAGCCTCCTTGGGCAAAGTCGCACCACCTTGGAGAAGTGAGTTGACTCATTTCTAGGACGTGGGTACTTGAGATTTTTGGAGATTTGAAACCGGAATAATTCAAAACCTAGGTCTAGACTATCACTTTGTCAAATCTTGCCTTGGGGATAGCATTCCTTGTTTTGAGGGATTGTGGTCCACTTAGGTCAAACCTAGATCTAGACACATTCATCCATCAAGACCTCTATTGCCTACTTGTCCCATGTACTAGGAGTCCTAAACCACAAGACAACCCTACTTTGACTCCACTACCCAATTCCCAAGGCACTGGCTTCTCTCCAAGTTAATTCGACTTTCCTAGATTGTTGGATTGACTTGTGGATTGACCTATGCATGGTGAACTAAACCCTTGAAGCTATCATGTATCATGGTCAAGCTTGTCATCTGTACTAGTTAGCCCCAATACAACCCTTAAACTACCCTGCACTGGACACGGTTCCCAAGGCAGTGTGTCTTCTGACATTGAACTAGTACACTAGCCCTAGATCTCACTTCAAACATTATAAGTCACTCTTACATCAACCATGAACCAAAGCTATACCTATTGAACCCCTCACTTGGCTTGTGACTTCAACCTATAAGGTCTAGGATAAACCATACACCTAACTTCACTTAGAAATACCCTGATTTGGTGTCTTGGTTGTGATCTCTCCTGTTGGGAGTAGATCGGGTCTCCCCCTTTGTTATCTGGGCTAGATAACATAAAGCGAAGGTTGCCTCGACTGGCGTGACAACCATATACTGGAGGTCGAGGTGATCGTGGTTGCACCTTTTGAGTTGCCCTTCCCTATTACTATCCATGACTGGATCCATCCATAGGGGTAACTACAGTTTAGGTGATAACAGGTCCATTACTTTTGGGGCCTATAGTTTCCATAGCCTTTGATCTATGTGAAATTATAAACACATTGCATAGATTTACATTTTACTAGGCTTCTTGCTGCAGGTGTGTTTTAAGGCAATTGTTTACCTGAGCACTTCTAGGTGTGTCTCTAGACAACTTGTTTACCTAGGTATTTACATTTCACAATAGATATAACATTTGATATTTCATAGCCATTTTCATTTGGCTTGCCTTTCATTCATGTGTGTTGAGAAACACATTGCATGAATGGGCTTTTATACAAGATACAACATTTTATTTCCATACTTTGCATTCATGGCAGCACTAAAAGTTTCAGGTTTAGCCAACAACATCTTTAGTGACTAGGGGGACTTCATGAAGAAATCTAACTCACCAAAGGTAAGTTTTGTCACCAACTTAGAGCCGAGACACAATAAACAAGGAAGCTCATTAGTTACAGAGGCTACAGCAGGGAAAGGTCCTTCATGCCACTAGTTAAGTAGTAAGTCAAGGTAGATAACAAACTGGGTAGGTAATGGATGGATGAAGACAGTGAATAACGAGACCAACCCTAGCAAGCCAAAGTATGGTGGAATGATCACCTCTAATCTCCCTAAGGAGGGTGAAACCGATGAGTATAGGTCAAGAACTTCTAAGTCTGAGTAGGGACAAATATGATACATATAAAAGTACAACCAGGTCCACATATCTATATGATCGCCAGATCATGATACTAAATGCTAAGACATGCTAAAAGAATGAACATAAGAGCAATATAACCACAACACTATAGTATACCTGCTGATTCATATACCTGAATGCTCATCATTTGAGCCATCATATGTCCTCTGAAACTGCTGCTGTAACTTTGGGCACTACTGACTGCTCTGTACAAATGGCTAAATAGCTACATCGGTCATCTCTCTGAGTGTCCTGAGACTCAGTCATGGCATGGGGAATAAAACTGTTATCCATAATCTAATAGTGATCCATAGTAAATGCTCATCTCAGCATCTCAATGCAAGGGAACTGGCTGAATAGTGTACTGGAATAAAAAAAAAATGTATGGTAGCCTGGCTACTATATATGTGATAACAATACCATCTTTTTGTTTGTGTTAGAACTCTGGTACAAATTGGTTACGGCATCCCACATCTCATATACATTGTCTTTGGTTGAGACATGTGAGATAACATGATCCTTGATTGCATCAAAGAGGATCCTTTGGCTCTTATGTTCTTTTTCTCATAAGCTGCTCTGGCATCTGCATCTGATGGAATTGTGACTGGATTTGTGGTTGTGCTCTCCACAACATCCCACAATTTGCCCTCTTTCAATAAGAGCACAATCCGTGCCCTCCATGCATTGTAGTTGGAGGCCCCATCCAACCTGTCCTCCACTCTCAAGCTAGTGGACATAACCTCTGAACAAAAAATCCACAAAGTGATACAAGAACCTCTCTTGATCATAGATCTGGCCTCCACTTGCATAGATCTGATAGATCTATCTCAGATCTATCCACCTAGGTCATAGATCTAATAGATTTGACCTCTATATCAACAGATTTGGTCACCCTCTCCAAATATGAGTGTGATTGTTCTCCCTGACCCTTACTAGGGCTCTGATACCATGTTAATTTTATCCAGAGATCACTACCCCCTCTCCATAGCCATGAGATCTTAAGCGGTTTGAGACTCTATAAATCAATAATGCAATAAAGACTTAAGAATCAAACACTATAGATCTCTTAACACTTTGACAATGAAAGCACAACAATCACACAACACTGGATGTACCCTGGAAACCCCGAACGGGGAAAACCAACTATTTGTGGGGCTTTCTTCTATCTCGAGCCCAGAGCAAAAAGAGAGAAATACAAGTACATACAATGTTACCTCAGAAGGAACAACCAAACCTGACAGGGTCAAAACCCTAGATCAGCATGCAACAACCGATGCATGCACAGAGGAAATGTGTCCTAAATGTTAATTGGAACTGATCTGTCTAAAGGTAGCAATCTGTCAGTACTGTCTCTCTCATTGCACTGCTTTGATTTGCTCAACCAAGGAAGAAGGCCAACTACTAGATCTGGTGAATGCTCCCTTCCTCTTCATGGAAAAGTGCACCCTCCCTCGAGATGTCAAATGCTCGTACGGAATCAGATCTCAACAAATCTGACCTCTGATCGTCACAGTCCTTCCTCAAACATTGAGGCAAGGATACTTCGAAAGTCTCAGCTGCTCAATCGGTCAATTGGATCTAGAACGAGCTCCTCTCTCCTTTGGTAATGCGCCCCTCCCTCTCTCTGGAACTCGTCCATCTCAATCTCTGCAGAAACCACTATGATGAACGCTCTCAGTCCATAGAACTGGGTGCCAAGTGCCTCTGGTCAATTGGTGTCTGATCCAGCTCAGATCACTCCACTCTCCCCATTGCAGAAGCTCCTCTCTCTCTCAGAAAGTCGCCCTTTGCATGCATTATGCGCCCTCCTCACCCTTGATTGATCTCTCTCAGATAAGTCAATTGAACAACCTCGTCCAGGGACCTCCTGCCTCTATATATAATTTCACTGATCAATTAGGTTTACCAAAAACCTAATATCTGTGCATGCAAAAAGTCACTTTTGCATGCATCTTTTAATTAATAACTGTACATGCAAATTTCATGCATGCATGAGGCAAAACACCTCGGAAGGTCGCATGCATCTGCCAATAGATTCATGCCACTGAGTAGAGTGCATCTCACCCTCTACTCCATCCTGATGCCTATACTGCTGATGTACCTCCATGCAAGGCATCTGAATCATGGAGGACATCCCGAGATACCACTATCTCTAACACACTAGGCATGATCTCCTTTCTTGCTTTTGGAATGGTTTTTCCCATGCTGTTTCACTTTTTTGCTATTTTAGGATACTCTTTTTGCTTTCCTTTTAACAACAACTTCATACCTTTTACCTTTTCTTTGTGTGCAAGGATAATATTCCAAAGTCAAAATCAAGCGTTTAGGCTTTTAACAAACCATGAAAAATGACAAATATACCTATTGCCGCCTAATACACACCTGAGGGAACGCGGCAGGAAACCTTCAAGCCGCTCAGTGTGTCCTTGGGGGAAAGTCAGAGTCAAGAGTTGTCACCTGATTACTCAACTCCTCCGTCTAAGCTACTCCTAGCGAAGCCAAAGGGGGTGATCCCTATGAAAATAATCTAAGGCTTTTAACTATGAAACAAATAAAAAGCTTATTCTAGGAGTTAAATGATGGATATGGAAAAAATGTTACAACTTGTTGATGTATATGTAACTTCGGAATGTATTTTACCCATGTGTATTGTATTCCTATAGAGATGTTATTATTCCTCTATACGGAAGTGTCGTCATTTATATTGTAAGTGTCCTAACTTATATTTGATGGGTTATTAGACCACCTTGATGGGGTCGGCTCTGTATGAGTCATGTGGGTAAATGGGTTATTAGACCACTATGTGTGGGGTCGGCCCGGATTAAGTTAACCATGGGTTATTAGGCTAAGCTAGACAAGTTGGCCCCATTAGTTAATTGGGTAGGACAGGACAAGTATAAATAGAGATCTCCCGATCTCTATTTGATCACTTATTACTCACTTCTATCTCTCTCAGAAAGTGGCGCACTTGTGAGGAGGAGGATCATCTGCTAGGAGAAGATTATCTCTTGTACTTTGGTTGTATCATTGCTCTATCTATCTCTGAGGAAGTTGCGGGGTTTTTCACCTTCTTGGTTTTCCTCGGTGAAACTCTGTCTCTTGTGTGCTTGCATTATTGTGTCCATGATTGATATGCTGTACATGTTATTCTCTCAGTTAAGATCTTAGATCATATTGAAAATTCTGAAAAACTAACACAACTAAGCACAATTTGCGAAAAAAGATTTAATTAACACAACACATGATATAGATAAACTCATGGCATTTTATGATTGAAATTTGAAATACTTGTAAAGTATCAAGACCAGTGCCGCGAAATATAAGTGTGAATGCTTGCTGTGTTGTGTCGTGAAAGTATTGCAGAGGCTTGTTGTAAATTTTAAATTATTAATGTGTATTAGAGGAATGGGTTTATTTTGGGTTTGGCCCAACTTAGACTCACTCCCTTGGACTGGGCATTGTGACAACTATACCAAGTGTCCAACTAGGGGAGGATGAACCTTCTTACGACAACCTGTTGACTCTATAGTCAGCTTCACTTCGACCTCCTGAATCCTTAGAATTGAGACTTTGTAGGATTGTCCTATTAAAACTAATTACTCTACGTTATTTTCTGATTGACCCAACTGTTCAGACTAAGCTGCAGCGGTCAAGAGCATACTTCAAATTTCTAGCGTTGGTTGATTTTATTTAAATTTGTAAAGTGAGTTGTTAAACTAAACTAAAGTCCAAGAATCTCTTTTCCACACACCAAAGAATGGTATAGTACTTCGGGAAAGCAAGGGCACAATTTTATTAGGTTTGTTGGAACAATTGTAGATGCATGCAACAAAAATGAGATAAATAACTCAGATTTGTGCTTCGTGATGTAATTTAATTACTATTAACTTGAAGGAACTAATCTAACATGAAAAAAATAAAAAATAAAAATGAAAAAAGTAAAAAAATGTGAATCCCCCCTAGGGGAATGGGGGTAGGTGCTATCATAGCCTACTGAGCTCTCTTTATTTTTTTGTTACATTAAAGGAAAAGAAGAACTACTGCTGGTCCTTTATCATTAGGTACCAAAACAATTTACAATAATTCTGGAAAGCAAAAGGGGGTTACCACAAGCTCCCTGGATGGCCATGCAAGCCTCCAAATCCAATTTTTTGATCGCTTTTATGTCAAAACCTGCTAAAAAATGCGAAAAACCAGCGAACGTTATTTGTTATAAAAGGGACAAAAAACACTTAAAAAGTGTATTTGGCCACACTAAAAAATTTATAAAAAATTTCTAAGTTTAACTAGCTATAAAATAGAAAAATGAACTAAGTAAGCCAAGCTAGAGAGCTTGCTTTTTTAGGATCTTTGCTTTCTTCTTTAAGAGACGGAAAGAAAATGATTAGGCACTAGATTGGTTGATAAAACTTTTGGAAATAAGAAAAATCCTCTATCTTGCTTTTTAAGATCTACTTTAAAACTTTCAAAAATAGAGAAATGGCAACCTTGATCTAGATGATCAAATGAAACTTTTAAGTATTTAGATTGCAATTTTATTTAGATCTACTTATCAATATGACTTTTAAATGCAAGATCCAAAGTTTTAAAAGAGAGAGAAGGAGAAAGGTAACCAAAGTAGATGAGAGAATGGTGGATCTAGAAGATGGAACCCATGGGGGTTGAGCAATGAAGATGGGCTATGGAGTCGCCTTTTGATGCACCGGTGAGATCTACCGCCTTGTTTGGATCTATTGAATGAAGAGACGAGCTAACATGCTCACCAACTCCTCCAGCTTAGGCAACCTGCAAAATCACTACAACACTAGCAAAGGGGATAAGAGCATATGTGTAAATAATCAAGAGAAAGCAAATGAAGCAATGGATTCAAACAAGAGATCACGCTACTTTGAGCATCCTATAATTATCGACAAGAGCAAGCAATCTATAAAGTATTACTTACAGATCTTTAAGAAAGATAACTTCCCTTACAAAAGACATATAATCCCAACAATAGCTAATATGAAACAATGATACATTTTACCTCATGAGAGCAAAGCATGAAGATCCAACACCAAAGACAACACCAAAGTAGCCTCCAAAGCCTCTTATTAACTCAATGAAAATTATTACAATAGCAAGCTGAGGTTCAACCTTTTGATCCTTTACAATGGAAGAGATGGCTCTCTTAAATAAGAATCTTATGCACGAGGGGGGCGCATCAATCAAGGGAGGGGTGCATGGTGAAGAGGGAGTTCAACTCACGGTTCAAATCCTTGATTGAAATTTTAACATATGAGGATGCGTCACCTCATTAAGATGGTAGGTGCCCTCACTTTGGTTTCATCACACTCCAAAAGAGAGCTCCCATGTGGGGAAGATGCCCACATGAGATGGGCGTATCTCCAACTTTAGACTTTCAAACTTCGACTTGTTCCTTTGATTGAGCGTTGATTGAACTTTAAACAAAAGAGGATGCGCCACCTCTTCATGAGGTAGGCGACCTCTCCTTGGATTTATCACACTCCAACAACAACGTGACATGTGGAAGGAGCCGCCCATAAGAGAGAAGGGCGCACTCTAATTTGAATCCTAAACGTTAACTTCCAAATCAAATAAAAAATGACGCTTTGGTTAAGGGATATATTCACCTTTAAGTGGGATGAGATGCCAACTCAATCTGGCACATGCCAAATTCCTTTTTTAATATATATATATGTTTAATATTTGGTGCATTTTGTCGCGCCATTAGCATTAAAATGCCATTTTGTAGGCCCAATAAGAAAAAATGCTCCACATGATAATTTAATCACCCGAAACATAGGATGACTAGGTCCCAGAGTAAAGAGGACGCTATGAGCATGAAAATGAGCATCCCTGCGCCAAATTATGCCTCCGGATCACACTTTTATCACAATTTAAAATTTTCCAATTAAACCATTAAAAAATGGCCTAAGTTTGCGGAAAAAATTATTTTTCTCGGAATTGACTCAAACTCCTAGGGAACCTAGTATGTGTCCATACGACTCATTATGGATGGCTATCATGTAAAAATACATAGACACTTAGGCTTTAATAACCTCCCAAGGTTTGACCACCAAGGTGAATACTCCAACTTTGGAGGTGGGAGTGAAAAACTCAGGAATTATACATCACTGAAACGCAACACATAATTCCTAAGGAAAAAACACTCTAGAGTATCCCCGTGACAAATAAACCTAAGGCAAGCCAAGCCTGTTACAAAAGGACCATGCTTAGACCAACTTATTCTAATTCCCCATGGGGGTATGGACACGCAAAATGTTTAAAAAGGGGCCCAATTATGGCCTGATGGACTTCAGTATCGCTAAAAATGAACATGTAACATGTTCATCCCTGACACGCTCGCTTGAAAGTTCAATTGAGTGCAACTTAGGTGGTAACAATACCCAAGAGGTCAAACTCGGTTTTGGATTGGTCATATTTAACATATGGAATCAAGGTTTGGAAAATCAAGCTTCCTAAGAATGACGATTACACCTAGCAATTCCAATTAAGGTTTTGGAAAGCAATATTAGGATTTTCATAAGGAAATTTTATAACCTCATGCAAATGGAAACCTTCCAACAAGCTGCCATGTGTCACACTACAATAACAATCCACCCACTCAAGACTACTCTTGACTCATCACTCTTTCACCATTGAGATCTTGAACAACCCTATCATTGCTTGCTTAGAACCATGACATTAAACCTGAACCTGCCATGCACAGAAATTGCTAATTATAGATGTTGTGCCCAAAACACAATCTTCCCTGAAAAAACAAAAAGCAAAAAAATAGGATATATTGATTTTGAAAGAAAGAGCATCAATATAGCTTCTTGCAAAAGAGAAAGAAAAATAAAGAAAAAAATTCATTGGACTTGCTTTTTTAAAAGAAGCATGAATGTATAATATCAATGTTATTTGGGCCCACTAATTTTGGGTTCCTAGAAAAGCAATTGCTAAAAGTAGAAGTGTCGGACTCAATTGGCTTTGCAAAGAACTTTGACTAGTGTGTATGTCTTCATCTATGTACAATGTAACTAACCTGATGGAATCTCATTGGACATTAATCCTCTAGTAGTGCAAGAACAATTGGGGGTTAACATGCCTTATACGCTTCAAATCCCTGTATCTATGCTTCTAGCTCATTGTTCTCTCATTTAAGCAACACATTAAAGGGGTCCATCTCCAAACCTTGTCAAGCAACCTGAAAATGATATTAGACTTGGTTTTTAATACCCTCCTTGAGTCTCGCTACCATCCTACCCCACCCTTGTAGGAATTTGGTTGTTTAAAGAATTGATGCCTCGTACCAAGAGATTCAACTAATATCTCCTATGGGGGTGGGGACCAAGCACTATGCTCTTGCAACTGCATGTCAACAATGTTTAGACTCGAGCAAAGAGACACTGAGCTTGAATGAGGATTGAGCCTCATATGGATAATTACTACCAACATGCAGTGAAGTTGAGATGGGGGTGTGATAAGATCCGTTAGTAGTCAAGTTAAAATGCACTAAATGCTCATGGACGAAAAAGTGGTAGCATGTGAATTTGCATCAAAATTTGTCCAATGTAGCCTATATATGGTGAGTACCACTTTGTTGGTTAGATCATGTGCACCACCATTCTCGAGCAAGATGCTTTTGGTCCCATAGAATATTTGAGACACGTAGTAGTTGTTTACAATCATTCCAATCCTGCCTTTCATCCCCACAGATTCATATTTCACACCTACAACATAGCTTCCATCCCACTCAATCATGTTGAAGTCCCCCTCAATGACCCACTTAGCTAATGGGTGTACCTGCGCCAACTGTTGTCCCCCAGGTTGTACCCCCTTTTGTAGAGCCTCTCTTCTTTCTAGGTATCACACTTGATGGGAAGAGGATGGTAGGAAGCACAAGGCCAAGGCATATTGTGCGGGATGCACCTTCCCGTGCGACTTTAGGCTATCAGGCGCTCTAGTATTTTCCATGGTATAACACTTGCTATGACATATATTGATGATGCCTAGGTACACTATGATGAGTGCCCCCTTTGCTCACACACATATGGAGGAACAAACAAGGCACAGAGGATTTTAGGATGGGCCTGTCCCCTTCATAAGTGATAGATAACTATTTTTCCTTGGCACGTGGAAGTTAGTTGGCATTTCTTTTGACCATTCATTGCACCATTGGACCATTGGCATGAGTTATGGAGCAGATTTTTGCACATTTATCATCATTTGACCACTTTATTGATGAGATGTCTCACATGTGAGTCATGTTTAGAGGAGTTTGTTATGGCGCTTTAGGGTTTTGACCCTCCATTGTACCTAGAGCCACATGGCATCTATCTTTTGATGAGCACCCCCCTTTATGAGGTGTTATGCACTCACTATTTGACCTTGCCATATGGATGTTGTATGGGAGCATGCTCTTGTACCACACGTGGGACTAGTTTTTGAGGAGCACTCTAGGGTTTGGGTGCTCATTTGTGGAGTTGGTTAGGACTCAAGAGTTTGACCATTTCTTGAGGAGCATCCTCCTTTGAGCTATATTGTACTATTTCAGGCATTTGACCATGTATCTAGTGGTGCACCCCTCTCATCTTGAGCATTTTGTTAGGGTTTTGAGGTTGGTTGATCCAACCTCCTCGTTTTTTATGATATTTTGACCATGTCTAGAGGATATTGATCCTCCCTACGATAGATCTATGGTTTTAGCCCAATATATTGTATTTTATTTGGAGGGTTGTTGAGCCATAAGCCTATATAAGAGGCTCCGCTCTCAGTTGTATCTTGTTGTTGTGGATTGGAGAATAAGAACTTTTGTCCCAAAGCTCTTGGTGTATTTGGAGATCTTTCTCATGTTGTGAGGCATTTGTGGTGAAGTTTAATCTTGAGGTATGATGTTTAATTTTTCCACTGTCATGTTATATGATCAAATTCCTAGAAGAGTAAAATTACTCCATTGAAATAAAGTGAAGAAACCCTCTTTACTTTTTATATGCTCTAGTTCTTGTTAGCTTGCTTGTAGGTGGCACCCTTTTGTGAGTCTTGCAGGTAGAAGCTATTATTTGCTAGAGTATATGCTAGGTCTATTGCTGAAGATGTATGCCCAAGGCTAACCCTTCCTTGGAGAAGGTCCACATCAAACCCCAAAGGCTTGGGATGGAATTGTCATGAATTTTGCAGGAATTCAGCACCAAGCACTCTCAAACCAAGCCCAACGAGAACTATCTTTTGACCCCATAATCCCAAGGGATATAAGGCACTTGTCTTATTTTCCATCTCACCATCCAAACACACTTAAGTTTCATTTTCCTTTCTTTTTCATAGGAAATATGAATTTTTATTTGCTGCCATATTTTCCAGATTTCTATTTTGTTTAAGCCTAAGTTTTATTTCAGCTCTAACATCATTTTTTGGCTTAATTTTCAGCAAGTTATTTTTGGGTTTTTGCCATTTTGTAACAGCTCTAGTTACAGAAATAATTTGGCCTAGGTGGCATTCTAAAAATCATTTTTTTTACTTGGGTTTCAAGTTAATTAATTTATTGCAAAATCTACTCTTTATTTCTGCATCTATATCAGGTTTTTCAGTGGTCTTAATGTGCTAATTGTTTCAGAACAGCAATTTGGAAATCGCTTTGGTAATTTTAGAATTTTATTAAGCACCTGGGACATCTAGAATTTTCAGATTCACAAGTTTTGTTTTGCAGAAATTTACTATCTTTCTTGTGAATATTTGATTAGGGAATATTGCTACATTTTGCTTGCAAATCTTCAAAGCAATTTTTCCTTTTTTCTCTTAAGTGGTTGTTTTTTCTTAAATTCACACATTTAAACTCTTATTTGAGCAAGTACTTGTTGGGTTAAATAATCTCAATGAATTTTTGAAAGTGATTATCATTTCAGTATCAAGAGGAGGATTCATTGATTATAACTTGCTTTTATTTGGTGGATTTTCAAAGTGCCACCTTGCTTCAGATATTTTTCATAAGCAAGGCCTCACTCTCCTGCACATACTTGTTTAAAATTAAATATTGTGGATTGAAGTTTATCTAGCAACCATTTCTCCACTTTTTATAAGTTTGGAACAATTTTAAGATTTGAACACATAAACTCATCTCTACATCAATGGGAGTGATCTTAATCGCTTGTCGGATTTGTTATCCACTAAGTTGCACTTAGGTGGATTCCCAGTGAGCAGTCAAAGACTTCAACAATTAAAATGTTTATCACATATGTTCAGAAGTTCACCAAGCCATTTTCAGGCTCTTTTGTAAATTTACATGTCCAAACCCCCTAGGTAAATTGTAATAAGTTGGTTTAAGCATGGTATCTTTGTAATAGGCTTGGCTTACCTTAGGTTTATCTATCAAGGGAATACTCTAGAGTGTTTTTTCCTTAGGAATTATGCGTTGCGCTTCAGTGACGTATAATCCCTGAGTTTTTCATTCAAACCTCCAAAGCTGGAGTATTTACCATGGTGGTCGAACCTTAGGAAGTTATTAAAGCCTATGTGTCTGTATTTTTTACATGCTAGCCATCAATAATGAGTCATATGGACATGTACTAGGTCCCTGTTATCACACACATAGTAGCTGGGCTACCATGTGAGCAGAGCAGATATCTGCACTTTTCAGAGCTTTGTCTTTACACTTTTTTAGTGAGATCAACTATGATGAGCAGCATTATTTATGATCACTCACACATCAGAGCATCTTTGTATCAGACATTTAGTAGACCTTATGCCAAGGCTGAGCCTCGAGACTTCAGATTTGATGACCGATATGGCCTTTTATTCCATACAGTTGCAATGCAGTTTTCGTTATTTCAGATACAGTTTTATCAGTGGTTATAGTTGGTTCAGGTTTACAGATGTTGATTGATGACCCAGTATATCTATGATGTGCATTGATGTTATTACCTTGCTGTTTAGGTCATTTTGATAGCGTTGACTTGGTATATAGCTATGTTGCACAAGTTTCTGGAACGCGGGTATGTTGGGTACGAGTATCCGGTATGGCTATAAGCTTTGCCCAAATTTGTAGGAAACGTCGGGTTGGGAGCGGCAATAATATATATTAAATTTTTAAAATATATTACAAAACTAAAGAGTTAAAAAAACATAATTGATTAATTTCATAGCTTAAACTATTTCAGCCTCTTAAGCCTCTAGTAGTGTCATGAAATTCAATCATTTTAAATTTGCTCACTCCTCTAGGTCCACATTATACAAAAATTGGGTTTGTGTGACTTGAAGTAAACCCTGACTATGCATGCCTCTAGTGCCATGGTATGCTTACGAGTTTGTAAAGGAAAATTGCATATATATGTGTGTGTGTGTGTGTGTACGAAGCACAAATAACTTCATAAATCATAAGATTCAATCTTTTCTAATTCCTTGTTTCAACTCCATCTCTATTATTGCTCCTAAGAGTGCTTAGTATTTGGGTGCCTTTGCATTTTTTTGATGGTAACTACTAGTTACTTTTGATGTGGATGAACTTGATTGTTTCAAGTTCAAGTAACAAACTTTCAAAGTCTTCAGTATTTTGAGTTTGATGTGGTTTATGATCCTAAATTGCTATATCAATCAATATGAATAACGTAAGCTAGCTATAAACATTTGAGACATGAATTAAAGTTGTTCAATATCTTAGTATTGTAGAAAGATCCATGTTTATTCATTCAAGTACACTAGCAGCTTATATTTTGAGTGTGAATGGATCTAAACATTTAAGAGGTGTGAGTCCTCTTAATTTATATAACCTTGAAAATTTTAAAAATGGTGTTATTGATAGATTCAATTGGAATTTTTATTATTGGTGATTTCTTGGCACAATAAACAACAATCAGTCAATTGATTTTCAACACTTTTCTTATGATTTTGGGCTCCACATGGTTGGGAGCTTGTAGAAGCTCCCTGTCTGTTTAGGAGCTTTTGGAAGCTCCTAAATAGGCAAGGAGCTTCTACAAGCTCCCAATAAAAAGGGAGCGGCTAAAGCAAGTTCCCAAAAAGTTCCCAAGCTCCCAGAGAAGCTCCCAACAAAAAGGAGACGTTTTGTACCAGCTCCCAGGAGCTGGGAAACGTCGGGTACATGTTACCAAAATCCCGAGAGCGGTACCCGTGCAACTATGGTATAAAGTAATTATGATCTGGCAGTGTATTAAAATTGAAATAAAATTGGTTATGAATTATATGTATTGGTTGTATTACTGACATTTGGAAACTCTTGTTTTATACTTGTTGGTCTTTACTTTCATATGAATGTGAACATGATCATTTTGTGTCTTCCTGACCTGCTAGCTTAGGCACCATCTTCACTTGTCTCCATCCATCCATTTTTCATTTCCCCATATATTGATCTTCACCCTGACTTACACCTTGACTTGTGATATGGAGGATCTTCCTCGCTTCTTCCTATGTGTTGGACTTGCATCCATGTTTATTTTGTGTCTCGGCTCTGAGTTGGCAACAAAACTTGCCCTTGGTGAGTTGGATTTTATGCCTTTAGCATTCTAGTCGATTGCCCCAATGTGTGGTTTAGATTTGTAGAAGTCCCCCTAGTTGCTTGAGTTGTGTTGGCTAAAACCTGAAACAAAATTGTACTACATATGGAAATTATTGTTATATCTTGTACAGCCCAATGAAAGGGGCTATGAAATTGAAGTGAAATTCAAATGCTATGAAATGTAAATGCACCTCGGATATAAGTTGCGATTAGTTGTGCTTATAAGCACATGTGAAATCCTAGAGGGGTCATATTAGGCCTAAAAAACAATGGATAAATGTATGCTAAATCTAAAGATTGTTGGCCATGAAATTCAATGAAATGAAAAGGTCCTAAAAAGCAGTGGTTAAATGTATGCTAAATATAAAGACTACTGACCTTATGTGAAACTATTCCTCATTGAGCCTACGGGTTATGAACCTCAAGTTACCTCAAGTGTCCCTTAGAACCTCAAGTTACGGTTATCTTGACACCTAATTCATGGCAGTTCTAGTAGAAGACAATTTCTGTCAAGGTTGAATAAGCACTTCTCTCAACAACTCATCCATTTGTGAGACACCGCCATTCCTTGTGTACTCCTTGTCCAACACATGCTTAAGTGTATAACACCATGCCCCTCATCCAAAGTATCATAGTGTCAAGTGTATAACACCTAGCCTTGTGTCTTTAGCCTTCACCCTTTGCTAGCAATTTGATCATGTTTACAGACAAGTATATTCTTGAGATTCTTCTTGAAAGTAAATTATTTAACTAACCTATGATTATTTATTAACTGCCAGTGAAATGATGCTTAATACTCTAGAGTCTTTCTATGAAAATGATTTAGAGAGCACGTCTTAACTATTTGCACTTGCAGCAGCATGGCTTTTTATCTAGGGTCATATTTTGATCAGTTTGATTGATCAAACCTAGTTTGACCAAGGTCAACCTTGGGATCCGTGATGAGATGGACCACTTTATGTATGATGTTGATCTATGGTCTTCTATATAACTTTTTGATGATTCCATATGATGGGAACAGGCTTCAGATGATGATTGATGCAGTTTTTCATGATTATTATTATTCCGAGATCATCATATTTTTACTTGTATGGGTATGGTGGATCCTACAGATGATCCTACAGGTTATCAGGAGGTGTATGAGCAGGGTTGCCAGAGCGTAGGAGCGAAGCGGGAGCGGGAGCGGGAAGCGGGAGCGTGGGTGCGCATTTTTCAAAAAATGGTTGGAAGTGAAGTGTTTCGAGAGCATATATATATATATTCAAAAAAACATGCAAAATGCCAAACTAGATGCAAAATTTATGAAACATGTATGTTTGTGCTACTTCCAATATATGAAATTCCATCTAAATTCCATAATTCATGATTCCATTATAAACATGCCTTATCATGCCATCTAAATTCCATAATTCATGCCTTATCTCCCCTCTCTAACCCTAAAAATACCTTAGGTCCCACCCAAAGAGCCAAAAAACAAAAAAAAACATAAAAAGCTTACCTTTCTGTCGGTTTTCGGTGAGCGACCTGTTGTCCACGGAAGCGCTCGGGGAGCGATGGCGAAGCGAGGTCAGAGCGAGGTCGAAGCGGGGGAGGGCGAAGCTCGGAGCGCTTGGGAGCGAAAACTCTTCTCACAGAGGCAGGGAGCGCATTTTGCCAATCTGAAGTGGGGTTCCAAATTTCTGAAGCGCGCTTCCCTGGACGCTTCGCCCACGCTATCGCTCGGAGCGCGGTTTTCTTGTTCGGACCGTGGGGGGGGATGCTTCGGAAACCCTGTGTATCAGTATTCATCTCTAGTGGATTTGAGTCTTCTGGATCCATTGAGACACTTATCTATCAGTTTTAGGCACTCCCAGGCATGTTATGAGCAGTTTTCCACCTGTTGGCTAGTTTGGCCTTGCTGATGTGGCCTGTCCAGCTAGATCATTGGAGGCCAGTCGTTGCCTAGGGAACTATAGGGGAAGGGGGTGGTCCAGCCACTTGTTATTACCATATTACCCCCCTTCCAGACATGATGGCACAATTAGTTTGACAGCGCAGGCACCAGACAGTCAATTATGGGCAGTTTCAGGGTTTTTCAGGAGGATAAAAATGGAATAAAAAGGTAATAAAGGAATTCGATTTGGGCAATTGAGGCAAGGTTTTGGCACGAGGTCTACTTTGAGGTCATTTATGGTGTATCCCACTCCTTCCAGATCAATTTGCAGCAGTCAATGGGGTCAACATAGTTAGCAAGACATGTCATTGAGTCTCATGTTATATTATTGTGCCATGGGATGATGTTAGTGAAGGGGAATAATACCTCCTAGCCCCACCATGTTCTCCTAGTCACTTGTCCTAGTCATCTTATGGGACACACACATGTATTAGTCTCCCCTAGTCATGACGTCATCCCCCCTAGGGTTTTTTTAGCCATGACGTCATCCCTTCAGTGAGTGATCCATGTCATATATGGTATTGGCTCATCTTAGCCATTGATTATATTGTTGTATCTTTTGATTTCAACCACTCATTTCAAAAGTGGTTTAGGGTTTTGGTCTTCCTCATCCTATTTAAGGAAGAGACCCCCCTATTGTAAAGGCACCTTTGGAGCTCTTCAAACTTGGAATAAAAATACTATTTTGTGGATCTACTTCTCTTGTCTTGATGGATTCTTTTGCAAGTTGAATATATAATCTTTTCTCTGTGTATCATTTGTGGATCTTCTGGCTTCAAACGTTTTTCTACAGGGAGGCTGATTTGGTGAAGAGGAGGATGATTTGGAGGGAGGCTATTGTGGGGAAACCCCATATCTTGCCTTGGATTGGCCTTTTGTTTCAGGGAGTATCATTATTGTATCTTAGTGACATAGTTGATGCCTTCTCTTTCATCTTTTCATCATTTTTGTCATTCTTTTGCTAGGCTTGTTTCTCGCTTGATCTTGTTTTGCAAGAGGAGGGTGAATTGGTCACCTTGGAAGGAGGACGATTTTGCTTGGAGCTTTGTATCTCACTCTTGAATATACACACAGTAGGAAGGTTATCAATTTGCAAAGTGGCCACAAGCTTTTGAGATATGTCTTACAAGGTATGTATCTAGATCCATCCATCTTTTCTCCATTGGTCATATATACCCTAAAATCAAAACCCTTGCATTTTTTTATTTTCCAGATCTATGGAGATCTAGCAATCACTTGGGCTTAATAATTAAAACCGACCTTATAATCATCTCAACTATCCCGATCTATAATTTGGTGGACATTCGACTCCATTTACCCCTCCATATAAGGCACTATTCCTCCTTGAGGCAAGTCGCACTCCTTGGGTTAGTGTTCTTTTGCTAGATCCCACACGTGGGTATTGTTCATTTCTTCTCAAATCCATAGATCCATGCTATAGCATACCTCCTAGTGTCATCTCACTTTGATTTTGACCTTGTGGGCCCCATTTGGACCATTTTCCACTTTTTAAGGGTGGGGCCCACTTGGGTGCTTTTCTTGGCATTAGACCTATCTAGATCTACTATTCCTAATCCATAAGTGACCCTATCTCACACTTGGTTGAACATTTGTCCTTTCCTTAAGCCTCTTCAACCAAGCCCTAATCACCTTGGGTACACTTATCATCCTAGATCTAGATCTTGTTTCATCTTGGTCTCCTTCTCTTTCATCATCACATTTCCCTAGGAGGTCTAGATTGAGTTCGCTAGCCTTCATTGGCTAAGCTAGGGTCTCTCCCTTGGTCTTTCTTAGGCTTGATCTAAAGTGAAGAGTACCTCGGTTAACGTGACACCCATCTTGCATTGAGAACCGTGGTATCTCTTAGGTCACCTCTTTAGTTGTCTACACCTCTACCATCGTGGATGGGATACCTTTAGAGACAACTACAAGTTGTGTGATAACAATCCCCTAGGAGTTTGAGTCAGTTCCGACAAAAAATAATTTTTCCGTAACTTAGGCTATTTTTTAATAGTTTAATTGGAAAATTTAAGATTATTAAAAAAATGTGGTTAGGAGGAAGAATTAGACATGGGGGTGCTCGTTTTCTAACTCAGAGCATCCACTTAACATCTAAACCCACTTTCTTAAGTTTTCGAGTAATTATTGTTCTCCAAAATTGAATATTACTCGAAAATATTAAGAAAGACCAAAAAAATGGAGAAAATAAAGAAACCAGAAAATTCCAAAACTTAAAAAACATGCCGAAAGTGAAATTTTTGAGTTGGCAAAGCAAAAGAGGAATATTCCTAAGGTTTCTAAAACACATGGGAGTGTTTTTCTCAACAAATAAAGGCAAGAGGATTTTTCCAAATGGAGAGGGCGCGATTTTCAAGAAAAAGATGTTAAAGTGTAAGAGAAAGCAAGGAGGTGGAGTTGGAAAGTAGAAAGAAGCTGGTTTTAAGCCTTTCTCAACTCATTACACCTCACTCCAACCAATTTCCAACTCACAGAGTGTGCCCCTCCCTTGGAAAGTGTGCCCCCCCCTCTGGATCTTTGATTTTTCTATTTAAGCGAGTCTTTGGCTCCTCATTTGTACAATGAAGGATAGCATTGAACCTCTGCTCTTGTAACTTGTTAGAATTCTATTCGAAATAAGTTGAAAGGATTTGGAGGCCATATGTTGTGCAGCTATCTGATTGGGTGTATGCTTTGTTGATGTTCTTAGGTGATATCTCACTAGTCACTTGTCATTTTGCAAAAATATTCTATGATTATCTAGCTTAGATGGCCTTTATGCCAATAGTATAAGCATTCATCGTTTTGATGCTTGATTAGTAAGAGATAGTGAAGCAGCAAGTGTATTCAATTGTACTAATGCCCTTCAAATCTCTATTAATTATGTATTCTAGATTTAATCCATTTTTTTGCAAGTGTTGTGACAGTGCAGGATGAAAGTCTGAGGAAGGAGAAGGAGTTTTGTTGCATCTTCATCCGCCTTAGATGATTGGTTGTCTTAGTCTAAATATCGTTGAGCTGCAAGCATATTGGTTTCTTTAATCGTTCAATAGCAAAGCTGGTTTTGTGCTCCTTCTACACTATAAATCTAATTTTTTCTTCGTCACTTAGTTACCTTTGCTTAATGAAAGTTACATTTGCATTTACATATCAATAGCTTTTTGTCATTAAGCATACAAATATGAAATATCAGATCTAGATTGCTTTCAAAGTTTAATTTTAAACTAGATCTAAATACGCAATTCTTTATGCTTGAAGTATGCATTTTTCCTGAAAATTTCCAAGTATAAAATCTGAATTTTTTTTTGTATTTTATTTGATTAACCCACTAATTTGTGTGTTTTAAGCTTGCTGATTTTTAGCAGGTCCAACAAAAAAGAAGAAGGAAACTCTGGACGATTTTTGCCAAAAAGTACCAAAACATACTTCCCGAGGACCCTATTTCACCAACACTTCATTCTATAAAATTGTAATCCCTTAGATCCTATTTTAAAAGGACTAAGAGACATTTCTTCTAGCAAGCATTGTAAAAATGATTAAACGAGAGCAAGTGAGCTACACAGCACCCACATCCCATCCCCCCTAGGGGGATTCGCACGTTCCTTTTTCGTGGCGTGATTTTTTCTAACATTTTGTGCAGGGTGTATACTTTGCTTAAGTAGTTAATTTTTGTGTTCTTTTCATTAAATAAATCTAATCTCGTTGCCACGAAGTATGCTCTCACCTCCACCCAAAGGCATTGCCGATTAGTGGAGGTTGATCAGAAAGTGAGACATAGGTTCGGCAAGTTTATTCTGTTTATTCAAGTTATTGTTATTTCATTTCATATATTGCAAGCACTCAAAATTTGAAGGAATATTCTGTTGTTTCTCGAAGTATGCTCTTTCCCCTTGCGGACACTGGTCCTGGGGAAACCAAAAAATAGTGCAACAACTCATTAATTCTCAAACACTTAATAATAACTCACATTAATAAAATTAAGAACCCTCAAGATAGTGAAAATCCTGCACTCGAACATTGAGTAACGAGTAAAGAAATTTCTCAAAGGAAGCGGGAACCACTAGAGAGTGACCTCAGGGCACCATTAGACTACATCCTTGTTGGTGTAGTGTTGAACACGCTCTCAAGACTCTGCTCCAGCCCACACGTCTTTGTGAGGAACCACCTTTGCCCAATTTCCGGACATTACTCCTTGTACCTCATGGTATATCGGGAGCTCCCATTTTCCCTTTAATCAACTCATCCTTAATAATCCCTAAAATTGACCAAGAACACAATTGCAAAACATTTACTTTTACAACAACATTTAATTTGACTCCACGACACTGGTTTGAGATATTAGTTATTTGCTTGTAATTATATCTTGTCATGATATTTATATTCATATATGCTGTATAATTATTTTATCTTGCAATAAGTCTTGATCACATTTTTAAATCCAAGAAAACTCCTAAATAACATTTTTCATCCAGAAGATCTAAGTAATTAAAGCCGTAGTAACATTAATAGGGTCTACCCCCCTTGGCTTCGTTAGGATTTAAGCCTAAACGGACGAGTCAAGATCGAGTGACAGTACTTGACTCAGACTTGCCCCCAAGGACGCACCTAGCATCTTGAAGATTTCTGTTGCGTTAACCCTAGGTGCGTAAGAGGCGGCAACAGGATTTAGAGTTCATTTTCTGCGCTTAATCACTTCAATTCTAGCTTGGCAAAAGACTTTATTATGAAAAATCCTTTACACTTTGTGTAAGTCTTTATTGGAATATTGTTGTTCATTTCAAGCATCATTTAATTTCCTTGCACTCCAATATTTCTTTGGGAAATTCACTAACTCTGGTATGGTTTAACTTGCAGCAAACAAACCCATTTTAACCATCACATCTCATTTGATTTTCAGATTTGCATTTCATGGATGTATCTTATTTTGCTCGTGTCGTTAGGAGAATAATGTTACATTGAATTTCTGAAACCTTTCAAGCATTTCCATTTGTTATAAAGTGTTTGTTTCATTTCAGCTTTAAATTTCTCTTGTTCAAACATTTTCCTTTTGGGGTTAATAAATCCGCAATTTGTTCACACATTTAAACAGGTTTTAATCAACTCTCAGCTCTCTTCATCTAAGATTACTTCAATCAACCTTTACGGAAGCCCCCTTGACCTTTGAGAGTAGGTCAAAAGTGAAGGATGTTAGCAGTTAGCACTAAGGTGATAGTAGTGCTTTCTTCTATAGTTGCTCCTTGGTGGCACTCGTGGGTTAATACTTTCCCACTCAAGTGCTAAATCAAGCTATACCACATTCTAAGTGTGGTATCTTTGTTCCCAATTTTAAATGTTGCTAATGACTTGTAGAATAACTAGACTTGTTAATTAGGGCCAATTAAAGGGTAAAGCTTGCTTTATTGGAAGGGTTGTGAGAGAAAAACTACTCCAACTCCTTTGTTGATTTATGCATGAATTTATTACTACTACTTTTGTCATTATTTAAGAGGTGTTGCTTTCTAATATTCCATTGCATAAGTCATACCCTAGTTAGCTATGTTTTGAGGTTGGTAGCTTGGCACAGTTCTTGGGTCATACTATTGATTTCTACATTCATTTTCAGCATATTAGGGTTTATTTGTGGATTGTAAAAAAATCCCTAATTTCCCTAACCCTTTATTAACTAACCCCTTTGTTGGACTAGCTTCCTGTTATCACCGAACTTGTAGTTGCCCCCGATGATGGATCCTATACAGGATGGTAGAGGGGATAGGCAACCAAAGAGGTGAACCACGAGACCCTCGATTCCCAAAGGATTGGTTGTCACGCCAATCGAGGCACCCTTCACTTTATACCATCAAAGCCACATATAGTAGAGGGGGAGACCCTGATATACTCCCAACAGGAGAGATCTAACCCAATCACCAAATCAAGCTATAAAGATAGGGTACGTAAGGTGATAGGTGTAGAACCCTAGATTTAAGGAAATAGGGTCACTGTGGAGGCTTAAGAAAGATAGGATAGTGTTTAGGCACAGTGACTCAATAATTAGAAATGATTCCAGGATTCAAGTGCTAGTACAAATGATCAAAATCAACTGACTTGGGAAACATGACTCTTAAAACAGGGAAAGTGTCCCAAAGAGTAGATATGAAGGTTTAGGCTTTCTAAAACAGCTTGGGTGAAATATTTGATAGTGTTAAGTGACGACAAGAAAAACAGTCAAGAAGGGAATGCGCAAGGGTTAAGTGACTAGTGCCTTGGGAATTGGGCCACATGGAGTCCTCCAACCATGACGTTTAGGATAACCCACCTAGGGATATGCAAGAGCCTAAAAACCTAGAAATGGTTTGGAAGTAAACCCAAGTCGTTTGAGCCAGAAAATTTTCCGATTAATTTAAATGAGGGTTTTAACTGTAAATGAAGATGGCCAATGGATTGGAACCCAAAAATGACTGAAATAAAAGTAGATCTTACCCGGATAATCTTGTGGATACCTTGATATTGATGATCTATGCCTTCCCGATCAATTTGAAGTGGTTTGAGTGAGTGTCCAAGTGAAATCGATTTTCCCCAAGAAGCCAATGCGCCCTCCTCTCCTACACAACGAACTACCTAAGTTAGTTTCGAAGCATTAAGATAAAATGACTAATGCAACAAGAGACATATCAAGATGAAATCAAAGATCACAATGAAGCTATTGAAAACCCCCTGATATAAGCAAATCTAAGTGAGATGAGTTGAGGAACCCCCTGCAAAAATGCCCAAGTGAAGTAACCCTCCTGAAGACAAAACACTGTTTCCACAAATATTTTGGATTCACCACAAAACTCCAAATGCTAGGTGACAATAGACTTTACCATCAATATCTAAGAGCATTAGATCAAAAAAGATCCGAAAGTATATGCAAATAATTCTTCTATTATCAAATTCCAAGGGCCAAAGGTCCTTTTACAATGAGAGGGTCTCTCCTTTAAATAGCTATGGGAGAGACCAAAACCCTAACCACCTTTTTAATGAGTGGCTAAGATTAAAAGATACATAAGTGATAATCTACGGTTGAGATGAGCTCATCATAAAGTACATGGATCAACTCAAAAATATAACAAGACACCATGGACCAAATCGCCCTAGGGGGACATCCCACTCCAAGTGACTAGGAAAACATGACATAACACTCATGGTGGGTCTAGGGGGTAACATATATCCTCCCTAGTGTGCCCCCGTGGCACAATAACACAAGATTACTCAATAAAGTACAATAATGTGCCCAAGTGGCAAAGTCGTGTGCCTCCAAAGACACCATAAAACCATATAAAACGAGCCCGGGAAGTGTGTAGGCCCCACTAACTACTGCAACTGCTATGAAAGGTGTAGGAGACATCACACATATCATCAAAACCATTCCTATGCCATTTCCTTGCCTCAGTAACCCAAATCGATTTCCTCTGTAGCCAATTTTACCATTTTTTATGCCTCTGTAAATCACCTGTAAAAGATAAAAATTCCTGTAACTCTCTTCCTGGTCACCCGGGGCCAAATTTGACTGCACCATACTGTCTAGGAGTATGGCAATATAGTAAAAACAAGTGGCGGGACCCCATACGCCCTCTGTAGCGCCATAGGTGAACCAAGTAAATCATGAACTGCTCTGACAAGCCATTTTTAATGGCAAATCTGCACTAAAGTGATAAAATGAGAGAAATCCCAACTGAAACTGCCCAGAACTGAAAACTGACTGTGCCAATGGACTCGGAGAGCCCAAATGCACTAGAGATGCATACTCATACACCATATGGATGACTGCATAGTCATATAATATCAATATCATGCCAGGACATATAAAAATAATAATAATCTGTAGATGATCAAAATCATAAATATACCACAGATCACTATCTGAACATGTATCTGCTACATGGAACCATCTGGTGACCAATAATAGACCACATATCATCAATATCTATCATCCAAGGTCTAACTCATCTCATGTCCTGTGGTTGACTTGGTCAAACTGGGTTTGACCAGGTCAAATTGACCCATAATATGACCCACGCTGAAACATCAAAGTGCTGCAAGTGTAACTGGTTAAGACATGCTTCATTAATCATTCCAACAGCAATATAAACATAAAGTGATCAATTCACTGGCAATCTAAAACAAGTTATTCAAGATTTTCATTAATAATAGTAGCTCAGACTAGAACCTCAAGGCTATACTCACTTCATGGCTGTGATCAATTTGCTAGTGATGGGTGAGGGTGGATATATGCAAGGCTAGGCTAAGGGATGACTGTATTGACTCAACACTGTGACACTTTGGATGTAGGAAAGGGGATACACACTAAAGCATATGCTAGACAAACAATAACATAGGGGATGGCAGTGTCACAAATGGGTAAGTTGTTTGGGAAGTGCTTATTCAACCTTGACAGATGTCTACAACTCACATCCAAGTTGACTTAGCTCCGTGAGAATCTTTTCTAGAGCTGCCATGACTAGGTGTTTGACAAACTGTAACTTGAGACTCTAGGGGACACTTAGAATTAGTTGTCCCTTGCTCCATCTTATATCACAACCCGCAGGCTAATGAGGAATAAATCACTACATTCAAATAAGGTCAGCAATCATTGGATTTAGCATTTATTAAGCCATTGTTTTATTTGGACCTTTTCATTTCACATTTCAATTTCCATAGCCTTTTAGTCCGTGTGTGTTGAAAAACACATTCTTGGATTTTATTTCATTAGGCTTTCATTCACGTGTGTTGAAAAACACATTCTAGAATGGGTTTTCATATAAGATATACAATAAAGTTTCCAAATACAATGTAATGATGGTAGTACTATCTGTTTCAGGTCTAGCCAACACAACTTAGGCAACTCAGAGCCGAGACGCAAAGTAAACAGGGAAGCTCATCCAACAAAGAGGCTAGAGTGGGGAAGTCCTCCATATCACAGGCTAGGTAGTAAGTCAAGGTAAAAACAATTACTGGACGGTAGCGGATGGATGGAGATAGTGAAAATGATGCCAACACTAGCAAGCCATATTATGGTGGGAATGATCACCTACATTCTCCTAAGGAGGGTAAAACCAATGAGTATAGACAAGAACTTGATAATTCTGAGTAGGACACTAGATAGATACATTATAACAACCAAGTCCATAATATATATATGATCGCTAGATCATGACACTAAATGCTAAATCATGCTACTAGAATGACCAGAAAAGCAATATAAACCAATACACAAGATAATACCTACTGGATCATATACCTGTACAGACCATTTGAACCATCATCTGTCTACTGGGAACCTGCTGCTGCAACTCTGGGCACTGCATACTGCTTTGTATTGCAAAATGGCTACATCGGTCATCAAATATGAGTTTCCTGAGACTCAATCATGTAAAAGGAATATACCGGCTGCTCATAATCATAGGAGTGATCCAAAAAATAGATGCTCATCTCAAGCATCTCAGTGTAAAGGACTGGCTGAAAAATCTACTGGAATCTAGAATAAATATCTGGTAGCCCGAGCTACTAGAAATGTGATAACACTTCCCTTGACTCCATTTTCCTTGGGGATTGGCACTAGTCTTCATGGTCCGTCCATCACCCCTTTATCATATACCAAAAAAGAACCCGTTTTGCTAGTAACCTCTTCACCTTGTCCTTCATTCTCAAAATCCTTAGCAATCCTATTCTAGGGAAGTACCCCTTGGTTGGAGAAGAACCAACCTAAAGTGTAGGGAGTTAGTTATCGAGGTGACAGTGGGTAACACCTCTAGGTTGCAATTGGGCTAGCCTTGTTCTTTGGGGCTTTAATCACATATGCTAGTTCAAGCTGTAACACTCCCCATTCCAATTATTCATAAGTAGTCATAGTTTAAATCCAGTGGCTTTAACTTAATAAAGGAGGAGCACATCTGATTGAAGATTGGTCATGGTGATTGTTACAATGGCATGTTTGTCACCCCTTGATGCTCCCTGAACATTATAGGAGTTGTAGCTTCAAGGGCAACTTATGTCACTCTACTCAAGGTCTGCAAAAAGGTTTTGGACATGGACCACCAAGGGGCCATTGAACGAGCAATTAGACCCTAAAAGGGGAATAGGTGGATTGTTAGAAGATGAAAAGCCAGATGAGGTGACCCATTGAGCATCTAGAGGTCCCTAGGGATGAGTTTCAACCTTTCCTAAAATAGCTCTCGATATGATTGGGAAACTTGCTGAGATGAACCACATGGACCACCCTTATTGAAGACCTCCTAAATCTGATCATTACACTTATCCTCACCAATGTAACTGAGTAGACACACTACCCTTGCCCTCCTTACTTGGGATCCATTTTTTGCTTCCTGCTGACACCTGAGCTGCATTATGTTTTGACCCTTATTTTTTCTGCATCATTTTGCTTTGAACTTGCCATCCCCGAGAATCTCCATGTTCCCTTAAAAGAGGGTTAGTAGCATTTTGCTCGGATTGTAAGTTGGATGTAGATTCTCTATCCACCAAGCTTGTAGATGATATGTAGACCACTGATGTAGATTTCTCTATCCACTGAAATCAGCCCACAAGCAGTGCCAGTTCAGCTCCAAGCTTGTTTCAAAACAACTCTCTTTGCCACAACTCTGAAATCTCTAAATGCTCACAAATGATCAATGAGATGAGTGAGGCAAATAGAGGGGGGTGTCATTAAATATCCCTGGATTAGGGTTTATGGGTGGGGTGGGGTGGGGTACACTACTTTTAGTTATTTTTAAATGTTTTTTATGTGTCATTGGGTCCACAGGTCGGACCTGTTCGAGATGATCAGTTCAAGTTGGAATCGGCCAGTTTGCTCAGTTTGACTGATTGTTGATTCTCGACTGAAATGACTGGTTCAGGGTCTTAGCCAACCAGTTAGGTCAAGAATTGGGCTAAATTGGTTCAAGTCTGACTTTTTTTGGAACTAGAGGGGCAAAACTGGTCCACCAGCCAGTTCCAGTAACCCATGTGAAATATCCTATGCAGTTAAACCAGGTACCTACCATTTCCACCAGCTAGGTGTCTCTAGTAACTAGCACAGACCCCATCATGATTACAATATTCATAGTGCATTCCAATTTTCAACTCAATGCATCAATCACTCTAGGGTAATTACGCTATGGTTTAAGATGGCGCAATCTGCATGGAATAAATAAAACTGCCATCTATAATATAAAGGCTCCAAGCAAATGTCATATTTAACTATCACCATGATAAACTATAAATCAAGACATGGAAAATAGACAATACAAGTATTGAAATTGATATGCAGAGGGTCTCTAGGGGAATGAATTCATAACACAGTCATTAGTTGGCCAATAATAATTGGTGGAATGCCATCAATACTAAATTCCACCTTTTGGCTGGTCACTGCTCCATCATGGAAGTATCTGTACTCCAGTAGAAGTTTCTATGGAAAATTTCTACAATTCTTCCAGAGTGCTGCAGAGTGAAATTCCACATGGCTGCAGTCCAATCCCCACTTGGTCACAGGCTAAATGTCCACATAGTGCAGAAGTTAGAACTATACATTACAGACCGCTGGTGCTCGCTATACTATTTTGCAATTAATGCAAGCTGGCATAGTCACATGCCAATGCACTGCTCATCAAAATGTACAATGCTCTTTAAGTGCTCATTGATGACTCATATATGATATATCCAGGTTGCCATGCAGAAAATGTAGGTTACTACTCTTCTCTGTCATAAAGTCACACACATGCATAAAACAGATCAAAGATCATTTATATGCTACACTTTGCCTTAGGAGATTCTCCAAGCTGACACCCAGAACCCAAGATGTCAGAAGTAAATGCTCTATGGTGTCAAAAATGAGCAAATGGTGTGGTATATAAAGTATGTTCCTCTGCACTTTGAAACTCTACTGGCCGATGTGCAGTTCTTTGGGAGTGCTGCTTTAATGGGGCCTGCCAACATGGAACCATATTACCGATCATTATTATTGTGGCCTGGCTGATGTGGAGCTTTAAGATCGTGAGGGGCACGTTTTGACTCTTTTGACACTACTGTGGCTTCTTTTTCATTTATCAAAAGCATTATTGATTAGTTAAACTGCACTTAAGCTATTTGTGCCTACACAATTCATTTATTTCTTTGACATTTACTTGGGCTGTAACAAGGCAAATACCTTTTGTTCTGATGGTTGGACTATTTCTGATTGTTAGTGGCATTCCTCTCTATGCTGTAGACAGTCCCATGGTATTTGATGTCTGGTGATTCTTGTTTCTATCATACGTGCATATCTCTGTTAAAGAGTTTTGCTAACATATTTCTCAAAGTTGAATGTTTCTTCAACTTAGATGTTATAAGAGCTTGATTTTTTTTTCTTATTGAAAAAGCATTTTTTTTTGTAATGGTTGGTTTGTTAGTTTCTAATCAACCTGTGATGTTTCGTGTTTTCAGGAAATAAATGAAGGAAACAATTTACAGCAACCTGAAATTTTCATCCAAGTAACAAATAGCCGGCATTTATATGAAATTGATACATATGACAAAAACCTTGACTCACATTTTGATTCCTGGTAAAAGTCCTATTAATTGTTATAGTTTTATTTCCTGGGGTCGTTTCTACAATTCTTCTGTGCATTTAACAGAGACCAGAGCGCAAGAGAACAAGAATTTTGCTGCCACCTGGTGTCTAATTGGGGTTTGGGGTCATGTAGAAAGCAATTCAGTATTCATGTGCAATATGAGATATAGACATTAGTAAGGTACTAAGGATTCATGTTTGTTGATTTTGCATTGCTTGCAGTTTGGCACCATTATCACAACAGTTGCAGGAACATTCTCTTCCTTCCACTGGATCTCAGCAAATCTTGCAGTCTCTATGCACAAACCCATCAATAGCCAGGGAAAGCTTCACTGAGAACCAAGAGGCCACTGCTGCAAAAGCTGTGACAGATGTTGCATCCCTGGCAAAGTCAACAGTGGAAGCTGTATTAGCAGAAGATCAGGGCCTTGAAGGTGCTAATATCCACAGTGATGTTCTTTATACAGGAGCTTCACATCCTTCAAGTGAAGATCATGACAATATCCATACAAAGGGATCTGTGGACATGTTGGGAAACTCTAAATTATCTGATGCAAACTTAAGAGAAAGGAGCTCACACTTGGATGAGCAGCAGCACCCATCAGATACGTCTGTCAATGTGCATAATGTGGTTGTCAGGTCTAACCGACGAATCGAGAGAAAAGCTAAGAGGGATCGGGTGTCACAGAAAACTAAGGAACTTAATTCTGCAATTGCTTCTTCCGAAGTATGTCAAAAGAGAAAGAAGCCAGTGATGGCTAGCTATGACCCTACCGACCCTATTTCTTCAGTCCTACGAGAACCAGAAAGTAGAAAGCTCTTATCTGCAAGTGAGCAAGCAGAATTATCAAAGGCAGTGCAGGCATGTTTAAGACATCTAAATTTTTAGCTTAGTTTATCAGTTTGTATGTAATGAATGTCCTACCAGAGTGCACATTTAAAGTGGAAAGATTAATTTTTGCTTATTCAAAGAGTTAAAACTCACTGCTCGTTTTATGGATTTAACAAGAAGCAATTGAAATTTTTTAGAAAATGGTGGTTTAGAGGATTAAGAAGGGGAATCATTGAAATCTTTACATTCATAAAAATCTAAATAATTTCTAAAATTGGAATATTTACTAAACAAAAATTTCTCCTAGTTTTGTTAATGTTTTTGTTTTTATTTTTTTAATGACTGAAGAGTTTGTTGCATGTTTCAAGGAACTTTTGTGGGTTATTTTTTGTTGATAATCTCCTATCTCTTAGATTCTTTTCCATTTAGATTGTAATCAACATTTGAATTCTCTGCATAAAGCTTTCTGATAGGTTTTGCAAAGAATTAAAGCATATTAGACTATTAGTACAAAATCTATGCAATAGTGAATTATTACGTTGTTTCAGGACCTACTAAAATTAGAGAAAGTAAAGGCTGGTTTGCAAGCAAAGTTTGGGCGTGAGCCAACCTCAATTGAGTGGGCAAAAGCTATTGGCATCACCCAGAAGTCTTTGGATTCACGTTTACAAGAAGGATTGAAATGCAGAGATACGATGACTAAAAGAAATATTCGTTTGGTTATTTCTATTGCAAAACATTATCAAGGGCATGGCATGCGTCTTCAAGACCTTATTCAGGTTGGTTGTCTAAAATTATCGCCTATGTTTTCGCAGTCTGTCTTAAATGTTGTTTTTGGATTATATCTCCTTTTTATTGATTACTTTACATGAAAAAGCTTAAAGTCTTGACATTACCAGAGCTCACAATAATTTGATAGCTATCCACTTTACCATGGCAGGAAGGATCCATGGGTCTTATGCGGGCTGTGGAAAAGTTTGACTACAAAAAGGGATACAAATTTTCCACTTATGCTCATTTTTGGATAAAACAAGCTCTGACAAGAGCTATAACTGAACAGTCGAGGATCATCCGATTCCCTGTATGAAATGCCTTTCCCACTGAAATGGATCTGTCTACAATCTTTTCCAAGCAAAAGTGCTAGTGTCCTTGTTGCTGAAAAATTAGTTAGTTATACTTATGAAAAACTAATTAGTTAACAATTATAGGAAATAAACAGTGCATGGTGATGAAATGGATCAATATGCTTTTAGTCAGAATACTGAATAAACAATAGCATCATTGTTATGGTTGTTGTCATACACATTTTGGCAAGTCAACATTTGTTTCTTATAGTCTTCTCTGTGACGGATAGTTTGATCATCATGCTCAATGTTTATATCTAGGGGAGCGTATATGAAATTTTGGGTCGAATCAACGAGGCAAAGAAGTTACTGTACCAGGAACATGGAAGGCATCCAAGAGATGAGGAAATTGCT
This sequence comes from Larix kaempferi, assembly GCA_027924585.1. NCBI lineage: Eukaryota > Viridiplantae > Streptophyta > Pinopsida > Pinales > Pinaceae > Larix > Larix kaempferi. The sequence continues at coordinate 10,064,203 of BSBM01000476.1, forward strand.
GAAGTTGTAGGATTGTCAGTTGATAGACTGAAAATGATTATAAAGTCTGCAAAGACTCCAAAATCACTTGACCAGCCTGCCAGGAAGGATGAGGAACCGACTTTTGCGGTATACTTCAAGTTCAGATTCCAAGAGTAAATTTTTTATGGTGCTCTTACATGTGCATTTGATTGGATTCTTTAATTTAACAAAGTAATCAGTTCATATAATTTTCTTCAGGAAATCGTTGCAGATCCAAATGATGAAAGTCCCGAGTCCATCATCACAAAGTGGTCGTTGAAACAAGATGTTGACAAACTCTTGCAAACACTTACACCTAGAGAAAGAGATGTAATAAGATTACGATATGGCTTGGATGGTGGTAGAATGAGGAGCCTTAGAGAAATTGGTAATGTCTCTAGTATCAGCAGAGAGAGGATCCGGCAAATAGAATCTAAAGCTTTGAGAAAGCTTAAGCAACCAGACAAGAATAAATCTCTAAGACATTACTTGGGCGTGTTGAATGGCATGTGACAAGCAGTGTATGGTTGAAGTGGTCAAAAGATGTTTGCATTATACAATTTTCACTATGCATACAAGTTCATTTGGTTAACAGGATTATAGAGAGGTGAGGATGGTAGCAAGATTATCTGGTGTTATTATAGGTCAGTAAATGTAATGTAAATATAATTTTATTGTTAGAAGCATAATAGCAAGATTCAAATACATAATGGAAGTGTGACTCCAATATGGTAATATACATCTCATAGGGATAAAATATGCATTTATTTTCAAATTTTAGAGAGAGTTCATCCTAATGAACCGGCATTAAATTTTAAAATTAAAAAAATCTTCCCACTTTATATTTATAAGTTTTTGAAGATTTAAAAAAAAAAAAATTGGCCTTTTCTTTGGATTTATAAGTGGATGGGTATCAAATACATGAGGTATATTATCAAAAACATTAAAGAACAAACTGATTACCATATCGGTAATATACCAAAATTCATCCAGTTTCCTCCTACTGCTGAATTTTCATACAGCAAAGGCCAATGCTGCTCAATCTTGCTACTATGGTTAAGAGTGGTGATATACACTGTACTCACAAAATGGTTCTGAATTGTTACATCACTGTATTTCCTCATGCTGTAACAAGATGCATATAAAGGTGGAATATTTTCAGTGCTCATAAAACGGTATGGATCACATCCTATGGTGATCCGGGACACTAAACCAAAAAATCCTTTTTTTTACCTAGTAATATTTCTAATGTGATGCCCGGTATTTTGATTAGATTCTCCTATAAAAAATCTGTTATTGCTTTGTACTTTTGCACTCTACGCTGTCAATACATGTGTTCTCCTTGTCATCAATGTGCATTTTAGTGTAATTCCAGGGGATTTTATCCCTCCTATTTTATACGAAGAAAAACATGTCTATTGTCTTACGACAATTTTGGTGTAGGGGAAGACAAGAGTTGCTTCATGGTTCAGAAACTCGCATCATTTATGTTAAGAAGTTATATTAGGAGTCAAAATTGAATTGCTAAACACATACGTAGAATGATAGCTCAGTGATTGGATTCAACCATTTAGGTTATGCAATAGGGGATACTTTGGAGTAGTTTTAAAGGTATCTCGGGCTACGTAACCAGAAATGGCACCTGATAGGGCCACTTTTGGTAACAAGTAACAACCCTTACAAAATTGAAATGGCACCAGAAATGCTAGTTTCTGGCTCAGTTTTCTCTTTCTGGGTGGGAAACTCGTTCTAGGTCGTTTCTTGGGAACCTGCGATCACGTGTTTGTTGTTTCTTGTAGGCTGCTACTCTGCTAGAGACGGCCAGCAGAAAGCGACAAAGACACATAACTCACAATAAGATAAGTATAAATACAGGAAGAAAAAATGCGTAGAGAAATTTCAAGAAACAATAGGAGAGAAGTAATATTTGAAGAAAATACAGAAACTAAATTTTTATTTCGTTAATAATTCCAAGTGATAAGTGATACAGGTTTTGTAAATTTGATAATAAATCGTTAGAAAACTCTACTTGTTATCTGTACTTCTTAGGAGCATAGATCTCGATCTTGCTCTTTGTTTGACCTTCCTAATGCCCTGTGCTCTTCTCCCTTGTTCTGAGCCACTCATCCTTCTCTCAAAGAATCCCCAAAAGGCCCAGAGTTAAGATTCAGGGTCTGGATTTTTCCTTTTAGTGGCATGATTTGCTTTCTACTCCCTTCTCTATCACTCATCCTTGTCTCAACGAATCTCCAAAAGGCCGATTTCTTCAGTATAGGCCTGTTGGCTTAACAGAATTCAGTAAATGTTTTTGTTATTAATTTTGATTTTTGAAACTCCAAAATGTTGTTCTCATCAGTGTGATGCATATACATCCAATGTTAAACGACATAAATTCAGCTCAAAGTTTAGATACTTCAAAATCAAAGTTATGGTAGTTGGTATTAAAATAAGAAATAAAGACTTAACTAAAAATATTATAGTCATGTTGCACGGAAAGGAGCAAAGTGCTCTACAATACAGTATGGTGAAGATGTTATCATAGTATTATGTCAAACATTAAAAGTAATTAAAAAATTCATGTCAACTTATAAAATTAAAAATTAAAACTAGATGAAAAGTAATTAAAAAAATCCATGTATGTTCATAAAACAAAAAAGTTAAAACTAACATAGATCTATCTTAAATTCCGATCTATCAAGCATCAAGAGGGATCAAATTTCTGGAGGTGTAATTTTTTTTTGGATAAATTCCGATATATCAAGCACCACATCAAGAGGGATCAAATTTTTGGAGGCGTAATTTTTTTTTGGATAAATTCCGATATATCAAGCACCAAGATGGATCAAATATCTAGTTGTGTAATTTTTTTTAGATGTGTAAAAAATTTAAGATAAAAAAAAATTACACCACAAGAAATTGGATCCCTCTGGCATCAAGTTTAAGATGGATCTATGCTGGTTACATAGAGTTCAAACCATTGAATCTTTGAGATTTTAAAACTAAGTTGTTGGAAACGCTACTATATTTCATTACATTGAGATATTTTCAAAATATAAAAGAATATAGTAATGGATAAGTATGATCACCAAAAGGAATAACAAACTATAACGAAAGGAAGATCGCTACGAGCTGAGAGTCAGTTGCTCCTGATTGCCCTCGCACCGCCCTGCTATGGTTTATGCTGCCCTGCGACTCAGGATGGATCCACCTTCGGATCTCAACCCTGAGGCTCGCCGGCGGCTCCTGGACGAAGCTTTCAGAGCTTTAGTCGTTGCCTCTCCCCCATCCTCTGCCGCTCCTGCCCTTGGAGATGGTTTTGTGAAGCTGTCTGAGGCCCCAAAGATCCAGATCAAGTCGGCAGCTTCTAGGCTGAAAGCCATTGCGTTGAGTGAGAGAGGTTTGATCAGCCAGTTTACGGGAATCTGGTCGTCGCCTAAAACCATGGATATATGGGTTAAAAAGAATTGGATGCCCTTGATCACTGGTGGAATCCAGCATTGCTTTTGTGGGAAGGGTTTCTTCACCTTTCTCTTCGAAGCTAAAGAAGACAGAGATCTTATTTTTCGCAATGGGTCGTATTTTATGGGTTCTAGGGGTCTCTATCTCAATCGATGGAGCTTGTCTTTTGACCCTAAAAAAGATGTGCCTTTTGTTGTCCCTGTTTGGGTTAGGTTACCTCATCTTCCTTTGCATTGTTGGAATGATGAATCACTGCAGGCAATCGGAAACTCATTAGGAAAGTATATTGATAAAGTTGAGCTGAAAGGCCCGCTATTCTCCTGCGCAAGGATCTGTGTGGAGATGGACCTGGAGAAGGGCCTTCCGGAAGTTGTCAGCCTCTGTATGGATGGTTAGGAGTATGCCCAGAAGGTCGATTATGAACAACTACCTTTTAAATGCAAAAAATGCCTTGAGTATGGCCACTTCGTCAAAAATTTCCCGAAACTAGTCAAGGAGTATGGAGAAAATGCAAGAAGAGGAATGGCAGCAAGTTAAAAAAGGGAAAAAAAACCCAGCCCCAAGCGCTGAACCAAAAAAGCATCAGAAAGCAAAAGTTAATGATAAATTTCAGACTGGAACTTCCACCCAGGATAATAGGCAACCTGAGAAAGATCTTGTCGATTCAACAATACCAAAGAGTAATCAGTTTGAGGCTATAATCATATAAGAAGGGGAGATAGCAGAACCGATTAACTCGGATGAAGATGATGTAATGATAGCAGTTGTGTCCAACACCATTGAAACGCCCATTCTTGAACCTGTTTGTGAAATTCTATATCGAGAGGACTCTCCTCCTCAAGATAGCTCATGGGCAGACATGGTCAAGCAAAGGAAGGTAGTCTCCTATGCTACCCCCGAATCTTCGTCAAAAGGATCCCAAGAACACTTTGAACCCGGACCTTCTCTAAACACAAGAGGATGGAAGTCTCTGCGATACCACCGCGAGCAAGAAGCAGAAAAAGAACTCGAGTTAGGGAGACAACGAAGCATAGAGGAAATGAAGTTGCTTCAAAACACCAAGGGTAAATCAGAAGGACGGGCCCGAGAAATCCAACAACCGGGCAAAAAGTAATGAAGATCGTCTCTTGGAATTGTAGGGGTTTTGGGGGACCTAACAAAGCTAAAGCCCTGAAAGAATTGGTCAACTCAGAAAAACCTAACATCCTACTAATCCAAGAGACGAAAATGAGCGATGTGGATATCTTGGCACTCACACATCTCTTTTGGCCAGACTGCCATGGGAATGCAATTAGCTCCAGGGGAGCCTCTGGGGGTATCGCCTCTCTCTTCTCAAGTAAGTTTTCCTCCAAAGTTGCGAAAGAATGTTAGTATTGGGTATTAAACGAGCTGCAAATTAAGGAAGAAAATTTCACTTGTTTTATCTGCAATGTCTATGGACCAATGCACTATAGGGACAAATAGTCATTCTGGAATAATCTTTCATCCACTCAAGAAATCACTAAGGATAAGGAACTAATCCTCGCTGGTGATTTTAACACTACCAAATCTTAGTTAGAAAAGCGGGGCGGATCCATTGTAAGGGATCCGTTTGGAGAGCATCTAGAGGATTTGATAGCCGATCTCGATTTGATCAACCCCCCTCTCAAGAATGGAAGATTCACTTGGAACAATCGCCGTGTGGGAGCTGGCCACATAGCCGCTAGGCTCGATAGGTTTCTCCTAAGCTCATCCTTCCTGCAATTGAATCTTATCTCGGCTTCCTTTGTAATCCCCTCAACAGTCTTAGACCACAGACCGATCTCCCTTTCCCTCTCCACTCCTAACAACCTGGGCCCTATCCCTTTCCGCTTCAACCCCTCTTGGATGCATGAGGAGCAAGCTCTTCTCCTAATTGCCAATGCCTGGAATCATCCTTGTTTTGGCTCCCCAAGCTTTGTGTGGGAGAGCAAATTAAGAAACGTGAAGCTCGAATTGAAGAGATGGGCAAAAAATGATTATAAGAGGTTGGACCACCTTAAAAAGAAACTCCAACTTCAAGTGGAAGATCTCCAATCCAATATGGAAAAGGCTGTTATTTCCCCAACCCACATTTGTTATGAACAGGATCTCAACTCCAGAATCTTAAAAGCGGTCAGAAAGGAGGAAGAGGCTTGGTGTTTAAAGTCGAGGCCATTATGGTTAAAAGGGGGAGATAGCAATACTAGCTATTTTCACAAACAAACTAAAGCAAGACTAAGCTTTAACATGATTAATGAGCTCAGGGACAAAAATGGGACTAGGATCCTTGATCAGGATGAGATAAAAACCCATATCTTCCAGCACTTTCAAGATCTATACTTGGACAAAGATGAGGCAGATCCTTTAGCTCAAGCAGACCTACTCTCTGATATCCCCTCTATAATTTTTTATGAGAAAAACATAGAGCTACAAAAACCTATCTCGGAGTTTGAGATATTGGATGCAATTTGGGCACAGAATGCGGACAAAGCCACAGGCCTAGACGGGTTCACTATAAATTTTTATAGAGCTTCCTGGGACGTTATTAAAGAAGACCTTAAGAAAATGTTGAATTGGACTCAGACCAAGGATAAGATTGGTGGAGCTATAAACTCATCTTTTCTGGCCCTAATTCCTAAAGACAAGAAACCACTTTCAATTGGCCGGTTCAGACCAATCTCGCTCTGCAACACGTCCCACAAGATTCTGACTAAAATTTTGGCAACGAGAATGAAGAAAGTTATGGGACAGCTAATTTCTGAGACTCAAGGAGGCTTTATTGCAAGGAGGCAAATTCTTGACAATATCATTATTGTCTAGGAAGCCATTCACTCCAACTTGGAGCGCACACAGCAAGGTATGGTGATTAAACTTGACATGGCAAATGCGTTTGATAGGGTTAACCACTTTTTCCTGTTTGAAATTATGTCAAAATTTGGGTTTGCACAAGGATTTGTCAGGTGGGTCAAGGCCTGTATCAGCAGCCCTTAGATTGCCCCCCTTGTTAATGGTAGACCTACCAGTTTCTTCCAAGCCTCTCGTGGAATCCGCCAAGGATGTCCACTCTCCCCTTTACTCTATATTCTTGTTGCTGACTCCTTGAGCAGAAGACTTCAGCGTCTTCAGAACTCTGGGGAGCTAAAAGGAATTAAAATAGCTAGAGGTGTTCGAGCTGCAAACAATGCACAATTTGCGGATGATACCATCCTGATGGGCGGTGCATCTACCATCATTGTGGAAAGATTCAAAAACGCATTAAACACCTTCCTTAATGCATCGGATGGGAAAGTCAATGATCTTAAATCTAAAGTGTATGGTTGGAACTGCTCACTAGTGACTATGGCAAGAATCTCAAGAATTCTTGGCTTTGAAGGAATCATAGTGTTAGCACTCGGATTTTCCTTGGGCTGTATCAAAGAAACCCGAGGTAACCTATTTCAAACCAATCTTTAGATTGAAAGTTGGCCTCCTTCAGCGAAAGAGGGCTCTCTCGGCAAATCTGCCATCCAATGTCACCACGACAGCAGTTTGACAATGAAACTCAAGGGCCAATTTGTAAAATAAATAAAAACTTAAGGATTTTTAATGAGGTGGCTAGATCAACATGAACAGGATACCATTGGATAATGGAGTCGAGAAAACAGAAAAATATGGACCAGCAGTTAAACAAATATTTTCATACAAAGGCAAGATAGATGTCTTATTACAGTCAATAATATTTTTCCAGGTGATAGGGAAAGAAATAAAGACAGTCCATTAACAACGGGCATCAATTTTCAGATGAATCCACTGCTAATTTTAGAGAAATAAGTGGATGCTCATAAGCGAATAAATCGAGGCATAGAAACATGAATCTCAATCTATATGAACGTTCATCTAAGCATAGAAGAAAATGACATAATGAAAGGCATAACGCGGAAAGCAAACTTGCACATGTAGAGAAAGGGAAAGGGTACAGACTGCAATTTTCAAACAACACATGAATCTTTTATGAAAAATCTGCTCAGTTCTGAGATCTTTATTAATTTCTGAAAACCCTGCAAAACACCCGAAATGGGTCTCTCCTTACAGAAAATCCAACCCTTTACATTTTTTTTACATAACAATATATAGAAAGACGGCCTATACCTAATCTTGAATTCAAAACCTAACTGAAACTCTAAAAATAGAAACAGTTACAACTTATTTTTTTTTTTTATTTCAGGAAGTAAATTTGCTGAAAAATAGGTTTGAAAGACCTGGCTGTATATCTCAAATGGAGATAGCTGTGTACATTTTGAGAGAGGTTTTTGTAACTGGGCATGTTCTAAAGAAAAGCCTCTTTCAGTTTCTGAAACTTCATCTTCATTTGGAAGAAACAGCTCTTTGAAGTTAATGACTAAAACAGTAAACTGAATTTCTGAAAATTGCCCCGTGAAGATGACTTCGATTCTCTTAAACCATAACACCTGTGTAAAAACTGAGAGAGGTTTTTGAAGATTGGACCGTTCTAAAGAAAAACCTCTCTCAGTTTCCTAAAATGCCTCTCGGTTTGGCGGAAACAACTTCTAGAAAATGGTGACTAAAACAGACATTTTCTCAAAAACGTGTTATACTTATCCCATTTGATTTTCTCTATGGGATATATCCCACATTGGTTGAGTGAGAAATAAATGTGGTGTTTATATACCCCACCGCGCACAACTCTTAATAACACATAGAACGTGCTATTGGGTGCTTTACCTTCGAGAATGGTGGTTCCGCATGGGTGGAAGGCGGTTTATAATACCACCCTCGCGTTGATGCGGATGAATAATAACGTGCCACGTGCTCCCGTGGTATTTCGTTCGCGACCACTTACAATACATTGCGATCATGCCTTTTGGTGATGCGGGATCTCGCGACGACCGTTGATCCTTGCGTGTAACATCTCCGCCGTCGGATCTTAGCTGGAGTTTAACCCTTTTAATATTTATCATCGGATTATAACATTTGTGAGTTTTTGTTTGTCGATTTTATTATAATTGTTATACACTTAGCAATCTTTCTTCTAAGTCCTTTTCACTTGGGAAAAATTTTGACACATCTTTAGGCCTTCCTTTTTTTTTTTATAAAGTCGATGACTTAAAACCTTTAAAAAAATAAAAACTTTCATAAAGTTTTAACTTTGTCAAAACATTTCTTCTTCATAAAACCTCCATCATGGAAAATCTTTTGTTTTGCATGTTGATGCTATCGAAATAAATTCAAGCACAAAATTTATGGAGTGCTAACAACTGGCTCCTACTGGGGATGCTGTCCTCCCAGCGAGGCAGCAAAGAACAACGTAGACCATGTGCCTGACCATTGGGCGGCTCCCAATCCTGAAAACTATAAAATGCAACCTGTAACTGATCCTTCATCCAAAAACTGAAGCTGAAAACCGATAATTGCTAAAAACTGAAAACATACATGCTGGAACTAAACTGGAAACAACAATGTACATACTGAAAAAATGTTTGCCGGGCAAACTTATTCCTCCTACCTATCTACTCTGCTGAAACGTGATTGCTGAATCAAATGACGCAAAAGTGCCAATGAAGCTAACAACTGACCATTTGCTCCACTATGGCTTGCATTCTTTTTGAGTGAGTAAAGAAAACATAAAACAAACCACTCCAAACATTCTTTGATAATGAGTTCATGTTCCACAAATGTAAGAAAATTCATTTTCCCCTCAGACTGTAGTAAATTAGCATAAGGATCTTCAACAGTTTGAAATATTATCACGTCTTGAGATTCAACAAGAATGCAAATATCTCTTTCAAGTTGACCCGCAATACTATTCAATTGTGGATTGATGAGAGTGCATAGGGGGGCGTGATATTCTAATACCTGAGTGTTGACTGCATCCTCTTCAAGCATGAGCGGCTCTGGTTCCCTTTTTGGTATGTCACCTATCCCATCTTTATATTTATCCACATCATCATCCAAAACATCTTCAAACAAAAAACATCCTTGAAGATCATTAATCATGTCAACCCTATCTTCTTGATGGAAATAAATGATGTCTAATAGCTGATCCCCTAGCAGAGAATCATCATCATAAATAGGTTCTTTCAAAGGATCGTTATGACTGTCAGTGTTTAGATTCAGATTTACATGTTTGAAAATCGAAGAGGTCTCACTTACATACCCTAGACTGTGTGAACAATGCAGATCCGACATTACTGGAGTTGTAATATGACCTTTCAGGAGTTGATCTATTTCATCTTCAGATAGAGGAGAAATTTTTGAAATACTATGGAGGCGTCCACCTTTCTTGTTTAAGGAAAAACCAACAGCATCATTTGAGGCCTGTTCCGTTTCTTGTATTTCAAGAGAAGTACTGATGTATTGTTTTTTAAGTGAATCAAATAAGGCAGAGTCTTCTTGACCAACATCTTCTGAAATAGTGTCGCATGGAGAGAAGTTTATCTGGCCTTCTTCTGAATCATAAGACCATTGACAAGACTGAAGAAAGTTCTTATCCGGCTCGGGAGAAAAGATACAAAGGCCATCACCAATTTCATTCGAAAATTCAGAATTTAAAACTTTCCCTTCTTCATCAAAAACAGCAGAACCATATTTTTCAATAACATCAAGTGCAACAGACTCTTCTTGATATAAAATTTCTAAATGCGGAAAAGAAACCTGGTTTTCTGTTTGGCATTTTTCTACCCTATGGCAAACTCCAGCTTCTTGGGAATGATGACAGACTTGTTCCTCTTCTTCTTTGATTCCACTTTCAAAAAAGTTTATGGAGCTTTCCATCGTAGATTTCTGTTTTTGATTAGAAGTCTTAATTTTTTGTTTTATCAGTTCGAATGAAGCATAACAGAGGGGTAGACAGTCACTTTCAACATGTTGATTTTCAGAGGTTTGATCATGAATAGTGATCAGAATTTCTTCACCGACTGTCCTGGAACTTATAAAGTTTTCAGCCGGTGCCATATCCAAAGAATCTTCTTCATACTTATCAAACTTAGGTGGACTGAAATTTTCTTTAAAACCATCATTAACAGAAATTTCAGTAGGCTGATTGTAATTGTCATAAAACAAGTCAGAGTTACCTTTTTCTGTCACATCACCCAGCTGATCATCTTTTTGTTTGTCACGGGAAAAAATGGAATGCCAAGCCATTTCTCCTTTTCCATACTTCTCTTCGAACCCACATTCTTCTTCAATCCTCTCATCATTTTCTTTGCTCGATAATTTCCTGGACATTCTAAGATTATCTTCAACTTCTAAAGCATCAACGAACATATGTTGTAAACTGGAGGGATTTCTTTCCAAGAGAAGAAAAGAGAAAAGAGAATGAAAAATAGATACATAATGTAACTTGGCAACATTCTCTAGGGGCTGAATTTCTTTCGGCATATCATAATAGGCGCTGGCGAACCTCCTGTTGAAACTGGATAAGGATTCCCCTTCCTGCACCCTCATAGAGTAAAATTCTGAAAGGGCTAGGTCCCATGACCTCCTCTTACCCCAAAACTTCAAGAAGAAATCAGAAAACCCCTGCCATGTGTCTATAGACTCTGGCTGTAAATGGCGAAACCATTTCTTCACATCTCCCTGGAAAGATTGAGCAAAAATCCTCGTACAAACATCATCCTGATCCACTTCAAACAGATCCAGAAAATTTTCAAAACCTTGAAGATGTTTCTCAGCGGTAAGGCCTTTGATTTCTCCATCGACTTTAGGAAGGTATTTATGGTATTTATGAGGATAATCATGGAGAACATGAGGTAGGTGAAGTGGCTTATATCGGTTTTGGATATTGGAAGAAACTGAACTATGTAGAGAGGATGTATTATCAGCTTTAGTATCATGAGGTTCATAAGGCTGATCCTTACTGTCATGCGGTTCAAGTAAAAGATCTTGATCAAAATCATATGTACAGAATGAAGACACGTTTTCAGTTTCTAAAGAAGGGTATACAAGAGTAAATCTATGGTCTTTTTCCGAATATAGTAAACAATGAGAAATTCTTTTGCCAAGCTTAGGAAAAGACAGAAAAAGATTTACAAGAAAGGATAAGATGTCTTGGAAAAAACTGAAACTTGAGTACCTTGTCTTTTCATCTTGCCTTTCCATGTCTTCACAATGAGCTCATTTCCCAGTAGAGTCTGTCGGCTCTTTTTAAAAGCTTGATTCTGGATCATGCCACCAATGGAGTCACTGAAATTTGGATTCTTTAAGATGGAGTCGCTAGGTGAAATATGTACAACCTTGCTGATGTTTGACCGTTGTTCACCATCAACAATCAAAACTGAAAACTTTGTCGTTCATACCCAGGGAAAATGAGACCTTCGCTCCCCGGCAACGGCGCCAAAATGTTAGCACTCGGATTTTCCTTGGGTTGTATCAAAGAAACCCGAGGTAACCTATTTCAAACCAATCTTTAGACTGAAAGTTGGCCTCCTTCAGCCAGAGAGGGCTCTCTCGGCAAATCTGCCATCCAATGTCACCACGACAGCAGTTTGACAATGAAACTCAAGGGCCAATTTGTAAAATAAATAAAAACTTAAGGATTTTTAATGAGGTGGCTAGATCAACATGAACAGGATACCATTGGGCAATGGAGTCGAGAAAACAGAAAAATATGGACCAGCAGTTAAACAAATATTTTCATACAAAGGCAAGATAGCTGTCTTATTACAGTCAATAATATTTTTCCAGGTGATAGGGAAAGAAATAAAGACAGTCCATTAACAACGGGCATCAATTTTCAGATGAATCCACTGCTAATTTTAGAGAAATAAGTGGATGCTCAGAAGCGAATAAATCGAGGCATAGAAACATGAATCTCAATCTATATGAACGTTCATCTAAGCATAGAAGAAAATGACATAATGAAAGGCATAACGCGGAAAGCAAACTTACACATGTAGAGAAAGGGAAAGGGTACAGACTGCAATTTTCAAACAACACATGAATCTTTTATGAAAAATCTGCTCAGTTCTGAGATCTTTATTAATTTCTGAAAACCCTGCAAAACACCCGAAATGGGTCTCTCCTTACAGAAAATCCAACCCTTTACATGTTTTTTACATATCAATATATAGAAAGACGGCCTATACCTAATCTTGAATTCAAAACCTAACTGAAACTCTAAAAATAGAAACAGTTACAACTTATTTTTTATTTTATTTCAGGAAGTAAATTTGCTGAAAAATAGGCTTCAAAGACCTGGCTGTATATCTCAACTGGAGATAGCTGTGTACATTTTGAGAGAGGTTTTTGTAACTGGGCATGTTTTGAAGAAAAGCCTCTTTCATTTTCTGAAACTTCATCTTCATTTGGAAGAAACAGCTCTTTGAAGTTAATGACTAAAACAGTAAACTGAATTTCTGGAAAATTGCCCCGTGAAGATGACTTCGATTCTCTTAAACCATAACACCTGTGTAAAAACTGAGAGAGGTTTTTGAATATTGGCCCGTGATGAAGAAAAAACTCTGTCAGTTTCCTAAAATTCCTCTCGGTTTGGTGGAAACAGCTTCTAGAAAATGGTGACTAAAACAGGCATTTTCTCAAAAACGTGTTATACGTATCCCATTTGATTTTCTCTATGGGATATATCCCACATTGGTTGAGTGAGAAATAATTGTGGTGTTTATATACCCCACCGCGCACAACTCTTAATAACACATAGCACGTGCTATTGGGTGCTTTACCTTCGAGAATGGCAGTTCCGCATGGGCGGAAGGCGGTTTATAATACCACCCTCACGTTGATGCGGATGAATAATAACGTGCCACGTGCTCCCGTGGTATTTCGTCCGCGACCACTTACAATACATTGCGATCATGCCTTTTGGTGATGCGGGATCTCGCGACGACCGTTGATCCTTGCGTGTAACATCTCCGCCGTCGGATCTTAGCTGGAGTTTAACCCTTTTAATATTTATCATCGAACTATAGCATTTGTGGGTTTTTGTTTGTCAATTTTATTATAATTGTTATACACTTAGCAATCTTTCTTCTAAGTCCTTTTCACTTGGGCAAAATTTTGACACATCTTTAGGCCTTCATTTTTTTTTTTATAAAGTCGATGACTTAAAACCTTTAAAAAAATAAAAACTTTCATAAAGTTTTAACTTTGTCAAAACATTTCTTCTTCATAAAACCTCCATCATGGAAAATCTTTTGTTTTGCATGTTGATGCTATCGAAATAAATTCAAGCACAAAATTTATGGAGTGCTAACACATAGTATGGAACTCCTTCAACTATCTTGGAATTCCAATCTCCATGGGAAAAAAAAAGGAAGGAGGATTGGCAAGGACTGATTGATAAAATTAAAAAGAAAATCTCGGCTTGGGGTTTTCATTAGCTAAATCCGGCTGGGAATATCACTTTGATAAAGTCCATTCTGTCCGCATTTCCGATTTATGTTTGCTCCATCTCTCCGGCACCCAGCTACATCATTCAGGAAATAGATAAAGAGATTTGCAAATTTCTTTGGCAAGGCAGTAAGGCAAGCAACAACAGGAAATACCACTTAATCAACTGGAACACAGTGTGTAGGCCTAAGATAAATGGCGGGGCAGGAATGAAAGATTCGAGTATAATGAATTTGGCACTTGGAGCAAAAATTCTGTGGAGACTTATCACGGATAAGGATGCCTGGTGGAAGAAGGTATTACAGAAAAAATACATGAGGGGTTCTAGAATTTGATGCATAGAAAATATTAACATGGACAGGAAAGGCTCTCCGATCTGGGACCTGTGTAAGAGGGCAGCTTTCATTATCAAGGATAAGCTTCATTGGATTTTTGGAAATGGAAAGAACATCAAGATCTGGTATGATAAGCTGGGGAGATCTTCTCCTGCCCACTTCAGTCATGAGCTTGCCATTCTGAAAAGCTGGCTGGAAAGTAAAAACATACACTCCTTGTATGACATCTCAAATTGGTCCACTTCTGGCAGATGGATCGGTTGGAGGGACCTAGACTTACCCGACCACTTGCTAATGGATTACAAAGCTTTGCTCTCCCTCTTACAGGAGCAATGTCCCATTAACCGTAACATAAAAGACAAGCAAAGCTGGGGAAATTCGGGAGCCTATTCTGTAAAGGATGGTTATCATCATGTTCTCATCAATAGGGTTGAGGATTGCCGAGACAAAAAATGGGCAAAGGTATGGTGCACCGACGGGCTTCCAAAGGTGAATGTTTTTTTAGTTATCCCGACACATAGAAAAACGCTAATTGCTGACAACCTGAGAAAGCGTGGAATTAAGGGGCCTATCCATTGTATGTTGTGCAAAGAGGCCGAAGAAACTTTGGACCATCTCTTTTTAGAATGCAGGTTCACTTTGGAAGTCTAGAATTACGCCATCAACTCTCTAAATATTGATGCCAACCAACTGGAGTGACATATTTCAAAAATGGAAGGACTACTATCATGGATCCTTCTTTAGGAAACCAGACTTCTTAAGAGCCTAGGAAGCCCTTCCTAAGTTCATTAGCTGGAAGGTTTGGACTACAAGGAACAAAGAGATATTTGATGGGAATCCATCTTGCCCTCGCCAGACTTATATTGCTGCCAAATCTCTTTGGGTTGAAGCCCTTATCTCGAAAGGTATGCCTAGCATCCATCAGGATCCTCTCTCAGTGGAAGAAAAAATATGGATGGCGGACTTCTTGTTGCCACCCCCCCAATTTATTCTGGATAAAACCTCCGAAAAAGCCAAAATCAATGTCCTGGCAGCTAAGGATGAGCATGGAAGACTTCCAACTTTGGATAACTCAACAAGGAAGCAATATTCTAGTCTTTGATGGTGCCTCGAAAGGAAATCCGGGGTTGGCAGGCACGGGGGGAGTAATTTTCGACTCCAAGGGGAACAAGCAAAAGGAGTTTTCCTGGAGCATAGGAAGAAAAACCAATAATGGGGCTGAGTGGCTTGGCCTTATCAAAGGGATGGAGATTGCGATCAAGTTGGGAATCAGGAAGCTCATGGTCTTAGGCGACTCCCTTATTATTATCAAAGAAGCTAGAAGTATTGTGGGCAAACGAAAGGATCCCACATCGAAAATGCATCACATCCTTCTTCATATCAACAATGAATTTCATGATCTTAAGTTTAGGCATATCTTGTGGGATCTAAATGGACAAACCGATGAAATGGATAATCTTGGTGTCACCCTCTCTTATGGTGTTCTAAGTTGTAGCATAGAGCCCATGGAAGATTCTTGGATCCCCTAGATCAATGGCAATCCTAATGACCTGGATTCAAAATCAAAAAACCTTGCTATATAAGTTGCACCAAGCTCACTATACAAGTAGGTTCAATCTTTTAAATTTTTGGGGTCTCCCCCTAGAATTTTCGATGCCTCTTTGCAGCCTTGAACATCTCCCATACACGCTCGAATTTATTGTTACCAGCCACCTCGCCATTTGTCCGGCATGCGAGCCGGGGAGAGCTGTTTATTTCCGGATCTGGAAGCATCCACCCATTCATTCAGTTGTTTTGAGTGCTTTGCAAGGTGAGTGGTCTACATTATTGCTCGGATTCTCTAATTTGAGTGTTGTTCGGTTCATTGGTAGAAGCATGGATTGCCATGGTGCTGGTCATCCCTAGGGGCGTGGTGTTGTTTGTTTCCATGGAGCTGGGCGTCCTCAAGAGAAAGGTGAGGGGCCCAGAAATATAGGAGGTGCTTCACGGTGGGGAGAGGGTCGAACGGGGGCTGCAACAGAGGCTGGAAAATGGAGGAAGTGAGGGGAGACTCCGCATAGGTTGAGAGCAAGCGCGGGTGTGGCCCTTGCTACTGTAATGTTGGGGCAGGGAATCCGCAGGGATAGGCTTGGAAGTACACCATTTCCAAATTTGAAGTGGAATTTCTTGACAGCCTGCAGGAAGTGGAGCTGCAAGCTCGGATGATCAGAGGAGAGAACCTGGAACATAAGAAGATATTAACCCGTTTGTACAATTTATCTTATGCTTCCTATACTGAGGCAAAATCTCAGTATCAGAACATGGCTGAGAAAGTTGAGCATTTAGAAGAGACCCTAGGCTGGCATTCCCCCACAAGGATCGCAAGCGCAAGGTTTCTGGCAAGGAATTGGAGGACATCAGCAGGAAGATGGAAAAGTTACAGAAGTTCATGGCCAATGAAGGAAATTTCATGGATCTCAGTGTTGAAAAGAACGGGGTAGCTGTAATGTCCCTTGTTAGGAATTTTATTAAAATTGCAATTTTCCACTTTTTTCCCCTAGTTCGACCTTTGACTAGTTTTGATCTCTAGGTCCCAAATTTGCCCCAAATGATCCCAAATATTCTGAGAAGGTGTATGAATGATATTATAACATAAATATGTGTTTCATGGATGCCTTTGGACCTTAAAAATACTTCTGCAAATCCTCTTTCAATTCTGATCAATGTAGGTAACTTTACTAGTGATGTTCCTTTGACTAGTATTGGTCTCTAGGTCTCAAATTGACTCCAAATGCCTTCAAATATTCAAGGAAGTTGTATGAATGATATTAGAACTTGAATATGATGTTTATGGATGAAATATGTCCACCAAAATACCTCTGCAAACTCTCTTAAGATTCTGGACCAATTATGCAATTTTACTAGTAATTTGGGGTTCAAATCCCCCTGGGGTAAGTACTGAAAATGGCTTCCCAAATGCCTCCAAAACCACTCAAATTTATTAACAGAGGTATGTAATGTGTTAAGTGTTGTATTAAAGTCTCATATGCACCATTAATGGATTATTACAACTATTCTCACCCTCTCCCATTCAACTGCAAAAATCCCCAATTCGACCCTTGGGGAAATGGCACTATTTCACCTCCCAATACAACTAAACTGAGTAAAAATGCTTCAAATGCTCAAGTACAGTACATGAAACTTGTGTAAGAAATCCATGGCAGTATATTGATCACAAATATATCAGAGAATCATCCATTCATTCGAAATCATCATCAATACATTGGCTCACAACAAGGTAGTGGGGAAATGGCATTGTTCTTCCATTAAAAATGATATTTATACATTTCTACTTGGAATTTAGACCTGAAACTTTTTGGAGATGAAGAACAGAGTATTTACTTCATATTACAAAAGATATGGGGCATTAAAATCTTCTTCAAAGAGTACAATAGCTCACCAAAAACGCCCTCCCTCAAGGATCAAGAATGTGCCATCAAAACTGGAAATGGTTGAAGGAGTGAGCTGCAATAGAAGAAACCATGAGCTTCCCTGTAGCTTACACCTGCAAATAAAGACTCCATTAAAGCTCCAAATGAAAGGTCTGAATGGCCTTTCCAATTACCAACTTGGATCGGAATCTTTCACCCTCGAAATTGGCTAAGGCAAGAAACTAGTCATCCACTAGCTCTCCCTCTTCACAAATGCAATTGCAAATTCTACAAATGATCAAAATATGGTTTCATTCTTTGTTATTGAAATTTATAAACTTCTAATGTCCTCCATGGGTCGAATTCCTTCCAAGAGACTCATGCCAACTCAGGTTGGGAAGAGATTCCAAAGAACGCCACTTGTACAACAATTCCTAGTCTCCCACTTCCACCAAATCACATGTGGAAGCATCTTAGCTGCCCTAACACCCTTGAGCGCCCTCTTGGAGTCTATTTTTAGCCCTGACATGTCATATATGTCATATGTCAGCCTTCAGGTCTGATTTGTGTCATAGGTGTCATAGCATCTTCATCATTGTTGTCATAGAGCTAGGGAATCTAGCCCAAGTGTCTCACTAGCTCCAAATTACCTCTTCCTCTTCCATGGGAGTTACTCTTCCTCTATATTTCGACCTTGGATGAGTCATGCAATGAATAATACCTTTTGGACTCCCCCAAGTATGTTACCATTCACCTTGAATTCGAATTGGTGAGAGAATGATGCCAAGTGTAGTGGGGAAATCTAGCCATATGTGGGTCCCACTTCCTCCACGTGTCTTCATGATGAAATGCCACTTTGATTTTCACTTGTATATATTTATTTATCTCCTTTATTAAATATTTATTCCATTCTAATGTTCAAACATCATTTATTATCCCCATTATTCCAAATTCCAAAGCTTCCACCCCAAACCTAGGAAACTAGTAATTTTCCTCCTTGGCAATTATTTGACCTTTAGCATCAATTTGACAAACTCTAATGAATAGGGCCAATGTGATTAGGCCATTTTGACCCAATACCAAATTTGGGACATGACAAATCATCCTTCCCAATATTGCTTGTCCTCAAGCAATTTTAAACATGGGTGTTGAACAACCTGCTTTCTGTATAATTCTTTGAAGTTGCCATTGAATTGCCCGACCTTGAGTCTTTGAGTTTCCATGAAGATTTTAGAGAGGAACCAACATGCTTGCTGCTGCACTACTCTGATAAAAATCACTTTATTAAGTGGGGAAATCCATCTCCCATACTGCTTGTTTCCCCAAAAAATTTGAAACCAATGAGATAAAAATTATTCCAGGGTCCCATTGCTTGTATTGCACCCGAACAATTAAGAGTGCTCTCCAACCCATACCATCATATAAGAGGATTTATGGATCCCATTTTCTTGTATGCATTCTTCCAAACATCATGAGTACAAAATATATATCATCAAAGTACATAACTACATAATGAAAATTAATATCAAGGAGGTGCTTCATCAAAGAATCATGAAAGTGCTTATACCTCCAAGCAAGTAGGCCACCGTTTTCCAAGTGCATACAAGCTTTAAGTGACCAATCAAATCTGCTCCAATGACATAGGTGAGGATCCCATGTCCTATAAAGCTGCTCCAAAAGGATGTGATATGCATCAAAATATTCAGCCATGTATTCTTTCATCCAAGAAGTGAATGAAGAATCTCCACTAAAATATGAACCAAATAATGAGCAGAAAAAACAAGGAGACTTCAAATGACTCATAGAAGTCTCACCCATACATCCCTGAATGTGATCATCATAAAGATATAACAAAGTATGTGGCTTCCAACAAAAATTTTCTCCAATCATAAATTTATTTACCCAAGTGTTGGATGAAGTTCCTCCAACATCAAATGAATCAAGTGTTGAGCAAGAAAAACCATGAGTATTCAAGTGACTCAAATGCATATCATAGGTGCATCCATGTAGATGTGCATCATCATAAAGTAACAAAGTATGCTGCTGAAAATGTGAATAAGAATGTGCTCCAACCATATCATCATAAAAAGTAAATCTAGGATTTCCATACTCCTCATGTGGCACCATCAAAAAGAACCCTTTCACCCATACTTCATTGAGACTAATGTTGCAAAATAGGGAATTGTAGGATGTAGGAGAATGAACCAAATCACCCAAATGATCAAAAAGTGCAGAAGTTTCATCATGGGAAGGATCCATGTGGGTAGTATCATGCAGCTCCTTCAAAAGTGGGAAACCTTTGTCATAGATTGGTTCCCATGTAGAGGAATCATGCTCTTCTTTAAAAATTGCATAAGCTTCATCAAGAGACAATTCAAGTTCCTCTTCCACCACATCAAGTGTTTGGATCTCTTCAAGTTCATCTTCAAACACATTAAGCACATTCAAATTCCCACATTTCTCATGATCCACCATGTCATGAGAATCCTCCAAACAATCTACCATTTGACAATCTAAAACATAGGAGGGAAAACAAGTATCTTGCAACTTTTCAAAAAGTTGCTCATTTTGAATTGTGAGCTTATGAATATCCTCATTATTCTTCAAGTATGCATCATGTAACAATTCATTAAGCTCAAACAAATGGTTTCTATCAAAAAGCAAAGACATGAAATTACCTTTGATGTGGCACATTGCTCTTTGAATCTTCTCCATGTCTTCAAGAAAGGATGTTTCCTCCAATGAAGTAGCTCTCCAACAAGAATTTGACACCAATGCTTGAGTGTCATGGAGAATGCTGAGGGACTCTTGGATCTTATTTTCATTCATCTTTAAGGACCCTTCAAGAAAATGAGGCTCTTGCAAATGAACCTCCTCATCTTCTTCAATTTTGCTTGGACCAACTTCATGAAGCTCAAGTGGTGATGGGAAGTTGATCTTGGTTCTTCTTCAACTGCTACAAGGTCTTCATTATCATGATTAATGAAACTTGTACTTGTAGGAACACTTTCAAAAGTGATCTCTATGTCACCAACATAGAGGTGTGAGCACCCATCAGTAGGTACTCCTTCATAGTTTAAGCATCCATCAGTAGATGCTCTTTGGTTCATGTCTAAGCTAGAAGGTGTCTCGAAATGATCTTCCATATTTTCAATAGAATCTTCTTCATGCTCTTGTGATGTCTCTTCCTTTTTCTCCTTAAAGCAAGCTGATGCATTTTTCCCCTTGTTTTCCTTAGGATCAATATATTTGGAATCTATTCTTGAATAAATCTCAAAAGCTCTCCTCAAGGAGGACATCATTTCATGCACACATATATGATACTCGCTCCAAGGGTTTTTACAAGAAGGGCATAAAACTTTCTTCACTAACTCCACATCTTCATTTTTGGGCCTATTTTCAAAAACATGTTCAGCATAGTATTCAAAAGACATGGCATTTTGTGTGTTTTTGCTAAAAGCAAGATATTCTTGATATTTTTGATATTGTTGGGGCAAGGTTTTATATTTTTCTCTCCATCTTTGGAACTCACTCATAGAATTATCCTTGGTTGGTGTGACACACTCATATTCATCAGATTTAAAGTCATAAAAATAATCTTCATTTCTCTTGAAATTGTAAGAAGTGTTGCATGTTGGCACCTCTTCCTCATACCATTCACATTCTGCTTCATATTGCTCATAAGCATCTGCATATTCCTCATAAGAATTGTACTCATAGGATTCATCATAATAGTAAGACATGGCTGCCAATTATTCTTGAATGTATGTACCTAATACACAGGTGCAAGGACCATGCTCTGACACCACTGTAATGTCCCTTGTTAAGAATTTTATTAAAATTGCAATTTTCCACTTTTTTCCCCTAGTTCGACCTTTGACTAGTTTTGATTTTTAGGTCCCAAATTTGCCCCAAATGATCCCAAATATTCCGAGAAGGTGTATGAATGATATTATAACATAAATATGTGTTTCAGGGATGCCTTTGGACCTTTAAAATACTTCTGCAAATCCTCTTTCAATTCTGATCAATGTAGGTAACTTTACTAGTGATGTTCCTTTGACTAGTATTGGTCTCTAGGTCTCAAATTGACTCCAAATGCCTTCAAATCTTCAAGGAAGGTGTATGAATGATATTAGAACTTGAATATGATGTTTATGGATAAAATATGTCCACCAAAAGACCTCTGCAAACTCTCTTAATATTCTGGACCAATTATGCAATTCTACTAGTAATTTGGGGTTCAAATCCCCCTGGGGTAAGTACTGAAAATGGCTTCCCAAATGCCTCCAAACCCACTCAAATTTATGAACAGAGGTATGTAATGTGTTAAGTGTTTTATTAAAGTCTCATATGCACCATTAATGTATTATTACAACTGTTCTCACCCTCTCCCATTCAACTGCAAAAATCTCCAATTCGACCCTTGGGGAAATGGCACTATTTCACCTCCCAATACAACTAAACTGAGTAAAAATGCTTCAAATGCTC
The DNA here is from genome assembly GCA_027924585.1 of Larix kaempferi. Taxonomy (NCBI): domain Eukaryota; kingdom Viridiplantae; phylum Streptophyta; class Pinopsida; order Pinales; family Pinaceae; genus Larix; species Larix kaempferi. The sequence continues at coordinate 10,086,242 of BSBM01000476.1, forward strand.
AAGTACAGTACATGAAACTTGTATAAGAAATCCATTGCAGTATATTGATCACAAATATATCATAGAATCATCCATTCATTCGAAATCATCATCAATACATTGGCTCACAACAAGGTAGTGGGGAAATGGCATTGTTCTTCCATTAAAAATGAGATTTATACATTTCTACTTGGAATTTCGACCTGAAACTTTTTGGAGATGAAGAACAGAGTATTTACTTCATATTACAAAAGAAATGGGGCATTAAAATCTTCCTCAAAGAGTACAATAGCTCACCAAAAACGCCCTCCCTCAAGGATCAAGAATGTGCCATCAAAACTGGAAATGGTTGAAGGAGTGAGCTGCAATAGAAGAAACCATGAGCTGCCTTGTAGCTTACACCTGCAAATAAAGACTCCATTAAAACTCCAAATGAAAGGTTTGAATGGCCTTTCCAATTACCAACTTGGTTGGGAATCTTTCACCCTCGAAACTGGCTAAGGCAAGAAACTAGTCATCCACTAGCTCTCCCTCTTCACAAATGCAATTGCAAATTCTACAAATGATCAAAAGCTGGTTTTATTCTTTGTTATTGACATTTATAAACTTATAATGTCCTCCATGGGTCGAATTCCTTCCAAGAGACTCATTCCAACTCAAGTTGGGAAGAGATTCCAAAGAACGCCACTTGTACAACAATTCCTAGTCTCCCACTTCCACCAAATCACATGTGGAAGCATCTTAGCTGCCCTAACACCCTTGAGCGCCCTCTTGGAGTCTATTTTTAGCCCTGACATGTCATATATGTCATATGTCAGCCTTCAGGTCTGATTTGTGTCATAGGTGTCATAGCATCTTCATCATTGTTGTCATAGAGCTAGGGAATCTAGCCTAAGTGTCTCACTAGCTCCAAATTGCCTCTTCCTCTTCCATGGGAGTTACTCTTCCTCTATATTTCAACCTTGGATGAGTCATGCAATGAATAATACCTTTTGGACTCCCCCAAGTATGTTACCATTCACCTTGAATTCGAATTGGTGAGAGAATGATGCCAAGTGTAGTGGGGAAATCTAGCCATATGTGGGTCCCACTTCCTCCACGTGTCTTCATGATGAAATGCCACTTTGATTTTCACTTGTATATATTTATTTATCTCCTTTATTAAATATTTATTCCATTCTAATGTTCAAACATCATTTATTATCCCCCATTATCGCCGCTCAGTGCATGTTGATTCTCCTCCGATGGTTCCTGTTCAGCCGACGTTGGTTCGCATGGAGAACTCTCTGGATGATGGGATGCCTATAGCGGCGGGCGAGGGGTAATGTTGGTGGTATTTTCTGTTTTGTTTTGGTCTTTTGTTAGTCAGGGTGATGTATTTTGTTTATGGTTGGTGTTGTAAGGGCTAGTGCCAGGAGTATGGGATAGTTATGTCATGGCCTTGAGCGAATTTTGTAGGGTTAGGCGTGTGGAAACACTTCGGCCTGTAAATGGAAGTTTTTTTGGTTCTCTGCTTAAAGCGACTGGTATGTTATGTAATGGGAAGGGAAGTATAGCTGATTCGGGGGCTCTAGATAACAATAGGTCTGATTCTCAGAAAGGCCTTTTTTGTAACATTATGTATAGTTCTTTTTTATTAGTAATTGAAGGCATTAGTATCTTACTAAATAAAATGATAATAATAAAATAAAATAATAATTTTTTTTTTAAATTTAAAAAATATTAAAACAAATATTACAAATACTAAAAAATGAAACAAATATTAAAAAAATTTAAAAACTTCAAAACAAAATTAAAACAAATATTAATTTTTTTAAAGAATTAAAACAAATATATATTTTTTAAATTATTAAAATATATATTAAAAATTAAAAAAATGGTAGGGAAAGGGGCCTGCCCCTCCCCTCGTCGCCGCCCCATCCCTCCCTCCCTCCCTCCGCAACATGTATGCCAACGGGGCGCTTCCCTCGGCAGTGTCGGGTGGGGGGCACCCCTTTAGCCCCCGAGCGGAGGCTCGATGCCTAGGATTGAGGCTTGATGTCGACGTCGAGGCTCGATATTGAAATCAAGGCTTGATGTCGGCCTCGACCCTCGACATCAAGGCTCAATGTCGACATTGAACCTCTTAGAATGGGTTTTCGGATAATCCACGGTCGGCATCTTTGTTGTCAACATCGAGCCTCTTCCCGAGCACCGAAGGGGTGCCTTCACTTGTCGCTATTGAGGGGGTTGCCCCTTTGGTGCCCGAGCTGCGAAGGGGGAGGGGTGGGCCTCATGCCTCAACATTTTTAAAATATTTTAATATATTTTTAATATTTGTTTTAATTTAAAAAATATATATATTTGTTTTAATTTTTTAATATTTGTTTTAATTTTTTTAATATTTGTTTTAATTTTTAATTTGTTTAATATTCGTTTTAATTGGTTTAATATTTGTTTTATTTTAATATTTGTTATAATACCTTTTTAATAAAAAAATATTATTTTATTATTATGTTTTTTAAAAGAAATTATAATTTTTTTTAATATATATATATATTTTTAATATAGTTTTAAACTTTTTTTCTAAGTTTTAGTATATAGTTTAAATATATAATTTTTAAATTTGCTTTTATAGTTTTTTTAATTTTTAATTTTTTATAAAAAAGTTATAAAAGTTATAAAAAAATTTAAAAAAACGGGGAGGGGGGGAAGTGATGGCCACAGAGAGGGGAGGCCCTATTTTTTTTAACTATTTGTCTAATTTAAAAAATGAAAAATATATGTGTTTTTTTTATTTAAAATTATGAATTGATATAATCATGTCATTAGGTAATATATGATACTTGCAGTCATAAATGTACCAGTTGTTAAGGCCATGGTTCCAAAAATACTGCAATGGTAAAACACCTTTTCGATTTAGAGGTTGATTTTAAGATTTTTCTACCAATGATACTGATTATTAAGTCCATGCTTTCAAACAAGTTATAAATTTAGCCTTTGAAAAAACCAATGTGCTAACATAGGATTAGTTTTCTATTAAAGGGTTGATTTTAAGGCTATTGTTAGCAACAATATGGGTTGTTAAGGCAATGGTTTCATTTTAACCTTGGGACAAAAAAAGAGTGCTACTAATAACATAGTTTTCAATTTCATTGGATGCGGGTGAGAGCCAGGGATTGGAACGAGAAGGACATGCACGAGTTAGCTTGGCAACTAGACAACTGGGCATCCGTCATGATGGTGTAATTAATGAGGAAGCCTTCGGGCTTAGCACCTCCAGTTATGGCAATTAATTAGTTGGCCTTTCATGATAGAAAGGGGATGGAGATTAGTAATGTTTCAATTCGATCCAACGTGATGCTGCGACAACATTCTTGTGTGAATTTGAGGTTTAATGAGCAAGCATGGGTTCAGATGGATCTGACGTTTTGGTTCTTTGTTCTTTGGAAATCTCCTCAGACGCTAGTGGTGTGCTACGAGGTGGAGAAGTGTGAAGTAGAAACGATGTCTCAGCATCAATGCGGTACACCAAGACGCAACAGCAATGGTCGTGGGGCTTAAGGATGCAAAGCTCTTGGTCGGTCTGGGAGTGATGGGTATGTGGAATCTGTTTCGAGGCCAGTTCGTTGCCTTATTGACGATTGGGAGGCTAGCATTATTGCACAACAACTGGTCTCATCCCGCTTAGCCGAGAAAATTAATCACTATTGGGTGGGTAAAAATATGACGGATCTCTTGATGGAAGACATTCAATCCAAATGGAGAAGCACCAAGGAAATGGTTCGAGATATGTGCCTAAGCATGGAGTAGATTGTTGATGGTTTAAACAACCTTGATGACAGTTTCAATTGGGAGCATTCTCTATTTGGGAAGCGTTTTGAGGCTGTTGGAGTAGCAACGCAGAGGATTTCTGATGAGAACCTGATAGGGGGAGCCTCTCAGAGTGCGTATCCAGGAGCCTATGATCAGGTAGCGCAAGGAAGCAAGCTACTATACCACAATGCTGGTGACTCCGGCTCCCCTCGAACCTAGCCTCTTCTCTTCTAAGAAGATACGATGCTTAGATTTGGACAACTTGGTTTTGCCACATAAATGGACACCTCTCCTGATCAAGCAGCCTGATGTGGGATCCTCAGACATGGAGATGAAGGGATTCCCAATCACTGAGGAGTGTGAGGACTCTTCCCATGGTGTAAATCCAAGCTAATACTTGTTCTGATGCTTCAATCACTCCTTGTGCTATTCATTCTTTTTGGTTTTCTGTTTTAGATAGTCTACTACATAGTATGCCCTGTAGATTGTTGATAGCTAGTCAAAACTTGATGGTCTCATACTGTTAATCTACTTGTTTTCCCTCTGTTGGCCAGGTCTTATTTTTTGAGAAAGACATCCATGATAGTATTTTTGAGCGCCTAGGGTGGTGTTTTCAGCACCTCAGGCCGCCTTAAGAAACTGTGAATGATGATATCTATAATCTTGTACAATTGCTTTATATATATAATAGAATTATTGCAACTTTACAAAAATAAAAACATGGTTTTCAATTTGAAGGCTGATTTTGTTGTTTTTGACACAAAAAATGGATTTTTAGGGCTAGAGTTCTCGTCAGGTTGTATGATGTGTTATATCTTAAATGAGATAGTAATTATTTTGATCATATTTCCTTACTAAGAAAAAAAAATAGAACTTTTGATTAAAGTTGATGTACTCTTTGAAAGAGCTACTATCTTTGGAATGCCTCGTGAAGAACCTCAAGCTTACCACTTAAAAAAAATAGTATTGTGTCCATATATTGAGATTTTTTTCCATTACTATCTCTAAGACAGTGACATTTTATCTAAGGCATATTTAAGAAAGCGCAAATTCTTCTATCCTAAAAAGGATCGATTTATTTTCTTAGTTTAACATCTTGTATGGTCAAAGGATTAGGAAATTCAAAACTTCCATATTTCTTTTTCTCAAGGTACTCCATGTTGTCGTTGTTGGAACCTAAGGCTATGTAGGTTCATCACACTTCTGGATCTTTTAGAGACAATCAGACAAAAGATAACAATCGACAAGCAAAGCAATCAACTGGAGGCTCAATTGAGTGGTTGACTAAATGGTCGACAAGGCTGTGGTTAGCTTGACTAGAACAACTAACTAATTTATGGGACATTGCATATTTTGTGGAAACAATTAGAACCAACAACCCTATTTGTGGACCAGATCATCCTCACTTCAAGGGATTTTGTTAGATCTAGAGATCATAAGAGAACGAACTTACATTGGGTTGTGTTGATATCGATTTGCCAATGTTGAATAATGCATTGGGATGTTTTGATCACAATGCATTGTGTTTAAGTGTTGTAATGGTATATTTAGACACCACCGATCTTCTTAGAATATTTTACTCCTTTTTCTATTCTTTATTTTATGTCCTATTATTCAATTGCAAAAGGTTCCCCAACAGGGTATCATAGTTAGTGGTTTTGACCTAGCCTATTGTCTACAAATCATGCTAAGTTGGATCTAGGGTTAATCGACCTCTTTTTTTACTTTGGGTCATATCTGTTTTGAGATCAAAAGGATGGCTTCCAAGATAGAACCTATTATTCTGAAAGGACATAATTATGCAATCTGGGTGCCAAATATGGAAACTTTGTTAAATATTAAGGGATTGTGGCAATATACTAAGGTCACTATTCTAGATTTGATTGATGACTAGGCTAATTTTTTCATTGACGAAAAAAAGGATGAGGATGTTGGCATCATTACGACTTACATTTCAAGGTATATTCACTTTCATACAAGTGGGATTGACTACTCTCATGTCGTTTGGAGTAAGCTGAAGTCATTGTTTGATAAGGTCAATAAAGGTCAAGTAATGCAGATAGAGAAAGAGTTGATCTCTTTGGAACCCCATTCCTTTGAAAGGACTGAGGAATTTTTAGCTCAAAGAGCTACAATTGAAATTGGGTGAATGTGGTTAGAGTTTTTTGAAGAAGGATGGACAACTCATTGAACTGGTCTTAATGAATCTGAGAACACCTTATGATGTATTATTTCTTCATTTTGCGCCAATTGGATATCATGCAAACAAGATAATAATGATTTCACCTTTGATATATTTTGTGATTTATTGATCAATGATCATCAAAGATTGCTTGATGAAGGGGAGCTTGGTAGAAAACACTAGACTCACTTGCTCAAAGGAAAGGTCAAGCAGAACTATAAATAATGTGTTCAAGTGGATCATCGGTCGGAATGTATTGACTAACCTACTAAGGGAAAGATTGATGAATCGACATCGACCAAGAAGAATCGAAAGAAGAAAACCAATCACTATTGTGGAAAAGTGGGATATATGGAGAAAACCCGTTGGAAGAAGACAAAGGACTTGGACGAACAGGTCAAACATATTGAAGAAGGCGCGTTGACTAGTTAGTTAGTTAATCAACTTGCAGTAAACTTCACCTTTTTTGTTAGCACTTCCCAAGCATTACATGTTCATACCATTCAAACTGAATGGATAGATGATTCTGGTTGTACACATCATATGGCTGAAGGATGTTTCTCTATTCTCTTCCTTAAGTGGAGCTCCAGAATAGAAGATGTATGTAGCTAATGATTATGCTCTCATAGTTGCTGGAATTGACGATGTTGAATGTAGGCATGGTTGAATATATAACGTCTATCATGTACCTAGCTTGAGCGCAAATTTGTTGTCAGTTACACAACTTACACAGACTAAGAATATTTTTGGGTTTTGGTCATATTTATTTATCGTAAAGGATCTAAGGCTTGGGGGGACGACTGTTGCTTAAGGATATTTAGATCCCAAAGATGGAATTTAAAGTTCCGATACTCTCCTAGGAATAATTTTCGACTGATTGGACCAACTACACTCATTTATCAAACTGATGCTAGAAGTCGAATTTGGCATGAACAACTTGGACATATGAACTTTTGAAGTTTGGAGATGATGATAAAAATTAATATGGTTACTGGTCTTCCGAATTCCATTCCACTTGATGGAGTTTTTAGAGGACGTGTGCTTGGAAAGCATCATCAGGAACCCTTTGATTCTGAGAAAGAATGGTGAGCACTAAATCGACTAGAACTTGTTCATAGTGATCTCTGTTGCATGAACAAGCCCTCATTAGCAGGTGTTACACATAATTCTTCAGTAATACAAAACCCTGTGACCTTGAGTTGCCACAATCCCTGAAGTCACTTTTATGGTGGATGATCCTTCATTGCTTTGTCCTATAATTTGACCCTTTTTGTGACTTCGACGTGCCTCTCTCTATTAGAAACGTCCGTCGAACCCCCCTCAATGCAGTGTGTTATAATGGCAGACCGCGTTGATGATGCACTTTGTCTTTAGATTCTTAGAGCAACCCGTGTCGATCCAGTTTGGCACATGGTTCTCCACTATAGACTGCATCGATCTCTCCATGAGGGTAAAATTAGGTCTTCAAGGTGATTCTAGAGAGAAATATCGAATGATTTCCTTTACCTCCTATTGTTATGGATCTGGATTGACTTCCACCATTGTGGGGGATCACATCTCATCCACTCCACACTTTTCTCAACATCTCTTTATCCATATTGTCTTATAAATTGATGTCTTGGGCCATGGGTGAGGGGAGGAAGATTGAAAGTAGGTAAATGTTGGAGAAATCTCTTTAGACTTTGAGATTCTTGAGGTGTTTTGTATTCAAGGTGAAGGTGACTTGTCGGAGTAAGAAGAACCCATTGAGAAGAAGCTACAACACCAAGGCCTAAACAGTTGTACTTTTTTTCTGCCACTTTTAATACAATTGTATTTTCCTTCCCATACATATGATGTTCATGATCATGTATTGTAAGATTCCTTGGTCACTTGCATAAGTCAATTATACTATTTTTACTTTATTTGTTGTTGTCTTGGATTGATTTGTAGCAAGTCTTTTTGTATGCAAAGATGGATCATGACTGCTCCTGTGTAATACCCCATTTTTCCCTTGATGTTTATGTTAATGTAATTGTAACTTCGGAAGATATTCACTTGTATATTTTATGTTGTATTTGTATTTTATTATTGTACCTCTGACGGAGATGTTTATTCCTCCGGTCGGGAGAGTCATTATTGTACTTGAGTCGTGTAAAGTCATTGAGGTTAACCCTCCATTGTATGTCGGGGATTTAGACCCCAAAGTTGAGTCATCATTGGGTTATTAGACTCTCCTAGATAAGTCATCCCAGTTAGTTACACCTAGGGGCTGACCTGTTTGGGGTTAAGGTCAAGTGAAATTAAAAGTATAAATAGAGAGGGTGCTCCTCTCTATTTTCTCATTCAATCACTCATCAAGTTCGCATTAGTGAGGAGAAGGACAAGTTCGCACAAGTGAAGAAGAGAGAAGCTATTGAAGACCATTTCTACATTTGGGGTTTATATTTCTGCTATTGTATTGTTGTTCATTCTACCTCTGAGGAATTTGTGGGGTTTTCTCCTTTATGATTTTCCCGAGGAAAAACTTTGTGTCTCTTGTCTATTGTGTTTGAATGTTGTGCTTGTTATTCTCTCATATAAGATTCTAGATAATCTTGAATTAAATTGTGAAAATCTAACATGGTATCACAGCTAACCTGAGAAGAAGACACTGTGCAGTTGCATAAGCTAGGGATTCTTAATTTTTGGGTTTCTCTCCATAGATCATCAACAAAAGGAGGCTACGATAACTCACCTAAGGAAGGTGCGTCTTTCTATCGAAACAAAAATTGATTTTGAGCATTTTTAATTTTTGGCCCGTCATTGCTGTGGGAAATTAGGGCTTTTCACATAAGTGGAATTTTGGAGTACTTTAAGCATAGGGAGATGCTCCTCATCAACATCAAAATTATCAAAATTTAGAGACCGAGATCGAATTTTTTGAGTCAGTGGAACCCCAGGAAAATTCAAACCCTAGTTTGACTCTGGACCAGAAAAACCTAGAAAACCAGAAAGGACCAGAAACTGCATATCCAAAATTCGCAAGTCAACTTTTAGGGGTCAGTTTTTGGAATTTTCAAAATCCAAGTGTACCAGCTTGCTTTCCTCAGTCAAGCGCATCTTTCTATATAGACAGAAGTTTCAAATTCCAAGTTTGAATTTTTAGGGTTTCTCTATCAAACCCTAGCCAGCTCCAGATCCAGTTTCAACAAATCAAGTGGAAGACCTAAAGCATTTCTATTTCCATTTGAGTTTCTCATTAAATATGTCTCACCACACCAAGTTTGAGGATAAGCTTGAATGGGCTGATAACTTCCGAGCATGGAACTATAGGATTGGGCTTGTCCTAGAAGAGAATGAATTGAACACTTATGTGAATTAAGAGGTTCCAGTTCCAGAGGGATATGAGGCTAAAGACTTACATAAGAAGAAACTGGTTAAGGCTAAGAGAATCATTGCAGATTCTATCAAGGACCATCTCATACCATATGTGTCATCTATGAAGACACCTAAATATATGTTTGATGCCTTGACCACCTTATTTGAAGGGAGGAATATAAATAGGAATATGATATTAAGGAACCAATTGAAGAATGTCAAAATACAAAATGCAAAGACCATGCAGTCCTCCTTTACAAGGGTCTCTCAGATAAAGGAAAAACTTGAAGCTGTGGGAGAAGATATAGAGAATGGAGAAATAGTGATGACCACCTTGAATGGTCTTCCTAGGTCATGGGATTCCTTCATTCAAGGAATCTATGTGTGATGAACCTGCAATAATTAATTAATGCAAATACACGAGATATCAAAAATAATAGAACTCAGAATCACTTTTATATTGATCACGGGCCACCTCGAGGGGGCAACCTCCTTTGAGCAAGCTCAATACAATTAACTTCACGGTGCCTTCAATGACCTCAACACACACTTATATACTAAGTTTATGCCCAATACTATAAGTCAAAACCATGGGACATATAATACTACAGGACGACTTACAAAGCTATGCGTCCAATACTATGGGTCAATACCATGGGCTAATATAAACTATGGATCGACAAATACTACGGGACGACTTACAAAACATATGCGTCCAACAACAATATACTAACAAAGTAAAGAGAAGGGTTGACACGGGTTCCTAACATCCCCTCTCCCTTAGAAAAAGCTTTGTCCTTAAAGCTTTGGTTGGGAAAATTGATGCAGAATCTGAATGAATGGTTCCTCAGTAGCATCCTCAGGTTGCATTTTGGGCCACTGATGCCTTTGGAGTTTCAGGGAGGATTGCTTGGAAGGCTGTAGACGAAGAAGAACCATATCAGCTGCGTGAAAAGTGCGCTCAGAATGGTGCTGATCGGCTTGTTGTTGCAGTCGAATTCTGGCCATGTGAAGATTGTCCTGCAGAATGAGAAGAATCTGATCACGGTTTCGAAGAACCGAGTCAATTTCCTGAACTGGGGAGATGCTAAGGGTGTATGGAAGAAGAACCGGCGGTGTCTGTCCATAGACTGCTTTATATGGTGTCCTTGTAGATGTGGTATTGTACCACCAGAGCGCTTCTAAGAAATCCATAGAAATAGTTTGCTAAATTTGTGTAGGGATGGGCAAGGGTTTGAGCAGTCCCGAAAGGAGTGTCATTTCACCCTTGTTGACCTGGAAAGTATCATAGTCAGCCACCATCTGTTGAATTGTCATTTTCAGTCCCTGCCAAAAGAAGTTACATTGTTCCCAGTCATACATTTTGAAGAACCCAGAGTGCCATACTGATGAAGAAGCATGGAGTTCATAGAAGAGATAGCCCTGGTGAACATATTGCAACCAATTTGGAACAAGTAGAGAAATAGCTGTAAGAGAAACTGGGTCATCAATTGTGCAAGAAGGAGCATCTGCCACCATATTGTCCTTACCCTTATTGTAAGTGATCGCATAGGGATAACCCATGAGTTGGATAACCCATTTCAGGTGTGTTGGGGAGGAGACCCATTGTTCCTGGAAATTTTCCAGACCCTGGAGATCAGTCTTGATGCAGAAATAATTTCCTAATAGGTATGGCTGCCACTTCTGTAATGCATGCAAAATAGCCATCATTTCCTGTTGAGAGGTAGATGCGGCTAAATTCTTACCGGAAAGGTCTCTTGAAGGAAACAAGCTCATTGGTTCAGCAAAGACACCTGCATATCTATCCAAGGAAGTAGTGGAGACTGTTGATGGGTGCATCTGAATGGAATGGAGCTGAGCGATGACACCATGTGAATTCTTCTTAAGGATTTTTTCCAGGTGATGTGAACTGATGATGCAGAGAGGCCCTAGTTGTAAGCCCATAAATTTGTGTTGTGCCCCATTGACTGAAAACTGCATCCAAAGTTCAGCAAAATCCCATAAGATGGGGCCAAGTGTGTGTAACCATTGAACGCCCAAAACCACATCACATCCGCCTAAGGACAAGGCAAACATCTCAGAGCACAGGTTATAATCTTCCATAGAGATACGCACATTGTGACACTTCCTCTTGCAAGGTAAGGTGCCCCCATTGGCAACCATGACTTCAAAGTGGGAGAAAGGATGGACAAAACAATCAGCCTGTTTGGCAATCCAAGGGTCAATGAAGTTATGAGTGCTACCAGAATCAATGAGTGTGGTAAGAGGGAGCTTCTTGAAGTATCCCCTGACCTGCATTGTTTGTGGGGTGGTGGCGTCGGTTACAGCATGGAGAGAGATATTGGGTGGGTCGTCCTGAGATGGGGTGTCAACAGGCGGGTGCTGAATGTCAACCTGATCATCTACTGTATCTAGAGATTCTTCACCAAGTTCAGAGGCAGGCGAAGAATCCACATCCAAGAGATAGAGCTTTTATTGAACACATCTATGTCCCCGAGTGAATTTCTCATCACAATTATAACAAAGCCCTTTTTCTCAGCGTGCCTGCATCTCTGTTTCAGACAAATGCTTGAGAGGAGTGGGTCGAGGAGCAGGCGTGATGGGAGGTCGTTGGGAACCCATATTTCTAAAGGGAACAAAGGTGGGTTTGGAGCATTGTTGAGCTGTGATCTTGTCCTCGGCCAACTTAGCCAACCCTAGGACTTCCATCATTGTGTTGGGACACAACATTTTGACCTCTGAGCGGATTTCATCCTTGAGACCACCGATAAAAAAACTCCTGTAGAATTCATCAGATAATCCTTTTTTGTGTTTGGCTAGTTTCTCAAATTCTGTCGGATACTCTCTCACTGTGCCAGTTTGGTGAAGTTTAGTGAGTGCTCCTGTGAAGTCGTCAAAAGCACTAGGACCAAATCGTGACAAAAAGAGTTGGCAAAAATATGTCCAGTTTGGCTCGGGATGAGCTTTGATGTACCAACGGTACCATTGAAGGGATTTTTGTTCCAAATGAAAGGATGCAAGTGGAAATTTCTGGACATCAAAAGTATTATGTAGACTGAAATATTGTTCTGCTTGGTATATCCATCTAGTTGGATCAGTACCATTGAAGCAAGGAAAATCAAGCTTCGGCCCATGAAAATTGCTGGAAGAAGAGAACCTGGTGGCTGCCAAAAGATTCTGGTTGTCGGTTATTGTTCATGGCTGAATGCTGAAGATGGAGGCTAAGAAATTTTTCATCCAGATCTTGGAGTTTGGTTTGGATGGCTGCAAGTGCTTCTTCCATGGATTTTGCTCCTGCGCGGGTGAAAACCACAACCAGGAGTTTTTTTTTTTTTGAAATGGATAGAAAAACACAAAAAAAAGCTTATTTAGTAAAGGAAAATTTGGATTGGGGAAAAGATCTAATGGGTAATTGGGGTTTGACTAGATTTTGGACACTGTCGAAAGGACAGGAAAGCAGAAAAGGGGGATTTCAGAAGCAGGGTGAAAGAATGAGAAAATTTGGCAGAGAGGGACAAAGAAGCAGAATTAGAAAAGGAACTCTGTGGTAAAATTTGAAGGTGATTGGGTGAAATCTGAGGAAGTTATGGCAAACCCTAAAAATAGACAAATGTGGGATTTTGGGCTTTGGGAAGTGGAATTGGGGATAGGGTCCTCAGGAATGAAATATGAAGAATGGGATTACAGGGGTTCCCCGAAAGGTTCAAGGGAAATAGAGTGAAAATAAAGGAGATATGGAGAAAAAACTGTTTTTTTTTTCATTTAAGTATGGAGCGCCTACGGCTCGGAAGGGATTTGAAACAGATAGATCTGCAATGGCCCGAAATTGAGCGGAAACAGAGGGATCTAAAACGACGCCGAATGGATTGAAAATGGCTGGAGCTGGAACGACTTTCAGAATGGATCTAAACGACTGGATCTGAAACGGCACAACAATGATCGACAACAGTTCAGCTGAAAATAGATATGGACCCCAGGTATGTGCGGTTTCCTAACAGTTCAGGGGTTTCACTCGACCACCAATGCTGTATGACGGATTGCGTATTGGGGCAGTACCCCTCACTCCATGGCTCAGGTAAAACTGATAACCGCTTTGCCACAAACGACAACTCTTGGTTTACCTCACGGGTGGGAACTATTCAATCAGGTAGGGGTCGTTGCCCTTTTCGCTGGCAGGTCCTCTCAATGGGCCAGCTACTTTGGGGTTCCTGTGGTACTGCTCACAATGAGTTTTAGGTATTATTCCCAAGTACTTCCCACAGTTAAGGGGATAGGGATTATTCCCAGATCTGAACTTGCAACAGATGCGAAAAAACATTTTTGGCAGAAATTCCACCTAACGAGCCCAAGAAAGTGCTCTGATACCAGATGTGATGAACCTGCAATAATTAATTAATGCAAATACATGAGATATCAGAAATAATAGAACTCAGAATCACTTTTATATTGATCACGGGCCACTTCGAAGGGGCAACCTCCTTTGAGCAAGCTCAATACAATTAACTTCATGGTGCCTTCATTGACCTCAACACACACTTATATACTAAGTCTATGTCCAATACTACGAGTCAAAACCATGGGACATATAATACTACGGGACGACTTACAAAGCATATGCGTCCAATATTATGGGTCAATACCATGGGCTAATATAAACTATGGATCAAAAAATACTACGGGACGACTTACAAAGCATATGCATCCAACAACAATATACTAACAAAGTAAAGAGAAGGGTTGACATGGGTTCCTAACACTATGCAAGAAGGAAGTTGATCACCTTTAGTAGGTTGTGGGAGGAGTGCTCACAAGAATAATCTTTGCAGCTCAAGAAGAAAAGATGGGTAATGAAGACCAAGCTCTCACAGCACACACTAGAAAGAACAACAACAAGAGGGAGCATCCTCATCACAAGAAGGGTAAACACCGTCACCAGAATCAGAGGGAGAACCTTTGAAGAATTAGGAGTGATCTTTCTCACATTCGATGTTATACTTGTGAAGAGAAGGGACACTACTCCATAGATTGTCCCAAGAACAAAAGCAACTCCCACAAGAAGAAGAACAACAACAAGAAAGGACATCATGCTCACACTGCAGAGGATGATGAACCTCCAAGGAAGAGAACCAAAGAAGACAGTGAAGATTCTTCAAGTGATGAATAATATGTTATGATTTCAGCTCTCACAAGCATTGTCACACACAGAAGCAATGATTGGATTATAGACAGTGGGTATTCCAAGCATATGACAGGATTCAAGGAATCCTTTGTGAGCCTATCTGAATATGAGTCACCCCATAAGGTGAAACTTGGGGATGACTACTAGTATCCCATAAAAGGAAGCGGTGAAGCCTCTTATAAGATAAAATCTAGAAAGTCTATGAATATGAAATATGTCCTATATGTACTAGTACTAAAGAAGAATCTTCTCTCCATATCAGCTTTAGATGCTAAAGGTATGAGGGTTGCATTTGTAGATGGCCAAGTCCTAATGTGGCCAAAGAGAAAGACTATAGAAAATGCAGTTGTGATTGGAGAGCAAGAGGGAGGTTTGTACAAATTGAAGGGCTAACCTGAAAAATCCTTGGTCCATGACTTTATGGAGCCAAGTGAACTATGGCACATGTGCACTAGAAATCACTACCCATTGCAAAGCGGTTGAAGGACTTACAGAAATCCAGTCGAAGCAAAGAAAGTGAAGAAGGCTTTTCCAAGTAGCGAGAGCAAAGCAAATATCGAGAGGGAGCACACTCCAGTAGTTCTGCAAGGAAGCAAAGATTGAGAGGGAGTCCACCTGTTGTAGTCCCAAGGTTCATGTGGTTACCATAGATACATTACGTAATATAAGCAAGCATACACAATGATACAGATACAAGAGATGAGACAGAGAGAGAACACAAGCCGTTATATTAACCAGCAAGAGACGAATACAATCATAGAACCAATATTAACCAGTACCTCGGCTCAATAGCCTATATATATATCTATGCAAATACAGTTACATAACTGATTGTCGATCTATTGAACCGACCCGACCTATAATAGTCGATTCGACCTGTCGACATATGCTTTGGAGTGGTCGGGCAGAGGGCCTAGTTGACATGCCGACCCAGGCCTCTCCAACATCTCCCCCACCTCAAAATATTTCTTCGTCCCAAAGAAATGGGGAGATCAAAAAATCAAAGTAAGACGGTTATGATGATGGTAAACTGGAGCTAGTAGCATTGGGCAGCTATAAGTAGACTTCAAGAATGACTTCAGCGGAAACATAAATATGGTGCTGGAATTCTTCCCAGGCGCGTAGCAAATTCTGAATGTCGATAGTGAGTGTTGTGAGCTTCGACACGTTTTCCATTTTGTCATGGGTGGATAGAGCCTGTAAGTGAATCATGTCGGGGCCAAATGTAGTGAGTGTTTCCTGGGAAGCAGCAAGTAAATGTCAAAGTTGGGGCCGAATTTATTCAAGTTTATTGAGGCCGCAACGTGCCTGAGATATCCATTGTGTTTCCCATTTTTCTAACTTGTCCAGCTTTTTATTTTCCATGACGATCTGATTATCCAGTTTTTCAATAAGTGCCTCTTCTGCAGTCAAACGCTATCGGTGAAGTGTGCCTAGCAATGTCCTTGTATTTTGCAGCTCTTTGTAGACTTCACCATAATGTACATACCAGTTGTCGAGAACTTCAACGAGTTTTGATGCTTGGATATCATACTGTTTGAGTAAATTGACAGCTTCTGTGAAGGCTGCAAACTTATTTGTCATGAGAGAAGCTACTTCGACAGCTTGGTCCTGTTTTCTTTTGAGTAGCTCGGACTGTAACATCGACACGACAGATTTGAATAGCTGGTATGCTCTATCAAGAGGTGATGTCGTGTCGGGACTGGCTGGAAGTGGGATAACTTGCTGAGCTAAGTTTTCACATTTAGAAAGGAATGTAGTCCGTTCTTCCTGTAGCTGCAGTATCTGATCTTCTGATTCCTGTTGGTGACCTCTTTGCACTCTGAAAACTGCATCTTCAAGTAAATCAAGCTCTTCTTGGGAGGCCAACTTTGGCTGATAGCTTGTAGTATCTCCAAATTGATCTAAGTATACAGAGAGAGTATTTTCTGATTGGCCTTGCTGTGTTTGTTGCATTTGCAGCTACTGCTGCAATTCTCTTTCTTTGCGTTTCTTCTCTTTGTGTTTCTTCCGGCTACTCTTTTCTTTTTCTTTTTCTTTGCTTAAGGTTTGTTGTTCTGGCCCTTTATATTTTTCGGCTGTTGCTGGATGACTGTCGATGACTGCTTGCATGGTGGCAACAGCTTGTTCTTCCTGCTTTTGTGTACTTGGTACTGCTTCGGTGGTGACTGGAGTTTCATTTTCAACAATTCTGGCACCCTTGGTGGAATGTTTACTGGTATGCTAGATGTATCCATATTGCTTGTCCTGATATCTGGAACATTAGTATGCTCTAATGGTTTTGTCCCGTCGACTGCAAAATCTTGAATTGCGGCTGGTTCCTTGGCTTTCGACTGCTTCTATCATGGTTGCTTCTTTGTTGTGCTACTGTGTAACCGGACTAGACTTGGATCCGTTGACAGGGAGACTCGACTGACTTATCGGGAGTGATGGCAGGTTGAATGATGTGGTAAGTGGACTCAAAGAAATGGTACTATCGAGCGGACCCAGACTAACTAAACTAGACTTAATTGTAGACTCAACATGGGGAGTGACAACTTGGGGTGGTTTTTCACTTTGAACAATTTTCAGTAATGTATTGACTGGGAGAGGAGTATAGACAGTTGTTTGTTGTAAATAAACTAGACCTAAAGGGTCAGGGTTTATGATAGGATGGATCTTTTTGTGACCGACAATTTCTAGGACTGCCAATGGTAAAGGTAAACTTGCGGTTTGAATGGTGTCGAGGGGTTCTAGGTTAACCGGGACAGTGGTCGGAGATGCAAAGACTGGTTGTTGAATAACCATCTCGTGCCAGTTTGGACATAGTGTCAGAAGGTTTGCAATAAACGTACTTAAAGTGGCGCCTGCTAGATTAACAGGAGTAGCTAATGCTAGAAGGCTGCTTTCTTCTTCTACTGTGGTTGGGGAAGTGGGGGGGGGTATGAATAGTTAGGTCAACATGGGGTTCGACTGAAATTTTGGGTTTTTTAACAAGCATTCTAGAAGATGGATACTTATCTATTTATAGAAATTTTTTGAATTGATCTTCAACAAGTAATTTGTTCTTGGCTGCATCTTCAAGAATTTGAGTAGCAGTGTCGTATAATCCGATCTCGCCTTCTTCCGTAGGTTCTTGAAATGTTACTTTTCTTTTCCCTTTTCCCTGGGTCGGTATTACCTTGTTCTGTTGTGCTATAATGAGTTCAACTGCTACCTTCTGTATGTTGTCATCTGTCAAAAGATGTTCTGGGTTGTCGGACTCTGTGCTGTTGTTCGACTGTTGTCTGGCTTCTGCTGATTCTATGTGTAGAGTATGGATAAGTGCTAACACCTTAGGTGTTAGGAACCCGTGTCAACCCTTCTCTTTACTATGTTAGTATATTGTTGTTGGACACATATGCTTTGTAAGTCATCCCGTAGTATTTGTTGATCCATAGTTTATATTAGCCCATAGTATTGACCCATAGTATTGGACGCATATGCTTTGTAAGTCATCCCGTAGTATTATATGTCCCATGGTTTTGAATCATAGTATTGGGCATAGACTTAGTATATAAGTGTGTGTTGAGGTCATTGAAGGACGGTGAAGTTAATTGTATTGAGCTTTCTCAAAGGAGGTTGCCCCCTCGAAGTGGCCCGTGATCAATATAAAAGTGATTCTGAGTTATATTATTTTTGATATCTCATGTATTTGCATTAATTAATTATTGTCGATTCTTCACATCTGGTATCATAGCACTTTCTTGGGCTCGTTGGGTGGAATTTCTGCCAATTTTTTTTATTTTTTATTTTATTTTTTATTTTCGCGTTGTTGCAAGTTCGGATCTGGGGATAACCCCTATCTTCTTAACTGTGGGAAGTACTTGGGCATAAGCCCTAAAACTCATTGTGAGGAGTACCACATGAACCCCAAAGTAGTTGGCCCATTGAGAGGATCTGCCAGTGAAAAGGGAAACTATCCCTACCTGATTGACTAGTTCCCACCCGTGAGGTAAACCAAGAGCTGTCGTTTGTGGCAAAGCGGTTATCAGTTTTACCTGAGCTGTGGAGTGAGGGGTATTGCCCCAATACGCAAGCCGTAAGACAACATTGGTGGCTGAGTGAATCCCTTGAACCAATAGGAAGCCGCACATACCTGGGGTCCATATCTATTTTCAATTGAACTGTTGCCGATCACTTTTGCTCCAGATCCAGCCATTTCAGATCTATTCTGCCGATCACTTCCACTCCAAATCCAGCCGTTTCAGATCTATTCTGAAATTCGTTCCAGATCCAGTCACCATTTAAGATCTAGCGGTTTTCGATCTCTTCTGCGTCACTGTTGCTGATCCATTTCTGGAAAAAAAAACCCGAGTATAAAATTCTGTTTTTCGGCCATATCTCCCTTGTTTCAACCCTGTTTTCCCTAAAATTTCACTGACATCCTTGCAATCCCATTCTGCATATTTCATTCCTGAAGACCCTATCCCAAATTCCACTTCCCAAGACCAGAAATCCCACATTTGTCTATTTTTAGGGTTTGCCATAACTCCTTCAATTTTCACCCAAACGCTTTCAAATTTTGCCACCGTGTTCCTTTCCTAATTCTGCTTCTTTGTCCCTCTCTACAAAATTTTCTCAACCTTTCACCCTGCTTTCGAAATCCCCATTTTTTGCCTCCCTGTCCATCAGAAAGTGTCCAAATCCTAGTCAAACCCCAATTACCAATCCGAGTTTTTCCCAAATCCAAATTTTCCTTCACTAAATAATCTTTTGTTTGTGTTTTTCTATCCATTTCCAAAACCACAAAAAAAAACTCCTCGGTGTGGTTGTCACCTGCGTAGGGGCAAAAACCATGGAGGAAGCACTTGTAGCCATCCAAACCAAACTCCAAGATCTGGATGAAAAATTTCTCAGCCTCCATCTTCAGCATTCAGCCATGAACAATAACCGACAGCCAGAATCTTTTGCAGCCACCGGGTTCTCTTCTTCCAAGAATTTTCGTGGGCCGAAGCGTGATTTTCCTCGCTTCAATGGTACTGATCTGACTGGATGGATATACCGAGGAGAACAATATTTCAGTCTACATAATACTTTTGATGTCAGAAAGTTCCACTTGCATCCTTTCATTTGGAACAAGAAGCCCTTCAATGGTACCGTTGGTACATCAAAGCTCATTCCGAGCCAAATTGGACATATTTTTGCCAACTCATTTTGCCACGATTTGGTCCTAGTGCTTTTGACGACTTCATAGGAGCACTTACTAAACTGCACCAAACTGGCACAGTGAGAGAGTATCAGATAGAATTTGAGAAACTAGCCAATCACACAGAAGGATTGTCTGATGAATTCTACAAGAGTTGTTTTATCAGTGGTCTCAAGGATGAAATCCGCTCAGAGGTCAAAATGTTCTATCCCAACACAATGATGGAAGTCCTAGGGTTGGCTAAGATGGCCGAGGACAAGATCGTAGCTCAACAATGCTCCAAACCCACCTTTGTTCCCTTCAAAAATATGGGTTTCCAACGACCTCCCATCACGCCTACTCCTCGACCAACTCCTATCTAGCATTTGTCTGAAATAAAGATGCAGGCACGCCGAGAAAAAGGGATTTGTTATAATTGTGATGAGAAATTCACTCGGGGACATAGATGTGTTCAACAAAAGCTCTATCTCTTGGATGTGGATTCTCCGCCTACCTCTGAACTTGGTGAAGAAGCTCTAGATACAGTCGATGATCAGGTTGACATTCAACACCCGCTTGTTGACACCCCATCTCAGGACGACTCACCCGAGATCTCTCTCCATGCTGTAACCTGCGTCACCACCCTACAAACAATGCGATTCAGGAGATACTTCAAGACGCTCCCTCTTACCATACTCATTGATTCTGGTAGCACTCATAACTTCATTGACCCTCGGATTTCCAAACAGGTTGATTGTTTTGTCCATCCTTGCTCCCACTTTGAAGTTATGGTTTCCAATGGGGGCACCTTACCTTGCAAGAGGAAGTGTCACAATGTGCGTATCTCTATGGAAGATTATAACCTACGCTCTGACATGTTTTCCTTGTCCTTAGGCGGATGTGATGTGGTTTTGGACGTTCAATGGTTACACACACTTGGCCCCATCTTATGGGATTTTGCTGAACTTTGGATGCAGTTTTCAGTCAATGGAGCACAACACAAATTTATGGGATTACAACCAGGGTCTCTCTGCATCATTAGTTCACATCGCTTGGAAAAAATCCTTAAGAAGAATTCACATGGTGTCATCGCTCAGCTCCATTCCATTCAGATGCACCCATCAACAGTCTCCACTACTTCCTTGGATAGATATGTAGGTGTCTTTGCCGAACCAATGAGCTTGTTGCCTTCAAGATACCTTTCCGGTAAGAATTTAGCCGCATCTACCTCTCAGCAGGAAATGATGACTATTTTGCATGCAGTACAAAAGTGGCAGCCATACCTATTGTTAAATTTTCAGAATTTACTTCAATCTGATCTAGGATCTTAACTGAGAGAACAACATGTACAGGAAATCTACAACATATCAATCATGGACACAATAATGCAAGCACACAAGAGACATAGAGTTTACTTGGGGAAAACCATAAAGGTGAAAAACCCCAATAACTTCCTCAGAGATAGATAGAGCAATGATACAACCAGAATACAAGAGATAGTCTTCTCCTAGCAACAGAGCCTCCTCCTCCACAAGTGCGCCACTCTCCAAAGTGTGAGTGAGAGAATAGAATATGTAAAATGAGAGAGACACACTCTCTATTTATACACGAACTTGACTTGACCTTTACTCAACTAGGTCGGCCTCAACTTAACCACTTAACATAATGCTGACTGGGCCGGCCCCCAATAGGGTGGTCTAATAACCCTTTGACCCACATGGCCGACCCCCAATAGGGTGGTCTAATAACCTTTTGACCCACATGACTTATACAGGGCCGACCCCAACAAGGTGGTCTAATAACCCACCAAGTATAAGTTACGACACTTACAATATAAATGACGACACTTCCGTATAGAGGAATAATAACATCTCTATAGGAATACAATATACATATATGTGAAATACATTCCGAATTTACATATACATCAACACTCCCTCTTAACTAGGAAGGTATTTCTTGACACAGGTCTTCTAGCACAAGTCATATTCTCTGGATCATCGTCACTGCTGCTGCTATCTCAATCAATCTTTGAATCTACTTGTCATAGGAAGTTCTACAGATCCAGTCCTTTTTCATACTGGATGTAGGCCCACCACCTGCATGTCTTCATCATTTGTGCGAATGGTCGGATAGAGGTGGCCTCTCAGGACTAATTTTATGTGCGGATGCAATACTGGAAAGATTATCCCAGGAACATTTATGTGCCTAAGCATGACCAGCAAGATCTCCCAGGACTGATTACATGCATCTCCTCCACAATACCTTTAAAGATCATCCCAGGAACATTTATGTGCCGCAGCACAAACGAGAAGATCTCTAAAGAGCATCCCAGGACTTATTACGAGCACACAGCTCAACCTCTCAGATCTCCAGGATTGATTACATGTGGATAGACAAAACCTTTAAAGAGCATCCCAAGAACATTTATGTGCCGCAGCACGACCGACAAGATCTCTAAAGAGCATCCCAGGACTAATTACGAGCACACAGCTCAACCTCTCGGATCTCCAGGACTGATTACATGTCTCCATAGTAATACCTCATCCCAGGACTGATTACGAGCACACGGCTCAACCTATCGGATATCTGAGGACTGATTACATGCTACATAGCAATACTGGAAAGAGTATCCCAGGAACATTTATGTGCCGCAGCACAACCGACAAGATCTCCCAGGACTGATTACATGCTATTTGCACAACCTGCCACATATCATCTCTGACCTCCAAGTATCAACCTGATACTCATGATCCCACGGATCATCATCACACAAAGCATCATCTTGATGCTCATGATCACACTGATCATCATCAATGTACCATCCTGATACATATCATCTGGAGCAACATCTTGAAGCTCGTCATCATGATCATCCTGATCATACAATGCATCCGCCTGATGCATACCAAGTATTTACCTGATACATATCATCATACATGATCCACCTGATCATACAGTGTATCCACCTGATACAAATACAAATACATGATCCACCTAATCATATCTGATACATATCAACATACATGATCTACCTGATCATACAATGTATCCACCTAATACATATACAGATACATGGTCCAAGCATCCAACATGATGCATATACAAAATACATACAAATGATCCAACTGATCATATCCAGCATCCAACATGATGCGTACATACATATACATATAAATTATCCAACTGATCATATCCAGTATCATCCTGATGCATATACAGAGTAGTAACTGGAGCATCGTCCTGATGCTCATCATCCATGATCCTCCTGATCATCATAGCATCGTCCTCTTCAGATCATCTCATCGTCCACGAAGCACAGCCCAGATGCACATCATCCAGTACTTACAACACCGACATGGGAGAACACATCTACCACCATTCGGGGAAGGCTCCAACCCTTACTTTTTCACCATGGGAGAACACATCTACCACCATGTGAAAAATGGCTCAACAATTATATCACGACCAAGGGAGAACACATAAACCATGTCAGAAAAGCTCATGTGCATCTGCATCTTCCGGACTCATCACTTCCCTTTGGAAGGAACCTCGATCTGAAGTGCACCAAGCCTCTCTCTGAAGTACTCAAACTCCACTCTGGCCAATGGCTTGGTCAATACATCTGCAACCTGCTCATCCGTCGCAACATACTCTGCTTTGGCTATACTCAGTGCTACGCAGGACTGCTTCCTACTAAACCAAGAGATCACACTTGATTCCATACTGAAGCAGCACCTAGAAGTGCTCTTCCTATCTGCAACACTGCCTGCCCATTCTCAGAATATGCTTTACAACAACCAAGTGAACATCTCTCGGATCCGTCAGGAACTGGCTCAATGTGTTCACCGCAAAGCAAATATCTAGTCTCGTGTTCGTCAAGTACATAGAGGACCCAATCATCTGACGATACATCATGACATCGACCAGATCAGATGAAGCATCACACATAAGCTTCAGGTTTGATGCCATAGGTGTGGTCATAGCCTTGCAGTCCATCATCTCGAACCTCTTCAGAATCTCTACTGCATACTTCCCTCTGTCCAAGGAAGATTCCATCTGTACTCTGCCACACCTCCATACCAAGAAAATAGTGCATCATCCCCAAGTCCTTCATCTCAAACTCGGCTGCAAGATTTCGCTGCGTGTCAGCAATCAATCTATCATCTCTTGTTACAAACAAGTCATCCACATACAATAAGAGTATCCCTGGATTGCCTACCTCAACCTTGTAGTAAAGGTTGGAACCCGCTTTACTCTTGGTAAAGACCAAATTGGATAGAAAGCTATCTATCCTACCATACCAAGTTTTTCACATATATGAGTCCCTGTCATGTGTCTTAGAACCGAGTAGCTGCACCACATACACTTCTTCTTCAACTACACCATTCAAGAAAGTGTATTGAAATCCATCTGGTGTATCTTCTATTTCATCACTTTTATATTTCTCTATGCTGCCATCTGCAGCATGCTTGATCTTGATAGATCCATATGGAAGTCATAACAAACTTCCCTTCATGTCTTGGGACTACATCCCAAACATCATTCTTCATGATCGACGGATCATGGCATTCTTCCCATATCCAGGGAACTTCAATATCTTCAATAGATAATTTTGTAGGTGAACAAATGTTGTAGTTCTTCTTTTGTAGGTGATGGCATGCGATCTTTCCTACACAACAAGTTAAATTGCATGATTAGAAAACATCTCATAGTTTTCAGAACAAATTCTTACACATAAAGAAATGTGTCATACAGTCATGCAATTATCTTAGCCAATGATTCAATACAACATTTATCCATATCCCGTAACTTTCTAGATGCCTTCCAATCTCTACCAGAACATTGTTAAGAGTGTGCACTACTCCCAACATGTCAGCAAAGAGGTTTCATTCTAGATAAGTAGCAATGGAATGTTGTATAGTTCCATAGGCCACTTACCCATGCATATTAGTAGTATATTGTTCATCAATGCAACTATTCTAATATGCATAATACACAACCTAATTCTAGGAACATCAGTATATACATTATTGAACAATATTATTTAAACAATAAAATATGCAAGTAATGACAATTCAAATACTTATCTTTGTTTGTTTGTTGGGTTGACTCCCTCTCAGTCTTTGCTTCTTTTCTGCAACTCCATTCTTATGTGGATTGTGAGAAGTGGTCAACTCCCTCTGAATATCTGCATCCTTGCAGAAACTATTGAAGTGTGCTCCTTTGCTTTCTTGCAGGAACAACTAGAGTGTGCTCCCTCTTGATCTTTGCTTCCTGGATTACCTGTCCTTGAACTTACATCCATCCTTAATCACTATGCATGCTTATTAGTATCATCATTGTGTTATCCTTGAGGTCTCATACATAATCACACATTTATTAGTATAATATTAATACTATCAAAACACAATAATCTTAAACATGTATATTCATGATCATTCACAGATAATAAACATTAGTATTCAAGGTTTCAGGGAAGTCTTCTTTTACTCATACATATTCTTATTTGATCATAGGACTCTTCTGGTTAGTTGAATCATTAATCAATATAAGAGATATATTATGCATAAAACCCGTGATTATTCAAACCTATACCCTCATGATTCTTCTGGTTAGTCATATCATCAATTATGGTAAGAAACATAATATGCATACAACCATGATTATTCAAACCTATGACTTCATGAATAATCATTATCAACAACACAACAGTATAAGATCCTAACACAAGGTAGGATTCTAGCTTGATATAAGAAAAACATACATGGATTAGCATGCTAGCTAGTTATTTCTAACATACCCGCATAATGTCTTCTGGTTCTCTTCAGTGACTTGTGCTAGTAACCTGCATGTCTCATAAGTTGACCATTGTAGAACCAAGTTATACATACCTCGAAAGTATATCTTCTATGTGATTCATGACAATGGATGAATCTTTGTCTTCATGTCACCATGAGCATATGTTCTTGAAGTAGAACATGATTTGACTTTCTTGGTGTACGTTTTGTGTTAGCAAACAACATAAACCTCATACAACATCACAATGCATTAGTACAATCATAAGTGTCAAAATCTTAATCAATGAATATCTTCTATTAAGGTGATACGGCAACTCCAGTAATTAATCAAGATTGTAATGTAATGATATGAAGACAAACATATGATAAACTTAACCATGAAACATACCTGTAAGCCATACCTGTCAAGATTGCTTGTAATCTTCTTATGGAAGGCCTTAGCCTCATCTCCCTCTGAGACAGGAACTTCGTCACTTATGCAGGTGACCAATCCATCTTCTTCTAGGACTAACCCAATCCACTTGATTTGCAAGGACTGGACCTGGAGTTGGATTAGGGTTTGTCAAAGATGTTGAGATATTGTAACTTCAAAGAATATTATATTTGTACTTTATTATTCTGGAGATGTTTCATTCCTCCTTGAAGATCTTATTGTATATCAGGAGATGTTTATTCCTCCGTCAGAATGTGGTAACTTGGGTTATTAGACTTCCCTAGTGGGGGTCGGCCCTGTATGTGTTATGTGGGTCAAAGGGTTATTAGACTCACCATGTGGGGGTCGGCCCAGTCAGTTGTAGTGGGGTATTTAACCCATTGGTTAAATACGAGCCTACGTGTACTTGTGTAAAAGATATGTCAGAGTAGTGTATAAATAGAGGAGGTGTGTTCCTCATTTGACACACTCACTCACTTGAGGATAGTGCACTTGTGGAGGAGAGGTCTGCTATTGTGGAGGAGGAGATCATGTCTCAGGGTTTCATCTTTGTATATTGCTGGTCATCTATATTGAGGAAGCTTTGCTGGGTTTTCTACCCCATGAGGGTTTCCCAGGATAAATCTCTGTCTTTTGTGTTTATGCTGTGCTTGTTGTTTCTTCAGCGATCCTGTATATTCTATTATTGTGAAATGGAATGTAATGTTGCTATTTTCTGTCTTATCATATTAAATCTTAACATGGTATCAGAGCTAACCTGAAGGAAGGCAAGGTATGGCACTTACGACACCTGCTTTACTTACGACAATTTGAAGGTTAGGGTTTTACATAGCAAAAAAACCAGTCATCGTGGAACCTTCGCTATAAATCCATTTCTGAGAAGGTTCACGGTCTGAAAAGTTTACAGGTCGAATATAACATCCCCAGGTACCTTGTGTCCAAAGGGAACCCTCAGATTCGTTTTACTTTATGAGTTATGATCAGTACAAGTTAGGGTTTCTGCCTCTTCCAGATGTCAATCAAAATCAGGTGACCTTGGAAAAAAGGTCATAACTTGGGCTAGGAAGCTCCAAATGAAATTTCGTAAAAAGTGATAGGTAGTACATAGAATGTACTATCTCAGGAAACGTTTTCAGAGGCCAAAGGTGAACCAGTGACATGTGGCACGCCGTACAAGTTCTCTCTCCTGTTTTATCCCATAAACAGGTCACGTTGCGACACTTGGAATAACTCTCTCTCAGAGAGTCCAATTGAGGTCAGACCTGTCAGGATGGAAAGAAAACAGGGTGAGATATCTCAGGAAACGTTTTCAGAGGCCGAAGTTCAAATAGTGACACGTGGCATGCCGTACAAGTTCGCTCTCCTGTTTTATCCCATAAACAGGTCACGTTGCGACACTTGGCATAACTCTCTCTCAGAAAATCCAATTGAGGTCAAACCTGTCAGGATGGAAAGATGACAGGTCAGGATACTGTAGAAAAATTTTTCAGACCATGTGGAGCAAAAATTTCAGAGTTATAGCAGAAACAATCAGGTGCATATTTCTGTCAAAACATAATTATTTTTGGAGCACCTTTATTCATGGCTTCCGGAATTTAGGGTTTCGGAGAAAGTTAGAATTTTTGGAATCGGAGTCCACGGATGAATGCTACTCAGGAAAATTGAAATTTAGAGACCAATATCAAATTTTTTGGTTGGTTAGATGACCGGGCTTGATCAAACCCTAGTTCAGGATTTTGATAAGAAAGATGGAAAATTAGGGCTTCAGCAAAAGTTGGAATTTTTTGAAGTCTGTAACCACGGCTGGAAGCTCCTCAGAAAAATAAGAGTTTAGAGCCTTGGATCGAACCTTTTGATTGGACAGAAGGGTGGGCTTCATCAACCCCTAGTTCGGGGACCTGTCCAGAAGATCCAGAAGTTTCAAAGGAAATTTTGAGGGGTCAAATTTTTGGAGATTCCAAAATTGAAATCAAGTTTCAAGGGGAGTTGAGGCTAAGGCCTTACATAAGAAGACTACAAGAAGTCTCGACAGGTATGACTTAAGGAGGTTCAGGTATGTCTTGAAATCTGATTCTTGATTAAGTTCATAATGTGGTTGTCTTAAATTTATTTATTAGTACAATCTTGATTAATAACAGTATCAATGCATGTGAATGATCGAAGACATTCATTGTTTAGGGCTATATGATTGCACTAATACACTGTGGTATTGTATGAGGTTGATGTTGTCTGCTAACAAGATTTAGGTACATCACGAAAGACAAATCAAGTTCCATGACCATGACAACATGAAGACAAAGACTCCTACATAATCTTTGATCACATAGAGGTTCTACTTACGAGGTATTTATGAGTTTGTTTTATTATGCTTAACCTATGAGATATGTAGGTTCCAGCACAGGATCTCTAAATCATTGAAGAAGACAAAGAATATATTGATTAGGTATGTTAAACATATATACTAACCTAGGTATGTTTCCTATGAATATTACCTTGTGTTAGTATCCCTTATATAAGTATACTTGGTATGATTAGATATGCTTATTCATAAAGTTAGTAATCAAGGGATTATCCATATTATGATTGATGATATGCATGAGTAAAAGAAGGCTTCCCTGAAATCTTGAATACTAATGTTTATTATCTATAATCATGACTATACATTTTCAAGATTATTAGAACTATAATGTTTTGATAAGCATTTAGAATATACTAATGAGTGTATGGTTGTGTATGAGATCATGAGGATGACTCTTGAGCATGCACAGTGGTACAGAATGAATAGAAGTTCAAAAGACATACAGAAGATCAAGCGGGAGGCAACCACACAAACATAAAAGATAAGTATTTGAGTTGTTATTTGAAATAGTAATGATATTGCCTGTAATAGGTTGTATGCATATTTGTATTCCTAGAATATATAATGCTGAGTGTAAACATTCATAGAGCATTGAACAGTATACTACTAATGTGCATATGATTGGTAAGTTGGACAAACATTCCATTGTTGCTTGTCTAGAATGAAACCTCTTTGCTGACATGCTGAGAGCTGTGCACACTCTCGATAGTATGTTCTGGTAGAGATGGAAGGCATCTAGATAGCCACTGTATGCATACAGGATATGGGAAAGTGTTGTGCCAAAGTATTGGTCAAATTAGTTGCATAACTATGTAAATTAGATCTGTATGCATAATAGGTTACCATGTCAATATGATTTGATGATTATGAAGTATTACTAATCATGTACTTAATTTTGATTTGTAGGAAAGGTCATGAAGAATGATGGACACCATACAAGTGATGGATGTTCAAACAAGAAGATTTACAAATCAAAATATAGAAGGCTCATGGCTACAAGATTCTCTTAGAAAGGGGAAGAGAATCATGACAAGATGTTTTGCTCCAAGTATGGTGTAATTAAAGAAGAAGTGTGAATCACATTCTGTATGGGTACCTATGATCGATAATCAATTGATGAGCTTAATGATCACCATGGGTCATGTGGATCTCAACCTTTGCTACAAGGTTGAATATGGTTTCTATACACAGATGACATGGATGCAAGAAGGAACTCACCACAGAGTTCAAATGATATTGAGGCTCATATCAGTAGACCCATCTAATGAGAGATGGCACAGATAGATATGCAGAAGATCATTCAATGCAGAGTGTGAATGATGTTCAGTCACAAAGAGAGAATTGACAGTCTCTTGATAAGCTTGGACTTTACCAAAAGTAAAGTTGTTCCTAACCTTTACCTTAAGGTTGTGGATGATGAACATATCATACCATTATTGTATGACGATGATCTCTTTCTGACAAAGAATGAGAAACAGATCATGAAAAGAAAGAAGAATATGGCTGCAGAAATGAAAATGAAAGATCTCAGATTGATGCATCACTTCCTAGGTCTGGAAGTATGGCAAGGCTCAGAAGGAATCTTTCTCAACCAAGGAAAGTATGCTGAGAAATATTAAAAGGACTTGATGTGTTGGGATGGCCACTCTTGAAGTTGTTAGCAGATGACTCATCAGAGTTAGTGGATAGAACTCTGTACAGACAAAATATTGAGTCATTGATGTGTCTAACGAATACTAGGTCAGATATATGCTTTGTTGTGAACACCTTGAGTCAGTATCTAGTGGAAACTAGATGTGTTCACCTGATAAGCTGTAAATCATGTGATGTGGTACCTAAAGGATACAATAGAATTTGATCTATGTTATCTTGGAGATCATGACTTCAGATGGATACACAGATGTTGATTAGGCAGGAACTTTATCAGACAGGAAGAGCACATCGAGAGGATGTTATTGTCTGGGATCAGCCATGATCTCATGGTTGAGCTGGAAACAATCTAGTGTGGCTCTTAGCACAAGCAGAATATATGGCTGCTTGCTTTGCTAATTGTGAAACGGTATGGCTTCAAAATTGACTTAGAGATGGACCCAACTATGACCCTATGTGACAAACAGAGTTGTACCAAAATGGAAGAGAATCCAGTGTTCCATGATAAGTCAAAGCACATAGAGATCTGACATTTCTATATACAAGATATGGTGCAGAAAAGAATTAAAGTTCGAATTTGTAACAAGTTGAAAATATACTAACCAAACCTCTACAGATCCAATATACTAACCAAACCTCTACCGATCCAATGTACTAACCAAACCTCTACCTCAAGTAAAGTTTTTCGAGACAAACTTAAAATAGTTCAGAAGAACCCTCCTCGAAAGGGGGAGCGATGTGATCACTTATGATAAGATTTCCCGCATCAACAGTGAGGTCGATGATATGGATACCTATATTGGTGATGCTAACAGAGAGCCTGGTGAACATGATAGGATTGCATCATCCTCAAGAGAGTCGTAGACGTATGTCTTCGAGAATGAAGTCCTTGGTGGACATAATAGGATTGCATCATCCTCAAGAGAGCCGTAGACATATGTCTTCGAGAATGAAGTCCCTGGTGGACATGATAGGATTGCATCATCCTCAAGAGAGCCGTAGATGTATGTCTTCAAGAATGAAGTCCCTGGTGGACATGATAGGATTGCATCATCCTCAATAGATCCGTAGACGTATGTCTTCGAGAATGAAGTCCTTGGTGGACATGATAGGATTGCATCATCCTCAAGAGAGCCGTAGACATATGTCTTCGAGAATGAAGTCCTTGGTGGACATGATAGGATTGCATCATCCTCAAGAGAGCCGTAGACAGATGTCTCCGAGAAAGAAGAGGGATTGTATCATCCTTGAACACATGTTCTAAAAGAGAGCCGTAGACATGATGTCTCCGAAAATGAAGTCCTGAATGAATAGGTAGGGGATTGTATCTTCCCCGGACTTAGGTCCCAGAATTGATCCGTAGACTGAGGTCTCCCAGAATTGAAGATAGGACTGCATCGTCCCTGGACCTCGGTTCAAAATGTACGTGATGGGATTGCATCGTCCCTAGACATGATATTTGTCTTAAATGGATAAGGACTGATCATCCTGGAACTGGATCGGGATTGCATCGTCCCTAGACATGAGATTTGTCTTAAATGGATAAGGACTGATCATCCTGGAACTGGATCGGGATTGCATCATCCCTATACATGAGATTTGTCTTAAATGGATAAGGACTGATCATCCTGGAACTGGATCGGGATTGCATCATCCCTAGACATGAGATTTGTCTTAAATGGATAAGGACTGATCATCCTGGAATTGGATCGGGATTGCATCATCCCTAGACATGATATTTGTCTTAAATGGATAAGAATTGATCATCCTGGAACTATATCGGGATTGCATCGTCCCTAGACATGAGATTTGTCTTAAATGGATAAGGATTGATCATACTGGAACTGGATCGGGATTGAATCGTCCCTAGACATGAGATTTGTCTTAAATGGATAAGGAATGATCATCCTGGAACTGGATCGGGATTGCATCGTCCCTAGACATGAGATTTGTCTTAAATGGATAAGCACTGATCATCCTGGAACTGGATCGAGATTGCATCGTCCCTAGACATGAGACTTGTCTTAAAGTGATAAGGATTGATCATCCTGGAACTTGATCTGGATTGTATCATCCATGGACCTATGTCCTAAAGAGAGTGGGATTGATCATCCTGTAATATGATCGTGTGTGTTGCAGGATATGCTGCTATGTATTAGTGAGAATACATGCTTTTGATGATAGATGTATTAGTGAGAATACATGCTTTTGATGATAAATGTATTAGTGATAATACATGCTTTTGATGATAGATGTATTAGTAAGAATACATGTTTTGATGATAGATGTATTAGTGATAATACATGCTTTTGATGTATTAGTGAGAATACATGCTTTTGATGGTAGATGTATTAGTAAGAATACATGTTTTGATGATAAATGTATTGGTGTGGACACTAATACAGATGATCCAGATGCTGTAGAT
The DNA here is from genome assembly GCA_027924585.1 of Larix kaempferi. Taxonomy (NCBI): domain Eukaryota; kingdom Viridiplantae; phylum Streptophyta; class Pinopsida; order Pinales; family Pinaceae; genus Larix; species Larix kaempferi. Next base: position 10,118,530 of record BSBM01000476.1, read on the forward strand.
CAAGATGATCCAGATGCTGTAGATCGTGATGATCCTGATGCTGTAGATCGAGATGATCCAGATGCTATAGATCGAGATGATCCAGATGCTGTAGATCGAGATGATCCAGATGCTGTAGATCGTGATGATCCAGATGCTGTAGATCGTGATGATCCTGATGCTGTAGATAGAGATGATCCAGATGCTGTAGATCGAGATGATCCAGATGCTGTAGATCGAGATGATCGAGATGATTTCGATGCTGATAATCGTGCGATAACGATGATGATGATCGTGCGATGACGATGCTGATGATCGTGTAATGACAATGTTGATGATCGTGTGATGACGAGGCTGACGATCGTGAGGATTCATATATTGATGTTGCTGTAGTTGTGTGGGTGCTGCAGAAGATAAAGACTCAGTACTGAAGATGTTGATGTTCCAGTATTGAAGATGTTCCAGTAACTGGTTGAGTTACTGATGATGTTGAGAAATCTTCCAATGATTTATAGATGTATCATGTATGATGTTGATGACTCCTTGCTCGTGCAGATGCTGTTATAATAGCCTTCTCGTTAAGGGAGAGTGTTGAGATATTGTAACTTCAAAGAATATTATATTTGTACTTTATTATTCTGGAGATGTTTCATTCCTCCTTGAAGATCTTATTGTATATCCGGAGATGTTTATTCCTCCGTCGGAATGTGGTAACTTGGGTTATTATACTTCCCTAGTGGGGGTCGGCCCTGTATGTGTTATGTGGGTCAAAGGGTTATTAGACCCACCATGTGGGGGTCGACCCAGTCAGTTGTAGTGGGGTATTTAACCCATTGGTTAAATACGAGCCTACGTGTACTTGTGTAAAAGATATGTCAGAGTAGTGTATAAATAGAGGAGGTGTGTTCCTCATTTGACACACTCACTCACTTGAGGATAGCTCACTTGTGGAGGAGAGGTCTGCTATTGTGGAGGAGGAGATCATGTCTCAGGGTTTCATCTTTGTATATTGCTGGTCATCTATATTGAGGAAGCTTTGCTGGGTTTTCTACCCCATGAGGGTTTCCCAGGATAAATCTCTGTCTTTTGTGTTTATGCTGTGCTTGTTGTTTCTTCAGTGATCCTGTATATGCTATTATTGTGAAATGGAATGTAATGCTGCTATTTTCTGTCTTAGCATATTAAATCTTAACAAAAGAAACCCCAAAAATTAAAACTTTGAATTTTAAACTTCTGAAAGGATAGAAATATGCGCCTTGATGAGATGATCAAGTTGGTATATTCAGAATTTGAAAACTGCAAAGTTTCACCCCTCGAAATTGCCTTTTAGATTTTCGGATTCACTAGGGAGAACCCTGAATTAGGGTTTGAGTTTCCCAGAGCTTCACCCAACCAAAATATTTGATTCAAAACTCTAAGCTTCGATTTTTCTGAGGATCTTCCAGCCGTGGTCACAGATTTCCAAAATTCCAATTTTTGCAGAAGCCCTAATTTTCCATCTTTCCGATCAAAGTCCCGAACTGGGGTTTGATCAAGCCCGACCTTCTTCCCAACCGAAAAATCTGATATTGGTCTCTAAATTTCGATTTTGATGAGTAGCATCCAGCCGTGGTCTCCGATTACAAAAATTCCAACTTTCTCCGAAGCCCTAAATTCCAGAAGCCATGAATGAAGGTACTCAAAAATAATTCTGTTTTGACAGAAATATGTACCTGATTGTTTCTGGTGTAACTCCGAACGTTTTGATCCACAGGGTATGAAAATTTTTCCTTAGATAGCCTGACCTGTTATCTTTCCATACCGACAGGTCTGACCTCACTTGGATTCTTTGAGAGAGAGTTATTCCAAGTATCACAACGTGACCTGTTTATGGGATAATACAGGAGAGCGAACTTGTACGGCGTGGCACGTGTCACTGGTTCAACTTCGGCCTCGAAAACATTTTCCTACGATAGCCCGACCTATTATCTTTCCATCCCGATAGGTCTGACCTCAATTGGATTCTCTGAGAGAGAGTTATTCTAAGTGTCGCAACGTGACCGGTTTATGGGATAATACAGGAGAGCTAACTTGTACGGCATGCCACGTGTCACTGATTCAACTTCGGCCTCTGAAAAATTTTCATGAGATAGTACAGTCTGTGTACTACCTGTCACTTTTTACAAAATTTTATTTGGATCTTCCTAGCCCAAGTTATGACCTTTTTCCCAAGGTCACCTAATTTTGACTCAGATCTGGAAGAGGCAGAAACCCTATATTGTACAAATCATAAATCACAAAGTACAACGAATTAGAAGTTTTACTTTGGACACAAGGTACATGGGGATTTGATCTTCGACATGTAAAAGTTTCAAATCTGAAAACTTCGCCAAAACGGATTTATAGGGAAAGTGCTACGATGACTAGTTTTTGCTATATCAAGCCCTAGCATCGTAAGTGCAACAAGTGTCATATATGCCATATCATGCCTTCTTTCAAGCTAGCTCTGATACCATGTTAAATTTTCAGAATTTACTTCATTCTGATCTAGGATCTTAACTGAGAGAACAACATGTACAACAAATCTACAGCATATCAATCATGAACACAATAATGTAAGCACACAAGAGACACATAGTTTACTTGGGGAAAACCATAAAGGTGAAAAACCCCAATAACTTCCTCAGAGATAGATAGAGCAATGATACAACCAGAATACAAGAGATAGTCTTCTCCTAGTAGCAGAGCCTCCTCCTCCATAAGTGCGCCACTCTCCAAGGTGTGAGTGAGAGAATAGAATATGTAAAATGAGAGAGACACACTCTCTATTTATATACTAACTTGACTTGACCTTTACTCAACTAGGTCGGCCTCAACTTAACCACTTCACATAATGCTGACTGGGCCCCACTAGGGTGGTCTAATAACCCTTTAACCCACATGGCCGACCCCCAATAGGGTGGTCTAATAACCCTTTGACCCACATGAATTATACAGGGCCGACCCCAACAAGGTGGTCTAATAACCCATCAAGTATAAGTTACGACACTTACAATATAAATGATGACACTTCCATATAGAGGAATAATAACATCTCTATAGGAATACAATATACATATATGTGAAATACATTCCGAAGTTACATATACATCAACACCTATTAGGGAATTATTTCTGCATCAAGACTAATCTCCAGGGTCTGGAAAATTTTCTGGAACAATGGGTCTCCTCCCCAACACACCTGAAATGGGTTATCCCTATGCGATCATTTACAATAAGGGTAAGGACAATATGGTGGCAGATGCTCCTTCTCGCACAATTGATGACCCAGTTTCTCTTACAGCTATTTCTCTGCTTGTTCCAAATTGGTTGCAATATGTTCAACAAGGCTATCTCTTCTATGAACTCCATGCTTCTTCATCAGTAGGGCACTCTGGGTTCTTCAAAATGTATGACTGGGAACAATGTAAATTCTTTTGGCAGGGACTGAAAATGACAATTCAATAGATGGTGACTGACGCTGATACTTTCCAGATCAACAACGGTGAAACGAAAATCCTTTCGGGATTGCTCAAACCCTTGCCCATCCCTACACAGCTTTGGCTAACTATTTCTATGGATTTCCTAGCAGCTCTCTGGTGGTACAATACCACATCTCAAAGGACACCATATGAAGTAGTTTATGGACAAACACCGCCAATTCTTCTTCCATACACCCTTAGCAGCTCCCCAATTTAGGAAATTGACTCGGTTCTTCGAAACTGCGATTAGATTCTTCTCATTCTGTAGGACAATCTTCACATGGCCAGAATTCGCCTGAAACAACAAGCCGATCAACACGGTTCTGAGCACATTTTCCATGCAGCTGATAGGTTTCTTCTTCATCTACAGCCTTCCAAGCAATCCTCCCTCACACTCCAAAGGCATTAGTGGCCCGAAATGCAACCTGAGGATGCTACCGGGGAACCACTCCTTCAGATTCTGCAGCAATTTCTCCAACCAAATCTTTGAGGACAAAGATTTTTCTAAGGGAGAGGGGATGTTAGGAACCCGTGTCAACCCTTCTCTTTACTATGTTAGTATATTGTTGTTGGACGCATATGCTTTGTAAGTCGTCTCGTAGTATTTTTTGATCCATAGTTTATATTAGCCCATAGTATTAACCCATAGTATTGGACGCATATGCTTTGTAAGTCATCCCGTAGTATTATATGTCCCATGGTTTTGACTCATAGTATTGCACATAGACTTAGTATATAAGTGTGTGTTGAGGTCATTGAAGGACGGTGAAGTTAATTGTATTGGGCTTGCTCAAAGGAGGTTGCCCCCTCGAAATGGTCCATGATCAATATCAAAGTGATTCTAAGTTCTATTATTTCTGATATCTCATGTTTTTGCATTAATTAATTATTGCAGGTTCTTCACATTAGGGTTAGGTATCGGCTCAGGTTGATAAGTGATGGTGTTCATATACAACCGGCTTTCATATGCTTCTTCCTGTTCCATGTCACTGAGAGGCTCGACATAATTGAAGTTGATTTTTATTGCTTGGGATGGAATAGCTAATACTTCGTTAGACTGCCGACTTAACTCCGTGAAAATTTCACTTACCGAAGGGTAATAGTCAAGGTGCCTTGCTGGGCCTACTACTCCTTCCATGTACCATACCGTTGTATCATCCAAAGATAGTTGGATGTGTGCTGTTGGAGGTATACTTCGACAAATGTTCTGTGGTACTCTCCATCTTGTTGCCATTGTTTTAAGGTCTATAAACCATGCTTCTAGCCAAAGTTTAAATGTTGTAGGCCCATGTCGACTTGATCCTGGTGCAAAACAATAAAAATTCTCCATAAGGACAAGTCGTTCTTGTGAGAAATCCTTGTTTCCTTTCTGTCGAAGATGGGTCATAGCAATCCATATGAGTACATATGGGTAACAGATGCTAGTTCCCTCATCTTGGCACTTATGGCATGTGTATTTGAGAATATAGGCCAAGAAGTATGCCCATTTGTATACTTTGTCGTTCATAGCCATATTCTTGAAAGCTTCCAACATGTCGGTCTTTAAATATGATCCCTTGCATGTCCGTGAAAGTGCATGCGACACAATCTTGGCAGCAGTTTTGTAGTTGCCATATACAATTTGGCTCACAACTATGCCTCGTGAGTTTTTTCCAGCAGGAGTATCAACAAACTCATTGATCAAGTCCGTGCCTGAACTTGTCGGTACAACGTCTCCCTTATATGATAGGCCAGTTTCTTGTGGATAATTTATCCATTGATGTTGACCGGGACATCGAAATAAAGCTTGCCATTGTGATACCTGCTAACAATAAATTGTATAATGACTTCTTTAAGTTCTCTGAAGGTATCCAACAAGGGTGCCTTCATATAATGCATAATTTTGGCTGTCTGTAATCGCCGAGCTTCCTCCCTCCAGCGACTGTCTGCTTCCTTCCCCCAATCTTCAATGCTCCTCCATGCTTTCTTCCAAGTGGGTTCTACTGCTTTCACATTTTGAATCATCTGGAGTCTTGTTTCCAATGGTGTTTGTGCTTTCTCCAATTCTCTAACTGTCATCACAGTGGCTCTGGTAGCTGTTAAAGATTTTATGGGATCCATGGCGGATTCAGGGTTCAAGAATGCGAAATTAGCTTTGGTGCAGTCAGGGAGCTCTGTATCTTGGAGTTCAAGTTCTCGGAAAAAGAGTGCCCAAGAATCCTCGAGATCTGGATTTATGGTGGAGTTACTTAGCACGGGTGAATGGGACGTGGAGGCCTGTATTGATGGTTGATTTGACAAGGTTGTTAAATTGGACTAACAGGATATCAGCGCCCCGTCAGGTGCATTACTTCTGGTGTCGCGGGTATCTTTAGCCTTTATTTCTTTGTAATCATGATGCTGCGATACCTCATTTGATGTGTTATGCCGACAGACTTCTCTAATTGAGTTTGGTCAGTCCAGGCTCCAATGCTTATGTCATGCCTGACTTTCCTCTGCAAATCGTTGGCGTTCTTGTCGATGTCTATAATATCGACGGTTATGCGCCGAACTTTTTCTTTGCTCTTTCCATCCTTCTTCTGCCACTCTCTCATCATTATGTTTTTGTCATGCTCTGTTGTTTTTCTTAATGGCTTATAGTACTCTCATTTGGTTACTTCTTAACCGTTTTTTTTTTGAATATTCATGACTTGTACCGCTTAAGTCGGGCACCATTTACCGCTTTCTTGAAAACATTTCCTTGTAGTGTTTTTAGCTGGACTGATCTGTTAGGATTTAATGCTTCGACAATATAGGGTCCCATCCATTATGTATGCAGCTTCTTCGGCTTCCCTTTTCCTCAGCTATTATAGAGGAGTGCCAAATCTCCAACTGACAGATTCTTCTGTTTGATATTTCTATCATGCCACGCTTTCTGTTGTTGTTTTTGGACTCGCTGATGTTCTATCACCAACTGTCGACTTTCATCCAGCTTCGATAGTTGTAGTAGCCATTCTTGTCAATTATCTTCGATGTCAATATGTAAAGCTACTGCAATGGTTGGTGCTTGTGGTTGAAAATGTAATGGGATGACCGCTTCTTGTCCATAGACAAGTGAGAATGGTGTCTGACCTGTCCTTCTTTTGTATGTTGTTCTGTATGCCCAGAGAACAACAGGTACTTTGTCATCCTAGTCATCTTTTTCTATGTTGCATATTTTCGTCAGTCCTTTTGTAATTGTTTTGTTGAACGATTCTATGGCACCATTCGACTGAGGATGGTACGTTGTTCTTATTCTATGATCAACTGCAAATTCTTTAGTCAGTGCTTCAATGGTTTTACATACAAAATGCGTACCTTGGTCACTTATCAATGTTATGGGGCATCCAAAATGTGTTATGATGTTTTCATAAATAAACTTAGTGGCGACTTTGCTTGAACATGTTTCGACCAGTTCTGCTTCTGCCTACTTGGTAACATATTCGACGACAGTGATAATATATCGAGCACCTGTCCTTCTCCCCACTACTGGAAATGGTCCAATAAAATCGATAGCCCAAATTTCGAATGTTAGGCTAGGGTTAATTGGAACTAGTGGCATTTATGTTCTTGGGAGTGGTCAACCCATGCGCTGACATCTATCACACTTAGATACAAATTCTTGACAGTCTTTATGAATTGTCGACCACCAAAGTCTGGCTTGCAGGATTTTTCTAGCTGTTATGTCTGCATGATAATGTCCTCCCGTCGGCCCAGCATGAGCTTCTGCAAGTATATCCAGTCATTCATGGTCAAGTGCACATCGACGTAATATATCATCCAAGACAAGTTTATAGAGGAATCCATTGATCATAGTGTAGGGGGTTGCTTTCATTGCTAAGATCTTCCTCTTTTTCTCAGTCATTCCTTCAAGAGCTTGCCCATCCTCGAGAAATTGTGCAATTTCCGCAAGTTCTGAAGGGACTGCTTCAATACGAAACAAGTGTGCGTCCGGTAAGTCATCTTCAATTCCTGTCAGTTCTTCTCATGTGTCAACTCTCGACAGGTGGTCTGGTCTGACATTAGCTTTTCCGGGTCAAATGATTACTTCAAATTCAAATTATTGAAACAGTAATAGCCAACGGCATAACCTCCCATGATGCAATGGTTTATTGACTAAGTATTTTAAAGATTGATGATCTGTATAAAATACAAAAGGGTTAGCCAATAAATAATGACGGTATTTATGCAGTGAAAATACCATACCTAATGCTTCCCTTTTGGTCGTAGAGTAATTTCTTTCAGCTTTATTCAATTTCCGACTGCTGAATGCATTAGGATAATCCATGCTATCTTCTCCAGGTTGGGTTAAAATGGCGCCGACTGCTATTCCAGATGTGTCAATATGTACATGAAATTTATTCTCCCAATCCGAAAATCGGAGGATGGGTGCTTCGACCATGTTTCTTTTCAATCTATTAAATGAGATATCGCATTCCTCCGTCCACCTATAATGTTGATCATCTTTTAGCAATTCTTCGAGAGGATAAGTCATATCGGAATAATGTTTGATAAACTTCCTGTAATATCCAGTATGACCCAATATGATCCGTACTTGTTGTTGATGTATATGTAACTTCGGAATGTATTTCACATATATGTATATTGTATTCCTATAGAGATGGTATTATTCCTCTATAAGGAAGTGTCGTCATTTATATTGTAAGTGTCGTAACTTATACTTGATGGGTTATTAGACCACCTTATTTGGGGTCGGCCCTATATAAGTCATGTGGGTCAAAGGGTTATTAGACCACCCTATTGGGGGTCGGCCATGTGGGTCAAAGGGTTATTAGACCACCCTATTGGGGGTCGGTCCACTCAGCATTATGTTATGTGGTTAAGTTCGAGCCTACATGAGTTAGGTAAAAAGGCAAGTCAAGTCAAGTATAAATAGAGTGTGGGAGGCACTCTATTTGCTCACTCACTTCTCACACATGCACTCAAGGAGGAGTGGCGCACTTATGGAGGAGGAGGATCTGCTGCTAGGTTATGGCTATCTCTCTTGGTTAGTTGTATCATTGCTCTATCTATCTCTGAGGAAGTTATTGGGGTTTTTCACCTTTATGGTTTTCCCCAAGTAAATCTTTGTGTCTCTTGTGTGCTTGCATTATTGTCTCCATGATTGATATGCTGTAGATATGCTGTACATGTTGTTCTCTCAGTTAAAATCCTAGATCAGATTGAAGTAAATTCTGAAAATTTAACATGGAATCAGAGCTAGCCTGAAAGACGACATGATATGGCATGTATGACACTTGTTGCACTTACGATGCTAGGGCTTGATATAGCAAAAACCAGTCATCGTAGCACTTTCGCTATAAATCCGTTTTGGCGAAGTTTTCGGATCTGAAATTGTTACAGGACGAAGAGGAAATCTCCAGGTACCTTGTGGCCAAAGGAAAACGTCTAATTCGTTGTACTTTGTGATTTATGATCTGTACAATATAGGGTTTCTGCCTCTTCCAGATCTGAGTCAAAATCAGGTGACCTTGGGAAAAAGGTCATATCTTGGGCTAGGAAGCTCCAAATGAAATTTAGTAAAAAGTGACAGGTAGTGCACAGTTTTTACTATCTCAGAAAACGTTTTCAGAGGCCGAAGTTGAACCAGTGACACGTGGAACTCCGTACAAGTTCGCTCTCTTGTATTATCCCATAAACAGGTCATGTTGCGACACTTGGAATAACTCTCTCTCAGAGAGTCCAATTGAGGTCAGAGCTGTCAGGGTGGAAAGATAATAGGCCAAGCTATCTCAAGAAATTTTTTCAAAGTCCGAAGTTCAAACAATGACACGTGGCACACCGTACAAGTTTGCTCTTTTGTTTTATCCCAAAACAGGTCACGTTGCGACATTTGACATAACTCTCTCTCAGAGAATCCAATTGAGGTCAGACTTGTCAGGATGGAAAGATAACAGGTCAGGCTAGCTCGAAAAACGTTTTCAGACCCTGTGAATTGAAAAGTTTGGAGTTACACCAGAAACAATCAGGTACATATTTCTGTCAAAACATAATTATTTTTGAGTACCTTCATTCATGGCTTCCGGAATTTAGGGCTTTGAAGAAAGTTGGAATTTTTGTAATCGAAGACCACGGCTGAATGCTACTCATCAACATAGAAATTTAGAGATCAAGATCAGAATTTTTGGTTGGGAAAAAGGTCGGGCTTGATCAAACCCTAGTTCGGGACTTTGATCAGAAAAGTGGAAAACTAGGGCTTCTGTAAAAATGGGAATTTTTGCAATCTGTGACCACGGCTGGAAGCTCCTCAGAAAAATAGAAGATTAGAGCTTTGGATCAAACCTTTTGATGGGGAAAAAGAGTGGGCTTCATCAAACCCCAGTTCAGTGTCACGTCCAGTGAATCCGAAAGTTTCAAAGGCAAAATTGAGGAGTAAAACTTTGCAGTTTTCAAATTCTGAATATACCAGTTTGATCAGCTCATCAAGTCGCATATTTCTATCCTTTCGGAAGTTTGAAATTCAAAGTTTGAATTTTTGGGGTTTCTCTGACAAACCCATATCCAGCTCAAGGTCCAGTTCTTGCAAATCAAGTGGATTGGGTTAATCCTAGAAGAAGATGGATTGGTCACCTGCATAAGTGAAGAAGTTCCTGTCTCAGAGGGAGATGAGGATAAGGCCTTACATAAGAAGATTACAAGTGATCTCGACAGGTATGACTCATCGAGGTATGTTTCAATATTTGTCCATGATTAAGTTTATGGTATGTTTGTCTTCATGTTATTACGGTTAGTACAATTTTGATTTTAGATTTGTCGTATAACCTTAACAAAATTATGAATGCATGATAGAAGATATTCATTGGTTAGGGTGTTGACACTTATGATTGTACTAATGCATTATGGTGTTGTATGAGGTTTATGTTGTCTACTAACATGAAAGGTACACCAAGAAAGACAAATCATGTTCTAGTCCAAGAACATATGATCATGATAACATGAGGACAAAGATTCATCCATTGTCATGGATCTCATAGAAGATCCATTTACGAGGTATGTATAACTTGGTTTTGTAATAGTTAACCTATGAGATATACAGGTTACTAGCACAAGTCATTGAAGAAGAACAAGAAGACATCATGTGAGTATGTTAGACATAAATAGCTAGCATGCTAATCCAGGTATGTTTTTCCTATATCAAGATAGAATCCTACCTTGTGTTAGGATCTTATACTGTTGTTGATAATGATTATTCATGAAGTCATAGGTTTGAATAATCATGATTGTATGCATATTATGTTTCTTACCATAATTGATGATATGACTAACCAGAAGAATCATGATGGTATAGGTTTGAATAATCACAGGTTTTATGCATTTTATATCTCTTATCTTGATTGATGACTCAACAAACCTGAAGAGTCATAGGTTTGAGTAATTACAGGTTTAGACATGTTATGTTTCTTATGATTTGACTAACCATAAGAATCCTACATAAACCTTGAATGCTAATGCTTATTATTTCTGTTTGAAATGATCATGACTATACATGCTTGAGATTATTGTGTTTTAATAGTATACTAATGAATGTATGATTTTATATGAGATCACAAGGATAACACATTCATGATACTAATAAGCATGCATAGGGACCAAGGATGAATATGAGATTCAAGAACAGGTAATACAGGAAGCAAAGATCAAGAGGGAGTACACTCCAGTGGTTTATGCAAGGATGCAGATATTTAGAGGGAGTTGACCATCTCTCTACATACCACAATAGAAAGGTGTAGAAGAAGCTACTTCAGATTAGGACTCCAGCAGCTCCTGCAAGGAAGCGAAGACTCAGAGGGAGTCCACCCAATGAACAAACAAAGATAAGTATTTGAATTGTCATTTCTTAAATAATACTGTTCAATAATGTATATACTGATGTTCCTAGAATTAGGTTGTGTATTATGCATATTAGAATAATTGCATTGATGAACAGTATACTCCTAATATGCATGGGTAAGTGGCCTATGGCACTGTACAACATTCCATTGCTACTTATCTAGAATGAAACCTCTTTGCTGACATGTTGGGAGTTGTGCACACTCTTAACAATGTTCTGGTAGAGATTGGAAGGCATCTAGAAAGTTACGGAACATGGATAAATGTTGTATTGAAGCATTGGCTAAGATAATTGCATGACTGTATGGCAGATTTCTTTATGTGTAAGAATTTGTTCTGAAAATTATGAGATGTTTCTAATCATGCAATTTAACCTGTTTTGTAGGAAAGACTGTATATCTTCACCTACAAAAGGACTACAACATTTGTTCCAGCAACAAAGATATCTATTGAAGATATTGAAGTTCCCAGGATCTGGGATGAAGAAATGGAATGCCATGATCCGTCGATCATGAAGAATGATGTTTGGGATGCGATCCCAAAGAGCTAAAGGGAAGTCTGTTGTAACCTCCAAATAGAACTATCAGATCAAGCATGTTGCAGATGGCAGCATTGAGAAATACAAAAGTGATGAAATAGAAGATGCACCAGATGGATTTCAAGACAGCATGGTGTAGTCATATATGTGTGCAGAACTTGATATGGTAGGATATACAAATTTCTATCCATCTTGGGCTTTACCAAGAATAAAGCGGATTCCAACCTTTACTACAAGGTTGAGGAAGGCAATCCAGTGATACTACTTTTGTATGCGGATAACCTGTTTGTTACAGGTGAAGATAGATTGATTGCCGACACGCAGCGGAAGCTTACTATCGAGTTCGAGATGAAGAACTTGGGGATGATGCACTATTTGTTTTTGGCATGGAGGTGTGGTAGAGTGTAGATCGAATCTTCCTTGGTCAAGGGAAGTACACAGTTGATATCCTGAAGAGATTCGGGATGATGGATTGCAAGGCCATGGCCACTCCTACGGCATCAAATCTGAAGCTTCTATGTGATGCTTCATCTGAGCCGATTGATGTCTCTATGTATCGCCAGATGATTGGGTCCTTGATGTACCTGACGAACACGAGACCAGACATTTGCTTTGCTGTGAACACATTGAGCCAGTTCCTGACGGATCCGAGGAGTGTTCACCTGGTTGTTGTAAAGCATGTTCTGAGGTACCTGAAGAGTACAGTGGATTATGGGCTCAAGTATGAAGCGAATCAAAAGTTTAACCTACAGGGTTATGTTGATTTAGATTGGGCTGGAAGTGCTGCAGATAGGAAGAGCACATATGGGTGCTGCTTCAGTATGGAATCAGGTGTGATCTCTTGGTTTAGCAGGAAGCAGTCCTGTGTAGCACTGAGTACAGTTGAGGCAGAGTATGTTGCAGCCTGTTTAGCTAGTTGTGAGGCAGTATGGCTACGGAAGCTACTGTCTGAGTTATTTGATCTCCCGTTGGAGGCTACTGGTATCTTCTGTGATAACCAGAGTTGTGTGAAGCTGTTCGAGAACCCAGTGTTTCATGACAGGTCGAAACACATAGAGATCAAATATCACTATATCAGGGATATGGTGCAGAGAGGAGCTGTGAAGCTTCTGTATGTTGCGACGGACGAGCAGATTGCAGATGTGCTGACGAAGCCACTAGCCAGAGTGAAGTTCGAGTACTTCAGAGAGAGGCTTGGCGTTCTTCAGATCGAGGACACTTCGAGGAAGAAGTGATGGACACATTTGCTGAAGCCATTCCAAGAATGTTGAAAGGAGGATCCTTCACATGGCTGTGGATGTAAGCGCTGGATAATGGGCATTAGGATGATGTTCTGGTTTCTGCTTGGATATGATCAGTTGGATCATTTATGTATGTATGCATCATGTTGGATGCTGGATATGATCAGTTGGATGATTTATGTATGTATGCATCATGTTGGATGCTGGATATGATCAGTTGGATCATTTATGTATGTATGCATCATGTTTGATGCTGGAAATGATCAGTTGGATCATGTGTATGTATTTTGTATATGCATCATGTTGGATGCTTGGACCATGTATCTGTATATGTATCAGGTGGATACATTGTATGATCAGGTGGATCATGTATGGTGATATGTATCATGTATTAGGTGGATACATTGTATGATCAGGAGGATCATGTATGATGATATGTATCAGGTAGATACTTGGTATGCATCAGGTGGATGCATTGATGATCAGGTGGATCATGCAGCAGGATGTTGCAGTGATGATCAGGATGATCATGGATGATGAGCTTCAGGATGTTGCTCCAGATGACATGCAGCAGGATGTTGCAGTGATGATCAGGATGATCATGGATGATGAGCTTCAGGATGTTGCTCCAGATGACATGCAGCAGGATGTTGCAGTGATGATGATCAGGATGATCATGGATGATGAGCTTCAGGATTTTGCTCCAGATGACATGCAGTAGGACGTTGTAGTGATGATGATCAGGACGATTATGAGTACATCAGGATGATGTATGGTGAGTATCAGGTTGATACTCTATGGCCGTGGATCAGGTTGTGCAGATGAGCATGTCTGGGAGATCCTATAGGTCGGATTTGTGTACCTGTAACAGCCTGGGATGCTCTTTCGAGACATTGCTCTGGGAGGACATGTAATTTGTGCCCTGGGAGATTTCAGGTCGGAGTTGTGTACCCGTAACATCCTGAGATGCTCTTGCGAGGTTTTGTCCTATGGCATGTAATTTGGGCCCTGGGAGATTTCAGGTCGGAGTTGTGTACCCGTAACATCCTGAGATACTCTTGCGAGGTTTTGTCCTATGGCATGTAATTTGGGCCCTGGGATATTTCAGGTCGGAGTTGTGTACCCGTAACATCCTGAGATGCTCTTTCGAGGTTTTGCCATGACCACATGTAATTTGTGCCCTGGGAGATTTCAGGTCGGATTTGTGTACCTGTAACATCCTGAGATGATCTTGCTAGTTTTTGTGGTGGACCACATGTAATTTGTGCCCTGGGAGATTTCAGGTCGGAGTTGTGTACCCGTAACATCCTGAGATGCTCTTTCGAGGTTTTGTGGTGGGGTCACATGTAATAGCGCCCTGGGAGATCCTACAGGTTGGAGTTGTGTACCCGTAACATCCTGGGATGCTCTTTCGAGGTTTTGTGACGCACGTAATAAGTCCTGAGGATTCCACAGTATGGCTAGTGATGACGAAGACCTGCAGGTGGTGGGCCTACATCCAGTATGAAAAAGGACTGGCTCTGTAGAACTTCCTATGACGAGTAGATTCAGAGATTGATTGAGATAGCAGCAGTAGTGACGATGATGATGACTCAATGACGATTATCTAGTGACGATGATCTAGAGAAGATGGCTTGTGCTAGAAGAACTGTGCTGAGAAATACCTTCCTAGTTAAGAGGGAGTGTTGATGTATATGTAACTTCAGAATGTATTTCACATATACGTATATTGTATTCCTATAGAGATGGTATTATTCCTCTATAAGGAAGTGTCGTCATTTATATTGTAAGTATCGTAACTTATACTTGATGGGTTATTAGACCACCTTATTTGGGGTCGGCCCTGTATAATTCATGTGGGTCAAAGGGTTATTAGACCACCCTATTGGGGGTCGGCCATGTGGGTCAAAGGGTTATTAGACCACCCTATTGGGGGTCGGCCCACTCAGCATTATGTTATGTGGTTAAGTTCGAGCCTACATGAGTTAGGTAAAAAGGCAAGTCAAGTCAAGTATAAATAGAGTGTGGGAGGCACTCTATTTGCTCACTCACTTCTCACACATGCACTCAAGGAGGAGTGGCGCACTTATGGAGGAGGAGGATCTGCTGCTAGGTTATGGCTATCTCTCTTGGTTGGTTGTATCATTGCTCTATCTATCTCTGAGGAAGTTATTGGGGTTTTTCACCTTTATGGTTTTCCCCAAGTAAATCTTTGTGTCTCTTGTGTGCTTGCATTATTGTCTCCATGATTGATATGCTGTAGATATGCTGTACATGTTGTTCTCTCAGTTAAGATCCTAGATCACATTGAAGTAAATTCTAAAAATTTAACACTTGTTTCCGATTAACTGGAGGCTTCAAGTCGAGGATAATTTTGATCTTCGCGTAATCGGCCTTGATTTCTTCTTTGCAAACTACGTGGCCTAGTAATATGCCGATGGGTTTTGCGAAAATGCACTTTTTAATATTTAGTGACAATTGTATCTGTCGACATCGTTCCAACATCAGTCGAAGCCATTTGCAATGATATTTTAGCATTGTATAGATTGTCCAATCATCAAAGTATACAACCATGGTTTTGTAGATATATTCTTGAAATTATTTGACGACAATTCTTTAGAAGACCGCAGGTGCGTTCTTCAAACCGAAGGGCATAACTTTGTACGTGAATGACCCAAATTCGCACACGAATGTTGTCTTTTTCTGATCTTCCTTTGTAATAAGTACTTGGTTGTACCCCGAGAATCCATCTGTGAAAGAGTAGCATTCATGCCTTGCAACTTCATTAATAATTTCATCTGCGAAAGGAGTTGGAAAGGGATCTGTGAGTGTTACCTTGTTCAACTCGCGAAAGTCGACACAGATTCTCAGTAGTGTCGGATCTTGTTTCTTTGGCTAAACAACCATTGGGATTTCCCATTCCGACTGGTTGATAGGATATATGATTCCTGCTATCGATCTCCTTTTTAACAATGTCTTTTATTTATGAGCAAGTTTGTAGGGTCTTTTCTTTACAGGTGTGGCATCTGGTTTAATATCAATTTTCATCTCGCCCATCTCCTGTACAAGTCCTTTCAAGTCTCTATAATCTTGAGCAAATACATATTGAAATTATTTGAGGATACTGGAGATTTCTGTTGTTTTCTCCTCACTCCAACAATCGCCAATCTTTGCCATTTTCGGTCGATCGTCATTTGAAATATCTACTTCCTTTGTTTTAATCTTTGCGTCCATCCATTCTGGTGCATGACTGTTACTTATCTATCTTTCACCTTCTTTGAATTGTGTGAAAGCTGATGGAAAGTATTTTTCTGACAACCTTTCGGGTTCGTATTTTTTGACAATCTTGGTGCTAAAGATTGTTTTTACGGGTTTTGACACATTGGGATTATCCTTTCTCCATTGAAATTTTTTTTTGACTGATATCTCCGTTTCTAGGCTTAGTCTTGTCGAATGTTGGCTTTCTGTCGATTTTATGTTGTAGTAGGTAGTAGGTGGGTGCATAATCTTCTTCTTTTCTGCAAGTGTTAAGCTTTCTGTCGGCCGCAGAAATTCTTTGATGCTTCTACTTGCTTCAACCAGCTTCTCATCATGTGGAGAAAACTGGAAGTCCTTGATGAAATTTTCTTTTAAGTCTTTCCAGAAGAAATTTTCTCCCCTCGCTTCTTCCATCTTGTACCATTTGTTAGGAAAATCATCAAGTGTTCTGGGGAAGAGGTGAGGCCATGCTCTTTCATCTTTATAGCCCAATTTTCTCCACTCTCTTTTGCAACAGTCGATGTGGGTTTCAGGATTTTGTCCCTGTGTAAACAGAGGGATATCGGTCAGAGTTGTCAATTTTCTACCTCCAAACCTTTCTATGAAAAATGTTGATGCAGTATTCCAATTTTGGAGTTTCGACTGATGGGTGTCCCACCATCTCGCAGCTTGACCAGTAAATGTCTCTACGAAAGTTTGTAGTTGTCCTTGCTCTCCGACATGTTTTGATACCTGTTCGACATGTACAACAGGTGAATCATGTTCTTTATACCTTAATGTCGAATTACCTGATTGTGCATTTCTGTTTGGAACAAGTGTTGGATATGATCGCATTTTTCGTTCGAATATATTCGGTGTGTATGATACTGAGAGAAAATTCTTTATTAGTTTCTTTGAGATGGCTTCCACAGTCCAACATTCTTTCGCATGTAAATCATAGTTCTCTATTTTCCAGTCATAGAGTTCTGCATTGGAATTGTATCTGAGCGAGACAGGATCTCCAATGTGAAGTTCTCCTTGGGTATTTGACTCAATGCGATCTTCATTATTGTCTATGCGGTAAAGCTATCAAACATCATTATCGATTTCTGTAGGTTCCGACCATGGTTCTCCCTAAGATGGGAAGATTGGTACAATAACCTTCTTCCCGTTGAATTTCAATTTGATACGACTTTTGTCTAAGGAAATTGAGGCCTTCATCTTTCTTCCCCAAGGTCGACCGACCAAGGCGGGAAAAGAAATCACATCATCCTTGGGAGTGATGATCTCTAAGTCTACTGTTGTCATGATTCCTTTGGTGGAAGTTTCGGCTCCTTTCCATACTCCAATTGGGTCAATTAATCCTTGATCTGTGAGCTTTAGATAGATTCCTGATTCCTGCAGTTGTGGTCGACCAAGTTGGTCCCAGGTATCACGAGTCATGATATTCACTTGGGATCCAAAATCTAGTACGACTTGTCATACATGATATCCGTTTATGTCAAGGTCGACTAATGGGTCAACATCATTTTTCTCTTTTTGCTTTAGTTGGCAAATGTTTTTAGTTTGTCTTTGCTCGACGTGTTAATATTTTAATTTATGCAACTTGTCAATCATTTTGGCTACAGCTTCCTCATTTGAAATTAATCTGAGCAATTCATTGAGAACTTCCTGTCAGTTTTCTTCAATGTCTTCGTGTGCTGCTAAGTCATGAAATCTGTCGGATGCATATTTGTACACAGATTTTTGTTTTATAGGATTTGGGTAATCCTCTTTATCGACAATTCTACTTATCTGTGGCTTATCTTGACCAATGTGAGTGCCTTTCCTAGTTACAATTTGCAAGTTTTTTGTACGAAGCACATCATTTTTTGAAATACAAGATAAAACATGAACATTCTTTTTATTATTTATTTTCTCAATCATGGTAGTGTCACTTACCCAAATTTCTGAAATTATTATTTTATTAGCAAAATACTTTATGTTAAATTTAATTACAAAGTTTTGTAATTATGATCAATTTTGATCAAGGATGAATGTAATTACTAATTATTATTATTTAAATAAATTAATTAGGAGACAAACACCCAAGGGGACTGTTAAATGAGTGTTCACTGACCCACTAGGAGGAGTGGAAGCTGTTGGAAGGTATGGGACAGATGGCAGCAATTGCACTACACCACTAGTTGTTGGTTATGGGAAAACTGCCCCTAAAAATGTGGCATTATCCCCCAGGTAGTGGCAGTGTGTAGGCATCTCATTTAATGACCCAGTAACAACTGAAAAGGCCTAGGAAGCCTACATAAGGAAAATTCAAATTGAGCAGGAAGCTCTTACGCAATATTTTTTGTAGAAGTATTTCCTCATGTGCATCAGGTGATCACTGAGAGATTCGAATAGGGAGGTTAGTTGTGAGTGCAATCATAATTCTGCAAACTATTTTGATAAGAGAACCAGAGGTGCTGGTGCAGGTCTTTTGGACTACTAGTTCTTGAAGATTTGATAGTCATTGCTACTACAAGTGGAGATCCTAAATTCTTAAGTTTCTTCCTCCTGGTGGTTTAGTGAACAGGCTCGGGGGTCCTAAGGCAAGTATTTGGATGCCTTCAGGAATTGGTTCGGTGGAACAGTATTTTTGGGCTTTTTGTTTCCCTACAAATTTATCCAGGTTTTACAGTTTTCTACTTATCTTAGTTAATAGTTTTGTTTAGTAAATTTAGTAATTTCTGTTTTTGAATAAGAATTTTATTTTTGATTTTGTTTTAAGTCTGAATGCTAAGTTAAATGATAATCTGAATTGATAAACCAATATCTACATTTTTCCACATGCTGTTTTAAGCATGGTACTCTAGTGTAGATAAGCAAATTAAGTATAGATGAAAATATAGGAAAATTTCCATTTGATTTGATAGATAAGTACTGTGATTGAGTTGAGTTTCATTTTCTTTCCTATAGCTAATAACAGTAGTAATTACTATATAGTATCTACCACAGTATAGAATGTTCGATTGTTTTCATGAAAAATAAACATTGTTATTTCCTGTACAAATACATTGTAATTTTTTTATGTATATAGGAATAAAAGTAATTCTAATTTCCATACATCATTTAGGCAATTAAATAGGTATTGCTGCAAGAAATAAAATTGCTGACTATGGACTTAAGCCACAAATCTTAGTCATTACACAGTCTCCAAATCTCTCTCACACACACTATGTTTTTCCTTTACAAATCTTTCTGTTAGAATATTTCTTTTTAATTATTTTAGTATAACTATTAAACAGAAAACAAAGTTATGTAACCCCTATCTCGTTTACAATTATTGTAGTTTCCATTCTCATTGCAAACTGTATATAAATATTAAAGTATAGAATCGTAACAGTGTAAACCTAGCTTCGATCTAAGGTTTTTCTGGAGTTATTATTATAAAAACATTCTTTTCATTCACGGAAAAACTAGAATTTGGGCGTGGCCCTGTTCTTTTCTTTTGTAAACAAAAAAACCATTTCATCACTTGCAACATACAGAGTTTAGTCATCTACAGGAATGTACTTAGTTTTCATATAGCTTGACAATCACGTTTTCCTACAGTACTCAAACATATAACATAGATCTCAAACTTTTAATATAAACCGAGAAGCATTTGCACAAACTTCTACATTGCAAAGAGTTAAAAACTTAGCACATAGAGTTAACGAGCTTTGATTCCAAATTGTATTTCTTCAAACATAAAACAAAAACATTATCCAAGTTCGAGATTCGAACCAACACTGGTTCCAACTTCGCAAAGGAAGATAACTTTGAACAGGTCGTCTTTACATTTTCAAAACAAAACTCACACAGGGTTATCCCCACCTTTAACTCTTGAAACGAGTTTTACAAATACTTTTTTTTTTTACAAAGCTAGAAATCAAATTAAAAGACAGAGTATCGTTTAACTAAACGAAGGTCTTTCCCTGTAAACATTTTCTCTTTAAAACACAAGGACTTTCAAAGTTTCTCGACTGACAAACCACGCCGAAGCATGACGAAAACCCAATCACTTATTCTGTCTAGAAACACATCAACCAAGACCAACAGAGCACCTACGAGGGTTTGAAGACCCAGAGCTTACCAGGATTGGAGTTTCCATCCATTTCCAAACCCTCATTCAAGCTTGCCCTGTTGAAAATTGGTGCTTGCCACATAAACATTCGAGGTTAAACATTATACTTTTTAAACTGTAAACTGAACGATACAATAACTCTCAGTTTTTCTAAAGAACACTTACCTTGCAAACCGACGACCATACTCTGTACATACATCTTTAAATGCCGAGCTCCTTGTTTGGACGAGACCAGGGTAGCGTTACTTTTGTTTCAGGGAGGTATCCTTCCACTCAAAACTCAGAAAATGAAATAGCTAAACTATCAACTTAACCGTATTGTAAACCCAAGTCACAATGAGTGTTCACACCATTACAACAAAGACGAAACCTACAACTTTCAACCTCTCCTGTAGGTCACGGGGTCGATACCCACTTACATTGTTTTCTAAACCCTAAAAACCAGCAGCCTGTTGGCCCTCACAGACTGAAACAATAGCAACAATGAAAACACATTAACTTTCTATCAACCCATCACAATGACGCCACACTAGGGTTGTATCCAACGACCAGGATCAAAGTTGATCAACAATCGTAATCGTGCCAACACATTTTTTTTTGGAGCGAACAACATTTGCATTTATTGATCATTCATTGCCCTTAGCTCGGACTTGCCAATTTTTGCACACGATGGATAGATAGATGGCCAGCTCGGAAGAATATCAACGGGAAGCATTACATAGCAACCATTGCAGTCACCATATGCACTGAGTTGCAATACGTGGAAGTGTTGTTAAGTCCCCATCACCACAGTTTTATGGACGACCATTAATGCAGGCCTGTAACACGATCACCAACGCCGGCTCGTAACGCATGCCAACCATCAACCTGTCAATCAATAAGTTAATGCATGATTAGTACTCTATTTATTTCAACAACGTTTGATTTATAACCATATATGTTAGATTTTGTTTCGAAGTCGTATAGTCGTCCAAGCTTTTGATTTACAACGTTAAAACATTACGTGTTATGTTAACAATAATCCAAAGTTTATTGGTTCGCAAGTTTTGGCTACGACACATTTTATTTGTGTTATGTTTTTATTTATTGATCAATGTTTATATATGTATATAGATCCAAGCCTAGGTCGCACTATAGAATCATTATGTTATGTTTATTTAACATTTAAGTTTATATAGTTCCTAGGGTAGATTCGTAGGTTATTATGTTAAGTATTATGACCATATAATAGTTGTTTCGATAATCAAAATTACAACATTATGTTACGTTTAAATGTATAAATGTATTAAAGAATGATAATGTTAGCTTTGTAAATTTTGTATATTTATCGATAATTCTTCATGTTTCGTACTTTTGCAATATCAAGAAATATAGGATTTGCATTGGTAATTAAATGAATCCAATGATAAATATTTAGCATTTAAACTATTCAATGTTATGTACTTTTACTGTATTTTCTCATTACAAACATTTAATGATTTTGCGGTACAAATACTACATCAGTACTATGAAGATAATTAATTATCTTAGGATGACGACAAAGCCAGCTACAACAATGACAAGGATTACAACAACAAAACTATCAGCCTGATTATGTTTATAAATGACATTATTGTAAACATTGTTGACTTATAAGATAGCTTTTGAAAACAGTAAATATAACCATGTAAATCATACCTGTATGCTTTTTGTGAGTCGCAACAGATTTCTAACATTCTATTTAGTTACGATGTTGAATTTGAACTACACACGTACTTTGAAATTACACAGTCATGGAAATTCTTACCTGTCGTCTGCACATAGAACATTTCAAATGCTTTAGCGTTGCAACTAAGTAAACTCCAGGGTACCTCGTAGGACACCCTTGGAAAACAAAAAAAACAAACTGTCAGTGTCTTGTCAATATTTATAAGTATCGCATCATATTTCTGTTATGTCAGTACATTTATTACAATAATCATATTTGTTAATTGTGTGTTAAAGTTGTCATTATCATAATGTTGCTAATACAAAAATTAAATTATGTTTAGTACTAACGAATTTTAATCATTTATGTCGTAATCAAACCATTAGTATTTTCCGCAACTGTATATATCTTATTTAATGTTGTTCTTAAAAGTTTTAAATTTGTATGAAAATTCGGGATGTTACAAGTAGGGAAATCCTCTAAATAGTGATCGCCTACCCCACACTTTGTATAAAATTTAAGATCATTTCTTTCCTTATAAGGGCATTCTGCATGCCGATGATCCTTGCTGAGACATGTGAAACACGCACCAGGTCGATTAGGTCGAATACCACGACCTCCACCGCCATGACCACGACTCTGGTATCCTCCGCGTCTATTGTAGCCATCATATCGCCGATCATATCAACGGTCATTATACCTTGGGTATTTGTTGTTCCTGTTTTGATTGTACTGGTTATTTCTTCCATCATTTCTCTCGAATATGTCATTTGCTGTATTTCTGTCGTGGTGCTGCTTGACAGAATTTGTTTGGTACACTGCATGGTAATTTTGTTGATTTTTCAGGTTCAGATGACATTCTTCAATTGCATGTGTATTGACTTCACAAATTTGACACCATTTTGCCTTTTTGTTTTTTAGATTGTATGGACAATTGTTTGTGGTATGTGAATCATACTCTTTGCACAGATTGCAGAAACATCTAGATTGAATGAGTTTAACGTCTTGTCACTGATCCTCAATTCGACAAGAATCTTTGTTATGTCCTGATGTTCGACATGTTGTACACCATAACTCTGGCCTTTTTAGAGTCATATTTCGGATAGCCTGCTCCATACTTTCAAGGAGTTCATCGACATGTCTATCCATGGATACTAGAGGGTATTCATCATCCATTTCGATTTCTAGTGATACTTTTGATGCCTCTACATAAGTATTAACACTTTGTCGAAGGACATGTATTCTGATTTTATTTATTAGACCGGCAATAAAACATTTAATTAATAGTTTTTCTTCGATCTCATAGTCTAATTTGCTTCAGAGGTCTTTGAATCTCTTGTCTTACTCCTTGACAGTTTCTGTCAGCTTTTGGATTGTTGTCTTTAGTTGTTCTGCGACCAGGTATGTCGCATCTTCTATCATGAAAAAGGCCAAAAAGATTTGTTTGATTTGTGCCTTGGTTGCATTTGGAGACTTTGCTATGTACCCCATGTACCATGTCAGTTCTCTTTTCCTTAATGAACCAACAAACTGTGCAACCTGTCTTTCTTCGTTGGTGGTTTGATTGTTTGTCCATATTGCTTCGCACACAAACTAGTGTCTTATCAGGTCTTCATCACCTTCATAGAACAGAAGGTGTGCTGTTGAGTGTGCCATGTCTGTTGGTGTATTATTTTGAGAATTTGATGGTGGTGTGGGTGGGTTATTTCCACAATCAGAACTTGGTGCTTTGTCAATTTGAATTAGCTGTCTCTCTGTACTTGGTTCTCTATCTTCATAATCAGTGACTCTAACTTCTTTTGTATCTCTAGGTCTGCCTTCTTCTACCACTTCTGTTGAAATTCAGTTAAAGTTCTGCTCGAATGGGATTTCACTGAATCTTAGGCTTTCTGACGTACTTGACGAGTCGCTCAACTTTGGTATTGGAAGGGGGGGCACTTCCTCATGCTTTGAGTACACTAGATGAAAGCTTCTATTTGAAAATTCGGGTTGAAAAGACACCCAATTTCCTTCCTCCGTCCAATGAATCAATAATCTATTAATATCATTGCCTTCTATACTTTGACGACTCCAAATTCCCGACTGACCAACATGGAGACCGAGATTTTCCTCGACAATTTCTTGCACCCAAATGCTTTGTGTTAAATGAAATGGAGAAGGAGGTGTTATCATTTCAGGTATATGAACTTGGAGAGCTCTACCACACTCTATCCACAAGTCTTCATCCATCGGTGATAGGTCTTCTTCGACACCTCGATCATTGCGGGTTCGACTTGACTCTGGCAACTTTCCTTCTACACATGTCGCAACATTTGATCCTTGCATCCTCCGGAGCACAATTGCTTGCTCCCACAGCTCTTCACACCACTGCCTCCTCTTTTCTCTCAATTTTCTGGATATCTGGGGTGCTTTTATGACTCAAAAGTCTGTCTTTGTCGGATTTTCTTCCATTGCTGGCCATGTCATCTTGTCATATGTCGATTTTCATCAAACTAGGTACATTAGAGCATGCTTCATTACCCCCCCAATGCCGAACCGAGGGTTTCTAGATCACTGGGGAAGTACAGACCATCATTTGTTCAAGAAAAATTCCCATTCGTGCTCCTTTACAAATCTTTCCCACTTACGTTCTTTCTCCTTCCAATTAGAGTTTGAAGGGCCAGGAGCAGCGACGGTCGTGTTTCGACAATATGCACGACACCTTTGTCGATCAGAAATTTGAACAATAAGGTCGATAGAGAACACATCAATTGATTGGCTAATTCAGTGAAGAAATTTCTTCTTATTTCGTCAACCGAGACACGGTCTTCAATCACCTGTTCTTCACAGAAATCGTTTGTAATATTTTCGCACCACTCCAACAGATTCGTGTGTCCTCCGTTGATTAGCTTCGATAGCAGCTTCCTCTCTACTTCATCAACTGGTATTTTCATCCAAAAGCTTCTTCAAGGTAGTCGGCACAGACTCTACAAATCTCTCATGGGTCTTGGAGAAGAATCGATCTCTTGCTTGGCTAATCGTCAGCTTGTTACATCCTGCATAGTTCTGCAGATAATTCACGATTTTCTTCTCCCACCAATCTCTAATCTCATGTTCTGAAATCATAGGTCATGATGCTATTTGTTTTTCATGCATCAACCAGCAATGAAACTAGATGTTGTAGTCCCAAGGTTCATGTGGTTACCATAGATACATTACGTAATATAAGCAAGCATACACAATGATACAGATACAAGAGACGAGGCAGAGAGAGAACACAAGCCTTTATATTAACCAGCAAGAGAATAATACAATCATAGAACCAATCTTAACCAGTACCTCGGCTCAACAACCTATATATATATCTATGCAAATATAGTTACATAACCGTCTGTCGGTCTATCCAACTGACTCGACCTATACTAGTCGACGCGACCTGTCGACATATGCTTCAGAGTGGTCGGGCAGAGGGCCTAGTCGATAGGACGACCTAGTCCCCTCCAACACCACCCAACAAACAAACAAAGATAAGTATTTGAATTGTCATTTCTCATATATCTATTTATTTAAATAATATTGTTCAATGGTGTACATACTTATGTTCCTAGATTTAGGTTGTGTATTATGCATATTGGGATATTTGCATTAATGAACAATATACTACTAATATGCATGTGATGGGTAAGTGGCCTATGGTACTATACACCATTCCATTGCTACTTATCTAGAATGAAACCTTTTTGCTGACATGTTGGGAGTGTGCACACTCTTAACAATTTTTTGGTAGAAATGGAAGGCATCTAGAAAGTTACGGGATATGGATGAATGTTGTATTGAAGCATTGGCTAAGATAATTGCATGACTGTATGACCTATGTCTTTATGCGTAAGAATTTGTTCTGAAAACTATGAGATGTTTATAATCATGCAGTTGAACTTGTCTTGTAGGAAAGATTGTGTACCGTCACCTACAAGAGAGATTTGTTTCGAAGAACAAGCAACGAAGATCAAGAAAACTACCTATTGAAGAACCTGAAGTTCCCAGGATTCGAGATGGAAGAAGCAGTTCCAGAAGATCATGAAGACTATGAAATAGAAGAACCACAAGAACCTATAGATCCACCTCGTGAAAAGAACTTTCCAAAGCAGCAGAGAAGAAAGAATGGAAGGATTCCATGATCGAGGAGTACCAGTCAATCATGAAGAATGATGTCTGGGATGTGGTCCCGATACTAGTAGGGAAGTCTATTGTGACTTCCAAGTGGATCAACAAGATCAATCATGCTACAGATGGTAGCATAGAGAAACACAAGGCAATATTTGTGGCACGTGGCTTCTCCCAGAAGGAAGGGATAGACTATGAGGAGAAATTTTCACCTATAGCTAGATACACTTCCATCAGATCAGTACTTTCTCTGGTTGGAGTGATGAAGTGGAAGGTACACCAGATGGATGTCAAGACATCGTTCTTGAATGGTGTAGTAGAGGAGGAAGTGTATGTGGAGCAGCCACTCGGATTTGAGACACATGACAGGGAGACTCATGTGTGCAAATTGAAGAAGGCCTTGTATGTATTGAAACAACTACCTAGGACATGGTACAGTAGGATAGAAAGCTTCTTAACTAGTTTGGTCTTTACCAAGAGTAAAGCGGATTCCAACCTTTACTAAAAGGTTGAGGAAGGGAACCCCGTGATAGTTCTACTTTATGTAGATGACCTGTTTGTGACAGGTGAGGATGGGTTGATTGCTGACACGAAGAGGAAGCTTGCTGCGGAGTTCGAGATGAAGGACTTGGGTATGATGCACTATTTCCTAGGTATGGAGGTGTGGCAGAGTGCATATGGAATCTTTCTTGGACAAGGGACGTATGCAGTGGAGATCCTGAAGAGGTTCGGGATGATGGATTGCAAGGCCATGGCCACACCTATGGCATTGAACCTGAAGCTATTGAGTGATGCTTCATCAGATTCGGTTGATGCCACTGTGTATCGTCTGATGATTGGATCTTTGATGTACCCGACGAATACGAGACCAAATATTTACTTTAATGTGAACACATTGAGCCAGTTCTTGATGGATCCGAGACATGTTCACTTGATTGTTGCATAGCATATTCTGAGGTACTTGAAGGGTATGGTGGATTGTGGGCTCAAATATGATGCGAATCAAAAGATTAACCTAGAGGGTTATGTTGATTTGGATTGGGCAGGCAGTGCCATTGATAGGAAGAGCACTTCGGGGTGCTGCTTCAGTATGGGATCAGGTGTGATCTATTGGTTTAGCAGGAAGCAGTCCCGCGTGGCATTGAGTACAATTGAAGTAGAGTATGTCGCATCTTGTTCGGCTAGTTATGAGGCAATATGGCTGAGGAATCTACTGTATGATTTGTTTGATCTCCAGTTAGATGTGACTTGTATATATTGCGACAACCAGAGTTGTTTGAAGTTGTTTGAGAACCCGGTGTTCCATGACAAGTCGAAGCACATCGAGATCAAGTATCACTATATCAGGGATATGGTGCATAGAGGAGTAGTGAAGCTCCAGTATGTTGCGACAGATGAGCATATTGTCGATGTATTGACCAAGCTTCTTTCCAAAGTGAAGTTCGAGTACTTTAGAGAGAATCTTGGTGTACTCCAGATCGAGGTTCCTTCCAATGGGAAGTGATGAATCCGGAAGACGCAGATGCACATGGGCCATTCTCACATAGTGCTAGGAAAGTACTCCTATGTTGGTAGATGTAAGGGCTGATCCATTATCACATAGTGGTAGGAAAGTCCTCCTATGGTGTAGATGTAAGGGCTGAGCCATTCTCACATGGTGGTAGGAAATTCCTCCCATGGTGTAGAAGTAAGGGCTGGACCATTCTGGCATGGCGGTAGGAAAGTCCTCCCATGGTCATTGATGTAAGTGTCGAGACTTTCCTGAATGGTGGTAGGAAAGTCATCCCATGTCGGTTGATGTAAGTGCTGTGTCTCACATGATGGTAGGAAAGTCCTTGCATGTTGGTAGACGTGTGATGTGCATCTGGGTTGTGCTCCGCTGATGATGAGATGATCTAGACATGATGAGGAGACAATAGGGTACACAGGTTTTGGAGAGGCATATAATAAGTCTTGAGAGATCCTGCAGGTTTTGTAGAGGCATATAATCAGTCCTGGGATGCTCCTTCAAGTTTTGCAGAGGCATATAATCAGTCCTGGGAGATCCTGCAGGTTTTGCAGAAGCATGTAATAAGTCCTGAGATGTTGTGTTAGGTTATTGCAAGGGAATGTAATAAGTCTTGGATTGTGTGTCAGGTTTTTGCAAGGCAATGTAATAAGTCCTGAGCTATACCTACTTGATGGCTTTCCTGCAGAGATGATGAAGACCTACATGGAGGCTAGGTCTACATCCAGCATGAAAAAGGTCTGTCTCTATAGAAGTTCCTATGACGAGTAGATTGGATATTGATGGTCAAGATAACAACAACAGTGACGATGATGATCCAGTGACGAAGACTTGTACTGATGACTGTGTCAAGAGAATACCTTCCTAGTTAAGAGGGAGTGTTAATGTAATTGTAACTTTGGAATATATTCACTTGTATATTTTATGTTGTATTTGTATTTTATTATTGTACCTCCGAAGGAGATGTTTATTCCTCCAGTCGGGAGAGTCATTATTGTACTTGAGTCATGTAAATTCATTGAGGTTAACCCTCCATTGTATGTCAGGGATTTAGACCCCAGAGTTGATTCATCATTAGGTTATTAGACTCTCCTGGAGAAGTCGGCCTAGTCAGTTACACCTAGGGGCCGACCTGTTTGGGGTTAAGGTA
Organism: Larix kaempferi; assembly: GCA_027924585.1. Lineage (NCBI taxonomy): Eukaryota > Viridiplantae > Streptophyta > Pinopsida > Pinales > Pinaceae > Larix > Larix kaempferi. Next base: position 10,147,465 of record BSBM01000476.1, read on the forward strand.
AAGTGAAAGTAAAAGTATAAATAGAGAGAGTGCTCCTCTCTATTTGCTCATTCACTCACTCATCAATTTCACATTAGTGAGGAGAAGGAAAAGTTTGCACTAGTGGAGAAGAGAGAAGATGTTGAAGACCATTTCTACTATTGTATTGTTGTTCATTATATCTCTAAGGAAGTTGCGGGGTTTTCTCCTTTATGGTTTCCCCAAGGAAAAACTATGTGTCTATTGTCTATTGTGTTTGAATGTTGTACTTGCTATTCTCTCAGATAAGATCCTAGATAATCTTGAATTAAATTGTGAAAATCTAATAGTTTATTGGCTTTAATGTAAATACTGTGTATATGCAGTGTGTGTATTTGCCCTAGTGTTGAGATCAAGGCCAAGGCCCCACTAGTGTATGCTTAAGTTTATTGCATAGGCAAGTATTTGATAGTTTGATTATTCATGGGTTGTTAAGCCATGGAGAAATTTAAATGATGTAATTATTTATTAATGAATAAAATACCCAAGAAGTTGGCTAAGGAGGCAACCAATGAGAAGGGGCCATGTGTATCCACCAGGGAGAGGTGAGGGGGTTATGGGATCAGTACCCATGTTGCCACATGTCCAACCGTGAACCATTTTGACCTCCCAGCTGACATCAATTCGGTTTCAAAGGGTGGTTGAAAACATTGTTGTTGAAGCCGATGGAGTATGAAGCATGCCTGTGATTTCGTATGGCAGGGCATGGCTCTAGTTAATTGTCCCGGAAGAAACTCAAGCGTTTGAACAATGCGCAGAACTTGTTTTGAGTACCCATTGGGGAAGGAAACCGGGGGATTCACTCAGAATTCCATCATCCATCCATTCATCGAGAGAGAGAACTCGTCCATACATTCATGCATAAGCAGACCCGTAGATCCCAATGGTGAGGAAGCTTGAAGATAATCACGTTTCCTGTGTAATAGGGAAATACCATAGAGTCCATGGCCATATAAAGTGTGTGTGAGAACCCAGTCTACTCATAATAGGAGTGGTAAGAACCCCGAGAAGAAAAAATTACAAAGCTCGAACAACATAGAGAAACTGTGAAAACACGAGATCGAGTTGTAAAGAGTATATTGCGGAACAAAGCTCAGTCCACAATTATGAGAGGAAACAACTTGTTGAACTGTGGTAGAAGGTTGGGTTTCTTGATAAACCTAGTGAATGCTGTAATCTCATAGAACTAGCAATTGGACCTTTCTATTCCCACTCTGAATAGAACTGGAAGGGAAGAGGCCTTGAGGGACTATGCGGCAGAGAAGAGGGTCTTCCTTGTGTTGGGTGAGGTAGGTAATGTGGGTTCCATGTCTGCTGAGTGTTGAGATGCCTGTAGCTCTGTGGTTGAGCTCACTGGATTAGCAATACCTTCCTTGTCATCCTTATATGCCTGATAAACCCACTGTAGGTTGGCTTAGCATGATCAGCTTCCCTGGTATGCTTGATAAACCCAACTATAGGCTGGCTTGGCATGATTGTGTTGTTGGTATGCTTGATAAACCCAATTGGAAGTTGGCTTAGCATGACCAGTATATCCCTATATGCTTGATAAACCCACTGTAGGTTGGCTTAGCATAGGTAGATTCCCTGGAAAGCTTGATAAACCCAACTGCAGATTGGCTTAGCATTGGGATGGAACCTTGACTGCGAGAGAACTTGATAGCCTCCATAGCAAATACACAACCCAGCTTGGGGGTGATCTCTCAGCTGAAAGAGTACAGGCTGGACAAAGATCTTAGGTTGGGTGGAATGTTGCTTTCACTTAGCCAGTTGCTTGGCAGCTTCATAAAGTTAAAAGATAAGTACTTCTTTGTTATGTTAAATGATGATGTTCCATTGCTATGATATGGTTTCTTATGTTCAGATATGGAATGTATGCTTATATGAATTTGATGATAGGAATATTATGTGCAAGACTGAGTAGAAGTCCGAGTTCATTGCTATATACATCCTTTTATTGCATGAGTTTAATGCATTATAAGTCTTGCATGTGATAAATGTAATGGTTAGATCTAACTTTATTCACTTTACATGTTGAGATGTATTGATTAACCTTGTGAATGCGTTGTATGACTACACCTGATCTTGGGAAAAGGAGGGGGATACCCTGAGGTGTTTCAGAACCCCTCTATGGGTTAGGTGGAGGGAAAAGTCATAGCATAAGGAAGGTTAAAGTCATTTAAGTGGAGCTATGGACAAAGCTTCAGTGGGAAATTTAGTAGATCATGAGTGCTCAGATGGGGAGGGTTTTTAACCATTGTATAGATCTCTCCAAGATATTTCCAACTGTACCGACCTTGTCTCATTTTGACCAAAGATGAGAAAGTTATGCTCCTAAAAAGTTGCTTCGGAAGTTACCGTTGTAGGGGTGTCGTTCCGCATGCCCGCATCCGCAATGAAGATTGCGGATTGCGGAATGGAAAGTTTACCGATGGTAAATTGCGCACTTTTGCATCCGCAATTGCGGATTGCGTATTGCGGAATGGTAAGTTTCCCAGTGGGAAAATCCCGCATTTCCACATCTGCAATGCGGATTGCAGATTACGAATTGTGGATTGCAGATTGAGGATCGCAATTGCATATGGCGGATCGTAATTGCGGATTACGGATCCGAGATACTTCGACTATGTGTGTGTACTCAGTTGAATTTGGAAGAAAAAAAATGTATCAGGGTATCCCATGGCTTTTGAAGGTCGTGGGGATGTGACAAAGTGGTATCAGAGCTTCAGTTGCAACACTGGGAGATGTTTGGGCCAGACTATGCATGATTTTTTGGTCAAGAGATGCGCCCATGGCATGGTTTTGATGAACTTATTTGATTAATTGATTGTTCAAATGAATAGTTCTAGGTTTGAATGGGTATACTAGAGTTTAATTGCATGCTTGTGATGTCTAATAGATGTCTCTGATATGCATAGTGATAGCAGCAGCTGTAAGATGAATCATATAACAGGGAAATGTACAAAAAGGCGTAGGAATGGTCACCTTAAACAATGCGCAGGACCCGTTTGAACCAGAGGACGATGTGCTGGGTAAAAACGTGAAAGAAGCACATACCGAGGCCGAGTCTGATGGAAGAAGGGAGCAAGTAATGCCCCCAAACTTGGCCAAGACTATGGTAAGATTTAACGAGCGGATGATGAAAGCGCATGAACAACAACATAAACTCAATGCGGCCATTTTGCAGAGCCTTATAGACATACAACAAATAATAAATGGTGGGTATAACCCAAGCAACAAAGGTCGAGAGGAAAGAAATGCAGAAAGTCAGTCTAGGGGTCGTTTTAAGAGAAGAAATCCAAGCCCTAGAAGAGGTTTTGTTAGCAGAAGGTACAGAACACCCTCTCCTAAGTTTTTGTCTAGTAGGTCAGATGATTCTGAGGGTTCTCAAGGGATCCGAAGACACACTTCCTGCAAGAGTAAGGGAAGAAAGAGGCACAAAGGTATTCCATAGGGTGAATTTAGGAAGGCAAGGCCTCCCACTTTTGATGGTGAAAGAAAACAAGGTCAATAAGTGGAGGAATGGATTCTTGGAATAAAAAAGTACTTCAGAATGCACGAGTATTCAGAGAATGAAAAGGCTAGAGTTTCCATCTATAGCCTTAGTGGAAGAGCTTCAATCTGGTGGGAACACCTCATGCAAGTGAAGGGAGTTAGTGAAAGAAGAGTTAGCTGGGGAAGGTTTAAAAGATACTTCCAGGAGAAGTACCTATCAACTAGGTATTATCATAGCAAAAGAAAATAGTTCAATGAACTCATATTAGGATAGAATACCATGGAAGAGCATGTCCACAGGTTTCTGGAGTTGCTGAGGTATGTAGAATACATCAAAGATGAAAGAGTGAAGATCCAATGCTTCCTTGGTAGTCTACCACAGAACTACAGAGATATAATAGAGTTTGTAAATCCACCAAGCTTGGATGAAGTCATTAGAATGGAAAAGCATTGCTATGAGAAGGGTAAAGGTAAAGCAGAGGCGCAACCAACATGGAAAGGTAAAACCAAGGGAAGGGTTGAATAGAGGAAAGGTGAATTGAAAACACCATTCAGAAATCAACCCAGAAGATTTCCACAGGGCTAGCAAGCAAGAAGAGAATTCAAACCAGTTTTAGTAGCATATAAAACATCAAAGGGGCCACTTCAGTGTTGGGGTTGCGGAGGAAACCACATGCTTATAGATTTCCCAACTGAAAGGAAGAACCCCAGGAGCTTGCACAACATTAAAGGAGAAGGTACAGTGGGGGATATGGCAAGAGAAACACCTAGGATTTATGCAGCACTGGATGATCACCAAGAAAACCATCAATCGACAGTGGTGGAGGTTGAAGGTAAGGTTGTTGAGCAGTCTATTTTTGTTTTGATTGATCAGGGTCTACTCATAGTTATGTATCTCCTAAGGTAGTGGAAAGTTGTTCTCTTGGTAAAGTAAAGCATGATAAGGCTTGGCTAGTTCAATTAGCCACCAGTACCAAGAGAAAGGTAAGTGAAGCAGTGAAGGAGTGTCCTATAGAATTGAATGGAATCCTCACACATGTAGAATTAAATGTTTTACCATTGGGATCATATGATGCCCTAATTGGCATGGATTGGTTGGAAAGACATAGAGGCAAGGTGGACTATTATGAGAAAGCTTTGGAATGCCTTCATGATGAAGGAAGGTCAAGGTTGGTAAAAGGAATTCCGAAGCATGTTTTAGTAAGGCATATTTCAACCTTACAACTAAGGAAATTTTATAAAAAGGGTTGTCAATTATATGCTGTACATATATCAAATTCAACAGAAGATAAAGGAACCAACTAGAAGATTTCCATATATTGCAAGAGTTTCAGGATGTATTTCCGGATGAAGTTCCAGGGCTTCCACCCAAGAGAGAAATTGAATTTTCCATTAATCTTATTCCAGGGGAAGCACCCATATCCAAAGATCCTTATAGAAAGAGCACACTAGAATTGGTAGAATTGAAGATGCAGCTGCAGGAATTAATGGACAAGGAATATATCAGACCAAGTGTATCCCCATGGGGTGCACTAGTGTTATTTGTTAAGAAGAAGGATGGAACATTGAGGTTGTGTATTGATTACAGACAGCTCAATAAAGTGACAATTAAGAGCAAGTATCCCTTGCCAAGAATTGATGACTTGTTTGACCAAATGAAGGAAGCTAGAGTGTTTTCAAAGATTGACTTGAGGTCTGGGTACCATCAAGTGAGGATAAAGGAATAATACATTCATAAGACAACCTTCAGGACTAGGTATGGCCATTACAAATTTACAGTGGTTCCATTTGGTCTTACCAATGCACCTGCTACATTCATGTGTCTCATGAATAGTGTCTTCATCAAATATTTGGATAAGTTTGTGGTTGTGTTCTTGGATGAAATCCTTGTGTATTCCAAGAATGAAGAAGAACATAATGAACATTTGAGAATGGTATTGCAAGTCCTTAGGGAGCACCAGATGTATGCTAAACTGATTAAATGTAACTTCTATCAGTAGAAAGTACAATATTTGGGTCATATTATATCGACAGAAGGCATTGCAGTGGATCCAGAGAATATTGAAGCCATCATGGACTAGCCTACTCCAAGGAATGCGGTAGATGTTAGATATTTTATGGGCCTTGCTGGTTACTACAGAAGGTTCATTGAAGGCTTCTCCAATATAGCTCATCCAATCACTTCATTGCAGAGGAAGGAAATCAAATTCACATGGTCTGAAAAATGTGAAAGAAGTTTCCAGCAGTTAAAGGAGTTACTAGTACACTTGTTTTGAAGATTGCAGATCCAAGTAAGGATTTTGTAGTGTGCACTAATGCTTGCATTGAAGGACTCGGTGGAGTACTAATGCAAGAAGGGTTTGTAATTTTTTATGAGTCAAGGAAGATGAAGGAACATGAAAGAAACTATGCCACCCATGACATAGAGATAGCATCCATAGTTCATGCCCTCAAGAGATGGAGAAACTACCTCTTGGGAAGAATATTTGAGCTTAGAATTGATCATATGAGTTTAAAATACTTTTTTGACCAACCAAATATGAACGGTAGACAAACTAGATGGATGGAGTTTCTTTGCAAGTTTGATTTGGAAATCAAGCATGTCAAAGGTAAGGAGAATAAAGTTGTTGATGCACTCAGCAAAAAATTCCATATTGCAGCAGTAAGTAGGTGTGAATCGGTCTTGAAGGCAAGAATTTTAGAGGCTCAATATAGTGATGAAGTCTACCTTCAGGTCAAGGAGAAATTGCAGCAGGGTGTTATGGATGAAAAGCATGCAAGATATCAGTTAGGTGAGGTTAATGTTCTCATTTATCAAAATACCAGACTACACATTCCAAACAGTACAGATTTAAAGAAGTTGGTGATGGATAAGATACATCAAAGACCATACTTAGGATATCTAGGATATCATAATACTATAACAACAGCGAGGAAACAATACTTTTGGCATGGTATGAAGAAATACATAGCTGAGTACATTACTAGGTGTCAGAAGTGTCAACAGGTCAAGGTAGAGCATCAACATCTAGCAGGATTGTTGCAGCCATTTCCCATTCCAGAATGGAAGTGGGAAGTGATCTCTATGGATTTTATAACAGGGTTGCCAATGACAGTGAAGAAACGTGATTCAATCTTGGTGGTGTTGGACAAGCTATCAAAGGTATCTCATTTCATTCCACTCAAGTCCACCCACAAGGCCAATGACATTGCAGATATCTTCATGAGAGAGATATTCAGATTGCATGGATTTCCCAAGGGAATAATTTCAGACCGTGACACAAAGTTCACATCCAATTTTTGGAAAGGCTTGTTCCATGCATTAGGAACTCAGTTGAAGTTTAGCACAGCTTATCATCCTCAAATGGATGGTCAGACTGAGAGAGTAAATCATATTCTTGAAGATATGTTAAGGATGTATGTGATGGATAAACCATCCAAGTGGGAAGACTATTTACACTTAGTAGAATTTGCTTACAACAATGGACATCAAGAATCCTTGAGGATGAGCCCTTTCGAGGTATTGTATGGCAAAGGATGCAGAACCACAGTAAATTGGGACAGCCCAGTGAACAGAGTACTGCTTGGACCTGAAATGATTGAGGAGATGGAACAAGAGATTGTGAAGATTAGGAAGAATTTGAAGGCAACACAGGATAGGAAGAAGAGTTATGTAGATCTGAAAATAATGCATAAGGAATTTCAGATTGGGGATCATGTCTACTTGAGAGTAAAACCAAGGAAGAGTTCCATGAAGTTGGGAAGTTGTCCCAAGTTGGCACCAAGATATTGTGGACTGTTCGAAGTCCTTGATAGGATAGGACCAATTGCATATAGGATTGCATTGCCTCCTAACATGAAAGCTCATAATTGTTTCCATGTCTCTTTGCTTAAGAAATATGCACACGACCCAAATCATATCATTGATTGGCATGTGGGTGAAAACATGAAGTTGGGTAACAATTTTGCCTGTTTTTTGACAATTTTGTTTTCATGTGGCCACCAACATTTTCATAGTTAGTAATCAGTTTTGACTAAAATATTTTTAGACACTAAAGTATAGGAATAGATGCAGTGTATACAATTTTTAAATATATTTTTCCTATAAATATTGGCTCTCCCAACATGTGGCCACAAAACACCCAATTGCCAAAAAATTGTTTCCCAGCTTTGTGTTTTCACCCATATGATACAGGTGGAACTGGAGGGAGAGTTCCAGGTGGAGCTTATATGCATCCTTGACAGAAAAGTCAACTTGCTCCGGAACAGGGCCATTGGGCAAGTAAAGGTGCAATGGAGGAACCTTAGTCCAAAAGAGGCCACGTGGGAGCTGGAGGATGCCATGAAAGAGGCATTCCCATTTTTGTTCAGTTTTGAGAACGTCGAGGACCGTGTTACTTTAAGGGAGAGGGAGTTGTAATACCTCATTTTTCTCTTGATGTTTATTGGCTTTAATGTAAATACTATGTATATGCAGTGTGTGTATTCTCCCTAGTGTAGAGCTCAAGACTACGACCACACTAGTGGATGTTTAAGTTTATTGCATAGGCAAGTATTTGATAGTTTTATTATTCATGGGATGTTAATCCATGAAGAAATGTAAATGATGTAATTATTTATTAATGAATAAAATACCCAAGAAGCTGGCTAAGGAGGCAACCTGTCATGTCCCCAATTTTGGCTCATCCGATACCATGGGTGAAAGGGGACAAGATCAACCCCCAAGGGAATTAATTGGTATTAATTATATTTACTTAAAATTAATTTTAGCCTAAGTCTCACAAATTGGAAAATTGATTTATTAAAGGTAATTTTGATAAATAAAATTAATGGATAATGAGCAAGTGGGCCAAGAGGGCACCCATGTGGAAGATGTTGCTAAAAATGGAGTCGGGTGTATTTTTGGAGGCAATTATACCACAGGAGTTAATTAATCATTAATTCATTGATTAAATGCTGAAGTTTGAATTAATTATGATTTGTAATATTTTTATTAATAAATATTACTATTAAATATTAGCAAGTGGTGATGATTAAGCTAGGAGGTCGAATTGGTCATGTGGACCACTCTTGCCTTAGTGGCAAATCTCAGGAAAAGCAAGGAATCCAAAGGAGGAAAGAAGACAAGGAAAACAAATTAGAAACTAACAAAAGCAAGCAGAAAAACTGGAAAAAGTAAAGAAAGTGGAAATTTTAAGAAAAGTAGTTAGAAGGAAAATAGAAACACCCAGAAAAGCTACCTAAGGCACACTTGCCAAAATTCAATGAAGGAGGTCAAGGAAAGAAAGTTTTGAAACCAGAGAGTTGCTATTCCTCTCAAGGAATGTGCCCTCCCTCATCCACACATGTGGATTGGATTGCTCATCAAGCTAAATCTTCTATTTAGTCATGTTTCCAACTCCATTCAAGAATTTTTGTCCTTTGTATTTTTGCATTGAGAGCTCTGATCCCTCTAGTTGAGTGATGTGCCTCAACAGTTATTCTTGGGAGATGTGCCCCAAGGCCCCATGAGTTTTAGTGACTGATATGCAGGTCCAATATATGTTATTGCAGCTAATAGCATTCATTTCAGTCCACCATTGAAGATCCGCAGTTAGCTTGAAGAGAAGATCATTCCTATAGGAGATTTACAGCTAGTTTTGGTGAAGGTTCACCAGTTGAAGGAGATAGTTTCAGTGAATGCACCCAAGGGTTGATGGTGGGTTATTTCAGACAGTTTTGCAGATATCAGAGATGTCCAAGATCAGAAATCAGATTCATAACTGATCCATCCTACTCTTCTTAATCATTCTCTCAACATCAGCTAGATTTGGAGTAGTTCTCTTGGAGAAGAGAGCTAGTATTTGATGATTGAACCCCAGTGAAGTCCAGCAGCTAAGAGTGAAGAAATATCAAACATATAACCTGTATATGGACTGATAATCTATTCCAGAACAGAGCAAAAGTAATTTCCTTCTTCTCATACTCATTCTCCCACTATTGTAATGAAAATCTAGCCTGTGAGGCACTGTACTTTGGAGGAGAATCTAATAATGAGAAAGAAAGTGTTCTGAACCTATATTTATACTTATATCTATTGAATATCATTTTTCAAATATTTATTTAATATCAGAATATAGTATGTGAAGTTTTGGAGCAATTTGAAGAGTTAAAGTGTAAGACTAGCTAGCTAGATGCTTATTCTAGACTAGTTTTACCAAAATAACTACTGAATCCATTATGAGTGCCAGTTTAACTCCATTCCAGTTGTAGAAGGTTCATATTTCAATATAATTTACATATCATCCACTTTATTAATAATTTGGTTTCATTTAACTCGATTTGGGAAAGCTGGATACTTAACTAGCTCAGCAATTCGCTATGTGCAATTAGCCTCCAAATTAGCCCAAACTCTTCCAAGTTCACCCAGTATTTATTCCAGTATATTTTATGAGTTATATGACTGATATAAATATTTTTTAAATTTTGATAACCTCGACCCAGTCTTGTTGGCATATGTTAGAATCCCAGGAAGCCTCAAAGTAGGAAATGGAGTTTCTTTATTACTGAAAAGTGAATGGCCCTAGCACTTTGTGTCAAGGACTTCTGCTTAGAACTTATTTTGCTGCTGCTGCACACTCAGCCACCTAAATTCCAGAACCTAATCTCATTCCTACCATCCCCATTCAGATTTCCAATCCCCATCACTTACATCCTGCACAGTCTGAGAATTTGGCCTTAAAAATTACAAGTCAAATTTTATTAAACTCTGAAGTGGAAGGAAATATCTTTGTCAGATCCTGACTAGGATATTACACAACCAATGAGAAGGGGCCATGTGTATCCACTAGGAAGAGGTGAGGGGTTATGGGATCGGTACCCATGTTTCCACATGTCCAACTGTGAACCCTTTCGACCTTCTTACTGACATTAATTTGGTTGCAGAGGGTGGTTGAGAAACCTATTGCTGAAGCCAATGGAGTATGAAGCATGCCTACGATTTTGTATGGCAGCGCATGGATCTGGTTACTTGTCCTGGAAGACACTCAAGTTCCTGAAAACACGCAGAACCTATTTTTAGTACCCATTGGGGAAGGAAAAGAGAGGATTTACTCATAATTCCATCATCCATCCATTCATCGAGAGAGAGAACTCGTTCAGACATTCATGCATACGCAGACCCGAAGAGCCCAGTCGTGAGGAAGCTTGAAGATAATCGTGTTTCCTTTGTAATAGGGAATACCATAGAGTCCATGGCCATAGAAAGTGTGTGTGCGAACCTAGTCTACTCAATACAGGAGTGGTTATAAGAACCCTAAGGGGAAACAATTACAAAGCTCGAACAACATAGAGAAACCGTGAAAACACGAGACCGGGTCGCAGAGATTAGAGTGAGGAACATAGCTCAGTCCACAAGTCTTAGAGGAACCAGCTTGTTGAATTGTGGTAGAAGGTTGGGTTGCTTGATAAAACCAGTAAAGGCTGTAATCTCATAGAACTGGCAACTGGACCTTTCTATGCCCACCCTGAATAACACTAGAAGGGAAGAGTCCTTGAGGGACTATGCAGAAGAGAAGAGGGTCTTCCTTGTGTTGGGTGAGTTAGGTAATGTGGGTTCCATGTCTACTGATTGTTGAGATGCCTGTATCTTTGTGATTGAGCTCACTGGCTTAGAAATACCTTCCTTGTCATCCTTATATGCCTGATAAACCCACTGCATGTTGGATTAGCATGATCAGCTTGCCTGGTATGCTTGATAAACCCAACTGCAGGCTGGCTTGGCATGATTGTGCTGTTGGTATGCTTGATAAAACCAACTGGAAGTTGGATTAGCATGACCAGTATATCCCTATATGCTTGATAAACCCACTGTAGGTTGGCTTAGCATGGGTAGATGCCCTAGAATGCTTGATAAACCCAACTATAGATTGGCTTAGCATTAGGATGGAACCTTGACTGTGAGAGAACTTGATAGCCTCCTTAGTGGATACACATCCCAACTCGGGGGTGATCTCTCAGCTTAAAGAGTATAGGATGGACATAGATCTAAGGTTGAGTGGAACGTTGCTCTCACTTAGCTAGTTGCTTGGCAACTTCAGAAAGTTAAAAGATAAGTACTTCTTTTGTTATGTTAAATGATGATGTTCCATTGCTATGATATGGTTTCTTATGTTCAGTTATGGAATGTATGTTTATATGAATTTGATTGATAGGAAGATTATGTGCAAGCTTGAGTAGAAGGATGAGTTCATTGTTATATACATCCTTTTATTGCATGAGTTTAATGCATTATAAGTCTTTCATGTGATAAATGTAATGGTTATACCTAACTTTATTCACTTTACATGTTGAGATGTATTGGTAGTGTGACCGTTTCAGTTGTGATGCGACATAGCGACTGCGTGATTAACCCACAATTGTGGAATGACACCTCATGCAAGCGGTTCTGCTAGTGTTCTAACGCGTCATCAGAGTCGGAAGACGCAGAGCTGTTACTGCACCATCCCATCTCACCGTTGGAAGTTGGATGAATATAGTCTCCAGAAATGTTCAATGCATGGTCCCATCCACTGGGATCGGTCACTGGCTAAATATATTTGCGTCCTTCATCCAGATACAATGGGGCTATGACTCTGAGGTTGTGGTTTTCGAAAGTCATTGTCCGCCGCTTGAAGTTGATTACCGCTCCACTATCGTTATCCCATCCGATCCCTAGCAATGCGGGATACGAACTTCCTCCTTCAACCACCTCGATGACATCGAAGTCAGCATAGGTCTTCATGCCCTAAATGTCCACCACCAAACGTGGGACTCTCCCAATCGACGTCACTTTAGCGTGATTAGCTAACCAGAACTGTATAGGAGACCAGCTCAATGGGGGGCTCCCCATTTTCTGCCATGCCTTCTTGGTTAAGATGTTGACATCCGAACCAAGATCCAGAATAACAGAATCAACATCATAATCCCTGATTTGGATATTCATTCGCATCTCCTTACCTGTCTTTTTCCGCTGTAAGGAGTTTACCGCGGACTCTTTCCATCCCCTAGCTAGACACTGCAACATCCCTTCAATCTCAGCAAGGGCTACGGGATCTCTTTCCAACAATAAATAGCTCACGAGAAACTTTTGCAAGGTTCCAGATTGCGTTGATGGACCTACCTCTAAAATCGCATAAAAAACAGGGGGCATGTCGCAGATGATAGATTTACCGCGATCCTGCTCCAACGCACGATGTGCCTGAAATAAAGTATCATGCTCGGAATCAACATCGAATAATACCTTCTACTGCCCAGCCTTTCGAATGTCCCCTCCTGTTGCTACGCCTCCCCGCGTAATAATTGCGATAGCTGCATCTTGTGGTCTTGGTTCCGTAGAAATTGTCACAACATTCGCACCTTGATTTTGAGTTGGTGCAAGATTCCCTTGCTGGTTCACATTTTGATTAACATTCTGAATTGGACATTGGTTATGGTTCTGTACCAGTTTTTGCACCTAATTCTATACTGGCTGCTATGCTTGGTTCTGCAATTGCAGAACGTTCCCTACCTGCCATCGTGCAATCAACTGCGGGCAGTTCTCCACTGTGTGGTCTGTAACAAAGCAAAATGTACACTGCGTCTGCAATTGCGGACAATCGCACTGATAGTGTCCCCATACTGCACAATGATAGCATTGGACATGAACGCGACCTCCACATCCTCCACCTTGTCCACCTCAGAATCCTCCACGAAATCCACCCCACTGTTGGTATTGCGGTTGATTGTAATGTTGCTTCATCGGAGCTAGTTGCATGCCCTGCCCTTACTGTGCATACTGCGGTTGTTGAACGTACTGTGGCTGCTGTGGAGCCATTTTCATTGGAGCATATTACGGCATGAACAGATGTGGTTGTTGCTGTGGTACAAACTGTACCTGCAGTTGAGGTAGCGGCTGGGTTACCTGCGACTGTGGTTGTGGCTGCTGTATGGCACGCTAGTCATTCTTTACGTAGAATCCGTCATACTTACTCTCATGAAGCAACCCATATGCCTGGAAATATTTGTCATCATGTCCCACTGATTTACAAAAAGTGCAATACAGATTCATCGGCTTAGTGACCATCTTCTGCATATATGGACATTCTTCATGGCGGTATCCGAATACCTTACAAATGCGACACCATGGCATGCCACGACCATTCAATGGGTTTGGCGCTCCTAAAACTAAATAGTTGCGGAAGTCAGGGCAATTGTCCTTAGTATTCCCTTCTCCTCGACATTGCGTACACCATACTTCTTGATGCTCCTCCTTGCCCTTCTTAAGATCTTGCAGCTGTATGGTCAAGTTAGCCAGCTGTGTCTGTATCTGCAATATCCCAGTCGCATTTTCACCAATCAGCGACGCCTCCAATCGCATTGCAATCTCCAGAGATTCACTGGGCGTCGTGATGTTTTGTTGCATCAATGGTAGCCGAATGTGTGGTAGCAGTTCCGCAATGAGATACTCTTTATGTTGGGCCACGCTCATATCGAAACTAACCCTCGCCATCAGCGTCTTGAACCGCTTGTCAAAATCCCACACCGTCTCGTTGGGATACTGCTTAATTTTTTTCAATTCTGTGATATATTGATCCTCAGACTTGGGCTTCCTGAATTCTGCGATCAACCCATCCCTGATGTCATCTAGTGACTTCTCTGGAGCTCCTGTAGGGACTAGAACAAACTTCATAAACCAATCTAATGCGCGACCTCGCAGAGTTGTCGCTAACTGTCTTTTCTTAGCGAATCATCAGTGATATGTTTTACGGTCCATACCGCTTCACACAAAAACCAATACTGTTATGGGTTATCTGTCCCATTCCCATGGAACAACGGTAACTTAGCATCATCGCCTGCCATCTTGGGCTTCCTTCCTACTAGCAATTAAGTTTTGTTGATCCGGTGGAGTCTAAGTGGTGTTTCTCACTGGTTTATAGATAGTGAGCGGAGGTGTGGGTACGTTGCTGCTAGGGTTAGGTCCTGCCTCTATCCTAGGCATAACCTGTGCATCCTTGTCTGGATTGTGACATCACTTCGTCCCGTGTTGTCTTCCTTCGCGAACTCGCGGTTCGATAGCAGCAGGACCTTCTCCTATCCTCTCCCTCTTTTCATGTCGAAACCTCGCTCCTCCCCTTGTAAGACCACTCTCTTCCTCGTCTTCACTCACAATTTCATCATGAACTGCACCCATCTACCCCTTATCAGTCCATGTACCGCCCCCCAGCCGTCGCGATACCCACGGCCTCCGCCCACCAGGATTTTTACTGATCTATATGCATCTTTAGTATACCCTTCTCGCAAATAAGCATCTTAATGGATAGTTGGAGCGATAACAAAAACCTTTGTTGGGGTTCATGGAGGAAATATCTTTCAGCTTCACTATAGGACTTCTACGTATCAACTACGAATTCAGTGATATATCCTTCCAAGATGCTATCAAGCCACACTTCGACAGCCCGGGATGCTTTCTTGTCAGCTTCCTGTAATTCTTGGATCAACTCTGGGGTCCAGGTCGTCGGCTAACCACCTTGGTGGTTCCTCTTCTGATAGGTCAAATTTTCCAACCACTCGAACAAGAGGACTGGGAATTCAAAGAAAAACCATTCATGCGAACCGTCGTGAATATATCTATCCACCCACTGATCTACCGTCAGTCGAGTGTTCCGACTTTCTTCTTCAGCAAATTCCTACAACTTCTGGTCAAACTAGCTCTATATATTCAGTTGCGTCATATGCCACAACATATCCTCCTTTCACTTCGCACATGGTCCCGGCAACAGAACCATTTGTTGACTCAAACCTAGTCGACAGGGGTTCCCATCACTGTCGACACCAACCCACCGCGATCTCCCTGAGCACCGGCCCAAGCAGGTTTTACCCTGTCCAGCAACACTTGCGGAGCAGATGAGGTCTCACCCGAGGCGTTCAAGGGAGAGTGGATGGAACCATGTTTCCGCCAAATGAAGGAGGATGATTGCGACAACACTCACTTAACTTATCGCGACATTCAAAGTTAGATACATGCATTAATATTTAAACATTATTAATATTCATAGCATCATTGAACATAAACATTCATTGCAACAAGTATAACATTAAAATATTAATTGTAGCAAGAAACCATAGCATTAGTCGTGAATCGCAGCATGCATTATCATAAAAAGTACATAGGGAATTTCACCAAACAGTTCCGTCATGTCATATTACTTCAGCAAAAACCCTGATACAACATTTTCGCAAAACCAGATCTCAACAATATCTCTTGATCTCAAATACAGACTCAAAGATGCACAGAACAACATCCAATGATCCGTACTAAGATGCGATCATTCAACATTTACAACTTATGACTATATATAGGCTTCTGCCCTTACAATGCTTGTCCACTTACTAACAAACTCCTAACCGACACTTGGACAAATGACCCAAAATCTAATTGACGTGGTCCAAACAACCCAAAAACCCGCAAAATGCGGCACAAATGACTCAAAATGCATAAAATAATCCAGCTTTCTGCCTTCCATGACCTCTTCTGACGTGTGGGCGCATCGACGATGCTGCGATTCTTCCTTAGCAAACCGCCTGCCGGCACCACAACATGTATAGACTTTCCTCAGTCTTTCTCCCAACTTGACCAAATCTTTGGAGACGAATTTCAATACCATACCTTCACAATCGAAGAACATATAGGATACTATACCATACCTTGCGAGGTTAGTTCCGACAAATTTCTACATATAAATGCAGGTTTAGATGAGAGTCAGCAAAACCAATTACTAAAAGTTCTCAAGAGTCAAACTGGAGCATTTGCATGGGAATATACCGATATGAAAGGTATACACCCAGATACTTGTATCCACCACATTTATACAGACTCAAACATACCTCCTGTTAGGCATCCCCAGAGAAGAATGAATCCATCCCTAAAAGATATAGTAAAAGATGAATTACAAAAACTCCTTAGTTCCTTAGTGCTGGTTTCATTTACCCAATTTCCAACAGTAAATGGGTGTCTCCTTTGGTGGTAGTTCCAAAGAAAGTCAAGGGAAAATGGTGTATCTATGTTGAATTTCGAGAATTGAACAAGGCCACTCTTAAGGACTACTTCCCTTTGCCTTTCATTGACTATGTGTTATACACCTTATCAGGGAAACAATATTTTTCGTTCCTTGATGGGCATAGTGGATACAATCAAATATTAATAGCACTTGAGGATCAAGACAAGACAACCTTTACATGTTCTTGGGGGACATATGCCTATCGAGTGCTACCATTTGGACTATGTAATGCACTTGCTACCTTCTAGCGTGCAATTCCAGGAATCTTTGCTGACCTTAAAAATGATTGTGTAGAAGTTTATATGGATGATTTTACAGGTTATGGCAATACCTTCCAAGAGGCCCTTGATAACCTCGAAACAGTTCTTATTCGGCACCAAGAAACGAACTTAGACCTTAGTCATGAAAAATGTAAGATATTATTAACCGAGGGCATAGTTCTGGGACATCATGTCTCTCTTCAAGGTATCAAGGTAGATCCTGCCAAGATAGAAATAATTATTAATCTTCCTCCTCCAAAAAATCCAAAGGAAGTAAGAAGCTTTCTTGGTCATGCAGGCTATTATAGATGTTTTATTGAAAATTTCACTAAAATAGCCACACCTATGTTCAAACTAATCATGAAGGACATATAATTTCAATGGTCCGAACGTTGTCAACATGCCTTTGAAACTTTGAAGGAAAAGCTATCAATGGCACCAATACTTAGGGGCCCCAATTGGTCCCTTCCTTTCCATATATCCACTGATGCTTTCGACATAGCTATAGGGGCAATATTAGGTCAAAAAGAGGGACAAACATCACATGCCATCTATTTTGCTAGTAAAAAATTGACTCCTGCAGAATCGAAATACACTGTTACTGAAAAAGAGTTTCTAGCAGTAGTCTATGCCATCAACAAGTTTCGTCATTATATCACAGGATATGAAATTTTTATACACACTGACCACTCTGCCATTAGATTTTTAATGAATAAACCTATCACCAATGGCAGAGTGACTCGGTGGCTTCTTTTGTTACAAGAATTTAACATCACCATAATTGATCGTCCCGGTTGAGAGAATGTGGTAGCATATTTTCTCTCTCGAATTCAAACTGATGATAATGCTAGTCCTCTTGATGATATCTTCCCAAATGAACATTTGTTTGTTGTGTCTGTTCGAACCCCATGGTTTGCAGACATAGCCAATTATTTAGCAACTGGAAAGCTACCAAACCATCTCTCTCCACGTGAAAAACATAGGATCATAGTTCAAAGTTCCAATTACTCTTGGGTGGATAATGATCTCTTTCGTACTGGTCCTGATCTCATTATTAGACGATGTGTACAAGAGGATGATATGGCAGAGATCCTTCATGCATGTCATGGTGGACCTTGCGGTGGGAATTTTTCTGACAAGAGAACAACATACAAAGTATTACACTCTGGATATTATTGCCCAAGCATTTTTAAAGATGCTTCCAAGTATGTCAAAGGGTGTGACAATTTCCAAAGAATGGGTAGACATACGCCATCCGATGAGATGCCTTTACAACCCCAAGTTCTGATTGAGCCTTTTGAGAAATGGGCTCTAGATTTTGTTGGGTCAGTTTGCCCTATGTCTCGCAAGAAGAAGTACATCCTAGTATGCATAGATTATGTCACCAAGTGGGTATAATCTAAAGCCTTATTCTGAGCCATAGAGAAATATGTGGAAGAGTTTATATATGAAGAAATATTTACCCGATTCGATGTACCTAGGGAAATTGTAACCGATCAAGGATCTCAGTTTACTTCCAAATTAATGAAAGAGATTACTGACAAATATGGTATTAGACATTGTAAATATTCACTATACCACCCGCAAGCCAATGGTCAGGTAGACTACACCAACAAAGTATTAGAAGCCATCCTGACTAAGACTATCCACTTACACCACAAAGACTGGGCAGATAGGCTCCTAGAAGCCTTGTGGGCCTATAGAATAACTTGGAGGAACACCACTGGCCACACACCTTATGAACTCGTTTATGGTAAACAATTTCTTCTACCTATTGAATTTCAAGTCAAAACCTTTCGTATGGCTGCACAATTAGGGATGAATCTAGAAGAAGTACATAGACAACAAATACTACAAACAAATGAATTAGACGAGATTAGGAAAGATGCTATTCAACGCACAATCTTAATACAAAGCCAACACAAAAAGTGGCATGATAGATACATTAAACAAAAACAATTCAAAACTGGATACTAGGCATTACTTTTTTATTCAAGATACAAAAAATTTAAGGGTAAATCAAATACTTGTTGGATGGGTCCATATGAAATTGTTACAGCTTTTGATAATGGATCTGTTAAAATTAAGACAATTAATGATTCTCAAATTTTCTTTGTTGTAAATGGACATAGACTTATACTTTATCATCAACCAATATCTAAACAAGATTTTGTGCAGAATGCCTTACAACAGAAGGAGATGGAACTGGTAGAAGAGGAAGTCATTCCTCCTCCCCATGTTTCTTGAAATTATTTTGGGTTATGTTCCTTTGTATAGATGTAAATATATATATATATTTTTCAATAATAAGTGTAATTTCTAACAACTAATTTCATCTTTACAGGAAATTTATTTTTATGATCAGCCTATAAAATTTTGTCAATTAAGACAAGAAGACTCTTTTCCCCTTTCTCCTAAATTTCTTATGACTTTTCTTTGTACATATGTTTTTGTTTGAATCATCTAACAAGTGGTTTTGCAGTCGATTACCAGTACCTTACCATTAGAATCAGCTCATGCAATATTATCCGAAAAGGGAAATGCTCTAAAAGAAACACTTATAATATATCCTAACTCCTTCTCTTTCGATTATTGCTGAAAATTGAAAATTTATAGTGAAAGGTTGAAGTGTTCTTTATATCATTTTTAACTACATTCTTTAATGATTCTGTATATGGTATTTGCTTCAGACATGTACATTTCTGATTTATCATTAGAACAGTTTCTCAAGACCTACTTTAATTACTATGATCTTCAAAAAGTTCTATCTTACACCTATGGACTATTAGCTCATCCTAGACTCATTATCAAAACTTGTCTCTTAAGCACTTTTAAAAGGTATCCCAAAAGTGAGTGATATTTTCTATTTTGTGTGGAACATTACTGATATTTTATGAAGAAGATGTACTGAGAGGTCAAATAATAGCTTTAGGTTATTATATTTTGACATGATCTATGATCTAGACCATTATAAATAAAGTTACTCATAAGGTTTGCTCTAAAATTTGAATTATGTGTTTAACAAGCTTAGCACACTCTAGTGCCAACTGGATTCCTTACTAAAAATATCATTATACAAAGCAAACCCGCTGGGGTACTAAACAGGCTTGCTGGCAGTAGGTCCATGCTAAGTAAAATCTTAAACAAGAAAGCTCGGTAAATGCAAGTAAACCCGTCGAGGTACTGAACATGATCGCTGGCAGTGGGGCTATGCTTAAGGTACCAAGATAAACTCGCCGGGGTACTGAACAGGCCTGCTGGCAGCGGGGAAATATTGGGTAAAAGAGGTTTGGTTAACGCATTGCTATGCACATGGCTCATAAAAACCTGAGTATACAAACACATGTTTAGTCCAATTATTTATACTGTCATTAGAGAATGGCTGTAAGTTGGACTTGGACCCCGTCATCTAATTCAAACAATACCTAGGATATGACTATCCTAGAAATGGGACCCATAACTATAGAAATCTCACAAACTCTAGGATGAACCTTATCTATATTCTTTGGATGACAAGAGATCTTTACAATGAGTCATGGATGACTAGTTTTCCTATGGCATTTTTCACATCAATTATACTATCATTCTTCATATGGTCTTCTTAAGCACTGTTGTATTCTTTTTGATGAATGTACATATCTGAATCATCTACATTTATTAGTGAATATTTCATTTTCTTACGAAAATTAACACATCAGTTTAGAAGCTATTGCCTAAACCATTAATTAAAAAATTATGTGAATATTAATCAAATTTTCTTTGATGGCTTGAGTACACGCCATATTCTCGGTTTGGGGGAGGATCATAACTGTTTTTTCTTTCTGAATATTTATGAAAAAGTTTATTTATATTTGATAAAATGATAGGTGTTTTCAGGGTAATGCAAAAAGCAGAAGGAAGATCGTTCTGATCAATGATAAATAAAGAGGAACGCAACTGAAAGATCCAGAAAATCAAAGTTTACAACATCTTTTGTGCACTAACAACTTCAGAAATTCCCTGCAAAATCAGCTTCAGTCAGCATCAGCAAGCAGATCTTGTACATACAAAAGTATGTATGAAGGGTTGAATGACGGGTCGAATGCCGATTCGAATAAGGTGATAAACGAGGCAAGCGAACAACGATCCGAATGGAGTGCTGAATGAAACCATAGCTTATAATGGATTTATTAAATATGCCATGGTATCCAAATTTGAATATTATTGATAAATCTAATTGGCTAATTATGTCAGGAATCAATCAAATGTCAATTTCGCACGTGGTCTCATTCCCTTATCCATCTCACCTCCATTAAACGAATGGATTATGCATCATTGCGATCTTTAGAATCATTACATGACCGCCATATGGTCTTAATTATCCTATCGTACTATTTGCCATCATATTAATCGAGTCATCATGATCTCTCACGTATAATCCATATCTATAATTTCATTTCGAGAATTACATTCAACCTATCCAAAGTTTGACTTTGGACACGGTTGAATATATCATAACCACACGTATTCACTAACTCACGCATTTCTGTGTTGGCACTCGATTCAAGATCTTGGATGATAAGCGTGATCTCTCAAGCATGCTAAGTCCTCACCTATGACCATTCAACCATTCAAACTGACTTCAATTTAAACTGACGGCCGCATGAATTTCACTCCATTATGTTTGCTTTCCATATTTTCTGTTAAGCCGCATCTCCTGCATCTCTTGCATCCCCTGTACCTATCTGCAACCCTCGACCTCTATTCAATTATGCCGATCCAGCATGAACCTGGAAGTTACCAGGATTTACTTCGCATCCCCGAGTTCAAAGAGTGCAATGAGGTATTCCTTCGAGCTGGATGGGGTCCGTTTCTCCACCTTCTCCAAGGCCACAACCACCAAATCTCACTGCTTTTCGCTAAGAGATTCAATGGCAAGATGACCAAAGTTGGCCATCTCACTTTTTCTATGACAGAAGAATCTATCGTATTGGCCACAAAGCTTCCTAGGGAGGGTGCTCGTTGTCACAAACATCTCTCCCTTCCACGAAAGGCTCACGAATTTGCTCTGAAGGCCGAATATCAACATGTTGCTGGAACAAAAGGATTCCACCAGGAGTGGGTCAAGCTGGAATACCTAGATCCCTTGATTGTCATCATTCATCTGATCACTTGTGAGGGTAAGTTTATTGTTTTTAAAGTCTTCCATTTTAGATTGGTAGCACATTTTGTTAACAATCAGACCCTCTATTTCCCATTCTATTTCCTGAAAATTTTAGAGAAAATTTCAAGCCAGGTTAGGAAGAATATTGTTAATCCCTCTGGTAGCTTGTACCATCACTGTCTCATTAAAATACTGATCATTCACCATTTGGAAGAGAGAGGGAAAACCTAGGATTTTTTTGTCTTTGAAATACTAAACCCTCATTTGATCGAGAAGCCTATTGTCAAACCCTCTGCTTCTCGAAAACACCATCGTTTCCAAACTGGTATTAGTGAGCCTACCCAAGCCTCTACGCAAGAAGAATGAGACACTAAGCGTGTGCAGTTTGATGAGGATCCCTCAGGCGATGTGCACCTTGTCCATCCATCGCATTCTCCTGGGCTTGCCTTTGGTGACCCTACTTCAGGACCCCCACTTTTTTCATCAGTACCCACTAAATCTAGGGGAACAAATCGTGACCAGTCTGTCGACCAGGCTGTCATCTAGACTATCATTCATCCATCACGTTCAGACGACCATACCCTCGAAACACCCATCCTCACATTAGCCAATGTATCTGCTCAATTGTGTGAATCCCCTGCTACTGGAAGTTCTCCTGCACACAACTAAGACAAAGTTCTCGAAGAACATACTGTTGAGCTTGAAACATTTTCAAGAGAGTTGAGTCCTCAAAAGGGCCTGGAACATTGCATAGAACAACCCATTTTGAATAAGAAGGACGTGGATAGGTTGACCCAAGGGATAGCATGGTTGGCAAACCATAATCAAAACTATGTGGAAACAATCTCTGAGCTTCATAAAGAAAACAAGGTACTGCGCACACAAGTAAGAAGCATTGAATGCTTGGTCAATGCCAAAACAACGTCCCATACTTCTCTCCAGATGAGGTATGATGCCTTGAAGGATCAATTCCAGAAGCTTAGGGCTAAGTCCTTTTCCTCTTCCAAGTCGAAGGCAGCTGCTACCGCAGCTCAGGCTTCTTCCTGAATTCCTCTCCTTTTTGCTCAGTGGGACCTGGCATATCTCCGGTTTGGGGGAATGTTGGTGTCCATTTTGTCACCATTTTTTATCATCAAATATACTTTGAGTGGCATTATTTTCACTATTATGATATAATGAATCACTCTTCTTGCCATTCAAACCGTCAATCAGACCCAGGCATGATCGTATTTACATATCACGTGAATCTTGGTTAAATATTATTATTTTCATGGTTTATTAATATTAATTTAATGTTTTTCGACTCGCTTGGAAAATAGATTTCGACTTGCAGGTTATGAGTTTTAAACGGACCTCTGTTCAGACTTGTGTTCACATTACAAATGTTCAGCCGCATCCAGCCCGCCGTTCAGCTTTTCGTTCAGCCCACGAAATCATCGGTTGGAATATTCCTGCCCATTAAAGACAAAAACAAAAATATGGGTTCTGTTAGCAACGTGGCGGTTATGGTTGGTGATTCCTTGTTCTAGAATATTCGTTTCCCTACTCACTTAGCTCGAAAACACATGACTCTCCCCACATCAACGCTCTAGAAGATTCGCTTTCCCGTTCGCTCAGCTCGCCAGCACATGCTCATGCCCACGGCGACGTTCCAGCAACTCCATCCTCCCATGCTTAGCTTGCCAACACATGCTTCTGCCCACGGTTAAAGGAAACTAACACGCAGCTATTCACATCAAGGAGAAATGGTTAGGAACCCATGTCTTTACTTTGTTAGTATATTGTTGTTGGATGCATGTGCTTTGTAAGTTGTCCCGTAGTATTTGTTGATCCATAGTTTGTGTTATTGTTGTTGGTGCATATGCTTTGTAAGTCGCCCATAGTATTGTTGATCCATAGTTTGTAGTGGCCCATGGTTTTGACCCATAGTATATAAGTGTGTGTTGAGGCCTATGAAGGCACCGTGAAGTTATTTTGTATTGATCTTTCTCAAAGGAGGTTTCCCCCTCGAAGTGGCCTGCGATCAATAAAAGTATACTGTGATCTGATATATTATGTATTCTCGTCAATTAATTGTTGCAGGTTCTTCACATCTGGTATCAGAGCACTTTCATGGGCTCGCTGGGTGAAATTTTTGCCAAATTGTTTTTTCGCATCTGTTGCAGGTTCGGATTTGGGAATAATCCCTATCCACTTAACTGTGGGAAGTACTTGGGCATAAGCCCTAAAACGCATTGTGAGGAGTACCACGGGAACCTTGAAGTAGCTGGCCCATTGAAAGGACCTGCTAGCGAAAAGGGCAATGACCCCTACCTGATTGACTAGTTCCCACCTGTGAGGTAAACCAAAAGTTGTTGTTTGTGGCAAAGCGTTATCAATCTTACCTGAGCCGTGGAGTGAGGGGTACTTCCCCAATACGCAAGCCATAAGAAAAAATTGGTGTCCGAGTGAATCCCTTGAACTGTTAGGAAGCTGAGCATACCTGGGGTCCATATCTATTTTTAGCTGATACATCGCAAATTTCCTCTGTCCAGAACTATTGCTGATCACTTCCATGTCATTGCAGATCCATCTGTTGTCGATCACTTCCGCGTCGTTGCAGATCCGTTTGTTGCCGATAACTTCCGCGCCGTTGCAGATCAATCTGTTGCGAATCTCTTCCGTGCCATTGGCGATCCATTTCTGAAAAAAGAAAAAAAGAAAAAAAAAGAAAGGTTTTTCCACCATATCTCCCTCGTTTTAACTCCGTTTCCCTTGAAACTTCTCTGACACCCCTGCAATCCCATTCTGCATCTTTCATTCTTGAGGACCCTATCCCAAATTCCACTTCCCAACACCCGAAATCTCACATTTGTCTATTTTTAGGGTTTGCCATAACTTCTTCAATTTTCACCCGATCGCCTTCAAATTTTACCACAAAGTTCCTTTCCTAATTCTGCTTCTTTGTCCCTCTCTGCCAAATTTTCTCATTCTTTCACCCCGCTTCTGAAATCCTCCTTTTCTGCTTCCCTGTCATTTCGACAGTGTCCAAAACCTAGTCAAACCCAAATTACCCTTCTGATTTTTTCCCAAATCCAGATTTTCCTTTACTAAAACAGTCTCTGTTTTTGTTTTTCTACCCACTCAAAAAAAAAAAGAAAAAGAAAAAAACTCCTGGTTATGGTTGTCACCCGCGCCAGAGCAAAAACTATGGAGGAAGCACTTGCTGCCTTCCAAGCCAAACTCCAGGATCTGGATGAAAACTTTCTCGGCCTCCATCTTGAGCATTCAGCCATGAACAACAAACGACAGTCTGAGTCTTCATCAGACAATGGGTTCTCTTCTTCTAACAATTTCCGTGGTCTGAAGCTTGATTTTCCTCGCTTCAATGGTACTGATCCAACTGGATGGATCTATCGTGCAGAACAGTATTTCAGTCTGCATAATACTTTTGATGTCGACAAAGTTCCACTTGCATCCTTTCATTTGGAACAGGAAGATATTCAATGGTACCGTTGGTACATCAAGGGTCATGAAGAGCCAAAATGGCCAGACTTTTGCTAGCTCCTTTTGCAACGATTTGGTCCTAGTGCTTTTGATGACTTCACAGGAGCCCTCACTAAAATTCGCCAAATTGGCACTGTGAGAGAGTATCAAACCAAATTTGAGAAACTATCCAACCACATTGAAGGATTGTCTGATGACTTCTACCAGAGTTTTTTTATCAGTGGTCTAAAGGATGCCATCCGCTCTGAGGTCAAAATGTTCTGTCCCAACACAATGATGGAAGCCCTGGGGTTGGATAAGTTTGCAGAAGACAAGATTGCATCCCAACAGCGCTCCAAGCCCACTTTTGTTCCCTTCCGAAATATGGGTTCTCAACGACCACCCATACCGCCGGCTCCTCAACCAACTCCTATCAAGCATTTGTCTGAAATAGAGATGCAGGCACGCAGAGAAAAGGGGCTTTGTTATAATTGTGATGAGAAATTCACTCGGGGACATAGATGTGTTCATCAAAAGCTCTATCTCTTGGATGTGGATTCTCCACCTGCCTCTGAAATTGGTGACGAAGATCCAGATACAATGGATGCTCAGGTCGACATTCAGGAACCACCTATTGACCCTCCGTCTCAGGATGACCAGCCATAGATATCTCTCCATGATTTGGCTGGAATCACCACCCCCCAAACAATGTGGGTCAGGGGTTACTTCAAGAAGCTTCCTCTTACAATACTCATTGATTTTGGTAGCACTCATAATTTCATTGACCCTCAGATCGCCAAACAAGTTGATTGTTTTATCCATCCTTGCTCCAACTTTGAAGTCATGGTTTCCAATGGGGGCACCTTACCTTGCAAAGGGAAGTGTCGTAATGTGTGTATCTCTATGGGATATTATACCCTGCGCTCTAACATGTTTTCCTTGACCTTAGGCGGATGTGATATGGTTTTGGGCACTCAATGGCTACACACACTTGGCCCTATCTTATGGGATTTTGTTGAACTTTGGATGCAGTTTTCCACCAATGGACAAACACACACATTGACAGGATTACAACCAGGGTCTCTCAGCATCATTAGTTCACATCACATGGAAAAAATCCTTAAGAAGAATTCACATGGTGTCATCGCTCAGATCCATTCTATTCAGATGCAACCATCAGCGGTCTCCACTACTCCTTTGGATCTACAACAAATTCTGGATCGATATACAGGTGTATTTGCTGAACCAGTGGGATTGCCACCTTCTAGGCCAGAAGACCATCATATTCATCTCCTTCCTGGCAGCGTTCCTCCCAACATCCAGCCCTATTATTCGCCCAAGCACTAGTTCCTTTTCTTCTCTAGTTCTTCTTGTCTGCAAAAAAGATGGGTCATGGCGCCTTTGCATTGACTTCTGAGCACTTAATCACCTCACCATCAAGGATAAGTTTCCAATTCCTGTTGTTGATGAGCTTCATGGGGCTCAATTTTTCTCCAAGTTGGATCTTCGTTCTGGGTATCATCAAATTTGGGTTCATGAGGATGATATCCCTAAAACAGCTTTCCGCACACATGATGGCCACTATGAGTTTTCAGTCATGCCCTTTGGCCTCACTAATTCTCCTTCCACATTCCAAGCCTTAATGAATAAAATATTTCAGCCCTACTTGCGGAAATTCATTCTGGTATTCTTTGATGATATCCTCATCTACATTAAAACATGGGCTGAACATCTCCAACATCTAGATCTTGTCATGCAACTTTTCTCTGACCATCATCTCCACGCCAAATAGTCTAAATGTGTTTTTGGATAGAATAAAGTTGAGTATCTCAGGCACATTATCTCAGCACAAGGGGTTCGCATGGATCCTGCCAAAATCGCTACCATGAACAATTGGCTGCATCCTCAGACACTCAAGATCCTTCGTGGTTTTTTGGGGTTGACTAGCTACTACCGCAAGTTTGTCAAGGATTATGGGAAGATTGCAACTCCATTAATTGCTCTATTGAAAAAGGATGCTTTTACATGGACACATGCTACTCAGTGTGCATTTGAAAAACTGAAACAAGCTATGTGTACTACACCTATTCTAGCTATGCCCGATTTTTCCAAGCCCTTCACTATTGAGAGTGATGCTTGCGGCAATGGACTTCGTGCTATTCTCCTTCAATATGAAAACCCCATTGCATTCACCAACAAAGCCCTTTCAGGTAAGAATTTAGCTACCTCTACATATGAGAAGGAAATGATGGCTATTTTGCATGCAGTACAGAAGTGGCGACCATACCTATTAGGGAATCATTCCTGCATCAAGACTGATCACCAGAGTCTGAAATATTTCTTGGAACGACGTGTCTCCTCCCTAGCACAACAAAAATGGGTTAGCAAACTCATGGGTTATGACTATGAGATAACTTACAAGAAGGGTAAGGACAATATTGTGGCAGATGCTCTTTCTCGCACATTTGATGCCCAAGGTTCTCTTTCAGCTATTTCTATGCCTGTTCCAAATTGGTTGCAATCTGTTCAATAGGGTTATGTCAATGACTCTTCCTTATCTCAAATCATCCAACGCTTGACAAACAACCCTTCTACTGTACCACATTACTCTTGGGATGGTGCTTCCCTGAGATACAAGGGTCATCTGGTGCTTCCCTAGAGCACAGATCTTCAACAGGCTGTCTTCTATGAACTCCATGCTTCTCCATCGGCAGGGCACTATGGGTTCCTCAAAATGTATGAACGGGCACAACGTAACTTCTTTTGGCAGGGCATGAAAAGGACAATTCAACAAATGGTGGCTAAATGTGATACCTGCCAGCACAATAAGGGTGAAACAACACTCCTTCCAGGATTGCTCAAACCCTTGCCCATACCTTCATGGATTTGGACAGATATTTTGATGGATTTCACTGAAGGGCTCCATAAATCTGGCAGGAAGACAGTGATTCTCATTGTGGTTGATCGCCTTTCCAAATATAGTCACTTTTGTGCTCTCAACCATCCCTATACATCCTCCTCAGTCGCTCAAATTTTCCTGGACCAGATCTTTCGTCCTAATGGCATCCCTTCTTCCATTGTCTCGGATCGTGATGCGACTTTCACCAGTCATTTTTGGACAGAACTATTTCGCCACACTGGCACCAAACTGAAGATGAGTTCAGGGTATCACTGTTGGCTGCTTTTTGGGGCAGACCCGGGTTTTAATGAAACGTAGCAACAAAACCCCTTGGCGCACTGGCCCTCTCGGCAACGAGCTGCGCAGCAGCTCGAGGTCTCACCCGAAGTGGCTATGGGGGGGCTAAGGAATCAGATTTCCTTAACCTAGGCGACACGGAGACTGCTCTCTTTTTCCTCGGTGATTCCTCAAAGCAGACTATCGGACTTTTCCGCAGATCCTTCAGCGTAACTGCGCGGCACTCTCACTTAACAGCCTAGCTGCGCGCATCTCCACTCCGGCGCATGAGGCGACTATCCCCTGCGTCGACGCTCTATGTATCTCTTCTTTCGGCGCGCCCAGCGCAGTAATGCATTCCTCTATCGCTGCGGCGACATCGTTCTACAAATCCTTCGACACTTAACGATTATAGCTATCAAGAAAGCTTCGAGAACGTACTCAACATATTCATAAAGATAATGCAACATTCATAGAAACGCAGATAACAACTCAGGCATGCATTCATGCGATCATTACCATAACAACAAGACGTAAAGAATTCACCTCCATGGGAAACCACGTCCACGGGAAGTGTTTCATATATTAACTCAAAGGAAACTTATACAATAATGATGCGCACACAGCTGCAGCCTTAGATCTTTCGAGGAAACTCCACGCACACAGCTGGGAGCCCTTCTCTCGATCTAGTCTCTTCCTCTACAGAGATTACAATAGTTCAGACGTCGACTCAGACTATCTGCAACTCAGGGATTAACTCCACGGCTATCCCGACTCTAACTCTTCTTCTAACAACACAATAGAAGATTGAATGGCTAGCTTACTAGCTGACTAACTGAAAACCAACTAACCAGCTAACCTTCTCCCTTATCAATTATACATATATATAGGTGGCCATGACGGTCACACCTTTACAAAACTATGGGCCTTTCCCAACAGTAATCCCCAAAAACCCTAACCACGCACATGGCTAGGTGTACTGTAGGCACCGCTTGCAGTCACGTCGCCGCTTCCTGCAGGTTCCGTGACTTCCGGCGCAGATTGCGGGTATGGGCGCCTTGTCCTTCGCCTTCAATGCTTTGGTCCGTTGCTCCTCCTTGATCCGAGCAACCATAACTTCTGTACTTAGCCTTAATGAGGGTAGCTGAGCCCTCTACTCTGTCGCTTCATTCATTATGGTAGCTGAGCTTTCTATTCAGCCACATTCATTCCTCTATGACGTGTGCGCGCGAGCTCCACGAGTTCCAGTCCATAATCTGCGTTAAGCTCGTCCATCTGGCACCGTACTGCGCACCGTTTCCTTCCACCCAAAACTTGGTGTTTATTCAAAATTATCACTTTCCCTTCAACACTTGTGCTTTTTCCTCAAAATTCGTAGCTTTTACCATAGCTGCGTCCTAGGCTCCAACAATCACCCACAAACAGATGGTCAGACTGAAATTATCAATAAATGCTTGGAAACTTATCTTTGTTGCTTCACCTATGAACAACAACATCAATGGGAAAAGTGGCTCCCTCTCGCTGAATGATGGTACAATACCTCTTACCACACTGCCTCTAAAATGACCCCATATGAAGCAATCTGTGGTCAGGCACCTCTAGTTCTTCTTCCATACACCCCCAACAGTTCATCAGTTCAGGAAGTTGACACGGTTCTTCGAAACCACGATCATATTCTTCGCATTTTGCGGGACAATATTCACATGGCAAGAAATCACATGAAGCAACAAGCTGATCAGCACCGTTCTGAGTGCACTTTTCAAGCAGGCGATATGGTTTTTCTTCGTCTCCAGCCATACAAGAAATCCTCCATGAAACTCAAAGGGGGTCATAAGCTCGCTCCAAATTTCTATGGGCGATATCGAATTCTTTAGAAGATTGGGTCCGTTGCTTATAAATTGGAACTTCCTCCTTCTTCCCGCATTCATCTAGTATTTCATGTCTCTTGTCTGAAGAAAGTTCTTGGCACCAACATCAGTGGACAAACTATTTTACCCGAACTGGATAATGAAGGATCCATCATTTTGGAGCCAGAGGCCATCCTCAATCGGCCCACTCGTCAGCTTCGCTCTCGCTCTATCATAGAGGTCTTAATTCAGTGGCACGACATGCAACCAGAGGATGCTACATGGGAACCACTCCTTCAGATTCAGGAACAATTTCCACATCTAAAGCTTTGAGGACAAAGCTTTTTCTAAGGGGGAGGGGATCTTAGGAACCCATATCTTTACTTTGTTAGTATATTGTTGTTGGACACATATGCTTTGTAAGTCGTCCCGTAGTATTTGTTGATCCATAGTTTGTGTTATTGTTGTTGGCACATATGCTTTGTAAGTCGCCGGTAGTATTTTTGATCCATAGTTTGTAGTGGCCCATGGTTTTGACCCATAGTATTGGCGCCTAGACTTAGTATATAAGTGTGTGTTGAGGCCTGTGAAGGCACCGTGAAGTTATTTTATATTGAGCTTGCTCAAAGGAGGTTTCCCCCTCGAAGTGGCCTGTGATCAATAAAAGTATTCTGTGATCTGATATATTGTGTATTTTCGTCAATTAATTGTTGCAGGTTCTTCACATAATCGGCATCGTGGAAGTAGGCAGACGACCTGTGTGCTATCGTAAACCACCATGCAGCCATTGTATAGACATTAAAGACTTCTATTTTTAGAGAGGTAGACTATGTCGACCTTCTCTCCCATTGTAAACTTATATATAGACACCTCATTTGGAGAAACGCAGGTGACATATAACACAACAGATATAGACATTTACGTTATCAATAATTCATAGAAACGCTGTATAATTTTCTCAGTTAATGGAAGATCCTAAATTTTACTGTTGATATTCTGTTGTTGGTGACTAAGTTGATTTAGTTTCAATCTCTGATTGCTGGGAAGGGCCCCTCATCAACTAGAGGTTTTTATGTATATTTTTGTATTTTCCTTTCTGCAAGCAAATAGTTCATTTTCCAGTATATGTAATTAATTATGTTTTCCTGTATATGTCATTTCCTTATTTTTCTGTAATCTGTATCTTGTTCCTAACTTAATTTACTTTTCCATAATTGATAATGGTTGTCCAAGCATAGTGTTTATAGTTTTCTTTTAGTCTTTTGCAATCAGATAGAGTTTAGTTAGTTGTTGTTTCAGGTTTAGTTTATAATTAGAATTAGTTCTGTTAGTTTTTTCCTTGCAGATGTAGGTTAGTTTTATTCATATCTCAGTTTTTTTTTATTAGGCCATATAAATAGTTTATTTCTTTAAACAATGATTAGAATAGGTTACTTCTTTCTATCTTAGCTTCTAAACACTCTATTCATTGCTTCCCTTGAGCCATAGGATCATATGCATCAACCAACTAGTAGTTAAGATCATCCAAACTACTTCTTTCCTTAGTTTAAATCGTTTTCTTCCATCCAGATTGCCATTCGGACTGTATTTCAGACTATCATCCGGATCATCATTCAGACCTCAATACTTTCTGCATTGTTTTTATGCTTATTTAGAATTCAGTTTCTTAGGCTTTTTAACTTTAATATTTCTTGCTTTTAATTAGCAGTCTTAGATGTAATTAAGATCTTGTTTCTCACTGCATAGAGTTTTAATTAAGTTTTGTCATTGTTTTTAGTTTCCATTTCATCTTCCTTAACTTTTCTTTAACTGTCTTTTTCAAGTTATGTCTTTCATGTTTGATTTGCCAATAGGTTACTGTTCTAGAATCTACCAATTTCATTCTTAGTGTAGTTTATTATATGTTTCTTAAGATTTATTTCGTGTTAGATTTAATAATTTCATTCTCCAAGATATCTTAACTTTGATAGTTTATTCGTTAAGCATAGGATCAGTTTTCCATTCACACAGATAATGAAGATGTTCATGAAATAGATTTTGGTTCAGAAGTAAATAT
Source organism: Larix kaempferi (assembly GCA_027924585.1). NCBI lineage: Eukaryota > Viridiplantae > Streptophyta > Pinopsida > Pinales > Pinaceae > Larix > Larix kaempferi. The sequence goes on from BSBM01000476.1 coordinate 10,179,979, forward strand.
CTTTATCAAGTTTTCTACTTGCTTCTATACAAAATATATTTATCAAGTTTTCTACTTGATTCCAAATCAAATTCAATCCAAGTAAATATCTTCATTAATTTTTCTACTTTCTTCTAGATTTCATTAGTTCCATATCATTTTGCTTATGAATAAAAGATAGAGTGAGCAACTAGATCACCCTGACAACTGAGCGAGTCTAGAGGATTTGAGGACTTGATATTTGAAACATGAGTGATGGGATCAGGTCTAGACATGTGGAACAACAGTCCAATGATGGCGAAAGACATGGATGTCCAACCTATGAAATATATGGCAAACATAAGAACAATAGTGACAAGTGGCACAATGTAGGAAACCATGGAATTGTGTGGTTTCTTAACTGGAGAACTTGGGGGTTGTAGGGACTTTTGTGCATAGAATGGTTGAGAAAATGGTGTGTAAGGTGTCATGACCTATATATCAGACTATATGTAATATTCAAAATCATAGTATGAAATATTTGAATGGAGGTGGAAGGACCTTTCAGAAGGCAAGTTAGAAACTAGTGAAAAATGACTAGGTTTGGGAGAAGACTTTGGAGAATTGATCGGATATTGCACCAAGGAAGAGGTGAAGGTTTTTGATTTTGATATATTAGAATGTGAATAAAAATCATAGATATGAGAAATAGTTTTGGCTCTAGCACTCAAAGCATAAATATGATTACCTTTTTGAGTAGCTTGGAGACATTGTTCTTGTTCTACATAAAGCTTGCCTTGTTCTTTTCTTGCAAAATCAGAAACATCAATGTTATGTTCTTCAAGCATATTGGTCATGATGTCCAATTTATTCCTGAAACAATATTTATAGGGATGGGTACCTTTGCAGAAATAAGAACACTTGGATTTATCCTTCTTGTTCTTCATCTTCATGGATTTGGAATCTTCATCATAGTCCTCTTCATATAACAACATATTTTGTTTTCCCTTGGATGTGACATTCTTGGAACTCTTTTCTCCATGAGAAACAAGTGCAAGGTCCTTGGAGGGTGTTAGAGCCCTCATTTGAACCATATTGTCCTTCTCCTTAGTGAGCGAGTCAATGAATGCATCCAAGGTTTGCATCTTCCAGTTGGGAATTGCAAGTCTTGCAGTATGAAATGCAGACACAAACACCGAGTATTCAGAACTCAATTTTGACAGAATAATAAGGACTAGTTTCTCATCCTTCTTATCTATGCCACAATGCTTGAGTTGAAGCACTAGGTTCTTGAATCTTGATATGAATTCTTCCATTGAATCAAAATTTCCTGGACTAAGTGAGATCAACTCAATCTCCGATAGATGACCTTTGAGCTCATCTTGCTTTCCAAAGAGAGACTCTAGCTTTGTCCATACTTGATTTGAAGTGATTAGAGTATCAATATGGAATAGAATATTTGTATATACAGAGAGACAAATAAAACCATAAGCGTCATCAATCCTATTGAACCATTTAGATTTTAGTGCAACAGATCCCGACTCAGTTTCAAGCCCCATAGTGACTCTATAAAGTCCTTTACTTCGAAGTTGGATGATCATATGCGCCTTCCAGTAAAAGTAGTTGAATGGAGTGAGAGTCATAGCTTTATCTTGATTTTGATCCATGTTGGCGCGCTACTGGTGATGGAATTATCCTGCAAAAAACACTCTATTAATTGCTATGAATAAGTCTAGCTTTGATACCATGTGATATTTTAGATTACCTAGATCTATATTCAATAAGACAACTTCATTTGGAATATTTCTAAGAATGAGAGAAGAAGAATAGAGAATATATCTTGAGAACATATCATTGTATATTATTCATCAATATGTTTACAATATATAATACATCCTCAAGAGAGAAAATCGAATGCCTTAGAGGCAAGTTGTAAAGCACAAAAAGATAAGGCTTACTAAAGGCGAAAAAACCCCTAGGTGTCAAAAGCACTTTCCAAAATAGTTTAAAGGCTCACAAATTGGCTGAATATGGTATGTAATCTCATGAGTGATGTAAAGGGAATGTAGTGATGAATTTTGGAGAGAAGAAAGAGGTGGATGTCAAATTGGTCAAGTGGAGAGAGTTTCCAAGTCAACTAGCTTTACCTTAACCACTAGAAAGTAGAAAAATTAGGATGAAGCTGTCTAAATCATGAAAGCACCTTCTAAATCAGGAATGGAAAGAAATTAGACAGAATCCAATGAGATCTTATCCATAATCTCCTCAAGTGTGCCCTAGTGACTCAAAATGGAAATTGGTCCACTAAAAGACAAAATTGGGCCAAGTTACCTAGTCAACACTTAGGAAATTAATAAAAAATTATTGATAAATTATATCCTAATTCTAAAATGGTATGGATGGGTTTTTAATACTCCAAAACTAACTGATCCTGAATGCATGTATGTATTTACTCTTGTTTCTATGCCAATTTCTCTAATGCTTCATCTATTGCTTCATTGACTTGTTCGCCAATATTTTCCAAGTTATCTTCTGTCAGTGACTAGACCACTTGCTCCTTTTTTGATTTCCTCTTCTTATTTTTCTTTGAGGGACCTACCTTGATCTACTCCTTCCTCTTATTTCCTATCCCTGGTGTAGTCTCCTGCGCAGTGTTAGAAGCATTATTCCTTTGTTTTGCTTATTTTTCTTGCTTCTCTCCTTGTTCTTCATATTTCTCTTCATCATGCTCATCTTTTGTTTCTTTATCTTGCTCTTTGTCTTGCTTTTCATCTTGCTTTTGTTGTTCCTCCTTTGGGACAGGGACTCCCCATTCTGCATCCCAATCGTTCACAATTGTGTTGACATATTTATCCATTATCCTGAACATTTTTGGTAACCATCTCACTTCTTGATCGCTTCTTGCTTGGATATACATGTGGTGCATCTTGACCTTAAAATGCACAATTCCCTTATACATTTCTACTACATGTGGCTGAATGCACACTGTTGTCTTTATGATATGTCAAATAGAATCATTAGAGACAAATAATCTCACATTTCTATCAATATACCTCATTTTGTTGGTGGTATGCCACAAATTAGCATATTTAGCTACTAGGCATGGCTTCTTCGCCGCGTCCAAGAACTGTGAATCTTCTAGCTCCCTCCATGACCCCAACACAATTAATATCAACAACCATACATAATGGAATGATTGAGATTTTTTTTTAGTATATTTTTAATTCTCCAGAATTTGTTCACTAAGAATGTTTCCCAATTTCATTTTACGCCTATTGCGTGTGAGATTTTCAATTTCTAGGAACTAGATCCATAAGAAAATTTCACATGGAATATTTCAAACAATGAGAGAAGAATAATAGAGAAGATAAATTGTGGAAATCAATCTATATTTTATTCATCAATATGATAAAAATATATAATACACCTTCCATTGAGAAAATCGAATGCCTTGGAGGCAATTTGGAAAGAGCAAAAAGAAAAGGCTTAGAAAAGACAAAAAACCCCCTAGGTGGCAAAAGTAGTTTCCAAAACTGTACTAGAGGCTCACGAATTGGATCAGTATGGTATGGAAGCTCATGAGTGAGGTAAATAGAATGTATTTATGGCTTTAGGAGATTATATATTATGTGGAGGTCAAATTGGTCAAGTGGCAAAAGATTATAAGTCAACTAGCTTTACCTTTTCCACTAGAAAGCAAAAAAAACAGGACAAAGCTAACTAAATCAGGAAAGCACCTTCTAAACCAAAAATGGAAGGAAATCAGATAGAATCCAATGAAATACTATCCAGAATCTTCTCTAAGGCGCCCTAGTGACTTAGGATGGAAAGTGGTCCACTAAAATACAAAATTGGCCTATTTTACCTAGTCAAAACTCAGGAAATTAATCATAAATGATTAATTAATTTATCCTAAGTCTAGAATGGTATAGGTGGGTTTTTTAAATATTCCAACAGTCCCCCTTAAGCCTGAATTTATGTGATGGGAATCAGAAAAACATCAGAAATATAGGGCCCAAGCAAAAAGGCTTATGATCACCCCAATACAAAAATAACTAGTCCATGTAAAACGCTGAAACATGGAAAACCTCATGGGAACAAAACCCTCCCTAAAAAATGGACATGCTTGATGTCTTCATACTATCATGTTTCTCATTTGAATGAGATGAATGAGATGAATGGGATGCTTCTAAGTAACATACTTGATGAAGAGATTGTAGATGTCATGATCATGCATCAGTGCATCAATGTTGTGTAGGAAAGAACCATGTGTAGAGGCTCTATGAAGCTCATCTTCTGATGATGGAGGAGCATCAAATGAATTTTTATTTTTGTTGTAACATATATAATCATATCTGAAAACATAATCAATTATGAAAATAATATCTATGAATACTCCTTCCCAAGGAGAAACAATGAACTCAACAAGATCAATTTCTTCCGTAGCTGCAATGTGGTGCACTAGTTCTTGTACCTTCTTCTCAAACTGTTGTAGAACCTTTTTGATATTTAAAATGAGGTCATGAAGCTATGAAATATCATAATGTGAGTCATATCGATCAGAAACTAGTAAATATGTGGAGTCTCCATGATCGAATAGAGTTTTAGTAGGAAAAGTGTGAGAAACTAGATCACCTCGACAACTGAGTGAGCCTGGAGAGTGTGAGGACTTGAATTTCGAACCATGAGTGATGAGTTCAGGTTCATATGTGTGAAATATCAGTCCAAATATGGCCAAAAACATGGCTTTCTAATCAATGAAATATATGAAATACAAAAGTGCAACAAAGGCAAGTGACATAGTGTAGGAAAACATAGAATTGTGTAGTTTCTTAACTGGAGAAATTGGGGGTTGTAGGTTCTTTTGTGCATCCAATGGTTTGGAAAATGGTGTGGAATGTGTCATGAAATTCATATCATACTGTATATCACATTCTAAATCAGAATCTAAAATATTTGAATGGAGGTGGAAAGACCTTTCAGAAGACAAGTCAGAAGTTAGTAAAAAATGACTAGTTTTGAGACTAGACTTGGATGAACTGACTGAGGACTGTTCCAAAGAAAAAGTGGAGGTTACGGATTCATATATATCAGAATATAAATCAAAATCAGAGACATAATAATTATATTTCACTCTATTACTCAAAGCATAAGCATGATTACCTTTGGGAGAGGCTTGGAAACAGTGTTCTTGTTCTACAACAAGCTTGCCTTGTTCTTTCTTTGCAAAGTCAGGAACATCTATGTTATGCTCTTCAAGAATATTGGCCATGATTTCCAATTTATTCTTGAAGAAATATTTCTCAAGATGAGTTCCTTTGAAGCACTAAAAACACTTGGGATTATCCTTCTTCATCTTCTTGGATTTGGAATCTCTATTAGAATCCTCTTCATCTGACAATATCTTTTGTTTGGATTTGTCATTCTTGAAAATCTTTTCTCCATGAGAAACAAGTGCAAAGTCTTTGGAGGGTGTTAGATCCCTCATTTGGACCAGCTTTCCCTTCTCCTTAGTGAGTGAATCAATGAATTCATCTAATATTGGCATCTTCCAATTAGGAACTGCTAGTCTCGTGGTATGAAAGGTAGACACAAATACATAATATTCTGAGCTTAGTTTTGACAGAATGGTAAGGATGAATTGCTCATCCTTCTTTTCTATGCCACATTAATTGAGTTGAAGCACTAGGTTATTGAATTTTGAGATGAAATCCTCCATAGAATTGAAATTAATTTGACTAAGAGCGATCAACTCAATCTCCAACAAATGACCTCTGAGTTCATCCTGCTTTCCAAAGAGAGATTCTAGCTTTGTCCACACTTGATTTGGAGTGGATAGAGAATCAATATGGAATTGAATATATGGAGATACAAAGAGACAAAGTAAACCATAAGATTCATCAATCCTATTGAACCATTTGTATTTTAATGCAACAACTCCTGGCTTACTTTCAAGCCCCATAGTGACTCTATACAATCCTTTGCTCTGAAGTTGGATGATCATATGCGCCTTCCAGTCAAAGAAATTGAACGGAGTGAGAGTCACAGCTTTGGCTTGTTTTTTTATCCATACTGATGTGCTCCTGGTGATGGAAATACCTTAAAAAAACACTCTTGGAAATTTCTTTGAATCAAGCTATCTTTGATACCATGTGAGATTTTAAATTGCCAAGAACTAGATTCATAAGACAATTTCACATGGAATATTTTAGACAATGAGAGAAGAAGAATAGAGAAGATAAATTGTGGAAATAAATATGTATTTTATTCATCAATATCATAACAATATACAATACACCTTCCATGGAGAAAATTGAATTCCTTGGAGGAAATTTGGAAAAAGCAAAAATAAAAGGCATAGAAAAGACAAAAAAACCCATAGGTGGCAAAAGTAGTTTCCAAAACTGTACTAGAGGCTCACAAATTGGATAAGTATGGTATGGAAGCTCATGAGTGAGGTAAATAGAATGTATTTATGGATTTATGAGAGTATATATGATGTGGAGGTCGAATTGGTCAAGTGGAAAAAGTTTCCAAGTCAACTAGCTTTACCTTTTCCACTAGAAAGCAGAAAAAACATGACAAATCTAACTAAATCAGGAAAGCACCTTCCAAACCATAAATGGAAAGAAATCAAATAGAATCCAATGAAATCTTATCCAGAATATTCTCTAAGGCGCCCTAGTGACTTAGGATGGCAAGTGGTCCACTAAAAGACAAAACTGGCCTATTTTACCAAGTCAAAACTCAGGAAATTAATCATAAATGATTAATTAATTTATCCTAAGTCTAGAATGGTATAGGTAGGTTTTTTAAATATTCCAACACTGTTCAATTCTCCATTGCTGCTATAATACGTTTTTTGACTTGATCCTTGCGAATTTTTCTGAACAAATTGCAAGCCAACACTTGCATAAAAAATTTCCCTATGTCATTAGTGATGCTTTCCACATCTAATCTGCGATGTGCTATGTGTGTGCCATATTTATCCTTCATATTCTTGGCTAGGGATTTGTATTGCTTCTTATTCTTGAAAAACTATGTTGGGTCTTCCCCTGCTATCGCTAGTCTTGTTATGTATGCAATAAGCTGTCTATCGATGGACACTGGCTTGTCCAACCATAGGAATCCTCTATGAACATAGGTTAGAAATAGTTGTACACATGAATTAATATCTGGACTTCTACTGAAGTGTGGAATTTCAAACAAATTCAATATGCCTACTCTCTTCAACCCCATTTCCCATTGATGCTTCTCCACTATAATAATTGGTGAATCTGGGGTGGTATTTGTGATCAAATAAGTTGTTGGGGTGATATTTGGGAAGTGCTCTATGTTCGTAATGTCATGGTTCACATACTTTAAACTTTTCACAGTCCTTAACAAGTTTCATCATACGATGACCTCCTTTCAAAGAATGGGTGTTTCCAAGGGATACTTTGGAGCCTTCGGCATATCCATCGGTTTTGCAGTCATATTTCTTGGAGGTGTGTATTCCCTTGGAAAACTCAGCTGCATGGATCCCGATTCTCCTTTTCTTGCTCTTGATCCTGATGCACGTGCTATTTGTACTTATTCTTCTATCACAACAGAGGGATACTTTATCCATGCCTTTCTATGAACTAATGCTGCTACCTTTGGTGCCATTACCTTGTACTTTAATGGCTGCAACTTTACTCTTCACTCGGCTTTACTATCTTCAATTAAGATAGAATTGCTTTACGACTTATGCCTTGCACTTGTCATTTTACTTATGGTTTTAAAGCCTTCTTTCAGGTATATTTTCTTCCTTCACGCTCATTTTTTCATTCAATGCTGGCTTGGGTCAATGTACCAACACCCGGATTTAGTCTAGATTTACTTGGGATTTGATAATCTATTTGAATCCTTCCGATGATCTTTTGCATTTATTATGCCACGTCCCCACCCTTTTTCCATTACAATTTCTTTTAATTCTCCCACCTACCAAGTTTTCCAGTTTTCCTTCCTGGATTCCTATGTACACCATTTGATTCTCTTTCCTATGTGCTTCTTGCTTGTGTTTCTCTTTCTTCTTTCTTTCTACGACATGATTCTTTATTTATTTGCGACATGGCTCCTTCTTTCTTTATGACATGCTTCCTTATTTCTCTGCGACATGCTTGCTTCTTTCTCTACAACATGATTTTTTGTATTATTCTTATGCTGACTATTGCATAGAAGGACAGTTGTCCTTGTACAGTTTCAACTGAATTCCATTGCCAAATCCTCCTAGGGGTTCCTTGTTCAATTTGTACTACTAAACGATCCTTGCCTTAGTGAAAAATTGTATTATATAAGGACCCAACCAATGCATTATGAACTTACCTAGGTGCTTCATGAACTTGCTATCATACATCAACACCAGATCTCCAGTATTGAACTACTTCTATTTGATGTGTTTATCTTGCTAGGAATTCTCACCCGCTTTCTAAACCTGCTGGTGAAATCATGAGACAAAATGTCCTTCCTCCAATTCCATTAGTTCTAACAATCTTATTTATACTATGCCACTATCTATGAGCTCTGTTAGTGAAGCAACATGCAAACTCAGAAAAATGTACTCCATAGGCATGGCTACCTCTTTCTCATACACTAGCCTAAATTGTGTCTTCCTTGTCAGCTTCATGCATGTTGTCCTATATGCACACAATACTGCAAAGATACTAAAGTCCCAATCATCTTGGTTTATGTTGAATATATTTGTCAGTGCATTCTCCATGATCTTGTTAAATGCTTCATATTTTCCATTTGCTTGAGCATGATAAGGGTGCTCTTCTAATGGTAGATCTGTAACTCCTTTGTCAAAGAATTTTTTTATTTATTCAATAAATGGGTCCCCTATTCACTCATTAGGATTCTTGAACATCCAAACCTTGTCACAAAATTCTCAAATAGAAACTGTCCAACTATCTATGCACTACAATACTTCATGGGTTCTACTTCCGCCCATCTGCTCAAGTAGTATGTCACGGTAATTATCTATCTTTCTCCCGACCGCTTTGCGGGTGGATTAATTGGCCCAATAAAATCCACCACCCATTTATCAAATGCTTGCAATGTTACTTGGGGAATCAAGGGCATCTCATCCCTCCTTTATGGATTTCCAACTCACTGGAAGACGTCGCACGTATGAAATAATTCCTTAGCATCCTTGTGTAGAGTAGGACACCAAAGTTCCACGCACAGAATATTCTGTGTAGTTTCTTTCCCAACGTAATGGGATCCCGCAACTCCTTAATAGGAATCTTTCAGCATCATAGGCCTTTCATGCTCTAGGAAACATCATCACAAAATCCCGTCTGCACCTAACTTGTACAAATTTCCTGCTATTAGCTGGTAGTCTGCTGCCTTGACTACTAACTACTTTTTTTGCACAACTGTGTATTTGCTTGGAGCGAAGCTAGTACCCAAGAACTACCCAATATACGACAAGTAATAATGAACCATCTGGATTGTAAACATGTGTGCATATGGTATATTATAATCCAAATTCCATGCATCTTCCCCTATTTCTATGCGCGATAGGTGGTCAGGTCCCGAGTTTAACTTTGTTGGTTTCACTACAACTTCAAATTCATATTCCTAAAATAACAACAACCATTCTCATATCTTACCCCCCAAAATTGGATTATTGAATAGGTATCACAGTGTAGAATGGTCAGTGTAGATCTTAAATCGTGAACCCAACAAATAATCTCTGAACTTTTGCAACACATACACCATTGTTAACCCCTCGTGCTCTGTAGTGGTGTAATTATTTTCTGTAGTTGATAGCTTTCTACTTGTAAATGAAATGATGTGGTCTAAGTTTCCTTCGCCTAGTTGTGCGAGAACTGCACCTGTTGACTGCTTTTCTGGGCAGACCCGGGTTTTAATGATGCGCAGCAACAAAACCCCTTGGCGCACTGGCCCTTTTGGCAACGAGCTGCGCAGCAGCTCGAGGTCTCACCCGAAGTGGCTATGGGGGGTTAAGGAATCAGGTTTCCTTAACCGTGGTGATGCGGAGATTGTTCTGTATATCTTCTTCTTCCTCAAATGTCGGCGGTCGGACCTTCCCGCAGGCCGCTCGGCGCAGCTGCGCGGATTCCTTCCTAGGCCGGCCTACTGCGCGGTTTCTCCTCTCTAGCGCAGAAGGCAACTATTCCTGGCGTTGACGCGCTAAATACTTCCTTGCCCTTCGCATCCGGCGCAGTAACGTATTCCTCGCTCGCTGCAGCGACAGCACGTTACTACTTCCTGGTACTTAACACTCATAGCTATCAAGAGACCTTTCCGACTCACTTAAACAGTCACAACGATGATGCAAAAGATGTTCACACAGGTAATGATCTTAAACAGTTATCATTCATGCAAATATTATAACAAGAAGGTATATGTGATGCTCATCTCCTCGAGGAAAACCACATCCACGGGAGTTTCATATTAACCAGAAAATGATAGAGTTATACAATATGCTGCGCACACAGCTGCAGCCTTAGATCTTACAGGAAAATCCACGCACACAGCTGGGAGCCCTTCTCTCAATCTTGTCTCCTCTCTATGGAGATTACAAAGGCACAGACGTCGACTCAGACTGTCTGGCAACTCAGGGATTAGCCCCTCGGCTATCCGATTTCCTCTCTAGTTCTACGCACCGGGTAGAAAATACAGTGAAGGATAATCAACACATGATCTATCCTTTAGACTGGCTCTCTAACAGTCTAGCATCTAACTCTCTAATTCTCCAAAAGGAAAGAACTGAAGGAACCTCTACCCATTACAATGATTCATATATATAGGTGGCCATGACGGTCACACCTTTACAAAACTGTGGGCCTTTCCCAACAGTAATTCCCAAAAACCCTAACCACGCACATGGCTAGGTGTACTGTAGGCGCCGCTTGCAGTCACGTCGCCGCTTCCTGCAGGCTCCGTGAATTCCGGCGCAGATTGTGGGTATGGGCGATCGTCCTTCGCCTTCAATGCTCTGGTCCGTTGCTCCTCCTTGATCCGAGCAACCATAACTTCTGTACTAAGCCTTTAAATGAGGGTAGCTGAGCCCTCTACTCCATCGCCTTATTTATTATGGTAGCTGAGCCACCTTCATTCTTCGATGACGTGCGCGCGAGCTCCGCAATTTCCGGTCCGTGATCTGCGCTGAGATCATCCATCTGGCACCGTACTGCGCACCGTCTCCTTCTTACCCAAAACTTAGTGCTTGTCCCAAAATTAGCACTTTCCTTCCATACTCGTGCTTTTTCCCAAAATTCGCAGCTTTTACTATAGCTGCGACCTTGGCCCCAACAGCACCCAACCCTAGGGATGACGTATCCACATGAACATGAAATTCCTTCTTCTTATCTAGAAATACTAGGATGGGAACAATGACTAATTTCTTCTTCAAGATATCCAAGCTCTGCTGACACTCTTCGCTCCATTGAAACTTGACATCCTTCTTTAATAGTTTTTCTAGTGGAGTTATGATTTGTGCAAACCCATTGATAAAATTCCTATAGTATTCTGTGTGCCCCAATGTAGTGCGCAACTGTCGCATTGAATTAGGTGGTGGTAAGTCAACAATAGTTGCAATCCTTTCCGGATTCACCAACAATGCTTGTCTACAAACTACATGAACCAATAGAATACCAACTTAATGGTACACAAAATATGCACTTCTTCAGATTTAATGAAATATGGAATTGTTTGGCATCTATCCAACATCAAGTGTAGAATCATAATGTGATTCTTCAATAGATTGAATACTATCCAATCATCCAAATATACCTCTAGAAACTCATGCATGAACTCTTTGAAGGTTGCGACAACCACTCTAGAGAATATTGCTGGCGCATTTTTTAGTTAAAATTGCATCCCTATATATTATGTTTCAAAGGTTGTCTTATCTCTGTCCTCTAGCATGATCTTGATATGATGGTATCCTAAGAATCCATTAGTGAAGGAATAGGATTATTGGCCTCCTACGTGCTCTAGTACTTCAACTGTAAATGGTGTGGGAAATGGATCATGTAGAAAAGCATCATTTAACTTGTGCAGATCCACTCAAATTCTAATCTCTCTAGTATTCTTATATTGGACCACCATCATACTGATCCATTCTGATTCTTCAACATGTTCTATAATTATTTCTTCCAACATTTTTTCTATCTCAGCCTTTACTTTCTCCTTGAATATTGGGTTCAGTGAGTATGGTATTTTATTCACTGGTTTAGGATATGGATTCAAAGGTATCTTCATCTCTCCTAACTCACCAACAATCCTCTTCATCTTTGAAAATTTAGTGGAAAACATATATTGATATTTGCATAGTAAATCAGTGATATTTTCAACTGTCTAATCATTCCATTAGTCCTCAATGTTTGCAAACTTGGGATTCTCCTCCATGCCAATATTCACTTTACGGGTCTTCAATGGTTTTTTGTAATTGGAAGATACCAGCTCAGGTCCTTCTACTATGCACTCTCCCTTAGTCTCTGGTATGCACAAATTTCTTGGGTTTTCCTCCTCCTGGTATTCGTCGTCCACTTTATAACATTTCAATATCTCTTCAAGTGTCACACATGATCTATGTGCATTACATATGGGTATAGATATTGCTGGGTGCAAAAATATTGTCTTTGATATTTTGTAATGTTTCATCTACCAAAGGAACCTCATCTTCAGAGCTAAATGTTACTTTAAAATTGCGCATCATCTCCCCCCAGTTTGTTGTTCCTTTGTGCAATTATAGCTCTATATATTGATTCTCTAGAATGGTGTCCAACGTGTGCACAAATATATGTGTCCATTCCTGCTTTGGCACTGCACTGCATGTTGTGATACACTACGCAACATGTTTTGATGGACATATTAGCCCCGTGTACTTCTGCGCAATATACTTAACACCAAATTTGACCCACAACAACCTTTTGCACTATTTCAAATCATTCATTATTTACTTATGATAAACCCACCATCTTGTAGGGGTCGCTTTCAGCATGACATCTAATGCTAACAACCATTTTTGTTATGGTATATTCACTTAAAACCTTAGAACAAAAGAACCTACATCTATGAGGTCATCATACTTCAGGGGATCACATACCTCTTTTCCAATCCAACATAATGAACATGTGATGCACGCACACCTTCTCATATGTACTTCGTGCATCCTTTGCTTCCAGTATTCAAAATCTTCTTCAGAGTTTGAAAAACAAGAGATGATACTATGCCAATTGAGCATACCATCAACAATATGATTCACATAGTCCTCCATTACCCTAGTCATGCTATATAAAGTTTTCAGCTCTCTGTTCCTAACCGGTTCCACAAAATCCTACTTAAGGAGGACCATCCATGAGCTTGGAAGAGGGGGTGATCTTGGAAACACCAAACCTATGGTTATGAAATTCTTGGAGAACACTCATGAGGAGGTCATATTGATCTTAAGAGTCTTGCAAGGTGATGAAGGAGAGCTTGGAAGAAGGTTCTACTGCTTTGGACATCAGGTATAGCATTTTGTATGGCTACTTTGAGATTTCTTAATAATAACTTGGCCTATTATCCCATATCATGTCTCTTTTATTGATATGGGATATGTTATATTATATCTTGTTTATGCACTTGTGTTTGGAAGGTTGGTTTCCATATTATGTTGCAAGTTCAAGAGATTTGGGAATCAAGCTTAGAACTGGATCTAGGACAACTTTCAGGTTAGAGGTAAGTTATCTATCTCTTCTCCTTCCTTTTCATGCTTGAATGCTTGTGCATGCTTAATCTAGGAGTTTAGGGTTCCATTTGTTTACTTAGTGTGTTGGATGTGGTTTAAGGGATCCACTTTATTATCCAAGGGGTTTTCATCTTACCCACAGGAAGAAAATATCACCACACGGAGCGCAGGTTATAATCTCCCATAGAGATATGCACATTGCAACACTTCCCCTTGAAAGGTAAGGTACCCCCATTGGAAATTTTGACATCAAATTTGGATCAAGGATGGACAAAACAATCAGCCTGTTTGGTGATCTGAGGATCAATGAAATTATGAGTGCTACCAGAATCAATGAGTATTGTAAGAGGGATATTCTTGAAGTAACCCCTGAACTGCATTGTTTGGTGGGGGTGAATCCGGATAAAGAATGGAGAGATATCTTTGGGTGGTCGTCCTGAGACGGAGGGTCAACATGAGGCTGCTAAATGTTGACCTGATCATATATTGTTTCTAGATATTATTCACCAATTTCAGAGGCAGGCAGAGAATCCACATCCAAGAGATAGAGATTTTTCTCAACACATCTATGTCCCTCAGTGAATTTCTCATCACAATTATAACAAATCCCTTTTTCTCTACGTGTTTGCATCTTAGATTTAGACAAATGATTTATAGGAGTTGGTCAAGGAGCTGGCGTGATGGGAGGTCATTGGGAACCCACATTTCTCAAGGGAACAAAAGTGGGTTTGGAGCGATGTTGGGTTGCAATCTTGTCCTCTGCCAACTTAGCCAACCCCAGGGATTCCATCATTGTGTTCAGACAGAAAATTTTGACCTCAGATCGGATTGCATCCTTTAGACCACTAATAAAACAACTCCTATAGAATTCATTAGGAAATCCTTCTGTGAGATTGGCTAGTTTCTCAAATTTTGTCTGATACTCTTTCATGGTGCCAATTTGGCGAAGTTTAGTGAGTGCTCATGTGAAGTCATCAAAATCACTAGGACTAAATCGTTGCAAAAGGAGCTGGAAAAAATCTATCCATTTTGGCTCTTCATGAGGCTTGATGTACCAACGGTACCATTGAAGGGATTCCTATTCCAAATGAAAGGATGAAAGTGGAACTTTGTTGACATAAAAAGTATTATGCATACTGGAATATTGTTCTACCCGATATATCCATCCAGTCGGATCATTACCATTGAAGCGAGGAAAATCAAGCTTCGGCTCACGAAAATTGCTAGAATTTGAGAACCCAGTGTATGCAGAAGACTCTGACTATCGTTTATTGTTCATGGATGAATGATGAAGATGGAGGCCGAGAAATTTTTCATCCATATCTTGGAGTTTGGTTTTGAGGGCTGCAAGTTCTTTCTCCATGGTTTTTGCTTCTACGGGAGCGATAACCATAACCAGGAGGGTTTTTTTTTTTTCAAATGGGTAGAAAACAAAAACAGAAACTATTTTAGTAAAGGAAAATTTGGATTTGGGAAAAACTCTGAGGGGTAATTGGGGTTTGACTAGGTTTTGGACACTTTCGAATGGACAGGGAAGCAAAAAATGAGGAAATTTGCAAAGAGGGACAAACAAGCAGAAATAGGAAATGAACACTGTGGAAAAATTTGAAGGCGATTGGGTGAAATTGAAGAAGTTATGGCAAACCCTAAAAATAGACAAATGTGGGATTTCTGGCTTCAGGAAGTGGAATTTAGGATAGGGTCTTAAGAATGAAATATGCAGAACGGGATTGAAAGGTTGTCAGTGAAGTTTCAAGGGAAACGAAGTTAAAACAAAGAAGATATGGCAAAAAAATAGTTCTCGATAGATGCAATCTGCAATTTATCAATTGGAAATAGATATGGACCCTAGGTATGCGTGACTTCCTAAAGGTTCAGGGGATTCACTCACAAACCAATGCTGTCTAATGGATTTCATATTGGGGCAGTATCCCTCACTCCACGACTAAGGTAAAACTGACAACCGCTTTTCCACAAACAACAGCTCTTGGTTTACCTCACGGGTGGGAACTAGTCAATCAGGTAGGGGTCGTTGCAATTTTCGCTGGCAGGTCCTTTCAATGGGCCAACTACTTTGTGGTTCCTGTGGTAATCCTCACAATGATTTTTAGGGATTATGCCCAAGTTTTTCCCACAATTAAGTGGATAGGGATTATTCCTAGATCCGAACCTGCAATTGATACAAACAAATATAGATGCGAAAAAAAATTGGCAGAAATTCCACCCAACGAGCACAAGAAAGTGCTCTGGTACCAGATGTGAGGAACCCGCAACAATTAATTGATGAAATGAATGATATATCAGAACACATAATATTTTTATTGATTGCAGGTCACTTTGAGGGGGAAAACTCCTTTGAGCAAGCTCAATACAATTAACTCGTGCATGCCTTCATTGGCCTCAACACAAACTTATATACTAAGTCTATGTGCCAATACTATGGATCAATACCATGGAACATATAATACTACGGGATGACTTACAAAGCATATGCGTCCAATACTATGGATCAATACCATGGAACATATAATACTATGGGCTAATACAAACTATGGATCAATACCATGGAACATATAATACTACGGGATGACTTACAAAGCATATGCGTCCAACAACAATATACTAAAAAAGTAAAGAGAAGGGTTGACACAGGTTCCTAACAAAATACAGAGTATAAGGATCAAATTCTGAAAATAGTGAAGGGAGAGGAAAGAAAGCAGACATATACTCTTAATTTGCATGATGATAAGCCCACCCTTCTGTTTGGACTGTTAGGATATTCCTATACTCCATCCTAGTCCCACCAGTATTTTGATCATTTACATTTTCAGTCATGCATGCACTTTTAGGGTTAGCATGCATTCTAGGGTTTGCATGCATTTTGCATGCATCCCAGTCATCAGTCTAGCACCTAGCCCTCAGTTAGCCAGCCCCCAGGAGCTTCTCACTATTTAGTTTTATCCCTCTAGTTGCTTAATGCGCCCTTCTTCCTTGATTTTAGGGAGCAACTCGCCCTTCTTCACCTACTAGTCCAGTTGTCTTCAGTTTACACTCAGTTACACTGAGTTACACTCAGTTACACCTACCAGAGTTAGTTTGATTGATGGTTGACAGTTACTTGAGCATTGATGACTCCACTAATGATGATGAAGACTTCTAGTTGTGCTCTGATGACACTCCAGTGATCCTTTGATCACTCCATGAAGGCTAATTCGAATTGCCACCTTAGGCATTCGAATTCCTCATGCATTGTATTATTTATATGTCCATTTGTGATTAATAATCTAGTGTGTGTGAAGTATTATTGCTTCTATCTGAGTTCTATTGTACCATATTATTCTGTTGCTCATTATACTGTATTGTTCACTCTTCTTCTATTTTCCTGCTTAATCATAATTACTCTTGTGAGGTACACATCATCTCTTAGATCTATTGTGAGGATTTTCACATGGTATTAGAGCATGTTGAGAGTATTGTTTGTCTCCATTCCTGAGAGTTTTTTGTAGGTTATTATCAAGATTTCGAGTGCAGCAGTTTCTGCATTTTTGTAGCAGTAGCAGTTGCAGTTATTCTATATTGTTTTTGTAGGTCTTCTACAGCTTCAATGAATTTAGAAGAAATCCCTCCTCTTTCTCTATTCAACTATGATGAATGGAAACCGAATATGATAGCATATTTAAAGAGCCATGATCTCTTTGATTGTTATTTTGAAAGAGAGTTCGAATCCTCTGAAGAGAAGATTGACTGGTTGAATAAAGGTGACACGCACATTGGAAGAATGAATCTTACTATGCCAGATTACATATTGCTCCCAATCATTATTTATATTGAGACTCCAAAAGAGTTATGGGCCCATCTGGATAAAATATTTGGCAGAAGGAATGAAGGACTTGGTCCTAAACCATTCGAAAGCAAACAGAATGATGCATTTTCTCCTCTTGATGGTCTCTCAGATCATGAACTAGTATAATCTCATATTGAAGTTGTTGACAAAGAACTTGCAGATTCTCCACTCATGCTCAAAATTTCTTCTCTTTCTGTGCCAGCTCACACTCTAGATATTGCAGAAGGTCCTAAATCCTCTCTTGCACCAGAGTCTGTTGGTTTGCATCATGATCACATGATTATTTCAGAGGTCAAAACAGCTACTGAAGGTAATTCATTCACTCCTCTCCAGCTATCTCCTCTTTTATACTACTATATGATCATAAATTCATGCTTTCAGAAGGTTATTGAAGATTATGGCCATTGCCATTCTCTTCGGATAAATTCTCATGCAATTACTGGTTTTGATCTCACCTCTCATGGTTCAAAGGAGATCTCAAGAAACCATGATTCAAGTCTTGGATCTAATTTGGATTCTAAGCAATTACTGCTTGGGATAATTTCTCATGCATATGATAGTTTTGATCTCACCTTTGCTGGTTCAAAGGAGATCTTAAGAAACTTTTTTTTAAGTCTTAAATCTGATTTTGATTTCAAGAAAACATGTAATAGTTATTTTTGGCATAATCTCACCCATGGTGGTTCGAAGGAGAAGACAAAAGACTAAATGCACTTTCACAAATTTGATCCTACCTCAGCTGATTCGAATCACAGGTTCAAGGATCATTCTCATACTGTTGGACTTGTTCTCATCACATTCGATCTGAAGAGCAAGTACAAGCACATGCTTTTTGAGCATGATCCACTTCTTCCCAAGAAGAAGATACCTCTAGACATATGACCAAGCATCACACCTGCTTGAGTTTGGAGTATTTATTTTTGTGTGTGCCTTACAGTCTGTTTTTTTTAGGAGGGGGTATGTTTCCCATGAAATATTCCCACTTCCTTGGTTTATTGATTGTTATTATTCATTGTATTGGGTGACCTTTGGTCTTAGTTACCAGGGCCCAGGATGGATTAAGGGGGGGTGTTAGGATATTCATATACTCCATCCTAGTCCCACCAGTATTTTGATCATTTACATTTTCAGTCATGCATGCACTTTTAGGGTTTGCATGCATTTTGCATGCATCCCAGTCATCAGTCTAGCACCTAGCCCTCAGTTAGCTAGCCCCCAGGAGCTTCTCACTATTCAGTTTTATCCCTCCAGTTTCTTAATGCGCCCTTATTCCTTGATTTTAGGGAGAAACTCGCCCTTCTTCACCTACCAGTCCAATTGTCTTCAGTTTACACTCAGGTACACTCAGTTACACTCAGTTACACCTACCAGAGTTAGTTTGACTGATGGTTGACAATTACTTGAGCATTGATGACTCCACTGATGATGATGAAGACTTCCAGTTGTGCTCTGATGATACTAGTTGTGCTCCGATGACACTCTAGTGATCCTTTGATCACTCCATGAAGGCTAATTCGAATTGCCACCTTAGGCATTCGAATTCCTCATGCATTGTATTATTTATATGTCCATTTGTGATTAATAATCTAGTGTGTGTCTATATGAGTTCTACTGTACCATATTATTCTGTTGCTCATTATACTGTATTGTTCACTCTTATTCTATTTTCCTGCTTAATCATAATTACTCTTGTGAGGTACACATCATCTCTTAGATCTACTGTGAGGATTTTCACATGGACCCCATGTTGAAAGTGCTCAGGAAGATGATGTTCGCCCTTTTTATATCAATATGAACATACATGATAATATACTTCATAATGCCATGCTAGATTATGGAACCTCACATAACCTCATGCCAAGATCAGTGGTGGAAAGTATAGGGTTTGAAATCACCAGACCTTATAAGTATTTGTTCTCCTTTGACTCTAGAAGAGTCCAATGTTTAGGGATGATCAAAGACATGGTTGTCTCACTGACACAAATCCCTCATAAGAATGTGATAATGGATGTGGTAGTGGCAGATATTCCCCCCAAATTTGGGATGTTATTATCTAGATATTGGGCATCTAAACTGAAAGGAACTCTACAAATGAACATGTCTTATGACACCATCCCTGTTTTTGGAGAAAGATAAGACTATATAGAGAACATAGATTGTTCTATGTAGTAAGTAGTAAAATCCAGCTTGATAATCATCCCATATTTGATGTAGATACTGATATAGGTTCTTGAGTTTTCTGTTATGATCTTGGTTTAGAAGAAAAAGATATGAAAATTGTTGATCTCCCTGAACTAGATGATAGATATAATAGTGAGAAAGGTATACAATGTGTTGACAGTTCTGCAAGCAAAAAAGACAGTGATCAACAAATAGAAGAGGGTAGTGATGAGAAATAAAAAATAGAAACGAAAGCTACAGTTGCGGCCCAAAAAGAAGGTCTCTGGACTATGAGGTTTGATGGGGCCGTAAACAAGGAAGGAGCAAGGGCCAGAGTATGGATCACCCCCCAGATGAAGGAAATAAATGCTCCAGATTACATTCTTTAAAAATGATGTTTGATTGCTCGAACAATGTAGTGGAATATGAAGCTTTGTTGCTAGGGTTGAACGTGCTCAAGGATATGAAAGCTAAAAAGATAAAAAATTATGGGGATGCTGATCTGATAATTCAACAAGTAAATGGGGTTTATGAGACCAAACACCCCAAAATGAGGGCTTATAGAAATGTTGTGTGGGATATGTTTGATAATTTCTTTACATAACACAGTATTTCCTTCATCCCTAGAGAGCATAATGCAACAACATATATCTTAGCCATCTATGCTAGAAGATTTCAACTCCCTTCTTATCCCACCAGAACCTATATGATCAATATAAAGCACAGGCCTTTTGTCCTTGACAATACTAGACATTGGAAAATATTTTAATATGATCATTAGATAAATAAATTCCTAGAGATGACTAAGGATTTTTCCAATACCCATATTGAGCAAGAAAAATGTTGTTGTGAAGGAAAATACCTTATAGTGGGGGAGACGACACTACCAACTTACATGGGGTGACAGGTAAATACATTCATGTTTTGCATTAATTACTACAAATGGAAAGAGTTTAAGATTCTGAAAATTGTACCTTTTTAACGACGATTGGTCCTAGCTTTTGCCCAATCTTTCACAAGATGAACCTGCAAAACAAGTTAACCTTCCTTAGCGTATCTTAACTGTAATAAATATGATGAAATTGGAAATAAATTAACATCAACTACAATCATATATTCAATCAAAAAGACATCCCATCAAATAGACATTCGATTGGGACGAGAAGGGTATTTACACATTTTATTGTCAAAGAAATGTAGATAAGTACAGATATTCCTGATCTGTCCAGACACTTCTACAACCGAGTCCTGGGATCCTGCTCCTCACAATGACTTAATAATTCCTCCAGCGTAATAGTAGCTTATCATTCCTTCTAGTCCCCTCTCTCATGGCTTCCCCTTGTATTTATGGCACAAGGTAGGAAGATGAATTCGAGAGGTGGTTGAATTGGGAGGTTGGGGAAGTTGCAGAACCAACTTCAACTAATCCCAATTCGTAATCTTAATATATTTTTTCATTTCATCTTAAGATGTGCCCAGGTTTCATACAACTAGACTAGCGCACAGTATGCAACTTCTGCATTTGAAAACTAACGTTCACAACATTTTGGAGGATGTGCATAGGTTGTCTTCAATAAGACTAGCGTTCAGAATCAGAATGCTAGATCACTGTGGAAATAGTAGCGCACACACGGTGAAAAATATAGAAAAAATATGTTTTTCAGTTGAAGAATGTAATCTCAACAATAACTCATCCAGGGTCAACCTAGCTCTTCCATCCATAGTGTCCTTTTGTGTGATCGATAGAGCAATGTGATCACGGATGGAGAAGTGCAGATTTGATCTATAACAGATGCCCCCTAATGTGAGGAGTCATAGCGAAACGATGGCCGAAATACATTATAATTCCAAGTTAGAGGAGGAGCAAGAAACCACATAACCAAGTCACAAAAGTACTTGAAAACAACGATCAAGGTCAGCGAGCAATTACAATCTTGACATCATATAGATGTTCGGTGTGATACAACATGATCTCCAATACATAACTGGGAGATGTATATATAGCATGGCCACTGAAATACAAGCGTGGATCCATGACATAGATAAGAGATCATAGCCATAACAACAAGCTGGATCTATGTCTCATGAAGAGCCACAATAAGTGTGGCTGAGTCTTGCGCAGCTTGGGTGATAACATAAATATGGTGACGCTATCAGAGTCCCAAGGTCTTCATCCAAACAACCCAAGGTACAAATCCTAACCGTGTGAATAAATGAGACCGGAGTCGAACATGGGGGGTATCGTTTGATTACTGGTCATTGATGTATATCGTTAACAAACGCGAGGGATTCTATCGATAATGATAATGGGGCCCAAGGTACCTAGTACGTTCCAACAAGTGTGAATAAATGGACTTGAAGTCGAACACCTGAGGAACCTGTCGAATAAGAGACATTGATGTATTCTCATTATTCAACAACGAGGGAAACTGCCACTGATGAATGCAATCCCCAAGGTACTAACCGAAACTCTAAACTTCACTCCCAGAGCAAAATGAGTTGAAGTTGATGGGAAGAAGTCTGCTGGAAGGGAGGCCTTAATGCATCCTCCATCATCCAACATGAGGAACACTCACAAGTTTGTGCTGATTTGGAGTAGGACAAGTAACAAGATGAAACAAACTGACACTAGGATTCCCGACACATGAAGTCAAGGTAACTATAGAATGGCCCACACAGTCTGTATCCTTGAACAATGAGCACGACAAAAAGTGACTTAGGAAGCTTTTGACATGAGGGGGAAGTGATATAAGCCTGCAATGTAGGAGACATTAGCAGACTCTCCATGTGATTGGAAGAAGAACCAACCGGAGGAGTAACAAACTCTGAGATCAGGTTCATCCTAAGGTCAAAAACAAAAAACCCAACTGAATGATGGACTCAAATAGGTGTTGTGTTCAAGGAAATGACTGACTTAACTGCCTTTGAAACTGAAAATATGTAGATATACCCTTCTCTTCCCTTATTATTTTTGGTAAAATAATGTCCTTCTTGTTGTTTTAATGAGTCCAAGAAAGAAAACTCAATAAGTCCAACCATGTAAAATTTTAATGAGCCCATGGGAGGAAGACTCGGGACCTTCTTCATTGTTTACAGAGTTTGAAGAAGAGATAGAAGACTACTCTATAATATTGATCTTTGGATTTTAATATCGAGTCGAGATCTATTCTTGCTCGCCAGTGTTTTCAATTTTAAGGAGTCTGAAAAAATTAAACAATAAATCCATGCACCCACCCATGGATTTTAGTATCGAGCTTGGGTTGGTATATGCTCGTCGGTGTTTTCCTGTTTATAGAGTCTAAAAAACTTAAACAATCCTCTATATACCCTCTCGTGTATTTCACATCGAGCTCGAGTAGGTGAATGCTCGCTTGGTGTTTTCATGTTTTGAGAGCCTAAAAACCCTAAAGAAGGATCCAAAAGTTATTTTTCGTACAGTTAGTCTCCACCCCCTAAAAAGTGTAAAATGATGAGAGAAGAACTCTTCTAGCCACGGATGACTAAAGTATTCCTTTTTCGTAAGTAATTCACAAAAGTCCGGAAAAGGGTTGAACTTATACTTAAGTGGATATTCCTTCAATTCCTTTAACGAGTCTGAAGAGAACAAGCAAACTCGACAATCTTATTTGTTTTTGAAAAGTCAAAACAAGGGCTTAAAATGACTTAAACAGCTTCAGGGATCGTAAGTTCATAACCTGCCAGATAATGGAATCTAGAGAACCAAGTTAGTAACCAGGATAAATTTTCTCAATTGACAAAAAATATTGGACAATATGGTACCTATACTGATCTTGTCAATGAAGAAAACTAATAGATCAATGTTGAAATTATAGTGATAATTCGAAATATATAGTTAATCTAATCCACCAACATTTGAAAATATTAATGAATTAAAATTACATTTTAAAACAAAATGAAACTATACCCGTTTTTGGGAAAAATGGGTAAAAATTAAAAAAACAATTTCTATAAATAGTTTCATTTTTGAAAATCAAATATCACATTTTGAAATTTAGGGCAAAGTGTAGAGAAAAAATTCAAGCTACCTTTTCTCATTGCAATCGAACCAGGTCACCAATCCAATTTCTTCTTTCACCAAGTAAGTAGTCTCATCCTATACTTGCATTTACATATAAAGTTTTTAAATTTTAATGGTCAAAATCATTTTTTAAAGATGTTTTAAACTCGTTTCTGCGTGAGCATTGGTTGGCTTGCAAGAGACTAGCGCACTCGACGAAAGTTCCCTAGTCTACTTGTAAGACAACCACGTTCAGGATGCTACTGTCTATCATAGACATTAGCGTTCACTGCAAAACTAGGGCAAAAAATTAAAAAATGATCAACGTTTGATGCTTTAATGGTAGGATGGTGCTTGTGTGGCATGAAAGGGAACATGAGGATATGGATCGAGAAGCTCTACAAGATCCATTATCCTTGCATGCTTTGCGAAGACGTGGTTTGTTAAAATTATATAGAACGGTCAACATGCGGGCACAAATACGGCTACTTGAGAGGCTTGTACAGTATTGGGATGCCAATGCATTAGTGTTCAATCTCCAAGGGGAGATATTGGAACTGACAGTGATGACATCTATTTCATCACAGGTCTCTCCCAAAGGGGAGATGTAGTGAATATTAAAGGTTCCTCTTGGAATGTGGGTGCCCTATCCGTTCAGGACTATATCAATACCTATTGTGTAGCGGGTACAGAAAAAACCGGCAGTCAGGTCCTTATTTCGATTGTTGCGAGCTTCCCACTCAAGTTCATCTTGAGTATTCTCAACCGAATGGTCGGAAGTTCTACACAACATATTGCTTCAAGCAACTTCATGCATATGGGTACTGAATGCATACGAGGGATAGTGTTTGACTGGTGTTCAATTCTACTGGAAAACATGAAGCTTCAACATTCCGGGTGTAAGACTGGGAGGATGAATAATTTTGGGTACGGAAGCACACTTTGCACCTTTTTCTTTGAAAGGGTTCCTGCCATGAGTCTGGGGATGGATTTTCCCCCACTTAACCCCCACAAGCCACTGATGGGTCATTGGGGAGAGATCTTCCTGAGCCAGGGTGGTGGCGAGAGCAACTTTTGCTACAGTGAGGATAATTTATGGGTGTGGTGGGACCGAAAGGTACCATCTCTTGAGCAATTCCCATATGCGGGAATAGACTTCCGCAACGATCCTGAGCTGGCTCTTCCTCTAGGACCAGCCTGAGGAGAGATTGGTAAGCTTTTGTTTGAAAAATTATTTAATTTTTTCATTTTTATATATATGATTTTTATAATGAGTTTGAAATACCGAAACAAAAATGTCTTATGTAGATGTTGGACCAGTGTGTCCCAAGGGACACCCCCATACCTTCATGAGACCAGTCATTATTAGATTTTGAGCATTAATTCAACATACTCTAGGATATTTACTGAGAGAATAACATGTACAACATATCAATGATACCAAGAATGTATCAAACATATCAAGCAATCACATAAGACAATGGACACATTGAGTGTCACTGGGGAAAACCATAAAGGTGAAAAACCCCACAACTTCCTCAGAGATAGAAAGAGCAATGATACAACCAAATACAAGAGATAGTCTTCTCCTAGCAGCTACTCCTCCTCCTCAACTAGTGCGCCACTTTTCGAGTGATGTAAGAGTGAGTAATGAGATGATCAAATAGAGATCTCCCGATCTCTATTTATACTTGTCATGTCCTGCCCAATAAAATAACAGGGCTGACTTGTCTAATTAAGTCTAATAACCCATGGTTACATTAATCCGGGCCAACCCCACACATGGTGGTCTAATAACCCATCAAATCAAGTTATGACACTTGCGACACTTGTCAATACAAATGACGACACTTCCGTATAGAGGAATAATACCATCTCTATAGGAGTACAATATACATAGGTGAAATACATTCCGAAGTTACATATACATCAACACTCCCTCTTAACTAGGAAGGTATTTCTCGACACAGATATGCTAGAACAAGTCTTCTTCTCTGGATCATCGTCACTGGATCATCGTCATCGTCACTACTGCTGCTATCTCAATCAATCTCCAATCTACTCATCATAGGAAGTTTTATAGAGCCAATCCTTTTTCATATTGGATGTAGGCCTGCCACCTGCAGGTCTTCATAATATACAGAGCCAGCACTTTTTCATGCTGGATGAACATCATCAACATCTCTGCGAGCAAGCCATCAAGTAGGTACACCTCAGGACTGATTACACTGCCTCTGCAAAACCTGCAAGATCTCCC
Source organism: Larix kaempferi (assembly GCA_027924585.1). NCBI lineage: Eukaryota > Viridiplantae > Streptophyta > Pinopsida > Pinales > Pinaceae > Larix > Larix kaempferi. Next base: position 10,205,942 of record BSBM01000476.1, read on the forward strand.
AGGACTGATTACACTGTCTCTACAAAACTTGTAAGAGCATCTCAAGACTGATCATATGCCTCTGCAAAACCTGTGTACCATACTGTCACATCATCGTCTTTAGATCATCATCATCATCCACGGAGCACAACCCAGATGCACATCTCACAGCACTTACACCACCGACATGGGAGAACACATCTATCACCATTCGTAGAAGGCTCAACACTTACATCACGACCATGAGAGGACTTACCTACCACCATGTTACCATGGGAGGACCTACCTACCATCATGTCGGAAAGGCACAACACTTATATCACGACCATGGGAGAACACATTTGTCACCATGTCGGAAAGGCTCACTTGGACCTTAAATCTCACCATGGGAGAACACATCTATCACCATGTGAGAATGGCCCCAGCCCTTACATTTCACCATGGGAGAACACATCTATCACCATGTGAAAATGGCCCAGCCCTTACATTTCAGCAAAGGAGAACACATCTATCACTATCTGAAAATGGCTTCAGTCCTTACATCTCAGCATAGGAGAACACATCTATCACTATCTGAGAATGGATCCATCCCTTACATATCAGCATAGGAGAACACATCTATCACTATCTGAGAATGGCTCCAACACTTACATCTCACCATGGGAGAACACATCTATCACCATGTGAGAAAGGCTCATGTGCATCTGTGCCTCCGGACTCATCACTTACCCTTGGAAGGATTCTTGATCTAAAGCACACCAAGTCTCCCTCTGAAGTATTCAAACTTCACTTTTTCCAACGGCTTGGTCAACACATCGGCTATTTGCTCGTTCGTCGCAACATACAGGAGCTTCACTGCTCCTCTTTGCACCATATCCCTGATATAGTGATACTTGAGCTCAATGTGCTTCGACTTGTCATGGAACACTGGATTCTCCGACAACTTCACACAACTCTGGTTGTCACAATATATACAAGTAGCACTCAGCTGGAGATCAAACAAATCAGACAATAGCTTCCTAAGCCATACTGCCTCACAACTAGCCGAACAAGTTGCAACATACTTTGCTTCGGCTGTACTCAGTGCCACATAGGACTACTTCCTGCTAAACCAAGAGATCATACTAGATCCCATACTGAAGAAGCACCCCAAAGTGCTCTTCCGATCAATGGAATTTCCTGCCCAATCTGAATCAACATAACCCTCCAGGTTAAACTTTTGATTCACCTCATACTTTAGCCCATAGTCAATTGTACCCTTCAGGTACCTCAGAATATGCTTTGCAGTTATCAGGTGAACATGTCTCGGATCTGTCAAGTATTGGCTCAAGGTGTTCACCGTAAAGCAGATATCTGGTCTTGTATTCGTCAGGTACATCAAGGACCCAATCATCTGATGATACATCGTTGTTATAGCTTGAAATGACACCTCTCCGTCCGTGACGACACTTGTTTCCCTTGGTCGCATGACAACACTTCTTGAGATCAAGTTCAGTCACACAACAGGACATTTGTGGATGGAGGAGTCATTTGGGACACTAAAAATGGTTGAAATTACCTCATTCTTGACCCATTTGATGTATATGACCCTTAGGAACATTTTTCCAAACCAAACCATCTCCTGAAAATGAGCAGAAAAGCCTGTTTTTGGCCATTTTTCAATATGAGCACTGGTCCACAGGCATGATAGTAGCGTGTATACCCTTATGAGCGTGACTCCACTGCTATAATAGTAGCGCTCAATGCCATGTGTACACGACTTTGTATACTATAGAGTAGCGTACACCCCTGTTTTGGTCAAAATCTTGAAATTCAAGTAAGTTAAGTTGGTTGGGAAACCTCTTGAGTGGTTATAACTTATTTTCCTCTTCCTCACTGACTATATAAGGAGGGTAGAAGGGTCACGTGAGGGGACAAATCCCAATTACAAAGTTATGCTGGAGGAATGGAGACCCTCATCCCCCTCTCTTGTGCTTTAGTTTTGGTAAACCCTAGTACAATTTCTTAGAGGCTGGGATCCTTGGAGAACAAAAGCAGGAGACCTTGAATCTAGGTTTCGTGAAGTGCCAAGCTTGAAAGAAGGTATAACTTTATGTACTTGCTTCATTAATCAATAGAGATCATACGTTCTTCTCTTTCCAAATATGACCTATTAATGTGTCTTAAGATTTGATTACTGTTTGATTATATTTTGATGTCTCTTTCCATTATGGATATCAGTATTATATATGTAGTCAACTGTATTTGAGAAAGGTATCAAGTTGTTTTGCAGGTCCGGGCATTGCAACACTGGATAAGCATTGAAGAGCGAGGGAGGCAAAGCTAGGATCAACCTTCTAGATGAGGTGCCTACATATCTAAACCTTAATCTCTTCATTTATTTTTTGTACTTGCAGAATGCTTGTAAGTCTATCTTTATCACCGTAAGTTGGTAGTTTCTCCCCTGAACTATAGGTGCATTTTCCCCACAACAGAATGGCGACTCCACTGGGGATAAGCCTAACTGCTTAGGGGTATCCAAGGTCATTTCTTCAGTCTTGTTTGATGGTATTTGTTCATTTTATTGATTAGGATCAGTTAGTAGGCTCTGTTTGACCCTCCTTGGCTCTTACAGACCCTTCCCATCCCTTGCAAACCCTTATGGACCCGGGGTGTGGTGGTTTTAACCCCATTTTTTCAACTTTTTCCACCTATACGCTACTGTTTGTACCACACAGTAGCGCCCATACGCTACTTTTCCTTTGCAAAGTAGTGCCCATACTTCTATGAGCGCTAGTTTCCTTCATACACAGTAGCGCTCAAAATTTGGGTTTGAAATTTTTGAGTTTTTGGGTTGTGGACCCAAATCTGGGGGCTGTGGCTGCATTTTTTGGGGTCCCTGATGACCTTAGGTCTGAGTTAAACCACTATAAGTGGTCTCCCATCCTTGTACTGATCCTACATTCATTATTTGAACCTCTTTTGATCATTTTGGGTTTGTTTGGAAAGTTTTGGGGCTTGTTGACCCAAGTTGGGGGGTTGTGGACCCGTTTGGTATTCTGTACCCTAATTTGAGTCTGACTGAACTTGCTTGCCCCATTTCCACTGGATTTGAAACCTCTTGATTCTTCTTGACCCTATTTGTATCTATTTGAGTGAAATTTCTCTTTTAGGTTGGTTTCTTATCCTCCCTTATGCTTTTAGTTTTTCTTTTGTAGTGAAAGCTCAAGCGTTTTGGATATTGTTCAAGACCTTGTTTTCAATGTTTATGTGTAGACCTGACTTTACCACACCATACTTATTAGTAATTCATTTGCTTCGTTTGGGTCTAAAAGCAGTTTTTGTACTCTTTTCCCAATGGTTGACATGCTCACATCAATAAGAATTTGAAAGTCATATTTGGTAGCTTTTACTGTTTCATAAAGAGAACCTGAAAGTTTCTTTGCTTTGCTTTGATAGTAGGTTAGTTTCAGTTTTGTTTCTTACCTTTGAAAGCATAAAGAATTTTGATTCATTTTCTGAATAGAGTACCTTGCAAGTGGCTTAAAAGATTTTAGAGTGCTTTGCATCAAAAAGAACAAGTTTTCTTTTGCATACCTATTTGCTTGAGTAGCTGCATTCTTAGGATTTGAGTTTAATTTTGTACATTTAGACTTTATTTTACCTTTTTGCATTCAAAATATTAAAAATTACATTTGCACATGCATTCTAGATCAGAATTTTAAGACTTGCATTGAAAAGAAAAAGATTTGTTTGGTGGTAAATATTTCATTTTCAGTACTCTATCTCTATTATAACCACTCTCACACACCCACTACCTTTTTTGAGTAAGCAATTAACCTTTAAAATGAACCCTAATAAAATGTACTAGTAACATTTTATTTTCTAGGTTACACTACACCAACTAGTCTTGGTTAGGATCTTGGGTTTAAAACACCTTAAACCACCCAAGATCACACATTACGCAAAAATCGTAGTGAGACTATCACAGGTAAACCCACCTCACTCAAAACTTGCCTGGGATCTATGCAGTAGGTCATTGTGAGATCATATTGTTGGGAATACTCCTCCTACTTTTTGTTCGAGCATACTCCAGGATTGGATTGCGTATTGGGGACTCTTTCGAGTTTCGGGCTTAGTTACCCTACCCATGATTTTTGATTCGACCGGTGACTGTTCCCCATGAGTTTTCGTTGTTGTGGTATCCTTAGTATCTGACTCTAGGTTCATACACAAGTGATAACAGAGGATATATCTGTTGTACCTAAGACAGATGTGGGAGGAAATCCCTTGCAGGTCTTTGGGAGGGCGTTTGGGTGATTCCAGTGCTTGCACCCTTAGTCATTGTATTGTGGACCCCGGGTAACTGTCTTTCTTCCTTCGTTGATCTGTTCTGGGCCCTCATCATCCCAGACTCTTCTCCGGAAGGCATCTGTTTTCCTGGTTTGATTTACCTAGGACCTTTTTTAGTGGTGTGCTCTTTGTGCTACTTGTTTTAGTTTGCCTTAGAGAACTTCTTGTTCATTTGAGTAGGAAACTATGTCTAGCATTTCGGCGAGTGCCAATCAAGGTACCCCTGTTCCGGGAGATCCTTGTGCTGTTCCATTCTTTGGAAACATTGGTGCTCTCTTAATGACTACTCTGAATCTTCCTGGATTCACTATTGGGCTGCCGGTTTGGTTGTTTTCCACTTTGAATGCCTTGCATGCTCCTGACGCTTCTTTTGTGAGCACCTCAAATCAAGAGCATCAGAACCCTGGCCCTTCTTTTCCAGTAACATCTTCTCCTCCTCCTTCTACCTCATGTGGCGAAAGTAGCAATACCAGTAGCCAGCAGTCTAACAGGAATAGACGGTGGAAGAATAGGAAGAAGATGCCAAAACAAGGGGGTAGCAACCCAGCCTCTGTAAGTCATGCTGGGGGCAAGCACCCTGCCTCTGAAAGTCATGCAGGGGGCACCTACCCAGCCTCTGGAGGTCATGCTGGGAGAAAACGTTTAGTCACTTAAAATCATACTGAAAGTTTGTCTTCAACCACTGTCAATCATGTTGAGGACACGTCATTGATCACTGCTATTCATATTAATGACAAGTCACCAGTTCCTGTGAGTCATACTGGAGACACCAGATCAACCACTGCAAGTCATGCTGAGGGAGTTGACATTGTCGACAAACCAAACAAACAGAAGCTTAATTTCCCTTGTAAGTTTTGCGAGGGAGACCACCTTACTTACTTGTTCCCTGTACTTCCAGAAGTGCAAAAAGTGTGGTCCTTAGTTCAAAAGTCTTATGCTTCTGAGCAACCAGCCACTGCAAGTCATGCTGGGGGCAAGCTGTCAGCCAATTCTATTCATGCTGAGAGTACTGACGTTGTAAAGGAGTCTAAACCTATAGGACGGAAACCAAAGTTCCCTTGTAAACTTTGTAAGGGAGATCACCTTACTCACTTATGCCCTGCCATTCCAGAGGCACGAAGAGTGTGGTCCATGTCTGAAGGAACCTCTGTTCCTGAGTTGTCTATAGATTCCCTGCAGTCAGATCAACCTTTGGTTGATAAAGTGGTTGAACCAATGCAATCTTTGGTCGACCCCACTCTTCCTTCGGAGAGTGAAGTGATCGAATCGATGCAATCTTCGACCGATCCCATCAGTCCTTCAAAGATTGATGCACCTACTGCGGAAGTCTTGTGCATTACCAGTTTGGATGTTCCTGAAAAAAGGGACACTTCATCCGTTCAATGTGAACCCCTACCAAGCCCTAGGATTGTTTCCTTTGATTGGAATAGTCTATCCGAGCCTCGTCTTCCTTCTTCGACACCTTTCCAGATAAAGGTTGATATCGGGAACCATACGGTTGATCGATCCATTGTTGATGAAGGTGCTTCTATTAGTATCTTATCCGCTTATGCTTGGAGATATTTGGGTTTCCCTAATGTTATTCCAGCTGCTAATTGGCCGTTGAGCTTCGATAAAAGACCTAGTGAACTGTTTGGATTCCTCCGTCAGGCACCTGTTACTTTGGGTGGAAAAACAGTCTTAGTTGATTTTATGGTTTTAAAGGACCCTATGGACTTTGATATGATCCTCGGGCGTGATTACGTTTATGCTATGCATACTGTGGTGTCTATGCTCTTTCGTGTGATGCATTTCCCTCATAACGAAAGCATTGTCACTATCGACCAGCTTGCATTCGTTGATCCTCCTTATTACCCAACTGTAGACCAGTCTGATCCCTCGTCATTAGGCACTACTATGTCACATGGGAATGTTGTGGCATATTGTTCCTTGAGTTCAAATGCTACTGAGAAGAAGTCTCTGAATTCATGCTTATCTTCTCGAGACTTGGTCCCAACTTTTGACCAAGTGACACCTCCATATGAATGTTTAGATATGTGTTCTATCTGGGATGATATACTTCCTTTCGATGAAGTTTTCCTAGAGTCTATAGTACAGTATGCCATTTATTTGGATGTTGATCCAGTCGCAGTTATGTACAACCCTGGTTTGACCTTAAAGTCTGATCTTCCTACTGTTGAGTCTTTGGACTCTCCTATAGATCCGCAAATCGGTGTTCTTGCTGAGTTTGATTCTGCTTCTAGAATTTTCAACTCCTGTGATGATGAATTTGTTTCTGCAGATTCCATCATGTCCTTCAACTTTGATCTTCATCCTGAAGTTGATCTTGTTGATTGTAAGTCCTCGGGATTGGGTACCATAGAGTCTTCATTTGAAAACTCTGCTTTGTTTATGCCTGTTGTTGATAATAGTGAAGTTGAAAGTATTTCTACCACAGTGACTTGTATCGGGTCTTTCTTTACATATGTTTTAGATATGATACTGGTACTAATGTTTCTTGGAGACAAGATTCTTATATGGATGTATACTTGCTTACTGGTCCTTTTCGACACCTTGTGCAACCATGTCAGGTATATTCGGAACCTTGCATATAGGTTTAGGCTTCCCCACTGTTATGTTTCATTTGAACCTTTTGCCATCCGAATTCGCCATAGGGTCGAACCTGTTGGATATTGGTGTGTTAGCCATATCTTTATGCATTGTGCACCAGTCCGACAGCAGAGCCTACCTAACATGGGTCACCCTAGTCAGCACCCTTATGCCATTCTGGTGCCCATGCTGAGTTTTTCTCATAGGTTCGGGAGCCTTTTTAGATTTACCATGACTTTGAGAAGAAGCCTCATATCTTTCTTCCTCATATATTTCTGGCCATCCTTGATAAGGCTCCCATCTTTGTGTTCAAATTGCATATGCATCTATTATAATCCCGCTTGCGCTAATGAGCCTGAAGCCGGCTTCCACGCTTTTAGCTCGTTGTATAAGCCTCCATCTCTGATCTCATTTCCGCTAAGCCCTGTATCATTTTTCCCTCACAATTTGACACCTTTTACTTGGAGGAGACACACCCTGAGTGTACTTATCTTGCTCATGTTCCTTGCATTCGGCATAGCTTTGTTCCATGCACTTGGAGCTAGTTTCGCTTGTCCCTGACACTAGTCTCCTCCCAAAGCGAGCATTCTTCTTTTACTTCGAGCTCGTTAAAAATAGTAAGTAGGTTGCGAGCATTCTTCTTTTACTTCTAGCTCATTAAAAATAGTAAGTAGGTTTCGAGCATTCTTCTTTTACTTCGAGCTCGTTAAAAACAATAAGTAGCTTATGAGCATTTCTTTCACCTTTCCTTCGAGCTTGTTAAAAACAGTAAGGAGGCTACGAGCATTTCTTTCATCTTCACTTCGAGCTCGTTAAAAATAGTAAGGAAGTTATGAGCATTTTCCTATCTCCTTTGATCTCATTAAAAATAGTAAGGAGGTCATGAGTTTACTTTTTCGGACTCGTTAAACCTTTACGGAAAAAGATCCCTATGGAGTTCTTTTAAGCCCTTTTCAGACTCCTTAAATAGGAAAAGTTTTCCGAGCATAGTTATCTTTTCGGGCTCGTTAAAATAACTGAACCGACATCCACTTAGGTATAGAATTACCCCTTTTTCGGGCCTTGGTGGATAATTTACGGAAAAGGTATACTCTAGGTATACTCTTGTATGCGCTAGAAGAGTTCTTCTTCCATCATTTTACACTTTTTCGGGGAATGAGACTAACTTTACGAAAAAGGACCTTTGGAGTCGTCTTTAGGGTTTTCAGACTCTAGAAATGTGAAAACACCATGAGAGCACATACCAATCCGGGCTCGATATAAAATCCACGGATAGGTGTATAGAGGACTGTTTAAGTTTTTCAACTCTATAAGCAAGAAAACACCGCCGAGCACAGACCAATCCGGGCTCGATATAAAATCCACGGATAGGTATATGGAGTTTTATTCTAGGTTTTTCAGACTCCTTAAATATGAAAATACCGTCGAGCATGCTTTAGTTCTTTGTCAAGCTTGTTAAAAAATGAAAAAAGGAAAGGGAAGGGAAGAATGTTAAAATATCTTTCAATATGATGGCAGCAAGTCAACTATCTCCTTGAACAAAGCGCATGTTTTGAGTCTATCAAACAAGTTGGGTTCTAGTGTTGGCCTTAGGGTAAACTTGATCTCAGAATTCTTACTCCTCCGTTTGGTTAGTCTTCCAATCATATGGAGAATCTGTTAATGTATCCTACATTGCAGACTTGCGTCGTGGTCCCTTTGTGTTCAAAGCTTCCTAAGTCACTCTTGTGTCGTGCTCACTGTTCAAGGATATAACCTGTGTCGGCCATTTTGCAGTTTCCTTGACCTCATGTGTCGGCCATTTTGCAGTTGCCTTGACCTCATGTGTCGGCCATTCCTTGGTGTCAGTATGTTTCATCATGTGTTCAGTCCTACTCCAAATCAGCTCATACCTGTTGAGTGTCCCTCGTGTTGGATGATGGAGGATGCATTAAGGCCTCCCTTCCAATGGACTTCTTCCCATTGACTTCAACTCATTGTGCTCTGGGAATGAAGTTTAGAGTTTCGGTTAGTACCTTGGGGATTGCAGTCATTAGCGGTAGTTTCCCTCGCTATTGGATATATGGGAATACATAAATGTCTCCTATCCGATGGATTCTTCAAGTGTTCGACGACAATACCACTTATTCGCACTTGCTTGAATGTACTAGGTACCTTGGGTTCCATTTTCATTATTGGTGGACCCCCTCGCGTTTGTTAACGGTATACATCAATGACTGGTAATCAAACGATACCTCCCATGTTCGACAACAACTCATTTATTCACATGGATAGGTTTGTGCCTTGGGTTGTTTTTTGGATGAAGATCTTGGGATCCTTGATAGCATCACCTCATTTATGTTATCACCCAAGTTGCACAAGACTGAGCCACACTCTTTTTGGGCTCTTGATGAGACATAGATCTAGCTTGTTCTCTATGGCTATGTTCTCTAGTTTTGACATAGATCCACCTTGTATTTATGTGGCTATGTTTACACTTATGTTCCTCATGGATCCACGCTTGTATTCTAGTGGCCATGATATATATATCAGTATTTTGGATCATTATTGTATCCTCTTGGAGATCATGTTCCACCATTTGAACATGGACAGTTACCCCATGGATAAGTTTGTCTGACTTTGCCTTTGCTTTCAGGTACTTCATTTGAGCCTATGATTCTTGGTTTCTATGTTCCTCCATGATTCAACTCTTTGTTATTTATAATGTATTTCGGCCATCGTTTCCCGCACTCCCTCTGACCTCATACATTAGGGGGCATCTGTTATAGCTTGAAATGACACCTCTCCGTCCTTGACGACACTTGTTTCCCTTGGTCGCATGAAGACACTTTTTGAGATCAAGTTCAGTCACACAACAGGACATTTGTTGATGGAGGAGTCATTTGGGACACTAAAAATGGTTGAAATTACCTCATTCGTGACCCATTAGATGTATATGACCCTTAGGAACATTTTTCCAGACCAAACCATCTCCTGAAAATGAGCAAAAAAACCTGTTTTTGGCCATTTTTCAATATGAGCGCTGGTACACAGGCATGATAGTAGCGTGTATACCCTTATGAGCGCAACTCCACTATTATAATAGTAGCACTCAATGCCATGTGTACGCGACTTTGTATAATATAGAGTAGCGTACACCCCTGTTTTGGTCAAAATCTCAAAATTCGAGTAAGTTAAGTTGGTTGGGAACCTCTTGAGTGGTTATAACTTATTTTCCTCTTCCTCACTGACTATATAAGGAGGGTAGAAGGGTCATGTGAGGGGACAAATCCCAATTACAAAGTTATGTTGGAGGAATGGAGACCCTCATCCCCCTCTCTTGTGCTTCAGTTTTGGTAAACCCTAGTACAATTGCTTAGAGGCTGGGATCCTTGGAGAACAGAAGCAGGAGACCTTGAATCTAGGTTTCATGAAGTGCCAAGCTTGAAAGAAGGTATAACTTTATGTACTTGCTTTCATTCATCAATAAAGATCAGACGTTCTTCTCTTTCCAAATATGACCTATTAATGTGTCTTAAGATTTGATTACTGTTTGATTATAGTTTGATGTCTCTTTCCATTATGGATATCAGTATTATATATGTAGTCAAATGTATTTGAGAAAGGTATCAAGTTGTTTTGCAGGTCTGGGCATTGCAACACTGGATAAGCATTGAAGAGAAAGGGAGGAAAAGCTAGGATCAACCTTCTAGATGAGGTGCCTACATATCTAAACCTTAATCTCTTCATTTATTTGTTGTACTTGCAGAATGCTTGTAAGTCTATCTTTATCACCGTAAGTTGGTAGTTTCTCCCCTAAACTATAGGTGCATTTTCCCCACAACAATCGTGGCATCAACTGACTCAATTGAAGCATCACACAGAAGCTTCAGGTTCGATGCCATAGGTGTGGACATGGCCTTCCAGTCCATCATCCCGAACCTCTTCAGGATCTCTACTGCATACTTCCCTTGTCCAAGGAAGATTCCATCTGCACTCTACCACACCTCCATACCAAGGAAGTAGTGCATCATACCCAAGTCCTTCATCTTGAACTCGGTAGCAAGCTTCCTCTTCATGTCGGCAATCAATCTATCCTCACCTGTTACAAACATGTCATCCAAATACAATAGTAGTATCACTAGATTTCCTTCCTCAACCTTGTAGTAAAGGTTGAAATCTGCTTTACTCTTGGTTGTTAAATTTTCAGAATTTACTTCAATATGATCTAGGATCTTAACTGAGAGAACAACATGTACAGCATATCAATCATGCAAGCACACAAGAGACACAAAGATTTACTTGGGGAAAACCATAAAGGTGAAAAACCCCAATAACTTCCTCAGAGATAGATAGAGCAATGATACAACCAATCATAAGAGATAGACACAACCTAGCAGCATATCCTCCTCCTCCATAAGTGCGCCACTCCTCCTTGAGTGCATGTGTGAGAAGTGAGTGAGCAAATAGAGTGCCTCCCGCACTCTATTTATACTTGACTTGACTTGCCTTTTTACCTAACTCATGTAGGCTCGAACTTAACCACATAACATAATGCTGACTGGGCCGACCCCCAATAGGGTGGTCTAATAACCCTTCGACCCACATGGACGACCCCCAATAGGGTGGTCTAATAACCCTTTGACCCACATGACTTATACAGGGCCGACCCCAACAAGGTGGTCTAATAACCCATCAAGTATAAGTTACGACGCTTACAATATAAATGACGACACTTCCTTATAGAGGAATAATACTGTTAGCTCTCCAAGAAACTACTTAGTGGTTATGGCTAAGTATGCTTGGTAACTTAAGAATTCAATACCCTTTTCAGTAAATGGATCGATGGGATACCACAACAGCTTGATGGAAAGGTTTCTTATCAAATAGTTAAATGAACCAGTGCTCTTAGAAACTGTAAATTAGATGATAAAATACAGAAATGATATGGAGAATATTGCTAAGACAACCAAGTATATTAACATGCAGGGTTTATGCAACCAAATACATGCATAACATCGGGTCACACACAGCAGTAGGAAGTTCCTCAATCCAAATTATGAGCACAGGATAAGCTAATTTGAACAGAGTGCAGAACAATGGTGGATGAAAATATCTGATAGCAACAACAAGAGAAAACTGTGATTTTTATTATAACAAGCAACCAAAACATATGGCAAAGTCTCTCCAAGCTCGAACCATTTTTCAGTCTCGGTTTTCAGGCTTTATAGCCTTTACAAAGCAGTTCCTAGATCCTAAAAGCATGGATCTGTTTAATTAACTAAAACACTAACTGATAGTAAAAAGCAAAAAGATAGGGACTAATCCCTAAAATCAAGGAAATTCTGATATGGAGATCTCCTTCAACGACTCGATGGTTGGTGAAATGAAGCAGCCTTCCAAGGCTCGGTGAACTGAGTTGGGCGCGCCACAGATTTGATTTTCATGATGTGGTAGTTGGCTTATAGAGATGCTCCTCCAAACAAGGTTTGAAACTTGATCAAAAGTACCCACCGGTTCAAACTCGCTCAAAACCTCTTTGCAAAAAACAGGCTTTTGGCAGCTAACTATTCTGCTGATTTCGTGCCTTCGCCGCCGGAAGTCAGACCTTTCGGCAGCTAATGAGCTCTGTGGGGCTCGCCTAAGCTGCCGAAAGCTGTAACTGTCTCAAAAATTAAAACCCAAAACGCTGCTTTCTGCTAATTTCGTGCCTTAGCCGCCGGAAGTCAGACCTTTCGGCAGCTAATGAGCTCTGTGGGGCTCTCCTAAGCTGCCGAAAGCTGTAACTGTTTCAAAAATTAAAACTCAAAATGCTGCTTTCCTGTATGCTCGTGACCCGTCTCTAGGACTTCTTTGAAACTGCTCTTTTCCCTCTAGTCACTCGTTTAGTCTGTCTTTGTTGAACTTTCACAGGCTGTTCTTGCTGAGCTTCCATAGGCTGTTATTGCTGAGCTTCCATAGGCTGTTCTTGCTGAGCTTCCACAGGTGTTACTTCCTCAGGGATCGTGGCCACCTCATCCAACGTGTTTAGACCAGATGGTTGTGCTCCTGTGACTACTGGTTGTACCTTTGTCCCCTCCAATTCCTTCAACTTTAACCTGAGCATCCTGAGGTTGCGGTAGAGCTTGACATTGTCTTTTATCAGCAATGCGTTCTTCTCAGTTGTTTTCTTGAGTCTTTCGAAGATTTCCTGGCTCCGATCATGCAGTGCCATATTCTTTTCAATCAGCTCTGCGTTGTGCAACTTAACCTACTTCTCATTATGTTTTGCCTGGGAAAGTTCCTGTAGCAGCTCATTGAATTTGTTGGTCTCTGGTGTGGAAGGTTTGGGACCTGGTACATCAGTCAAGGGAGGGTCTTTACTTTTCTCACTCTCCATGGGCTGCTCTGTTCCTTGTTTTCCTTCGTCTTCAGATTCAGATCCTGAGTAGGGGAGATTTAGTGGATTTTTTCCTTGAGGAGTTCCTTCAGCTTGTTCAAATACCAACTTTTTCTTTGACCTTCTCCTTTTGCTGGATGAGGAAGGGGATTCTATTTGGGTTTGAGGAGAGATGGCTCTCCTCCTTCTCTTGCTGGTTTTGGGAGTGCTGCTCTTCTCGCCCTTATCCTGCTTAACTGCCTCTTCATTGACAAGCTCTGTGGGGAACTCATGCCAGAATAAAAAATAATTCCAGTCTACACTTCTCTTCTTCAAAAGCTCCTTGATTATCAATGTTATGAGACCCTGGTGAGAGATCCTGCTTGCAATCTTGCTTGGCTTAGCCTGGACTTGCTTTGCCATTTTAGTGAGGGTCTTATGGAAGAAGTATGGCAGATTAATCTTTTCCCTCCCTGTGAAATGATTCAACAGTTTGAAATGGTAGTGCAGCACCCTGTGATATCGGCCTTCACAAGTTATGTAAACGATGATGGCCTTTACAAGAGCCTGCCATTGAGGTTCAAGAAAGGCGATGGGAATATCCTTTCTCCAAACGATTTCCTTATGAGCTGGTAGGAGATATGACCTGAATTCAATGTCTGAAGCTTTAGTGGTCTTAAACCAACTCTGCCCTGTTCTGGGGAGACCTGTACATTCGGGTATAGCTGCCTCATCCACATGAAATTCTTCTCTGCCAAACATCATTGTTCTCCCGTCGTAGCTCAGAGCAAACGCCTCAGCAAGTGGCTGGATGAAACTAGTGAGTCTCTCACAGTAGTCAAAAAATTCTGTAGACTTGAAAGACTCGGCCACTTGTGGATGGGACTCGAGATACCAGACCCCGTCTAGTTCTGTCCTGAGTGGCAGATTTGTTTTTGCCATGAGTTGAGCCCTTTGTTTTTTGCAGCAGATGATTAAAGAGACACTGTGCTAGAGTCTCGTCCTGATGGGAGCGTCCCTGGATAAATGCTTTGCTCTGATTAAAACTGCCTGAACGAAACAAGAACTTCAACTGAGCGATAAAATGAAAAACCCCATGACCATGGCCCTGCTTACAACGTTTGGGGAAAAAGATGCCTTCCATCTGAGCCGAGCGAGTGATTACTTATGATATCATCTAGCTCGTGTGAAATTATGAAGCGATCAGCTGCGAATGATCCTCAGATATGCATTATGAGTTCCTGTGTTACCCTGCGCAGTCAATGATGTGGGCGTTTAATGACTCGCCTTCGGCAGCTTACCGACATTAAACCTCATGATGGTCATATGAGATGCGTTCTGATCTTCCCTTTGGCGGCAAAACACACAGGCTCTCTTGATGTGAAGTCGAGTACGGACACGTGCTCTCTTTTTTAATTTTCTGATAAGATCATTTTCGGCAGCTAACATAACTTTAGTAATTCTAGTTAATCCTTTCAGCTGCCGAAAGTGAGCCCTTTCGGCAGTTAGCTGGCCTCTACAAAATAGAGTTAGCTACCGAAACCTGTCCTTCCAAAAATTTGAAACCAAGACTCAATTAAATCGGATTTTTTTGACTCAGTACTAAGAACGAGGACCTCCTTATGGACTCTAAAAAATTTAAAAATAAAATTTGGATTCAAACCTATCACCTAAAATAATGAAAAACCGACTGGTTATTTTAGGAGATAACAAATACCATCTCTATAGGAATACAATATACATAAATGTGAAATACATTCTGAAGTTACATATACATCAACACTCCCTCTTAACTAGGAAGGTATTTCTCAGCACAGTTCTTCTAGCACAAGTCATCTTCTCTGGATCATCGTCACTGGATAATCATCATCGAGTCATCATCATCGTCACTGCTGCTGCTATCTCAATCAATCTCTGAATCTACTCATCATAGGAAGTTCTACAGAGCCAGTCCTTTTTCATACTGGATGTAGGCCCACCACCTGTAGGTCTTCATCATCACTGGCCATACTGTGGAATCCTCAGGACTTATTACGTGCGTCACAAAACCTCGAAAGAGCATCCTAGGATGTTACGGGTACACAACTCCGACCTGTAGGATCTCCCAGGGCGCTATTACATGTGACACCACCACAAAACCTCGAAAGAGCATCTCAGGATGTTACGGGTACACAACTCCGACCTGAAATCTCCCAGGGCACAAATTACATGTGGTACACCACAAAACCTAGCAAGAGCATCTCAGGATGTTACGAGTACACAACTCCGACCTGAAATCTCCCAGGGAACAAATTACATGTGGTCATGGCAAAACCTCGAAAGAGCATCTCAGGATGTTACGGGTACACAACTCCGACCTAAAATCTCCCAGGGCCCAAATTACATGCCATAGGACAAAACCTCGCAAGAGCATCTCAGGATGTTACGGGTACACAACTCCGACTTGAAATCTCCCAGGGCACAAATTACATGTCCTCCCAGAGCAATGTCTCCAAAGAGCATCCCAGGCTGTTACAGGTACACAACTCCGACCTATAGGATCTCCCAGACATGCTCATCTGCACAACCTGATCCACGGCCACAGAGTATCAACCTGATACTCACCATACATCATCCTGATGTACTCATGATCATCCTGATCATCATCACTGCAACGTCCTGCTGCATGTCATCTGGAGCAACATCCTAAAGCTCATCATCCATGATCATCCTGATCATCATCACTGCAACGTCCTGCTGCATGTCATTTGGAGCAACATCCTGAAGCTCATCATCCATGATCATCCTAATCATCACTGCAACATCCTACTGCATGATCCACCTGATCATCAATGCATCCACCTGATGCATACCAAGTATCTACCTGATACATATAATCATACATGATCCTCCTGATCATACAATGTATCCACCTGATACATGATACATATCACCATACATGATCCACCTGATCATACAATGTATCCACCTGGTACATATACAGATACATGGTCCAAGCATCCAACATGATGCATATATACATAAATGATCCAACTGATCATATCCAGCATCCAACATGATGCATACATACATAAATGATCCAACTGATCATATCCAGCATCCAACATGATGCATACATCCATAAATGATCCAATTGATCATATCCAGCATCCAACATGATGCGTACATACATAAATGATCCAACTGATCATATCCAAGCAGAAACCAGAACATCATCCTGATGCCCATTATCCAGCGCTTACATACACAGCCATGTGAAGGATCCTCCTTCCAACATGCTTGGAATGGCTTCAGCAAATGTGTCCATCACTTCTTCCTCGAAGTGTCCTCGATCTGAAGAACGTCAAGCCTCTCTCTAAAGTACTCAAACTTCACTCTGGCTAATGGCTTCGTCGGCACATCTGCAATCTGCTCGTCTGTCGCAACATACAGAAGCTTCACAGCTCCTCTCTGCACCATATCCCTGATATAGTGATATTTGATCTCTATGTGTTTCGACCTGTCATGAAACACTGGATTCTTGGATAGCTTCACACAACTTTGGTTATCACAGAAGATACTAGTAGCCTCCAACGGGAGATCAAATAACTCAGACAGTAGCTTCCGTAGCCATACTGCCTCACAACTAGCTGAGCAGGTTGCAACATACTCTTCCTCAGCTGTACTCAGTGCTACGCAGGACTGCTTCCTACTAAACCAAGAGATCACACTTGATCCCATACTGAAGCAACACCCAGATGTGCTCTTCCTATCTGCAGCACTGCCAGCCCAATCTGAATCAACATAACCCTGCAGGTTAAACTTTTGATTCACCTCATACTTGAGCCTATAATCCACTGTACCCTTCAGGTACCTCAGAACATGCTTTACAGCAACCAAGTGAACACTCCTCGGATCCGTCAGGAACTGGCTCAATGTGTTCACAGCAAAGCAAATGTCTGGTCTCGTGTTCGTCAGGTACATCAATGACCCAATCATCTGACGGTACATGGAGACATCAACCGACCCAGATGAAGCATCACATAGAAGCTTCAGATTCGATGCCATAGGTGTGGCCATGGCCTTGCAATCCATCATTCCGAACCTCTTCAGGATCTCTACTACATACTTCCCTTGTCCAAGGAAGATTCCATCACTCTGCCACACCTCCATGCCAAAAACAAATAGTGCATCATCCCCAAGTTCTTCATCTCGAACTCGGTAGTAAGCTTCCGCTGCGTGTCGGCAATCAATCTATCTTCACCATACCAAGTTCTGCACATATATGATTTCCTATCATGTGTCTCAGAACCAAGTGGCTGCTCCACATACACTTCTTCTTCAACTACACCATTCAAGGAAGCTGTCTTAAATCCATCTGGTGTATCTTCTATTTCATCACTTTTATATTTCTCAATGCTGCCATCTGCAACATGCTTGATCTGATAGTTCCATTTGGAAGTCATAGCAAACTTCCCTTCATGTCTTGGGATTACATCCCAAACATCATTCTTCATGATCGACGGATCATGGCATTTCATTTCTTCATCCCAGATCCTGGGAACTTCAATATCTTCAATATCTTCAATAGATATCTTTGTTGCTGGAACAAATGTTGTAGTTCTTCTTTTGTAGGAGATGGCATGCGATCTTTCCTAAACAACAAGTTAAATTGCGTGATTAGAAAAAATCTCATAGTTTTCAGAGAAAATTCTTACACATAAAGAAATATGTCATACAGTCATGCAATTATCTTAGCCAATGCTTCAATACAACATTTATCCATATCCCGTAACTTTCTAGATGCCTTCCAATCTCTACCAGAACATTGTTAAGAGTGTGCACAACTCCCAACATGTCAGCAAAGAGGTTTCATTCTAGATAAGTAGCAATGGAATGTTGTACAGTGCCATAGGCCACTTACCCATGTATATTATTAGTATACTGTTCATCAATGCAACTATTCTAATATGCACAATACATATCCTAAGTCTAGGAACATGAGCATATACATCTTTGAACAATTTTATTTAAACAAACACATATGCAAGAAATGATAATTAAAATACTTATCTTTGTTTGTTCGTTGGGTGGACACCCTCTGAGTCTTTACTTCCTTGTAGGAGCTGCTGAAGTAGCTTCTTCTACACCTTTCTATTATGGAATGTAGAAATATGGTCAACTTCCTCTGAATATATGCATCCTTGCAGAAACTACTGAAGTGTGCTCCTTTGCTTTCTTGTAGGAACAACTAGAGTGTGCTCCCTCTTGATCTTTGCTTCCTGAATTACCTGTTCTTGATCTCATATTCATCCTTGGTCCCTATGCATGCTTATTAGTATCATGATTGTGTTATCCTTGTGAACTCATATAAAATCATACATTCATTAGTATACTATTAAAACACAATAATCTCAAGCATGTATACTCATGATCATTTCAAACAGAAATAATAAGCATTAGCATTCAAGGTTTATGTAGGATTCTTATGGTTAGTCAAATCATAAGAAACATAACATGTCTAAACCTATAATTACTTACACCTGTGACTATTCAGGTTAGTTGAATCATCAATCAAGATAAGAGATATAATATGCATAAAACATGTGATTATTCAAACCTATACCTTCATGATTCTTCTGGTTAGTCATTACATCAATTATGGTAAGAAACATAATATGTATACAACCATGATTATTCAAACCTATGACTTCATGAATAATCATTATCAACAACAGTATAAGATCCTAACACAAGGTAGGATTCTATCTTGATATAGGAAAAACATACCTAGATTAGCATGCTAGCTATTTATGTCTAACATACTCACATGGTGTCTTCTTGTTCTTCTTCAATGACTTGAGCTAGTAACCTGTATATCTCATAGGTTAACTATTACAATACCAAGTTATACATACCTCGTAAATGGATCTTCTATGAGATCCATGACAATAGATGAATCTTTGTCCTCATGTTATCATGATCATATGTTCTTGGACCAGAACATGATTTGTCTTTCTTGGTGTACCTTTCATGTTAGTAGACAACATAAACCTCATACAACACCATAATGCATTAGTACAATCATAAGTGGCAACACCCTAACCAATGAATCTCTTCTATCATGCATTCATAATTTTGTTAAGGTGATACAACAAATCAAAATTGTACTAACCGTAATAACATGAAGACAAACATACCATAAACTTAATCATGGACAAATATCGAAACATACCTCGATGAGTCATACCTGTCGAGATCGCTTGTAATCTTCTTATGTAAGGCCTTATCCTCATCTCCCTCTGAGACAGGAACTTCTTCACTTATGCAGGTGACCAATCCATATTCTTCTAGGATTAACCCAATCCACTTGATTTGCAAGAACTGGACCTAGAGATGGATATCGGTTTGTCAGAGAAACCCCAAAAATTCAAACTTTGAATTTTAAACTTCCGAAAGGATAGAAATATGCGCCTTGATGAGTTGATCAAACTGGTATATTTAGAATTTGAAAATTGCAAAGTTTCACTCCTCAATTTTGCCTTTGAAACTTCCGGATTCACTAGACGTGACCCTGAACTGGGGTTTGATGAATCCCACTCTTCTACCCAATCAAAAAGTTTGATCCAAATCTCTAAGCTTCTATTTTTCTAAGGAGTTTCCAGCCGTGGTCACAGATTTCAAAAATTCCCATTTTTACAGAAGCCCTAATTTTCCACTTTTCTGATCAAAGTCCCGAACTAGGGTTTGATCAAGCCCGGCCTTTTTCCCAACCAAAAATTCTGATCTTGGTCTCTAAATTTCTATTTTGATGAGTATCATTCAGCCGTGGTCTCCTATTACAAAAATTCCAACTTTCTCCAAAGCCCTAAATTCCGGAAGCCATGAATGAAGGTGCTAAAAAATAATTCTGTTTTGATAGAAATATGTACCTGATTGTTTCTGGTGTACCTCCAAACTTTTCGATCCACAGGGTCTGAAAAAGTTTTCTAAGATATCCTGACCTGTTATCTTTCCATCCTGACAGGTCTGACCTCAATTGGATTCTCTGAGAGAGAGTTATGTCAAATGTCGCAACGTGACCTGTTTTGGGATAAAACAGAAGAGCGAACTTGTACGGCGTGCCACGTGTCACTGTTTGAACTTCGGCCTATGAAAAAATTTCCTAAGATATCTAGGCCTGTTGTCTTTCCATCCTGATAGGTCTGACCTCAATTGGACTCTCTAAGAGAGAGTTATGCCAAGTGTCGCAACATTACCTGTTTATGGGATAATACAGGAGAGCGAACTTGTACGGCGTGCCACGTGTCACTGGTTCAACTTCGGCCTCTGAAAACGTTTTTTAAGATAGTACAGACTGTTTACTACCTGTCACTTTTTACGAAATTTAATTTGGAGCTTCCTAGCCCAGGTTATGACCTTTTTCCCAAGGTCACCTGATTTTGACTCAGATCTGGAAGAGGCAGAAACCCTATATTGTACAGATCATAAATCACAAAGTACAACGAATTAGAGGTTTTCCTTTGGAAACAAGGTACCTGGAGATTTAATATTCGTCCTGTAACAATTTAAGATCCGAAAAATTCTCCAAAACGGATTTATAGCGAAAGTGCTACGATGACTGGTTTTTTCTATATCAAGCCCTAGCATCGTAAGTGCAACAAGTGTCATACATGCCATATCATGCGTTCTTTCAGGCTAGCTCCGATTCCATGTTAAATTTTCAGAATTTACTTCAATATGATCTAGGGTCTTAACTGAGAGAACAACATGTACAGCATATCAATCATGCAAGCACACAAGAGACACAAAGATTTACTTGGGGAAAACCATAAAGGTGAAAAACCCCAATAACTTCCTCAGAGATAGATAGAGCAATGATACAACCAATCATAAGAGATAGAAACAACCTAGCAGCATATCCTCCTCCTCCATAAGTGCGCCACTCCTCCTTGATTGCATGTGTGAGAAGTGAGTGAGCAAATAGAGTGCCTCCCGCACTCTATTTATACTTGACTTGACTTGCCTTTTTACCTAACTCATGTAGGCTCGAACTTAACCACATAACATAATGCTGACTGGGCCGACCCCCAATAGGGTGGTCTAATAACCCTTCGACCCACATGGACGACCCCCAATAGGGTGGTCTAATAACCCTTTGACCCACATGACTTATGCAGGGCCGACCCCAACAAGGTGGTCTAATAACCCATCAAGTATAAGTTACGACACTTACAATATAAATGACGACACTTCCTTATAGAGGAATAATACCATCTCTATAGGAATACAATATACATAAATGTGAAATACATTCCGAAGTTACATATACATCAACATTGGTAAAGCCCAAACTAGATAGGAAGCCATCTATCCTGCCATACTAGGTCTTGGGTGCTTGTTTCAAACCATATAGTGCTTTCTTCAGTTTGCACACATGTGACCCTCGGTCATGTGTCTCAAACCCGAGTGGCTTCTCCACATACACTTCCTCTTCAACTACACCATTCAAGAAAGTTGTATTGACATCCATCTGGTGTACCTTCCATTTCATCACTTGCTTTATATTTTTCTATGCTTCCATCTGCAGCATGCTTGATATTATATATCCACTTGGAAGTCACCACAGACTTCCCATCTGGTCTTGGGACCACATCCCAAACATCATTCTTCATGATTGACTAGTATTCCTCAATCATAGCATTCTTCCATTACTGCATCCCAGATCCTGGGAATTTCAATATCTTCAATAGATAGCTTTGTTGTTGGAACAAATGTTGTAGTCCTTCTTTTGTAGGTGATGGTATACGATCTTTCCTACACGACAAGTTAAATTGCATGATTAGAAACATCTCATAGTTTTCAGAACCAAATCTTACTCATAAAGACATATGTCATACAGTCATGCAATTATCTTAGCCAATGCTTCAATACAACATTTATCTATATTCCGTAACTTTCTAGATGCCTTCCAATCTCTACCAGAACATTTATGAGTGTGCACAACTCCCAACATGTCAGCAAAGAGGTTTCATTCTAGATAAGTAGTAATGGAATGTTGTACAGTACCATAGGCCACTTACCCATTACTTGCATATTAGTAGTATATTGTTCATCAATGCAATTATTCTAATATGCATAATTTACAACCTAAGTCTAGGAACATAAGCATATACATCATTGAATAACATTATTTAAACAAATAGAATATACAAGAAATGACAATTCAAATACTTATCTTTGTTTGTTTGTTGGGTGGACTCCCTCTGAATCTTTGCTTCCTTGCAGGAGCTATTGGAGTCCTATTCTGAAGTAACTTCTTCTACTTCTTTCTATTGTGAATTGTAAGGAGTGGTGAACTCCCTCTTAATCCCTAAATCACTGCATAGCACTTGAAGTATGCTGAAGTGAATTCTCCACCATTGTCGGATCTAAAGGTCTTGAACTTCTTTTTAGTGTGGTTTTCTATCAAGGCCTTGAATTCCTTGAATTCGCTGAATACTTCATCTTTGTTCTTCAAGAAATAAATCCCAATTCTTCCTAGAGAAATTGTCAATGAAAGAACCATAGTATACATACCCACTCAGAGAGCTAGATGACATCAGACTACATACATCGGAGTGGATAGTTCCTTTTTCCTTACTCGCTTGTGATTGCCTTCTTTGAGTTCTTTCCTTTTGCAAATCCTTTGCAAACATCTTCATACTTTGACTGGATTTCAGGAATACCTTCAACTGCTTTTCTTGCAATAGGTAGTTCCGTATAGTGCACATGTGTAAGCCTTCTATGCTAAATTTCACTTGGCTCTATTGAATCATGGACCATGGCTTGTTCTGGTTGGCCCTTCAATTTGTATAATCCTCCCTCTTACTCTCTAATCACCACTGCATCATCAATAGTCTTACCCGTTGGCCACATTAGGACTTGGCCATCTACAAATGCAACCCTCATGCCTTTTGCATCCGATGCAGATATGGAGAGTAGATTCTTCTTGAGACCTGGAACATATAGTACATCTTTCATATTCATAGACTTTGCAGAGTCTAGTTTATAGGAGGCTTCACCACTCCCTTTTATTGGATACTGGTAGTCATCCCCAAGTTTCACCTTGTGGGGTGATTCATGTTTAGATAGGTTCATAAAGGATTCCTTGAATCCTGTCATGTGTTTAGAAGCCCCACTATCTATAAGCTAATCATTACTTCCATGAGTAATGGTTCCAGTGAGAGCAGAAATCAAAACATATTCTTCATCACTTGAATAATCTTCACTATCTTCTCTGGCCCTCTTCCTAGGAGGTCCATCATCCTCTGCAGCATAAGCATGATGTCTTCTTTTGAATTTATTCTTCTTGTGAGAACCATATTTCTTATTTCTGGGACAATCCCTGGCATAGTGTCCCTTTTCATCACATGTAAAGCATTGGGAATTTGATATGTTTCTTTGAGATCTTAAGTATCCTCTTTGATTCTGATGGTGATGCTTTTCTTTCTTACTGTGGTGATGCCCCTTCTTATCATCATGTATTTTGGAGTGTGCTGTGAGAGCTTGGTCTTCATTCCCCATCTTTTATTCTCGAGCTACAATTCGAGCTTCTTCCTGTGAGCATTCTTCCCACAGCCTACTGAAGGTGATAAGTTTCCTTCTAGCACAAATTCCTTGGATGAAGGAATCCCATGACCTAGGAAGGCCATTAAGAGTGGTCATTACCACTTCACCATTCTCTATATCTTCTCCCATAGCTTCAAGTTGTTCTTTTATTTGGGAGACCCTCGAGAAATAAGACTGTGTAGTTTCTGCATTCTGGATCTTCATATTCTTTAGTTGATTCCTCAAGGTCATCTTCTGATTTATGTTCTTCCCTTCGAATAGCTTGGTTAGGGAATTAAACATCTCGTTTGGTGTCTTTAGATATGACACATGTGGTATGAGATGGTCTTTGATAGAATCAGCAATGATCCTTTTGGCCTTGACCAAATTTCTTTTGTGTAAGGCCTTAGCATCTTCTTCCTCTAGGATAGGGACCTCTTCACTTATGTAAGTGTCCAACTCATTTTCTTCCAGGATTAACCCAATCCTATACTTCCATGCTTGGAAGTTATCAGACCCTTCAAGCTTATCCTCAAGCTTGGTGTGGTGAGACATCTTAAAGAGTACTTCAAGTGGAAATAGAAAAGATTTAGGTCTTACCACTTGATTTGCTGAAAACTGGATCTGGTCTCGGATTAGGGTTTGTCAGAGAAACCCTAAAAATTCAAATTTTGAATTTCAAACTTCTGAAAGGATAGAAAGACGCACCTTGATGAGCTGATCAGCCTGGTATATTCAGAATTTGAGATCTGCAAAGTTTCACCCTTCAGAAATGCCTTTTAGTCTTCCCGGATTCACTAGGGAGAACCTTGAATTAGGGTTTGAGTTTCCCGGAGCTTCACCCAACCAAAAATATCAATCCAAATCTCTAAACTTCGATTTTGCCAAGGAGCCTCCAGCTATGTCTTCAAATTTCAGAAATGCCTATTTTTGTGGAAACCCTAATTTTTAGGGCCAAAACTGAAAGTGCTCAGAATTGAATTCTAATTGGACAGAAAGATTCTCCTCGATGAGTAGAGTCAATCTACCTTACTGCGTTTCCAAAATCTGTGGGGAGAAACCCAATAAATAAGAAACCTTAGTTTCCGCCACTTCACAATGTCTTCTTCTCAGGGAAGCTTTGAAACCATGTTAGATTTTGAGCATTAATTCAACATACTCTAGGATCTTTACTGAGAGAATAACATGTACAACATATCAATCATATCAAGCATGTATCAAGCATATCAAGCAATCACATAAGACAATGGACACACAGAGTTTCACTGGGGAAAACTATAAAGGTGAAAAACCCCATAACTTCCTCAGAGATAGAAAGAGCAATGATACAACCAAATACAAGAGATAGTCTTCTCCTGGAAGCTACTCCTCCTCCTCAACTAGTGCGCCACTTTCCGAGTGATGTAAGAGTGAGTAATGAGATGATCAAATAGAGATCTCCCGATCTCTATTTATGCTTGTCCTGTCCTTCCCAATAAACTAACAGGGCCGACTTGTCTAACTCAGTCTAATAACCCACGGTTACATTAATCCAGGCCGACCCCACACTTGGTGGTCTAATAACCCATCACAGCAAGTTACGACACTTGCAACACTTGTAAATACAAATGAGGACACTTCCGTATAGAGGAATAATACCATATCTATAGGAGTACAATATACATAGGTGAAATACATTCTAAAGTTACATATACATCAACAGTCATAGTAGGGGCAGCTGACGCCATGCTGGTGAACATAGAGGGGAAGATGATTTGGTTGACTCATGACATTCGGACATACAGGATCGAGCGAATGCCACTTGACATGCAGGAGAATGTGGTGGGTGTGCCCCCAACATGGATTTGGCTACTGAGAAAAGTGGCTAGGATGGTCATTTTCTATAGAGAGGTAGTAGAGGCAGATGAGGCCCCTCCTTGTCCATAGGAGAAGGACACATATATGTATATTTTTTAGGCCTTCGAGCCCATTTTTGTATATTATGACATGACTCTGTGACAGACTTATGACTCAAACTCATATTATTTTTTGACATGGATTATATATACAGTATCGGTGTTATTTACATGTGTGTTATTGTCTTTTATGCATAAATTATGGATGTGTATGATGTAGATGCCAATCGAAAACGTAATTTGCAAATGAATTAGCTAATGCATTCAAATTTCTTGGAATATGTTGATATGTGATGTAATCAAACTGTCTCTCAAGTAACTTAACGCGCAAAAATTGATGTAGCAAAACATGATCTCTAACCTGATAAACACCCATTAACTGAAACACAACTAGCTGCAAGTCGAGCCATACCTCCAAATGTGAAATGCCATGGAACAAAGAATCTCGGAGTAGCTCTATGACCACACTGTATTCATCCACATTGTTCGTTGTGGGACCTAAACAATCCCCTCCCGAAGAAACCAGTTGGTGAGTAAATAACCCAAGAAGCTATAGCCATCTGATGGGTGTGGTGGCTAGTGCCATCAACGAACCCTATAAAGTGTTCAGTCGACATCTGAAACACAAAGCAATGGATGCATAAGACATAATGACCACCATAAACAAAGCTAACTCTACAAAATGTACAACTATAATACATGAAAAGCACAGAAGCCTAAGCATAGTACTTATTCAAGTAGAGGCCATTTCTAGGCTCCGACAACTTATTACCTTCATAGTCTGTTAACTCATATACAACCTTCTTCAGAACCTTAGAAACTATGTAGGGACCGAGCCACATGGACTTAAACTTTCCAGCTCCTAAAGGTTCCTTGTCCTGGTCATAGAGAAGAACAAGGTCTCCTTTGAGAAAATCCCTAGGTTTGATAGACTTATCGTATTATCCCTTGACTCGATTCTTATGCGCTTCGTTTGATGTGAGCGCATCATGGTGCTGATCATCAAGATGTTCTAAATGTAGCAAATTTTCTTCCAAGATTGAAGTTTCAGGTAGTAGTTGGACAACCAACTTCAATGAAGGAATCTCGCACTCAACCGGAATGACTGCTTCTATCCCATGCGCAAGTTGGAAAGGAGAGAACCCGGTACCAGTCTTCACATTGGCTCGGTAGGCCCAAAGAGAAAGATACAACATGATGTGCCAGTTAGTTCTACTGGCATTAATGGTCCTTTGTAAGATGGTCTTCAAAGTTTTGTTGACCGCTTCGACCTGACCATTCGCCTGCGAGTAAAACGAAGACGAATGTTCCTCTTGAAAACCTAACATGGTGTATAGATCGGTCATCATTTGTTATGAAAATATCAACCATGACCAGTCATGATCTCTTTGGGTACACCGAATCTTGCAATGATTTGGTTGAAAATGAAATAAGTAGCCGTTTCCCCATCCACCTTAATAGTAGGCATTGCCTCGTGTTATATTTTCAGCATTTAATTCAATCTGATCTAACATCTTAATCGAGAGAACAACATGTACAACATATCAAACACAAGAGACAAGAGACAAGAGACACAAAGCATTTCACCGGGGAAAATCAAGAAGGTGAAAAACCCCGCAACTTCCTCAGAGATAGAATGAGCATCAATACAAAGATCACAAAGATCAAACCCCATGATAAGAGATATTCTCCTAGCAGCTGCTCCTCCTCCACTTGTGTGCACTCCTACTCTCTCTCACTAATGCGAAGTGAGTGATTGTGTGAATGTATCAAATGAGAGAGTCACACTCTCTATTTATACTTTTACTTTCACTTGACCTTTACTCAACTAGGTTAGCCCCAACTTAACCACTTAACATAATGATGACTGGGTCGACCCCACTAGGGTGGTCTAATAACCCTTTAACCCACATGAATCATACAGGGCCGACCCCACCAAGGTGGTCTAATAACCCATCAAGTATAAGTTACGATACTCACAATATAACTTGCGACACTTGCAAGTACACATGACGACACTTCCAATCGGAGGAATAATACATCTCCATTGGGAATACAATAAAGTACAAATGTAATACATACAATATACAAGTGAATATCTTCCGAAGTTACAAATACATCAACACTCCCTCTTAACTAGGAAGGTATTCTCTTGACGCAGGTCATCAATACATATCGGCACAAGTCTTCAATTTTGGAGCTGGATCATCATCACTGGATCACGGAGCATCATCGTCACTGCTGCTATACTTGTCATCTCGATCACTGGGATATCTCTCAATTATTCTTGTCATACGAAGTTCTACAGAGCCAGTCCTTTTTCATGCTGGTTGTAGGCCTAGCCTCGTGTAGGTCTTCAACATCTCTGGCCATCTTGTGGAATGTGCATCAACAAAACCTTGAAATAGCATCCGAGCTCAAACTATCAGATCTCCCAGGATCTTTTACATGTGACCACCACAAAACCTAGAAAGAGCATCCGAGCTCAAACTATCAGACCTCCCAGGATATTTTACATGCGGTTAGGAAAAACCTTAAAAGAGTGTCTTGCAACCCCTAAGATCTCTAAAGAGTATCCCAGGACTTTTACAAGCACACAGCTCAACCTATCGGATCTCCAGGACTGATTACATGCCTCCTGTAGCAAAACCTCGAAAGAGCATCTGAGCTCAAACTATCAGATCTCCCAGGATCTTTTCTAATGTACCTGTAGCAAAACCTCAAAAGAGTATCCGATCTCAAACTATCTGATCTCCCAGGATCTTTTCTATGCTACATGCACAATCTATCCAGGACCAACCTGTAGCAAAACCTCAAAAGAGTATCCGAGCTCAAACTATCGGATCTCCTAGGATCTTTTCTATGCTACCTGCACAATCTGTCCATGACCAACCTGTAGCAAAACCTCGAAAGAGTATCCGAGCTCAAACTATTGGATCTCCCAGGATCTTTTCTATGCTACCTACACAATATGTCCATGGCCAACCTGTAGAAAAACCTCGAAAGAGTATCCGAGCTCAAACTATCGGATCTCCCAAGATCTTTTCTATGCTACCTGCAACATCATCCTGATGCTCATCACACATGATCATCCTGATCATCATCACAGCATCATCCTGATGCATATCATATGGAGCATTGTCCTGATGCTCATCACACATGATCATCCTGATCATCATCACAACATCATCCTGATGCATATCATCTGGAGCATCATCCTGATGCTGATCATACATGATCATCCTGATCATCATACATAGAATTAACTGGAGCATCGTCCCGATGCTCATCACACAATGCCTACATCCACAGCCATGGGAAGGATCCTCCTACCACCATGCTTGGAATGGCTCCTGCAAATGTGTCCCATCACTTCTTCCTCGAAGTATCTTCTATCTGAAGAACACCAAGCCTCTCTCTGAAGTACTCGAACTTCACTCTGGCTAGTGGTTTCGTCAACACATCTGCAATCTGTTCATCTATCACAACATACTGGCGCTTCACTGCTCCTATCTGCACCATATCCATGATATAGTGATATTTAATCTCGATGTGCTTCAACCTGTCATGGAACACCAGGTTTGTCTGACAACTTCACACAAATATGGTTGTCACAATAGATACAGGTAGCATCCAACTAGAGATCAAATAAATCAGACAGTATCTTCCTTATCCATACTGCCTCTCAACTAGCCGAACAAGCTGCAACATACTCTGCTTCGGCTGTACTCAGTGCTACGTACGATTGATTCCTGCTAAACCAAGAGATCACAGTTGATCCCATACTAAAGTAGCATCCTGAGGTGCTCTTCCTATCTACAACACTGCCTATCCAATTTGAATCAGCATAACCCTCCAAGTTAAACTTTTGATTCGCATCATACTTGAGTGCTAAATTTTGAGCATTAATTCACAATACTCTAGGATCTTCACTAAGAGAATAACATATACAGTACATCAATGCATAACAATCACAATAAGCATGACAAGTATCACAAGAATCAAAAGCATGAGAGACAAGAGACACAGAGTTTCCGTGGGGAAAACCCTAAGGTGAAAAACCCCACAACTTCCTCAGAGATAGAGAGAGCAATGGCTCAACCAAAGTACAACCAAAATACACTGAGATAGTCTCCTAGTAGCAGATGATCCTCCTCCTCACTAGTGCGCCACTTTTTGAGTGAGAGAGATATAACTTTCCGAATGATCCAAATAGAGATCTCCTGATCTCTATTTATACTTAACCTGTTTGCCTAGTTACACTATGGGTCCGACTTGTCTATCTAGATACATCCACAATATAATATATATTTCAGAGCCGACCCCACACATGGTGGTCTAATAACCCATCAGCAAGTACACACACTTGCGACTCTTGTCAATCCACATGACGACACTTCCTTATAGAGGAATAACTTATCTCTAATAAGGGTACAATAAATATATATGAAATACATAGATGAAATACATTTCGAAGTTACATATACATCAACATTGAGCCCATAATCAATTGTACCCTTAAGGTACCTCAGAATATGCTTTACAGCAATCAAGTGAACATGTCTAGGATCTGTCAGAAACTGGCTCAAGGTGTTCACAGCAAAAAAAATATCTGGTCGTGTGTTCGTCAGGTACATCAAGGACCCAATCATTTGACGATACACCATGACATCAATCGACTCTGATGAAGCATCACTCAATAGCTTCATGTTCGATGCCATAGGTGTGGCCATGGCCTTGCATTCCATCATCTCGAACCGCTTCAGGATATCTATTGCATACTTCTCTTGTCCAAGGAAGATTCCACCTACACTCTGCCACACCTCCATACCTAGAAAGTAATGCATCATTCCCAAGTCCTTCATATCGAACTTGGCATCAAGCTTCCTCTTCATGTCGGCAATCAATCTATCCTCACCTATCACAAATAGGTCATCCACATATAATAGAAGTATGGATGGATTTCCCTCAACCTTGTAGTAAAGGTTGGAATTTGCTTTACTCTTGGTAAATCCCAAACTGGATAGGAAGCTGTCTATCCTATCGGACCATGTCCTAGGTGCTTTCTTTAAGCTATATAATGCTTTCTTCAATCTCCACACATATGACTCCTTGTCATGTTTCTAAAAACTGAGTTGCTGCTCCACATACACTTCCTCTTCGACTACACCATTCAAGAAGGTTGTCTTGACATCCATATGGTGTATCTTCCACTTCATCACTGCAACCAGAGCAAGTACTATTCTGATGGAAGTGTATCTGGCTACAAGTGCAAAATTTTCTTCATAATCTATCCCCTCTTTTTGAGAGAAGCCACGAGTCACAAACCTTGCCTTGTATTTATTTATGCTGCCATCTGCAGCATGATTGATCTTGTAGATCCACTTAGAAGTCACAACAGACTTCCCATCTAGTCTTGGGACCACATCCCAAAAATCATTCTTCATGATCGACTGGTATTCCTCGACCATGGCATCCTTCCATTACTGCATCCCGGATCCTGGGAACTTCATATTTTTCAATATATTCAATAGATAGTTTTCTTGAACTTCGTTGCTGGAACAAATGTTGTATTCCTTCTTTTGTAGGTGATTTTACACGATCTTTCCTACAAGTCAAATTCAATTGCATGATTAGAAAATTCTCATAGTTTTCAGAACAAAATATTACACATAATAATATATGTCATACAATCATGCAATTATCTTAGCCAATGCTTCAATACAACATTTATCCATATCCCGTAACTTTCTAGATGCCTTCCATCTCTACCAGAACATTGTTAAGAGTGTGCACAACTCCCAACATGTCAGCAAAGAGGTTTCATTCTAGATAAGTAGCAATGGAATGTTGTACAGTACCATAGGCCACTTACCCAGTACTATGTTTGGTAGTATCTTGTTCATTAATGCAAGTTTTCTAAAATGCATAATATACATCTTAAATCCTGGAACATAAGTATGTATACGACTGAACAACATCATATAAGTAATCATATATACATGAAATAACAATTCAAATACTTATCTTTGTTTGGTTTTTGGGTGGACTCCCTCTCAATCTTTGCTTCCTTGCAGGAGCTGCTGGAGTTCGACTCTGAAGTAGCTTCTTCTACTCCTTTCTGTTGTGGATTTTAAGGAGTGGTCAACTCCCTCTTAATCCCTGCTTCCTAGAGTGTGCTCCCTCTTTATCTTTTCTTCCTTGATGATATCATCATGATTATATGTCTTTAAACTTTTATCCATCCTGGACCACTATGCATGCTTAAGTGTGCACTAGTGTCCTCATTGTGTCATCCTCAATATCTCATACATAATCATACATTCATTACTATAATATCAATACTATCAAAATATTATGATTCTTAAACATGTATGGTCATGGTCATTTCATACACAGGTAATCTGTCACAAGTGTTAGTATTCAAGGTTTCTGGGAGTACTTCTTTTACTCATGCATATTCTATTTGACCATAGGACTATTCTAGTTTGTCATATCATCAATCAAAGTAAGAAGCATAATATGCATAAACCCATGATTACTGAAACTTATAAATTCATGAATAATCATTATCAATCATACAAAAGTATACTTATCTAAGATCCTAACACAAGGTAGAATTCTAACTCGATATAGGAAAACATACCTGGATTATCATGCTTGTCTAACATACCCAAACAATGTCTTCTTTGTTCTCTTAGAGACCTTGTGCTAGAAACCTGCATATCTTATAAGTTAATCATTGTAGAACCAAGTTATACATACCTCGTAAGTAGAGATTCTATGTGATTCATGACTATGGATGAGTCTTTGTCTTCATGTCACCATGTTCATATGTTCTTGATCTAGAACTTGATTTGTCTTTCTTGATGTACCCTTCATGTTAGTGGACAACATCATCCTCATACAACACCACAGTGTATTAGTACAATCATAAGTGTCAAAAACCTAATCAATGAATGTATTCTATCATTTACATGCATTCATACTTTTACTAAGGTTATAATACAAGTCTAAAATTAACCAGGATTGTACTAACCTCAATAATATGGAGACAAACTTAATCATGAACAGATTTCAAAACATACCTGTATCTCTTCAAGTCATACCTGTTAGGATTGCTTGTAGTATTATTTTGTAAGGCCTTAGCCTCATCTCCCTCTGGAACTGGAACTTATGTAGGTGTCCAAATAATTCTCTTCTTGGATTAACCCAGTCCACTTGATTTGTTGAATCTGGATTTGGAGCTGGCTAGGGTTTGTCAGACAAACCCTAAAAATTCAAACTTTGAATTTCAAACTTCTGATTGGATGAAAAAATGCGCCATGCTGAGATGATCAAGCTGGTATACTTCAATTTTGAAATCTCCAAAATTTGACCCCTCAAAATTGACTTTGAAAGCTTCGGATCTGCAGCTTCTGTCAAATTCTGGTTTTCTGGTTTTTTGGTCAAAATCCCGAACTATGGTTTGATAGAGCTCGGGATTCTACCCAACCAAAAAATTCAATCTTGGTCTCTAAATTTCGATTTTGATGAGGAGAATCTAGCTGTGGTCTTAGATTCCAAAAATTCCAACTTTGTCAGAAACCCTAATTTACCGCAGCAGTGACGAGCCAAAAATGAAAGTGCTCAAAATCCAATTTTGTTTGGATAGAAATATATGCCATATTGTTTCTGATGTATCTCTGAAATTTTGGATCCTCGGGGTTTGAAACTTTTTCCTATGGTATACTGACCTATCATGTTTCCAACCCCACATATATGAGTTCAAATGGATTCTCTGAGAGAGAGATATGCCAAGTGCCGCAACGTGACCTGTTTATGGGAGGAAATAGTATAGAGAACTTGTAAGGCATGCCACGTGTCATTGTTTCAACTTTGGCCTCTGAACCCCGAAACTGTGAAACTACATTCCATTCCCTAATTGTCACTTTTTACAAAATTCCATTTGGAGCTTCCTAGCCCGAGATATGACCTTTTTTCCACCGTCACCTGTTTAGGACTGCATTCTAGAAGAGGCAGAAACCCTAACTTGTACGGATCATATCTCACAAAGTACAATGAATCTGAGGCTGTCCTTCAGAAAAAAAGGTACATGGGAATTTCATATTTGACCTGTAGAATTTTCAGATCCTGAACCTTCTCCAAAATGGATTTATA
This sequence comes from Larix kaempferi, assembly GCA_027924585.1. Classification (NCBI taxonomy): domain Eukaryota; kingdom Viridiplantae; phylum Streptophyta; class Pinopsida; order Pinales; family Pinaceae; genus Larix; species Larix kaempferi. The sequence continues at coordinate 10,239,803 of BSBM01000476.1, forward strand.
GAGAGAGTTCCACGATGACCGGTTTTTACTATACCAAGCCCTAGCTTCCAATTTGTCGCAAGTGCAACAAGTGTCATAAATGCCATACCATGCCTTCCTTCAGGCTAGCTATGATACCATGTTATATTTTCAGCATTTAATTCAATATGATCTAGGATATTAACTGAGAGAACAACATGTACAACATATCAAAGACAAGAGACAAGAGACACAAAGTATTTCACAGGGGAAAACCAAGAAGGTGAAAAACCCCGCAACTTCCTCAAAGATAGAATGAGCATCAATACAAAGCTCACAAAGATAAAACCCCACAACAAGAGATATTATCCTAGCAGCTTCTCCTCCTCCAAGGTGGTCTAATAACCCATTAAGTATAAGTTACGACACTTACAATATAACTTGCGACACTTGCAAGTACAAATGATGACACTTCCAATTGGAGGAATAATACATCTCCGTTGGGGATACAATAAAGTACAAATGTAATACATACAATATACAAGTGAATATCTTCCGAAGTTACAAATACATCAACACCTCGGCCCACTTGGTGAAGCAGTCGATGACAACAATGATATGATGATGACCTCCAATCGAAACTGGATTACAATTCATATAATCAATCCCCCACTTAGTGAAGGGGCCTGCTGTGATTACATGATGGAGAGGAGCTGGGTGTGCTCTCATCTTCCTAGTGAAAAACTGACATCGCCGGCAGTGTTTCATAGCTTCCACACAATATTTGAAGATCGTGTGCCAAAAATAACCAGCACGCAATATTTTTTGGGTTGTTGCCAACCCAAAAAGATGACCCCCACAGGCTCCACTGTGAGTATCATTCAATACTATTTCTGCTTCCTCTAGGGTCAAAAAATGGCGTAAGATGGATCTATCCCCCATCTGTACAGAGTTTCAGAAATGATGAGATAGTTTTTCACATGAATCTTAAGTTTACGTCGTTCATCCCTAGAGAAAGTGGTGGGACACCTCAAAGTCTGGAGATATACCAGAATATCCCCATACCATGGGTCAGAGGATGCAATGAGAAAGATATGTTCATCTGGGAATGATGACCCTTCCTCAATGTGTATTATGTCACTGGGAAATTCAGAAATCAGTTTGGCGAACACCAGTGATTTCTTTGACTTAGCGGACTGAAAAACCAAGTCAAATTCTTGCAGGATTACAATCCATTTATTGAATTTCCCACCGATGATGCGTCAAGTGAGAACATATTGAAATGGGTTGACCTCCGCAACCACTGTGGTAGTTCACAATAATATATAGTGACGTAGCCTCTGAACAACATAGATGACAGCTAATGCCAACTTCTCCACATGAGAATACTTAATCTCAGTAGCTATCAAGACGTGCGATAGATAATAAATGACATGCTCTTGGAGCTTGTCATCCTCTTGAACAAGTAATATGCTGATTACGTATACTAATGAAGCTAGATATAAAAGGAAATCCTTCGTATAGTATGGCGGTCTTAACAAGGGGGCTACAAGTAATGCCTTTTTCAAGGCCTCAAATGATGCTTGAGCAGCCTCATCCCATAGAAAGTAGGTGTCTTGTTTAAGCAGTCTCATGAAACCTTTTGTAATTTTGGCATAGTTAATGATAAAGCATCTCAAGAAGTTGGACATGCCCTGCATACTTTGAAGTTGTCTCAGGGTTCGAGGAGGAGGCAGATTTACAATCGCCTCAACTTTCAATGGATCAACCATTATGCCACGACTAGATACTATGAAACCTAGTAATCGTCCAGACTCGACGCAGAATACACATTTGTTGGGATTCAATCGAATCTTGTAGTATCTGCACCATTCAAACACAAGTATTAAGTGATTAGGATGCTCTTGTCTCTTGCGAGATCGCATTGGGAGATCATCAAGGTAAGGTTCTACTACGTGCTTGATGTCATGAAAAGCAAAGTTCATTGCTCACTAAAAGGTAGCTCCAGCATTCTTCAGGCCAAATGACATCTTCCGATAGGAAAGGTTCCACAAGGAGAAATAAAAGTTGTCTTGTGCTGGTCTTTAGGTTTGATCTATAATTGATTATACCCTAAAAACCCATCCATGAAAGAAAACATTTCATGGCCCACACATGCATCGATGATTAGATCTATGAATGGTGTGGGGTAATTGTCTTTTGGACAAGCTTTATTTAGGTCCCAAAAGTCAGTACAGACTCTAATGGTTCCTTGCTTTTTGTCTACCAGAACAGGATTTGAAACCCATTCCGTCATAGCTATCGAATAGATGAATCTGTCTTTGAGCAATTTCTCTACTTCCACCTTGATGGTAGGTGCTTTTCGAGGGTTAACTGGATGGAGCTTCTATCTCACAGGTTTGGCATTGGGATACATTGTGATGACATGCTCAACAATGGCAGGGTAGATGTCTGACATCTCCTCGTAAGAACGAGCAAAAACGTCGCAGAATTCTTTAAAGAGATTGGTATACAAAATGATCTCCTCAGGAGAACAATCTGCTCCAATGAAAATATTTTCCATGACTCTAGGTTTGATGGAAATGTTGATCAGAATAGTTCTCAATATATTTTCCATATTCCCTTCGGCATAAATAGATTTTGAAGTAGAAGGGATAGCGGACAAATCAACATTCCCACCGGGTCTCATAGAAAACTCACCTCTCTCTATCCTATCCAACTTGGGAATAAAATAGGACCTATTGTGCATGTGTTCCCAAGGATGGTCCAGGCCTATCATTGCTTCCAAAATCGCCTCATCAGAGGGAAAAACAATGTCTAGACAGTCAAAAGAGTGGATAGAGTCCACTGACCGTGCAGGGGAATAGTCCATATCTGACTGAGTAGAGACCAATGGAGTCATGATATGTTCTGTTGCAGTATGTTGTGAATCCAAGTAAGCCACCTATGCAACAGATAGGGGCACAACTAGTTCTGATTCGGTGGGGAGAATCCATGGATCTATCATTGGACCAACCGTGAAAATATCAGATGAAGAACACTCTTCAGAACCAATAAAATGAATAGGAGAAGGTAGGTCAAAAGTACCCATCAATGACCTATAAATCCCTACTCCTAAACTCTCACTAGCTAGTTGAGACTGATAAATCATCGGAATTGCTGAATCCGACGAAGCTTGGTTGTTCTTCCGAGAAAACGAAAGTTGATCAACTGTGACGATCTTTCCTTCGTGAGGGAACATTATAAACCGGAAAATGGATGATGGCACTTCTTTCATTGCATACGTCCAGCTCCTACCTAACAATAAGTTATAGTCAAGAGGAGCATCCAGAACTTCAACCTCTACAAATACTAGCTTGCCCGCAAGTTCAACATCAAATGATGGTAAGACTCCCTGTGGATGGAAAGATCTTCCATCAAAGGAAGTAAGAATAGTGTTCGAGGGGGCTAACTTAGGTTCGCCCAAATCCTTCCAGCAATAAATGGACATTACACACGTAGCCACGCCCTCATCTACAATAGCTCATCCAATGGTCTTGGGACCATGGACTACCTCTATTTGGAGAGCAACATGGTACGACAACCGAAACTTGATATCATTCATATCAAAATGAGAAAGCATATTAGATGAGTCTACACTCCCAATCGCTGGGAGAAGTGCACTGCGTTGTAATGGACAACTCTGCAGTACCTCTAAAGTGGACATGGAACAAGGGGTTTGGGCTAAATCTTCCACCACATTGTAGTTGGGAGCATCCCACGCGTTGGGGTTTTGCACAACCTATTTGAAGATACCTTTCGGGATCTTCGACAACGAATCCATTAGTCTCTTGATGTGGAGAGGGGTAGATGACTCGGGAACATCCTTCCATTGTGAATCCGGGGTATAATTTCTAGGTCAAGTTTGCAAAAGAGCATCTGAATTAACCATATTAATAAATGATTGATCAACTGTGGTGGCATGAGCGGTGCCCCCAGCACTGGAGCTGCTACAAGCTGAACCCTATTCGTGAGGGAATGGTTCTTTCAAGACAGTGGGTTTATTTTCACGGAGTAGATTCTGGGCTTCTTTCATTAGAGGGCATTGATGGGTAAGGTGGTCCTCTTTGCATAGCTTGCAAGGGAACTTCACTTTCCTTTTTTTCTTTTTACCCTCCTCGGAATTTTTTGTGTTTTTGGGATTTTGGTGGTTCCCCTCCCCCTTCTTTCCCTTTCTTTTGTTGTTTGGATGTCGAGGGCCCTTTTGATTCATCTGCACTTGTTGTACATGTTCCATTTTCAAAGGGGAGGATGCAACTGAAGTTGCTTCTGCAGCAGACTGTTTGACAGACAAGGCGTGAACCTTCTTAGTTAAAGCATAAAATGTTGCAGATTCTACTGAACCCACAATGCCATCAACATGTGGTCCAGGCTTGGGTTTACCTAAGTCTGTGTTAGACCTTGGTGTGTCAGGAATAATATCATATAAGATCCCAGACTGAGCATATACCAAGTCAAGCTGCTGGGTTCTTAAGATAGATTCCTCTTCCGAGGACACCCCTAAAGTTGCAAATTCCTTAGAAATATAAGGAAGTTATGATTTGAGATACCACTCTAATAAAAATGTTGGAGGGAAGTCAGCTTTAATGAGCCTCTTTCTCCTTCGCCACTCCTGAATATGGTCAGATAAATGAGTGTCTTTGTTCTATCTAAAGGTTGATAGAAGGTCTGTACCAGCATCATACTAGACAGGAAGTTGAAAGTGATTCAGAAAAAAAGTAGCTAGATCCCAAAAGGTGCCATAAGCAACTGCAGGAAGTTCAATATACCATTTGGCTGTGACACTTGTCAAGGTTCTTTGAAAGATCGTCAATCTGATAGAATCATCATTCAGGGAATTCGAGGATCACTAGAGATGAAACGTCGTGACATGGTCACCGGGATCCTCAATAGTCTTACCTTCAAATTTTGGAATGTCTGAGGGAAACTTAGTGGGAACATGTTGGCATGGGATAGATCTGCAGGAAGTGCGGAAGCCGACATGCGCAAAAGGGTCATTCCGCAAAAGAAGGATCATTCGCAATATTCACGAAGCACAAGAATTGTTAGATTAGTTGATTCGGTCATGTGGACCATTTTTTAATAAGATAAAAGCATATAAATAGAGTAGTATTGTAAGCCTAAGGGCATTGGATTTTTGGAGATTGATCCTATGTTTTGGGGTTCGTTTTGTATCCGCGATATGATGTTTTGATAGTTTCTGCGAGGTTTATTCCGCAGGTTTGGTGAATGAATGGAGATGTTCGGTTATGATATAATTTATGTCCTTATGCAAGGATGCGATGATGAATAATGGGTTATGTGAATGTTTTATGTTGATTAATGTGGATATGTTGTAATCTGAATAAGTATGCCGAGTATGTTGTTCTGAATGTTTGTTAGAAACTGCGAATGACTTAAAATGTGAATGATAAGTTGATGGTATGTTATGAATTTTATAATATCTGGTTAGTGCGATATTAATGTGTGCATATCCTCTACACAACTACGGAAACTTGGTTCCAGCAGCCCTCTTATCCACCTCGGGTGAGACTGCATTTGCTCTGCAAGTGTTGCTGGGAAGGGTTACACCTTTCTCGGTCGGTGTATAAGGGAGTTTGGTTTGATAGTTTGTTGGAGACAATGCAGAGTGAACCCATGTCGATAGACGGTGCATCAACAAATGGTTCTGTTTATGGGACCCTAAGAAAAAAGAAAAGAGGATATGCTGTGGCACTCGACAAAACCAGAGATACAAGAGTGGTTCGACAAGAAGGTGAAGGAATTCACAGAAAGTGAGAAGTGATATCCTAAACTGACAACAACTGACTGGTTAGAAAGATACGCCTATTAAGATATTCACGAAATCTTTTTATGCAAATTTCCGGTGTTATTGCATGAGTGGCTAGCACAATTAACCTTCCGCAAGAACCACTGCCAGAAGACTGAACTTGATTGTTGGACCCCGGAGTTGGTGCGACAGATGAAGCAAGTCGATAACAAGGTATCTCGAGCTGTCGATTTTTGGGTAGACAATATCCTCGAAGGGTACATAACTGAGTTCGCAGTAGATACTATCAAGTCATACAACGATGCTGAAAGAAATTTCTTCAGGGGACCAAGAGGAAGATTCTTGTCGTCATTAAAACTATGGATTAAAATGCTTGTCTACGAAAAATGAATATTGAGGATGTCTTCTGACGAGTAGAAGAATCGGTGTGCGAGGGTGTGTTGATGTATATGTAACTTTAGAATGTATTTCATATATGTATTCCTATAGAGATGTTATTATTCCTCTATACGAAAGTGTTTGTATTCCTATAGAGATGTTATTATTCCTATATACGGAAGTGTCGTCATTTATATTGTAAGTGTCGTAACTTATAGTTGATGGGTTATCAGACCACCTTGTTGGGGTCGGACTTGTATAAGTCATGTGGGTCAAAGGGTTATTAGACCACCCTATTGGGGGTCATCCATGTGGGTCAAAGGGTTATTAGACCACCCTATTGGGGGTCGGCCCAGTCAGCATTATGTTATGTGGTTAAGTTAAGGCCGACCTAGTAAAGGTTATTAGGAAAGTCAAGTCAAGTATAAATAGAGTGCGGGAGGCACTCTATTTTATCATTCTATTCTCACACACACTCTTTGGAGAGTGCCGCACTTGTGGAGTAGGAGAAGCTGTTGCTAGGAGATATCTATCTCTTATGCTTGGGTTGTATCATTGCTCTATCTATCTCTGAGGAAGTTATTGGGGATTTTCACCTTTATGGTTTTGCCCAAGTAAACTCTGTGTCTCTTGTGTGCTTGCATTATTGTGTCCATGATTGATATGCTGTACATGTTGTTCTCTCAGTTAAGATCCTAGATCGGATTGAAGTAAATTCTGAAAAAACTAACATGGTATCATAGCTAGCCTGAAAGAAGGCATGGTATGGCATGTATGACACTTGTTGCACTTGCGATGTTAGGGCTTGATATAGCAAAAACCAGTCATTGTAGAACTTTCGCTATAAATCCATTTTGGAGATGTTTTCGGATCTGAAACTTTTATAGGTCGAATATTAGATCCCCACGTACCATTTATCCAAAGGAAAACTTCTACTTCATTATACTTTGTGTTTTAGGATCTGTACAATCTAGGGTTTTTGCCTCTTCCAGATCTGAGTCACAAACAGGTGACCTAGGAAAAAAGGTCATAACTTGGGATAGGAATCTCCAAATGAAATTTCGTAAAACGTTATAGGTAGTTCATGAAATTTCGTAAAATGTTATAGGTAGTTCGATCTCCTGTTTTATCCCATAAACTGGTCACGTTGCGACACTTGGCATAAATCTCTCTCAGAGAATCCAATTGAGTTCAGAACTAGGGGGTTGGAAATATGATAGGTCGAGATACCATAGGTAGAAGTTTCAGACCCTGTGGATTCATATTTTTGGAGTTTTACTAGAAACAATCAGGTACATATTTCTGTCAAAACAGAATTAGATTTTGAGCACCTTCATTCATGGCTTCGGAAATTAGGGTTTCAGAGAAAGTTGGTATTTTTGTAATCGGAGACCAAGGCTGAATGCTACTCATCAAAATCGAAATTTAGAGACCAATATCAAATTTTTTGGTTGGGTAGAAGGCCGAGCTTGATCAAACCCTAGTTCAGGACTTTGATTGGAAAAGTGGAAAATTAGGGCTTCTGCAAAAGTTGGAATGTTTGAAGTCTATGACCACGGATGGAAGCTCCTCAGAAAAATCAAAGTTTAGAGCTTTGGATCGAACCTTTTGGTTGGGCAGAAGGGTGGGCTTTATTAAACCCTAGTTCGGGATCCTGTCTAGAAGATCTGGAAGTTTCAAAGGCAATTTTGAGCGGTGAAACTTTGTAGTTTTCAAATTCTGAGTATACCAGCTTGATCAACTCATCAAGGTGCATCTGTAAAATTAGTCACAGCAGATCTAATGAACAAGTAAATCAATCACAACAGATGAACATAGAAAATATGGTGCAAAACTGTGCAAAACATGCAGCAGTGCTCTCTATCCCAGAAAGGGTGAATGAATTACAATAGAATACAATCTGTCACAATGACTGAGCAATTCGAATTACCTAAGGAGGTCATTCGAATCACTGAATAGAGTAGCTTGACTCTATCTAGGAGTCCTCATCAATCATCGGTGGTGCTCATCAATCACAACAACCAGTCATCCAGGTGTCAAACTGAGTCTAACTGAGTGTAATAAATGTAACTGAAGTGTGTAGCACTGATATAGGATCTGGAGGCTCAGTGGGGGTGCATGGGAGGCTAACTGAAGTCAGAACAAGTCACCTAATCAAACTGGAGGTCAAACGGAAGTGATACAGTCAGTCGGGAGTGAAACTAGCCTCAAATCAGGGAGAATCGGAGCTAACTGAATGTAACTGAAGTGGAACTGCAGTGGTAGGTGAACAAGTGCGCCCTTCTCTGGCAGTAGGTGAGAAGTGGGCGCCTTTCAGCTTAGGAGGGCTAAAACTCTGTGGTAGGTGGCTCCCGGGTGCTAGAAGAAGGTGGATAAGGTGCTGGAGGAATCAAACTGGTGACTGGGATGCATGCCAGTGCATGCCTGTGCATGCCAACCCTAGATTCTGCATGCAAACCCTAATTTGCATGCAAGATCCAGAAAAAGATGATGTGGATATCCGAACAGCATCTTTCTATCCTTTCAGAAGTTTGAAATTCAAAGTTTGAATTTTTAGGGTTTCCCTGACAAAACCCTAATCCAGCTCCAGATCCAGTTTCTGCAAATCAAGTGGATTGGGCTAATCCTAGAAGAGAATCGATTGGTGACCTGCGTAAGTGAAGAAGTTCCCGTTTTAGAGGGATATGAGGCTAAGGCCTTACATAAGAAGATTAAAAGCAATCTCGACATGTATGACTTATCCAGGTATGTTTCGAGATCTGTTCATGATTAAGTTTATGATATGTTTGTCTTCATTAAGTTTTGTACAATCTTGATTAACTTTAGACTTGTCATATCACCTTAATAAAATTATGAATGCAGATATTCATTGATTAGGTTTTTGACACTTATGATTCTACTAATGCATTGTGATGTTGTATGAGGTTTATGTTGTTCGCTAACATGAAAGAAACACCAAGAAAGACAAATTATGTTCTACTTCAAGAACATATGATCATGGTGACATGAAGACAAAGATTCATCCATTGTCATGGATCACATAGAAGATCAACTTACGAGGTATGTATAACTTGGTTCTACAATGGTTAACTTATGAGACATGCAGGTTACTAGCACAAGTCATTGAAGAGAACCAGAAGACATCATTGTTGGCGGGAAATACTACCCTATAGTGATGAAATAGACACTATCAACTTAAGGGGGTGACAGGTAAACATATTGATTGCATTACAGAAGCATTTATAAAGGGAAATAGATTAGAGACCTTGATGACATACCTTATGAACGAAGTTTGATCCTAGCTTTTGTCCAACCTTGTGCTCAATCCTCCACTCGATCTCCCGTCCAATAAAACTACAACACAAAGACCTTTCTTAGCATATCTTGGCCAATATAATAATGCTGGAATTGAAAAGTAATTCAAACATCAATCATTAACCAACATTGATCCAAACAAATACATAGTCCATTAAGCATTGGATTTGGGATGAGAAAGATGTTTCAACCTTTTATTGTCAAAAACATATGAATGATACAAAGTATACCTGACTTTGCAGCATGCTCATGTAACCTAATCCTAGGTTCCTGCTCCTCTTTGAATTCAAAGTTTCTCCAGCATAACCACCTTCAATACAAGTTTCTCATATAAGAAAATTCTCTCTATGGCTCTCATGTCTAACCCCTCTCTTCAATCCCACTTGTATTTATAGGACAAGGTAGACAGTTCAGATCGAGAGGTGGTTGAAGGGGAAGTTGGGGAAGCTGGGAAACCAACTGTAACTAATCCCAATTCATCAAATTAATATTTTTTTGATCATATTTTAAGATGTGCGCACCTATTTCACAGTGGAGTAGCACCCAACATGCAACTTCAATGTTTAATAACTAGCATTTGCCACTTTTTAATGTTGTGCTCTAGTTTACTGAAGTAGAGTAGCACATATTAGGAGGTGTGTACTACTATATAGCTTACAGAGTAGGACATATGCGTTGGTTTTCTTAATCAGAGTAGCACCCATGCCAAAATATGATATTTTTTAGGGTTTTGTCAGCTTGCAGGAAGCTGAGTCAGGTCAAAGTCTCATCTGAGGTTATCATGATCTTCAATCCAAGTTGTCCTTTTGTGTGATCAACAACTCAACGTGATCACGGATGGAGAAGTGTAGATTTGAACTATAATAGATGCCCCCTAATGTGTGAGGTCAGAGGGAAATGATGAGCGAAATACATTATAATCCAAAGCCAGAGGAGGAGCAAGAAACCGTAGGACCAAGTCACAGAAACACCTGAAACAAAGATCAAGGTCAGTGAGCAATTACATTCTTAACATCATATAGATGTGCAGTGTGATACAACATGATCTCCGATACATAATGAGGAGATGTATATATAGCATGGCCACTTGAAATACAAGCGTGGATCCATGTCAAACTGAGAGATCATAGCCATAACAACAAACTGGATCTATGTCTCATGGAGAGCCGAATATAAGTGAGGCTCAGTCTTGCACAACTTGGGTGATAACATAAATAGGTAATGTCATCAACATCCCAAGGTCATCCAAAACAACCCAAGGTACAAACCCTAACCACGTGAATAAGTGAGCTGAAAGTCAAACATGGGGAGTATCGTTTGATTACTAGTCATTAATGTATACTGTTAACAAATGAGGGGGCTTCCATCGATAATGATAATGGGGACCAAGGTACATAGTACGATCCAACAAGTGTGAATAAGTGGATTTGGAGTTGAACACTTGAGGATCCTATCGAATAGGAGACATTAATTTATTCTCATAATTCAATAGTGAGGAAAATTGCCACTGGTGACTGCAATCTCCAAGGTACTAACCGAAACTCTAAACTTCATTCCCAGAGCTAGATGAGTTGATGTCGATGGGAAGAAGTCGGTTGGAAGGGAGGCCTTAAGGCATGCTCCATCATCCAACACGAGGGACACTCAACTGGTATGAGCTAATATGGAGTAATATATGTAAGAATACTGACACTAGGATGGCCGACACATGAGGTCAAGGTAAACTACAGAATGGTCGACACAGGTTATATCCTTGAACAATGAGCACGACACAAAGTGACTTAGGCAATTTTCAACAAAATGGGGAAAATGATATAAGCCTGTAATGTAGGAGACATTAGCAGACCCTCCATATGGTTGGAAGAATAACCAACCAAGGGAGTAAACAACTCGGAGATCAAGTTCACCCTAAGGTCAAAAACTAAACCCAACTAACGTGATAGACTCAAGTAGGTGCTGTGTTCAAAGATAGAACTGACTGAACTGCCTTTGACACTGAAGATAGGATACATCTTTCTCATTCCTTATTCTTTTTAGATAAAAGAATATATTTCTTGTTGTTTTAATGAGTCCAAGAAAGAATGAAAACTCAATAGATCCAACAATGTAAAAATTTTAATGAGCCCATGGGAGGAAGACTCGGGACCTTCTTCATTGTTTACAGAGTTCGAAGAAGAGATAGAAGATTACTCCATATTATTGATCTTTGGATTTTAATATCGAGCCGAGATCTGTTCCTACTCGCCGGTGTTTTCAATTTTAAGGAGTCTGAAAAACTTAAACAATAACTCCATACACCTACTCGTGGATTTTAATATTGAGCCCAAGTAGGTTAATGCTTGCCGGTGTTTTCCTGTTTATCGAGTCTGAAAAACTTAAAAAATACTCTTTACACCTATTCGTGGATTTTATATTGAGCCCAAATTGGTCTGTGCTCGGCAGTGTTTTCTTGTTTATAGAGTTGAAAAACTTAAACAGTCCTCTATTTACCATCTCGTGGATTTCACATCGAGCCCGAGTAGGTGAATGCTCACTTGGTGTTTTCATGTTTAGAGAGCTTGAAAACCCTAAAGAAAGGCTCTGAAAGGTCCTTTTTCATAAAGTTAGTCTCCTCCCACGAAAAACTATAAAACAATGGAAGAAGAACTCTTCTAGCGCATACCAGAGTATACCTAGAGTATACCTTTTCCGTAAATTATCCACCAAGGCCCGGAAAAGGGGTAATTCTATACCTAAGTAGATTTCGGTTCAGTTATTTTAACAGGTCTGAAATGAAAACTATACTCGGAAATCTTGTCATATTTAAAGAGTCTAACAAGAGCTTAGAGAGAAATCTATAATAATCTTTTTTCGTAAAATTTTAACGAGCCCCAAAAAGTAAACTCGTGACCTCCTTACTATTTTTAACAAGCTCAAAGGAGAGATGGAAGAATGCTCATAACTTCCTTACTGTTTTTAACAAGCTCGAAGTAAATATAGAAGAATGCTCATAACCTACTTACTGTTTTTAACGAGGTCGAAGTAAAGGTGGAAGAATGCTCGATAGACTCCTTCAAGTAGGTTCGATGCCTAGAATCTCCTCATGAGATCGGGAAAATATGTTACGGAAATCATTAAACAGATTGGTGTATGGAATGATCTCATCAAGATAACAGTACGCTCCAATAAAGATATGTTCTGTGACCCCAGGTTCAGTGGGAATGTTAATGGGGATAGTTCTCACTGCACTCGTCCTATTCCCTTCGGCAAAAATAGCTTGTAAAGTGGAAAGGACAAAGGAACAATCAGCATTCTCACTGGGTCTCGAAGGGAACTCACCTCTCTCTATCAGGTTTAGAATAGGAAGTAAATAGGTCCTGGGGTGTAAATGTTCCCAAGGGTGTCTCAGGCCTATCATAGCTTCAAAAAATGTTTCGTCGGAAGGAAAAACTGTGTCTAAACTATTAAGAGAGAGGGTAGATTCTGTTGACCATGGAGGAGCAGGGTCCATATCTGACTCAGCAAAGATTGGTGGAGTCATGATATCTTCCATTGCAGCATGTTGTGCTTCCATGTATGCTACTTTTGCAACGGATAAGGGCACTGATGGTTCTGATACAGTAGGAAGGATCCACGGATCAATCATAAGACCAACCGTGAAAGTTTCAGTAGAAGTACCTTCATCAGAATGCATGAAAAGAATAGTAGAGGGTAGGTCGAAAGTGCCTATTAAGGAACCATAAAGCCCTACTCCTAAACTCTCGCTTACTGGGTAAGATTGATCAACTAAAGGAATAGTGGTATCCGATGAAGTCTGGTTGTTTTACCGAGAGAATGAAAGTTGATCGACCATGATGATCTTGCCTTCGTGAGGGAACATAACAACTCAGAAAACTGCCGATGCAATGGCTCACATGGCATATGTCCAGCTCCTGCCTAATAACATATTGTAATCAAGCGGAGCGTCCAGAACTTCAATCTCTATAGCAATTGTCTTACCATCAAGTGTAATTTCAAATGATGGTAGAACTCCATGTGGACAGAAAGTCCTGCCATCGGAGGCAGTAAGTAGCATGTTAGAGGGGGCTAGCTCAGGAGAACCCAAAGCTTTCCAGCAAGAAATGGACATCATGCACGTCGACGCATCCTCATCTATGACAGCCCGTCTAATGGTCATAGGACCATGGACCAATTCTATATGTAGGGCAACATGGTACGACAACCGATATTTGACATCATACATATCAAAGCATGCAGTCATGTTGGATGATTCCATACTTCCAATCACTTCCAGAAGTGCATTTCGTTGTAACGGACAACTTTGCGAAACTTCTAAGGTGGACATAACACAAGGGGTCTGGGCTAGATCTTCAACCACATTGTAGTTGGAAGAAGCCCGTGCGTTGGGATTGTGCGATGCCTATTTCAAGACACCTTTCAGGATCTTGGGTTGTGGGTCCACAGGTATGTGGAGAGGAATGGAAGATTCTAATGAAAGTTTGCAAAAGTGCATCCGTGTTAACCATATTAATGAAAGTTTGATCTACTGAAGCATGAGTAGTGCCCCCATCTTTGGAGGTGCCAGAAGCTGAACCCTGCCCCTTAGGAAATGAATATTTAAGTACGACAAGTTTCTTTTCTTGAAGCAGCTTCTGAGCTTCTTCGAGTAGAGGGCATTGGTGAGTAAGGTGATCCTGCTTGCAAAGCTTACAAGGGAACTTAACCTTCTTCTTTTCTTTGTTACCCTCCTCGGAATTCTCTTTATTCTTGGGATTTTGTTGGTTCCCCTCTCCTTTCTTGCCCTTCTTTTTGTTATTGGGATGCCGAGGGCCCTTTTGTTTGTTCTGAACCTGGTTTACAGATTCAGAAGTAGAAGGAGAGGTTGTGACGGAGGTCGGTTGTATAGTCGGTTGTTTTACAGATAAGGAATGAACCTACTTAGTCAATGCTTTGAAAGCTACAGAATCTACTGAACCCACTATGCCATCATCATGTGGTCCAGGTTTAGGTCTGCTAAGATCAGTGTTTGATCGTGGTGCATCCGGTATAATCTCATAAAGTAGCCCAGACTGTGCATAAACAAGGTCTAGCTGCTGGGTCCGTAAAATGGATTCTTCCTCTGTAGACACTCCAGAAGTAGCTACTTCCTTAGAAATGTAAGGAATGAGTGATTTCAGATACCACTCAAGAAGAAATTCTAGAGGTATATTGGCTTTAATGAGCCTCTTCCATCTTTGCCACTCCTGAATGTGATCAGATAAGTGAGTGGCCTTATTCTGTCTAAATGTGGACAAAAGATATGTCTCGGCATCGTACTGAACAAGAAGTTGGAAGTGGTTAAGAAAAATAGTCATGAGATCCCAAAAGTTAAAAAACATAGCTGCAGGTAACTCAATGTACCATTTAGCCGCAGCGCCGGTTAAGGTTCTTTGGAAAAGTATCAACCTAATGGAATCTTCGTTCAACGAGTTCGAAGAACACAATAAATGGAAAGTGGTGACATGATCACCAAGGTCTTCACCAGTTTTTTCCTTCGAATTTTGGAATGTCTGAAGGTAACTTAGTTGGAACTGGTGGCCAAGTCGCGTTATGGCATACCGGATCATTTGTTAACTTGGAAAGGTATGGAAAATTTAGAGTTGCTAGAAATGGTAAACGAGGTCTACAAGATGGAATTTGATAAGATGGGGTCATAAAGGGGGAACCACCCATAGTTTGACCCGTAAACTGCTAGTAGGGGTTGCCCCTAGCCATCTGTTGGTAGGGGTTGCCCCCAACCATCTGCTGGTAGGGGTTTCCCCCAACCATCTATTGTTGTGTGAAAGTGTTGTTGAAATCCCCCCATCCAAATGAAAGTGGGTTGGTACTCTGAACATTTTTCCACTGAGGCTGGGCGTTAGCCTCGCCATATTGTTGATTAAGGATGTTACCCCCTCCTCCAGAAAACAAAGAAAAAGGGGTGTTTCCTGTAGGTACATTATTTTGATTCATGTTGTAACCTACAAAGGTGTTAAAACCAAGGGTAGTCGAGGTGGACGGTGCAGTCATGGTACTCATGACAGGCATAGTTGAAGAAGCATTCGGCCCTACATTCGGTGTGGAAAGCCAAGTACTAGGTATATGATATGGCTGTTGAGTTGCAGGAGGTGGAACAAGATTTACTGTACTGCTGGGTCCACAAGTGGGGTGTAGAGGCGGATTCCACAGTTGTTGAACTTGGCATGCCTAAGGTACTGGTATTAAAACTAAAGGACGGAGTCGAAACAGAAGTTAGCTGTGCTGAACTCGGTGTAGCAGTGGAAGAAGGATTTATAGTATTTGTATTCATACCTATTGTGGGAGTCTTTGGAACTCCCTGTTCGCCTCCCGGGTTAGTCATAAAATGCTCAGGTGTGAAAAGATATGCACTATAATCAGGTTGCTGGAAACCAACATGTACTAGAAGCGGATTGTTAAGATTAGTTAGAAGAGGATTAAAGGGAGTATTGAATTCACCAGAAGTGAGATCCTCAATCTCAACTGTATTAAAAGCTTGCTGATCTGGAGTCCCGGGTTGTGGTTCCTCAGGAACTTCTATTTCACCAGTAGTTTCAAAAGGACCACTGGAATCTATCCTCTGTCGTCTTGGTGACGGTAGTGGTTCCACTCTAAGTGGGAGAAGTTTTTGCAACCTTCTAGACCTACAAAGCTGTTGGTCTTCCACAATTATATATAAAAATAAAACTAAGTAAAAACCTAGTGGCCACTAAGACTAAGGAGCAAACAACACACCACTAAAAAATCCTAAGTTTACAAACCAGGCAAACAAGATGCCTTTCGGAGAAGAGTCTGGGATGATGAGGGCCTAGAACAGATCAACGAAGGATGAAGAACAGTTACCTGGGGTCCACAATAAAATGACTAAGGGTGCAAGCACTGGAATCACCCAACCTCCCTCCCAAATACCTGCAAGGGATTTCCTCCCACATCTATCTTAGGTACAGCAGATATACCCTCCGCTGTCACCTGTGTATGATCCTATGGTCAGATAATAAGGCTACCATACATACGAAATATCCTGGGGGGACAGTCGTCAGCTTGATCAAAATGCATGGGTAGGGTAGCAAAGCCCGAAGTTCGGATGGACCCCCGTACGCAAATCGACCCTGGTTTATGGTCAAAAGGAACGTGAGGGAGGTATCCTCAATGATTCCGATCTTCCACTGCCTCGTGCTTAGCTATGGTTTCAGTAGAGTTTCCTAAGAATATTTGATATATATGGGTTTACCTATATGATAGTCGCACTACGATTTTTGAGTAATGAAACAAGCTTCGAGCAGTTTAAGGTGTTTCAAGCTCGAAACTCTAGCCTACACTTGTTGGTGTTGTGTATCCCTAGAAAGAAAATTGTTTCTAATTGATTTTATTAAGATTCTTTTTAAGGTTACTTTTTACTCAGTGGGGTAGTGCATTGTGTGGTGTGGTTGCAACAGAAAGCAAAGTGCATGAAATAAACAATTTTCAACAACAAACAGACTTTTTATTTTTCGTTTAATATTCTTTCCAAAATGAAGAGTAAGTAAACCTAAACAAAGCTTTCTTTTTGTTTTCTTTTCAAATTCTGAACAAAGTAAACTACGCTACTCTGCAAAGATCATAAGCCTCACTGTTCTAAGCTACCTAACTTATTTTGCTTTTTCTATTATATATGAATGAAAAGAACTTGAAAGTGGAAGCAAGTAAGACCTACAAAAGATGTGCAAGTACAGAAAAATGACTCTAAAGTTCACAACAATCGAAAGAATGATCCGACAAAGACTTGTCCTACAAGTTTTTTCAAAGGAAAAAGCTCTTGAACTTTGAAGCAAAGTGTGAAGAAAATAAGGAGGAAAGATGCTTAAAACTGGAAATCAAACTTAAAAGAATGCTCCAAAGCACCAAACCCTAACAAGAACACTAAGCCAAGTAGTAGGTAGGCAAGCGAACTAAAGACGACCTTACTAACACAAAGACTCAAAGGTGAAGCAAACTAAAGTACTTCAAACTCACTTGATTCTAAAAATGACAGCGAGGTCAAGAAATGTTGGGACTCAAAAAGTTTTGGAAGGCACCCCAAAAACTCCCCAAAAAAATGGGTCAAACCCTAAAAAAAAGGATGAGACACCCAAAGAGCACACAAGTGTTGCAACAAACAGCAAATGCTAAGCACAAAGGTTTGTAGGTCAGCAACACACTACTAGGGTATGTATGAGCAACTGTGTTCACTAAGGAACAATGCACAGTCTCCAAAAAGAGTCACAAATGAACCAAACACTTCGAAAGTAAACAAGTGACCAAAAGATTACCTAAAGGACTCAAAAGAGGCTAATGAGGGTCAATGAAGGATTACAGACCTCAAATACCAATCAAGAAAACAAAAAACAAAGTTAGAAACCCACCCAAACAGGAAAAAAACTCAACCCTACTTCAAACAGAGAGCTACAGGAATGTGCCCTACTGCGTAGTAGGAAAACTAGTGCATTTGGGGATGTTTGCACTACTATGCAGAGGAAAACTAGCGCATATGTGCTACTGTATGTACAGTAGAATAGCGCACAGGTCTTAAAAAGTCAAAAACTAACTTTGTAGAGGTGTTAAAAGACTGATTCAAACAAAAGGAAGCAAGTAGGGGAAACCTACAGGGCTTCTCAGAATATTAAAAGGGTTAAGAAGTACTGGAAAGACAACAAGAATGGTTTCCTAGAGCAGAAAAAACAACCTCCCCAACGGAGTCACTGGTCTGTTGGTGGGAAATACTACCCTATAGTGAGGAAATAGACACTATCAACTTAAGGGGGTGACAGGTAAACATATTGATTGCATTACAGAAGCGTTTATAAAGGGAAATAGATTAGAGACCTTGAGGACATACCTTATGAACGAAGTTTGATCCTATCTTTTGTCCAACATTGTGCTCGATCCTCCGCTCGATCTCCCGTCCAATAAAACTGCAACACAAAGACCTTTCTCAGTGTATCTTGGCCAATATAATAATGATGGAATTGAAAAGTAAT
Organism: Larix kaempferi; assembly: GCA_027924585.1. Taxonomy (NCBI): domain Eukaryota; kingdom Viridiplantae; phylum Streptophyta; class Pinopsida; order Pinales; family Pinaceae; genus Larix; species Larix kaempferi. The sequence continues at coordinate 10,258,274 of BSBM01000476.1, forward strand.
TCAAACATCAAGCATTAACCAACATTGATCCAAACAAATACATAGTCCATTAAGCATTTGATTTGGGACGAGAAAGATGTTTCAACCTTTTATTGTCAAAAACATATGAATGATACAAAGTATACCTGACTTTGCAGCATGCTCATGTAACCTGATCCTAGGTTCCTGCTACTCTCTGGCTTCAAAGTTTCTCTAGCATAACCACCTTCAATACAAGCTTCTCATATAAGAAGAGTCTCTCTATGTCTCTCATGTCTAACCCCTCTCTTCAATCCCCCTTGTATTTATAGGACAAGGTAGACAGTTCAGATCGAGAGGTGGTTGAAGGGGAAGTTGGAAAACCAACTGCAAATAATCCCAATTCGTCAAATTAATATTTTTTTGATCATATTTTAAGATGTGCGTGACTATTTAACAGTGGAGTAGCACCCAACATGCAACTTCAGTGTTTAATAACTAGCGTTTGCGACTTTTTAATGTTGTGCACTAGTTTACTGAAGTAGAGTAGCGCATATTAGGAGGTGTGCACTACTATATAGCTTACAGAGTAGGGCATATGCACTGGTTTTCTTAAGCAGAGTAGCGCCCATGCCAAAATATGATATTTTTTAGGGTTTTGTCAGCTTGCAGGAAGGTGAGTCAAGTCAAAGTCTCATCTGAGGTTATCATGCTCTTCAATCCAAGTTGTCCTTTTGTGTGATCAACAGCTCAAGGTGATCACGAACAGATAAGTGCATATTTGACCTATAACAATCATGCGGGTATGTTAGACATAACTAGCTAACATAGTAATCCAGGTATGTTTTTCCTATATCAAGTTAGAATCTTACCTTGCGTTAGGATCACTTATGTAAGTATACTTGGTATGATTGGTTATGTTTATTCATAAAGTTAGAAATTTAAGTAATCAAGGGTTTATGCATATTATGTCTCTTATCTTGATTGATGATTTGACTAACCAGAAGTGTAATGTCCCTTGTTAGGAATTTTATTAAAATTGCAATTTTCCACTTTTTTCCTTGGTTCGACCTTTGACTAGTTTCGATCTCTAGGTCCCAAATTTGCCCCAAATGATCCCAAATCTTCTGAGAAGGTATATGAATGATATTAGAACATAAATATTTGTTTTAGGGATACCTTTGTACCTTTAAAACACTTCTGCAAATACTCTTTCAATTCTGGTCAATGTAGGTAACTTTACTAGTGATTTCCCTTTGACTAGTATTGGTCTCTAGGTCTCAAATTGACTCCAAATGCCTTCAAATCTTCAAGGAAGGTTTATGAATGATATTAGGAATTGAATATGATTTTCAGGGATAACATATGGCCACCAAAATATCTCTGCAAACTCTCTTAAGATTCTGGACCAAGTATGCAATTTTACTAGTAATTTGGGGTTCAAATCCCCCTAAGGTAAGTACTGAAAATGGCTTCCCAAATGCCTCCAAACCCACTCAAATTTATGAACAGAGGTATGTAATGTGTTAATTATGTTATTAAGGTCTCATATGCACCATTAATGGTTTATTACAACTGTTCTCACCCTCTTCCATTCAACTGCAAAAATCCCCAATTGGACCCTTGGGGAAATGGCACTATTTCTTCTCCCAATGCAATTAAACTGAGTAAAAATGCTTCAAATGCTCAAGTACAGTACATGAAACTTGTATAAGACATCCATGGCAGTATATTTATCACAAATATATCAGAGAATCATCCATTCATTCGAAATCATCATCAATACATTGGCTCACAACAAGGTAGTGGGGAAATGGCATTGTTCTTCCATTAAAAATGAGATTTATACATTTCTACTTGGAATTTCGACCTGAAACTTTTTGGAGATGAAGAAAAGAGTATTTAATTCATATTACAAAAGAAATGGGGCATTAGAAGCTCCCCCAAAGAGTACAATAGCTCACCAAAAACGCCCTCCCTCAAGGATCAAGAATATGCCATCAAAATTGGAAATGGTTGAAGGAGCGGGCTGCAATAGAAGAAACCATGAGCTTCCCTGTAGCTTACACCTGCAAATAAAGACTCCATTAAAGCTCCAAATTAAATGTCTGAATGGCCTTTCCAATTGCCAACTTGGATGGGAATCTTTCACCCTCGAAATTGGCTAAGGCAAGAAACTAGTCATCCACTAGCTCTCCCTCTTCACAAATGCAATTGCAAATTATAAAAATGATCAAAAGCCATTCTCATACTTCATTTCTACATTTTATAACCAACATTATCCTTCTAAGGGTCGAAATCCTCTCAATAGATTCAATAGATTTTCATTTAGGAAATATTCCACATTTGCCACTTGTCTCCTAGTTCCAACCTTCCATCTTCTCCCAAATTCGATTTTGAGTCTCTTTGGCTTCTCCCACTCCCAAATTCGCCTTCTTTGAGCCTATTTTTGGGGCTGACATGTCATAGTGGTCAGATGTCAGAGGTCAGGTCTGCAATTTGTCATATTTGTCATAGATGCTCCATCATTGGTGTCATAGGGCTAGGGAATCTAGCCCAAGTGTCCACAAACTTCCACTTTGACTCTTTATCTTCCATGGAGGTTACCAATCCTTCCAAATTAGACCTAAGATGCTCAATGACATGTGTTATGACTTACCAACTCACCCAAAAGTGTTCACATTCCCATTAATTCGAATTTGCAAAAGAGAGATACCATGTATTATGAAAAATCAAGCTAGTGTGGGCCCCACATCCTCCATATGTCTCCAAAACCATTTGTCACTTAGGATTTCTCTTGAATTTCTTTATTCACTCTATTTATTAAATACTTGAACCCTTCTAATGTCTAAACATCATTTATTATCCCCCTTATTCCAAATCCCAAAGCTTCCACCCCAAACCTAGGAAACTAGTAATTTTCCTCCTTGGCAATTATTTGACCCTTAACACCAATTTTACAAACTCTAATGAATATGGCTAATGTGATTAGGCCATTGTGACCCAATTCCAAATTTGGGACATGACAAATCCTCCCTTCCCAATATTGCTTGTCCTCAAGCAATTTCAAACAAGGGTGTTGAAGAACCTGCTTTCTGTATAATTCTTTGAAGTTGCCATTGAATTGCAAAACCTTGAGTCTTTGGGTTTCCATGAAGATTTTAGAGAGGAACCACCATGCTTGCTGCTGCACTACTCTGATAAAAATCACTTTATTAAGTGGGAAATCCATCTCCCATACTTCTTGTTTCCCCCCCAAAATTGAAACCAATGAGATAAAAATTATTCCAGGGTCCCATTGCTTGTATTGCACCCCAACAATTAAGAGTGCTCTCCAACCTACACCATTAGATAAGAGGATTCCTGGATCCCATTTTCTTGTATGCATTCTTCCAAACATCATGAGTACCAAATATATATCATCAAAGTACATAACAACATAATGAAAATGTACATCAAGGATATGCTTCATCAAAGAGTCATGAAAGTGCTTATACCTCCAAGCAAGTAGACCACCATTTTTCAAGTGCATACAAGCTTCAAGTGACCAATCAAATCTGCTCCAATGACATAGGTGAGGATCCCATGTCCTATAATGCTGCTCCAAAAGGATGTGATATGCATCAAAATATTCAGCCATTTATTCTTTCATCCAAGAAGTGAATGAAGAATCTCCACTAGAATCTGAACCAAATAATGAGCAGAAAAAACAAGGAGACTTCAAATGACTCAAAGAAGTCTCACCCATACATCCATGAATGTGAGAATCATAAAAATGTAACAAAGTATGTGGCTTCCAACAAAAATGTTCTCCCATCATAAATCTATTCATCCAAGTGTTGGATAAAGTTCCTCTAACATCAAATGAACCCAGTGTTGAGCAAGAAAAACCATGAGTATTCAAGTGACTCAAATCCATATCATAGGTGCATCCATGTAGATGTGAATCATCATAAAGTGACAAATTATGCTGCTGCAAATGTGAATAAGAATGTGCTCCAACCATGTCATCATAAAAGTTAAATATTGGAGTTCCATACTCCTCATGTGGCACCATCAAAAAGAACCCTTTCACCCATACTTCATTGAGACTAATACTGCAAAACATGGAATTGTAGGATGTAGGAGAATGTACTAACTCACCCAAATGATCAAAAAGTTCAGGAGTTTCATCATGGGAAGGATCCATGTGGGTAGTATCATGCAGCTCCTTCAAAAGTGTGAACTCTTTGTCATAGTTTGGTTCCAATGTAGAGGAATCATGCTCTTCTTTAAAAACTACATAACCTTCATCAAGAGGCAATTCAAATTCCTCTTCCACCACATCAAGTGTTTGGATCTCTTCAAGTTCATCTTCAAACACATCAAGAACATTCAAATTTTCACATTTCTCATGATCCACCATGTCATGAGAATCCTCCAAACAATCTACCATTTGACAATCTGAAACATAGGAGGAAAAACAAGTATCTTGCAACTTTTCAAGAAGTTGCTCATTTTGAATGGCGAGCTTATGAATATCCTCATTATTCTTCAAGTATGCATCATGTAACAATTCATTAAGCTCAAACAAATGGTTTCTATCAAAAAGCAAAGACATGAAATTACCTTTGATGTGGCACATTGCTCTTTGAATCTTCTCCATGTCTTCAAGGAAGGATGTTTCCTCCAATGAAGTAGCTCTCCAACAAGAATTTGACACCAATGCTTGAGTGTCATGGAGAATGCTGAGGGACTCTTGGATCTTATTTTCATCCATCTTTAAGGACCCTTCAAGAAAATGAGGCTCTTGCAAATGAACCTCCTCATCTTCTTCAATTTTGCTTGGACCAACTTCATGAAGCTCAAGTGGTGATGGGGAAGTTGATCTTGGTTCTTCTTCAACTGCTACAAGGTCTTCATTATCATGCTTAATGAAACTTGTACTTGTAGAAACACTTTCAAAAGTGATCTCTATGTCACCAACATAGAGGTGTGAGCACCCATCAGTAGGTACTCCTTCATAGTTTAAGCATCCATCAGTAGATTCTCTTTGGTTCATGTCTAAGCTAGAAGGTGTCTCGAAATGATCTTCCATATTTTCAATAGAATCTTCTTCATGCTCTTGTGATGTCTCTTCCTTTTGCTCCTTAAAGCAAGTTGATGCATTTTGCCCCTTGTTTTCCTTAGGATCAATATATTTGGAATCTCTTCTTGAATAAATCTCAAAATCTCTCCTCTGATACCACTGTAATGTCCCTTGTTAGGAATTTTATTAAAATTGCAATTTTCCACTTTTTTCCTTGGTTCGACCTTTGACTAGTTTCGATCTCTAGGTCCCAAATTTGCCCCAAATGATCCCAAATATTATGAGAAGGTATATGAATGATATTAGAACATAAATATTTGTTTTAGGGATTCCTTTGTACCTTTAAAACACTTCTGCAAATACTCTTTCAATTCTGGTCAATGTAGGTAACTTTACTAGTGATTTCCCTTTGACTAGTATTGGTCTCTAGGTCTCAAATTGACTCCAAATGCCTTCAAATATTCAAGGAAGGTTTATGAATGATATTAGGAATTGAATATGATGTTCAGGGATAACATATGGCCACCAAAATACCTCTGCAAACTCTCTTAAGATTCTGGACCAAGTATGCAATTTTACTAGTAATTTGGGGTTCAAATCCCCCTAAGGTAAGTACTGAAAATGGCTTCCCAAATGCCTCCAAACCCACTCAAATTTATGAACAGAGGTATGTAATGTGTTTATTATGTTATTAAGGTCTCATATGCACCATTAATGGTTTATTACAACTGTTCTCACCCTCTTCCATTCAACTGCAAAAATCCCCAATTGGACCCTTGGGGAAATGGCACTATTTCTTCTCCCAATGCAATTAAACTGAGTAAAAATGCTTCAAATGCTCAAGTACAGTACATGAAACTTGTATAAGACATCCATGGAAGTATATTTATAACAAATATATCAGAGAATCATCCATTCATTCGAAATCATCATCAATACATTGGCTCACAACAAGGTAGTGGGGAAATGGCATTGTTCTTCCATTAAAAATGAGATTTATACATTTCTACTTGGAATTTCGACCTGAAACTTTTTGGAGATGAAGAAAAGAGTATTTAATTCATATTACAAAAGAAATGGGGCATTAGAAGCTCCCCCAAAGAGTACAATAGCTCACCAAAAACGCCCTCCCTCAAGGATCAAGAATATGCCATCAAAATTGGAAATGGTTGAAGGAGCGAGCTGCAATAGAAGAAACCATGAGATTCCCTGTAGCTTACACCTGCAAATAAAGACTCCATTAAAGCTCCAAATTAAATGTCTGAATGGCCTTTCCAATTGCCAACTTGGATGGGAATCTTTCACCCTCGAAATTGGCTAAGGCAAGAAACTAGTCATCCACTAGCTCTCCCTCTTCACAAATGCAATTGCAAATTATAAAAATGATCAAAAGCCATTCTCATACTTCATTTCTACATTTTATAACCAACATTAGCCTTCTAAGGGTCGAAATCCTCTCAATAGATTCAATAGATTTTCATTTAGGAAATATTCCACATTTGCCACTTGTCTCCTAGTTCCAACCTTCCATCTTCTCCCAAATTCGATTTTGAGTCTCTTTGGCTTCTCCCACTCCCAAATTCGCCTTCTTTGAGCCTATTTTTGGGGCTGACATGTCATAGTGGTCAGATGTCAGAGGTCAGGTCTGCAATTTGTCATATTTGTCATAGATGCTCCATCATTGGTGTCATAGGGCTAGGGAATCTAGCCCAAGTGTCCACAAACTTCCACTTTGACTCTTTATCTTCCATGGAGGTTACCAATCCTTCCAAATTAGACCTAAGATGCTCAATGACATGTGTTATGACTTACCAACTCACCCAAAAGTGTTCACATTCCCATTAATTCGAATTTGCAAAAGAGAGATACCATGTATTATGAAAAATCAAGCTAGTGTGGGCCCCACATCCTCCATATGTCTCCAAAACCATTTGTCACTTAGGATTTCTCTTGAATTTCTTTATTCACTCTATTTATTAAATACTTGAACCCTTCTAATGTCTAAACATCATTTATTATCCCCCTTATTCCAAATCCCAAAGCTTCCACCCCAAACCTAGGAAACTAGTAATTTTCCTCCTTGGCAATTATTTGACCCTTAACACCAATTTTACAAACTCTAATGAATATGGCTAATGTGATTAGGCCATTGTGACCCAATTCCAAATTTGGGACATGACAAATCCTCCCTTCCCAATATTGCTTGTCCTCAAGCAATTTCAAACAAGGGTGTTGAAGAACCTGCTTTCTGTATAATTCTTTGAAGTTGCCATTGAATTGCAAAACCTTGAGTCTTTGGGTTTCCATGAAGATTTTAGAGAGGAACCACCATGCTTGCTGCTGCACTACTCTGATAAAAATCACTTTATTAAGTGGGAAATCCATCTCCCATACTTCTTGTTTCCCCCCAAAAATTGAAACCAATGAGATAAAAATTATTCCAGGGTCCCATTGCTTGTATTGCACCCCAACAATTAAGAGTGCTCTCCAACCTACACCATTAGATAAGAGGATTCCTGGATCCCATTTTCTTGTATGCATTCTTCCAAACATCATGAGTACCAAATATATATCATCAAAGTACATAACAACATAATGAAAATGTACATCAAGGATATGCTTCATCAAAGAGTCATGAAAGTGCTTATACCTCCAAGCAAGTAGACCACCATTTTTCAAGTGCATACAAGCTTGAAGTGACCAATCAAATCTGCTCCAATGACATAGGTGAGGATCCCATGTCCTATAATGCTGCTCCAAAAGGATGTGATATGCATCAAAATATTCAGCCATGTATTCTTTCATCCAAGAAGTGAATGAAGAATCTCCACTAGAATCTGAACCAAATAATGAGCAGAAAAAACAAGGAGACTTCAAATGACTCAAAGAAGTCTCACCCATACATCCATGAATGTGAGAATCATAAAAATGTAACAAAGTATGTGGCTTCCAACAAAAATGTTCTCCCATCATAAATCTATTCATCCAAGTGTTGGATAAAGTTCCTCTAACATCAAATGAACCCAGTGTTGAGCAAGAAAAACCATGAGTATTCAAGTGACTCAAATCCATATCATAGGTGCATCCATGTAGATGTGAATCATCATAAAGTGACAAATTATGCTGCTGCAAATGTGAATAAGAATGTGCTCCAACCATGTCATCATAAAAGTTAAATATTGGAGTTCCATACTCCTCATGTGGCACCATCAAAAAGAACCCTTTCACCCATACTTCATTGAGACTAATACTGCAAAACATGGAATTGTAGGATGTAGGAGAATGTACTAACTCACCCAAATGATCAAAAAGTTCAGGAGTTTCATCATGGGAAGGATCCATGTGGGTAGTATCATGCAGCTCCTTCAAAAGTGTGAACTCTTTGTCATAGTTTGGTTCCAATGTAGAGGAATCATGCTCTTCTTTAAAAACTACATAACCTTCATCAAGAGGCAATTCAAATTCCTCTTCCACCACATCAAGTGTTTGGATCTCTTCAAGTTCATCTTCAAACACATCAAGAACATTCAAATTTTCACATTTCTCATGATCCACCATGTCATGAGAATCCTCCAAACAATCTACCATTTGACAATCTGAAACATAGGAGGAAAAACAAGTATCTTGCAACTTTTCAAGAAGTTGCTCATTTTGAATGGCGAGCTTATGAATATCCTCATTATTCTTCAAGTATGCATCATGTAACAATTCATTAAGCTCAAACAAATGGTTTCTATCAAAAAGCAAAGACATGAAATTACCTTTGATGTGGCACATTGCTCTTTGAATCTTCTCCATGTCTTCAAGGAAGGATGTTTCCTCCAATGAAGTAGCTCTCCAACAAGAATTTGACACCAATGCTTGAGTGTCATGGAGAATGCTGAGGGACTCTTGGATCTTATTTTCATCCATCTTTAAGGACCCTTCAAGAAAATGAGGCTCTTGCAAATGAACCTCCTCATCTTCTTCAATTTTGCTTGGACCAACTTCATGAAGCTCAAGTGGTGATGGGGAAGTTGATCTTGGTTCTTCTTCAACTGCTACAAGGTCTTCATTATCATGCTTAATGAAACTTGTACTTGTAGAAACACTTTCAAAAGTGATCTCTATGTCACCAACATAGAGGTGTGAGCACCCATCAGTAGGTACTCCTTCATAGTTTAAGCATCCATCAGTAGATGCTCTTTGGTTCATGTCTAAGCTAGAAGGTGTCTCGAAATGATCTTCCATATTTTCAATAGAATCTTCTTCATGCTCTTGTGATGTCTCTTCCTTTTGCTCCTTAAAGCAAGTTGATGCATTTTGCCCCTTGTTTTCCTTAGGATCAATATATTTGGAATCTCTTCTTGAATAAATCTCAAAAGCTCTCCTCTGATACCACTGTAATGTCCCTTGTTAGGAATTTTATTAAAATTGCAATTTTCCACTTTTTTCCTTGGTTCGACCTTTGACTAGTTTCGATCTCTAGGTCCCAAATTTGCCCCAAATGATCCCAAATATTCTGAGAAGGTATATGAATGATATTAGAACATAAATATTTGTTTTAGGGATTCCTTTGTACCTTTAAAACACTTCTTCAAATACTCTTTCAATTCTGGTCAATGTAGGTAACTTTACTAGTGATTTCCCTTTGACTAGTATTGGTCTCTAGGTCTCAAATTGACTCCAAATGCCTTCAAATCTTCAAGGAAGGTTTATGAATGATATTAGGAATTGAATATGATGTTCAGGGATAACATATGGCCACCAAAATACCTCTTCAAACTCTCTTAAGATTCTGGACCAAGTATGCAATTTTACTAGTAATTTGGGGTTCAAATCCCCCTAAGGTAAGTACTGAAAATGGCTTCCCAAATGCCTCCAAACCCACTCAAATTTATGAACAGAGGTATTTAATGTGTTAATTATGTTATTAAGGTCTCATATGCACCATTAATGGTTTATTACAACTGTTCTCACCCTCTTCCATTCAACTGCAAAAATCCCCAATTGGACCCTTGGGGAAATGGCACTATTTCTTCTCCCAATGCAATTAAACTGAGTAAAAATGCTTCAAATGCTCAAGTACAGTACATGAAACTTGTATAAGACATCCATGGAAGTATATTTATCACAAATATATCAGAGAATCATCCATTCATTCGAAATCATCATCAATACATTGGCTCACAACAAGGTAGTGGGGAAATGGCATTGTTCTTCCATTAAAAATGAGATTTATACATTTCTACTTGGAATTTCGACCTGAAACTTTTTGGAGATGAAGAAAAGAGTATTTAATTCATATTACAAAAGAAATGGGGCATTAGAAGCTCCCCCAAAGAGTACAATAGCTCACCAAAAACGCCCTCCCTCAAGGATCAAGAATATGCCATCAAAATTGGAAATGGTTGAAGGAGCGAGCTGCAATAGAAGAAAACATGAGCTGCCATGTAGCTTACACCTGCAAATAAAGACTCCATTAAAGCTCCAAATTAAAGGTCTGAATGGCCTTTCCAATTGCCAACTTGGATGGGAATCTTTCACCCTCGAAATTGGCTAAGGCAAGAAACTAGTCATCCACTAGCTCTCCCTCTTCACAAATGCAATTGCAAATTCTACAAATGATCAAAATCCATTCTCATACTTCATTTCTACATTTTATAACCAACATTAGCCTTCTAAGGGTCGAAATCCTCTCAATAGATTCAATAGATTTTCATTTAGGAAATATTCCACATTTGCCACTTGTCTCCTAGTTCCAACCTTCCATCTTCTCCCAAATTCGATTTTGAGTCTCTTTGGCTTATCCCACTCCCAAATTCGCCTTCTTTGAGCCTATTTTTGGGGCTGACATGTCATAGTGGTCAGATTTCAGAGTTCAGGTCTGCAATTTGTCATAGTTGTCATAGATGCTCCATCATTGGTGTCATAGGGCTAGGGAATCTAGCCCAAGTGTCCACAAACTTCCACTTTGACTCTTTATCTTCCATGGAGGTTACCAATCCTTCCAAATTCGACCTAAGATGCTCAATGACATGTGTTATGACTTACCAACTCACCCAAAAGTGTTCACATTCCCATTAATTCGAATTTGCAAAAGAGAGATACCATGTATTATGAAAAATCAAGCTAGTGTGGGCCCCACATCCTCCATATGTCTCCAAAACCATTTGTCACTTAGGATTTCTCTTGAATTTCTTTATTCACTCTATTTATTAAATACTTGAACCTTTCTAATGTCTAAACATCATTTATTATCCCCCTTATTCCAAATCCCAAAGCTTCCACCCCAAACCTAGGAAACTAGTAATTTTCCTCCTTGGCAATTATTTGACCCTTAACACCAATTTTACAAACTCTAATGAATATGGCTAATGTGATTAGGCCATTGTGACCCAATTCCAAATTTGGGACATGACAAGAAGAGTCCTATGATCAAATAAGAATATGCATGAGTAAAAGAAGTCTTCCCTGAAACCTTGAATACTAATGTTTATTATCTGTGTTTGAAATGATCATGACTATACATGTTTAAGATTATTGTGTTTTGATAGTATTGAGATTATACTAATGAATGTATGATTATGTATGAGATCTCAATGGTAACACAATAATGATACTAGTAAGCATGCATAGTGATCGAGGATGGATATAAGTTCAAGGACAGGTAATCCAGGAAGCAAAGATCAAGAGGGAACACACTCCAGTAGTTTCTGCAAGGATGAAGACATTCAGAGGGAGTCAACCCAAACAAACAAAGATAAGTATTTGAATTATCATTTCTTGCATATTTGATTGTTTAAATAATATTGTTCAATGATGTATATACTGATGTTCCTAGAATTAGGTTGTGTATTTTGGCATATTAGAATAATTGCATTAATGAACATCATACTACTAATATGCATGTAATGGGTAAGTGGCCTATGGCACTGTACAACATTCCATTGCTACTTATCTAGAATGAAACCTCTTTGCTGACATGTTGAGAGTAGTGCAAACTCTTAACAATGTTCTGGTAGAGATTGGAAGGCATCTAGAAAGTTACAGGATATGGATGAATGTTGTATTGAAGCTATGGCTAAAATAATTGCACGACTGTATGACATATTTCTTTATGTGTAAGAAATTGTTCTGAAAACTATGAGATGTTTCTAATCATGCAATTTAACTTATGTTGTAGGAAAGATTGTATACCATCACCTACAATAGAAGGACTACAACATTTGTTCCAGCAACAAATATATCTATTGAAGATATTGAAGTTCCCAGGATTTGGGATGCAGTAATGGAAGAAATCCATGATCGAGGAGTACCAATCGATCATGAAGAATGATGTTTGGGATGTAGTCCCAAGACCTAAAGAGAAGTCTGTTGTGACTTCAAAGTGGATCTATAAGATCAAGCATGATGTAGGTAGTAGCATAGAGACTTTTGCTCCTGTAGCCAGATCCACTTCCATCATATTAGTACTTGCTCTGGCTGCAGTGATGAAGTGGAAGATGCACCAGAGGGATTTCAAGACAGCTTTCTTGAATGGTGTAGTCGAGGAGGAAGTGTATGTGGAGCATCCACTTGGTTCTGAGACACATGACAGGGAGTCATATATGTGCAGAAATTGGTATGGTAGGATAGACAAATTTCTATCCAGTTTGGGATTTACCAAGAGTAAAGCAGATTCCAACCTTTACTACAAGGTGATGAAGTGGAAGATGCACCAGAGGGATTTCAAGACAGCTTTCTTGAATGGTGTAGTCGAGGAGGAAGTGTATGTGGAGCATCCACTTGGTTCTGAGACACATGACAGGGAGTCATATATGTGCAGAAATTGGTATGGTAGGATAGACAAATTTCTATCCAGTTTGGGATTTACCAAGAGTAAAGAAGATTCCAACCTTTACTACAAGGTTGAGGAAGGCAATCCAGTGATACTACTTTTGTATGTGGATGACCTGGTTGTTACAGGTGAGGATAGATTGATTGCCGACACGCAGCGGAAGCTTGCTGCCGAGTTCAAGATGAAGGACTTGGGGATGATGCACTATTTTCTAGGTATGGAGGTGTGGCAGAGTGCAGATGGTATCTTCCTTGGACAAGGAAAGTATGCAGTAGAGATCCTGAAGAGGTTCAAGATGATGGACTGCAAGGCCATGGCCACACCTATGGCATTGAACCTGAAGCTTTTGTGTGATGCTTCATCTGAGCCGGTTGATGTTATTGTGTATCGTCAGATGATTGGGTCCTTGATGTACTTGATGAACACAAGGTCAGATATTTGCTTTGCGGTGAACACATTGATCCAGTTCCTGAAGGATCTGAGAGGTGTTCACCTGGTTGCTGTAAAGCATATTCTGAGGTATCTGAAGGGTACAGTTGATTATGGGCTCAAGTATGATGCGAATCAAAAATTTAACTTGCAAGGTTATGTTGATTCAGATTGGGAAGGAAGTGCTACAGATAAGAAGAGCACTTCTGGGTGCTGCTTCAGTATGGGATCAGGTGTGATCTCTTGGTTTAGCAGGAAGCAGTCCTGCGTAGAAATGAGTACAGCCGAAGCAGAGTATGTTGCCGCTTGTTCGGCTAGTTGCGAGGCAGTATGGATCCGGAAGCTACTGTATGAGTTATTTGATCTCCTGCTGGAGGCTATTGGTATATTTTGTGATAACCAGAGTTGTGTGAAGTTGTCTAAGAACCTGGTGTTCCAAGACAGGTCGAAACACATTGAGATCAAATATCACTATATCAGGGATATGGTGCAGAGAGGAGTAGTGAAGCTCCTGTATTTTGCGACGGATGAGCAGATTGCAGATGTACTGACAAAGCCACTAGCCAGAGTGAAGTTCGAGTACTTCAGAGAGAGGTTTGGTGTTCTTCGTATTGATGACACTTCGAGGAAGAAGTGATGGACACATTTGTTGGAGCCATTCCAAGCATGGTGAGAGGAGGATCCTTCACATGTCTATGGATGTAAGCACTGGATGATGAGCATCAGGATGATGCTCCAGTTACTGCTCTGTGTATGCATAACGTTGGATGTTGGATATGATCAGTTGGATCATTTATATGTATGTATATGTATATGCATCATGTTGATGCTTGGACCATGTATTTGTATATGTTGGATATGTTGTATGATCAGGAAGATCATGTATGATATATATCAAGTAGACACATTGTAATATCAGGTGGATCATGTATCTATGTATGTATCAGGTGGATACATTGTATGATCAGGCGGATCATTTATGAAGATATGTATCAGGTAGATACTTGGTATCCATCAGGTGGATGCATTGTATGGTCAGGATGATCATAGATGACAAGCTTCAAGATGTTTCTCCAAATGAAATGCATCAGGACGATGCAGTGATGATGATCAGGATGATCATGTGTACATCAGGACGATGTATGGTGAGTATCAGGTTGATACTCTATGGCCATGGACAGGTTGTGCAGGAGTAGCATGTAATGGGACCAGGAGATCTGGACAGGTTGTGCTAGTCACGTAAAAGGCCTTAAATGCTCTTTAGAGTTCTTGCTTGGAAAGACACTCTTTTAAGGTTTTGCTAGACCACATGTAATCAGACATCGAGATCCGGACAAGATGAAAAAGGCCTTAGATGCTCTTTAGAGTTCTTTCTTGGAAAGACACTCTTTTAATGTTTTGTGGGGACCACATGTAATTAGACCTAGAGATCTGGACAGGATGAAAAAGGCCTCAGATGCTCTTTAGAGTTCTTGCTTGGAAAGACACCCTTTTAAGGTTTTGTGGTAGGAGTCACATGTAAACAGACCTAGAGATCTGGACAGGATGAAAAAGGCCTCAGATGCTCTTTAGGGTTCTTGCTTGGCAAGACACCCTTTTAAGGTTTTGTGACTGTCACATGTAAAATATCCTGGGAGATCCTATAGGTTGGAGTTGTGTACCCGTAACATCTTGGGATGCTCTTTCGAGATTTTTTGACGCATGTAATAAGTCCTGAGGATTCCATAGTATGGACAGTAATGATGAAGACCTGCAGGTGGTGGGCCTACACCCAGTATGAAAAAGGACTGGCTCTGTAGAATTTGTTATGACGAGTAGATTCAGAGATTGATTAAGATAGAAACAGCCGTGATGATGACGATGATTCACTGATGATGATCCAGAGAAGAAGACTTGTGCTAGAAGATCTGTGTCGAGAAATACCTTCCTATTTAAGAGGGAGTATTGATGTATATGTAACTTCGGAATGTATTTCATATATGTATTCCTATAGAGATGTTATTATTCCTCTATACGGAAGTGTCGTCATTTATATTGTAAGTGTCGTAACTTATACTTGATGGGTTATTAGACCACCTTGTTGGGGTCGGCCTTGTATAAGTCATGTGGGTCAAAGGGTTATTAGACCTGTTAGATTGCCAACATAAGATCCAAAGAGATAATGTAACCTCACAATGAAAGAATTAAGGAATTAAGGAAGAAGAGAGAAGCAATAGAACATAGATCCAATAGAGGCAGAATAATTACACACACTACATTAATCAGAATAGTAACCGGGTAAATATACAATGCTGAGTATGAGGATTCGAATTCACTAGGTGTAATTCGAATTATCCTTCATGCACAGATCCATAATTAGTGGAGAGTCATCAGTGCCAAACTAGGAGTCTATCTCGTCATCAATGAAGTCATCAATGCACAAGTAGTGATCAACCGAGAGTCAAACTGAGTCTAACTGAGTGTGGTTGGTGTAACTGGCACATGGAAGCACTGATATAGTGAAGGAGACTCAGTGGAGGGCGCTCATGGAGCTAACTGGAGTCAAAACAGTCTATCTAGTCACACTGGAGGTCCAAAAGAGTGATAAGGTCAGTTAGGAGTCAGTTAATCCTTAAATCAAGGAAGAACTAAAGATAACTGAACTAAACTGGACTGGCAGATGAAGAAAGGTGCCCTTCTCATGCAATAACTGAAAAGAGGGCACACTAAGCTCTAGGAGAGCTAAGACTGATCCGAGAAAAGCTCCAGGGGCTAGTTTGCTGGTGCTGATGACTAGGATGCATGTAAAATGCATGCAAACCCTAATTTTGCATGCAGGACTGAAAATGTAAATGACAGGAATGTTAGAAGGAATAAGATGGAGTATAGGAATATCCTAACACCCCCCCTTAATCCATCCTGGGCCCTGGTAACTAGGACCAAAGGTCACCCATACAATCAATGAAATGATAAAAAAATACTGCCTCATTTTTTTTTTCTTTTTCATTTTTTTTGTTTTATATTTTTGAATAACTCAAGGAGCCATCACTCTAAGCAGAAAAGAAGCAAGCTTTCATCAGTGAAAACTTTGCAAGGAGACTTGGTAAGCTGATCCTCTGTAAAGTGCGAATGTAAGTGCTAGAGAATGTGCTGAATGTTGCAAGTCTTTTAGGAACCTTTTCTGTCACTGGAGCGAATGTATCATGATGAGTTTTCCCAAAGAATGGAAGAGTAAACCCCATCATCATGCTGCATCTCTCATGGAGAGGTGGATGGCATAATGCAAGGTTGTCATGGTGTGGAAGTCTGGTAGTGTGATGATCCTCAACAGTGTTCTCAGTAGTAGCAAGAGCTATGTGAGCCCATGTTGACCTTGTATCTGGACTGAGAATAGGTGTTGATTCTGGATTGCAATCTTTTTGAACTATGACTTCTACATCAGAATCTTGCTCTTCTTCTTCATCGAAAGAGAAGTCACTCTAATCTTGATCGGAATCTAAAGAAACACTTGGAGAGAAAGGCATAAAGTGAGAAAATTCATATGCCTTTGAGGCATGATTAGAAATCCCATTCGCTATAATCTTTCCAGTAGATATTTCTGTGATCTCGACAGTGTTTGGACCAAAAGTAACTTGCTTTGGAGATCCTGTATGGGTCATCTAATAAACTGATAATAAATTTGCAGCTAGAGAAGGAACAAACAAGACATTTTTGAACTTACCATGTTCCATATGCACTGTACCCACTCCTTTTGCAGAAACCTGAGTGTTGTCTCCCATGTGAATGGTAGGCCCATCATGGAGATCTAGAGAAGAGAAAGATTCTTTTTGTGCCATCATGTGGTTGTAAGCTCCAGAATCTATGAGGAGAGCTTTTGTGTTTGAAAAACCAGCCATTAATGCATGACAATCATCAGATCCACTTCCAGAATCAGACATCTTTGCTTCTTTTGGAACAACAATTTGGTTTTGTTCAAGAAGCTTGGTTAGAAGATCAATCTTCTTATGCATGCAGGAATGCTCAGGATGGTTTCCTCTCTTGCAGTAGGTACAATTAGGTCTCTTTTGTTTGTCATTCTTGGATCTTGAAGGTTTCTTTCCTTTGCGTTTTTGTCCCCCCCTTGCATTCGCTCCACTTGATTCACCAGCTAAAAGAGCTAGATCTCTGGAGATTGTGATGGAACCCATTTGAATCAATTTGTTTTCTTCTTGAATGAGAGCGGTAGTAAATTTTTCCAAGGTAGGAAACTTCCATCTAGGGATTGACATTCGCCCATAATGGAAAGTAGAGACAAAAACAGAAAATTGAGATCCAAGTTTGCTCAAAATGGAGAGTACTAATTGCTCATCACTTTTGGTGATTCCACAATGCTTGCATTGAGTAACCAAATTCTGAAATTTTGAGATGAATGTTTGAATGCTCTCAAAATTGCTAGGTTGTAGAGAGGCCAATTCGTTTTCAAGAGTGTAGCCTCTCATCCCATCTTGTTTTCCAAAAAGGCTCTCCAATTTGGTCCATAACTCTTTTGGAGACTTCAAACCTTTAGCATGGAACAATAGATCTCTGGACATGTAAAGGCATATGTATCCAAAAGCTTCATCCAATTTGGTTAGATGCTTGATTTTATCTCTAGCTATATGTGGTGTGGCATCTCTTTCATAAACCAATATTTCAAACCCTTTTGTCATCAAGAAAATATTCATCTCATCCCTCCATTCGAAGTAATTGAAAGGAGTGAGAAGTATAGGAGAAGAAGGAGCATTCGAATTGCTCATCTTGACTGCTTGAATACGTGCAAATAAAGAGCTGTTGAATCTGCTGCTGCAACTGCTGGAACTTCGAAATACCTGCAAAAAAAAACTCTCAAGAATGGAGGTAGAATATACTCTCAAATGGCTCTGATACCATGTTAGATTGCCAACATAAGATCCAAAGAGATAATGTAACCTCACAATGAAAGAATTAAGGAATTAAGGAAGAAGAGAGAAGCAATAGAACATAGATCCAATAGAGGCAGAATAATTACACACACTACATTAATCAGAATAGTAACCGGGTAAATATACAATGCTGAGTATGAGGATTCGAATTCACTAGGTGTAATTCGAATTATCCTTCATGCACAGATCCATAATCAGTGGAGAGTCATCAGTGCCAAACTAGGAGTCTATCTCATCATCAGTGAAGTCATCAATGCACAAGTAGTGATCAACCGGGATTCAAACTGAGTCTAACTGAGTGTGGTTGGTGTAACTGGCACGTGGAAGCACTGATATAGTGAAGGAGACTTAGTGTAGGGCGCTCATGGAGCTAACTGGAGTCAAAACAGTCTATCTAGTCACACTGGAGGTCCAAAAGAGTGATAAGGTCAGTTAGGAGTCAGTTAATCCTTAAATCAAGGAAGAACTGAAGATAACTGAACTAAACTGGACTGGCAGATGAAGAAAGGTGCCCTTCTCATGCAATAACTGAAAAGAGGGCACACTAAGCTCTAGGAGAGCTAAGACTGATCCGAGAAAAGATCCTGGGGCTAGTTTGCTGGTGCTGATGACTAGGATGCATGTAAAATGCATGCAAACCCTAATTTTGCATGCAAGACTGAAAATGTAAATGACAGGAATGTTAGAAGGACTAGGATGGAGTATAGGAATATCCTAACAAGACCACCCTATTGGGGGTCGGTCATGTGGGTCGAAGGGTTATTAGACCACCCTATTGGGGGTCGACCTAGTCAACATTATGTTATGTGGCTAAGTTAAGGCCGACCTAGTAAAGGTTATTAGGAAAGTAAAGTCAAGTATAAATAGAGTGTGGGAGGCACTCTATTTTATCATTCTATTCTCACACACACTCTTTGGAGAGTGGCACACTTGTGGAGGAGGAGAAGCTGCTGCTAGGAGATATCTATCTCTTATGCTTGGGTTGTATCAATTCTCTATCTATCTCTGAGGAAGTTATTGGGGTTTTTCACCTTTATGGTTTTCCCCAAGTAAACTCTGTGTATCTTGTGTGCTTGCATGATTGTGTCCATGATTGATATGATGTAGATATGCTGTACATGTTGTTCTCTCAGTTAAGATCCTAGATCAGATTGAAGTAAATTATGAAAAAATAACAGGGTGAAGGTTTCACGTAGATGCGAGTCTGACAGAAAGATGAGGTAGATGGACATGAGCCATGGCGAGTTTCAAAGGGAAGCTGACGAAGAGGGTGGTCTCTTGAGGAGTGGAGAAATATTCTGGCATCTTGAGAAGAAGAGGAGGACTGAGAGAGAGTCTCCTGAGAGGACCGGAATAGAGAACTGTGAAATAGGACCACAAGGGAGGAAGCAACCTTATTGTGAAGGAAACGTCGACCAGGCTACCCCAGAGGCAGAAGGAGGTCAGATCGTAAGTTACCATGTACCTTCAACCCCACACACTACTCCAAATTTTATAGGAAGAAATACAAACTGCTCGCAGAGTTTCCCTACGTGCAGTGGCAAGAGTAGCGCTTTAGTGAACAACAATACTAGCAACGTTAAGATGGCAGACAAGGCAAAGATGCTGACATTTCAGGGGAACAGGATTGAGGATCCTGAACAGTATTGGTTTATATGCGAAGCAGTCTGGACCGTGAAGCAGGTTTAGGATGATGCTATAAAGATGGGACAGCTAGTGACGACCCTTAGGGGTCAAGAGTTATTCTGGTACATGAAGTTTGTAGGGTTCCAGCCGAATTAATAGCCAAAACACTAGTGTGAGTTAGAATGACAATGATTGACGAATTTAAAAAAACAAAATCTGAGTCACAATATGTCACTGAGATTAAGGATATTAAGCAATTCCCAAATGAGCCAGTGTGGGAATTCGATTAGCGATACAAGATGTTGATAGTGAAAGTGAGATTTTTGATAAATGAGCTGCAACATAAATAATGGTTCATTGCAGGGCTAGTATCGCATATCTGAGGGTCGCTGACGCAACAAAAAGTTGCAACAGAGGAAGAAGCATTAGAAATTGCAATGAGGCTGGAGACTTCACCAATCGGCGAAGCAGGAATGGGAATGGATAGATTTCAGGCACAGTTGGCCAATTTAACATTGCAACTGGAGGATATCAAGAAGGGAAAGGAAACCCATGGAGACATATGGTGTACCAGATGCAGAAGTGAGGGGCACCATAAGGACAATTGCCTAGAATTTCATGAGTATTTGCAGTCAGGGGCACCAAACCCCCTTCGTCAAGGAGGCATGCCATGGTGTACTATCTGTCAGACTAGAGGGAATGGACCGGAGGAATGTGTATATCTGCAAAAGATGGTATCAAATCCAATGAACTTATACTGCAAATTTTGTCGATCGGTTGGCCATGATGAGAAGGATTGCAGGGCCTATGACCTGCTGCAAGATCGGATGACTGACACGTATTTTATGAAGGGGGGAGAACCACCGGTGGTGTAACAGCAATCACAGTATAGTCAGCCGCAGTTTAACAATCGTAGCAATACGACCAGGGGCAATACAAGCACCCACATTATCCAGCGCCACCGTATGGCCAGCTGCAGTATGAGAAAGAATAGTATTAGCAGCCGCAATACGGGCAGCCGCAGTATCAACAATATGGACCGCCACGTGGAGGTTTTGGGGGAGGATTCTGCGGAGGCTGAGGTGCAGGTATGGGACGCGTAGGCGCTGCCAGACGAGGAAGAAGATCAATTGTCTGTTACAATTGTGGACAACAGGGGAACTACCAAAGAGATTGTCCAAACCCAGCGTCGCAGTGTACATATTGCAGTGCTACAGATCATAGTGTAGAGGACTTCCCCCAGCTCATTGCGAAATGGAAAACTAATCATCCTCCCTAGAACCTGAACCAACATAATCAGAATGCACCATCAGATGTGCATAGGACATCGACAGAAGCCAGGAGTATCCAGGTGACGGTTGGAATAGTGACAAGAGGAGGGGTAGCAACATGTGGTGATAGGTCACACGTCAATGTTAGACCAAAAGAAACACAACGGAAGAAGGTCACCTTTGATGTATAAGATGAAAGAGATGTCTTCTTAAAAGCACAGGAGGCAATAAGGAATAGGAGGTAGATACCTCTTGAGGAAGAAATCTATGACATGCCATCGACGTTCGATTCGACGAAGTCGCGAAGGAAGTAAAACACCCTGGGAGCCTTCTTGGAAAGTTGCTTGGATTTGGAAAAAGACCCAGATTCACTGGAATAAATAGCTAGTATATTGCGACGATAGGGCGGTGCACGACTGGAACAAATATTTAATCACATACACAAAAGGAAGACAGGAAGGGAGATGCAGATGTCGGCATAGATCAGAGAATTTGACGTCGACTCCATCATTCTAGATTTGGGCTCGGACATGAATATCTTGACTAAACAAGCGTGGGAGACAATGGGGAAACCGTGGATGACTTGGTCACCAGTACAGTTGCGACTGGCAAACTAGATTAAGGTCACTCCGCTCGGTCGAGTATGTCAACTTCCGGTTGAAATTGAAGGGCTCAGAACATATGTGGATTTCAATGTCTTTGAGATTGTGGATAACACCAATCCCTATCCAGTACTATTGGGGATAGACTGGGCTATGGAGAATCAATCAATTATCAAGTTTAAGAAAAGGATAATGTCATTCGAGAATCAGGAAATAAGGGTCATTGCACCACTAGACCCTGCGGAAGGACTACGCTATACGGAGCTAGCCAGAGACGAGTTTGCGGAAGGGTGGGACAATTTGTATAAAATATCTGAGGATTATGTTAATCCCACCATTAATGGAGAATTAGGATGGTGCAGTGACAGATCAGCATCTTCTAATTAAGATGAGGCCCTGGAGAATTGGCAGAATCGGTTGCATGAAGTATCCTTTCGAAGATGCGTACGGATAACACAGTCCCTGTGAAGGGTAGCCACATAGGAGTATGAGTTACCTACCTATGAGGGATCGTCCAACTTGGGCATGTTTCTCACAGAATTTGAAAAAAGAGTGGTAGAACCGCAATGTCTACTGGCCTTGGAGGAAGCCCTGAAGGCTACTCCTGTGCGATGGTGGGCGGCGCAAAAATCAAACATCACATCATGGACAAACTGTTGACGCCTCATGGAGGTTCAGTTCAACGAATATGCGGAGGATGACCACATGCGATATGATGGACGAGGAGAACCTGGAGATGATGATGACCCCAGGGCTACATACGTACCAAAATCAAAGGGCAGTCATAGTGAGGTGGCATCAGATATACGTTCGCATAAATTTCAGCAACCATTGAAGATCAAGAAGGTGAAAATTGGGCCGAAGAAAAACCCCAAGTTCGCACGCATTGGCGACTACTCGGACGAGTCGACCATTGTGAAGATGACTAACCTACCACCCAAGTTTTAAAGATTGTTTCCAACAAAATTGCCAGAAACAAAGGGATTTTCTGGAGAATTAGGGGAAATAAAGATCCTCCTAAAACATGATTCGAAGCCACATCACCCGGAACCAACCGCGATAGGCAGGATGATCAAATCCAAACCACTAACACATGACATCGAGAAGTACACAATAGCGACCCGACGAAACTTGCAAAATTTGCCACCGTAGAGATGCCAAAAATACGACGACGTATCGACACAATGACATTCGCTGTGTCGATGTAAAATAAATAAATAAATAATAATAATAATAAAAAGTTGTCGACACATTATCACCAAGTGGGAGGCTTCCACAACGCACGAAGATCTAAACGCAATAAAGACCATAAATGTTGCAGTGACACCACATGAGACAACGAACAAAATGAGAACACCAACAGTCAATACCAACGCACACGATGGATTTGGCACACCCCGGCTAGATTTAGTAATCATGACCTACGATCGGATGGAGTCTACCGACCAATGTTATAAATCCCGAAGAAGCCGACAGAGAAACCCATAGTATCTAAAGGGTTGAATGGAAGTGTATGTCTCTAGCACTAGCACTGAAAGACCACAACCCACACCAATTGTGCAGGAATATCCATAAGTCATGTCTACAGTCCCACACAAGAAAAAGCAGAGCGCGACTTGATCCCCCGAAACTGGTTGAGAGAAAAAGAAGGCCACCTGGGCATCAACAAGGTTTATCAAGGACGCTGCAGGGCCCTCAACTGCTGAAGCTATGCAAAATGGATACGATGGACCCATTCTTTTAGAGTACGTTCCACCCCGTCGGGTGGGGGTGCCCATGCCGCGGATCACCAAGAACGAAAATAATCCATTGCGGTCGCACCAGTACCACCAGGGGTTACGGAAAGTGGGGATATTACCACCAAGTTGCAGAGGCTACAATACACTAACCATGACCTAGCCAAGTTTGAAGAGTATGCAGAGGCTTATGAGGACGTCCCCCACGTAGGTGGCCCGACTACGAAGGAACCTAAGAAGTGGGCATTGGGATTGGCACACTCAGGGTTGCTCGGTATCACCCTCCTACCACACTTTGGGTGCCTGGAACAGGTCAACACATGCGTCAAGAAACTCCTCGCATGATTCCATGACAGTTCCTATGGCTGCATGAGAGAATCCCAGTCACAGTTGACTTAATTTCTAGAATCCCCGGCCTGCCTCAAGGGGGAGCCGACCATTCGTAGTTTTTCTAGGGTAAGGACAATGACAAGAAATTAGCCGAACAATTGGCCATAAAGTATGGGGTAGTGGAAAGATTCCCAAGGCTATCTGATCCACACAATTAACAATCAACCAGTCAGATTAGTGGAGAAGATACTTGTGGTCAAAGTAACATGGAAAAACCGACCACTGCAATGTAATTTAGGTGTCCTCACAGCTGCGGAATGGTGCCCTGAAGGAGAACGGATGAACTAGGCTCAGTTCCTGCTACATGAATTGACCGAGGATGTGTATGGTGCACAATAAAATGGATGACCATTCACATATTCATGGTTACTCATCCTCATTGCCTTAAAATCATGGAGGGAACCAGACGACTATCAGGGGGTGGATCTCACGGAACCACGAGTATGTGATGGAGTGCAATACCAGAACTTATGGGCGACCACTGACAAAGAATGAAAAAAGGAAAATGTTATCCAGTTCTATATTTGGATCGAGAGGATGAGGATGGATGCACAGATGATACCGCAGATCACAACGCAAGTCGTGACAAAGTATCACCCCATCGCCCAGATATCCGTCGAAGAACACAGAATTTACCTCCGGGCCCGCGCAGATCCGACCAAACAATGGTTGAGGACATAGTACAAGCTCACCGAGGCCGAGCTTGATAACATCATCTCCAAATGGCTGGAGAAATGGAAGGTTCCTGCAGATCCGAAGGATATTGAAAAGGAGAAGGTAGTAGGACGACGAGAAGAGACGAAGGATGACGAAGCTTCCGCCAACCAGAAGGAGAAGGCAGAAAAGGAGACCAACGCAAAGGACCAGATGGTAGAGTCTGGTCGCGATGGGGCGTTAATATCCAATACCCTAATAGATTTAGAACTATAACACCAACAGGAAGAATGAAGGATGAAGAAGAGAATGGACCGTGCTGGAAACAACGCACAGGAAGGGCTCACTGCGCAATAGGTCGACAAACTTCTAGATAGCATTACAGAAATCATAGAGAGAAACCACCAAAAGGTTACACAACATTCAGCGGAGAATTTCCAGTACATAGGGGAGCTATTAAACACCATGGAAAATACAATAATCAACATTAGGGTACCACATGGGGACATACAGCAAAACCTGCCGACTCCCAGAGTCGAGGTAGAAGTGGGAACCCAACAATGCATATTCCAATTCGAAACCCATGCCTTTTTGATAGGATATGAAACCTAGGACCTCAAGATTCGGAAGGCTGATCTAGCAATGATCAATTTCAACTTGCTTCCGACGTTGACACTACACTGAGTCCAAGCAGCCGCAAGCGTAGAAATCCACGACCGTGAGGCTGCGATGCACAACAAGATGGTTGAATACAAGAAGCAATTGCAGCAAAGCGAGGAGGAGGCATATCACCTTCGAGATAAACACACCACAAAACTGCCTACGAAAATACAAGCCATCGAGGATAAGGATCGAGTAGAAGAATCCCTGGCTGGGAAAGAAAAGGTTATCAAGGAGCAGACTATAGCACTCACTGCGAAGGAAAAGGTTGGAAAGAGGACTTGCAAAAGCATGTGAAACAACGGCGCTAGATACAGATGTTGATCTAGAATCTCAAGATTTTATGCTAGGCGTAGCCATTTTCAAGCTCAGAAAGGAAAATGCGGAGCTCTAGACTCGAGTGACACCCAACACACCACCGACACAAATTTAGAGTCTACAGAAGGCTATAGAGGAAGCAGTGGTAGAGATTCAGGAGATGGAACAGGTGGCACAACACTGAAGAAAATGCTCCGTGAAACAAAAGAGCAATTGGAAACTTTGAAGGGATCATTCAAAACGATGCCCACAATGATGCGAGTAGCAAAGGCAGTGGAATTGCAAAGTATGAAGCAGCAGGCTGAAAAAGACCACAAAAGGAAGCAACGACGAGCTGCACATTTGGATGCACTCCAGAAAAAAGATGAAACCCTCATAGCACAGGTAGTACTAGTGATGAAACAGGTACGGGAACAATTGTAGGAGGTACAACAGAAAGTATGCAACCACCCAATGGAGTAGCAGGTGATAGAGAGTACGCAACTCCGAGTATCAGTCAAAGAGATAGTCGACCAGATTCGGACCACCTATGATGACTTCCAACAACAGTACAACAAACCAGTAGTGTCCAGCTGAGGTGGCTTGGGAAGAGCCACAAGATTGTGTTGGGGTCCTGCTGGCACGGGATAGATCCGCAGGAAGTGTGGAAGCCGATAGGCGTGAAAGGGTCATTCCACAAAAGAAGGATCATTCGCGGTATTCATGGAGCGCAAGAATTGTTAGATTAGTTGAGTCAGTCATGTGAACCATTTTGTAATAAGATAAAAGCATATAAATAGAGTAGGATTGTAAGCCTAAGGGAATCAGAGTTTTGGATATTGATCTTATCTTTTGGGGTTCGTTTTGTATCTGCGATATGATGTCTTGACAGTTTCAGCGAGGTTTATTCTGTAGGTTTGGTGAATGAATGGAGATGTTCAGTTATGATATAATTTTTGTCCTTATGCAATGATGCGATGGTGAATAATGGGTTATGTGAATTTTTTATGTTTATTAATGCGGATATGTTGTAATATGAATAAGTATGCCAAGTATGTTGTTTTGAATGTTTGTTAGAAACTACGAATGATAAGTTAATGGTATGTTATGAGTGTTATAATCTTTGGTTAGTGTGAAAGTAATGTGTGCATATCCTCTACACAACTGCGGAAACTTCGTTCCAGTAGCCCTCTTATCCACCTTGGGTGAGACTGCACTTGCTATGCAAGTGTTGTTGGGAAGGGTTACACCTTTTTGGGATGGTGTATAAGGGAGTTTGGGTTGGTAGTTTGTTGGTGACAGTGCGGAGTGAACCCCTGTCGATAGACGCTGCGTCAACAGAACAGGTGGCCATGCAGGATTATGGTGTACAGGGTCATTAGTGAGTTTTGAAAGATTTGGAAAGTTCAAAGTTGCCAGAAAAGGTAAACGGGGTCGAGCCGATGGAATTTGGTGGACAGGAATATGGTATGGGGAACCTCCCAATACCTGGTTCGTATACTGTTGGTTTAGGTTGCCCCCAACCATCGGTTGTGAAGTGAACGCATTGTTAAAATTGCTCCACCCAAAAGAGAGAGGATTACTTCTTGGGGAAATGGTCCATTGTGGCTGGGTATTAGCCCCACCGAATTGTGGATTAATAATATTACCCCCTCCTCCAGCAAACAGAGAGAAAGGGATACTCCCTGCAGGTATATTTGATGGATTTACATTATAACATGCATAGGGGTTAAATCTAGGTGTAGTTGTAACAGACGATGTCGTCATCGTACCCATAACAGGCATAGATGCAGAGGGGATCGATCCTACAACAGATGTGGAAGCAATATTTTGAGGTATTCCCTGGAATTGTTGAGTAACAGGAGGTTGAGTAAAAGGCACTGCAGGTATCCCTATCAAAGGGATATTAGTTGGTCCAAAGGTAGGGGTAGAAACTGAAGCAGATGTCGAATCTTGTGAGCTTGGCATGCCTACAGTACCAACATTAAAACTAAAGGACGGGATCGAAGCAGAAATAGTATGAGAAGAGCTCGGTGTTGCAGTGTTTGTAAAAGAAGGATTGATAATCCTTGTAGCCATAGTTGTTGTGGGAGTTTGAGGAACTCCCTGCTCATCTCCTGGGTTAGTCATGATGTAACCAGGTGTAAAAAAGTATGCAATGTACTCAGGTTAGCCTAGAGAATCTACAGGTACCAGAAATGGATCATTGGGTCCAGTCAGGGGAGGGTTGAAAGGAGTGCTAAACTCATGAGAAGTTAGGTCCTCAACCTCACCAGTATCAAAGACCTGTTGATATTGAATTCTGGGTTGTGGTTCTCCAAGTACTTCTGTTTTTCCCATAAGTTCGTATCAACCACGGGAATCCATCCTCCGGCGTCGTGGTGGCGGTGGAGGCTCCACAATGAGTGGGGGAATGTTTTACAACCTCCGAGACCTACGAAGAGGTTGGTCCTCCATAGCTATATAAAAAGAAAACTAAGTATAAAACCTAGTGGCCACCAACGACTAGGGAGTAAACAACATACCACTAAAATTTTTCTAAGTGATCAAACCTGGAAACCAAGGAAAATACTCTCAGAAGCAAGTATGGGATGATGAGGGCCCAGAACAAACTAATAGAGTATCGACGATCAGTTACACGGTGTCCAATGGAGGTTCTCTGGGTGCAAGTGTTTGAATCACCAAACCGCCCTCCCGGGAATACTGCCAAAGGGTTACCTTTTGCGTCTGTCTAAGGTGAAGTGGAAATATCCTTCCAGTCTACCTGTGTAGAGCCCTAGGGTTATGATACTAAGGATACTACAAATACAAAAAAACCTAGGGGAACAGTCGTCGGCCTAGCCAAGACGCATGGGCAGGGTAGAAAAGCCTAAAATCCAAAAGCACTTAAAAGTACTAGTGGACCCCCATACGTGAATCAACTCTGGTTTATGTTTGAGAGGAAAGTGGGGGGGGTATTCTCAACAGTTCCAATCGCCCATGGCCTTGTGCTTAACTTTGGTTTGAGTAGAGCATTCCCAAGATATTTTGATAGAGGTGGGTTTACCTAAGAGATTGTCTTACTACAGTTGTTGAGTAATGAAACTGATTTTGGGTAGTTTAAGGTGATTTGCCCCGAAACCCTAGCCTAAGCTAGTTGATGATGTGTATAACTAAAAATAAAAAGTTGCTAGTTAATTTTATTAAGATTTCTTTTTAGTGGCTACTTTTTACTCAATAAGGGTAGTGAAGTGTGTGGAATGGTTTCAACAAAAATCAAAGTGCGTATAAAAATAAAGCATGAAACTTCACAAAAACGATTTTTGTTTATGTTCTTTCAAAACGACAAATAGGTAATCCTAAGCAAAAAAAATAAAATAATAATTCTTTTTATTTTTCAAAGCAACCGATTTATGCTACTTTTAAAAAGATGATAAATATTACTACTAAGTGTTGATGTATATGTAACTTCGGAATGTATTTCACATATATGTATATTGTATTCCTATAGAGATGGTATTATTCCTCTATAAGGAAGTGTCGTCATTTATATTGTAAGTGTCGTAACTTATACTTGATGGGTTATTAGACCACCTTGTTTGGGGTCGGCCCTGTATAAGTCATGTGGGTCAAAGGGTTATTAGACCACCCTATTGGGGGTCGGCCATGTGGGTCAAAGGGTTATTAGACCACCCTATTGGGGGTCGGCCCACTCAGCATTATGTTATGTGGTTAAGTTCGAGCCGACATGAGTTAGGTAAAAAGGCAAGTCAAGTCAAGTATAAATAGAGTGCGGGAGGCACTCTATTTACTCACTCACTTTACACACATGCTCTCAAGGAGGAGAGGTGCACTTATGGAGGAGGAGGATTGCTGCTAGGTTATGGATATCTCTATTGGTTGGTTGTATCATTTCTCTATCTATCTCTGAGGAAGTTATTGGGGTTTTTCACCTTTATGGTTTTCCCCAAGTAAATCTTTGTGTCTCTTGTGTGTGCTTGCATTGTTGTCTCCATGATTGATATGCTGTAGATATGCTGTACATGTTGTTCTCTCAGTTAAGATCCTAGATCAGATTGAAG
This sequence comes from Larix kaempferi, assembly GCA_027924585.1. Classification (NCBI taxonomy): domain Eukaryota; kingdom Viridiplantae; phylum Streptophyta; class Pinopsida; order Pinales; family Pinaceae; genus Larix; species Larix kaempferi. Next base: position 10,287,764 of record BSBM01000476.1, read on the forward strand.
TAAATTCAGAAAATTTAACATGGTATCAGAGCTAGCCTGAAAGAAGGCATGATATGGCATGTATGACACTTGTTGCAATTACGATGCTAGGGCTTGATATAGCAAAAACTAGTCATCGTAGCACTTTCGCTATAAATCCGTTTTGTCGAAGTTTTCGGATCTGAAATTGTTACAGGCCGAAGCTAAGATCTCCAGGTATCTTGTGTCCAAAGGACAACCTATAATTCGTTGTACTTTGTGATTTATGATCTGTACAATATAAGGTTTCTGCCTCTTCCAGATCTGAGTCAAAATCAGGTGACCTTGGGAAAAAGGTCATATCTTGGGCTAGGAAGCTCCAAATGAAATTTCGTAAAAAGTGACAGGTAGTACACAGTCTGAACTATCTCAGAAAACTTTTTCAGAGGCCGAAGTCGAACCAGTGACACGTGGCACGCCGTACAAGTTAGATCTCCTGTATTATCTCATAAACAGGTCACGTTGCGACATTTGGCATAACTCTCTCTCAGAGAGTCCAATTGAGGTCAGACCTGTCAGGATGGAAAGGTGACAGGCCGAGATATCTCAGAAAACTTTTTCAGAGGCTGAAGTTAAAACAGTGACACGTGGCACGCCGTACAAGTTCGCTCTCCTGTTTTATCCCAAAACAGGTCACGTTGCGACATTTGGCATATCTCTCTCTCAGAGAATCCAATTGAGGTCAGACCTGTCAGGATGGAAAGATAACAGGTCAGGCTATCTCAGGAAACGTTTTCAGACCCTGTGGATCAAAAATTTTGGAGTTACACCAGAAACAATCAGGTACATATTTCTGTCAAAACAGAATTATTTTTTTGGTACCTTCATTCATGGCTTCCGGAATTTAGGGCTTTGGAGAAAGTTGGAATTTTTGTAATCGGAGACCACGGCTAGATGCTACTCATCAAAATAGAAATTTAGAGACCAAGATCAGAATTTTTGGTTGGGAAGAAGGCCGGGCTTGATTAGACCCTAGTTCGGGACTTTGATCAGAAAAGTGGAAAATTAGGGCTTCTGTAAAAATGGGAATTTTTGAAATCTGTGACCACGGCTGGAAGCTCCTCAGAAAAATAGAAGCTTAGAGCTTTGGATCAAACATTTTGATGGGGAAAAAGAGTGGGCTTCATCAAACCCCAGTTCAGGGTCACGTCCAGTGAATGTAGAAGTTTCAAAGGAAAAATTGAGGAGTGAAACTTTGCAATTTTCAAATTTTGAATATACCAACTTGATCAGCTCATCAAGGCACATATTTCTATCCTATAAGAAGTTTGAAATTCATAGTTTGAATTTTTGGGGGTTTCTCTGACAAACCCATATCCAGCTCAAGGTCCAGTTCTTGCAAATCAAGTGGATTTGGTTAATCACTTGCATAAGTGAAGAAGTTCCTGTTTCAGAGGGAGATGAGGCTAAGGCCTTACATAAGAAGATTACAAGTGATCTCGACAGGTATGAATCATCGAGGTATGTTTTGAGATTTGTTCATAATTAAGTTTATGGTATGCTTGTCTTCATATTATCATGGTTAGTACAATCTTGATTTTAGACTTGTCATATCACCTTAATAAAATTATGAATGCATGATAGAAGTCATTCATTTATTAGGAGTATGAAACTTATGTTTGTACTAACACATTGTGATGTTGTATGAGTTTTATGTTGTCTACTAACATGAAAGGTACACCAAGAAGACAAATCATGTTCTAGTTCAAGAACATATGATCATGAGGACAAAGATTCATCCATTGCCATGGATCTCATAGAAGATCCATTCTCGAGGTATGTATAACTTAGTTTTATAATGGTTAACTTATGAGACATGCAGGTTACTAGCACAAGTCACTAAAGAGAACCAGAAGACATTATGCGGGTATGTTAGACATAAATAGCTAGCATGCTAATCCAGGTATGTTTTTCCTATATCAAGCTAAAATCCTACCTTGTGTTAGGATCTTATACTGTTGTTGATAATAATTATTCATGAAGTCATAGGTTTGAATAATCATGGTTGGATGTATATTATTATAATTGATGATATGACTAACCAGAAGAATCATGAAAGTATAGGCTTGAATAATCACAGGTTTTATGCATTTTATATCTTATCTTGATTGATGATTCAACTAACCTGAAGATTCATAGGCTTGAGTAATTACAGGTTTAGACATGTTATGTTTCTTATGATTTGACTAACCATAAGAATCCTTGAATGCTCATGCTTATTATTTCTGTTTGAAATGATCATGACTATACATGCTTGAGATTATTGTGTTTTAATAGTATACTAATGAATGTATGATTTTATATGAGATCACAAGGATAACACATTCATGATACTAATAAGAATGCATAGGGACCAAGGATGAATATGAGTTCAAGAACAGGTAATTCAGGAAGCAAAGATCAAGAGGGAGCACACTCCAGTTGCTCCTGCCAGAAAGCAAAGGAGCACACTCTAGTTGTTCCTGCAAGAAAGCAAAGGAGCACACTTCAGTAGTTTCTGCAAGGATGCAGATATTCAGAGGGAGTTGATCATCTCTCTACATTTCACAACAGAAAGGTGTAGAAGAAGCTACCTCAGATTAGGACTCCAGCAGCTCCTGCAAGGAAGCAAAGACTCAGAGGGAGTCCACCCAACGAACAAACAAAGATAAGTATTTGAATTGTCATTTCTTAAATAATACTGTTCAATAATGTATATACTGATGTTCCTAGAATTAGGTTGTGTATTATGCATATTAGAATAATTGCATTGATGAACAGTATACTACTAATATGCATGGGTAAGTAGCCTATGGCACTGTACAACATTCCATTGCTACTTATCTAGAATGAAACCTCTTTGCTGACATGTTGGGAGTTGTGCACACTCTTAACAATGTTCTGGTAGAGATTGGAAGGCATCTAGAAAGTTACGGGATATGGATAAATGTTGTATTGAAGCATTGGCTAAGATAATTGCATGACTGTATGGCATATTTCTTTATGTGTAAGAATTTGTTCTAAAAACTATAAGATGTTTTCTAATCCTGCAATTTAACTTGTTGTGTAGGAAAGATCATATGCCATCTCCTACAAAAGGACTACAACATTTGTTCCAGCAAGAAAGATATCTATTGAAGATATTGAAGTTCCCAGGATCTGGGATGAAGAAATGGAATGCCATGATCCGTAGATCATGAAGAAGATGTTTGGGATGCAGTCCCAAGACCTGACAGGGAGTCATATGTATGCAGATTGAAGAAAGCCTTGTATGGATTGAAGCAAGCTCCCAGAACTTGGTATGGTGAAGATAGATTGATTGCCGACACGCAGCGGAAGCTTACTACCGAGTTCGAGATGAAGAACTTGGGGATGATGCACTATTTGTTTTTGGCATGGAGGTGTGGCAAAGTGCAGATAGAATCTTCCTTGGACAAGGGAAGTATGCAGTAGAGATCCCAAAGAGGTTCGGGATGATGGATTGCAAGGCCATGGCCACACCTATGGCATCGAATCTGAAGCTTCTATGTGATGCTTCATCTGAGTCAGTTGATGTCTCTATGTATCGTCAGATGATTGGGTCCTTGATGTACCTGACGAACACGAGACCAGACATTTGCTTTGCTGTGAACACATTGAGCCAGTTCCTGACGGATCCGAGAAGTGTTCACCTGGTTACTGTAAAGCATGTTCTGAGGTACCTGAAGGGTACAGTGGATTATGGGCTCAGGTATGAGGCGAATCAAAAGTTTAACCTGGAAGGTTATGTTGATTCAGATTGGGCTGGCAGTGCTGCAGACAGGAAGAGCACATCTGGGTGCTGCTTCAGTATGGGATCAGGTGTGATCTCTTGGTTTAGCAGGAAACAGTCCTGCGTAGCACTGAGTACAGCTGAGGCAGAGTATGTTGTAGCCTGTTCAGCTAGTTGTGAGGCAGTATGGCTACGGAAGCTACTGTCTGAGTTATTTGATCTCCCGTTGGAGGCTACTGGTATCTTCTGTGATAACCAGAGTTGTGTGAAGCTGTCCGAGAACCCAGTGTTTCATGACAGGTCGAAACACATAGAGATCAAATATCACTATATCAGGGATATGGTGCAGAGAGGAGCTGTGAAGCTCCTGTATGTTGCGACGGACAAGCAGATTGCAGATGTGCTGATGAAGCCACTAGCCAGGGTGAAGTTCGAGTACTTCAGAGAGAGGCTTGGCGTGCTTCAGATCAAGGATACTTCGAGGAAGAAGTGATGGACACATTTGCTGAAGCCATTCCAAGCATGTTGGAAGGAGGATCCTTCACATGGCTGTGGATGTAAGCGCTGGATGATGAGCATCAGGATGATGTTCTGGTTTCTGCTTGGATATGATCAGTTGGATCATTTTATGTATGTATGTATGCATCATGTTGGATGCTTGGACCATGTATCTGTATATGTATCAGGTGGATACATTGTATGATCAGGTGGATCATGTATGGTGATATGTATCATGTATATGTATTTGTATCAGGTGGATACATTGATGATCAGGAGGATCATGTATGATGATATGTATCAGGTAGATACTTGGTATGCATCAGGTAGATGCATTGATGATCAGGAGGATCATGTATGATGATATGTATCATGTATTTGTATCAGGTGGATACATTGATGATCAGGAGGATCATGTATGATACTTGGTATGCATCAGGTAGATGCATTGATGATCAGGAGGATCATGTATGATGATATGTATCATGTATTTGTATCAGGTGGATACATTGATGATCATGAGGATCATGTATGATACTTGGTATGCATCAGGTAGATGCATTGATGATCAGGTGGATCATGCAGCAGGATGTTGCAGTGATGATCAGGATGATCATAGATGACGAGCTTCAGGATGTTGCTCCAGATGACATGCAGCAGGACGTTGCAGTGATGATGATCAGGATGATCATGGATACATCAGGATGATGTATGGTGAGTATCAGGTTGATACTCTATGGCCATGGATCAGGTTGTGCAGATGAGCATGTAATTCGTTGCCCTGGGATATTTGCAGATGGTCTTTCGAGGTTTTGCCTATGGCATGTAATTCGGTGCCCTGGGACATCTGGCAAATGCTCTTTCGAGGTTTTGCTCTGGGAGGACATGTAATTCGTTTCCCTGGGAGATCTGCAGATAGTCTTTCGAGGTTTTTCCTATGGCATATAATAGCGCCCTGGGATATCTGGCAGATGCTCTTGCGAGGTTTTGTCCTATGGCATGTAATTCGTTTCCCTGGGAGATCCGATAGGTTGGGCTGTGTGCCCGTAATCAGTCCTGGGATGCTCTTGCGAGGTTTTGCCATGACCACATGTAATTCGTTGCCCTGGGAGATTTCAGGTCGGAGTTGTGTACCCGTAACATCCTGAGATGCTCTTGCGAGGTTTTGTGGTGGACCACATGTAATTTGTGCCCTGGGAGATTTCAGGTCGGAGTTGTGTACCCGTAACATCCTGAGATGCTCTTGCGAGGTTTTGTGGTGGGGTCACATGTAATAGCGCCCTGGGAGATCCTACAGGTCGGAGTTGTGTACCCGTAACATCCTGGGATGCTCTTTCGAGGTTTTGTGACGCACGTAATAAGTCCTGAGGATTCCACAGTATGGCCAGTGATGACGAAGACCTGCAGGTGGTGGGCCTACATCCAGTATGAAAAAGGACTGGCTCTGTAGAACTTCCCATGACGAGTAGATTCAGAGATTGATTGAGATAGCAGTAGCAGTGACGATGATGATTACTCGATGACGATTATCCAGTGACGATGATCCAGAGAAGATGACTTGTGCTAGAAGAACTGTGCTGAGAAATACCTTCCTAGTTAAGAGGGAGTGTTGATGTATATGTAACTTCGGAATGTATTTCACATATATGTATATTGTATTCCTATAGAGATGGTATTATTCCTCTATAAGGAAGTGTCGTCATTTATATTGTAAGTGTCGTAACTTATACTTGATGGGTTATTAGACCACCTTGTTTGGGGTCGGCCCTGTATAAGTCATGTGGGTCAAAGGGTTATTAGACCACCCTATTGGGGGTCGGCCATGTGGGTCAAAGGGTTATTAGACCACCCTATTGGGGGTCGGCCCACTTAGCATTATGTTATGTGGTTAAGTTCGAGCCGACATGAGTTAGGTAAAAAGGCAAGTCAAGTCAAGTATAAATAGAGTGCGGGAGGCACTCTATTTACTCACTCACTTTACACACATGCTCTCAAGGAGGAGAGGCGCACTTATGGAGGAGGAGGATTGCTGCTAGGTTATGGATATCTCTATTGGTTGGTTGTATCATTTCTCTATCTATCTCTGAGGAAGTTATTGGGGTTTTTCACCTTTATGGTTTTCCCCAAGTAAATCTTTGTGTCTCTTGTGTGTGCTTGCATTATTGTCTCCATGATTGATATGCTGTAGATATGCTGTACATGTTGTTCTCTCAGTTAAGATCCTAGATCAGATTGAAGTAAATTCAGAAAATTTAACACTAAGCTACCAATTTCAATTTTGATCTTTTCTTCTACTTTGCAAAAGAAAATGAATCTGAAAAAGGAACAAGTAAGACCTAATGCAAAGTGTGGGTAAAGAAAAACAACCTAATGGCTTTAAATAATCAAATCAAAGAGACTTGAGAAAGACTCTACCTACAGGGTTGTTTCAATCAACCAAATCAAGGTTTAGAAACAAGATGTAAAAGAAAATAAGGTAAAGCACCAAAACCTAAGAAAACATCTGCCAAACAAGTAGGGTAGGCAAGCAAGCCAAGGTGACTTCACCAATACACAACCTCAATGGCAAAGTAAACTAGAAGGATTAAATTAACTTAGAATGACCTGAAAAGAGACTCAGGAGGCATCCAAACCAACAAAATTTTCAAAAACCACCCTAAAAACTCAAACAAGGATCAAACCTTAAAAAACGTTAAATCTTAGTAAAAGTGCGCAGGTTTGCAATAGAGAAAAAGCGTTGAGTGTGCAGGTCTGCAGAAGTGCAACAGGCGTCTAGGGAAAAAAGTACTCTACTATGGTCAACAGAAAGTCGTACACAAGTTCAAAAAGTATGAAAAACAGGAAAGACACCTAACAACCAGTGTTGAAGTAGGAAAAGCAAATCAAAGGACCTTCAAGAGGTAGACAAGACTCATAAGCAAACAAAGATGTCTTAAAAATCAGTCAAAAAATCAAGGCAAAATGCTAGAAGTAGACCCAAGAACCTAAAAACCAAACCCTAGTGGAGAGCTTGAACCTACAGGAAAAATGCGCTACTATGTGGTATAAGAACCAGCGCCTGCCACAATAAATGCGCTACTGTGTTTTAGGGAAAGCAACGCACAAGACATAAATATGCTACTGTATGAGCAATAGACCCGCGCACATGGACTTAAAACAATTAAAAGAGATTTGCTCAGTTAAAATGAAATGAATCAAGATAAAAAAGGAACTGGAAAGTAACCTATAAACAACCTCTCAGAGAACAAAAGACTAAATAAACTGGAAGAAAACCTAGCAAGGTCCCCTAGAGTAGAAAACAACCGGTTATTCCCCAGCAGAGTCGCCAGTTTTGTTGTGCAAGAAAATACCTTATAGTGGGGGAGACGACACTACCAACTTACATGGGGTGACACATAAATACATTCATGTTTTGCATTAATTAATACAAATGGAAAGAGGTTAGGATTCCGAAAGTTGTACCTTTTTAACGACGGATGGTCCTAGATTTCGTCTTTCACAATGATGAACCTGCAAAACAAGTTAACCTTCCTTAGCGTATCTTGACAGTAATAAATATGATGAAATTGGAAATAAATTAACATCAACTACGATCAGATATTCAATCAAAGATAAATTCCATCAAATAGACATTCGATTGGGACGTGAAGGGTATTTCCACCTTTTATTGTCAAAGAAATGTAGATAAGTACAAATATACCTGATCTGTCCATACACTTCTGCAACCGAGTCCTGGGCTCCTACTCCTCACAATGACTTAATAATTCCTCCAGCGTAACAATAGCTTATCATTCCTTCTAGTCCCCTCTCTCATGGCTTCCCCTTGTATTCATGGCACAAGGTAGGCAGTTGAATTCGAGAGGTGTTTGAATTAGGAGGTTGGGGAAGTTGCAGAACCAACTTCAACTAACCCTAATTCGTAATCTTAATATATTTTTTCATTTCATCTTAATATGTGTGCAAGTTTCATACAACTAGACTACCGCACAGTATGCAACTTCTGCATTTGACAACCAGCATTCACAACATTTTGGAGGATGTGCGCAGGTTGTCTTCAATAAGATCAACATTTAGAACTTTAGATCACTGTGGAAATAGTAGTGCACACATGGTGAAAACTGTAGAAAAAATATGTTTTTTCAATTGAAGAGTGTAATATAGAAATAACTCATCCAAGTTCAACCTAGCTCTTCCATCCATAGTGTCCTTTTGTGTGATCGACAGAGAAATGTGATCACAAACGGAGAAGTGCATATTTGACCTATAACAATTGTGCAAGTGAGGAATGGGAACCTAACCCAATAGAGTTTCTAACAAATTTGGGAGATAAAGAGATCCTGCAGCTAAAAAGTAACTATATCCCCAAAGGGTTGGTACCATTGGAAAATCTTTTTGATGAAAATGATGTGGCCAAAAACCCTAAAGTTGTTCCAAACCACAGTAAAGTAGAAGACTGTAACATTGGGGGTGATGAAGACCTAATATTGTCAATCTATCTAAATCTCTAACCCTGGGTACTAAAGAGTATTATGTTGATTTAATGAGAAATTTTTCTGATGTTTTTGCATGGTGTTATGAAGACTTGAAGGAATATGATACATCTATCATACAACACACCATACTAGTGAAAGCAGGTGAAAAACCATTCAAGCGGAATCTAAGAAGGATGAACCCTATGTTACTCCCTATTATAGAAAAAGGAAGTGAAGAGACTGTATGAATCCAAAATCATAGTATCATTAAGATTTTCAAAGTTGGTAGCCAACATAGTCCCAATAAGGAAGAAAAATGGAGAAATCAAACTATGTATTGACTTTAGAAATCTGAACAAAGTGTCCCTAAAAGATAACTATCCCCTACCCAAAATGGATCATATCTTACAGAAAGTTGTAGGGGCAGCAAGGATTTCTATGCTGGATGGATTCTCAGGGTACAATCAGGTAAAAGTACTACCAGAAGATCAGGACAAAACAACATTTACCACACCTTGGGGAAATTTCATGTATGCAAAAATGCCTTTTGGTTTATTGAAAGCAGGAGCCACATTTCAGAGAGCTATGGAAATAGATTTTGCAGAAGAAAAAGATAAGTTCGTGGTTATATATATGGATGATATTGCTGTGTATTCCAAATTTGATGCAGAGCATTTGAAACATTTACATCAAGTGTTTGTAAACTGCAGAAAGTTTGGGATTTATTTGAACCCAAAAAAGACAAACTTTTCCATGCAAGAAGGTAAGTTGTTGGGTCATATAATATCTAAATATGGAATTAAAATTGACCCAAACAGAGCTGACACCATACAGAAAATTGAACTCTCGAGGAGTAAAAAGGAATTCCAATGTTTCCTGGGCAGAGTAAACTTTTTAAGAAGATTCATCCCCAACTTTGCAGAGATCATGAAATCAATTACAAACATGCTTAAAAAGGATAATCAGATCAAATGGATTGTTGAATCCAAGCAAGCATTTGGAGACATGAAGAAGACAATTGTTGAAGCACCTATGCTAATCAATCTTGATTTTGAAAAATATTTTCATATGTTTTCTTTTGCCTAGGAACATTCTATAGTTGGAGTACTTTTACAGAAAAATCGGGAAGGGGATGAGCATTCCATATCCTTCTTGAATAGATCTCTCATATATGTTGAGCTCAAATACAATATCATGGAAAAACAGGCTTATTCCATTATCAAAACTTTAAAGCATTCATAGTTTATGTTTTGCATTCCCATGTTGTTTCTTATGTTCCCAATACTGCTGTAAAAGACATATTGACACAGCCCGATCCAGAAGGTCGAAGGGAAAAATGGATAGATGTACTATTGGAATATGGCTTGGAAATAAAGCCCACAAAGGTTATCAAAGGGCAGGGGTTGGCAAGACTCATGGCTGAAGCAAACTGGGATTCACTAAGTGTGAACTTGGTTTCACACATGCTAGAGGATATTGCTCAAGACCCACTGTTGCAGGTATCAGAAAAATTCTTATCATATCCTTGGCACTTTGATATTATATATGTTTTGCAGAACTTACAAGCACCCCATAAGATGGATAAGAGCAAATCTAGGTCAACAAAAATGAAGGCTGCAAATTTCTGTGTACTAAATTGAAGTCTTTATTGGAAATACCCTAGGGATATTTTATTGAACTGCATATTGGAAGATGAAGCCAGAATGACCCTAAAAGAGTTTCACAAAGGTTTCTTTGGGGGACGCCATTACTGGAAGGCCACTGTCAACAAGATTCTTAGGGAAGGATTTTATTGGCCCATTATGTTCAATGATACATATAAAGAGGTAGCTAATTTCCATGAATGCCAGATCTTTGAAGGAAAAAGGAAGTTCATGCCCTTGCGTTTAAAACCAATCTCTGTAGAAGCCCCTTTCCAGGAGTGGGGGCTATATTTCATTGGTGAAATCATTCCTAACTCCTCTAGAAAACACAAGTGGATATTGAATGCCATAGATTACTTCACCAAATGGATTGAAGAAAATATCATGTACAGGTTTGGTTGTCCTATTACAATAATCAGTGATAATGATCAAGCTTTCAAATCCAAGAAAATGGTCAAGTTCTGCAATGATTTTCATATAAAATTGGTCATTTAACTGCATACTAACCCCAGGGAAATGGGATATTTGAGTCATCTAACAAGAGCTTGGTTAGGATTATTAAAAAGTTGTTGTAGGAAAATAAGAGGGCTTGGCATAGGATTACCTCCAAGATATCCATTGGAACTTCTCCTTTCAAATTAGTTTATGGATCAGAGGTGATATTCCTTGATTCCATCAGAGGGCCTACAATGAGACTGTTACAGGATCAAGAAGAGGAACCAAACCCTGAGCTAAGGAGATCCAATCAGCTGATTGAAATACAAGAAACTAGATACAGGGTGCATACTGAATCTATGATATCTCAAGAGAAAGTAAAGAATACTTTTGACAAAAGAACCAAGGTTGATAATTTCCAAGTACGAGATTTGGTGCAGAAATGGGATGCTAGAAGAGAAGAACAAGCCCAAAAATTTCATAACCTATGGAAGAGACGTCATACAGTCACTGTCTACCATGGAAATAATGCTTTCATTTTTCTAGAAAAGGATGGTGAACAAGTGGGAAAAGGACCCGTCAATGGACAGTTCTTAATGTTGATGTATATGTAACTTCAGAATGTATTTCATATATGTATATTGTACTCCTATAGAGATGGTATTATTCCTCTATACAGAAGTGTTTGTATTCCTATAGAGATGTTATTATTCCTCTATACGGAAGTGTCGTCATTTATATTGTAAGTGTCGTAACTTATACTTGATGGGTTATTAGACCACCTTGTTGGGATCGGCCCTGTATAAGTCATGTAGGTCAAAGGGTTATTAGTGCACCCTATTGGGTCAGCCCAGTCAGCATTATGTTATGTGGTTAAGTTAAGGCCAACCTAGTAAAGGTTATTAGGCAAGTCAAGTCAAGTATAAATAGAGTGCGGGAGGCAATCTATTTCATCATTCTATTCTCTCTCACACTCTCGGGAGAGTGGCGCACTTCTGGAGGAGGAGAAGCTGCTGCTAGGAGATGTCTATATCTTATGCTTGGGTTGTATCATTGCTCTATCTATCTCTGAGGAAGTTATTGGGGATTTTCACCTTTATGGTTTTCCCCAAGTAAACTCTGTGTCTCTTGTGTGCTTGCATTATTGTGTCCATGATTGATATGTTGTACATGTTGTTCTCTTAGTTAAGATCCTAGATCAGATTGAAGTAAATTCTAAAAAATTAACATGGTATCAGAGATAGCCTGAAAGAAGGCATGGTATGGCATGTATGACACTTGTTGCAATTGCGAAGCTAAGGCTTGATATAGCAAAAACCAATCATCATATCACTTTTGATATAAATAAACTTCAGCAAGGTTTCAGGGTCTGAAAATCGTACAGGGAGAATCTAAGATCCCCATGTACCTTGTTTCCAAAGGAAAAACTCTAATTCATTGTACTTTGTGATTTATGATCTGTACAATATAGGGTTTGTGCCTCTTCCAGATCTCAGTCATAAACATGTGACCTTGGAAAAAAGGTCATAACTTGGGCTAGGAAGCTCCAAATGAAATTTCATAAAAAGTGACGGGTAGTGCACGGACTTTAATTTCTTAGGTAACTTTTTCAGAGGCTGAAATGGAACCAGTGACACATGGCACGCTGTACAAGTTCACTCTCCTGTTTTATCCCATAAACAGGTCATGTTGCGACACTTGGCATAACTCTCTCTCAGAGAATCCATTTGAGGTCAGACCTATGGGGTTGGAAATATGACAAGTCAACATATCACACAAAAACGTTTCAGACCCTTTGGATAAAAAATTTCGGAGTTACACCAGAAACAATCAGGTACATATTTCTGTCAAAACATAATTATTTTTTAGCACCTTCATTCATGGCTTTCGGAATTTAGGGTTTCGGAGAAAGTTGGAATTTTTGTAATCGGAGACTACGGTTGAATGACACTCATCAAAATAGAAATTTAGAGACCAAGATAAGAATTTTTGGTTGGGCAGAAGTCTAGGCTTGATCAGACCCTAGTTCGGGACTTTGATCGGAAAAGTGGAAAATTAGGGCTTCTACAAAAATGGAAATTTTTGAAATTTGTGACCACGGCTGGAAGCTCCTCAGAAAAATAGAAGCTTAGAGCTTTGGATCGAACCTTTTGATTGGGAAGAAGGGTGGGGTTTATCAAACCCTAGTTCGGGGTCATGTCCAGTGAATCTAGAAGTTTCAAAGGCAAATTTGGGGGGTGAAACTTTGCAGTTTTCAAAATTATGAGTATACCAGCTTGATCAACTCATCAAGGCACATCTTTCTATCCTTTTGGAAGTTTGAAATTCAAAGTTTGAATTTTTAGGGTTTCTCTGACAAACCCTAATCCATCTCCAGATCCATTTCTTACAAATCAAGTGGATTGGGTTAATCCTAGAAGAGAATGGATTGGTCACCTGCATAAGTGAAGCAATTCTTGTTTGAGAGGGAGATGAGGCTAAGACCTTACATAAGAAGATTGCAAGAAATATTGACAGGTATGACTCATCTAGGTATGTTTCAAGATTTGTTCATGATTAAGTTTATGGTATGCTTGTCTTCATGTTATTACGGTAAGTACAATCTTGATTAAATTTAGACTTGTCGTATCACCTTAATAAAATTAGGAATGCATGATAGAAGATATTCATTGATTAGGGTGTTGACACTTATGATTGTACTAATGCATTATGGTGTTGTATGAGGTTTATGTTGTCCGCTAACATGAAAGGTACACCAAGAAAGACAAATCATGTTCTAGTTCAAGAACATATGATCATGATGACATGAGGACAAAGATTCATCCATTGTCATGAATCACTTAGAAGATCTATTTGCAAGGTATGTATAACTTGGTTCTATAATGGTTAACCTATGAGATATGCAGGTTACTAGCACAAGTCATTGAAGAGAACAAGAAGACATCATGTGGGTATGTTAGACATAACTAGCTAACATACCAATCCAGGTATTGTTTTCCTATATCAAGTTAGAATCCTACCTTGTGTTAGGATCTCTTATATAAGTATATGTTGGAGAGAACTTCCGCAGCAGTTAGGAAGCTGCTAATTTTGGGAAGGATAACTAATTTTGGAGAGAAAGTACCAATTTTGGCGGTAAGACAAAGATATCGCCGTAGCACAAATTCCGGCGGGAATCACGGCGATAGGTACAGAAAAGTCAAGCATGTGGTACAAAGAAGAGGCCGAAGGGAGAGCTCAACCACCGCAATAAAGGCGCCGGAGATGAAGAGAGGGTTCAGCTACCCTCATTAAAGAAGAAGGACCACAGTCAGCGTTGCTTGAACCAAGAAGAAGCGACGGGCCGATGCATTAAAGACTAAGGACTGCAGGAAGCGGCGACGAGACAGAAGGCGGCCATGGAAGTACAGCCAGTTGACTGTAAGTGGTTAGGGTTGAGTCACTGTTGGGATAAGGCCCACAGTTTTGTAACTGCGATGAGACCTCCGGGCCATCTATATATAGTAGTCTTTTTATAGGATAAGGGGTTGGCCACTTAGTGATAGAGACATCAGGTAGAGGCTAGCCAAGTATTTTGTAGTTGCAGAGTCTGGACATCCCTGAGAGAACATAGGGTTGACCTGTTGAGAGATAGTGCAATCCGCAGGGATTGTGGAAGAGAAAAGCGGTCTATAGAGAAGGGCTCCCACTAGGGTGGAGTTTCCCAGAAGACCCTTGTTGTAAAGAGTGGAACTGAACTGTGTTTATTCTTCAGAGTTGTAAACAAGAACCGCAGTTCCCCTGGGCGCAATCTCGCCCTGGGAATAGCAGCGTGCTTATCTAAGTTGCACTATTGTATTTGTGTAGCTACTGCTTTCATTCACTTGTCTGTGTTATATATGAATGCTTCATTCTGATTATAAGTAATGTACTTGGTCGTCAGTTCAACTTCTGAGTGATGTATAACTATTGTGATAATCATAGCTAACCTCATAGCAAACTAGATAATTGCTGACAGAAGATAATGTGCGAGCATGAACTGAATGTAAGTCGTGAATGGTCTGCTTAGATATTGATCAAAGTGATATTCTACTTAGTTATGTTGTTGCGAGATATCAAGGATCAGATCCATTAGCAAGGGCTATGCTGGAGACTGAATAGGTTGCTAACTGCAGTACCAAGATAGGGATAGCTAAGACCACCCATGAATCCAGGAAGCAGTTAAAGTTCACTTACCGCAGGAACTAGAAGGGGGAGATACTGCGCCCACGATATTGTAGGTATCGCTAGACGGGTCACATAAGGGGAAGACTTATCGCATCCCCTGCGTAATGCGATAAGACAAAGGCGTAGCCCGAGTAAAGGAATGAGATAGGCAGCTTCTGCGAAAGGGGTTAAGGTGGGTTTGAGCACCCTGGATGCCTCGGAACTTGGCTGAGGACACTTGAGTCTTCTGCCCCCCATTAGAATCACTTCGGGTGAGACTTCAGGTTGCTTCTGCGACCTGTTGCCGAAAGGGCCAGTGAGCTAAGGGTTCTGTTGGTCTAAAAGATTACCGCACGCCCGGGTCTGTCTAAGAAAAAGTAAAAGATCAACAGTATACTTGGTATGATTGGTTATGTTTATTCATAAAGTTAGAAATGTAAGTAATCAAGGGTTTATGCATTTTATGTCTCTTATCTTGATTGATGATTTAACTAACCAGAAGAGTCCTATGATCAAATAAGAATATGCATGAGTAAAAGAAGACTTCCCTAAAACCTTGAATACTAATGTTTATTATCTGTGTTTGAAATGATCATGACTATACATGTTTAATATTATTGTGTTTTGATAGTATTAAGATTATACTAATAAATGTATGATTATGTATGAGACCTCGAGGATAACACAATGATGATACTAATAAGCATGCATAGTGATGGATATAAGTTCAAGGACAGGTAATCCAAGAAGCAAAGATCAAGAGGGAGCGCACTCCAGTTGTTCCTGCAAGGAAGCAAAGATCAAGAGGGAACACACTCCAGTTGTTCCCGCAAGGAAGCAACAATCAAGAAGGAGCACACTTCAATAGTTTCTGCAAGGATGCTGATATTCAGAGGGACTTGACCACTTCTCACAATCCACATCAAAATGGAGTTGCAGAAAAGAAGCAAAGACTGATAGGGAGTCAACCCAACAAAAAAACAAAGATAAGTATTTGAATTATCATTCCTTGCATATTTTATTGTTTAAATAATACTATTCAATAATGTATATACTCATGTTCCTAGAATTAGGTGGTGTATTATGCATATTAGAATAGTTGCATTGATGAACATTATACTACTAATATACATGGGTAAGTGGCCTATGGCACTGTACAACATTCCATTGCTACTTATCTATAATGAAACCTCTTTGCTGACATGTTGGGAGTTGTACACACTCTTAACAATGTTCTGGTAGAGATTGGAAGGGATCTAGAAAGTTATGGGATATGGATAAATGTTGTATTGAAGCATTGGCTAAAATAATTGCATGACTGTATGACATATTTCTTTATGTGTAAAAATTTGTTCTGAAAACTATGAGATGTTTTCTAATCATGCAATTTAACTTGTTGTGTAGGAAAGATTGTATACCATCACCTACAAAAGAAGGACTACAACATTTGTTCAGCAACAAAGTTATCTATTGAAAATATTGAAGATATTGAAGTTCCCAGGATCTGGGAAGAATGCCATGATTGAGGAGTACCAGTCGATCATGAAGATGTTTGGGATGCAGTCCCAAGACCTGAAGGGGAGTCTGTAGTGAATTCCAAGAGGATCTACAAGATCAAGCATGCTGTAGGTGGTAGCATAGAGACTTTTGCTCCTGTATCCAGATACACTTCCATTAGATCTGTACTTGCTCTGGCTGCAGTGATGAAATGGAAGATACACCAGATGGATTTCAAGACAACTTTCTTGAATGGTGTAGTTGAAGAAGAAGTGTATGTGGAGCAGCCACTTGGTTCTCAGACACATGACAGGGAGTCATATATGTGCAGAACTTGGTATGGAAGGATAGACAGCTTCCTATTCAGTTTGGGATTTACCAAGAGTAAAGCAGATTCCAACCTTTACTACAAGGTTGAGGAAGGCAATCCAATGATACTAATTTTGTATATGGATGATCTGTTTATTACTGGGGAAGATAGATTGATTGCCAACACGCAGCGGAAGCTTGCTACCGAGTTCGAGATGAAGAACTTGTGGATGATGCACTATTTTCTAGGTATGGAGGTGTGGCAGAGTGCAGATGGAATCTTCCTTGGACAAGGGAAGCATGCAGTAGAGATCCTGAAGAGGTTCGGGATGATGGATTGCAAGGCCATGACCACACATATGGCATCAAACCTGAAGCTTCTGTGTGATGATTCATCTGAGCCAGTTGATATCACTATGTATCATCAGATGATTGGGTCCTTGATGTACCTGATGAACACAAGACCAGATATTTGCTTTGCGGTGAACACATTGAGCCAGTTCCTGATGGATCCGAGGAGTGTTCACCTAGTTGCTGTAAAGCATCTTCTGAGGTACCTGAAGGGTACAATTGATTATGGGATCAAGTATGATGCAAATCAAAAGTTTAACCTTCAGGGTTATGTTGATTCAGATTGGGTAGGCAATGCTGCAGATAGGAAGAGCACTTCTGGGTGTTGTTTCAGTATGGGATCAGGTGTGATCTCTTGGTTTAGCAGGAAGCAGTCCTGTTTAGCACTAAGTACAGCCGAAGCAGAGTACGTTGCAGATTGTTCGGCTAGTTGTGAGGTAGTATGGCTTCGGAAGCTACTGTCTAAGTTATTTGATCTACCGCTTGAGCCTACTGGTATATTTTGTGACAACAAAACTTGTGTGAAGCTATCTGAGAGCCCAGTGTTCCACGACAGGTCGAAACACATAGAGATCAAATATCACTATATCAGGGATATGGTGCAGAGAGGAGCAGTGAAGCTCTTGTATGTTGCGATGGATGAGCAGATTGCAGATGTATTGACAAAGCCACTAGCTAGAGTGAAGTTTGAGTACTTCAGAGAGAGGCTTGGTGTTCTTCAGATCGACGACACTTCGAGGAAGAAGTGATGGAGACATTTGTTGTAGCCATTCCTAGCATGGTGGAAGGGGGATCCTTCACATGGATGTGGATGTATGCGTTGGATGATGAGCATCAGCACGATACTCCAGTTACTGCTCTGTATATCCATCAGGATGATGTTGGATATGATCAGTTGGATCATTTATATGTATTTGTATATGCATCATGTTGGACGCTTGGACCATGTATCTATGTATGATCAGGTAGATCCTGTGTATGATCAGGTAGATCATGTATGTTGATATATATCAGGTGGATACCTTGTGTGGATCATGTATCTATGTATGTATCAGGTGGATACATTGTATGATCAGGTGGATCATGTATGGTGATATGTATTAGGTAGATACTTGGTATGCATCAGGTAGATGCATTGTATGATTAGGATGATCATGGATGATGAGCTTCAGGATGTTAATCCAGATGACTTGCATCAGGACGATGCAGTGATGATGATTAGGATGATCATGTGTACATCAGGATGATGTATGGTGAGTATCAGGTTGATACTCTGTGGCCGTGGACAGGTTGTGCAAAGGAAATCCTAGATTTGTTCTAGGTCACATCCAGTATGAAAAAGAACTGGCACTGTGTATCACATGTAAGACCTGAGAGATCCGATAGGTTGGGCTGTGTGCTTGTAATAAGTCCTGGGATGCTCTTTCGAGGGTTTGTGATAGTGGGCCGCATGTAAGACCTGGGAGATCCAATAGGTTGGGCTATGTGCCTGTAATAAGTCCTGAGATGCTCTTTCGAGGGTTTGTGGTGGGATGCTACATGTAATACCTAGGAGATCCGATAGGTTGGGATTTGTGCCCATAATAAGTCCTGGGATGCTCTTTCAAGGGTTTGTAGCAGAGTTCAAATGTAATCAGTCCTGGAAATCTTGTTGGTCGTGCTTAGGCACATAAATGTTCCTAGGATGCTCTTTAGAGTTCTTGCCCGTTGTGTTATGCACATAAACGTTCCCAGGACACTCTTTTAAGGTTTTGTGATAGTCACATGTAATAAGTCCTGGAGATCTAGACAGGATGAAAAAGGCCTCAGATGCTCTTTAGGGTTCTTGCTAGAATTCATTCATAAATGCTCTAACTCCTTGATGGAATTTGTTTCCCTTTCTACTACCGTTTGTTGATATCTTTTGACTTGAAAGAACCTCATTTATCTTTCCTCTACCTCTGAATTTATAGTCCAAATCAATCATCTATGATAGAGAAAATCCATAAAAGTTTGAATCCATTCCCTATGGTACACCTATCCTTGATCCAACCAACTGAAAAAAAACCCTTATCTGAAGGTCTATCCACCACTTTTTATACACAACCAACCAATTCAAAGGATATTTTTGCGTGCTGAGAGAGTTGTGAGAGAGAAAGCCCTCTCTATGTTTGGAAAGGTAGTTTCCATCCACAAGAGTGTAGTTGAAACAATTACCTCAGTGATCCCTTCTTCCACAACCCAGAATAATCCCGAGTGATAACAACCTTTATGCCAGATATTTATCCATTTGTTTTAGCTTTGATTATCAATCTACTCAGCCATTCTATGACAATCAGGAAGAGGAGTGGAGACAATGGGAAGCCTTGCCTAAGGCCATGAGAGCATGAGAAGAACTCTATGGGACTTCAATTGATCAAGATTGAGTACTTTACTGATGATACACATGCCATGATTCACTTCATTTCCTTCCATGGAATTCCAATTTGTATCAAATCCAACCGGAGAAATCCCCAATTTACTTTGTCATATTCCCTGGATAGATCCAGTTGTAGGATAAGTGCCTTTAGATTCTGAGTTTTTATACTATGAAATGTTTCTTGAGAAAACCCTACAGAATTAAGGATCTGTCTGTTGTTCAGAAATGAAAATTGTTCCTTTGATAAGCATTTTGATAAAACCGGCTTGATACGGTTTGTTATAATCTTAGCAACAATTTTGTATGCCAAATTGCATGAGGAGATGGGTCTATACTCGTTGAAATATGTTGGATAAGAATATTTAGGAACCAAGGCTATAAATGTTGAGTTTAGTGCCTCCAGGATCCTACCCGAAAGTCTTGTATCTTCCACCATCGCCAGAAGATCATCCCCCATTATGTCAACAAATTCCAAGTAAAGCTCAACGACCCATTCATCTGGACTTGGGATTTTTTATTTTGCAAATCCCTTCAAGAATTTATGGATCTCCATTAGTGTTACATGTTTATATACCTCCTCACCCTCTTGTATTGAGAATATATGTGGTAATTCCCTAATCACCTGTATATTTCCCCTTATAACTTGTTCCTCAGGGTCCTGGTAATATTTCTGAAAGTGATTTATAAATTCCCTCCATAGGTATATTTGTTTATTTAACCAAACACCTTCCTCTGATTTTATAAACTAGATAGAGTTATGTATCCTCCTCCCATCTGCAAATTTGTGGAAGTATTTATATTTTCCATCCCCCTGCTTTATCCAGAAGGCATGGCTCTTTAGCCTCCATAATTCTTTATCTTTTTGTAATATGCTTAGTTTCCTTTGCTCCAGAACCTGTAATGATTTATAGTGATCATCTATAAGTATCCCATCAATGTGCAACATGTGAATGTCTTCAATATCCTTCTCTACCTCAATGAGTTCACGCCATTTTTATTTTATCCTAATTCTTTCCCACTTTATAACTCCCATTTTTAGGTTTTTTAATTTTTTGACCAGATAATATAATGGAGGGTCAATATTTTGGTTCTCATAATCCCTCCAATGCTGCAGAACCATTGATTTCAAGTCCACAAATGATTGAACTTGTAGGGGACATTATTTTTTCTTCAAAGTTTAATTCCAAAAATATCGGACAGTGATCCAAAATGTAGGACTTATCTATACAGGATTTGAATCGGTGTACAAATTCCTCTAGTGTTTCCCCCATCATAAACCGATCTAATATTTTGGATATTCTATCCAATCCTTGTCTCCCATTACTCCACGTTGGGCCAAGTGGAAGGGGTTCAATGTCTACTAAGTTAGCCGATATGAACAGGTCCTTAAAAAAATTCCCTAAATTATCCTGTCGAGCATATGTTCCCCAAATTTCAGCTGATGATAACATAAGGTTCAAATTCCCCCCAAGCAATAGATTTTTGTCTTGCAAAATTGACTTCACTTCATCGCTTTCCCAAAAACCCTTATGATCCTGATATGGACTATAACAATTCATGAAGTTTAAAATACTTGCATTTACAATTACATATCCATATAATTTAATACCAAACACAGTGATAGAACCCATAAGGTTACAATTTTTGGGATTCCAGGCCACCAAGAGTCTGCGAGATTGGCCCACAGAGTCTGTCGAGACCACTTCCCAGTCCATCTTTAGTTTGATGAAAAATATACGAGCATTTTCAACTGTAGTCATTGTCTCTTGGAGGAAGATCATATCTGGATTATCTTTCTCCAATAATATTTTGAGGGCTAATTTTTTCTGAGGGCACCCAATCCCTCTGATGTTGTGGGACATAATGATAACTTCTTAACCCTTTCCAGGTGTTAGCACTCAAAATATATCCTTTGGTTGTGAAAGGATAATCCTAAGGTAACTCTTTCAAACCAATCTTTAGGAGGAAAACTAGACTTTTTCCTACCAGAGAGGGATCTCTCAACAAATGGGTATAATGACTAGAGATATTTTCAAACTGATTTTATTAAAAATTTGTAAGAGGCTGAAACACGTGGATAACATTGGGAATGGAATAAAAAAAAATACATTTAAGAATCAACAGAGTTTAAACAATGAAAATTTTTGCAAAGGTAAGGCAATTATCTTTTTACAGTCAAGTTCTTGTTTGGCAGGTGATATTTGAAGAAAGAATGACAGTCCATCAATATTAGGCACCAATCATGGATGAATCCAACATTGACTTTAGAGGAAAAATGTGAATACTTTGATCCGAATAAACCAGAGCACAGTTACATGAATTCTGATTTAAACAAAACTCTCACCAAAGCATGAAGGGAAAACATAATGAAAATAATTTCACTGGAAAGAACAAATCACATAAGGAAAGGAAAAATACGGACTGTAAATTAATACACATGAATTTTCACTCTTGAAAATATGCTTAACTCTACTTGGCCATATTTATTCAAAACTGAAAGATCTCAATACAAAATGCGTATCTCTTCATGGGTTCCAACCCTTGTCACATTGTCAAAAATTGTCTTTTATACATTGAAAGCCTCTTGAGGAAAAACCTAACTACTTCATTACTAAAAGTAGTAAATTTTAAACTAACTATTACATTATATTTTAGTCATAATTTGTACAATTTCCAAAATTGATCAAAATATGATATTTGATGTCTTTCTATTGGTTGTATCTGCTGAAAATGCTTTTCCCGAACAAGAGTCTTCAAGTGTGCAGGTTGTACTTAATTTTCCCATCCATTGTCTTCCATTATATAAACACTTTCAACTACCTTCACAAGTTTTGGAGGGTCTACCTGGCACTGACAATTTGAAAGCTACACTGTGTCGCTTTCTTGCTGCATTCACACATTCCAATCATTCGATGTCGGAAAGACAAATGTCAACCCTTCATGTGCCTTTGTCTTTTATACACCCCGAAGGTGCTTTCGCAACGCGGGAGAGTGGTTTCGCAATTGTGAAATGATATGAGTCCGACATGTGTACAGTGGTATGGTATTTCACAACTGCTTCTCATTTCATTTCATCGCACATGTTGGCGGTGCGAAAAGAGCATGGACCATCGATCTATCTGTTGCTTGATCGAACAACCGTCGATCCTTGCCTGCTTTTAACATCGCTTGACTTGACGTTTCAGAGAACTCTATCTCCATTATCCACCTTGCTTCTTATCCAATAGAACCTTCTTTCCACCATCAATCTTTCACGGCACGATCTAGACCATCCATCCTATTACAAAATTTTCCAAAGCCATTCCATCAATCTTTTATCCCTTTTTAATTTTAACCAAAGTCGTATGGTGTTTTTTTTTAAGGACCGGGCGTTGGCTCCACCAACTTAGGAGATTGTCAAAACAATTTTTTGGAATATAAAACTTCAATTCAAATTGGAAAAAATATTGTGTCAACGGCTGGCTCCAACTGGGGATGCTATCCTCGAAGTGAGGTAGCAAAGAACCTTGTAGACCATGTGCCTATCCATTGGGTTGTTCCCAATTTCAAACTTAAACCTGCTTTGTACTTTCTGATCTGCAAACTTACACAACTAAAACCAATATTGGCAGTCCAAACTGAAACCAAAGCATACTTCTGAAAACAAATTGTACAATGCTGAAAGAAATGCTTACCTAGCAAGCTTATTTATATACAATTATTTCTGGAAAATCAATAACATATATACAATTTATTTACAAATCACATTTTCTTCTACTTGCTTAAGAAAGATAGTGTTTGAGAAACCTTCCATTCACTGGGATTCCTGTAACAAACTCTCCGTTTTGATCCTATAGAATGAAATAATTATCTCCATGGTAAGCAGTAATTCTATATGGGCCTTTCCATAAGTGTTCAAATTTTCCATGTCTGTCCTCATTTATAGCATCCCATGTAATCATCAATCTGAAAATTTATTAATCATCAATCTAAAAATTTATTTCCTTGATCTTCCTATCGAATGTCTTTTTCATTTTGTCTTGATGTATTTGTTTTTTGTTATATGCCTTTTCTCCCATCTGATGCAATTCTATCATCTGATTCAACCTTCTCTGCATGTGATTTGGCTCTTCTGCAACCTGCTGCAGCAACTTCATGACTGGAAACCCCAAAGAAACTGGAAAAATTACTTTTGTTCCATAAACTAACTGAAATCATGATGTACTAATAGCTCTCTTTGTGCTAATCCTATCTTCCCATAATGCATATTTGAGTTTGGTATGCCATGCTCTTTTGTTCTCTTCCAACAACTTCTTTATAATTCTTACCAAACTTTTATTTTAGGATTCTGCCAATCCATTTCCTTGAGGATAGTATGCAGTTAAATGATTTAAATGAATATGATATTTGTGACAAAAATTAATCATCTTCTTTTATCTGAAAGTCTGTGCATTGTCTGTCACTATCCTCCTAGGGAATCCAAACCTTGAAAGAATATTTTCTTCCAAAAAAATAATGATCATTGTATATGTGGCATTTCTGGTTGGTATGGATTCAATCCATTTGGTGAAATAATTTGTTACAGTCAAGATCCATTTATGCTGACCAGAAGAATTTGGATTAATTTCACCAATAAAATCTAATGCCCACTGCTGAAAAGTTGCTTCAACTAAAATTGGTTTCAAAGGAAGGGGCAAAAGCTTGTTTTTTACATCAAAAAATTGACATTCATGACACACTAAAATTTCTTTATACACTTCATAATAAATAGTGTGCCAATAGAATCCTTCTCTTAGGATTTTTTTCACTGTAGCTTTCCATGAATGGTGTCCTCCACACACTCCTTTGTGAAAATATTTCATAACCTACTGTGCTTCGTTTTCCAACGGACAATTCAACAAAATTCCCCCTCGATCCTTCCAATATAGATATTCATTCAAGATGCAAAATTTTGTTGATTTTAATTTTATAGACCTTGATCTAGTCTTGTTCAATTTAGGAGGTGCCTGTAGGTTTTGTAAAACATAGACAATATCATTGTACCAAGGAGATAAGGAAAAATATTTAATCATTGGGAGGTCTGGAACTGTTTCAATTGAGAGGTCATAAATGAAATTCATATCTAGAGAATCATAATTTGTCTCAGTCAATAACTTTTCCAAACCTTGTCCTTTAATTAGTTTTTTAGGTTTAATTTCCAAATCATATTCCAACAATATTGCAATCCACTTGGATCTTTTCCCTTCAGGGTCTGGTTGAGTAAGTATATCTTTAACAACAATAGTTGGAACATAGGAAATCACATGTGAATGTAGAATGTAGACTCTGAAATCCTTCAAATATTTGATTAGTGCATAAGCTTGTTTTTTCCATTATATCATACTTTAATTCTTCATCTCTCAAAATCTTACTGAAAAAAGCAATTGGTTGTTCCATATTCTCCTGATTTTTCTGCAATAAAACTCCAGCTATGGTATGTTGTGAGGCAAAATAGAATATAATGAATTCTTTTGAGAAATCAGGACTAATTAGAACAGGGGATTCTGTAAGATATTTTTTGATATATGTAAAGGATTTATTAGCTTCTATAGTCCATTTAATATCATTGTTCTTCTTTAACATGTCTGAAACGCTCCTCAAAATTTCTGCAAAACTAGGAACAAATCTTCTCAAGAAATTTACTCTGCCAATGAAAGATTGAATTTCTTTCTTACTCCTTGGTATTCCAATTTTTTTAATGGATACCACTCTCTCATGATCAATTTTAATACCATCTTTTGATATAATGTGTCCCAATAATTTCCCTTCTTTCATGGCAAAATTAGACTTTTGGGGATTTAGAGATATACCAAATTTCTCACACTTCAAAAATACCTTTTCCAATTGTTTCAAGTGATCTACATCTGAATTTGAATAGACTGTTATATCATCCATATATACTACCACAAATATGTCCTTCTCTTCCGCAAATGCAATATCCATGGTTCTTTGAAATGTGGCCCCTGCATTCATCAATCCAAATGGAATTTTTGCATACATGAAAGTTCCCCATGGTGTTGTAAAAGTTATTTTCTCCTGATCCTCTAGAAGAACTTTGATCTGATTATACCCTGAGAAACCATCCAACATAGAAATAATTTCTTCTCCAACAACCTTATGCAAAATGTGATCCATCTTAGGTAATGGGTTGTTATCTTTTAAGGATACTTTGTTTAGATTCCTGAAATCTACATAAAGTCTTATCTCTCCATTCTTTTTCCTCACAGACACTAGATTTTCTACCCACCTTGAAAATATCAAGGATACAATGATTTTAGCATCAAAATGTTTTTTAACTTCTTTCTCAATCACTGGAAGCAACAGGGGATTTATTCTTCTATGAGGAACCTGCAACAATTAATTAATGAAAATGCATGAGATAGCATAAATAGCATAACTCGGAATAGATTTATTGATCGTGGGCCACTTCGAGGGGGAAACCTCCTTTGAGAAAGCTCAATATAAATAACTTCACGGTTCCTTCATTGGCCTCAACACAACCTTATATAATATTCCATGCGGCAATACTATGGGTCAATGCCATGGGTCATATAATACTACGAGATGAATTACAAAGCATATGTGTCCAATACTATGGATCAATACTATGGGATAATAAAAACTATGGATCAAAATATAATACTACGGGACGAATTACAAGGCATATGCGTCCAACAACAATATACTAACAAAGTAAAGACAAGGGTTGACATGGGTTCCTAACATTATCTCCCCCTTAGAAAAAGCTTTGTCCTCAAAGCTTTAGATGTGAAAATTGTTATTGAATCTGAAGGAGTGGTTCCCATGTAGCATCCTCTGGTTGCATCTGTGCCACTGAATTAAGACCTCTGGGATAGAGCGAGAGAAAAGTTGACGAGTGCGCTGATTGAGGATGGCCTCTGGCTCCAAAAGGATGAATCCATTATTATCCAGTTCTGGTAAAATAGTTTGTCCTATGATTTTGGTGGCAAGAAATTTCTTTAGACAAGAGACATGAAATACTGGATGAATGCGGGAAGGAGGAAGTTCCAATTTATAAGAAACAGACCCAATCTTCTGAAGAATCCTATATGGCCCATAGAACTTTGGAGCGAGCTTATGAGGCCCTTTGAGTTTCAGGGAGGATTGCTTGTAAGGATGTAGATGAATAAAAACCATATCACCTGCTTGAAAAGTGCACTCAAAACTATGTTGATCGGCTTGTTGCTTCATTCGATTTCTTGCCATGTGAAGATTGTCCCACAAAATGCAAAGCATCTGATGGCAGTTTCGAAGGACAGTGTCAACTTCCTAAACTGGTGAACTGCTGGGGGTGTATGGAAGAAGAACTGGTGGTTCCTGACCATATACTACTTCATATGGAATCTTTTTAGAGGCAGTGTGGTAAGAGGTATTGTACCACCATTCAGCGAGAGGGAGCCACTTTTCCCACTGATGTTGTCGTTTGGAGGTGAAGCAACGAAGATATGTTTACAAGCATTTATTGATCATTTCAGTCTGACCATCTGTTTGTGGGTGATACCCTGAACTCATCTTCAATTTGGTGGCAATGTGGTGAAATAGTTCTGTCCAAAAATGACTGGTTAAATTTGCATTGGGATCCGAGACAATGGAAGAAGGAATTCCATGAAGATGAAAGATCTGGTCCAGGAAAATTTGTGCGACTAAGGAGGATGTATAGTGATGGCTGAGGGCACAAAAATGACTATATTTGGAGAGGCAATCAACCACAACCAAAATCACTATCTTCCCTCCATATTTAGGGAGCCCTTAAATGAAATCCATAGAAATATCTGTCCAAATCTGTGTAGGGATGGGCAAGGGTTCGAGCAATTTCGGAAGGAGTGTTGTTTCACCCTTATTGTGATGGAAGGTATCACATTCAACCACCATCTGTTGAATTGTCCTTTTCATTCCATTCCAAAATAATTTATGTCGTGTCTGCTCACATGTTTTGAGGAACACAGAGTGCCCTACCGATGGATAAGCATGGATTTCATAGAAGACAACTTATTGAAGATTTGTGCTCTGGGGAAGCACCATACGACCCTTGTATCTCAGGGAAGCACCATCCTAAGAGTAATGTGGTACAGGAGAAGGTTTTTTGGCGAAGCATTGGATAATTTGAGATAATGAAGATTCATTGACATAGCCCTATTGAACAGATTGCAACCAAATTGGAACATGCATAGAAATAGATGAAATATAAACTTGGTCATCAAATGTGCGAGAAAGAGCATCTGCCACAATATTGTCCTTACCCTTCTTGTAAGTGATCTCATAGTCATAACCCATGAGTTTTCTAATCCATTTTTGTTGTGTCGGGGAGGATACACGTTGTTCCAGGAAATATTTCAGAGTCCGGTGATCAATCTTGATGCAGAAATGATTCCCTAATAGGTATGGTCGCCACTTCTGTACTGCATGCAAAATAGCCATAATTTCCTTCTCATATGTAGAGGAAGCTATATTATAACCATATTATAATGTGGCAACATATATTATATGCCACCTTTCAAAAGAACGAGACCTCTCCCCCGATAGCACTACGTCTTATCATTGGGGCATCGCCCCACCGTTGAGTGGTAAGCGATGCAAAATTGTTAAAAGGTGGAAGCGCCCAAACATTATAAATTAAACCACGTTTTCCAAGCCACGGTGGTCAAGCTCGGGTTTGGAGACAGATTACAGAGTGTAGTTTACTAGATATAGGTACATGCATAGTTCCCGAGGCGCAGAGGCCATTAATGGGCACGGATCCTGAGGCAGAATCCATACTTATAGTGTTGTTTTGTCTTTTATGCAGTAATTTGATCTCGTTTTGCATGCCAGAGGAGGTCTCAGGCATATATGGTCAACTTTATACTCATTTTTCTCATAATTTCGAGACGGTCGTAGTGGTGGAGTCTGTTTTTTTGTTTGACAAATAGAAAATAGAGGTGTTTCCAGAACACACAAATTGTAATCTTTGAAGACTGAATAAGATCGGCCTTCCCATTGGAAGCAGCCCATAGACATATCCCAAGAAGGGTGAACTCTGATACCAGCTCTTGACTTCTTTTTCTGGTTTGCATCTCTCTTTTACGGGCTTATGTGTTGATTTTAAAGCATTTAAAAATCATATTTTAAGTCAATTTTATGAATGTTTTCATGCAAGTTTTTGGTTAAAAAGATCTTGAGATTTTTAGATCAAGTTTGGTACCAAAGCTGGTTAACCACTGCATTGTGATTTTGTTTATGTTAACAAGAGAAAGGCTTCAAAGAGGTGAAGGAGAGCTTGAAGAATTTGATCCTGAGATTGGATCAAGAAGGAGAATGGCTTCAAAAAAAGGAGATGATGGAACTTATTCAATCCCTTCTGAAGGGGATTTTCTCAAAGATTTCATGAAGATGCAAAGTATGGTGGAAGAACTTTATCAGGATTGGAAGAAGGGAGAAAAAGGTGGTTCTTCTCATGCCCATAGCAACAATTTTAGTCTCATCCCGTGAATCTGATCCCAAATCATGCTAGATAGTTGTAGCAGTGGTCTTCTTGTCCTCCTTATTCTGAAACTTCTCAGGATTAAGCTACAGATGAAGCTTCCAACATTTGGATGCATCATGACCATTTTTCTGGAAATGAGAGCATGTAGGTTTGTCTCCTTCTTTCTTAACTTTAGCAGTATGCCTACCTTTCCCCTTACCTTTGAACTTGTTTCCTTCGGGTTTGTAAGGTTTCTTGGAAAAATTTTCACTTGTTTTCAAGTGGAACTTTGTTGACATCAAAAGTATTATGTAGACTGAAATATTTTTCTTCCCAATAGATCCATCCAGTCGGATCAGTACCATTGAAGCGAGGAAAATCAAGCTTCGGATTATGCAAAGTGCTGGAAGAAGAGAACCCATTGTCTGCAGAAGAATCTGACTGTCGTTTATTGTTCATAGTTTAATTGTCAAGATGGAGGATGAGAAATTTTTTATCCAGATCTTGGATTTTGTTTTTCAGGACTGCAGGTTCCGTCTCCATGTTTTTTGCTCCTGCACGGGTGACAACCATAACCAGGAGATTTTTTTTGAATCGGTAGAAAAACAAAAATAGAAATTGGTTTAGTAGAGGAAAATTTGGATTTGGGAAAAACTCTGATGGGTAATTTCGGTTTGACTAGGTCTTGGACACTTTCGAATGGACAAGGAAGAAGAAAATGAGGACTTCAGAAGCAGGGTGAAAGAATGAGAAAATTTTTCAAAGAGGGACAAAGAAGAAGAAATAGGAAATGAAGACTATGGCAAAATTTGAAGGCGATTGGGTGAAAATAGAAGAAGTTATGGCAAACCCTAAAAATAGAAAAATGTGGAATTTCTGGCTTTGGGAAGTGGAATTTGGGATAGGGTCCTTAGGAATGAAATATGCAGAATGGGATTGCAGGGGTTTCAGTGAAGTTTCAAGGGAAACATAGTTAAAACAAAGGAGATATGGTGATTTTTTTTTTTTTTTTTGAAATAGATCTACAAGGATGCGGAAGTGATCGGCAACAGATGGATCTGCAAAGACGTGGAAGTGATCAGAAACAGTTCAGTTGAAAATAGATATGGAGCCCAGGTATTCTCGGCTTCCTAACAGTTTAGGGGATTTGCTCGACCACCAATTTTTTCTGACGACTTGCATATTGAGGAAGTATTCCTCACTCCACGGCTCAAGTGAAACTAGTAACCGCATTGCCACAAACGACAACTCTTGGTTTACCTCATGGGTGGGAACTAGTCAATCAGGTAGGGGTCATTTCCCTTTTTGCTGACAGGTCCTCTCAATGGGATAGCTACTTCGGGGTTCCTGTGGTACTCCTCAAAATGAGTTTTAGGGATTATTCCCAAGTACTTCCCACAGTTAAGCGGATAGGGATTATTCCCAGATCCGAACCTACAACAGATGCGAAAATTGTTTTGGCAGAAATTCCACCCAACAAGCCCAAGAAAGTGTTATGATACCAGATGTGAGGAACCTGCAACAATTAATTAATGAAAATGCACGAGATAGAATAAATAACAAAATTTAGAATAGATTTATTAATCGCAGGCCACTTCGAGGGGGAAACCTCCTTTGAGCAAGCTCAATACAAATAACTTCACAGTTCCTTCATTAGCCTCAACACAAATTTATATACTAGTCTATGCGGAAATACTATGGGTCAACACCATGGGTCATATAATACTACGGAACGACTTACAAAGCAGATGCATCCAATACTATGGATCAATACTATGGGCTAATACAAACTATGGATCAACATATAATACTACGGGACGACTTACAAGGAATATGCATCCAACAACAATATACTAACAAAGTAAAGAGAAGGGTTGACATGGGTTCCTAACATCTTCTGAGCTTTTGTTTGAATGGTTTTTCATTTGGCTTGATCGAAATTGTATGTTGTATTATAGAAGTGTCATATTATTTCAAATCTTCATAGCTCCATGCAAATACATCAAAGAATTCCTTCATTAACTTAATATACTTTCTTTAATTTCACTTTCATGGGGTCCCACCTTTGGATTTTTAGCTACATCATTTCTATCAAACACCCTTTCCAAAGGTATAAGGCCTTTTGGAATAACATTTTTTTAACTGAATAATTTCTTTTCCTCCAATTTCCCCTTTGAACTTTTCTTGTTCTTTTGAAAATTCTTCAATATTAATAATTTCCTCCATACTCTGATCTTCAGTATCAACGGTTGTATTAGCAAATTCATCTGCCATTT
The DNA here is from genome assembly GCA_027924585.1 of Larix kaempferi. Taxonomy (NCBI): domain Eukaryota; kingdom Viridiplantae; phylum Streptophyta; class Pinopsida; order Pinales; family Pinaceae; genus Larix; species Larix kaempferi. Next base: position 10,319,057 of record BSBM01000476.1, read on the forward strand.
CCAAAAATCTCTTAATATGCAAATCATCTTAAAAAACTTGCCAATATTTTGAATTATCAGGAATAGAAGGTCTATTTACAACTTCTATCTCATATTTCTTGTTTGAAAAAGAGGGAACCTTAAAAGCACCAGCAGTAGTAGCAAAGAATATTATTTTGAGTTCTTAATCCTGGGTATCCCCACCATCTTATTTTCATCAAAAACGTTTCCAAGTAAATCCCAAACCTCATTTTTGTATGCTCTCATCCTTGGATGTTTTGTTTGGTAACTGCCATTTACTTGATTTACTACCAACTAAGAATCTCCGAACACATCAATTTTCTTTTCTTTCAAATCTTTCAACACATCCAGTCCTAAGATTAAATCCTTGTATTTTGCAACATTTTTGGTACATTCAAAGTTCAATTTGAAAGAATATATCAAAAAATCTCGATCTGGAGATATTATCCACACACCTGCACCAACACCTTCTCTACTTATTGATCCATAAAAATGCATAGTCCAAATCCCTTCATCTCTTTGTTTATGCTTAAGGATTTTTTGTTCTTCAATCAAATTATTGTCTTCTTTCTGATTTTCAGAATTTGTTTTTTTCACAGGATGAAAATCATTGTAAAAAATAGAAGATCCTAAATCAGTGTCGACTGCATTAATTGAATGACTGGAAGGCCCATCTTTACTGATCACCGCATATGCAAGTCTCTTTTCTGTGTATAACCTTCTGTGTTCCCCAAAACCTGGTATTGAAAGACATATCCATCTGCAAAGTCCCCTTGAGTTTTGAATCCCAATACCTAGATAATAATATACCAAATTTTGGGGGAATATCTGCCACAACTACATCCATGACAATACTCTTAGCTGGAATTTTAGTGAGGGAAACCACCAAGTTTTTGATCAATTCCAAACACCTGATCTTTTTTGAATCAAAAGAAAAAAAATCTTTATATGGTCTTGTGATTTCTAAACCCAGACTATCCACCACAACCTTTGGCATAAAATTATGAGAAGCTCCAGAATCAAGCATGCAATTATGGATAATCATATCATGGATATTCAAATTCACATAGAATGGTGGAACTTCTTCCAAGCCACTATCTTCCATTTTGGAACCCAAAAGAATAGTTGGAGCATCATCATTCAATTCTAACATATTAGGTTCCATTTGCCCTTCACTCCTAACCATCTTTGAAATTTTTTCTTTGTCCTCATTGTTCTTAAATATCTCATTAAAAAGGATGGAAATTTTGATTTTTGAAATCTAAATTTGCAAGTTGAAAGGAGTGAGTGTTCTATCACTTTCTTTGATTAAATCTCTTTTAATTTCTGGAACTTTTTTCACCATATCCTCTTTTGGTTTTTCTTTCTTATGTTGACTAGTTGAGGGTTGATCAATAGGACCTTTTCCTTTCTTAATGACTACATCTCTGTTTCTGAGGTTGAATTTTTTTTGGCAAGTTGAAAGGAGTGAGTGTTCTATCACTTTCTTTGATTAAATCTCTTTTAATTTCTGGAACTTTTTTCACCATATCCTCTTTTGGTTTTTCTTTCTTATGTTGACTAGTTGAGGGTTGATCAATAGGACCTTTTCCTTTCTTAACAACTACATCTTTGTTTATGAGGTTTTTTTATTTTATTTTTTTATTCTAAAGGTCATTCACAGCATGCTGATACCCAATCTGATATTGTTATGTTTCTAATTCAAAATTATTACACTCCCCTTCTTTAGAAAACATGTCATGTTCCATTTTAGTCAAGTAAACCTCAGAGTCAAGATCATCAAAATGATGTATATCACTTTCCACAAGCCCAGTTTCTTCCTCTTCATCAACAAAATTATCAGGAAATGGAGGTCTTACTTGATGATATTTTGCATTTCTTTGATTTCTCTGATCTCTCTGATCTCTCTGTCTTATCTATGGAGGAAATGGTCCTCTGAAATTCAGATTTCTAATGTGTGGCTCTTGTTGGTCTCTATTTTGAGGTTTATTTTCCAAGACTAATCTGTCCATGATTCTTTCCATAGTTTTCATCATAATATCAAATTTAGCATCAGTGAAAGAAGATGTTGAAGCTTGGTTTCTTCTCTAATTTTACTCCTATCTGTTTCATTTTTCCAGAAGCCATCAAGTTCGCCTCTACTTCTACTAGATCTTTTAACATATCTGGTAGAGTGGTTGACTTTCTTTCTCTCAACATAGTGTAACTTGGAAGCCCCTATTGGAGGTTGAACATCAGTAGGGATTGAATTATAGACTATCATAAACCTTCCAGAAAATTCTTGAACAAATTCAAAATTCCCTTTTTTCAAATTATTATACTGTGTTAAAATTTGTAAAGGGTTCATTTTATCTTCCCATCTTTCAAGCAAACAATTTACAAACTCATCATATGATGGAATGGACCTTGCAGCAAGAGTTCTAAACCATTTTTTAACTTCTCCTGATAGACTTTGAGACAATAACCTCATTTTTGCGTCATCATAATCTACTTCCTCAAGATCAATAAAATCACTAAAGCTATCAATGTGTTGTTGAGCTGTGTAATTTCCTTCTCCATCAAACAGTGTAAGCCTTTGTGCATAATTCTGAGGAAGGTCATGTAAAACTGCAGGCAAGGAAATTGGGGAAAATCTAGCAGCCATTCTTAGTGGGGGGTTTTGAACAATATTATGAGTTTGTGGTGGTGGATTCTGAATTTTTTGTTCTTTCAACTCAACTTTTCCAGATTTTTGTAAATATTCCCAAAAAAAATGCAATAGATATGACTGAAATCTATTCTGATCAATAACTGGTTCTTTTAAATCTGACTCTGACTTAGATCTAAATAAATATTGTTCAAACTTTTCACCAAAATCAATGTCTTCAATATTTAACAGTTCTTCTTGAAAAGGAGGGAAAAAAATTTCTGATTGAGATGTACCTTCCGAATCTTTCCCTTTAATCCTTCTCAGAATATTTTTGGGACTTTATACCTCTTGGAATGACTAGGAACCTGGATTGATCCCCTCCCCCCCCTCACATCGCTCTCAATTCCCCATACCCAATGCATGCACTCGAAAAAAACAAATATGTGCAAATTCATCCATATTTTATCATGAACTTTCATCCATTATTCATTCAATAAATGCTAACATTCACTAAACCATTGTTTCTGTCAATACACACATTCATTCAATAAAAGAAAACATTCAATAAACCATTCATTAATCATTCAGTCAACACATTCATTCAATAAAAGATGAAATTCAATAAAGGTAATAGTTTACTACACTGAATCATTAAAACATTAGAAAATTCATTAAACCATTCATTCATTAATTAGGCCAAAAATCATGGACGATATATTGTTATCAAAAATATTTAGATGAGATTTGAACCTGCGACCTATGTCTAGTCCCAAGGATACCACCTTCAAGCTTGACCTTATCAATCAATTCCCATCGCCATTTCCTCTCATACGACGTCCCAAAACCATTTCTCTCGAGACCCACTCTTCATTTATTCTGCATGCATTTCACTATGAAACCGTCTCAAATTCCCATTGCGTTTTCCATCAATTATCTAATCAATTTAGCATGACCCACGTCCGTCGTCCAATGAGTGTTTCCGTGGTCTTCAGTTTCATCCTGGAAACGGTTGACGATTCATGGTATTACGTTTCCCTTCGATTGCAAATGACAAACTCATAGTTCACTATTAAGGTTTGTTTGACAAAGCTGATGGTCAAAGAAATATTGATAGTGAATTATGAGTTTGCCATATTGAAGCTTAAGGGAAACGTAAATATAGAATGAAACGTCACCGTTGTCAAGATGGAACTGAAGACCGCGGAAACACTCCTTGGACGGCAGGCGTGGGTCATACCGAATTGATAAACTAATAGAGGGAAAACGCAATGAGAATCTGAGACGATTGCATAATGAAATGCATACACAATGAATCAAGGCTGAATGTGGTATCCCTCCACCTCCCATTGTGAAATGCATGCAGAATGAATCGAGCTTGAAGGTGGTCGCCCTTTCCAGCTACACTTCAAGCTTGAAGGTGGTAGCCTTGGGACTAGACATAGGTTGCAGGTTTGAATCTCCTCAGTTCAGTTCGTACCTTGTTATTTTTTCGATGCAAACTATATGTTTTCTTTAATTTGTTGTTGACTTTAATTCCCTAGTGTAGGAGGATCCATTATGGTCAAGTTTCATTCCTAAAAAAATTATGAACATTCACAACAAGCAGCATGTCTCTAATTGTTGTCGGTGTATGCTAGCTTAGTTGCAAATATCATGCTTCAGAAGAAGCCAGCCTTGAATGGTAAATATACCAATTTGGAAGGGTTTAATGTGAGTTTAAGGATATTGATTCCAAGGAAATTAAAGAGAAGGTTAAGGATATTGATTCCAGTGCATCATTTACTCAACCTTTGATGTTGTGGAAACTAGAAATTGGTTATGAGGAGCAACCAAAAATCACAACAAGCTCGAAGAAATTGTCAAAATTTAGACAACACGTGGGTTGTAGAAAGCCAGCATCGTAGCCATTCATTGAGCTCCTCTCTGTTTCGAGAATAATTTCATATTCTCTACTGAACAAGGCCAACCACGTGAAGATGGAAAGGCTTTTTGATGGTTTTGTGGCCTTTTGGAGGCATATTAGGCCTTTTGGAGGTTTTTTAGTGGGATTTTTAAGGTTTTTTAAGGGAAATATGGTAGGAAAATGGACAAATGAGCCATGTAATGAGGTAGATGAGGTAGTGAACACTTTTTGGGTGTTAACAGCCCCCCCCCCTCACATCACTCTCAATTCCCCATACCCAATGCATGTACTTGAAAAAAAAAATGTGCTAATTCATCCATATTTCATCATGAACTTTCATCCATTATTCATTCAATAAATGCTAACATTCACTAAACCATCGTTTTAGTCAATCAACACATTCATTCAATAAAAGATAACATTCAATACACCATTCATTAATCATTCAGTCAACACATTCACTCAATAAAAGTTGAAATTCAATGAAGGTAACAGTTTACTACACTGAATCATTAAAACATTAGAACATTCATTAAACCATTCATTCATTCATTAGACCAAAAATAATGGACGATATATTGTTATCAAAAATATTTAGACGTTGTTTTTCCCGTCCTTCTTTTTATAAGTTTTTCTTCTCTTCAGTGGCATATAATCTATGAGAGGACCATCTACATCATCTGGACTTTCTCTTCCAGTTCTTGGTTCTTTAGCAGGCACTTTTGGTGATGTTTGCAATATCCTAGCTGATTGTTGTTCTAGACCTGGATTTTGTGGTAAGGGGTTCAGATTTGTGTTGATGTATATGTAACTTCAGAATGTATTTCATCTATGTATTTCATATATATTTATTGTACCCTTATAAGAGATGTGTTATTCCTCTATAAGGAAGTGTCGTCATGTGTATTGACAAGTGTCGTAAGTGTGTGTACTTAGCGATGGGTTATTAGACCACCATGTGTGGGGTCGGCCCTGAAATATATATTATATTGTGGATGTACCTAGCTAGACAAGTCAGCCCCATAGTGTAACTGGGAAAATAGGTTAAGTATAAATAGAGATTGGGAGATCTCTATTTGGATCACTCGAAAACTCACACTTCTCTCACTCAAAAAGTGGCGCACTAGTGAGTAGGAGAATCATCTGCTACTAGGAGACTATCTCAATGTATTTTGGTTGTACTTTGGTTGAGCCATTGCTCTCTCTATCTCTGAGGAAGTTGTGGGGTTTTTCACCTTAGGGTTTTCCCCACGGAAACTCTGTGTCTCTTGTCTCTCATGCTTTTGATTCTTGTGATGCTTGATATGATTTTTATGCATTGATATACTGTACATGTTATTCTCTCAGTAAAGATCCTAGAGTATTGTGAATTAATGCTCAAAATTTAACATGGTATCAGAGCTAACCTGAGAAGAAGACATTTTGCAGTGACAGAAACTTGAGTTTCTTGTTTGTTGGGTTTCTCTCCACAGATTTTGGAAAAGTAGTATAGTAGATTGACTCTACTCATCAAGGCGAATCTATCTGTCCAATCAGAATTCAATTCTGACCATTTTCAGATTTGGCCCTAAAAATTAGGGTTTCCACAAAAATAGGAATTTCTGAAATATGAAGACATAGCTGGAAGATCCTTGCAAAAATCGAAGTTTAGAGCTTTGCATCGAGATTTTTGGCTGGGTAGATCTCCGAGAAACTCAAACCCTAATTCAGGGCTCTCCCCACGAACCCGGGAGGACAAAAAGACAAATCTGAAGGGTAAATCTTTGCTGATCTCAATTTCTGAATACACTAGGCTGATTAGCTCATCAAGGCGCATATTTCTATCCTTTCCGAAAGTTGAAATTCACATTTTGAATTTTTAGGGTTTTTCCAACAAACCCTAATACGGGACCAGATCCAGTTTTCAGCATTTCAAGTGGTAAGACCTAAATCTTTTCTATTTCCATTTGAAGTACTCTTTAAGATGTCTCACCACACCAAGCTTGAGGATAAGCTTGAAGGGGATGATAACTTCCGAGCTTGGAAGTATAGAATTGGGTTAATCCTGGAAGAGAATGAGTTGGACTCATATATAAAAGAAGACATCCCTATCCCAGAGGATGAAGAGGCTAAGGTATTGCATAAGAAGAACTTGATCAAGGAAAAGAGAATCATTGTTGATTCTATCAAAGACCATCTCATACCCCATGTGTCTTCTCTAGAGACACCCAAGGAGATGTTTGACTCTTTGACCAAGCTATTTGAAGGGAAGAACATAAATCGGAAGATGAGTCTACGGAATCAATTGAAAGGGGTCAAGATGTTGAATGGAGAAACCATTCAATCTTACTTCCCCAAGGTCTCTCAGATCAAGGAACAACTTGAAGCTGTGGATGAAGTAGTGGACAATGGTGAAGTTGTTATGACCACTCTGAGTGGCCTACCTAGGTCATGGGACTCCTTTATTCAAGGAATTTGTGCAAGAAAGAAATTGATCTCTTTCAGTAAACTGTGGGAGGAATGCTCTCAAGAAGAAGCTAGACTTGTAGCTCATGAGGAAAAGATGGGAGGTGAAGATCAAGCTCTCGTAGCTCACACCAAAAGAAGCAAGCACAAGAAGGAGCACTCTCGCTACAAGAGATCCTATCAAAAGAATAAGAAGGATCTAAGATGCTTCACATGCAATGAGAAGGGTCACTTTGCTTCAGATTGTCCCAAGAACAAAAGGGATAATAACAACAACTCCAGCAAGAAGAAGAAGGACAGCAAAATAAATTTCCATGCTCATGCTGCCGACGATGATGACCCTCCAAAGAAGAAGGCTAGGGCAGAAAGTGATGATAGTGATGATGACTCATCAAGCGAAGAAGAGTATGTTCTAATCTCTGCTCTTGCAGGTACTATCTCCCATGGTTGTAATGATTGGTTGATTGATAGTGGGGATTCCAAACACATGACTGGGTTTAAGGAATCTTTTGTAAACCTATCTGAACATGAATCACCTCATAAGGTGAAACTTGGGGATGATTTTCAATACCCAATCAAAGGAAGCAGTGAAGCCTCCTATAACCTAGATTCTGGAAAATATTTGAAGATGAAAGAAGTCCTTTATGTACCTGAGCTCAAGAAGAATCTTCTCTCCATCTCTGCATTAGATGCAAAAGGCATGAGGGTTGCATTTGTAGATGGCCAAGTCCTAATGTGACCAAAGGGTAAAACAATCGATGATGCAGTAGTGATTGGAGAGCAAGAGGGAGGTTTGTATAAATTGAATGGTCAACCTGAACATGCCATGGTACATGAATCCATGGAGCCAAGTGAACTTTGGCATAGAATACTTGCTCATATGCATTATAGGGAACTTCCAATTGTAAGAAAGGCTATAGAGGGTCTTCCTGAAATCAAGACCAAACATGAAGGTGTTTGCAAAGGATGTGCAAAAGGTAAGAACATTAAGAAGGCTTTCCCAAGCAGTGAAAGCAAGGAAAAAGATATCCTAGAAATCATCCACTCAGATGTATGTGGTCCTATGTCATCCAGTTCTCTGAGTGGGTATGTTTACTATGTCTCATTTATTGATGAATTCTCCAGGAAGACTTGGGTATACTTCTTGAAGAACAAAGATGAGGTGTTCGATAAGTTCAAGGAATTCAAAACCTTGATGGAGAATCAAACTGACAAAAAGATCAAAACATTCAGATCCGACAATGGTGGAGAATTCACCTCAGGTGAATTCAAGAATCTTTGCAGTGATTCAGGGATTAAGAGGGAGTTGACTGCTCCTTATAATCCTCAACAGAATGGAGTTGTAGAAAGGAAGAACAGAACAATCATGGAAGCAGAAAGGGTAATGCTGCATGACCAGGATCTACCTATGCATCTATGGGCAGAAGTAGCTAGAACAGCTGTATATGTGCAGAACAGAACACCCCACAAGATATTGGACAACAAGACACCAGAAGAGGTCTTTTCTGGTAAGAAACCTAAAGTCAGCCATTTTAGAATATTTGGTTGTCCAGTATACACTCATGTCCCAAAGGAAAAGAGGACCAAACTAGATCCTTTAGGAAAGAAGGGTATCTTTGTGAGTTACAGTGAAAGCTCGAAGGCTTACAGAATATACTTTCGAGGGTTCAAGAAGATTGATGTTTTGATGGAAACTCAACATTCATCAAATCAAGGAAGGCACCTATTGAAGTTTATGAAGAACCTAAGGAAACTAGATTTCAAGACACTACCATGATTGAAGCAATTTCAGAAGTTGTTCGTGAGTTTGAAGATCCACAAGAACCTGTAGATCCACCTTATGAGGATAAATCTCACAAGAGGAAACCTGCATGGGCTAGAGAGCTCATTCAAGATGCAAAAAGATTTGGCATTCCAGAAGAAGAACACAGAGCAAAGAAGAGAACCAGATCACATACCAGCTATGTTGCTTTACTCTATGACATTATGAACAAAGAACCTTCCAGTTATGAAGAAGCAACGGAAAAGAAAGAATGGAAGGATGCCATGGTTGAGGAACGCCAATCAATAATGAAGAATGATGTTTGGGATGTTGTCCCAAGACCTAAAGAGAAGTTTGTTGTGACTTCCAAATGGATCTACAAAATCAAGCATGCTGCAGATGGCAGTGTAGAGAAATACAAGGCAAGATTCGTAGCTCGTGGCTTCTCTCAGAAAGAGGGAATAGATTATGAAGAAACGTTTGCACCTGTAGCCAGGTATACTTCCATCAGATCAGTACTTGCCCTGGCTGCAGCAATGAAATGGAAAATACACCAGATGGATGTCAAGATTGCTTTCCTGAATGGTGTAGTTGAAGAGGAAGTATATGTGGAGCAGCCACTTGGTTTTGAAATACATGACAGGGAGTCATATGTGTGCAGATTGAAGAAAGCCTTGTATGGTTGAAGCAAGCTTCCAGAATCTGGTATGGTAGGATGGACAGTTTCCTATCTAGTTTGGGCTTTACCAAGAGTAAAGCGGATTCCAACCTTTACTACAAGGTTGAGGAAGGGAATCCTGTGATTATACTCCTATATGTGGATGACTTATTTGTAACAGGAGATGACAAATTGATTGCAGATAGTAAGAGGAAGCTTGCTGCCGAGTTCGATATGAAAGATTTGGGAATGATGCATTATTTCCTAGGTATGGAGGTGTGGCAGAGTGTAGGTGGGATCTTCCTTGGTCAAGGGAAGTACACAGTAGATATCCTGAAGAGATTCGGGATGATGGATTGCAAGGCCATGGCCACACCTATGGCATCGAACCTGAAGCTTCTATGTGATGCTTCATCTGAGTTGGTTGATGTCTCTATGTATCGTCAGAAGATTGGGTCCTTGATATACCTAAAGAACACGAGACCAGATATTTTCTTTGCGGTGAACACATTGAGCCAGTTCTTGACGGATCCGGGGAGTGTTCACCTGGTTGTTGTAAAGCATGTTTTGAGGTACCTAAAGGGTACAGTAGATTATGGGCTCAAGTATGAAGCGAATCAAAAGTTTAACCTACAGGGTTATGTTGATTCAAATTGGGCTAGCGGTGCTGCAGATAGGAAGAGCACATCTGGGTGCTACTTCAGTATGGGATCAGGTGTGATCTCTTGGTTTAGCAGGATGTTAGGAACCTATGTCAACCCTTCTCTTTACTATGTTAGTATATTGTTGTTGGACACATATGCTTTGTAAGTCGTCCCGTAGTATTTTTTGATCCATAGTTTATATTAGCCCATAGTATTGGACACATATGCTTTGTAAGTCGTCCCATAGTATTATATGTTCCATGGTTTTGACTCATAGTATGGGGCATAGACTTAGTATATAAGTGTGTGTTGAGGTCATTGAAGGACCGTGAAGTTAATTGTATTGAGCTTGCTCAAAGGAGGCTGGCCCCTCAAAGTGGCCCGTGATCAATATAAAAGTGATTATGTTTTGTTATTTCTGATATCTCGTGTATTTGCATTAATTAATTATTGCAGGTTCATCACATCTGGTATCAAAGCACTTTCTTGGGCTCGCTGGGTGAAATTTCTGCCAATTTTTTTTTCGCATCTGTTGCAGATTCGGATTTGGGAATAATCCTTATCCGCTTAACTGTGGGAAGTACTTGGGCATAAGCCCTAAAACTCATTGTGAGGACTACCACAGGAACCACGAAGTAGCTGGCCCATTGAGAGGACCTGCCAATGAAAAGGGAAATGACCCCTACCTGATTGACTAGTTTCCACCCGTGAGGTAAACCAAGAGATGTAGTTTGTGGAAAAGCGGTTATCAGTTTTACTTGAGCCGTGGAGTGAGGGGTACTGCCCCAATACGCAAGCCGTCAGAAAGCATTGGTGGCCGAGTGAAACCCCTGAACTGTTAGGAAGACGCACATACTTGGGGTCCATATCTATTTTCAGTTGAACTATTGCCGATCACTTCCACTCCAAATCCAGCCGTTTCAAATCTATTCTGAAAGTCATTCCAGATCCAGTCGCTGTTTTTTATCCCTTCCGCGCCGTTGCAGATCCATCTGTTGCGGATCCCTTCCGCGCCATTGTTGCCGATCCATTTTTGAAGAAGAAAAAAAAAACCAGTTTTTCTCCATATCTCCCTTGTTTTCACTCTGTTTCCCTTGAAATTTTCGGGGAACCCCTGTCATTCCATTCTGCATCTTTCATTCCTGAGGACCATATCCCCAATTCCCCTTCCCAAAACCTGAAATCCCACATTTGTCTATTTTTAGGGTTTGCCATAACTTCCTCAGATTTCACCCAATCACCTTCAAATTTTACCACAGAATTCCTTTCTGAATTCTGCTTCTTTGTCCCTCTCTGCCAAATTTTCTCATTCTATCACCCCGCTTCTGAAATCCCCCTTTTTGCTTTCTTGTCCTTTCGACATTGTCCAAAATCTAGTCAAACCCCAATTACCCATCAGATTGTCTCCCCAATCCAAAATTCCCTTTACTAAATCAGCTTCTGTTTGTGTTTTTCTACCCATTCCACCAAAAAAAAAAAAAAAACCTGGTTATGGTTGTCACCCGTGCAGGAGAAAACACCATGGAGGAAGCACTTGCAGCCATCCAAACCAAACTCCAAGATCTGGATGAAAAATTCCTCAGCCTCCATCTTCAGCATTCAGCCATGAACATTAACCGACAGCCATAATCTTTTGCAGCCACCGGGTTCTCTTCTTCCAGCAATTTTCGTGGGCCGAAGCTTGATTTTCCTCGCTTCAATGGTACTGATCTGACTGGATGGATATACTGAGAAGAACAATATTTTAGTCTGCATAATACTTTTGATGTCCAGAAAGTTCCACTTGCATCCTTTCATTTGGAACAGAAAGCCCTTCAATGGTACCGTTGGTACATCAAAGCTCATCCCGAGCCAAACTGGACAGATTTTTTCCAACTCATTTTGCCACGATTTGGTCCTAGTGCTTTTGATGATTTCACAGGAGAACTCACTAAACTTTACCAAATTGGCACAGTGAGAGAGTATCAGACAGAATTTGAGAAATTGGCCAATCACACAGAAGGATTGTCTGATGAATTCTACAGGAGTTGTTTTATCAATGGTCTTAAGGATGAAATCCGCTCAGAGGTCAAAATGTTTTGTCCCAACACAATGATGGAAGTCCTAGGGTTGGCTAAGCTGGCCAAGGACAAGATCGCAGCTCAACAACGCTCCAAACCCACCTTTGTTCCATTCAGAAATATGAGTTCCCAACGACCTCCCATCACGCCTTCTCCTCAACCAACTCCTATCAAGCATTTGTCTAAAATAGAAATGCAGGCACACCGAGAAAAAGGGCTTTGCTATAATTGTGATGAGAAATTCACTCGGGGACATAGATGTGTTCAACAAAATCTCTATCTCTTGGATGTGGATTCTCCGCCTGCCTTAGAACTTGGTGAAGAAGCTACAGATACAGTAGATGATTAGGTCGACATTCAACATCCGCCTGTTGACACCCCATCTCAGGATGACCCACCGGAGATTTCTCTCCATGCTGTAACCGGCATCACCACCCCACAAACAATGCGGGTTAGGGGATACTTCAAGAAGCTCCCTCTTACCATACTCATTGATTCTAGTAGCACTCATAACTTCATTGACCCTCGGATTGCCAAACAGGCTGATTGTTTTGTCCATCCTTTCTCCAACTTTGAAGTCATGGTTGCCAATGGGGGCACCTTACCTTTCAAGGGGAAGCGTCACAATGTGCATATCTCTATGGAAGATTATAACCTACGCTCTGACATGTTTTCCTTGTCCTTAGGTGGATGTGATGTGGTTTTGGGCGTTCAATGGTTATGCACACTTGGCCCCATCTTATGGGATTTTGCTGAACTTTGGATGCAGTTTAAAGTCAACGGGGCACAACATAAATTTATGGGCTTACAACCAGGGTCTCTCTGCATCATCAGTTCACATCGCCTGGAAAAAATCCTTAAGAAGAATTCACATGGTGTCATCGCTCAGCTCAATTCCATTCAGATGCACCCATCAACAGTCTCCACTACTTCCTTGGGTAGATATGCAGGTATCCTTGCTGAACCAATGCGCTTGCTTCCTTCAAGAGACCTTTCCGGTAAGAATTTAGCCACATCTACCTCTCAATAGGAAATGATGGCTATTTTGCATGCAGTATAGAAGTGGCAACCATACCTATTAGGGAATTATTTCTGCATCAAGACTGATCTCTCGAGTCTAGAAAATTTTCTAGAACAATGGGTCTCCTCCCCAACACACCTGACATGGGTTATCCAACTCATGGGTTATCCCTATGTGATCACTTACAAGAAGGGTAAGGACAATATCGTGGAAGATGCTCCTTCTTGCACAATTGATGACCCAGTTTCTCTTACAGCTCTTTCTCTGCTTGTTCCAAATTGGTTGCAATATGTTCGACAGGGATCTCTCTTCTATGAACTCCATGCTTCTTCATCAACAGGACACTCTGGTTTCTGCCAAATGTATGACCGGGAACAATGTAACTTCTTTTGGCAGGGACTAAAAATGAAAATTCAACAGATGGTGGCTGACGATGATACTTTCCAAGTCAACAAGGGTGAAACGACACTCCTTTCGGGATTGCTCAAACCCTTGCCCATCCCTACACAGCTTTGGCCAACTATTTCTATGGATTTCCTAGCAGCGCTCTAGTGGTACAATACCACATCTCAAAGGACGCCATATGAAGCAGTCTATAGAAAAAAACCACCAGTTCTTCTTCCATACACCCTTAGCAGCTCCCCAGTTTAGGAAATTGACTCGGCTCTTCGAAACCATGATCAGATTCTTCTCATTCTGCAGGACAATCTTCACATGGCCAGAATTCGCCTGAAACAACAAGCCGATCAGCACCGTTCTGAGCGCATTTTCCACGCAGCTGACAGGGTTCTTCTTCATCTACATCCTTTCAAGCAATCCTCCTTGACACTCCAAAGGCATCAGTGGCCTAAAATGCAACCCGAGGATGCTATCAGAGAACCACTCCTTCAGATTCTGCAGCAATTTCTCCAACCAAATCTTTGAGGGCAAAGCTTTTTCTAAGGGAGAGGGGATGTTAGGAACCTATGTCAACCCTTCTCTTTACTATGTTAGTATATTGTTATTGGATGCATATGCTTTGTAATTCATCCCGTAGTATTCGTTGATCTATAATTTATATTGACCCATAGTATTGGACGCATATGCTTTGTAAGTCGTCCCGTAGTATTATATGTTCCATGGTTTTGACTCATAGTATGGGGCATAGACTTAGTATATAAGTGTGTGTTGAGGTCATTGAAGGACCATGAAGTTAATTGTATTGAGCTTGCTCAAAGGAGGTTGCCCCCTCGAAGTGGCCCGTGATCAATATAAAAGTGATTATGTTCTATTATTTCTAATATATCGTGTATTTGCATTAATTAATTATTGCAGGTTCATCACACAGGAAGCAGTCCTGTGTAGCACTGAGTACAGCTGAGGTAGAGTATGTTGCAGCCTCTTCAACTAGTTGTGAGGCAGTATGGATACGGAAGCTACTGTCTGAGTTATTTGATCTCCCATTGGATGCTACTGGTATCTTTTGTGATAACTAGAGTTGTGTGAAGCTGTCCGAGAGCCTAGTGTTTCATGACAGGTCGAAACACATAGAGATCAAATATCCCTATATCAGGGATAAGGTGCAGAGAGTAGCTGTGAAGCTCCTGTACGTTGCGACGGATGAGCAGATTGCAGATGTGCTGACGAAGCCACTAGCTAGGGTGAAGTTCGAGTACTTCAGAGAGAGGCTTGGTGTTCTTTCGATTGATGACACTTCGAGGAAGAAGTGATGGACACATTTGCAGAGGCCATTCCAAGCATGTTGGAAGGAGGATCCTTCACATGGCTATGGATGTAAGCACTGGATGATGAGCATCAGGACGATGCTCCAGTTACTGCTCTGTATATGCGTCAGGAGGATGTTGGATATTATCAATTGGATCATTTATATGTATATGTATGTACGCATCATGTTGGATGTTGGATGTGATCAGTTGGATCATTTATATGTATATGTATGTACACATCATGTTGGATGCTGGATATGATCAGTTGGATCATTTATATGTATATGTATGTACACATCATGTTGGATGCTGTATATGATCGGTTGGATCATTTGTATGTATTTTGTATATGCATCATGTTGGATGCTTGGACCATGTAGTTGTATATGTATCAGGTGGATACATTGTATGATCAGGTAGATCATGTATGTTGATATGTATCATGTATGATCAGGTGGATCATGTATGATGATATGTATCAGGTAGATACTTGGTATGCATCAGGTAGATGCATTGTATGATCATGGATGACGAGCTTCAATATTTTGCTCCAGATGATATGCAGCAGGATGTTGCAGTGATGATGATCAGGATTATCATGTTTACATCAGGATGATGAATGGTGAGTATTAGGTTGATACTCTATGGCCGTGGATCAGGTTGTGCAGAGGAGCATATAATTTGGCCCTGGGAGATTTGCAGATAGACTTTCGAGGTTTTTCCTATGGCATGTAATCTGGCCCTAGGATATCTAGCAAATGCTCTTTCGAGGTTTTGCTTTGGGAGGACATATAATTTGTCCCTAGGAGATCTGCAGATAGTCTTTCAAGGTTTTTCCTATGGCATATAATCTAGCCCTAAGATATTCGGCAGATGCTCTTTCGAGGTTTTGTCCTATGGCATATAATATGTCCCTGGGAGATCCGATAGGTTGGGCTGTGTGCCTGTAATAAGTCCTGGGATGCTCTTGCGAGGTTTTTCCATGACCACATATAATCTTCCCCTGGGAGATCCTATAGGTAGAGATGTGTGCTCGTAACAGCTTGGGATGCTCTTGCGAGGTTTTGTGGTGACCACATATAATTTGTCCCTGGGAGATCCTATAGGAAGAGCTGTGTGCTCGTAACAGCCTGGGATGCTCTTGAGAGGTTTTTGTTAACACCCAAAAAGTGTTCACTACCTCATCTACCTCATTACATGGCTCATTTGTCCATTTTCCTACCATATTTCCCTTAAAAAACCCTAAAAATCCCACTAAAAAGCCTCCAAAAGGCCACAAAACCATCAAAAATCCTTGGGGGTTTTTTAGCCTTTTTGAGGCTTTTTGATGGTTTTGTGGCCTTTTGGAGGCATATTAGGCCTTTTGGAGGCTTTTTAGTGGGATTTTTAGGGTTTTTTAAGGGAAATATGGTAGAAAAATGGACAAATGAGCCATGTAATGAGGTAGATGAGGTAGTGAACACTTTTTGGGTGTTAACAGTTTTGTGGTGAGGTCACATATAATATGGCCCTGGGAGATCCTATAGGTAGAGCCGTGTGCTCGTAACAGCTTGGGATGCTCTTTCGAGGTTTTGTGACGCACGTAATAAGTCTTGAGGATTCCACAGTATGGCTAGTGATGACGAAGACCTGCAACAGGTGGTGGGCCTACATCCAGTATGAAAAAGGACTGGCTCTGTAAAACTTTCTATGACGAGTAGAGTCAAAGATTGGTTGAGATAGCAGTAGTAGTGACGATGATGATGACGATGATCCCGAGAAGAAAACTTGTTTAGCAGATCTGTTTCGACAAATACCTTCCTAGTTAAGAGGGAGTGTTGATGTATATGTAACTTCGGAATGTATTTCATCTATGTTTATTGTACCCTTATAAGAGATGTGTTATTCCTCTATAAGGAAGTGTCGTCATGTGTATTGACAAGTGTCGCAAGTGTGTGTACTTGGAAATGGGTTATTAGACCACCATGTGTGGGGTCGGCCCTGAAATATATATTATATTGTGGATGTACCTAGCTAGACAAGTCAGCCCCATAGTGTAACTGGGAAAACAAGTTAAGTATAAATAGAGATCGGGAGATCTCTATTTGGATCACTCGGAAACTCACACTTCTCTCACTCAGAAAGTGGCACACTAGTGAGGAGGAGGATCATCTGCTACTAGGAGACTATCTCAGTGTATTTTGGTTGTACTTTGGTTGAGCCATTGCTCTCTCTATCTCTGAGGAAGTTGTGGGGTTTTTCACCTTAGGGTTTTCCCCACGGAAACTTTGTGTCTCTTGTCTCTCATGCTTTTGATTCTTGTGATGCTTGACATGCTTGATATGATTGTTATGCATTGATATACTGTGCATGTTAGTCTCTCAGTAAAGATCCTAGAGTATTGTGAATTAATGCTCAAAATTTAACAATTTGCTACAACGATGTGAAAATGTTACATCATTATATTTTCTATTGTAATGAAAAGTTTTTCATTTAAAAAAATTCATTACAAAGGTGGTTTTTTACCAGGTGTGACCAAATCATGTTGTTGATGTTCTTGTCCAGTCTCAACCTGTACAGTTTCACCCTCTACATGCTCTGCAGTTGAAATATGGTGAACTACAATTAATGGTCACCGTTTGCAATGCTATACATAAAATTGTAGCATATGAATAAATTCATTACCGGGATTTGAAGCTTGATCATCGATTTGTTGTTGTCCCTCCTCGACACTAATGGGATCATTACTTTCCTGTTAAAAATAGAGTCAATATTTTATATCAAGTATTTGGAACGAAAATATTCTACAAGAGACAAATCTTCATTAAACTATATAGATTCTATATACCTGTGCACCGGATGGATTGGTACCACAAGATTGTGCTTGCCCAAATAAGCTTCTTCTACGTTCACCAACAGCTCCAAATCCTTCTTGGAAGCCAAGATTCATGTCTTCCTCTGTGGGTACTTCATTGAATCAATCGGCCTGCATATTTGCTTATCGTCGTTAATTAACATTTTACGGTGCAATAAAACGAAAATCAATTTTCAATTTATTATTTGTATTCGTTGTTGGTTTCTCGAAACTTACAAACCGTGCCACCCAATTCGAATAACCACCAGGGCCAAGCTTGTGCTGACCGACTTTTTCTAGTCTTTCCTTTGTGGCCTTTGATGTGTCTGGTAGCCTATGCAAGTGTTGAAATACGTTAGATGTTCCAAGTTCAATATAAAAATAAAGGATAATAAGGTTTAGAATTACATTGCGGAAAGTATTGCATACCTCCCTGTGCCTGGTGTTAGCTTGCCTTCTCTTCTCAGAGCCTTCTCCTTTCCATCTTCCACTAGATCTCTTCACTCCATTGTTGGAATCATTGGTGGGCACTCATACCTATGGTTTCTTTCGAGGTCTGTCCTATATTGGTCTCGGACAACCTTCACATGTTGACAAGCCTTTTTCAAGACATTGGCATGACTGAAGGTTTTCTCCCCAAACAGGCCAACCAACCGATTAGTGAGTTCATCTTTTAAATGTTTCGATTGTCTATCCCACCTTGATCGGATGGTGGGCCCGAAGATCTCCAAGCAAAATTCATTCATATGTTTATAGAAAACATTGTTTCCTGCACAACGATCATGCCATGATCATAATTAGTAGATAAAAAATGTTTTATCGGTATATTACAATGAAATTATAAACACTAATTAACCTGATCAACTATGATTAATTACTTGGGATCGTCGGTATCTTTATTGGGACGAGATCTTCGTCCAGCAAAAATCTTGTCTCCAGTGTTCCCGTGCTTTTGACATGGGAAGATCCTGGAAATGTAGCTTGTTCGACATCAAAATTGATAGGGGAATCTGTGTCGACCCCTTCTTGTGGAGGATCCATTGTGTGTTGTTCAGTAGCGGCTATTGCGCTCACAGCGGGGGTTTGTGGTGTTTCGGAACGTGTTGCCGACTATTCGGTCGACTACAATGGCGAAGGATTCGAACTACGTGGAGTCATTTGGTTGTGATGCGAAGTCTCTCCACGAGCCTCGCTGGGGCCAACACCACCTTGACCAATATTGTGTGGTCCCTTATAATTTTGTAAATACACACCATGTCTTATACGTTCAATACTATCATATAAAAGAGAACATTATAAATATTTAAACAAATTATTCTATGATTCAAGATTCCTCAACTTACTCGCAAGTTATTAGATTTATGTTCCAACAATGTAATCGTTTCTTTAATTGCACTTGTTTGCGGAACCTGGATTACTAGAGAAAGGATTTCTGCAGTATATCTATTCAACAATTTCTCTGCCAACTTTAGCGGGTGTGTGGCTTCACCAATTTTTTCGCAATCGTGAAGCACCTTTGCCACTTCAGGGTCTAACGGAAAATCTTGCGATGCTGATTCATACTGCGATTCACTAGTGGGCTGCAACAAACATATATAAAGCACTACTGAGTTCTCTACTGATAGATTCCAAATTTTATATTAACGTATATAACACATCTATCATGATAGATTCGTAAAATTACAACACAGTTTACATTATCATAACGAAACCAGTCTATCACACAAAAAATACATAACAAAATTAACATTATGCTACATATTATATTGGTACAATTGAAATGAATTATACCTGCAACCTAGAGGATCGCGATCCACTCATTGGATCAATGGTCATAGGCGACTCGCCCCGATCTGCTAATATCTGGGAGCTGCCCCTAACAACACCCTAATAAAAAAACATAGTGAAAGTCACCTAAACGATTCCAAAACTATTCATGAGAAAACACATCAAAAAAATTATTATTCATATTATATTTTTAATATTACAAAGATGTATACCCGTTGTGCGGACCCTGGTGTGGCCGACTGTTGGAGCCTAGGCCGAAGCTATGGTAAAGCTGTGAATTTTGAGGAAAAAGCACAAGTATTGAAGGAAAGTGCTAATTTTGAGTAAACACCAATTTTTGGGCAGAAGGAAAAAGGTGCACAGTACGGTGCTAGATGGACGAGCTCAGTGCCGATTACGGACCGGAAATCACGGAGCTCGTGTGCACACGTCAAAGGAGAATAAATGTGGCTGAGTAGAGAGATCATCTACCATAATAAATGAAGCGACGGAGTAGAGGGCTCAGCTACCCTCATTTAAGGCTAAGTACAGAAGTTATGGTTGTTCTGATCAAGGAAGAGCAACGGACCAAAGCATTGAAGATGAAGGACAAGGAGCAGTAAACGATGAAGCGGCGCCCATACCTGCAATCTAAGCCGAAAGTCACGGAACCTGCAGGAAACGACGACGTGACTGCAAGTGGCGCCTACAGTACACCTAGCCATATCCGTGGTTAGGGTTTTTGGGGATTACTGCTGGGAAAGGCCCACGGTTTTGTAAAGGTGCGACCGTCATGGCCACCTATATATATGTGTAATTGTAAAGGTTAGACGTTAGTTAGTTAGTTAATCAGTCAGCTAGATAGCTAGCCTTTAGATGTTGAGACGCAGGTTAGCTGTTTGAGATAAGCTAGCTAGGTAGTAAGTCTTCTACTGTGTTGTTAGGAGACAAGAGTTAGAACTGGATAGCCGTGAAGATAATCCCTGAGTTGCAGACAGTCTGAGTTGGCGTCTGAACTATTGTAATCTCTATAGAGGAAGATACTAGATCGAGAGAAGGGCTCCCAGCTGTGTGCGTGGAGTTTCCTGGAAAGATCTAAGGCTGTAGCTGTGTGCGCAGCAGGATTGTAATTTCTATTCTGTGATTAATATAAGATACTCCCCCCGTGGACGTGGTTTCCCCGTGGAGATGAGCTTCATAATTTTCCTTGTTGCGACGCTTTGTTGTGTGATTGTATGTTTTGATTCACTATCTATGCGTACATGAATGCTGCATTATCTTTATGAATATGTTAAGTAAGTTCGCAAGCTTTCTTGGTAGCTATAATTGTTAAGTGTCGAAGAAACCTGTGGAATACTGTCGTTGTAGCGATAAAGAAATGTGTTACTGCGCTAGGTGTGCAAGCAGACACGAGAGAGTAGGGATGCAGAGGATAATCACCTTGCTCGCAGGAGTGAAGATACCGCGCAGCTAGGCTGTCGAGAGAGAGTTCGGCGCAGTTACGCTGAGAGGTCTGCGGAAGAGTAAGACATTCCGCTTTGAGGAATCATTAAGGAGAAAAAAGAGAACAGTCTCCGCGTCGCCTAGGTTAAGGAAATATGATTCCTTAGCCCCCCCATAGCCACTTCGGGTGAGACCTCGAGCTGCTCCGCAGCTCGTTGCCAAGAGGGCCAGTGCACCAAGGGGTTTTGTTGCTGCGCTTCATGAAAACCCGGGTCTTTCCAAAAAGCAGCCAACAAATGGTTTCGTTGCCTAGTTTCTTGTTATTGTGAGTCTTGATTAATTCGGCGATGCGCGATATTGATGCGAAACCTAGAGAAAGAAGGAGCCAACAAAGGGTTCCGTTTCCTTGTAACTTGTTACTGTGAAACGTGTTATTTCGGCGACATGTGAGATTGTTGCTGGAGCCAACAAATGGTTCTATTGCCTTGAGACTTGCTCAGCTAACAAATGTGTTACTGGAATCCTACAGCTAAAGAAATTCAAGACTGGTTTGATTTAAAGTCTACAGAGTTCGCTGAACAAGAGAATAGAAGCTCTAGGCTTCAGAAAGAAGACTGGTTGCAGAAGTATATCTATACTGACCTTCACGAAATTTTCTTTGTCACATTTGCACTTGAGTTGCATGCTTGGATAGCCAAGTTAGCAGATACTAGACGCACTGTGCACGTTAATCAACCCGTCGCTTGGACGCCTGAGCTAGTCAGTATTTTGAAGCGGGTAGATAATTCTGTGTCCCGCGCAGTAGACTTTTGGTTGAATAGTCTGCTGGAAGGTTTCATCACTGAGTTTGCAGTATATACAAGAAAGAGTTCCAGCGAAGCAGAGAGGAGTTTCTTCCAAGCACACAGAGGTAAGTTCTTAAATTCTTTGAGCTTATGGATAAAAATGCTTCTATATGAAAAAGCAAAACTATGCATAGCTTCCGATGAATAGCATAGACAAGTAATGTCCGCAGATTCTGATAGTGATCCTGAACTTATTGGTTGCACTCGTAGTGGAAAACGGTATAAACTAGGCATTAACCAGCATTCTTTTGAGTCTAGCCCAGAAGATAGTCAAGTTCCTCGAACAAGCCATATAGAGAGACAAGGGAGTTTTCATATCCCTTATCACCCCTTTACACCGCAAAATCCAGACGGAGCTCACTATAACCCCGCAGTAACACCTTCTAGTAGCCCGCACGGTACTTCTAGTACCTCTGTACCACCTTTCTTCAACCATCCAGGAGGCACTGCTACAACACCTCCACCTCAACCTAGCGCAAGAAGGATGGGTGATGACATGAAGCTACCAACTTTTAGAGGAACAGGGATAGAAGACCCTGAGCAGCACTGGTTCCTATGTGAAGCCATTTGGACAATTAAGCAAATTAATGATGATGCTGTTAAACTGGTTCAGTTAGCAACCACACTAAGAGAAAGAGCCTTAACTTGGTTCATGAAATACTCAACCGCACAGAATAGGACGCTTGCTGATGTAAGAAATGCTATGATTAGAGAATTCAAGAAGCCTAAATCAGAATCACAGTGTATAACAGAGCTCAAAGACATCAAACAGTTACCTACAGAGTCAGTATGGGACTTTGACCAGAAGTTCAAAGCCTTGATAGATCAAGTAAGCTTTGAGTTTGCACCACATCAGCATAAGGAATGGTTCATTGCTGTGCTGCTCCCACACATTAGATTTCCTCCTATGCAACAGAATCTCACTACTCAGGAACAAGCTCTAGAGATGGCTATAAAACTAGAAGCTTCACCAATTGCTGGAACAAGCAACGATGTTGCACAGTTGCAGAACCAATTAGCAAACTTAACCTTGCAAGTGCACGATATTAAGAAAGGCAAGGATGTTAAGGAAGAAATTTGGTGTACAAAATGTAAAGCGCAAGGTCATTCAAAGGACCATTGTCCCGTTTTCATAGAGTATATTGCGACTGGAACACCTAACCCTCTACCACAGGCTCAAGGGCCTTGGTGTGAAATCTGTAGAACTAGAGGTCATAGACCACAAGAATGTCACTTACTTCAGAAATATGTACAAACCCCAAAGAATCTGTATTGTAATTTATGTAAATCAGTAGGCCATGATGAGAACAATTGCAGAGCATATGATCTTATGATGGAAAGAAAGCATGATGTTTATAGAGTACAATCAGAGACACAAGGACCCACAGCAGGCCCACAGTATGACCAAACTCGCGACGGCAGAGCAGGAAATTATAGGGGTCGCGGATGCGCAACAAATTTTGGTCGAGGAAGAGGACAGATCACTTGTTATAATTGTGGAGCGCAAGGTCATTTTGCAAGGGATTTCCAGAATCCTACAACCATTTGCAGATACTGTAAATCTTATGATCATATCATTGAAGAATGCCCTCAGTTGATGGCTAAGATGCAAGCAAAGACACCACAGGTCAATCAGAATATTCAGCTGATTGGAGCAGAAAAAAGAGAACCAGACCCTACAGTTAATATAGTAACGCGCAGTGGAGCAACCACTGGTGCGCCAGAGATGGGAACTGGAAAGCAAGCGACGCAATGGGTGCGCCGCGCTAATATTAAACCAGCCCCACTTAACCTGCAAAAGCAAAAAGAAGCATTCAAGCAAGCTCAAGAGTATTTCTCAGATCCGAGAGCTTCAAGTTCTGTCGCAATTCCACATAATGATATTAGATCGCAAGTGCTAAGACAAGACAACCTGGTACAAGAACAGGCCACTACATCCGGAAGGCTTGATGAAGAGGATGCACTAGGCAGTGTCCATACTTTTCTGAGGAACTGCTTAAAGTTTTTGCGCAATGAAAAAGCAACTATGGAACTTCAAAACCTATTGGATAAGTGTCAACAATCTGCTTCGATGAACACACCGCAGCGTGCTGTTCACCAGATTGGGAGTCACACTAGAACTGGAAAAGAAATGAGACTCACAGCGTAGATTGGAGCATTTGAAATGGATGAAGTTATTTTAGATTTGGGCTCAGAAGTTAATGTTCTCAACATGCAGACATGGGAACAGATGGGTAGCCCTCAGCTTACAAGATCTCCTATCCAGCTAAGACTTGCGAATCACCAACGAGTCTCTCCATTGGGCAGATTACCCAATGTACCTATTGATATCGAGGGAGTAAGAAGTTCTGCAGACTTTGAAGTAATCAAAATTCTGGATGATAGTAGACCTTACCCAGCACTTTTAGGTATAGACTGGGCATTTGATAATTTGGCTGTCATCAATTTTAAGAAAAGACAGATGACCTTTGAGGATGACCAGATTAGGGTCATTGCACCGCTTGATCCTATTCAAGGACCAAGATATATTGAACCCATTCGGGCAGAAGAAGAAGTGCGCCACATGGAAAGTTTGTATCAGATGACTGCTAGTCATAGTGACTATGTCAATCCCACAGCAGACGGCCATATCAGCTGGCGATGTGATATCTCGTGCACATCAGACTCAAACGCAGGATTGGACAACTCGCAGAATCATTTACATGAGGTTTCTGCGAGGCGATGCACCATGATGACTAAATCCATTCGATGGATTGGCACAGAAGTGACTGACACTCCAATTTTTGATGGTTTAACTGAAGTAAGTAAATTCATACATACATATGAATAGCAGATTCCATATGAGCAGCGCATACAAGCTTTGGATGTTGCACTGCGCGCTACACCCGCAAGATGGTGGGGTGCGCATAAAGAGAATATTTACACATGGCAAGACTGTCGCAGATTGATACTACGCAGATTTCAGGGAACTACAGCAGAAGTGTTGTGCAAATATGATGGACAGAGTGACCCCAGGTCACATGTTGAAGCATGTATTCAACAATGGTCAGATATTCCAGAAGATGAGTGGGTTCACCTATTCATCCACACATTGGATACAGTTCCAAGGAACTGGTACACTGAAACCGAATTGCGCAGAGGCACTATCACTTGGCCTCTTATGATAGAAAGTTTTCAGCTTACCTTCAGTTTCGAATCAGAATATCTGAGCATTGACCACGCTTTAAAGTGTATTAAAAAGAAGGTATTTGAACAATGTCCATTACCAGAGTATTCCCAACCCGATTGGGCTGTCCAGATAGAACATGCCCTGGAATGCTATAATTTCACTACTGAAGAAGAGGAGGATGATCCTCGCAACATCAATATTCCAGAATCAGAAGGGACACGCAATGTTGAAGGTCCTCAGCTGGATATCCCTACCATTACAGAACATATCAAGCTCAAAAAGATTAACATTGGTATAGAAGCCGAACCCAAGTTTGCTTCTATCGGAGATTATTGGGATGATGAAACTGTTGGCCATATTTCAGATTTATTACGTGACTACCAGGATATCTTTCCTACTAAGTTCACAGAAATGAAAGGCATCCTAGGAGACTTAGGAGTGATGCGCATACCTCTGAAAGAAGATGCCAAGCCAGTAAAACAGCGCCCGTATAGATTGAATCCGCGATATAAAGAAAAGGTTAAAGAAGAAATTGATAAAATGCTCGCAGCAGGTATCATTGAACCAGTAGAGGAAAGTGATTGGATTAGTCCTATGGTTGTACAAGACAAGAAGACAAAAGGCGAAATAAGAATCTGTGTGGATTTGCACAAGCTGAACGACGCATCAGCGCATGATCCATTTCCTACTCCTTTTACAGATGAAGTGCTTGATAATGTTGGAGGACAAGAGGCTTACTCCTTCACTGATGGATTTTCTGGATACCACCAGTTCAGAATCCATCCAGACGACCGCCATGAGACAACTTTTGCGACTGAATGGGGCTCATTCCAGTATACGGTAATGCCCTTTGGTCTTAAAAACGCTCCTGCTATATTCTCTCGAGTTGTTGTTGCTGTATTTAAAGAATTCATTCATAAGTTTCTAGAAGTCTATTTTGATGACTGGACTGTGTTTGGTTTACTAAAAAACCATATAGGGAACCTGCGCATGATGTTAGAAAAATGTAGACAGTATCAGATTTCTCTTAACTTGAAAAAATGTATCTTCTGCGCTCCTTTTGGTATTTTGTTGGGACATATTGTATGCAAACAAGGACTCCTGATGGATCCTGCGAAGGTTGCCATCATTGCTAATTTACCTGCGCCCAACTCAGTCAAACAATTGCGCACTACATTGGGACATACATGGTACTGCAGAAAATTTATCAAAGGTTATGCAAAGATCACAGCACCTATGGAAAGATTGTTGAAAAAGGATTCGAAATTCCAATGGACAGAAGAATGCCAGCAGAGCTTGGATACACTTAAAGAAAAGATGATCATTGCGCCAATTCTAGTTTTCCCAGACTGGAGAAAACCCTTTCATGTTCATGTCGATGCTTCTTCCATAGCATTGGGGGTCGTGCTTACACAACCGGGAGAAGGAGGTATTGACCACCTGATTGCTTACTCCAGCAGAAAGTTGTCCACAGCCGAGAAGAACTACACCACTACAGAAAGAGAAGGACTAGCTATGGTGTATGCCCTACAGAAGTTCAGACACTACCTACTGGGCGCACATTTTAAAATGTATACTGACCATTCTGCTTTGAAATATTTGGTCAATAAGCCAGTGTTAGGGGGAAGAATTTGCAGATGGCTACTACTCTTCCAGGAGTATGATTTTGAGGTTATTGTAAAGCTAGGTAGATTAAATGCAGGACCTGACCATTTATCTAGGATAGAGTCAGGAGAGGAACCTACAAATCTGGAGGACAATCTTCCTGATGCGCAGTTGTTTTCTATTCAAGCAGCAGACGAATATTATTCCGATATCCTTGAGTTTCTCACTACCGGGCAAGCGCCGGCTGAGTTTACAATCCAGCAGAAGAATCAACTTGTTGTCAAAGCCGTAGACTTCACTTTGATAGCAGGCCAGCTCTACAAGATGGGCCCCGACGAAGTCTTGCGCAGATGTATCCTACCACATGAGAAGAACTCCATCATCACAGAAGCGCACTCAGGAACCGCAGGAGGCCATTTCGCAGGAAAGCCGACTGCGAAAAAGATCTTAGCCGCAGGTCTTTGGTGGCCGACATTGCACAAGGATACTAAGGAATTCTGTAAATGTTGCGATGTGTGCCAGCAAACATGAAAACCCTCAAGGAGAGATGAAATGCCGCTAAGACCCCAGATAACACTGCGTGCTTTTGATAAATGGGCCATTGATTTTGTAGGACCTATCAATCCACCAGGAAAAAGAACTGGTGCAAAATACATCATTACAGCTACTGAATACCTCACCAGATGGGCTGAGGCTAAGCCAGTTAAGAACTGCGACGCTGCCACTGCCGTGCAATTCATTTTTGAGAACATTATCACTAGGTTTGGATGTCCAGTGATTCTCATGAGTGATCAGGGTACACATTTCCTCAATGAGACTATAGAGGCCCTTACTGAAGAATTCCAAATTAGTCATCATAAGAGTACACCCTACCACCCTCAAGCTAATGGTACGGTGGAGGCATTCAATAAGATTCTCGAGAATGCCCTAACGAAGATCTGTAATCAACAAAGAGATGATTGGGACCTTAGAGTCACAGCTTTATTATGGGCTTATAGAACCACATGCAAGAAAATCACAGGTCGCACACCTTTCAGTTTGGTGTATGGACAAGAAGCAGTTATGCCCATGGAATACATTGTTCGGAGTCTCAGAATTGCGCAAATCACAGAAATGGCAAATACTGATACTATGAGTGAAAGACTTTCGCAATTGCTTGCCTTAGAAGAAGACAGACTTTTAGCTGGATTCCATCAACAGGTACAGAAGGCAATACAGAAAGCTTGGCATGACAGGCACATTAAGAATAAACATTTTGAAGAAGGAGACTTGGTACTCCTCTATGATAGTAAATTCATCAAGTTTCCAGGCAATTTTCGTGTACATTGGTTAGGAGCTTTTCGGGTCATAAAGATAACAGAAGGAGGAGCAGTTCAGCTTGCGAAGCTTAGTGGAGAATTGCTGCCCACAATGATCAACGGGAGTCGGCTCAAGCTTTATCGCGACGGCCACTCTGCCCTGTCGACTTAATGCAGTACCAAGAGAAATGCAGATGTCCAGTGTAGTTGAAAGAGGCATCACATTTTCACAGTCTACACGGAAGTTGCGAGACACTTTCAGTTTTCGGCTTCCCGCGCAGTTCCTTGAACCATCCGCGCATATCAGTAAAGTTTGTTTGTGAGCGAGCCTATATTTGCGCTCTTGCGAAGTTTCTTCGGGTCATCAAACTGTCACTCTTGCGGCGTTCCCTGTGTCAAGTTGCCGCTTGAGGAGTTCTCGTTGTGGACCCCTCCATATGCACAGTTACCTATACTGAAGTGACCCGCTAAAAAATTTGAATTACAGCAGCTATGTAGCCATGTTTGAGTATTAATGCAGGATAAGCCCGCCATTTAATTGTAGCCGATCTGGCAGATTCGGCTTGATCTCCGTAAGATTTGCATTTAACTCATGCGCCGAAAGCTTTAGCTTCCTCCAAAAGCCTGTCAGAACCCGTCCATCACCGTTAATGCACCGCGGAAGCGCGCGGATAAGGGGCTTGTCAACTCATGCATAGGCATCTACAGCTAGTAACCCCACTTGCCCGCATTTACTCTCGCCTTTAGCTATAAATACCCCGCACTTGTATATTTTTGGGTTATTTTTCTCGAGTTGCATAGTCTTGTTTGAGAATCTAAGTTATTGTTTTCAGAGCCGAGTTATGCAGGGTGCTTCCTTTGTTTTCAGCGTTCGTATTTCACGCTGTTTCGTCATTCGTCCGTTCAAGTTTTGTTGTCCATACCGGTTCACGACGGAGAACCTGTCTACTGAAGAAGTTGTTCGTCATTTTATGCGTCGAGGCTTAGATTTCGGCATGACTACTCCGGTGACGGCTTCAACTTACGTACACCCTGGTTGGACTGATCCTAGACAATCTCCGGGCACAAGGGAATCTCAGCAGTAGCCGGATGAACCTGTTCCAGAGCCGTTAGCCACTATGGTGAATTATATTCCACTGCGTCCAGATGATGCACCTGAGGTGCATATTCCGAAGAATGCAAAATATCCGATTCCGCTGCCACCACTGCCGGCTGGCGTACAACAAGAAGGGTCCCTGCTTGGACACCTTCCACTGGTCAAGTTTTCTGATTTCAATCTTGGAGACTACAGAACATATCCTCAGTTTGTGCCAAATCGTTATCTGACGGTAGTCTATAATACTGATAGAAAGGTTGATGAATTCATTCCAAAAGAATTCGCAGCAAACCTGGAGAGGCCTGGACTGCTGAACCTGTTGAAGCTACCGCACTTCGGGCGTAGCAACAAAGTCAACGCATTCGTTAGGACATTGCTGTCATGCATTCATGGAGGTTATCTTTGGCTGGGGAGGCCAATCGATTTGAATGTTGACTTAATCCATCGTATTACCGGCCTATCTAAGGTTGGTAAGCACCCTAATATTCATTTTGTCGGAAAAGACAAGGATAGAAAATTGGTTGCACGCCTGGTGCAGAAATATAATTTGACAAGAGGAGGTCGAGCTTATGACCTCACGATCGTGGAGGACGAAGCACTTAGATTTACAGGAAGTCTGCTTGCAGGAAGACTTCTCACAAAGTGCAGACCAAAGGAAGTTACTGGAGCTGCCGTGGAGCTCGCCATCGCAGCTGCGGAGGGAGAACAGTACAATTGGTCTCTCTTCCTCCTCAATTCTTTTCTGGAAGACTGCCGGAACGTCCAAGACACCCCCGATCAGTTGTTCCATTTTTCTTGGATTTTAATTTTATGCGCATTAGTCGGGTGGAAGGAGCCCCCGAACACTCAGTTCCTTCCGCGCCGCGCAGGAGAAGCTGCTAGAATCCGCTATGTTAACCTCTGGGATTCCAATAATCCCGCGAAGCGCAAGATGAACCGCGCTGTATTTTGTGAATACTACCATCTCCTCAAAGATACCATTCAGGAAATGCCAAGGCTGAGTGAGGAGACAGCTAAAACATATGAAGGAAAGTTGGCCTTTTCTGCTGACTTGCATCAACTGTACCTCCGCCCCTACAGCATTCACGAGGAATGGGTTGTAGGTATCTACCGGATGACCACTGAAGATGTTGAAGAAACCATCAAGTCTTGGTCGGATGAATGGAGGGAGGCCGCCGAAATCGCACCCGCGATGCCACCTCTTGCTGCGCAAGAGAGGGATAAGGGCAAGGAAGCCCCTGAGCAAAGAAGTGATGAAGGTTTGACAGAACCAGCGACCAAGAAGCAAAAGGTGTCGCATCCCTCTGAGGCCATTCCCTCGAGGATCGACCAGTATTTGAAAGAGCAATTTCGTGAGCTGCGGACCGCACACGCCCACATCAGAAGTGCTTTGGACCTGCAGTTCGTAGAATTAAAAGGTCTCACAGGAAGATTTGTGCAGACCCATGCGCCAGCATCTACTTCGTAGGCGCCACAAGTAACCACAAGTACCGAGCGTGTTGAAGTACTCGTAGAAAGGCATACGGTCGTGCACATCCCAACTACAAGCATGACACTTCCGGATCCTCTGGCTGCACTACAGGTAAGCGCAGTTGGACCCGTTGAAATAAATTTGTCTTTGATTCCCATAGAAACCTTGCAGCTAGTGCACGAGAAAGTTTCTGTTGAGTTGAGAGCTAGAGAGCTCTCTACTTTCCATGCAAACCAAAGACTCCAATCGTAGGAGATAGAGCTGAAGGAAGGCTACAAGAATGTCTCTGAGAAGCTCGCACTTTATGAAGCACAAGACATTGGCATAAGGAACGCAGTTGATGAAATTTCCCAGGAGTTGCCAGCCTGCGAGATTCAACCAGACCTTCCTCTGGTTGAGAAATTTCAAATTATTGGAGGAAGGGTGAAAACCTTGGAGAATGAAATAGTTGCTATGGCTGAAGACCATAGAACGCAGATCGCAGAGTTAGAATCTCGTGTTGCAGCGCATTCTACAGATGACAGCCAGGAACAATTTGAAGCGCTGCGCAGAACTTCCACACAACTGAAGAGCAGAGCAGGTGAAGCCGAGACCCTGATGAACCAAGCTATGGAGGCTTGGACGGAGCTTGAGATGCTCCCTTTCAAAGTTGGTTTTTTGGAACAGGTACAAGCTGCAGAACAGTCCTTAACTGTTCTGACTGAAGAAGCTAAGGCCTTAGATGGCTTAGCGAAAATGAGGAAAATGAGTGAAGTGCGCAGAATCCATCAGCAACTGCACAAGCTCAGAAGTGAAGATTCCAAACTCACCAACAGCATTCAGCCATTTATGGATGAGTATGCTGACCTCGCTGCCCAGGTTGAGGAAAAGATCAAAGAAATTGCAGAATCTCAGCAGGAGATTGATGGCATAACTAAAGAAGAAGCCACTGCAGAAACGGTGCAGACAGCTGTGGAATTTGTCGATGAAATGGACTCCGCTATTGCGCAGTGGAAGAAAACATTCGCGGAAACCCAAGCAAGAGCAGAGGCGCAAGTAAAGCGACCACACGCTAGTGCGAGTGGCTCGAGGGTGAGCCACAAGTAAGTGTTAGGGGCCTGTTGGAACCTAGGCCGCAGCTATGGTAAAGCTGCGAATTTTGAGGAAAAAGCACAAGTATTGAAGGAAAGTGCTAATTTTGAGTAAACACCAATTTTTGGGCAGAAGGAAAAAGGTGCGCAGTACAGTGCCAGATGGATGAGCTCAGCACCGATTACGGACCAGAAATCGCGGAGCTCACGCGCACACGTCAAAGGAGAATAAATGTGGCCGAGTAAAGAGCTCAGCTACCATAATAAATGAAGCGACAG
This sequence comes from Larix kaempferi, assembly GCA_027924585.1. Lineage (NCBI taxonomy): Eukaryota > Viridiplantae > Streptophyta > Pinopsida > Pinales > Pinaceae > Larix > Larix kaempferi. The sequence goes on from BSBM01000476.1 coordinate 10,350,761, forward strand.
AGTAGAGGGCTCAGCTACCCTCATTTAAGGCTAAGTACAGAAGTTATGGTTGTTCTGATCAAGTAAGAGAAACGGACCAAAGCATTGAAGATGAAGGACAAGGAGCAGTAAACGATGAAGCGGCGCCCATACCCGCAATCTACGCCGGAAGTCACGGAACCTGCAGGAAACGGCAACGTGACTGCAAGAGGCGCCTACAGTACACCTAGCCATATCCGTGGTTAGGGTTTTTGGGGATTACTGCTGGGAAAGGCCCACAGTTTTGTAAAGGTGCGACCGTCATGGCCACCTATATATATGTGTAATTGTAAAGGTTAGACGTTAGTTAGTTAGTTAATCAGTCAGCTAGATAGCTAGCCTTTAGATGTTGAGACGCAGGTTAGCTGTTTGAGATAAGCTAGCTAGGTAGTAAGTCTTCTACTGTGTTGTTAGGAGACAAGAGTTAGAACTGGATAGCCGTGAAGCTAATCCCTGAGTTGCAGACAGTCTGAGTCGGCGTCTGAACTATTGTAATCTCTGTAGAGGAAGAGACTAGATCGAGAGAAGGGCTCCCAGCTGTGTGCGTGGAGTTTCCTGGAAAGATCTAAGGCTGCAGCTGTGTGCACAGCAGGATTGTAATTTCTATTCTGTGATTAATATAAGATACTCCCCCCGTGGACGTGGTTTCCCCGTGGAGGTGAGCTTCATAATTTTCCTTGTTGCGACGCTGTGTTGTGTGATTGTATGTTTTGATTCACTATCTATGCGTACATGAATGCTGCGTTATCTTTATGAATATGTTAAGTAAGTTCGCAGGCTTTCTTGGTAGCTATAATTGTTAAGTGTCGAAGAAACCTGTGGAATACTGTCATTGTAGCGATAGAGAAATGCGTTACTGCGCTAGGCGTGCAAGCAGAAACGAGAGAGTAGGGATGCAGCGGATAATCGCCTTGCGCATAGGAGTGAAGATACCGCGCAGCTAGGATGTCGAGAGAGAGTTGGGCGCAGTTACGCTGAGAGGTCTGCGGAAGATTAAGACATTCCACTTTGAGGAATCATTAAGGAGAAAAAAGAGAACAGTCTCCGCGTCGCCTAGGTTAAGGAAATCTGATTCCTTAGCCCCCCCATAGCCACTTCGGGTGAGACCTCGAGCTACTCCGCAGCTCGTTGCCGAGAGGGCCAGTGCGCCAAGGGGTTTTGTTGTTGTGCTTCATTAAAACCCGGGTCTATCCAAAAAGCAACCAACACCGACCTTACGGAACCGGCCTGCATCAAAAACATAGACTAGAAAATTACGTAAACGAAACCAAAATATTCATTGAAACATTAATATAATTCTAAAACATTTTGACATATTTTAATTGTACAATTCAAATCAGGTCTACCTGTTGCCCCGAGGGTGATGTCATCTGATCAACATTCGACGGGTGTATTTCCCGATCAAGATTCTACATCAAATATAAATTTCATTATATAAAACAAACCAAGTTATTAATAATGGAAAAACAAAGAAAATAAAAACTCTTTTCTCTTATTATATTTGTACTATTAGAAAGATGTATACCTGCTCTGTCGAGGAAGAAGTTCTCCTCCGACCATTTGTTGGTAGGGATTTATCCCAATCACTGGCCTGCAAAGTAAATATGGGAAATTTAAACGAAATAAACTAACAAAAAATCCTGATGATGTTTAATTTATTACTAAAAGGTTGGGTAAAATGTTATATAGTAACCTTGTTTGTATCTACTCGGTTGACAGGGTAATTAATAGGCAACTCGTCCCCTACAGATATTGTTTTAATAACAACTACAAAAACACGGTTTCCTTCACGCCCCTCAAATTCGCAGTTTCGTTGCTTAATTGTAGACCCAAGTTGTGTACTGTTTATAAACCCCGCAATATTCCCTGTGGCCTTTGGCCTTCCATCCATGTACAACGTTCCTCCTTTATTTTGATTTTTGTCTTTCAATTGTAAATAGTTTGTTGACAATCCATAGCCATGCCTACTTTTTGTATATCGGAGAAGGCGCATCCAATTGTTGTAGTTTTATATGTGTCCAACATACTCCATCAATTATGTACATGTCCCGTAACCGACCAAGATGCAATCCATGGAAAACAACCCGAAACCATGTATCAACGACGGTGCAATTCGATATCTCCTCTCGTTCACACAAAAATCAGTGTTCGGTGGAGGAAGATCCTTCAGTACCCATTGTTTCACTAAATGTCTATACCTCAAGGGAACCTCTTCGTCGTCTTTTGTCTCATCACCATAGGAACATGCCCCCCCTTGACAGTGAAAAAATTCATTGCGTCTATGGAATCTTCTTTTGGTTTTTTGACATCTAGTTGATACAATTCTTCTAGACCTACTGGATGTCTCACTTTCCTATAGCCTTCCTATACTCCCCTCGCTCGAGGAAGACAGATCAGACAAATACCTGTTTGGTTCTACCTGCACCATTGGAAAAAATTTTAGATTCGACCGCAAGGCATAGTGCCTCTTAAAAGTTGACGTGTATCGCCTTTTATAATTTTACTTGATCCTCATTCCCTTTTTCAACATGTAGGCATTCAAGTGATGATCGGAAGACGACCAATTTATCTTTCTTAAGAGTAGAAAGTCATGCAATATTTATGAGTTGTTTTTTACTATTTGATTTAACGCTACATCACACATGTAGCGCACATAAAACACTACACATACACGTTACAGGATCTACTCTAATGCTACAAGTCCTGGCTACTTACTGAAAACTATTTACCACATATTTGATTACCTTAGTGTAGACGTTTCCTGTAATATACTCAGAAGAGTTACTTTCAGAAATGACTGTGCCTCTTAGAGTCTAGTCAACTCTAGGAACTAAGACCCTATGATAGGGCTAGTACAAACCAGAGAGAGAGAGATGGCTGGGCTATGGTACGGTCAATCAAAGAAATTTAGTGACAGTAAAAAGGCTCAGTACAAAGACCAACCAGTAAGGTACAAGTAAAAAAAAAGAATGAGTATAAAGACTCACAACCCTTGGGACTAAGGGGGTGTACACTACCTCAAACGTGGAAAAACTACCATAGTTATAACCACAAGACCAAAAACATAAAAGGCGGTCCAAACCAATATATGCAATATCTCCTTGTAACTACCTCATATATGCAATATCTCCTTGTAACTACCTCATATATGCAATAGCTCCTTGTAGCTACCTCTTGAAACTCAACTAGTACCACCAAAAGGTATGATAGCATGCAATCTTCCAAACTAAGGTCAGGAGGGTGGTACAAAGTGGGTATAAAGACACATTGTTAAAATTTGAGCATTAATTCACAATACTCTTGGATCTTTACTGAGAGAATAACATATACAGTATATCAATGCATAACAATCACAATAAGCATCACAAGCATCACAAGAATCAAAAGCATGAGAGACAAGAGACACAGAGTTTCCGTGGGGAAAACCCTAAGGTGAAAAACACCACAACTTCCTCAGAGATAGAGAGAGCAATGGCTCAACCAAAGTACAACCAAAATACACTTGAGATAGCCTCCTAGAGCAGATGATCCTCCTCCTCACTAGTGCGCCACTTTCTGAGTGAGAGAAGTGTGTCTTTCTGAATGATCCAAATAGATATCTCCCGATCTCTATTTATACTTAACTTGTTTTCCCAGTGACCTTATGGGGCCGACTTGTCTATCTAGATACATCCACAATATAATATATATTTTAGGGTCGACCCACACATGGTGGTCTAATAACTATCGGCAAGTACACACACTTGCAACACTTGTCAATCCACATGACGACACTTCCTTATAGAGGAATAACACATCTCTTATAAGGGTACAATAAATATCTATGAAATACATTCTGAAGTTACATATACATCAACACTCCCTCTTAACTAGGAAGGTATTTCTCGACACAGTTCTGCTAGACAAGTCTTCTTCTCATGATCATCGTCATCATCATTGTCACTGCTGCTGCTATCTCAACCAATATCTGACTCTACTCGTCATAGGAATTTCTACAGAGCTAGTCCTTTTTCATAATGGATGTAGGCCCACCACCTGCAGGTCTTCATCATGTGTGCGAATAGTCTGATGGAGGTGGCCTCTCAGGACTAATTTTATGTGCGGATGCAATATCGGAAAGAGTATCCTAGGAACACTTATGTGCCTAAGCACGACCGGCAAGATCTCCCAGGACTGATTACATGCATCTCCTCCACAATACCTTTAAAGAGCATCCCAGGAACATTTATGTGTCGCAGCACGACCGACAAGATCTCTAAAGATCATCCCAGGACTTATTACGAGCATACAGCTCAACCTCTCGGATCTCCAGGACTGATTACATGTGGATAGACAAAACCTTTAAAGAGCATCCCAGGAACATTTATGTGCCACAGCACGACCGGCAAGGTCTGTAAAGAGCATCCCAGGACTAATTACGTGCACACTGCTCAACCTCTCGGATCTCCAGGAATAATTACATGTCTCCGTAGTAATACCTCATCCTAGGATTGATTACAAGCACACAGCTCAACCTATCGGATATCTGAGGACTGATTACATACTACATAGCAATACCGGAAAGAGTACCCCAGGAACATTTATGTGCTGTAGCATGACTGGAAAGATCTCCCAGGACTAATTACATGCTATTTGCACAACCCGCCACATATCATCTCTGACCTCCAAGTATCAACCTGATACTCATGATCCAACGGATCATCATCGCAGGAGGCATCATCCTGATTCCCATGATCATACTGATCATCATCACTTGTACCATCCTAGTACATATCATCTGGAGCAACATCTTGAAGCTCATCATCATGATCAACCTGATCATACAATGCATCCACCTAATGCACACCAAGTATCTACCTGATACATATCATCATAGATGATCCACCTGATAATATAATGTATCCACCTGATACAAATACAAATACATGATACATATCAACATACATGATCTACCTGATCATACAATGTATCCACCTGATACAGATACATGGTCCAAGAATCCAACATGATGCATATACAAATACATACAAATTATCCGACCGATGATATCTAGCATCCAACATGATGCGTACATACATATAAATGATCCAACTGATCATATCTAGCATCAACACGATGCGTACATACATACAAATATAAATGATCCAACTGATCATATCTAGCATCAACACGATGCGTACATACATACAAATATAAATGATCCAACTGATCATATCCAGCATCCAACATGATGCATATACAGAGCAGTAACTGGAGCATCGTCCTGATACTCATCATCCAGCGCTTACATCCATAGCCATGTGAAGGATCCTCCTTCCAACATTCTTGGGATGGCTTCAGCAAATGTGTCCATCTCTTCTTCCTCAAAGTGTCGTCGATCTGAAGAACACCAAGCCTCTCCCTGAAGTACTCGAACTTCACCCTGGCTAGTGGCTTCATCAGCACATCTGCAATCTGCTTGTCCATCGCAACATACAGGAGCTTCACGGCTCCTCTCTGCACCATATCCCTGATATAGTGATATTTGATCTCTATGTGTTTCGACCTGTTATGAAACACTAGGTTCTCAGACAGCTTCACACAACTTTGGTTATCGCAAAATATACCAGTAGCATCCAATGGGAGATCAAATAACTCAGACAGTAGCTTCCATAGCCATACTGCCTCACAACTAGTTGAACAGGATGCAACATACTCTGCCTCAGCTGTACTCAGTGCTACGCAGGACTGCTTCCTGCTGAACCAAGAGATCACACCTGATCCCATACTGAAGCAACACCCATATGTGCTCTTCCTATCTGCAGTACTTCCATCCCAATCTGAATCAACATAACCCTGCAGGTTAAACTTTTGATTCGCTTCATACTTAATCCCATAATCCACTGTACCCTTCAGGTACCTTAGAACATGCTTTACAGCAACCAGATGAACACTCCTCGGATCCGTCAGGAACTGGATCAATGTGTTCACTGCAAAGCAAATATCTGGTCTCGTATTCGTCAGGTACATCAAGGACCCAATCATCTGACGATACATAGAGACATCAACCAGCTCAGATGAAGCATCACATAGAAGCTTTAGATTCGATGCCATGGGTGTGGTCATGGCCTTGCAATCCATCATCCCAAATCTCTTCAGAATATCTACTGTGTACTTCCCTTGACCAAAGAAGATCCGACCTGAATTCTGCCACACTTCCATACCTAGGAAATAATGCATCATTCCCAAATATTTCATATCGAACTCAGCAGCAAGCTTCCTCTTAGTATCCGCAATCAATCTGTCATCTCCTGTTACAAATAAGTCATCCACATACAGGAGTAGAATCACAGGATTCCCTTCCTCAACCTTGTAGTAGAGGTTGGAATCCGCTTTACTCTTGGTAAAGCCCAAGATAGATAGGAAACTGTCCATCCTACCATACCAAGTTCTGGGATCTTGCTTCAAGCCATACAACAAGGATTTCTTCAATCTGCACACATATGACTCTCTGTTGTATATTTCAAAACCGAGTGGCTGCTCCACGTATACTTCCTCTTCAACTACACCATTCAAGAAAGCAGTATTGACATCCATCTGCTGTATTTTCCATTTCATTGTTGCAGCCAGGGAAAGTACTGTTCTGATGGAAGTATACCTGGCTACAGGTGCAAAATTTTCTTCATAATCTATTCCCTCTTTCTGAGAGAAGCCACGAGCTACGAATCTTGCTTAGTATTTCTCTACACTGCCATGAGCATGCTTGATTTTGTAGATCAATTTGGAAGTCACAACAGACTTCTCTTTAGGTCTTGGGACAACATCCCAAACATCATTCTTCATTATTGATTGGTATTCCTCAACCATGGAATCCTTCCATTCTTTCTTTTCCGATGCCTCTTCATAATTGGAAGGTTCTTTGTTCATAATGTCACAGAGTAAAGCAACATAGCTGGTATGTGATCTGGTTCTCTTCTTTGCTCTGTGTTCTTCTTCTGGAATGACAAATATTTCTGCATCTTGAATGAGCTCTCTAGCCCATGCAGGTTTCCTCTTGTGAGAGTTATTCTCACGGGGTGGATCTACAGGTTCTTGCGGATCTTCAAACTCACGAACAACTTCTGGAATTGGTTCAGTCATGGTAGTGTCTTGAAATCTAGTTTCCTTAGGTTCTTCATAAACTTCGATAGGTGCCTTCCTTGATTTGATGAATGCTGAGTTTTCATCAAATGTTACATCCCTACTGACATCAATCTTCTTGAACCATGGAAAGTATATTCTGTAAGCCTTTAAGCTTTCACTGTAACCCACAAAGATACCCTTCTTTCCTGAAGGATCTAGTTTGGTCCTCTTTTCCTTTGGGACATGAGCGTATACTGGACAACCAAATATTCTGAGATGGCTGACTTCAGGTTTCTTACCAGAAAAGATGTCGTCTGGTGTCTTGTTGTCCAATATCTTGTGGGGTGTTCTGTTCTGCACATATACAGCTGTTCTAGCTGCTTCTGCCCATAGATGCATAGGTAGATCCTGGTCATGCAGCATTTCCCTTGCTGCTTCCATGATTTTTCTATTCTTCCTTTCTGCAACTCCATCCTATTGAGGATTATAAGGAGCAATCAACTCCCTCTTAATCCCTGAATCACTGCAAAGCTTCTTGAAGTCACCTGAGGTGAATTCTCCACCATTGTCAAATCTGAATGTTTTGATGTTTTTGTTAGTTTGATTCTCCATCAAGGTTTTGAATTCCTTGAACTTATCAAACACCTCATCTTTGTTTTTCAAGAAGTATACCCAAGTCTTCGTAGAGAAGTCATCAATAAATGAGACATAGTAAACGTACCCACTTAGAGAACTGGATGACATAGGACCACATACATCTGAGTGGATGATTTCCAGGATATCTTTTGCCTTGCTTTCACTGCTTGGGAAAGCCTTCATAATATTCTTACCTTTTGCACATCCTTTGCAAACACCTTCATGTTTGGTCTTGATTTCAGGAAGACCCTCTACAGCCTTGCTTGCAATTGGAAGTGCCCTATAGTTCATATGAGAAAGTCTTCTATGCAAAAGTTCACTTAGCTCCATGGATTCATGCACCATGGCATGTTCAGGTTGTCCTTTTAATTTATACAAACCTCCCTCTTACTCTCCAATCACAACTGCATCATCTATGGTCTTTCCCTTTGGCCACATTAGGACTTGGCCATCCACAAATGCAACCCTCATACCTTTTGTATCCAATGCAGAGATGGAGAGTAAGTTCTTCTTGAGCCCAGGTACATAAAGGACTTCTTTCATCTTCAAATATTTTCCAGAATCTAGGTTGTAGGAGGCTTCACCACTTCCTTTGATGGGATATTGATAATCATCCCCAAGTTTCACTTTATGGGGTGATTTATGTTCAGACAGATTTACAAAGGATTCTTTGAACCCAATCATGTGTTTGGAAGCCCCATTGTCAATTAACCAATTATTACAACCATGGGAGATAGTACCTGTGAGAGCAAAGATTAGAACATACTCTTCTTCACTTGATGAGTCATCATTACTATCATCACTTTCTGCCCTAGCCTTCTTCTTTGGAGGTTCATCATCTTCGGCAGCATGAGCATGGTACCTTCTTTTGTTACCCTTCTTCTTCTTGTTGGAGTTGTTGTTGTTGTGTTTGTCCCTTTTGTTCTTGGGACATTCTGAAGCAAAGTGACCCTTCTCATTACAAGTGAAACACCTTAGATCTTTCTTGTCTTTGTGAAAATGATGACAAGATTTCTTCTTGTGATGGGATGGCTCCCTCTTGAACTTTCCCTTCTTAGTGTGATCTGTGAGAGTTTGATCTTCATTTCCCATCTTCTCTTATCTTGCCACAAGCCTTGCTTCTTCTTGAGAACATTCCTCCCATAATCTGCTGAAGGATATTAACTTCTTTCTGGCACAGATCCCCTGGATAAAAGAGTCCCATGACCTAGGTAGGCCATTCAAAGTAGTCATAACAATTTCACCATTCTCCACCATTTCATCTACAGCTTCAAGTTGTTCCTTGATCTGAGAGACCTTGGAGAAATAGGATTGAATGGTTTCTCCATTCGACATCTTGACCCCTTTCAATTGATTCCGCAGGGTCATCTTCTGATTTATGTTCTTTCCTTCAAATAGCTTGGTCAAAGAGTCAAACATAGCCTTGGGTGTCTTTAGAAAAGACACATGGGGTATGAGATGGTCTTTGATAGAATCAACAATGATTCTCTTTGCCTTGACCAAGTTCTTCTTATGCAATACCTTATCCTCTTCATCCTCTGGGATAGGGATGTCTTCTTTTATATATGAGTCCAACTCATTCTCTTCCAGGATTAACCCAATCCTATACTTCCAAGCTCGGAATTTATCATCCCCTTCAAGCTTATCCTCAAGCTTGGTGTGGTGAGACATCTTAAAGAGTACTTCAAAGGAAATAGAAAATATTTAGGTCTTACCACTTGAAATGCTGAAAACTGCATTTGGTCTCGGATTAGGGTTTGTCGGAAAAATCCTAAAAATTCAAAATGTGAATTTAAACTTTCTGAAAGGATAGAAAGATGCACCTTGATGAGTTGATCACCCTGGTGTATTCAGAATTTGAGATCAGCAAAGCTTTACCCTTCAGATTTGCCTTTTTGTCCTCCTGGGTTCACTAGGAGAGCCCTGAATTAGGGTTTGAGTTTCCCGGATATCTACCCAGCCAAAAATCTCGATCCAAAGCTCTAAACTTCGATTTTTGCAAGGAGCGTCCAGCTATGGCTTCAGATTTTAGAAATTCCTATTTTTGTGGAAACCCTAATTTTTAGGGCCAAATCTAAAAATGCTCAGAATTGAATTCTGATTGGACAGATAGATTCTCCTTGATGAGTAGAGTCAATATACTATACTGCTTTTCCAAAAACTATGAAGAGAAACCCAATAAACAAGAAACTCAAGTTTCTGTCACTACAAAATGTCTTCTTCTCAGGTTAGCTCTGATACCATGTTAAAATTTGAGCATTAATTCACAATACTCTTGGATCTTTACTAAGAGAATAACATATACAGTATATCAATGCATAACAATCACAATAAGCATGACAAGCATCACAAGAATCAAAAGCATGAGAGACAAGAGACACAGAGTTTCCGTGGGGAAAACCCTAAGGTGAAAAACCCCACAACTTCCTCAGAGATAGAGAGAGCAATGGCTCAACCAAAGTACAACCAAAATACACTTGAGATAGTCTCCTATAGCATATGATCCTCCTCCTCACTAGTGCGCCACTTTTTGAGTGAGAGAAGTGTGTCTTTCTGAATGATCCAAATAGAGATCTCCTGATCTCTATTTATACTTAACATGTTTTCCCAGTGACGTTATGGGGACGACTTGTCTATCTAGATACATCCACAATATAATATATATTTTAGGGTCGACCCCACACATGGTGGTCTAATAACCCATTGGCAAGTACACACACTTGCGACACTTGTCAATCCACATGACGACACTTCCTTATAGAGGAATAACACATCTCTTATAAGGGTACAATAAATATATATGAAATACATATATGAAATACATTCCGAAGTTACATATACATCAACACACATAACAATTTGGAGAAAGTGGGTGTACCTCGAATGTGGACAAACTACCATAGTACCCACAAGACCTAAAACATAAAAGGTGGTACAAATCACATGATATCCCAATATCAATAAAACACCCAAAAGGTAAAAGGCAAGGTACCACAAAAATATTATCGACAAAATGAAAGGACCATAAGACAATCGACCAAGGTGGGGTACAACCATTCATCTCTCTCTCAAATGTACCATTGTTCCATATAACTTGAAAGACCATCATCACAGTAAACGGAAAATTCCACACGGGTGATGTGATCACGTGGTCCTCTATACTACTCCTACGGTCAAGCGTTAGTGGCTCCATGAAGGGTTGTTCAGTCCCTTCAGAAGACCATCTAACTCAACCATCTTGAAGACCTAGGAGAAGAGGACATCACACATCATCAAATAAGTATTGGTAACTAACGTGTATGAACTCAAAAACCCTAAAGCATCCGAGCGTGCAGAAGGGGAGCTATGAAAAGACAAGGCTTGCAGGCCAAAAAAACAAGCTCAAAAACTATACTGGGACCGATGTCACAGTAAGCAAGCTGAAACAAAAGTGGCTAGAATACCAACAAGTAGCACTAAAAAGAAAAAGACCCTCTAAAAAGGTGAAAATGCAAGCAAACTTCCTAACTAGGAGCTGGAGACCTCGACAAATCGTATCCTTCACAAGGTGATGAAATCCAAGTCGAACAATACGAAGTGAGAGACCGAATTTGAAGGATATCCCTCTACCGAAGGGATCCTGGGTAAAAGAGCCCTAGTAGAAAAGTCACTAAGCTACCTCGTTCATGACATGTCGGAAAATGTTTTCGGAAATTCTGCCTTATCACCCTTGTATCACCAGTATGGTGGTCGGAGAATATAAGGAAGACAATGATCGATGTTGCCTTAGGGATAAGTGGAGTGCGGCATTCCACATAGTCCGTCCGGTTCTCGATCTCGCGGCGGTTTAACCCCGGAAACAACAGGAGGCCCCTCCACAAACTGGTGTATGACCGTGTCAACAAATACTAGAGGATTTTGGTTCCCTAGAGGACAACAACTATGTCTTAGATGATAATGACAAGGGGGAATTATTTGGATGCCTATCCCCGGTGTCCTACCTAACTACCAAATTCTTTTGATTTCCTCAAGTGAGGTTATGGTGTGTTTAGTTAGGGGGTGTAAATTTTAGTGGTTGTATTACTCAATCAGGTGATGGAAGTGAAACTCGTGGTGTGATGACTGAATCAAACCATGCAAATGCATATGAATAAAATAAGCCTTTCCTTTCAATGAATGCTAGCTAAGGTAAGGAGAGAGTTCTTTCAAACTATAACTACTCTTTCAAATTAAATGAATGCAACAAGTGTTCAAGCTCATTCATGGGACCTCAAGGAGAGCTTCAGATATACTCAAGTCATGCAAATGAATTCATCACATAAAACAAAGTGATAATAAATATAAGGAATTGTAGATATCCATGTTCATAATTCTCTAGGAACACTTATAACATTCTTTACAAAAACACAGGGATAGTAGAAACAATAAACTGCATATAAATCTTCATGAGCTTAATAAAAAAACAGTAACCACAACTGGGGAAGCTATACCACAACTGGTTTTTTTATGACTATAAATACAAGAGTATCCTAATCATGAGCAATACATCCTTTACTTTTACATCATGAGCAATACTAATCACTTCCCCTTTAACTTGCATTGAGTACCTTGACATGAATTCCCCCAAGCTACTATATTCTAAGTGTTAAAGCTGCTACAGTACTGCCCTAGTTGAAGACTAAAATTGCCACAATCCAAGTCATGATGGTTTGATTGAAGTTTGAAGTATGATGATGCATGCTTACCTTTTATGAATTTACTAACCCTGATGAATGATACAATGAAAGCCAATTTTAAGAAGATGAAGACTTTAAAACAAACCATAATAGCCTGAAATACTTCCTAAACCAGAACAACAAAATTGGGTAAGCAAAATCGAAGTTCCGTTTTCCGTCGAGGTGGCTTACAAATTGATTTAAATTTGACTGCAATGGCACCAACCACAATTTTAGGCCTATATAATTCTGTTCCTTTTATATATATACGTTTCCAATCCGTCAAATGTTTCGTTACTTTGTACCCTGGGGCCACTTTCTGGAAATTATCATCTTCAAGTAGCCTCGACGAAAAACGGAACTTCGATTTTGATTATATCATGATGCTAATGGTGTTATAGGATCTATCTTACATGGTTCTACTTCATAATGGGATGGGGGCAATTAATCTTACTTTCAAAAATCATAAGGTGGCAATGATTGATACATTCTCATTCCTCACATTTTACACTGCCCAAACTTTTCTAATTGTATGAAAATTGAAGCTTTCAATTTTATCCAAATCATGTAAGGAGAACTTGACCTAATTGCATTTTTTATAATCTACATGGAAGGATATGTCAATTTATAGACAGGGCAATTTAATTTATAGATGGCAATTTTTAGCCGTAGTATAGTTATCAACCTAATCCTTCGCATATCAAGGCAATCTAATTTATAGAGACAGGGCAATTTAAAGAGGATGATGATTTGGTTGACATCCATACCAGATTGATCTTTAATTTTTTGCTGAGTTATTTAACACACAAACCGTATGACTTGAATTTGGGTGAGACCCAATTCTGCAACAAATTTCAAAAGATAGAAGAGAAAATTGAACTCACCCATATTGTTTTTCCTGGCCCCCAAGTAGGATTTATCTATGAAGAAATGGCTATCAGAGATATATAGAGAAAACATGATCTTGCAATACTCTATGGATCCTTAACAGGCCCCATGAAAAAAACTCCAAGTCATATCTGGATTCACTGCTACTTCACTAATAACACAAGGAACCTTCAAAACTACAATGTGGGTGGCCTTAAGTCTTTATTTTTGCATTCACGGTTTGGTTGGTTAACTCAACATCCCTCCAATTCACAACAAATTTTTGTGGCATTCATTTAATTTGGTGGAGGCTAAGGCATTCATTTCAAAATAAGAGATGGAAGCTGCTTCCATGTCGAGACTTGAGGAAAGTTCAAAGTGTGGTGATTTTAGTTTACAAAAATTACTACTTCGGGAATGTTTTGGGACTGAGGTCTGCTCAGGAGAGGCTACATCTTGTTATATGAGTTGAAAATTGGGTTAGGTTAGGGTTTGGAGCAAAAAATTAAAATATTTATACTTTATTGCATAAATAAATTCCTAAATCAATGCTAGAAACAAAATAGTACAGTTGTGACAAGGTAATATAAATTTAAACATAATTTTCATCTCTTTCAACTTTAACACTCCAAAAGGTCCCTGTGTTAAAGTTGAAGTAGACAAGGACAATAAATAACAACAACATTAATAAAGTAATGAACAAGTTAAACAGAACTAACAACTAGCATCAGTAATGCTGGTTTAGACCTTCCTTATAATCAGATATATTTTTCAATAAACCCTTTCTGCAATAGTTGACAGCCACCAAGTATCAACAATGTATGCCCCAGCAAGGCCCATAGGCTCAGAGTAGAGGCCAGAGATAGTTTGGATAGTCCTGTACCTATGGATACTGATTCTGAAGATAAGCATAATGACGGGGTT